>CM050509.1:75281632-76591632 GCA_027563665.1 Antrozous pallidus | reverse complement strand
AGTGGCCTTCCTTATATCTTGTTATGGCCTTTCCTTCGAGGTCTATTTTATCAGATATAAGTATCATAACTCCAGGAATAGAATGAAATATACAAAGTGATGCAAAGCAAGGGACAGAATACAAGAATACAGTACCCAGCAAGGCTATCATTCAAAAATGAAGGTAAATTCAGGAGTCTCACAGACCAAAAAATGGGGGAGGGGGGCTAAGGAAGTTTATTACCACCAAGCTAGCAATGCAAGAAATGCTAAAAGGACTGCTTTAAATAGAAGAAACAGAAAGTAAAGAGGGAACACAGGCATAAAGAATAAAAATGGCAACTAACAACTGTCTATCCTATATAATAAAGAGGTAATATGCAAATTAACTGTCACATCCTCACAATATGGCTGCCTATGACCAAGCTGGCAGGGGGGTTATTGAGGGACTACCACACAACTGAATAAGCAGGCAGTTAGGGGCAACCAGGCAGGCAGACAGGTGAGCAAAGTAGGAGCCAGTGGCAGTCAAACATTCCCCAAAGGGTCACAGATTGGAGAGACTGCAGGCTGGGCTGAGAGGATGCCCCCACCCCATGCATGAGTTTGGTGCACCAGGCCTCTAGTCAATAATAACATTAAACATAAATGGATAAAATGTTCCAATCAATAAACAAAGGATAGCTGAATGAAAAAGAAAATATGACCCATATATTTGCTGTATACAAGTGACCCACCTCAGAACAAAGGACTCAAACAGACTGATAGTGAAGGAATGGAATTTTTTTTTCAGAAAAATGAAAATGAGAAACAAAGCTGCAGTAGCAACACATATATCTGAAATAAATAGACCTCAAAGTGAAAACCATGACAAGAGACAAAGATGGCCACTTCATAATACTAAAGGGAGCAATTCAACAAGAGGATATAATTCTGGTAAACATATATGCACCCAATATAGAAGCATGCAAACACATTAAAAAAAATCTGGAAGATATCAAGGAAGAGATCAATAGCAATACAGTCCTAGTAGGAACTTTAATGCCCTGTTGACACCACTGAATAAATTCTCTAAAGAAAAAAAAATCAGCAAAGAAACATTAATCTTAAATTACTCACTAAATCAGATGGATTTAATCAACATCTTCTGAACATTTCACCCCAAAGCTACAGAATATATATTCTTTTCAAGCACACATAGAACATTTTCAAAGATAGCCCACATATTAGGACACAGAAAATGTCTCTTCAAATTCAAGAAGATTGCAATCATATCAAGCATCTTCTCCAAACACCATGACATAATATTAGAAATCGACTACAATAAAAACATATAAAAATCAAACATTTGGAAGCTAAATAGCATGCTATTAAACAATGATTGGGTTACCAAAGAGATCAAGGAAAAATAAAAAAAATCTTCGAAATGAATGACAATGAAAATACAACAATCCAAAATATGTGGGACACAATGAAAGCAGTCCTGAGTGGGAAGTTTATAGCTCTACAGGCCTAACTCAAAAAACAAGAAAAAATGGTAATAAATTATCTAACCCTTGTAACTTAAAGAATTATAAAGAACACAATAAGAAAAGCCCAAAGTAAGTAAAAGGAAGGAAATAATAATGATGAGAGCGTTAATAAATGACATATAGACAAAAAATTACAAAAGATCAATGAAACCAAGATCTGATTCTTTGAAAGTACAAACAAGATCAATGAATTTATAATAAAGCTCACCAAGAAAGAAAGGGAGAGGACCCAAATAAACAAAATATAAATAAAAGCGGTGAAATAACAACCGACCCCACAGACATATAAAGCATTGTGAAAATATACTACCAGCAACTATACTCCCAACAAACTGAAACTGAACAACCTCAATATAATGGACACTTTCCTAGGAAAAATATGAGATTCCAAAACTCAATCAGGAAAAATCAAAGAATCTGAGTAGGCCAGTAACTATTGATGAAATTGAAACAGTAAAACAAACAAACAAGCAAAAAAACTTCCATCAAACAAAAGCCCTGGACCAGATGGCTTCACATAGGAGATTTAGCAAACATTCAAAGAAGAACTAAAACACACCCTTTTCAGACTATTTGAAAAAATTCAAGAGGAAAGCATACTTCCAAGTTCTTTTTATGAAGCCAGCATTACCCTAATCCCAAAACCAGATAAAGACACTACGAAGAAGAAGAAGAAGAGGAAGAAGAAGAAGAAGAAGAAGAAGAAGAAGAAGAAGAAGAAGAAGAAGAAGAAGAAGAAGAAGAAGAAGAAGAAGAAGAAGAAGAAGAAGGGAGAATTACAGGCTAACATCGCTGATGAACATAGATGCTAAAATCATCAACAAAATTCTAGGAAATCAGATCCAGCATTACATCAGAAAAATCACACACCATGATCAAACAGGATTTATTCTAGGGATGAAAGTCTGGCACAATATCCATAAATCAATAAATGTGATGGAGTGAGAGACAAAAATCACATAATCATATCAATTGATGCAGAAAAGGCATTTAACAAAATACAAAAATCTTTCCTAATAAAAACTCTCAACAAAATGAGAATAGAGGGATCATACCACAACATAATAAAAGCCTTATATGACAACCCTATTGGGAACATCATACTCAATGGCCAAAAACTAAAACCATTTCTCCTAAGAGCAGGAACAAGATAGGGATATATAATTTCACCACTTTTGTTTGACATAGTACTGGAAGTGCTAGCCAATGTGATCAGACATGAAGAAGAAGTGAAGGCTTTCAAACTGAAAAAGAATAAGTGAAACTGTCATTATTCACAGAAGACATGATATTGTATATTAAAAACCCTGAAAACTCCATCAAAAAACTATTAGACTTGGCCGAAACCGGTTTGGCTCAGTGGATAGAGCATTGGCCTGTGGACTGAAAGGTCCCAGGTTCTATTCCAGTAAAGGGCATGAACCTTGTCTGAGGGCACATCCCCAGTATGGGGTGTGCAGGAGGCAGCTGATTGATGTTTCTCTCTCATCAATGTTTCTATCTTTCTCCTTTCTTCTCTGTTAAAATATAAATAAAAGTATATTTAAGAAAACTACTAGACTTAACACTAACTGGTTTGGCTCAGTGGATAGAGCATCAGCCTGCAGACTCAAGGGTCCCAGGTTTGATTCTGGTCAATGGCATATACCTTGGTTGCGGGCACATACACAGGAGGGAGTGTGCAGGAGACAGATGATCAATGTTTCTCTCTTATCGATGTTTCTAACTCTCTATCTCTCTCCCTTCCTCTCTGTAAACAATCAATAATACATATATTTTTAAAAACTACTAGACTTAATAAGTGAATTTTGCAATGTAGCTGGATACAAAATTAATGCCCAGAAAGCTGTAGCCTTTTTATACACCAATAATGAACTCACAGAAAGAGAAACTAAAAAAAAAATCCAATTTGCCATTGGAACAAAAAAATTAAAATACCTAGGAATAAATTTTACTAAGGAGGTAAGAACACTATGTCAGAACACTACAGGACATTGAAAAAAAAGAGATACATGAAGACAAACAATTGGAAGAACACACTATGTTCATGGATTGGTAGAATCAACATGATTAAAATATCCATATTACTCAAAGCAATCTATAGATTTAATACAATCCTCATTAAAATACCAGTAACATATTTCAAAGACCTATAACAAACTCTCCAAAATGTCATCTCGAATAAATAATAAAGATCACAATAGCTGAAGCAATCTTGAGAATGAAGAACAATCTTGGAGGGAGCACAATACCAGATATCAAGCTGTATTACAAAGCCATGGCTGTCAAAATTGCCTGGACTGGAACAAGAACAGACATATAGACCAATGGAACAGAACAGACAACTCAGAAATTGACCCAAGCCACTATGTTCAATTAATATTTGACAAAGGAGGCAAGAGCATACAATGGGGTATAGACAGTCTTCAATAAATGGTGTCAGAAAATTAGACAGATATATGTAAAAAGTGAAACTACACTACCAAATTATACTTACATAAAATAAACTAAAAAATTAATAAAGAACTTAAATGTAAAATTAGAAACCATAAAAATCTTATAAGAAGCCATAGGCAGCAAAATAGCAGATGTATGTTGTAGCAATATATTTACCAATATAGCTCCTAGAACAATGGAATCTGAGGAGAAAATAAGTGAAACTACATCAAAATAAAAAGCTTCTGCATAGCAAAAGAAACCATCAATAAAACAATAAGAAAGGCCACTGCATGGGAGAACATATTTGCCAATGTTATCTTTGTTAAGGTTTTGATCTCCAACATTTATAGGGAACTCATACAACCTAAAAAGAATATAAACAATCCAATCAAAAAATGGGCAAAAGACACTTTTCAAAAGTGGACATACAGAAGGCCAAGGGACATATGAAAACATGCTCAAAGTCACTAGTCATCGAAGAAATGCAAATCAAAACAACAATGTGGAAACTCTCACACCCATTAGTATATCAGTAAATCAACAAATGATAAGTGTTGGAGAGGATAGGGAGAAAAGGGACCCCTCTTGCACTGCTGGTAGGAATGCAGACTGTTGCATCCTCTGTGGAAAACAGTATGGATTTTCCTCAGAAAATTAAAAATGGAACTTCCATTTGACCCAGTAATCCCACTTCTAGGAATGTATTCCAAGAAATCAGAAAGCATATATGCTATGCATTCCTATGTTCAAGCAGCACAGTTGACAATAGCTAAGATTTGGAAATAGCCTAATTGCTCATCAGCAGATGAGTGGATTAAAAAACTGTGGTACATCTATCTTTCTGCCAAGAGGGACCTTCTTCTTACTATCCAAATACACACAGCTGATGCCTGAGTTTTCAGTTCAAGGTGTGGCTGAAGCCTCTGGGCAGCTGGCACCATGGATCTGTATCTCGACCAATGATGTGAGCTGGGCCCTCTCTAGAGAAGAAACTTGGGTCCCGCGAGATATGTGATCAGTACCGGGACCCCGCCAGCAGGCGAGGGGACCCCAAGGCAGGTACTGGACGTGGAGGCTACGGGGGCAAAGACTACAAAGGAGACAGAACTGAAACTCACATCACCCTGTTTCGCCCCAGAGGATGGCTGGTTAGCCAGAGACGGGTAAGATTCCTCAGGGAAGGAACAACCTAAGACAGGCACAGTCGCAGAGGGGCCAACAGGAGAGGTAAAAGGTCAACAGAGGTGGGGCACAGAACCTCACCCACAAACCTTGCAGGGGCTTGAATTATCAACCCTCCTGAGGGAGATCTCCTACCCCCACAGCTACTTCGCCTCCCACGCACAACTCATACCGGGTCCCAGGTGGCAGACAGAGACTCGGCCAGCAATAGCTGCTCTATATCTAAATTCAGTCTATTACCAGGAATGCTCAGGACCTACTCAAAATTGCAAATATTCCTTTCCACTAGTATTCACAGGGTAAACTAAGATTTCTGCTTGAGTATTAAAGTTGACAGTAAAATAGTAATCAAGTTTTCAGATTAATTTAAATTGGCCAAGTGAAATAAGTGAATACTCAAGAAAATTTTAGTGTACTGGACAAAAAGCTTTTCCGAAAACATTAACTAAAAAATCTATTAGTAGTTCATCTCACTGTAAAATTGCCTTACATCCAAAGAACCTAAAGCAGTCATATTTGTGTGCAAAAATTAAAGTTTAAAATTACCAAGACTGCAAGATGAAATTTCCAAAAGCCCCCATTAATCAAAAAAGGGGAGGGGGCAGTGGGGTAATATCATGTAAGGAAAAAAATATCGAGTAAGTAAAATACATCTAGAAAATTCTTACTCCAGAAAAGTAAATTCCATTTGTAAAACTAACTGCAGGACACCCATGAAAAAACACACATGGTGTCAAATTAAGCCAAAGGAAAATCATTTAGGCAAAAATTTAAAAGAATCCCAAGTCTATTTTGCAGAGAAGATCCCTTTGTTAACCTTTGGTCGAGAATGTGTTCGTGTGTTTTCAGAGAACAACTCCAAGACCATGTGGGTACCTGCGACTGTGAGGAACTGACGGATCTGTTACACTCACAAGAATGGTCCAGAGATGGGGGACACTGACAACACCTTGCCATGCTAGCAGTCGGCAGGCAGCCCAGGACCAAACCAGAGAGGATGGATCTTGCATTGCCATGATGTGTCCACCATCTGGATCCCATTGCTGACATGTACACATAAAGAATTATTTGACACTGAAACTGGGACTCAGAACAGTTGGACATTGAAACTGAGACTGAAACATTTTTATTCTTATACGTTTATTTCTAGTATGCAGAGGCAAGATATTTTTAAAGAAAAGAAACAGGGGAGAGTGATTGATATAGAGGCAGGGTGGCCTTGAACAGGCTGTCAAGCTACAGGGGGAAGGCTTGGGTGGATGGGAGGTGGATGCTGAGGGAGACCAACTGAAGGACTTGTATGCATGCATTTGGGCATAACCAATGAATGAAAGACACTGGGGCAGGGACGGGGGAGGGTGGGGATATGTGCTGGGGGGTAGGGGAGGCTGGGGTGAGGATAAGGGGGAGGGGGAAAGGAAAACATGTACTACTATTAATTATAAGTTATACTGCAAAAAAATCCATGAAAATATATTTTAAAAATAAATAAATAAATAAATAAAATAAAAAACTGTGGTACATCTACACAATGGAATACTATGCTGCAGTAAAAAAGAAGGAATTCTTACCATTTGCAACAGCATGGATGGAACTGGAGAGCATTATGCTAAGTGAAATATGCCAATCAGGGAAAGATAAAAAATAACACGAGCTCACTCATTTGTGGAATATAATGAATATAATAAACTCATGAACAAAAATAGATACAGAAACAAAGAAGCATCAAGCTGATAGTCAACCTTCAGTGGAAAGGTAGGGACGGGTTGGGCAGGTAAGAGATCAACCAACTTACTTGTATGCATGCATATAAGCATAACCGATGGATATAAACACTAGGGGAGTGAGGGCATGTCCCAGGGTGGGAGGATATATATATAGAAGAGCAGTGGTTTAACAATGAAACCTCTTTCCATGCTACCAGAGTTTATCCTTGTCCTGCCTGTGGCCTACATTATTCCATATCAGCATAATATAGAGAATAAATTTCCAGTGCTTTAAATAATGTACTTTTATACAAGGAGAGAGAATGGGATTTTATATACATATTTAGTAAAGTTCTATTCTTTTAAAAATATATGTTTTTTATTGATTCCAGAGAGAAAGGGAGAGGGAGAGAGAGATAGAAACATTAATGATGAGAATCATTGATAAGTTACCTCCTGCACACCCCAAGCTGGGAATTGAGCCTGCAATATGGGCATGTGCCTTGACCAGGAATCAAACCATGACCTCCTGGTTCATAGGTCTACACTCAACCGCTGACCCATGCCAGCTGGGCAGTAAAGTTGTATTATTTTCTTCATTCCATTTTATTTATTTATTTTCTCTCTTTATTTACCCAATTAAAATCATGTTTTGGGAACTGAAAATAGAATCATACACTCAATTTTCTTAAAGAATTAACCTCATGATCTGTTGCCTTAATTTAACCTTCCTTCCTTCCTTCCTTCCTTCCTTCCTTCCTTCCTTCCTTCCTTCCTTCCTTCCCTCCTTCTTTTTTCCTTTCCTTCTTTACTTCCTTTCTTCTTTTTCTGTTTTCTTGCATTATTTGGTTATTTTATATCCCTATTCATTTGTATATTAGAGGCATCCAATTAAGATTTTCTTTTACAGTCTATTCTTATGAAATTTATTCCTGTGTAATAATTATGGCATTAATGTACTAGTAGGTTCTTGCTTCTTTGTAGTCATACATATAAAGAATTAGATGGCATTTTCTTCACTCCCACCCCTACTATTACATATTTTAAACGCAAATCTTTTTAAAAACACAACTTTTACTTCTATAAATTCTCTAATTTTCTACAAATCATTTTTCTCTTCAGCCTTACAATATGACACTATTTTCTGAGCAATTTGACAGTAAAAGTTCTATAAAAAGATCATCATTTTCTTTAACTCAATCATTAGATAATTTATTTCATGGCTTAGTTTGGCTTTGTTCCTATTTGGCATGTTTCAAAAAGCAGTGAGAGCATGGTGCTTTCTCAATTGGTAATATAAAATGTATAATTTTGATTTTGTAGTCCCCATGTGTGTTCACAAATAGTTGTAATAAACAAAATAAATAGCCAGGGGGATAAAATAAGTTTCTACATATTTTAGTTTGATCCATATTATTAGGTAGCCATAACCAATAGTATCCCCACAGGTGCCTGACATTTCCACTTCTTTCAGTTATTCATTCATTAATTTATAAAATAAGTTTTTATTGAATTATAGGCTTATTTTCTGCCTGTGCTTTTCTAAAGATTGTAGGAAACACCTGAAAAAAGCTAACAGTCTAGGGAAACAGAGAGATATAAACAAGTAATGATCCAAATGTGTAAGGACTATGATATAGATGTATGGAGGGTTTTCTAGATCATGGGTGGGTGGAGGTGAATAGAAATCTGGGAAAATGTATATAATAAAATATTTGAGGAGAACCAAGATGGTGGCATAGGTAAACACATGTACTTGTTGCCTCCCACAACCATATCAAAATTACAACTAAAATACAGAACAACTATCATCCAGAACCATGGGAAAACTGGCTGTTTGGAAGTACTACAACTAGAGAGTTCAGAAGGAAGTGCATCAAGACTCATAGGAGGTGCAGAGATGCTGAATGAGCTGACACCTGGGTGCTGCTTGTTCTGAGCTCCAGTGTCGGATGAGACTCTGGGGGACCCAGACCCATATGGGGAGAAATAGTATTGTCTGCCATGGGGGCAGGAACTCAGGGCAGATTTCTTCCAGATGGAGGTGGTTGCAATGGTCATTGTTTCTGTGCTGGGACCTCCCCGGTGCAGGGCTGATTGGCAGCCATTTCTGTCTTCTCAGCCCTGGAGATTCCCTGAGACCCTTCCCCACCTAATTTACAACCGCACCTAAGATGTGTGCAACAGCTTTTTAATACTAATGGTCTGTTCTTTCTCAGCCTAAGACCTGTCAAACAAGCTGCAGCTGGGTCAGGGAGCCCAAAAATTATCAAAAGATGGCTCAAGGCCACACCAGCAACAGCCTGCCTTGCTTCACAGTTGGGCCTCATCTTGGAAATTCCAAACCCAATACAAGGAGGAGGAATCTTCAGATCTCTCTGTAACTCCTGCAAGGGTGGCCTCAGGCAGTGTCTGACTTTGCACCTTCTTAGAGATCCAATAGCCAGTGTACCTAGTGGTCAGTGTGTGACCACACTGGATTACAATTCTTCACATCTGTAAATAACAAATGCAAGGGGCAGACATAGTGAACACTAAAGCCCCAATTAAGCAAGTCCTGCCCAATTGTAGACACAGATTATCCTCACAGCCAATTGGCCTGGATGTCAATTCCTCCAAGTGAGGCCAAAAGTAACCAAGGCTCAACTACAACAAGACTGTCCACACAGCCCACAAAGGGGTGCACCAAGAGTGTCCACCTCAGGTGATTGAGGAGGCTGAGCCATTGGGCCCTGCAGGACACCTACTACACAAGGCCACTCTATCAACTCAAGGAGACTTAGAAGCTACTAAATACATAGAAACAAACACAGGGAAGCAGCCAAAATTCAGACACAAAGAAATGTGTCACAAATGAAAGAAATGGAAGAAAGCAAACTACTAGATATAGAGTTCAAAACTACAGTTAAAAGATTACTCTAAAAACCTCTGAGGAACTTAGTAAGCCATTCCAGGATCTTAGTGAGAACGCAAAAAAAAAAAAAAAAAAAGGAAAAGGAGGAGTCAGAAATTAAGCATACATTGACTTAAATGAAAAAAAAAAATAAGCAGAGCTTGAACAGTAGACTAGAGGGTTCCAAGAATCAAGTCATTGATTTGATATATGAGGAAGCAAAAAGCACCTAACTGGAAAAGCAAAAGAAAAAAGAATCCAAAAAATATGAAGATAGTGTAAGGAGCTTCTGGGACAACTTCAAGCATACAAAGATCCAAATTATGGGGGTGCCAGAAGAAGAGAGAGCAAGATATTGAAAACCTATTTGAAGAAATAATGACAGAAAAATTCCCCTACCTGGTGAAAGAAATAGTCTTACAAGTCTAGGAACCACAGAGAACTCCAAATAAGAGGAATCCGAAGATTCCAAGGATTCCATAGAGAAATCTGTTTCTAACTCTCTATGCCTCTCCTTTCCTCTCTATAAAAAATCAAGAAAACATATTTATTGACCACAACAAGACACATCATAATTAAAATGCCAAGGGCAAAGACAGAGAGAGAATCTTAAAAGCAGCAAGAGACAAACAATTAGTTACCTATATGGAAGTACCCATACAACTGTCAGCTGATTTCTCAACAGAAATTATGCAGCCCAGAAGGGAGTGACAATAAATATTCAAAGTGATGAAAATAAGAACCTAAAACCAAGATTACTCTACCCAGTAAAGCTATCATTTTGAACTAAAGGTTAGATAAAGAGCTTCACAGATAAGAAAAAGCTAAATGAGTTTGTCACCACTAAACCAGTATTATATGAAATGTTGAAGGGTATTCTTTAAGAAGAGGAGGAAGAAGAAAAAGGTAAAGATAAAGAATTATGAACAACAAAATGATAACAAATACACATCTCTCAACAAGTGAACCTAAAACTCAAATGAATAAAAAACCTGATGAATGAAACAGACTGGTGAATGTAATAGAATCCAAGGCATGGAAATGGATTGGACTGACAATTCTCGGGGTGGTGAGGAGTGTGAGGGGTGTGGGAAGATATTGGACGAAGACCTTATATGCATGTATGTAGTACCTATGGACACAGACAGTGGGGTGGCAATGGCCTGATGTGGGGTGAGATCCAGGTTGAGAGGAGCTATGGGGGGGGGGAGATAGAGGGACATCTGTAATAATCTCAACAATAAAGATTTTAAAAAAAGAAAATATTTGAGTAGCTTTACAAAATAATTAGCTAATTTAACTAGTATGTATGGAGTTAGTCACTCAATCCCACCCTGATCAACTCTAACCTTTAATTAGCAATGAATATGTTTAATAAAAATAATCAACCAGATATTGGTCACAGCAGAAGTTCTAAGTTAGCTTGTAAATATAGAGACCTCTGGATTCATGACTGTGCTAATATGTGGGAATAAACAATCTTATTTTGAAAGAAGACATTAGAATTAAAATATATTATTGGAGTTTAGAGCTATTAAAGGGTCCACTTCTATAGATTTTTCAGCTCGTTATGCCATTAATCCTATACTCTTATATGTGGAGAAACTTCTGTTAAGATCATCCATGGTTAAATCATGGTGGGTGGATTTGCAATATGAGATTATCATTTGTTCTAAAACCCAATAGCTTTCTTCATATAAAGGATTCATTTAACATTTAATATCAATGAAAGGTATTCTGTGCTGTTTTTTTAGTGCACACATCAAATACAAATTAATTTGAGCACTACAGAAATGTAAACCATACATGATACTTCTTGTTATCCCTCACAGATTTAATCATAGCCTCTTTCTATATAGTAGACTTGCAAATATGCCTGTTGTTTATTAATAATCTGGAAACAGAGAAAGAAACACAGGAAGTATGTTATAGAAATGAATTAATTTGAAGATGTGATCTAAGAACACAATAAGATAAGTAGATTTCAAGTGTGTTCCTAGAAAATAAGGATGGAGCATTTTTTAAAATACATTTTATTGATTTTTAATCTTTATTGTTCAGTTTATTAATTACATTGTTTCCCTATTTTTATCCCCCTATATCTCCCCTCCACCCTGTACCTACCCCACCCTCCACCCTCACCTCCCCCTCCCCACTGTCCTCTCCCATTGTTGCAAGATTTTTGTCCAATCTCTTGCTGTACTTCCCATAACCCTTTTCTCCCCAAGAATTGTCAGTCCATTCCTTCTCTATGTCCATGTTTCTGTTATATTCACCAGTTTATTCTGTTCATCAGCCTATCAATTCACTTGATTTTTATGTTCATTTGTTGCTAGATGTGTATTTGTTGTTCATAATTTATATTTTTACCTTTTTCTTCTTCCTCTTCTTAAAGAACATCTTTCAGCATTTCATATAATATTGGTTTAGTGGTGATGAACTCCTTTAGCTTTTTCTTATCTGCAAAGCACTTTATCTGATCTTCAATTCTGAATGATAGCTTTGCTGGATAGAGTAATTTTGGTTGTAGATTCTTGCTATTCATTATTTTGAATATTTCTTGCCACTCCCATCTGGCCTGCTTCGTTTCTGTTGAGAAATCCGCTGACATGGGTGCTCCCCTGTAGGTAACCAACTGTTTTCCTCTTGCTGCTTTTAATATTCTCTCTTTATCTTTTGCTCTTGACATTTTAATTATGATATGTCTTGGTGTGGTCCTCTTTAGATTCCTATATTTTGGGGTTCTGTGTACTTCTTGGGCTTTTAAGTCAGTTTCTTTCACCAGGTGGGGGAAGTTTTCAGTCATTATTTCTTCAAATAGGTTTTCATTGACTTGCTCTCTCTCTTTTTCTGGCACCCCCATAATTCGGATGTTGGCATGCTTGAGGTTGTCCCAGAGGCCCCTTACACTATCTTCAATTATCTGAATTCTTTTAGTTTCTTGCTTTTCCAGCCGAGTGGATTTTGTTTCTTTGTATTTCAAATCTTTGACTTGGTTCTTGTGGCCCTCTGGACTGCTTTTAGGACTTTGTGTAATATTTTTTATTTCAGTCTGTGTATGCTTGATTTCTAGTTGATCCTTTTTCATATCCGTGAGGGTCTGGTTCATATCCTCAGAGGTCTTGTTCATTTCCCTGAGGGTCTCATTCATTTCCTTGTAAGTCTCATTCATTTCCTGGTTGGTCTTGTTTATTTCCTCATAATTCTCATTAAGTTCATCGGCCTTTTCTAGGAGCCTCTTGAAAAGCCTTATAACCGTGGTTTTGAACTCTATGTCTTGTCGTCTTTTCTCCTCCATTTCTTTCACACCTGATTTCTTTCCATATCTCTGCATGGTGGCTGCTTTATGTGGTAGATATCCTCTAAGGGTCAGTGGCACAGCCTCCCCAGTTATTTGAGATGGGTACTCTTACTGCAATCCTTTATGGGTTATACAGTATTTTTTAATTTAAACCCAGCTTTTTGTTGTTAGCCCTAGGAGGGTTTGACCTCCAGGCCAATTGGCTGTGAAGGGAGACTGTGTTCAGGTTGGATGGGCGGAATCTCTGAGCTTCGCAGGCAGCCTCAGTGTCAGTTACTTCCTATGCGGTACGCTTGCAGGTCTATATTGGATGGGGATGGCTGCAGACACCTCCAAGAGAAAGCCACTAGTCTCTTCCCCTTGCCAGACGACTCTGCCTCTCCCCAAATGAGTCTGCACACCCAAAGTCTAGCCCAGGGTTATAAAATAGATGGTTTCTGGGACCAGGATACAAGTTTCCAGGGGGCAAGTCACGGCTTTGTGCGACACTTGCATTCAAACTTCTTTTCCCAGCCTCCGGGTTTCTCCTCAGACTAGGAGACCTCTGCCGCGCCCCGTTTCCAGGATGCATCCCCAGGACCTCGGACCTCGCCTGGCGCTGGGGAATCCGTGTAGTTGGACGTCTGCACCCGCCCCATTGGTGAAATCCAGCCGGGGTTGCTGCTCCAGCCCCAGCCCGCGCGCGTGCGACCAGGACGGCTCCTAACCTTTTTCCGTCTTCAAGGCTGTGCTCCCGCAGCTCCTCTGAGTCTCAGTGGCCCACCTTTACCTTTATTCATGGAGTTTTCACTCAGCCAGCTTTCTGGCGATTCTGGGTGATGTTTGCTTTGTTGTTATGTTGTAGGTTTTAGAACGTTGCACGGGGCAGAACAATAGGTGTTTACCTATGCCGCCATCATGGTTCTCTCCGGATGGAGCATTTTTTACTATTCCAATATTAGTGTTTAGGTTCAACAACAAAAATCTTTACACTCATCCACTAGAGGGCAATCAATTCATTAGGCACAGACACTTCCCCCTACCTGACCTAGGACCTAGTAACTTCAAGGGAATCAGGTAGAGACCAAGAGGAGGGGAGGTATGAATGGAACTCTTCTCACTAAAATTAACATTGTAGCCAAGACTGGTTTGGCTCAGTGGTAGAGCGTCGGACTGCAGACTGAAGGGTCCCGGGTTCGATTCCGGTCGAGGGCATGTACCTTGGCTGCGGGCACATCCCCAGTAGGGGGCGTGCAAGAGGCGGCTGATCGATGTTTCTCTCTCATTGATGTTTCTGACTTTCTATCCCTCTCCCTTCTGCTCTGTAAAAAATCAATAAAATATATTAATAAAATAAAATAAAATAAAATAAAGATTGTAGTCTCTTTTGGATTCCCTTCTATGGAGAGTGGGCCTGGAAGAGCCAACTGAAAGTAAGCTAGACTTCTCCTTTGATACTAAAACTGAGTATATTCCAGGGGTTTAAAATTGCTTACATGTAAATAACCATTTACCTGTGAGTAAAGAAGCTTTTAGTTTAAGTAAATGAGATTTTACTCTAAATGAAACAGCAGTTGAGTTTGTCACAGAGTTCACTATATCCGCTGGCTAGCCAGGAGACAGTGGTAGTACACAGAGATGCAAGTATTGTCTACAATGCTTATTTAAAAATATATATTTTATTGATTTCTTACAGAGAGGAAGGGAGAGGTACAGAAAGCTAAAAATATCGATGAGCGAGAAACATCCATCAGCTGCCCTTGACCAGAATCGAACCCTGATGCTTCAGTCCGCAGGCCAATGCTCTATCCACTGAGCCAATCCAGTTTCAGTTACAATGCTTTTGAAGCCATCTTGGTGGTTATACTATTTCTCCTCTGACTACATTTTCTACTAGAAAAATTTGCTTGCTTTTGCTAACATTGGCATAATGAATGTAAAAATAGTTTAAATAAGAGACTTTTAACACCTTTTTGTTGCCATTATGCTAAGTGAAATAAGCCAGGCAGAGAAAGATAAGTTTCACATGATATCACTAATTTGCGTAATATAATAAATAACATAAACTGATGAACAAAAATGGATCCAGAGACAGAGAAACATCAATCAGAACATCAAACCTCAGGGTAGGTAGGGGGTAAGGGAGAGAGATCAACCAAAAGACTTATATGCAGGCATATAATCCTAAGCAATGGACTCAGACAACAGGGGGGTGGGAACATGAATGGGAGGTGGGGGGTAATGGTAGAATAAGGATATATATATATATATATATATATATATATATATATATATATATATTCCTTAATCAATAAAGAAAGAAAAAATAAAATAGTGAAAGGACTTAGAATCAGAAAAGAACATGTAGCATGTTGTTATTACAGGAGACACTCACGGCATGCAAGGTTGACCCTGTGGACAGTTTTTCTCGAGACTCCAATAAATTTGAGAATTTACTAATTCATTGTAGTGGTGAGCTCTCAAATTGGTTTTTGGTCACTTATTCCTCTTCTGTGAATGGGTACAATAATATCTTCCCATCTCATGCTTTATAAAGTTGCCACAAAGTACAAAAATATTTTGAGATTATTAGGAATACCAAGGAGACATTTTCCTTCAAAGTTAACTATAAAACCTTATGTGCTCATGGGACTTTTTAATTCATTTGTATAATATGCAATTCTAGATATGTTTCTCTGAAAACAAAGGACATCATTATATAGTAAAATCTTTCTTAGGAATTTAACCAAATTTTAAAGTTATTCATTCAAATTATATTAGCTTTACTTAAAAATAAAAATTAATCATAATTATTAAATTTACAAAATAAATAATTTAGAATCTATGGCAATTACTTTGTGGGACTAGTTCTTAATATTTTCCTGATGAAATGTTATCTTGACTTCATTCAGCCTGAGCCTCTTCACACTTCCTTAGATAAGTTAGGACTCCTTTCTTGGTGAAATAATTGCTGAAATTAATGCAGTGACCTTTTTTCTCCTAGTTTCTATTGAAACAATATGAATTTATGAGCCCTAGCTTCTCTCTAGGTTTAGCTTGTCTAATATGCAGAACTAGAGGCACATACTAACACATCTAATTTGTACTCTTTTCTAACTTTCTTGATGCTTCTAATTTTATTTCTAAGATAAACAAATATATTATTTTGTTACTTCTGCTATCACTTACACATAGTGACCTCTTTCTGGATAGTTTTAAGTTCTTAGATTAAAATAAAAGTTGCAAAGAGTGATAGGCATTTGCATTATTTTGAAATGAACACTGGCCTTAAACTGCAAATTGGTAGTTACAAAATAGAGCATATACAGTTCAGCAAGGGGAATAATAGAGTCAATAATATAGCAATTATTATGTATGGTGCAAAGTGGCTACTTGAGTTATCAGGATAGAACACTTTGTAAATTATATAATTGTATAAACACTATGCTGTATACCTGAAACTAATGTAAAATAATATTGGATATAAAATGTAATTTAAAAATAAAATTTAATTTAAAAAATCAAATACATGAGTTTGATTCTTGGCACTACAGGGTGCTAACTGCATGAACATCGACAAGTGACTAACCTCTTATTCCTCATTTAAAAGTAAAGCTAAAATCACTGTCCTCTTTGGAATATTGTGGAAATTAAAAAATATAATAGATAATGTAATGGTGGATTCTTCCTCTTTGCTAAACCCACATATATATGTATCACAACAAAGATTTATTTGCCTCTCAGTCTTTTTCTATCTCCCCCTACACTCCCATGAAAACTTAAACAAAATTTAAAATTGTCTCATAACTTTTCAGTACTTCAAAACTAGAAAACACATGTTATTGGATGCCAAAGAAAAATAAATAAATGATTACAACATTGCAAATCCATCATTTTTATTTTCTCATAATAACTTAGTTTAAGTCTACAAACTATTATTCATGCATGGCAATTATATTGTTTCCACTCTGCATAACAACTCTGTGAAGTATGCATTGTTATTTTCACTTAGAATGAGGAAATGACAATTTGCTTAACTCATGCTATTTCATACAGTTAGAAAATGAAAGAGCTGGGCTTCAACCCTAAGTAGAGTTGATTAAAATGCTAGCTAATATATACTGTACCCCAGCACCCAAAACATTTAACTGTTCCTGAACAACATAATAAAAGCTACTTTCTCACAGACAATTACTAAATTTTAACTTCTCTTGTTTATGGTGGCATATGGCAGGGGTCAAAGGGTGATTGGTTATCCAACTATTTGAATGGGGTCTAGTTTCAGAGGCAGAAGGGTCCTTGGTTATAAATGTCTACAAAGTTAGGATTTAAATGTGCAGATTAAAACATGATAGAGGTATGGCAGTGGTATAGTAACCAGCATCGCTCCTTTTTCAGAGGGATGGTAAAATATAATTCACCAGTACACCATTACACCTACCAAAAACGTCTTTTTTTTCCCTTTAAAATATTTAAAGACAGAGAGGATTTAAATCTTTGGATATGGTTGCCCTGCAAAAATGACCGATGCAATAATGAATAAAAAGAGGCTTTTTCAGTTTTTGGTATTAATTTAAGTGCAGTAATTATGAGTATTGTTTTTATGAACAGTGTGTCACATTTATAGAATCTTAGCAATACTCAAACACAGTTGCTGATTGTTCTCAACATTAGCAAGCTACATTCAGAAAGACATTCTAAATATGTGCTTGTTGCCAAAAGGAAGATAGCAACAAAATAGGAGATGAAAAAATTAAAAAAAAAACACACAGAAAATGTCCTTCTTATCATGAGTATTAAACACAAGTAGAGATTGCCTTTTATTTTTTTGCATAGTGACTCAATATATGGGGATAAGAGCATTAATTCACAGACATCTCCAGATTCTTGTTGAAGATTTTGCCTCTTTGGGCTGATTTTTTTTATTTTCTTAAGTGAAGAATAAGCACGAACAAAGAACATTATTCTTAATCATTTCACTTCATCATAATTCAACAGAGCATATCTGAAGGTTTCATTATTCTTTAAGAGTACATTAATAAAACCACCACACACTTATTTTTAACACTACATATATATGAATTATTCTGACAGTCACTTGAAAATCCAACATATCAATCCTCAAATTAAAATGTAGTAAGGCAAATTAGTACATTCCAGCTACCACGGGCCAAATTAAACAATACATTCCCTACTTGGAACACAGGACAGAGCTATCCTACAGATGAAAAATGACAGCAGCCACTAAAGTGGCAAGAAGCTGGAACCTAATTGACATTTGAATTAAAACAATGTATTTCTACATATCAAAACTTGTTATTTTCTGGCCATTTTTTTATTTTTTCCCAAGTACCCCTACAAAAGTAAGCTTTCAGCCATTTCACTGGTGCATAGTAACCATTTGTGAAAATCCTGACACAATGTTTTATCTCAGACAGCACAGAACTTGCAATGGGAATCTATTTGTTTTCAGTTTCTCTTTGTGTGTGTAACAAAACGTATCAAAAATATTTGGAATAAAAATATGTTGCTTATTGCCCCATGAAGTAATGCACTGCAGTGGGTTGCATCAGTTCTCTAGGTCTATTCTAACTTTCCCCAGTGGCGGCTCTGGTGCCCAGGGGAGAGATACTATACCTATTCCATTTATGAGTAGCAAGATAAATGGTTTTGCCCTTAATAAATGTAGAGAACTAGTTGAAGAGTTCAGGTCAACCTACTTTTTAGTCCCTTAAGCAGCAAGATCTTTTTAATCTTCCTCATTCCTTTCTCCACTAATTTTGCATGAACTATGCTGTTAGCCACATAAGATGATGGATGTTTGAAATAGTCAAGTATGGCTGAGCTAATGACAGGGTTGTCATTAAAATGTGCACTATAGCTAAGAAGCAGGACCCAAACTTCTGAGGACAGTTAGGTTTTATATTTTTCTCCCACTGCTGCTGATGTAGCATTATATTCTAGTCCTTTTTTAGCACTGAGGCTTACTTAATGAAGAGAAAATTTCTCATCCAGTGTTGATGAGAGTTTTTATTGCTTTTAGATAGGGAATTTTAGCTTTCTGCTCTGCACTACAGGGCTCTGAGTGTTTCCCGTTTAGTGGCTGTGTGCCAGGCCAATAAATACAGTGTCAAACTATGAACTGTGACTGTTAATAAACTATTTTCTGTGTGTTCTTTTACACGTTGTTACACTTAGATGGGAAAGAATACATCGAGGGTTCCTATATGAAGCTATGATGCTTTATATCTTGTTAGGAAAAATCATGTGATTTCCAGAGCAGTAGTCTCTAACCCTTAGCTTTAATCATCTAGGACAGATAAGAGCATAGTAGGCTAAAATTAGTTGATCAACAATAATATATTCATCAATTATACTGGTTTGTATACTTCTTTTTTTGAATTTATAAAAGATACCCATAATTGCATACCCTTTGGGCACAATTTTAATTGTTAATTAAAAGTTTGATGTAGTAGAAGAGTTGCTTTTATATACTTCAATATATTCTGTTTCAAAATTATATTAGTGACATATTTCATTAAGTTTAAATGTCTACAATATAGTTACTCTCTTATTTTTTTAAATTGGCTTGTAAGAAAGTAAATGCAAATATGAATACTTGTTTACCCCCTTTGCTGTTTATCTGATCCCTCCACCAACTGAAAACCATTTGAGCATCAGAGAAAGAAAGAATGGGAATTGCTATTTAAAATTATTCTGATTTTACACATCATAAAATTATATATTAGATAGTTTAAAAGCAACTATATGTAGTCATTTAGTTAGAAAAAGTGAGATCCATTTTAACTAGTACAATAAACCAAGTTGCTTATTATATTATCTGTATCCAAAGGAAGGAGGGAAGGAAGAAAGGTAAAAGAAAAGGAAATGGTAAGAAGGAAAAAGAAAGAAAAGAAAAGAAAAGGAAAGGAAAATCCAAAAGCAGCTTTTCACCTTATAGAATTAATTTCAGATGACTTTCAGATTATCACATTCAAGTAAATTAGTTTATGAAATTCAGTTAATGATACAATTATTATGTACCTCTTTTAGTTCCATAAATCTAAGAATTCCCAGCTTTCTTCCTTTTCTCCCTCTCCTCCCTCTTTCTCTCTGAAGCCAACACATGGTTTCTATAAATTAAACACAGGAAATTTTTTTAATAGAGTACTTTTAAAAGGGGATAAAGGACAAAGAAGCAAAATATGACATAAACTATTATTTTAATTGACAGGTTATAAAACAAAAAGTAAATATGCCAACTATGTGCTATTATGATCAACCATAGATATATTGATATTTAGGCTATAAATATGTAGTTTTGGTCTACAAAACCATAAAATGAATTAAATATTTGAATATTAACCCCCCACAAAAAAAAGAAAAAATGCAGGTAAGTTACATTGGACATAGGATTGAGATATTTCATTATATACTCTAGATGTAGGTATGCATTGATCAAATTAACTAGGTCAATGAAACAAAGTTATATTTTGTCCTCTAGACACAGCCTCAGCAAAGATACAATGATTTTAAGTTCAACTTTCTGGTTGTCTTTTCAAATTGCCAATTAATTTCAAAAGTCAAATTAGCTGAATCCATTAAAAAAATCTATGATTTGGAAAGGTCCAGATGGCAGCAGAGTGGGTGGAAGCTATACTCCCTCTTCCCAGGACCAGACTGAAATTACAACTAAAGTATAGAACAATCAACATGAATAACCGACTGAAACTATCTGAAGAGAGGTATTATAACCAAGGATTTACAAATGAAGCTACATTGATACTGCTAGGGAGGACAGAGATGTGAAAAAAGCATGCCCTGCTCTCACACATGACAACTGAGAATCTGAAGGGTTAACTCAGCTGCAAATGTTCCCCATAAAAAGTGTCTGTTTTCAAACCCAAGGTGATCTCCCCAGCCCAGACCACCAGAGCCAGCAAAAGGCACACACATAATATCTGGTTGTGAAAATAGTGGGCATTCTGTTTGGCAGGGAGAAAGGGGAGTATGCTAGAGACAGTGACATCCTCTAAATGGGCCAATGTACAAAACCTTGTTTGCAGCCAACTCACCCTGGCCTCTGGTGGAAGGAGGCACAGTGATAAAGGGATCTCTGTGCTGCGTCACTTCCCCACATAGCAGACACCATCTTTCTTGGGTCAAGCACTTCCTTCCTTACAGCATCACCTAGGGAGAATGCTATAGCCACACCCTCTGAATTCTATCTCACTCCACATTGCAGAATTTGAGCCTTGCTTAGGCCTCAGCTTGCTAAAGATCGAGAACAGGACACAAATACCCACTTTCACTGCTCATTCAATATAGCACTGGAAGTTCCAGTCACATCAATCAGACAAGAATCTATACTAATAATATAGGAATATGCAAATTATCTATTACAGCATCAAGTCATGACCGATCAGCAGGCTGCATCACTGCAATCTGCTCAGGCAGTTGCAAGGCTTTGGGTAGAATAGGATATGGTAGAGGGGGATAATAAAAAAGAAGGAAAGAAGGGAGGCCTGCATGCCAGCAGGCCGAGAGGAGAAACAGATACAGAAAAAGAATAAGAAAAAGATGCAGTAATGGAAAGGGGAAGGAAACACAGAACTGCATATGGAAGGGGTTGACAACCACAGGGGAGGAGCAGGTGTGCCCTGCAAGGGGTAGGGTGTGAGCCCCACACAGATACAGGAGAAGGGCAGTGGCCCCTGGTATGAGCCGTTGATGGGGAGGTTCCCACAGGTCTGGGACTGAGTGGTAGATGGTCCCAGGCCTTCTGGGCAGAGGTGCTCCTGCTTCGTGGTGGCAGCAGGAATGAATGCCCAAGCCATGTGGGCATCAACCTCCCTCACTGGGCTGGGCATCCCAGGCAGGGAATGGGAGCAGGATGGTGGCAGAAAGACCATGAAAGGGAGGTGGTGAGCACTTGGCCAGGGCTGAGCCCTGGGCTGGGGATTAATGCTCTCCCCATCAATGGATGCTTTAAGGGGAGGGGAAGGAAGGAATAACTTTTTAAAGGAGTTAGTAGAGAGCAGAGTTAAAGAAGGAAAGAGGATGTATGAGTGAACTGTAGGAGCTATAATGAATATCAAGTATAGTTATGTACTGGGGACAGATTTTAAAAGTAGGAGTCAGAAAAGAAAAAAAAAGATAAATGATAGTGAATTATTAGGCAGGTAGACAGATAGATATTAAAACATTGGAAGTAAGTAAAGAAGAATGTATGGGAAAGTTATGATGAGAGAGAAAGAGGGAGGGAAGAAAAGTTTTAAAAGGGAGCCAGTAGAGGTTAAAAGGAGAATGGGAAGAAGGAAGAAATGGGGGAGGGAGTAAAGCAGGTCTGAGGGAGGAAGTGAAGAAAACAATTAAGGTGGGAAGGAAGAAAAAGTGGAAGGAGAGAAGGGGTAAAGATAAAGGAAAGAAGAAATCTGGGGAGGGAGAGAGAGTAGGAGAAAGATGGGAAGAAGGATGATGGAACAGAAGTAGGAAATAAGGAGGAAAGAAAATTTTGTAAATGCTGAGTCAGTAGGAAAAGGTGTTACATAAAGGAGAGAGAAAAATTGTGTGAGAGGGAGAAGCCAATAAGGAAGTCAAATACAATTGTGTGTGAAGAAGATAATATTAAAAAAAAAGTTAATAGAGGCAATCAGGCCAGTAGGGAGTGCAGTTAGGGGGATTAGGCAGGCAGGTAGAGTTGTTAGGGCAGGCTTGCAGGTGAGCAGTTAGGAGTGAGAGGTCCCGAATTGCAGGAGGGAATATACAAATAAACCCCAAATAAAATGGCTGCAACCACTGAAAGCAGGAAGGAGGCTTGGCTTTCCCCGGCAATAAAGGAAGCCAAGCTTTCCACCTGCCCTTGCTAGCCTAGGCCTACACTCAATGCTACAAAGTGTCAATTATAGAAGTTACATAATTCCAACAGAAATGGCGGAAGGCAATGAATTGGAGAGAGCAGAGGCTAAGGTTGCCCCCAACGATGGAGAAAGACAAGCTTCTGCAGCCCTGGTTGGCTTAGGCCTCCACTACAAAGTTTCAATTATAGAAGGTAAATAAATTCCAACAGAAATGGCTACTGCCACAGAGTGATCAGAAGGCTTGGCTCTGCTCCAGGCTACAAATTTTTTAATTGTAGAAGATAAATAAATCCCAGAAAATGGGGCCTTTGCTTGGATTGCTAGGGGGTGTGGCTGGCCTGCAAACAACCATAGGCCCCTTGCCCAGGTTGCCCCATACCCAAGGGAATCCCCAACCTGATCTTGGACACTCTTCAGGGCCAACCAGCCGGCCCCCACCCATGCACCAGGCCTCTATCCTATCTATTAAAAGAGTGATATGTAGATTTACCATCACTCCAACACACAAGAGGGATGCCCCCAAATGGTGAAAGATCCTGCCCCCATGTGGACCCAAGATGGCCACCACAAGATGGGTAGGTCAGTTGGGCAGGACCAGGCCTGCAAGGGAGGGCAGTTGTGGATGATCAAGTCAGTAGGGGAGGGCAGTTGGGAGGGACTAGGCCTGTAAGGGAGGGCAGTTAGGGGTGACCAGGCAAGCAGAGGAGGGAAGTTTGGAGCAAACAAGCTGCCAGGAAACAGTTAGACATCAATCAGGCTGACAGGAAGAAGTTGGGGGTGAGCAGGCTGGCAGGCAGAAGTGGTTAGGAGCAATCAGCAAGGCAGGCAGGTGAGCAGTTAGGAGCCAGCAGTCCTGGATTGTGAGAGGGATGTCCTACTGCCCGTTTAGGCTCGATTCAGTGGGATCGGGCCTAAACGAACAGTCGGACATTCCTCAAGGAGTCCCAGATTAGAGAGGGTGCAGGCTGGGCTGTGAGACAGCCCCCTCTGCCCCGTGCACTAATTTCATGCACCAGGACTCTAGTAAGAAATGAAAGGCAACCAAATTGTTAAGGAAGAAATAAAATTTTCATTATTTTCAGATTCCATGGTAGTGTATATAGAAAACCTTAAAGAGTTTAACTCAAAAACTACTAAACTACTAGAACTGATGGGCACTTGGGCTGCTTCCAATTCTTGGCTATTATAAATATTAATGGTATGAACATAGGAATAGGAGTGCACAGATTAAATGTAATTTCTATCAAGATACAATAGTGTATTTCACAAAAGTAGAACAAATATTCCAAAAAATTATACAGTATCTCAAAAGACCACAATTAGCCATAGTAACTTTGAGAAAAAAAGAGGAGCAAAGCTGGGACATCATGCTGCCTGATATAAAACTATACTACAAGGCCATGACAATCAAAACAGCATGGCACTAGTATAAAAACAGACATATAGAGTAATAGAAAAGAAATAAACCCATATCATTATGATCAGGTAATAGTTCAAAAAAGAGGCAAGAGCATACAATAGGGTAAAGGGAGGCTATTCATTAAATTATTTTATGAAAATTGGGCAGATATGTCTAAAAAATGAAACAGAACCACCTTCTTACACCATATACAAGATTAAACTCCAAAGGAATTAAAGACTTTAATGTTAGACTCAAAACCGTAAAAATCCTAGAAGAAAACATAGGCAGTAAAATTTCAGACATTCCTTGTAGCAGTACTTTTTCTGATATATATTCTCAGACAATGGAAACCAAAGATAATATAAACAAATGGGACTAAATCAAACTAAATAGTTTTTGCACAGCAAATCAATCCATCATTAAAATGAAATTATTGATGTTAAATTAGTTAATAAAGTTATATATATTTAAGGTTTATAATTTTATAACATCATCTCTATATTGTATTGTGCATTCACCACCCCATGTCAAGTCTTTTTCCATCTTTATTTATCCCTCCTTTTCCCTCTTCTACCTTCCCCTCTTCTAATAAACATACTGTTGTCTTTCTATGATGATTAATGATTTTGAGCATCTTTTCATATATCTACTGGGCATCTGTATGTAATTTTTTAAATTTTATTTTATTGTTTAAAATATTACATATAGTAGTACATATATCTCCTTTTGGGATGAGGGCATGTGACAAGGGTTAGGGGAGGCGGGGGGAAAGTATATGTCATTTTTTGAAAAGTGTTTATTCAACTACTCTGCCCATCTTTTAATTGGATTGTTTCTTTTTGGTGTTGATTTTTATAAGTACTTTTTTATGAATTTGTGATATTAACCCCTTTTCAGATGTATCATTGGCAAATATGTTCCCCCATTCTGTGGGATGTTGGCATCCGGGACCATGGAGTGGGTGACTTGTTCCTCTCCCAGTCTGTACCTTGTCTGGTCTCCATTCCTCTCTCCCCAGTGTTGAGTGTCTGAGCCGTTATGCATGATAGCATGAAGGTATGATGAATATTTACATATTAGGTCTTCATTATATAGGATTTTAACTTGTAACAGTCTATCTTCAAGTGGATATTTTACCACTTCACCTCTTGTATAGACACTTCACTGTAACAAAATTTCATTTTTCCAAGGCAATCTTTGTGCTATTTTTGTCATGTATTTTACTTACACAGATGTTATAAAACTGACATTACATTATTTGTTTAAATAGTTATGGTAATTACCTTTAAATACATTACAATAATAAGAAACTTATATTTTTTCCTATGCATATATCGTATTTGGTGTTTTCCATTTCTTGGTATAGATCATTATTTGTATCTGGCAAAATTTTATTTTTGCTTGTAGGACTTCTTTTAACATTTCTTATACTAAAAAATCTGCTGGTGATTAAAAAATTCAATATTTTACACATAAAATATTTTTAACTATTTCTAAAATAGTTTAAAAATATTTTTACCCAGTCTAGAATTATAAATTGAGAGGATTTTCCCCCTTGTGAGTACTTTAATGATGTTGCTCTATCTTCTCCCTTACATTGTTTCTGATGATAAATCTTTTGTAATCTTTATATTTATTCCTGTGTATAGTGTGTCTCTTTTCTTCTGACTACAGCCCGGCCCGGCACCCAGCCATCGCAGGGCCCTGCAATCAATCAATCTTAGTTTTTAATTTTATTTCAGAGAGGAAAGCACAGGGAGAGAAGGATAGAAGCATCAATAATGAGGGAGTGGAAGCTGCTTCTTGGCTTTGCTCTTGGCGCTTCCTCATGGATTTGTGTTAAAGTCTCTGTTGGACCATGCCACATGGTCCTGTTACTTGTGGTGAATTCATCCTACACTTAGGTGGGGGCTTTTGTTTACCAGCTTCCTTAGCGACCTGGACCCACAGGTTTCCCAGGTGTCAGCTTGCGAGTTCTTCCTGAGTCAGACAGCCCGAAGCCCGAGGCTTGCTTTTGCCTCTGAGCTCACCCCTCTGTCTCCTGAATTTCTGGATGTTACAGGGAGGGAGGCCCCAGGGTCAGAACCAGTGCTGGGGACTGCAACCAGGGCTCATTTGCCCTGTGCTTGGGCCCGGTGCCCAGGCTGAGTGTGGCTCTGGATTCTGGGTCACTGAGTGCCCACAGAGCCCAGACCATTACCGTCCCGTAAGGGTTGGCAGTGAGCCCAGCTACAGGGTCCTGTTACCCCAGGAGTGGGGCCATGCAAGCCGGGCGGAGTCCAGGCCTGCGTCTGTAGATGGTCTGGGTTCAGTGCCTTTCTGGCCCATGGAGACTTCCCTGCCGCTTGTGTGTTAGCTTTGGCCTTTCTCACTTCTTTTCCCCCACTCCCTGCCTCTGCTCTGCACACAGGCTGGGCTGGGTTGTGTGGCTCAGTCTCCTCTGTCTCAGGGGCTATGTTTTGGCTCCTCTCCTGCCCCCACTGCTGGGTCTCACACTGGAGTCCTGGTGCTCTGGGAGGCAGGAGCTGGGATGCTTCCCTCCTCTGCCCTCCACAGCCTCAGGACCCAGCTTAGACTTGGCAAGCATCACCATCTGCAGGTGGCATACTTTGGCAAGCCCGGCCAGGCACAGTGGAGAGGTGATGAGCTGTGGGCAGAGATGCACCTGGATTCAACTCCTGACCCCAAGGGACCTCAGGCACATATCTCATCTGCTGCTCCAGGGTTCAGGTTTATGTTCACAGGGAGCCTGGCTCACCCCTTCTGTGTCCTCGCCTCCATCAGCCAGGCCTGGCCTAACCCCTGGGCCGGGAAGAGCCTCTAGAGGAGAGGCCATTCCTGGCTGCCCAGGTGAGCCCCATAATTCATCCGATGGGGCCCCGCCCACAGCCCCTCCTGGCCTAACCCCAGGGCTGGCCGCCCTGCCCACAGTCCGGCGGGAAGGGCCTCTTGCCCTGTGATTGGCTTATTGGGCGTACCATAGGTACAGTCAATTTTCATATTACTCTTTTATTAGATAGGATTAGGCCAAAATGGAAGTCACAGTTTATGAACTTAACTATTGCATATAGATCACAGTATCAATGACTTAAGAAGAGCTTTATATTTATTTAAAAGGCCCATTCCATGTGATTTCAAATGACTTTGTTTTGCTAGGCCAAGTTACTATGCTGATCTATCTGATAGGTCATGCTTCTTATGTGTATCCCAAAATAGTCAGGGTGCTTCTGCTGCTGCTGCTATTGATGATGATACTAAACATGACACTTTAATGAGAATTCTCTACAAATTCAAATGAACATAATTTAGAAAAATCAACTTTCATCTATTTGTTAGTATGTTTACCAGCAGTTAATGCATTTGGAGTAAGGTAAAAATAGATCCTAGACAGCAGCATAGATTGATTTTTTGCAGTAAATAGAAGCTATCACTAACAAACAAATTGATAGCTAAGCCTACACCGGATAACTGAACCTATTGTACCTTCTGTCTTTTTCTCATATTTGATGCACTGCAATTCAACATGATACAGCTAATAAGGTAAGAAGATTATTTTAGAACCAATTATTTTTTAAAAACACTTATCTTCAAGTCTAAATTTTCATTGATGACCAGAATGAAAACCAAAGGCATCAGGATATAACCCTATTAGTACCTCCTTAAGAACTCATGTATATAGAATTTCCAATAGCTTTTTTTTAAGTTTGAGCTGTTGTTCCCCATTTTTTACAGAGAAAGTCTCCTCCTGTCAACAACATTTACAGTTGTATGAATGTAAAGATAGTGATTCAGAACAAACAAAAATATATTAGTAAATAAATATTCTTAATACTTAGCAGTTAATGAATTTGATGTGTTGTCTTTCACTTAGTATTAATGTTAAAAAGTTCTTCAATTAAAGAAAAATTGAAAGGGTTTTCTTGGGAAATCTTGGCTTTTAATTCTGATACTGATTTTGTCTTTGGCAAAATTAAAACTTAAGCAAATTAAAACTCTTTTTTTTGTAGAGTTATTATTTAGATAATCCTCAAATGACATTTTTTTCTTTTTTAATATATTTTTATTGATTTGAGAGAGGTAGGATGAGGGAGATATAGTTATAAACATGAATACATGTCCCTCATTGGGGATAGAATCTGCATGTGCCCTGACCTGGAAGAACCCAGATGTCCTGTTTCATGAGTCAACACTCAACTACTAAGACATGCTGGCTGGGCTAACAATTTTTCAATTGCTATTTCATTAAGACAAAATGCAGGTAGGAAAATGTCCTAATGTTCTTTTCAAATGAATAATTAAATCCTAGTAAGCTTCATATTTTCTAGGTATCCTTGGAAAAAGTAAGGGAACTGGAGGGAGACAAGCATATAAATCCATCCAGAAGGGGAGTTTAAAAGAGGGCATAAATTAGAAAATATTACAACTTTCATGCTTAATATCATATTTCTTTGAGCCTGGTCAAGAAAACCAAGCTTCCAGTTTTGATTGGAAGCATTCTTTCCTCTGCAAACTTAGGGGTCAATGTCATTACTTATCTGTGGTGATAATACATGTTTGTCTCTCCTATCAAGACTGTTAAAAGCCTTTCCCAAAGAAATGTCATTTGCTTACCAGAACTTTTTATATGATGACCTGACTTGGCTGCTAAAGAAACCATGTGGCTTCCAATTCTGGCCAAGTTGAAATAATGGGGATCTAATTTACTTTCCCAAATAAAACAAACAAACAAACAAACACAAAACCAAACCAAAACAAACAAACAAACAAAATACCCTTGGAAACTAAAACTAAAACATTTTTTTAAATTTTACTTTTCAATCACAATTTTCTTCAAAACTATTTTGTATTAGTTTTAGGTGTACAGTATAGTGGTCAAACAATCATTTACTTTACCCAATGATCTGCCAATATTTCAAGTATCCACTAGAAACCATACATTGCTACTGAAATATTATTGACCATATTCTCCACATCCCCATGATTATTTTAACTTCTAATTAGTACTTATTAATATTTTCACTTTTTTCCATCTGGATCTGGCCCCCCAACATCCCACTCTCTGGCATATATCAAACTGTTCTCTATGAAAACAACTCCTTTCAAGGTACTGAATATCAGGTGATGAAGAATAGTGATCCTAAAGTGACAAGAAACAAGGTGAACTCTATGAATTCTTCAGCATTTTACTATCTTGATGATTTCCAGGGGACAGAGTAGAAAGGAGGAATCCAGGTGGAACATTGTGGACTCCCTGAAGAGAAGGAGCTGAGTCCAGAGATATCAAGGTGGCTAGAATTCACAGGACAGAGTGCAGGAGAGGAGCAAACTGCACAGAAAGAGAACTTCTAAAACATGTGGAGGATTCCGTTCCAGTATTCAGTACATACAAGTGAAGAAACTACCAGGACCCTGGAAAACAAAATAGAGATAAAGGTGCCAAGACTCATGCAAGGCTGGGAACAGTGACTGTTTTCATCAGCCAGACAAGAAAATGTCATGATTCACAAAGACTTGAGTATACAGTAGGGTTGTTCTTCCAGTAGTGGGGAATAATTAGCTCTAGACCAAGCACTGTTCTAGTCTCCCCTAAAAAATCTTAACAACAAAACCTGAACAGATTAAACTGCTTCTAAATAATTAACTACATCCCAAACAAAGCTCAAGGAGGTTTTTGTTTTGCTTTGTTTTTGAATACAAAAATATCTAGCACCCAGAGCCTGCTACATAATTTGCAGAGTTCAGTAGAAAAAGAAATATGTGTCCTTTTGTTTAAAAAAAAGTAGGGAAAAGTGTCATTAAGGGTGTTTAGTATAAAAGTTGTTTCCCTTTTTTCCAGTCTCACTTTTCATGAGAAACTAGAAACACCAATCAGAAAGAATATATGCAAACTTATGTCCATAGCTGCACAATTCAGCATAGCTACAATTTGGAAACAACCTAAGTGCCCATTAGCAGATGATTGAATTAAAAACAAAACAAAACTGTGGTACATCTACACAATGGAATACTACGCTGATGTAAAAAGGAAAGAACTCCTACCATTTGCAACAACATGGATGGAACTGGAGAGCATTGTATGAAGCAAAATAAACTAGTGAGAGAAAGATAAATATCACATAATCTCATTCATTTGTGAATTATAATTAACAACATAAACTAATGAGCAAAAACAGATCTAGAGACAGAAAAGCATCAAACAGATGCTTAAACTTCAGAGGGTAGGTAGGGAAGTGTGGGGTTAAGGAGGAGATGCAACCAAAGGACTTGCATGCATGCATATAAGCCTAACCAATGAACATAGGCACCAAGAAGGTGAACGCATATGGAGGGGAGGTAGGTGGGCAATGTGTAATACCTTAATAAAGAACAAAAATAAATTAATTAATAAACAAAATAAATAAATAAATAAATGAAAATTAATATATTTTAAATTTAACATTGTTCAAAATAGAGAAAAAGTAACATTTTAAATTGTTATGTAAAATCTTAGTATTCATCTTTATATTGTGCAATGGCAGTTTTAAATCAAAATAAAAGAATATTGAACTCATATGCAAAATCACACAACTTTATTTCTTGAGCCAGCCTGAATGGACAAACACAAGTCCAACTCAGGAGGATGGAAAAGGACAGTTATCTTGAGCATAAAATCAGCCCAAGGGAACTCTGCCTTGGACATGATACACTCCTGAGCATAAGATGTTACCTTAGTCACAGAGAAATTATGAGGAACATGCAGAATGTACCATGCTCTTGATGGCTCTGCACTGTGACTTTCCCTTTCCACCAATCTTCAAACTCATTGCTGTACTCCAGCCAGCAATAGGTTCTAGAGAAAGCCAACCAGACATCTCCTTTTCCCATAGTTTGCCACATTGACCCACAGTGAATGAACAACTTTCTACTAGAGTTTATGATTTTGGGATATGCTAGGGCCATGATGGCAAACCTATGACACGCTTGTCAGCACTGACACGCATAGCCATTTTTGATGACATGTGGTCACATGCGGTTGCATACAAAGAAGTATGGGGCCACATCCTGAGAAGGACATTTTATCCTCGGCTACTGCATGGCCAGGTGCAGCAGCAGAGGATGAAACATTTGCTGTATTGTAGTGTAGACACTCTGTGCCAGAGGTCTGTAGGCCAAAACAACAGAACTCCAACACAGAGCATCTAGTTCTGGTAGGGAATCTTTGACCTCACTTCTGGCTGACAGAGAACGGAGCAGCAGAATGACTCAGGGGAATGCATCTTTGGGGGCCCTGTGATTGCCATTACCAGCAATCACCTAACGATAACAACCATCATCCAATCTACTGTTCTGGGGTGTCGTGGATTTCTAATTGACCATCATTACTGAGATAAGTGAGAGGGAGGCTGGGAGAAACAAAGGCCTGTGCTATGGGTGGCATTCCCTGCCATTAGAAATAGCGGCAGCCATCTTAATTTATATAAGGAACATTATTTTGCAGCATAGTGCAGACTCCATTTCACCACTATTACTGTTGTGCATCCTTATTAACCACTATTTCTGCTTATTAACCCTGCCCTTTCCTAAAACACAGTTACATGTGCCATCTTGTGGTCAGTTAGGCTAGTTAACCCCTAATGGCCTGCAGGGCTAACAGGCTATAATTCTATCTTCTGTCACGGCCCCCTTGATGGAGAACCCCAAAAATAAAAAAAAACAAGGTTAAACAAAGGAAGTGGTAGTAGCATTAGCTGACCCTTTCAAGAGACATGGACTGAGATGTATGACATTATAGAAAAAAATGGCAGATCATTTTGCGTTCTATGTACTGAAATGGTAGTAATCAGAACATGGAATATAAATAGACATTTTGAAACTAATCATTCCCAGCTCTTGATAAAAAATGAGGATGAAAGGAAGGAATACACTTTGGGGCAGGTACACCTATATAAGAGCCAATCTAATTCTATCCTTAAATTTATAAAAGGCTCTACAAATTTAAAATCTGCAAGTTTGAGCATTACTCACTCAAGAGCTCAGCATGGAAAAGCACTCAGTGAGGGAAAATTTATTAAAGAAACACTCCTAAGATGTGCCCCAGTTATATTTCATGATATGCAGAATAAAGATGCAATTATTAAGAGAATATCTAAGTTACCACTCAGTAGAACTATCATAAAAGACCAAATAATGAGACTGAACACAAATGTACAATATCAATTAAAGAGTAACATAAGTAATTGTAAATATTTTTCAATCTCTCTTGATGAAACTACTGATGTCACATCACATGCTCAGTTGGCCATTATTGGTAGATATTTTGATGGTCTCACAATGAGAGAAGAGTTGATAAAGTTAGTATCAGTGCCAACAAGTACATCAGGAAATGAAATATGTAAGGTTGTTATAAAAACATTCCGTGACCTAAGCATTGATATCTCTAAAATTGTGTCAGTGATGGCAGATGAGGCACCAAACATGGTAGGGTAAAAGTAGGATTTGTCAAATTGTTTATGGAAGCTATTGGACATCTGCTAATACAATGTGCCTTTTCATTGTATTATGCATCATGAGGTTTTATGTGCCAAGTCAGGATTCACCCACTTAAATGAGTTAATGTCAGTTGTTACAAAAATAGTTAATTTAATAGCTGCTCGCCCCCTTCACAAGCGAGAATTTTCTGCACTTTTACTGGAGGTTGATTCCGGTATGTTCAAAAATGTAAGATTGCTGAGCCGAGGCGAAGTTCTTGAGTGTTTTGTGGAGTGCTTTAAAGAAATTAAGGTGTTTCTTGAGGATAAGGATCTGGGAAACTTTTTTCAGCTCAATGATGATAAATGGGACAACACCCTGATATTTTTTACAGATCTCACTGTTCATATTAATGAACTGAATTTAAGTTTCAAGGTTTTGGCAAAAGTATTGACATTATGTTTGGATACGTAAAAGCTTTTGAAAGTAAACTTAAAATTTTCAAGCAAGATGCAGAAACTAAAACTTATAAGTATTTTCATCGAGTAACAAAGTATTTTGAGAAGGCCAGTGCAGCTGTACAAAATGAAATGAAGCCCTTGCATATAAAGTACAAACATGTTTTAGACTCATTACTTGACCAGTTCAGTGATAGATTTAATCAATTTAGAAGCCTAGAACAGACCATAAAAATAATTAAGTATCTTGGTGTATTAGTCTACAGTAGTTGGGAATTAAATGGTTTCCAATGGATGCAAATTGATGATTTGGAGATGCAACTTGCAGAATTTCAAGACAGCATCTGGGCTCAGGTGTTTATTGACTTGAGGTCAAAGCTTGAAAATCTGTAAAGGTGCCTCTTGAAGAATCAAGAGGAATGCCACTACAAATCTGAAATTTGGATTGCCTGGAACTGCTTACCAGACACTTTTAGCACCCTGAAAAATATAGCTGTGGCTTTACTAACAATTTTTCCCTCTACATCCTTTTGTGAGACCTTATTATCTGAATTCAATAATATCAAAACCAACAAAAGAAACAGATTGACAGATGAAGTTAGTAGAGCTTGCTTGGGCTTGAAGTGTACAAAATACCAACCTTCAATTGAAGGTTTAGCCAATGAAATTCAGCAACAAAAAAGTCACTAATAGGTATGGGTTAGTCAAAGAATTCCCCCTTCCCCTCACTTATCTTAGTTCATGACACCCCACACAAGTTAAATAATATCAAGACCAACAAAAGAAACCAACTGAAAGATGAACAAAGAAGTCACTAAGCAGGTTTGTTAAATAATTAGTTTTTGGTTTATTAAATACAGTTATATAGTACAATTATACATTTTTGTTATTTAAACTATAAAATCGCAGAATTATGGTTTTTTTCTCGAAGTGACACACCACCCGAGTTATGTTTGTTTGTTTTGTGTGTGTTTGTGTGTGAATTTTGACATACCAAGCTAAAGAGGTTGCCTATCACTGTGCTAGGGACGTTAATGAGGTTCACCCCCATCTAGATGTACCTTCTATGTTTTAGTCACACTGGCATTTTTCCATTTCCTGGAATATACCATGCCCTTCTCTACTGTTAAGACTTGGAACAGTCTTTATCCTTGCCCTGTAACGTGATTTTCCCTCTCTCACTCAGTTAACAGCTATACACACACACACACACACACATATATATATAGCCTCAGATTAAACTTCTCCTGACAACTCCAATGACCTTCTTCCAGGTCAGCAACATTGTTCCAATCCTCCAAAATATTTGCTTCCTTTGTAATTATACATTAATCAGTGTGATTAAAGAAGTAATAGTCAGTATTTCTCATTTGATTTTAAGTTGCATGAGGGGAGGTTGTGTATGTTTATCTCATTGTATCTCCAGCACTCAAAACATATATGTTGAACAAAGGTAAGAAAGGAAGGAGGAAAGAAGAAATGGAATGGAGGGAGTGAGGGAGCTAGAGGAATGCAAGGTGCATTATAGACTGTAGCAGATAACACTATGTTATTATTTTTATAAAAATATATTTTTCTGATAGGGGATTGGGAGGCAATCAGAGAAAGGATGTTCACCTTCTTCATTTACTTGGGTTATAGAAGCATACCTATAGTACCAGAAGGCAATACATATTTTAACCATGTTGTTATAGATTTTAGAGAGATAAAAGGAGAGGGACAGGGATATAGAAACGCAGATGAGAGAGAAACATCATTGATTGGCCACCTCTTGCATGCCCTCTAATGGGTATCGAGTCCACAACCTGGGCATGTGACCCTACCTAGAATTGAACCGTTGACCTCTTGGTGCATGGGCCTATGCTCAACCACTAAGCTATAGCAGCTGGGCCGGAAGGCAATATTATTAAGGAGCATCTTGATTCTGCTATAATACCTTAAGGAAACTAAAATTTCCATTTACTCATGAATTTTCCTTCATGAGTTCATTTATAATCTTTGATATTATTTTTGTGGAAATAACCATTTGACAGCTATTACATTATGTGTAGGTGCATTGATGACAATACATTTTGTCATGACAAATGAGTCATTAGTATGTGCAGCTGTTGCACTTAGACTTCATTCTCCCTAAACCTGCATTATTTAATTATCTTTTGAAGCTATTATTGGCTATCAGGTATATGTGCACAACATTTGGTGGAACACTAGCTTTGGAAAAACACAATATGTTTCTTTTATAATAATATTTTTTTCTTTTAATGTAAATCTATTTGGGGGTATTTTATAATAAATATTTTTGATAAAAGAACTCTAATGGCTTGTTTAGAAACATCATGGCCATAAAGTCTCAATGTTTCCTATATAACAAAGCCACTTTTTCTTCAATTGCCTGATATTTCACAGCTCTATGCTTAGGAAATGGCTACAAAACACTGGAAATTTTTTGTATTATTGAACCAACACATATTACACAGTGATATTTGGAGTGTGCTAAGGCCAGTAACATTACCACTTCTAACTATCCAGAGTGCTAATATTGACAGTACTGGCTGAATTGATGTTCTGGAGTCCAGAGTGCCTGGGCCCAAATCTTGGCTCCATTATTTCTTAGTTTGTTGACTTTGGAGAAGTTAGTTAATTTCTCTGTATCTTAATATTCTCATCTGTAAAATAAGGATAGTAATAATGTTACTACACAGGGTCTATTCAGTGGATACACAGTAAGAAAATAAATGTAAATAGCTTAGGGAAATGCCAGCTATAAAACAAAGAATTAAGTAAATATTAGCTATTATCATTATTAATTACACATATGGTGGGAGTAGACATAACTTGGATAAAATTAATAAATTATGCTGGTTGGGTAAAACAAAATGTGGTCATATAATTGATTGGCTTCTTTACTATCTGGTGAGAAGTTCAAGTGTATTGAGCTTGGATTTGTGAGAAAACAATGGTTGAAGAGCATTTAATATGTCATGATTCACATCCTTTCTGGATTTCACTTCCTCCTCCTTCAAATAAAAAATATATTGTCTTATTTTCCTTCAAGACATAAATGGTCAACCAAATAAAACAACACCTGAAGACACTTTGTGTACTGTAAAGCTCATGAAAATTTTAGGTGTTACTATCAACTTGACCTTAAGCTCAATTACACAAAGAAATACTGAGCACTATCATGAAATATATTTAGGCACCTGTGATTATCCCTCCAGTTTGGAATGAATCTTCTCCCGAATATATTAGAAATATCACTGAATGAAAAGCTGACCAAAATTATCTTTCTAGACTGCCACCAACTAACTGTGTAACCTCAAAAAATTATTCCACATTTCTGTGCCTCAGTTTCCTCATATAAAATGAATACCTGGAGTTAGTTTATTTTAAAGTGTATTCCAGTACTGACATCCAATAACACTAATTAATTTTTGGAATTACTCTAATAGGTTTCAAAGAGGGGGGAGCACATATCATGTGGGGTGCTTCTAAAACCAGAAGTGAATGTACATTTTCATTTGAATTCTTTTTTTAAAATATATTTTATTGATTTTTTACAGAGAGGAAGGGAGAGGGACAGAAAGTCAGAAACATTGATAAGAGAGAAACATCGATCAGCTGCCTCTTGCACGCCCCCTACTAGGGATGTGCCCGCAGCCAAGGTATATGCCCTTGACCGGAATCGAACCCGGGACCCTTCAGTCCACAGTCCGACGCTCTATCCACTGAGCCAAACCAGTCTCGGCTCATTTGAATTCTTGATATCCATCAATATTTATAGCCAAAAAGGTACCCATAGAATCAACTCAGGCAAACCTCTTTGGACAGTTATTTCAGGTTTTGATTATAGTCCAAGATTTTACCTGAGTCTAAGTAACAGGACTGCTCACAGCTCTAATCAAGTCTCCAACAAGTTTCACATATTGGCTGGAAACTCAAAAAGCCATTCTTAGACTTTATTTGTGGACTGCTAAATATCTGTAGTTCCCTTGGTACTTCCTTCATGGAATTAAAACTAGATCTTATTTAGAATGACTCAAGTTATATTAATGGGAGTCATTATGTGCTGTTCCCCCCAGAACAGTATTTCTGTCTGAGCCTTCAGGTGGTAGGCAACTTCAATGAGAAAGTTAAATATTACTGGTTGCCCTGCTGAAGCTTTGCTGAGCTATCCACAATGTATGGGGTAAGTCATTTGGGGAGTTTAGGCTCTCAATCGTCCTCTTAGAATAGTTGGAGCAATTACTTTAGAGGCAAACATGGACTAATCATTTTGAAATTTCAGTTTAAGTCTATAGCCTTTTGAGTTACACAAGCACTAAAATGACCACAAGAGATTCATGTCTCAGGGCCTGGTGACACCCCAGAGCCTAGCACTGCTGGCAAATATTTCAGCACCACAGATGTGTAAAAGTTCTTTCCTTTATTCTTCCATTCTAAAAGCACATTGTCAGAGATCTAAGTAGCTTTGATAGTGTAGTTTATACAATTATTGAGACTAAAGAGCAACTCAAAACTTAAAGAGAACATTCTCATAATTTCTCTAATTATTAACCTCAAAAATTATTCCACATTTCTGTGCCTCAATTTCCTCATATAAAATGAATACCTGAAGTTAGTTTATTTTAAAGTGTATTCCAGTACTGACATCCAATAATAGAAAACAAAGAATCAGATATCATATTTAGGTCTGATAAAGCTTATGACTCATGTCTCTGAACTTATGAGATGCATCATTTGATTCATGAACTTATTAGTGAGTCCTATGTCTAGAAGAGTAACCTCAGTACTTGCTGTTACAGTACGCCGTATTCAACAGTGATGTTAAGGCTAATTACAACAATTCAATAATGGGTTGCCCTTCTCACTTAGAAAATGTTGTGTTAGGTGCCTTTCACTTGGTAAAAGTATGAAGAATAAACATGCTGGTAGAGTCTACGTACATTTCTATTGGCTGTCTGAAAGAGAATCGGTCTATCTTAGACACTGAAATGGGAACTGGGAAGTAGTTCTAAAGTGTTATCAGTCTTAAGATAAATATTCCAGGCTAGCTGGCTTGGCTCAGAGATTGAGCATCAACCTAAGAGCCAGGAGGTCATGGTTGGATTCCTGGTCACAGCAAATGCCAGGATTGTGGGTTTGATCCCCAGTGTGGAGTATGCAGGAGGCGGCCAATCAATGATTCTCTCTCATCATGTTTCTCTCTCTCCCTCTCCCTTTTTTTCTGAAATCAATAAACATATATATTTAAAAATAAAATAATAAGTAACTATTCCAAGGGTAGGCTGAACAAGTAAAAAGCAGCATGAGATCTTCAGATGGGGGCTGCCACAAATTCATTTTCAGGTTTTAGAACGTTTTCTTAACAAAACCCAAATAATGTGGAAACCCACAAGACCTTGCTCCACGAGGGCATCTCTCCAGAGTACTGCTTCCACAAAAAGTCCCCTGACACTTCAGGTACACAAGAAAATATGTTTTCTCTAACCCTGATTATAAATGTTTCTCATCTGTATTACCCAAGTGTTATTTAACAACATTTTATTTATGGTTTTGAGAAAGAGAAGAGAGAGAAAAGTACTTCAATTTGTTGTTCAACTTATTTATGGATTCCTTAGTTCAGTCTTTTATGTGCCCTGACCAGGGATCAAACCTAACAACATGTATTTTGTTATTTATTTCATGAACTATTTTTCTTTACTTCAGTTGTACCTAAGTACATTTTGAGCAGGAAACATACCATATTACCCTTGGCATCCTTATCCCAGTGGTTAAGAGCATATTCTTTGGCATTTTGTGGGTGCTCAATAAAACTCTTTTTTGGGCAATTGCTTTTCTTCATACATGTAAACTAGAAGCTATATTTAATTGAATAACCTAGGGAGTTTATTTAATTTTGAAATATTAATTTCCGAGTTAATTCTTATCTGATAGTGTCTACTCAGAAGGAAAAAGGGAAATGGCTTCCTCCTGGGATCATTTGATTTCACAATCTGCTTTTTTCTGAAACAAAGTTGAAGTTTCTTTGTGTTTATTTATTTTTTTATTTGTGTGTGTGTGTGTGTGTGTGTGTGTGTGTGTGTGTGTGTGTGTGTGTGTTAATTTGCTAGGCTTTCAAAATGCTAAAAACTTTCATGCACTTTTACTTAATATAAAACAACTTTTCTTCTATAAAGAAAGTTGTCATTGTATCTCTGTGCTAAGGGGTGCTAGATCAAGTTACCAGATCAGTTAGTATACTATAAAGCATTATGTGATTGGCCGGATCTCAGTGCCTAAGAGTTAATGGCAAACTGAATGCCATCCAGTTCACAAGCTTCTGATCATGACCAGCTGGTGTTTATAGGTCGGTCTTATGCCAATAAAGGCATCCAAAAATGACAAATGTGACTGGATCAGAAAGCATTTGGCTCCAATTCACTATCAATTAGAAATAAAATGATGTATTTTAGATCTTTTTTTCTGAGTTGGTGTGTATATCAAATTTCTCACACTCCAAACAACCTCTGCAATGCAGCAGAAAGGGTATAATATGAAAATTCATTAAGGATTAGAAGAAGCAACTTTATTTTCTCACTGTTTGCATTTCAAAATGGTTCCAGTTTTTATATTCTTCATTTCCGAACCTTAATATTGCCGTCCTAATGGACACAGACTAGAGTGGAATACAGGAAATGCTCTGTTTTAACTTGACTTCCAAAGACAGAAAAACAACATGAAGCAAAATGGAGATAAACTCTATAAACAATTACTGCAAAGTTAAATCTTATGAAATTTCTCATCCTACAACATGGAAATTATCCAATTTTTGAAAAAAATTACTGCTCAAGGACATCAAACCAATTATACAAATTAACACAACAAAATAGCATAATTTTTTATCATATTGATTAGGCAAACTTTGAAAATGGCGATAAAATTCAATTGATGTAGCCAGCCAGCATGGCACAATGGTTGAGTGTTGACCTATGAACCAGGAGGTCACAGTTAGATTCCTTGTCAGGGCACATATCCAGATTGCGGGGTATGTGGGGTGTGCAGGAGGCAGCCAATCAATGATTACCTATCATCATTTATGTTTATATCTCTTCTTTCCTCTCTGAAATAAAAATGTATTTTAAAAATTCCAGTTGATGTAAAATAAAAAAAAGAATATCATTTACATTATCACTACCCAAAATGAGATTCTTAGGTATAAATTTAAAAAAATATGTACAAGATCTACATGATGAAAATTGAAAAATTCTGATGAACAATTAAAAAAATAAATACATGAAGAGATAATCCATTTTCATAGATAGGAATATTAAATACTGTCAATATGTCATTTCTTCTCAATTTGATCTATAGATAAATCAGTCCCAATACCAACAAGTTATTTTGTGGATATCAAAATGATTTTAAAGTTTTTATCAAAAGGAAAAAGACCTATAATAGCCATCACAATACTAAAGAAGACAAAAGTTGGAATACTGACACTACCAGACTTCAACAGACTTTGGAAAGGGTGGTCAACACTAATCATCAGGAAAATGCAAGTCAAAACCACAGTTAGATATCACTTTGCACCTGTCAGATTGGCTAATAAAAAAGTCAACAAGAAAAAAGTTTTGGTGAGAATGTGGAGAAAATGAAACCCTCATTATTGTTGGTGAGAATGCAGATTGTTGCAGTCAGTATCAAAAGCAGTATTGAGATTCCTCATGAAACTAAAAATAGAACTATCATAGAACCCAGAAATTCCACTTCTGTGTATTTATCTAAAAAAGTCCCAACACATTAAATTTTGAAAGAAAAAAAAAAACCAAAAACATATGCACTACCAAGTTCATTACAGCATTATTTACAACTAGGGGTCTGGGTTGGGGTGTAGTGTACCTCAGCCCAGCCTGCAATCTGGATACTCTTGGGGGATGTCTGACTGCTGGTTTAGGCCTGATCCCAAAGTGATCAGGCCTAAACCAGCAGTCAGACATTCCTCTCACAATCCAGGACTCCTGGCCCCTAACCACTCTTCTCCTGGCTTCACTCCCAGCTGCCCAGGACCAGACAAGTCCCTGCTCCTTGGCCTCCCAGAGCCAGCAAGTTTCCACTCCTGGCACGCCCTAGAGCCAGCAAGTCCTCACTCTCGGGCCACCTGGAGGCAGAAAGTTGTCACTTCTGTCTGATGCACCACTTCAGTAGCTCCCTCTGCCACCCCCGCCCCCACATCCCCTCATAGCAGGCTTCACTCCACTCCACACCTGCAGAAACAACTTAATCTCCATCATTGTTGGGTTAATTTGCATACTTAATCTGATTGGTTGTGGATGTAGTGAAGTGATGGTTAATTTGCATGTTTCTTTTTTATAAGGTAAGATACAAACAATTCTTAAAACACAACAATATAGCCGAGACCGGTTTGGCTCAGTGGATAGAGCGTCGGACTGCGGACTGAGGGGTCCCGGGTTCGATTCCGGCAAGGGCATGTACCTTGGCTGCGGGCACATCCCCAGTAGGGGGCGTGCAAGAGGCAGCTGATCGATGTCTCTCATCGATGTTTCTGACTTTCTATCCCTCTCCTTTCTGCTCTGTAAAAAATCAATAAAATATATTTAAAAAAAACACAACAATGTGAAAACAAGAATCATTATTAAAAATGTCCTAAGCCTTTGACACCTTACTAAAGAAACTGTATATATATATATATATATATATATATATATATAGAGAGAGAGAGAGAGAGAGAGAGAGAGAGAGAGAGAGAAAGAGAGAGATAATAAGCATATGAAAAGATGCTCAACATCACATGTCATCAGAGAAATGCTTATTAAAATATGAATAGATACCACTACTCACCTCTTAGAATGGCTAAATCAGTAACATTGAGAATATCAAATTCAGGTCAATGTGGACCAATAGAAACTCTCATGCATTGCTGCTGGAAATGCAAAATGGTACAGCCATATTGGAAGCTAACTAGTCAGTTTTTTTATAAAACTGAATATACTCTTTAAAAAAATAAATTCTTTAATGTGTAAAGTATTACTTAAGTCTTCTTTCCCCCCCATTGACCTCTCCCAAGACACACCCACTTCCCAGCACAGGCCCTCATCCCACACCCCATTTGTGTCCATTGGTTACATGCATGCATACAAGTATTTTGGTTGATCTCTTACTCCCTTACCCCCTGCCTTCCCTCTGAGATTGGACAGTCTGTTAGATTCTTCTATGACACTGGTTCTATTTTTTGCTCACCAGTTTATGTTGTTCATGTATTCCACAAGTGAGTAAGATCATGTGATGTTTACCTTTCTCTGACTGGCTTATTTTGCTTAGCACAATGTTCTCCAGTGCCATCAATGATGTTGTGAATGGTAAGGATTCATTCCTTTTTACAGCAGTGTAGTATTCCATTGTGTAGATGTACCAGTTTTCTAATCCACTCATCTGCTGATGGCCACTTAGGCAGCATCCAAATCTTAGTTATTGTAAACTAGTGGACAGGTGCATGAAATTCATGCACTGGAGGAGGGTGTCCCTCAGCCCAGCCTGCATCCTCTCCAATCTGGAACCCCTGAGGAATGTCCGCAGCCCATTTCGGCTTGAAGGAGGGGGCAATTGGAGGGGACCAGGTCTGCAGATGAGGGCAATTGGAGGTGACCAGAGTGGCAGGGGAGAGTAGTTAGGGGCAAGTAGGCAAGCAGGGGTGGGCAGTTAGTGGAGACCAGGCTGGCAAGGGAGGGCCATTAGGGGTGACCAGGCCAGCAGTGGAGGGCAGTTGGTGGTGACCAGGCCTGCAGAGGAGGACAGTTAGGAGCAACCAGGCCTGCAGGGGAAGGCAGTTGGGGGCAAGCAGGGCAGGACAGTTAGGGGCGACCAGGCTAGTAAGGGATGACAATTAGGGGCAACCAGGCTGGTGGGAGAGGGCAGTTAGGTATCAATTAGGCTGGCAGGGGAGTTGTTAAGGGGTGATCAGACTATCAGGCAGAAGCAGTTAGGAGCAATCAGGCAGGCAGGCAGGCGAGCAGTTGGGAGCCAGGAGTCCTGGATTGTGAGAGGGATGTCTGACTGCTTGTTTAGGCCTGATCCCTGGTTTAGGATGTCTGGACTAAATGGGCAGTTGGACATCCTTTAAGGGGGTTCCAGATTGGAGAGGGTGCAGTCTGGGCTGAGGGACATATCCCCACTGCATGAATTTCATGCACTGGTCCTCTAGTGTTATCATAAAATGCCTTTCTGGTCTCCTTTTTCTTCATGTAAATAGCTCTGAAATGCATATTCAGAACAGTTTAAAGAGCCATAGTGCATAAAGGCGCATAAAATTCATCATGATGTATTTTAAGCATTCTTCTTCTGTTTAGACATGGCAGTGCATAAAATCATATGAAATAGTGCTCTTTATACAGAGTTATTGACAAGGAATGACTGTTAATGTTCCTTGCATGGAAAAAAGTAATTAGACCCCAAAAGGATAAGGGCATGAAGACAGATATTTCCCTTCATATGGGGCTAATAGTAACCCATTTTAGGTCTCTCAAGCCCAACAAAGAAGAAATAAATACCAAGAAAGTGCAAGCTCTGATGTATTGCTTCTCACATTATCTGTCATAAAAAAACAGGTTGGTTTTATTTATTTTTGCATTCTATTATGCATAAATATATTTATAAAAATATAAAAATTAATTGTTAGAAAAATATTGATTTTCTGATCCTTTTGACATAAACTTAGAAATATAAAGTAAAAAGTTACCAAAACATTCAAACTGTAAGCCCAAATACATTATTATTAGGTAGAACAGATATTGCTCTAAGAAAATATTTGCTAAATTCTCTCTTATTGAGTTTGGAGGTTTGTCTGTGGAATTTAGAAGGACCCAAAAACTATGCTTCTACCCGCACCACAATTTTTCCAGAATTGGTGTGTGTGTGTGTGTGTGTGTGTGTGTGTGTGTGTGTGTGTGTTTGTGTATGCAAGAGCAGTGAGAAATTTTTACTTTCCACAAAGTACAGAGTTGAAATTCTCTTAAATTAATAGTGAAGGTTTTCATGCTGACTTTCTTGAAAATTGTGGAGAAAAATAGAAAAAAAACACGTGTTCTAGTATAGTTAGATCAGCTGTATGAAGCTTACATTAATAAACTAGCCCATCTCTCAGATTTCTTCTTTTTTTTAAATATGTTTTTATTGATTTCAGAGAGGAAGGGAGAGGGAGAGAGAAACATCGATTATAAGAGAGAATCACAGATTGGCTGCATTCTGCATGCCCCACAACTGGGAAATGAGGCCACAACCTTGGCATATGCCCTTGACCGGAATCAAACCCATGACCTCCTGGCTTCTGGGTCCATGAGCAGCAGCTAAGCCACACTGGGCAGGATCATATTACTTCTAATTACATAATTCCAGGTCATGAAGTAACTAGAGGCCCGGTGCACTAAATTTGTGTACAGGGAGGGAGGGTATCCCACAGCCCAGCCTGCACACTCTCCAATCAGGGACCCCTTGACTGCCTGCTTAGACTCAATCCTGATGGGATATGGCCTAAAAGGGAAGTTGGATATCCTTGTCACAATCTAGGACTGCTGGCTCCCAACTGCTCGATTGCCTGCCTTTCTTATTGCCCCTAACTGCTTCTGCCTGCCAGCCTGATCACCCCCTAACCACTCACCTGCCAGCCTGATTGATGTCTAACTGCTCCCCTGCCAGCCTGTTTGCCCCTAATTGCCCTCTCCTGCAGGCCTGGTCACTCCTAACTGCCCTTTCCTGCAGGTTTTATCCCACCAACTGCCTTCCCGTACAGGCCTGGTTCCTCCCAGATGCTCTCCCCTGCTGGCCTGATCATCCACAACTGCCCTCTCTTGCAGGCCTGGTCCCTCCCAATTGTCCTGCCCTTCTGGTTATCTTGTGGTGGTCACCTTGTGTCCACATGGGGGCAGGATCTTTGACCACATGGGGGCAGCCATCTTGTGTGTTGGAGTGATGATCAATCTGCATATTATTATTTTATTAGATAGGATAGAGGCCTGGTGCATGGGTGGGGGCCAGCTGGTTTGCCCTGAAGGGTGTCCTGGATTGTGGTGGGTATTCTCTTGGGGCATGGGGAGGCCTGGGTGAGGGGCCTGTGCTGGTTTTCTGCCAGCCATGCCCCCTGGTGACCCAAGAGGAGGCCCTGGTATCTGGGATTTATGTATCTTCTACAATTGAAACTTTGTAGCCTGGAGCAGAGCCAAGCCTTCTGCTCACTCAGTGGAGGCAGCCATTTCTGTTGGGGTTTATTTATCTTCTATAATTTAAACTTTGTAGCCTTAAGCAGAGGCTTGGGCCAGCCAGGCTGCCTCCATTTTAATTGTAATTTTGTGGCCTTAAGCGGAGGCCTGCACCAGCCAGGGTGTGCAGAAAGCTTGGCTTCCTCCATTGGCAAGGAAACCCAAGCCTCCCTCCTTCTCTCTCCAAGGCTGCAACCATCTTGGTTGGGGTTAATTTGCATACTCACTCCTGATTTGCTAGTTGGCGTGGCTTGTGGGCATGGTTTGTGGGAGTGATGGTTAATTTGCATATTGCTCTTATATTTGATAAGATACTTGCAATTTATATCTGAGTGCCTCTCTGGTTGTTTGGTATGTTGACTAGAATAGAGCCACAAACTGTGAATTTTGCTTCAATGCTCCTGAGTTAACAATTCATCTTATCAAATTTGTAAATCTTGAAAGGGATTCCACTATTTCTTCTAAACCTAGTTACTAAAACATTTTCTTAGTGCCATATTATGAACTCAGGTGAGCTATAAGCAGATGGAAATAAGTATGTTGAGGAATTCCCGATATTTATGCTGAAGCAATTTAAATATTTTGAGTTTATTTGAGCCCAAATATATTCAAGACAGTCTACAGCCAATATATCAGATAGAAAGAAGAGCTGAGGAGTGATACAAAATGAAAGGCTTTTATAGACAGAGAAGAACAGAAATGGGGAAGTTATACTTGTCAAAAAAATGGATTGGTTATTGCAAAGTTACTTTCCTTTAAAGAATATCAGGGATCTTTTAGGAAAATTATATGACTAGTGTTGATCAGGTGATTCCTGATTGATTGCCTTAAGATTCCATTTGTGGGAGAGCTGAAACCTTAATTAAATCCTAGTTTGGTGACTGGGGACTTAGTATAAGTAACTCCATTTGGGTCCGTTATTTTGTTGTTAACAATGCAACATTGTAGTCAGGGAAGCAATAGAGTGAAAATAAATTTGGTTTTGCAGAAAGAAAATATATTTTCTTTTTGTATTTTGCATCAAGAAGAACCAATTCAATACTGGCATGATAGAAATCCAAGCATGACTGTAATACTACTGCAGAAATCATGCTATTTGTTTTATAAAGAGAAATATCCATGCTTATAATTATTTCTTTCTGTGCTACTAAGACTTTTTTTGTTATAATGTAGTCTGAAAATAGATTTATTTATTATCTGTACCTTTTTATGACACCTCAAGTCTTGATAGTACCAAATTATATACTAAATTGAGATATTCTGAATAAATTAGAAAATGAAATTTGTGAATTTCACTATTTAAAAAGTTCATTAACAAACGGGCACTTTTCCACAGAAATCCAACTAAAAAGACTAGGAGGTATGATAGCTAGTTCACATGAGGATGGTTGATACAGGAAATTTTTAGCCTAAATAATAGATGTCTTAAAGAGATAGGATTTAAAACATAGTGCAAGTATTTGAAGGTTAAGAAAAGGGATGACTTACTCTGAGTCTAGAAGGGAGAACTACACTGAGTGGCCAGATTATTATGATCTCTGAACACATAATAATCTGGCCACTCAGTGTATACTGTATATATATATATATATATATATATATATATATATATATATATATGAAGCCCAATGCATGAATTCATTCATGGGTGGGGACCAGCCAGCCTGGCAAGGGGAAGGGGACATGGGCAGTTGGCTGGCCTGCCTGCTGGTCAAATTCATGGTAGAGGGGACAATTTGCATATTAGCCTTTTATTATATAGGATATACACTGAGTGGCCAGATTATTATGCATTCATAGATAATAATAATCTGGCCACTCAGTGTATATGCAAAGAGTGAAAACATTAGTGGAACAGATTTTTATATCAACATTAGTAAAAACAGCAAGAACAATTTGACAAATGAGATGGGCTTTCTAAAAAAGTGATTTTCCTGACACTGAATGTAATTTCTTGGAGGGTGATGACTCTGTTTGCATCTGTTAAATATTTTATGAAAGGCACAGTTGGAAAGTAGAAAAGGAAGTTATAACTTTTCCTTGAAAGGGAGATTGAATATGGTGTACATGCTTTCAGACACACATTTTAAATCCAAATTGCACCAAGTTAAGATGGACCACAGGTAACTTCTTTGAGATCCTGCTTGGCTTTGACTCTCACCTGTCAATTTAGAAAAATCAAGGTATAATATTTTCAACCTGTTATTTTATCCCAAATATTCAATCCATGGCATACATAAGGCCAAATCTCAATGCAGGGTCATTTTATTAAATCTTAAGGGATCTATGTTTTTACATATAATTCAGTTTCTTCAATTTTTAAGATATTGTAGAATAATAATGATTAAACTTTTTCTAATATGTATATTTCTTAACCTATATTTTTTCAAAATTAATATATAAGGTAGCAATAAAATAAGTTCAAGACATAGAAGTTATTTAGGATACCCACAATAAAATACACTATCAGTGAGAATTTTATGGTGGTGGGATAGTCTATATCTTGATTGCATTGGTGGTTTCATTAATTCAATCAAACCTATTTTCTGGTTTCATAAGATATAACTATTGTAAAAAAAAATAGGTGAAAGGCACATGGAGCTTTCTATACTATCTTTGCAACTTCCTGTGACTCTATAATTATTTCCATATATGTTTGAAAAGAAGTAGCAATGTTATATGTGAACAGGTACTCACCACACCTGTACACCTCCTTTTAAGTATTATTAAAGTCAGCAGTTCTCAGGGGTTTTAGGATTTCTTTAAAGTCATAAAATTATCAAAGAGTTTCTTTTGACTTGAATTATATTTATTGGTATTTACTATACTAGAACTTAAGCCTGATAACATTTTTAAAATATGAATTAATTTAGCCCTCAATTGTTTGGCTTAGTGGATAAAGTGTTGGTCTGCAGAATGAAGGGTCTAAGGTTCAATTCCAACCAAGGGCACATGCCCAGGCTGTGGACTCAATCCTCAGTAGGGGGTATGCAGGAAGCAGTTAATCAATAATTCTCTCTCATTATTGATGTTTCTATCTCTCTCTCTACCTCTACCTTTATCTCTGCAATATGTATATGAAGGATTCTTACCATTTGCAATAGCATGGATGGAACTGGAGAGCATTAGGCTAAGTGAAATAAGCCAGTCAGACAAAGATAAATATCACATGATCTCACTCATTTGTGAAATATAATGAACAACATAAATTGATGAACAGAAACAGATTCAGAGACAGAGAAGCATCTATCATACTGTCAAACCTCAGAGGGAAGGCAGCGGAATGTGGGAATAAGGGAAAAAGATCAACCAAAGGACTTGTATACATGCATATAAACCTAACCAATGGACACAGACAACAGGGTTGAAGGCATGAATGAGAGATGCGGGGCAATGGGGGAATAAGGACACATATGTAATACCTTTATGAATAAACAAATACATATCCTATCCAATAAAAAGAGTCTAAATTAACCATCACTCCTCTATACCGACAAGCCACACCCACCAGCCAATCAGGAGAAAGTATGAAAATTAACCCAACCAAGATGGCTGCGGCCACTCAGTGACCATAAGTCTTTGGTTTCCCCAGTAATAGAGGAAGCCAAGCTTTCCACACACCCTGGGCAGCCTTGGCTTCCACTCAAAGCTACAAATTTTCAATTAGAGAAGAAAAATAAATCACAACAAAAATGATGACAGCCACAGAGCTAGAGAGAGCAGGAGGCTTGAGTTGCTTCTGGCAATGGAAGAATTCCTGCTTTCTGCTTGCCCTGGCAGGCCCAGGACTCCACTCAAGGCTACAAAATTTCTTTTTTTTTTAATCTTTATTGTTCAGTTTATTAATTACATTGTTTCCCCTTTTTTATCCCCCTATATCTCCCCTCCACCATGTACCTATCCCACCCTCCACCCGCACCTCCCCCACCCCACTGTCCTCTCCCATTGTTGCAAGATTTTTGTCCAATCTCTTGCTGTACTTCCCACAACCCTTTTCTCCCCAAGAATTGTCAATCCATTCCCTCTCTATGTCCATGATTCTGTTATATTCACCAGTTTATCCTGTTCATCAGCCTATCAATTCACTTGATTTTTATGTTCATTTGTTGATAGATGTGTATTTGTTGTTCATAATTTATATTTTTACCTTTTTCTTCTTCCTCTTCTTAAAGAATATCTTTCAGCATTTCATATAATATTGGTTTGGTGGTGATGAACTCCTTTAGCTTTTTCTTATCTGCGAAACACTTTATCTGATCTTCAATTCTGAATGATAGCTTTGCTGTAAAGTAATCTTGGTTGTAGATTCTTGCTATTCATTATTTTGAATATTTCTTGCCACTCCCATCTGGCTTGCATAATTTCTGTTGAGAAATCCGCTGACAATCGTATGGGTGCTCCCCTGTAGGTAACCAACTGTTTTTCTCTTGCTGCTTTTAATATTCTCTCTTTATCTTTTGCTCTTGGCATTTTAATTATGATATGTCTTGGTGTGGTCCTCTTTAGATTCCTATATTTTGGGGTTCTGTGCACTTCTTGGGCTTTTAAGTCAGTTTCTTTTGCCAGGTGAGGCAAGTTTTCAGTCATTATTTCTTCAAGTAGGTTTTCATTGTCTTGCTCTCTCTCTATTTCTGGCACCCCCATAATTCGGATGTTGGCATGCTTGAGGTTGTCCCAGAGGCCCCTTACACTATCTTCAATTTTCTGAATTCTTTTTGTTTCTTGCTTTTCCAGCCGAGTGGATTTTGGTTCTTTGTATTTCAAATCTTTGACTTGGTTCTTGTGGCCCTCTGGACTGCTTTTAGGACTTTGTGTAATATTTTTTTTATTTCAGTCTGTGTATGCTTGATTTCTAGTTGGTCCTTTTTCATATCCGTGAGGGTCTGGTTCATATCCTCAGAGGTCTTGTTCATTTCCCTGAGGGTCTCATTCATTTCCTTGTAAGTCTCATTCATTTCCTGGTTGGTCTTGTTTATTTCCTCATAATTCTCATTAAGTTCATCGGCCTTTTCTAGGAGCCTCTTGAAAAGCCTTATAACCGTGGTTTTGAACTCTATGTCTTGTTGTCTTTTCTCCTCCATTTCTTTCACACCTGATTTCTTTCCATATCTCTGCATAGTGGCTGCATTATGTGGTAGATGTCCTCTAAGGGTCAGTGGCACAGCCTCCCCAGTTATTTGAGATGGGTACTCTTACTGCAATCCTTTATGGGTTGCACAGTATTTTTGAGTTTAAACCCAACTTGTTGTTGTTAGCCCTAGGAGGGTTTGACCTCCAGGCCAATTGGCTGTGAAGAAGGACTGTGTTCAGGTTGGATGGGTGGAGTCTCTGAGCTGCACAGGCAGCCTCAGTGTCAGCTATGTCCTATGTGGCGCTCATGCACGCGGGTCTCTGTTGGATGGGGATGGCTGCAGACACCTCCAAGAGAAAGCTGCTAGTCTCTTCCCCTTGCCAGACAACTCTGCCTCTCCCCAAATGTGTCTGCACCACCAAAGTCTATCCCAGGGTTGTAAAATAGATGATTTCCGGGACCTGGAGACAAGTTTCCAGGGGGCAAGTCACGGCTTTGTGCGACCCTTGCGTGCAAACTTCTTTTCCCAGCCTCCGGGTTTCTCCTCAGACTAGGAGACCTCTGCCGCGCCCCGCTTCCAGGGTGTGTCCCCCGGACCTCGGCCCTCGCCCGGCACTGGGGAATCTGTGTAGTGGGATGTCTCCGCCCTCCCCGTTGGCGAAATCCAGCCGGGGTTGCTGCTCCAGCCCCAGCCCGCGCACACAACCAGGACAGCTCCTAACCTGTTTCTGTCTTCAAGGCTGCACTCCCGCTGCTCCTCTGAGTCTCAGTGTCCCACCTTTACTCTTATTTGTGGAGTTTTCACTCAGCCAGCTTTCTGGCAATTCCGGGTGATTTTTGTTTTGTTGTTATGTTGTAGTTCTTAAACCATTGCGCAGGGCAGAACAATAGGTGTTTACCTATGCCGCCATCTTAGTTCCTCCTCAAGGCTACAAAATTTCAAATGTAGAAGATAAAAAAATTCCAGATACCAAGCCTCTGCTTAGGTCATCAGCCTGCATGGCCAGCCTGCAAACAACCACAGGCCCCTCACCTAGGCTGCCCCATGCCTCAAGTGAACCCCCAGTCTGATCCAGGACACCCTTCAGGGCAAACCAGTTGGCCTCCACCCATGCACAGGCCTCTACCCCGTCTAATAAAATAGTGATATACAAATTGAGCATCACTCCAACACATAAGATGGCTGCCCCCATGTGGCCAAAGATGGCTGCCCCATGTGGACACAAGATGGTCACAACAAGATGGCAAGTACGGGAGGGCAGTTGGGAGGGACCAGGCCTTCAAGCGAGGGCAGTTGGGGGCAGTCAAGCCTGCAGATGAGGACAATTAGGGGTAAAAAGGCTGGCAGGGGAGAAGTTAGACATTAATCAGGCTGGCAGGGGAGTAGTTACAAGATGATCAGGCTGGCAGGCAGAAGTGTTTAGGGGAAATCAGTAAGGCACACAGCGGAGCAATTGGAAGCCAACAATCCTGGATTTGCGAGGGATGTCAGACTGTCCATTTAGACCCAATCCTGGTAGGATCAGGCCTAAACAGCAGTCAGATATCTCTCTCGGTGTCTCATATTGGAGAGGGTACAGGCTGGGCTGAGGACACCCCTCCCTCCCCCTCACGAATTTCATGAACCAAGCCTCTAGTATATATATTAATATGTATTAATTTAAATATAATAACAGTTCATCCATTATATGTTAACTTAAATCATATTTTACTAGTATACATTACAAAATATAATAAACAACATAGCATAGCATTGTTTTTCATTTAAAAAAATATGTTTTTATTGATTTTAGAAAGGAAGAGAGAGGGATAGAGAGATAGAAACATCATTGATGAGAGAGAATCATTGATCATCTGCCTCCTGTACACCCCCTACTGGGGATCGAGTCTGCAATCCAGGCATGTGCCCTTGACTGGGACCCTTCAATGCACAGGACAACCCTCTATCCACTGAGCCAAGCCAGGTAGGGCTCATTTTTGAAAATATTTTCAACCTGGTTTAGTGAAGACAACTGGATACTAAAATGTGCTTCTGTATTCAATTCACTGAATTTCATTATTGTTGTTAAAGTACATGAAGAAAATCTGCTCACTCAGATATGTGGCTGGGAAGGGAAATGTTAATACACTTTCTAGGGCATGGATATTCTTCTAATATACTCATCTAAATCTATACAAGTGGAAATTTCCTAAAAGTTAGTCACCAAGTGGACTCAGTGGTCATAGTAATGAACTCATACTTTGTTTTATTAAAACCTATTGATCAATCTTATACTAGTAATTTAGTAGTTTCTTCGTGCATATATTTGCAATACCATGCATTGGTCATGTGTTTAGATACTGTTAATTTTAGGTTACTGTTCCTTGTAACTTCATCTGTGTTAAGTAAAACCTTTATTTAAGGTGTCTTCTTTCAAGGAAAGTTACCATTTGCTTCTGTGTTACCATTTGAACACTAAAATTTAAATTTCTTTACTTTTATGGGAATGGGTCTATTGGTTTAATAAATCTAGTCCGAATTTCCCTCTTTGGAGCAGATCTATGTATTAGTTTCTAGGGCTGCTACAATAAAATACGACAGAATAGATAGTTTAAAACAATATAAATTTATTGCCTTATAGTTCTGGAGGCTAGAAGTTTGAAATAAAGTTGTCACCAGGGCTATAATGTCTTTGAAGTCTCTAGGAGGAAATTCTCCTTTGGCTCTTCTTAGCTTTTGATAGCTACCAACAATTTTTTGTGTTCCTTGCCTTATAGTGCCTCACTAAATTACTTCCTCCATTGTCACATGCCTGTGTCTCTTCTTATAAGGACACTAGTCCTATTTTAATATGACTTCATCTTAACTAACTGCAGTGGCAATGAACCTATTTCTAATTTTGGTAACATTCTGAGGTTCTGGAAGGGATATGAATTTGGGGTTGGGGAGTCAGTATCCAACCCAATACATTTGGTTAAGAATTGTCAAACAATATTTTCCTTTCTTTATTATTAATAAGTTAATTTATTTATTTCTATCTTTACATAGAGCTAAGGCAGAGGCAGATACATATTTTCATCATCTGCCTCTATAGATTATATTTTTAGTTTATTCACTGATGATATAAATCACTGTAGGTATTCCATATAACTTGCCAGTGCTGAAGTGCTTCAAGGTTCTATCTTGAGCCCGCTTCTCTTTAAGTCTACATTCCTATTTAACATTGTTTTCTATACTCTAATGGTTTCAAAAAGCACTTATATACTGGTAATCCCTACATTGTATCTCCAACTTAAATCTTTTTCTATAAACTTATATAGCCAAGTACTTGAATTTTACATGTGGATATCTCATGGGTAACAATTTTATATTTCAATGGATTCTCTCCCATGCACATTGAAACTCTGGTTTCTACCACTATTATGTACCTTTTCTATAATTTAATATCAATAAAATTGTATGTAGTGTTTTGTTTCTAGCCTCTTCCAGTTGGTTTGAAGTGTTTAAGATTCATTTACTTTATTGTGTCAGTAGATTATTTAATTTGATTTCTGAGTAATATTCCATTGTACACCTTTATCATTCTTTGTTAATCCATTCACCAACTGTTAAACAGTCCAGTTGTTTCAATTTTTTTGGCTTTTATGAATATGTAAACATATAGTTAACTTTTTTGTAATCCTCACCTCAAGATATTTTTACCATTGATTTTTAGAGAGAGTGGCAGGGAGGGAGGGGAGAGAGAGAGCGAGATCTATGTGAGAGAGACACATATATTGGTGGCCTTCTCTATACATCTGACTGGATTGGGGGCCAAGAAATAAACCTGGAACCCAGGTACGTGCCCTTGACTGGGAATTAAACCGGTGACCTTTGGTGCTTGGGCTGATGCTCTACCACTGAGCTACACCAAATAGGGTAGCATATGATTAACTTTTTTTCATATCCCCCCCCTTTGTCCTTCTCATCTCAGCCCCTACACCTCAAGGTCTTCAACACTCTATTGCCCTTATGCATGTCTATGGATATCAGTATACCAGAGGCGCAGTGTATAAAATTTGTTCATGGGGGATGTGTCCCTCAGCCCAGCCTGCACCCTCTCCAATCTGGGACCCATTGAGAGTTGTCTTATTGCCTGTTTAGGCCTGATCCTACTGAACAGTAGGATATCCTTTTCACAATCCAGGACTGCTGGCTTCAAACTGCACACCTGTTTGTGTTCCTGATTGCCTCTAACTGCATTCCTGATTGCCCTTAACTATTTCTGCCTCCCAGCCTGATATGATCCCACCTACCTGCCAGCCTGATTGATACCTAACCACTCCCCTGCCAGCCTGTTTGCCCCTAATTGCCCTCCCCTGCAGACCTGGTCACCCCAGCTGCCCTCCCCTGAAGGCCTGGTCTCCCCAACTGCTCTCCTCTGCTGGCCTGGGTCCCCCACCAACTGCCCTTCCCTGCAGGCCCGTTCACTCACAACTTCCCTCCTCTGCTGGCCTGGTTACTCCTAACTGCCCTCCCCTGCAGGCTTGATCACCAACAACTGCCCTCTTTTGCAGGCCTGGTCACTCCCAACTGCCCTCCCCTGCTTGCCATCTTGTGTCCACATGGGGGCCAGATCTTTGACCACATGGGGCAGCCATCTTACATGTTGGCATGATTGTCAATTTGCATATTACTTTTTTATTAGATAGGATAGAGGCCTGGTGCATGGGTGGGGGCCAGCTGGTTTGTCCTGAAGGGTGACCCGGATGAGGGTGGGGGTTCACTTGAGACATGGGGCAGCCTCGGCAAGTGGCCTGTGGTGGTTTGCAGGCCGGCCACATCCCCCAGCGACCCAAGTGGAGGACCTAGTATCTGGGATTTGAAACTTTGTAGCCTTGAGTGGACTCAAGCCTCCTGATTGCTCCCTGGCCCGAGTCATTTTTTGTGGATTTATTTATCTTTTATAATTGAAACTTTGTAGCCTTGAGTGGAGGACAATGCAGGCCAGGGCTGCAGAAGCTTGACTTCCTCCATTTTCAGGGGCAACTCCAGCATTCTGCTCTCTCCAGTTCTGAGGCTACCACCATTTTTGTTGTGATTGATTTTTCTTCTATGATTGAAACTTTGTAGCCTTGAGTGGAGGCCTGGGGCATCCAGGGTGTGTGGAAAGCTTGGATTCCTCTATTCCCAGGGAAACCCAAGCCTCCTGCACTCTCCATGGCCACCGCCATCATGGTTGTGTTAATTTGCATACTTTTTCCTCAGTGGCTGGTGGGCATGGCTTGTGGGTGTAGCAGAGTGATAATTTGCACATCATCTTTTTATTAGATAAGTTTTTTGTTTTTTCTCTTTTCATCCTCCCAACCCCATAATGAAGTATGTGAGTCTGTTCCATGCCTCGCTGATTAGGATCTCATTTTGTTGGTCAATTCATTTTGTTCATTATATTCCACAAATTAGTGAGATCATGTGAGAGATGCCTTTCTCAGATTGGCTTATTTCACTTAGCATAATAGTCTCTAGGTCCATTCATACCATCCCCAAAAGTAGGAGATAACTCTTTTTCACAGCTGCATAGTATTCCATTAAGTAAATACTAGTGGCCTGGTGCACGAAATTGGTGCACAGGGGAGGGGAGCGGGGATTCCCTCAGCCCAGCCTGAACCTTCTCCAATCTGGGACGCCTCAGGCCTCTGGCTCCTAACCACTCACCTGCCTGCCAGCCTGATCCCCCTGACTGCTCTCTCCTGACAGCCTGTTTGCCCTAACTGCTCTCCTCTTCTGGCCTGGTCCCCCTAACTGCTCTCCCCTGCTTGCCTGATTGCCTCTAACCTCCTCTGCCTCGGACCCGCCAACATGGCTTTGTCTGGAAGGATGTCTAGAAGGACATCCGGAAGGTCGCCAGGAAGATGTTCAGTCTAATTAGCATATTACCCTTTTATTAGCATAGATGCTACCTTGTCCTAAAAATGAAGGTTGTTCCCAGGTTTTCCTATCATGGAAGGGGACCCCGCAGTAGCATCCTGGGTTCTGACCAGGGCTTAAGTGCTTGTGCTTTATCTCAGTAGATGTGATTCCTAGAAGAAGACTCTTGGATATACCTTGAACATTTCTATCAAATTTGCCAAGTCATCCTCCAAAAATGTCAAACCACTTTTAAACTCCCACCATCAAACGATATGTGTGCCCTCCATCCCACTTTGTTGCCAATATCGTTGATTTCTCCCTAGAAGCTTCCCTCCCATCAGCTGGGAACGCTTGATACTTGAGCCAACCTCATTGTTCAGCTGGGGACTTGATTTCCCGAGATAGAATTATGGAGGAAGAAAAATAGCTTTCCTCAACCTTTCAGAGTTCTTAGTGGAGGCCCTTGTAATGAAAGACAGATCGCCAAGAGCAAAACAAAAGTTCATTAACATATGTACCTCATGTATATGTGGGAGATCTCAGGGGAAAATGAATAACTCCCCAAGCTGGCTTAGAATGCAGATTTAAATACCTTCTTCCTAGGGAAAGGGAACAGGAGATGTAGGCCTCCTAGAGGAGAGTAAATGATTTTTAGGAAAGATGAATGGGGGTGGAGAGAAATAGTTTGTAACAAAGTTTGGGTGTTATGTCCTGTGACAGGAGTCAGTCTTCCCTGCCTGATGACACTTCTCCCTTCCCATCAAGGGGACCTATGACATTTAAGCTCCTTTAGGGGGGTCCAATTTTAGACAAGTCAGGAGACTTCAGTGAAATCCTCTGCATGCACTTGCAGTTTTTCAAGAATCTGCAGCTCAAGATCATCAATATAACAATAAAGCATATGTTGGGAGGTGGCATGTTCTCTGACCTTCAGAATAAACCCAACAAAAGCTTGTTTCCTCTATCAGATGATTTGCCACAGTAGGTTATTCCCTGGAGATGGCATTCTGGGAGTGGTCATAACATACCCTGTGTATGTAGAAAGGTGTGGGCCATATCACTAAATAATCCGGGAACAGTTTTCTCATCTTGAGGAAAAGGAGATAAAGTTATAATAGTTTATCTCCCTTTCCACAGATTTCTTGTGGGTTTGTGTCTCAGCTGCCTCTGCCCACCGCGCTCCCCCTCACCAGCAGCCCCAGTGCCTAAGCATTGGGCCTTGTGGCTGCTGGCTGCCAGGCCTACAGGTTTGTATGTCCAGTCCAGCCCCCCTCACCCCCCAGGTTTGTGGTGGCGGGGCTTGGGGCTGCTGAGTGCTGGCCTCCCTGCTGGTTTGTGTCTCAGATCCAGCCCCTCACAGCCCCAGGGTCCCCATGGCAGGGCTTGCAGCTTCTGGGTGCCAGCCTCCCTGCTGGTTTGTATCTCCAATCTGGGGGCCGCATGGTGCTGGCCTCCCTGCAGGTTTATGTCTCAGATTCAGCCTTTGCAGCTCTGGGTGGCAGAGCTTATGGGTGCTGGGTACTAGCCCCTGTGGGTTTGTGTCTCTGATCCAGGCGCTATTGGGTGCCAGCCTTCCAGCAGGTTTGCACCCTGCATGTGCACCGCCCACCGAGCCCCCACCAGTCCAAAGCCTAAAGCCCCCCCCCCCGCCCAGTCTGCCCCATCCTGCCGCTTCCACGTGCCCCCACCCCCAGTACTTAAAAACTCACTTCTACAATTGGTCTATCAAGAGAACTACATTTCCCAGAATTCCTGGCTCCCATGATACCCAGCGGGAACCAAGAACGTGGTGAATTTTCTCCAGCCTGTGGTGGACCACCACCAGGGTCTGGGGGGCATGCAGGGACTCCAGGCTCTAATTTGCATGTGATTCAGGCACTATAAGTTTAAGGAGGGCCGGCCCTTCAGTACCTTGTGGGCCACCCTTTTTGGTGGTGGTTGTTTTCACTGCACTGCAGCCACACCCCTGCCAGCCTTGCCCGCTGTGTGCTGGCCACGCCCCTGCCTTTCACCACCCTCTGCTCCGCCCATCCTCTGTTCCGTCCTCTGCTCCACCCCCTGCTCTGCCTCTTGTTCCAATTGTCTGGTAGCATAGCCAATTAGGAGCCAAGGTACAGTCACATTTGCATGTTACTCTTTTATTAGAAAGGATCCCATAGCTTCCCCACCCCCCCCCCCATCCATCTAATATTGGGCCTTTGGGCTATTTCCAAATCTTAGCTGTTGTAAATAACAGAAGTTCCATTTTCAATTTTTTGAGGAAGCTTCATACTCTTTTCCATGGTGGCTGCATCAGTCTGTAGTTCCACCAGAGGTAAACTAGTGTTCCCTTTTCTCACCAGCATTTGTTGTTTGTTGGTTTATTGCTGACAGCTATTCTGACAGGTGTGATAATTAGTGACTCTGCACATTTTTTTTCATGTATCTTGGCCATTTGTATATCCCCTTTGAAAAAGTGTCCAGTCAGGTCTTCTGTCCATTTTTTAATTGGACTGTATTTATTTCTTTTGTTGAGTCATATCAGTTCTTTATATATTTTGGAGATTAACCCTAATAAGATGTATCATTGTAAAACACTGTATGTTCTACCATACAGTGGGATCCCCTTTGATTTTGATGGTGGTTTCTTTTGCTGTGCAGAAACTGTTTAATTTGATGCAGTCTTATTCATTTATTTTTCCTCTTGTTTCTCTTGCCCTATGTCCTAGGAGATATATCATCAAAAATTATGCTACATGAGATGTCTGATATTTTACTGCCTATCTTTTCTTCTAGGATTTTATGCTTTCATGGCTCATATTTGTTTTTTTTATCCATTTTGAGTTTATTATTATATATGCTGTAAGTTGGTAGTCTAGTTTCATCTTTTTGCATGTATCTAATTTTCCCAACACCATTTGTTGAAGAGATATTCTTTATACCATAGTATGTTCTTGCCTCCTTCATCAAATATTAATTGACTGTAATGGTGTGGGCCAATTTCTGGTATGTCTATTCTGATCCACTGATTTATATGACTGTTCTTGTGCCAATACAAGGCTGTATGATTAACTTTTAAAGAAACTGCCAACCTGTTTTTAAATGAACTTGAATGTGTTGCCATTAATGTATTAATACAAATACTTATTATCGGTAGTATATTTAAATATAGGCAATCTAATGAATATGTATTACATGATATTAGGGTTTGATATAATTTCCTCAATGGACTGTTTGAGCATTTTTCATGTGCATATTTGTTTTTATATATCTTCTTTCATTAAATGCCCATTCACATAACTTTTCAGAATATTTTTCACAGTCTCTGATTTGTCTTGTCATTTTCTTAGTAGGGCCTTTTGAAAAGAAAAAGCTTTAAATTTTGATGAAATCTAATTTACAATTGTTTCACAAATTTGAGATTTTGAATTTAATTTCACAACTATTTTATCAGTCCAAGTGTAGTAACAATTTATTCTCTATTTCCTAATGCTAAAAATCTTATATTTTTAACTTTATATTTATTTTTCTTTATGGATTAAGGTATTAAATATGTCCTTATCCCCCCATTTCCCCCCAAGCTCCATTCATGCCTTCACCCCCCTGTTGTCTGAGTCCACTGGTTAGGCTTATATGCATGCATCCAAGTCCTTTGGTTGAACTCTCCCCCTTACCCTCATCCTCCCTTACCATCCCATTGAGATGTGATGGTCTGATCAATGCTTCTCTGTCTCTAGATCTGATTTTCTCATCAGTTTATGTTGTTCATTATTTTCCACAATGAGTGATATCATGAGATATTTATCTTTCTCTGACTGGCTTATTTGGCTTAGCATAATAGTCTCCAGTTCCATCCATGCTTTTGCAAATGGTAATGATTTCTTCTATTTTACTGCAGCATAGAATTCCATTGTGTAGATGTAACAGAGTTTTTAATCCACTCAAATGGATTGCTAATGGGCACATAGGCTGTTTCCAAATTCTAGCTATTGTAAATTGTGCTGCTATGAACATAGGGATGCATGTGTCAATTCTGATTGCTATTTCTATGTTCTTTGGATATAATCCTAGAAGTGGGATCAGTGGGTCAAATGGGAGTTCCATTTTTAATTTTTGAAGAAACTCAATACTGTTCTCCACAGTGGCTGCACCAGTCTGCAGTCCCACCAGGAGTACAAGAGGGTTCCTTATTATCCTCATCCTCTCCCACACTTGCCATTTGTTGATTTATTGATGATAGCCAATATGACAGGGGTGAGTTGGTACCACATTATTGTTTTTATTTGCATTTCTCTGATGATTACTGACTTTGAGCATGTTGTCATGTCTCTTGGCCTTCCTTATATCCTCTTTCAAAAAGTATCTATTTAGGTCAGATTACCATTTTTTATTGGTTTGTTTGTCTTTATTTTGTTAAGTTGTATGAGTTCCCTATAAATGTTGGAGATTAAACCTTTATCAGTGATAACATTGACAATGTGTTCTGCCATGTAGTGGGCTTTCTTGTTATTTTGTTGATAGTTTCTGTTGCTGTACAGAAGCTTTTTATTTTGATGTAGTCCCATTTTTTTAAAATTTTCACTGACCTAGGAATTGTATTGATGAAGAAATTACTTCAGCTTATCAGTGATATTTTCCTGCCTATAGATACCTCTAATATTTTTATGGTTTTCTGTCTTATGTTTAAGTCCTTTATCCATTTTGAGTTTATATTTGTGTATGGTGTAAGTTGGTGGTCTAGTTTCATTTTTTTTCATGTATCTGTCCAATTCTCCCAACACCATTTATTGAAGAGACTCTCTTGACTCCATTGTAGGTTCTTGCCTCCTTTGTCAAATATTGATAGAGCATAGTGGTTTGGAATGATTTCTGGTTTCTCTATTCTATTCTATTTGTCTATAAATCTGTTCTTGTGCCAGAACCAGGCAGTTTTGAGTACAGTGGCTTTGTAATACAGCTTGGTATCTAGTATTGGATCCCTCCTACTTTGCTCTACATTCCCAGGATTGCTGAGCCTATTTGGGGTGACTTTTTACGTATCTTTTATTCTTTAAAGTATTAGAAATAGTAGTACATATGTTTCCTTTTTCCCCCATTAACCTCCCCCTGGCCTCCCCTACCCCCCAGCACATGTCCTCACCTGCCCCCCTGCCCCAGTGTCTTGTATCCATTGGTTATGCTTATATGCATGAGTACAATTCTTTCAGTTGATCTCCCACAGTTCCCGCCCCCCACCCTCCCCTGCCTTCCCACTGTAATTTGACAGTCTGTCCAATGCCTCTTTGCCTCCATTTCATTTCTTTAAAAAAATCTTGCATCTGCATACTAGAAATAAACACATAAGAACAAAAAAATGTTTGAGTCTCAGTTTCAGTGTCCAATAGTTCCGAGTCCCAGGTTCAATGTCAAATAGGTCCTTATGTGTACATGTCAGCAATGGTGTCTGGATGGTGGACAAATGGTGACAATGCAGGTTCCACCCTCTCTGGTATATTCCTGGGCTGCCTGCAGCGATGCACAGCTGCTGACTACTAGCATGGCAAGGTGTCGTCAGTGTTTTCCATCTCTGGCCTGTCTTTGCGGTTGGAACACACCTGTCAGTTCTTCTTTGTTACAGGAATCCATCTGGTCTCGGAGTTATTTTCTGGAAATATACAAACATATTATCGACCAAAAGTTAATAAAGGGATCTTTTCTGTAAATTAGACTTGGAATTGTTTTTATTTTTGCCCAAATGATTTTCCTTTGGCTTATTTTGACACCTTGTGTGTTTTTCATAGGTGTCCTGCTCTTAGCAACAAATGGAAATTAAGTTTCTGAAGTAAGAATTTTCTAATTGTAATTTACTTACAGGATATTTTTCCTTACATGAGATTACCCAACTATCCCCCACCTTTTTTTTATTATTATTAATGAGGGCTTTTGGAAATTTTATATTGCACTCTTGGTAACTTTAAATTTTAATTTTTGCACAAAAATATGACTGCTTTAGGTTCTTTGCATATAAGGCAATTATACGAAGAAATGAACTACAAATAGAAATTTTAGTTAATATTTTAGGAATAGCATTTTGTCCGGTACACTTAAATTTTCTTTAGTATTCACTAATTTCAATTGGCCAATTTAAATCAATCTGAAAACTGGATTACTATTTTACTGTCAAATTTAATACTCAAACAATAATCTTAGTTTACCCTGTAAATATTAGTGGAAAGGATTACTTGCATTCTTGAGTAGGCCCTGAGCATTATTGGTGCTAGACTAGATTTATATATAGGGCTGCTGTTGCTGGCCAAGTCTCTGTCTGTGACCTAGGTCCCAATCTGAGCTGTGCATGGGAGGTGAAGCAGCCCTGGGGGCAAGAGACCTTCATCAGAAGGGTGAGAGTTCAGGCCTCTGCAAAGTTAGGGGAGTGAGGCTCTGTGCCCCACCTCTGTTGATCTTTAAGTTCTTTCCTGATGGCCCCTCTGCAACTGTGCCTGTGTTAGGTTGTTCCTTCCCTGAAGAATCTTACCCATCTCTGGCTAAACAGCCATCCTCCAGGCCCAATCAGGGTGATGTGAGGTTCAGTTCTGTCTCCTTGGAAATATATGTCCCTGTGAACTCTATGGCCAGCACCTGTCTTGGGATCCCCTGGCCTGCTTCTGGGGTCCTGTTACTGATCACATATCTTGGAGGACTCAGGTTTTCTTCCAGGGATTTCCCAGCTCACCCTATTGGGTGAGAGAAAGATCCATGGTGCCAGCCACCCAGAGGCTTCAACCTCAGCTTGAACTGAAAGCTCAGGCAAAAGCTGTGTGCACTTGGATTGTGAGAAGAGGGTCCCTCTTGGCAAAAAGTGCAAGAGGGGCCAATATAGAATGCTCAAGTGCCTTCCAATTGCCTTAATTCCTTCTGAAAGGGATTAATTCCTTTCTTGTCCTCTTTTAAATAGCTGCCAAACATTCAAATAATTAGTTTGTAAGTTTCTTTGGGATAATTGTACAATATGCCGCTGTCAAATATAAAAAATTATAATGACATTGTGGAATAATACCATGTAAGGATATTATAGTGCCACAATGGGTTAAGGGGGTCCTAGCCTAAGGACTGGTGTCCATAGGAGATGACATACTCTAAACTATGTCATTTCCATTTCAAACTAGCGCCAATTTTTTTATAACTTTATATAAACTTTGTCAGGGAGGTAAAAACACAAATTATTTACTTTAGTTCAAGAGGTCAAATATATTGACTTTTTCCCGCCACCCCCCACTTATCCTGAGGTTTGACATTCTGATGGACATTTCTCAGTCTCTGGATCCATTCTTGTTAATTTGTCTATGTCGTTCATTATATTCCACAAATGAATGAGATCACGTGATACTTATCTTTCCCTGCCTGGCTAATTTCACTTAGCATAATGCTCTCCAGATCCATCCATGTTGTTGCAAATGGTAGGAGCTCCTTCTTTTTTACCCCAGTGTAGTATTCCATTGTATAGATGTACCTCAGTTTTTTAATCCACTCATCTGCTGCTGGGCACTTAGACTGTTTCCAAATCTTAGCTATAGTAAATTGTGCTGCTGTGAACATCGGGTGCATATATCCTTTCTAATTTGTGTCTTTAGTTTCTTGGGATATATACCTAGAAGTGGGATCACTGGGTCAAATGGGAGCTCCATTTTTAGTTTTTTTGGGAAACTCTATACTGTTCTCCACAGTGGCTGCACCAGTCTGTATTCCCACCAGCAGTGCACGAGAGTTCCTTTTTCTCTGAATTCTCGGCAACACTAGTTGTTTGTTGATTTGTTGATGAAAGCCATTCTGACAGCTGTGAGATGGTACCACATTGTCGTTTTGATTTGCATCTCTTAGATAATTAGTGACTGCGAACAAATTTTCATATGTCTCTGTGTCTTCCTTTTGTCTTCTTTTGAAAAGATTTTATTTTAGGTCTGTTGCCCCCCCCCCTTTTTATTGGATCATCTGTCTTCCTTTTATTAAGTTGTATAAGTTGCCTGTAGATGCTTGAGATTAAACCTTTACCACTGATTACATTTGCAAATATGTTCTCTCATACAGTGGGTTTTCCTGTTGTTTTGTTGATGGTTTCTTTTGCTGTGCAAAAGCTTTTTATTTTGATGTAGTCCCATTTGTTTATTTTCTCTTTAGCTTTCATTGCCCTAGGAGCAGTATCTGAACAAATTCTTTTGACATATGTCTGAGATTTCTCTTCCTGTGGATTCCTCTAGTATTTTTATGGTTTCCCATCTTATGTTTAAGTCTTGTATCCATTTTGAGTTTATTTTTGTGTATGGTGTAAGTTGGTAGTCTAGTTTCATTTTTTTTTCATGTATCTGTCCAATTCTCCCAACATCATTTATTGAAGAGACTGTGTTGACTCCATTGTAGGTTCCTCCTTTGTCGAATATTAATTGAGCATAGTTGTTTGGGTTGATTTCTGGTTTGTCTATTCTATTCTACTCTATTTGGTTATATATCTGTTCTTTTGCCAGAACCAGACAGTTTTGAGTACAGTGGCTTTGTAATACATCTTGTTATCTGGTATTTGATCCCTCCTAATTTGTTCTACTTTCTCAGGATTGGTGAGCCTATTTGGGGTCATTTTTTAAATTACAAATGGATTTTTTGGAGAGCTCTTTCTGGGTCTTTGAAAAATGCCGTTGGTATTTTAATGAGGGGTGCATTTAATCTATAGATTGCTTTGGGTAGTATGGACATTTTAATGAAGTTGATCTTACCAATCCATGAACACGGTATGTTCTTCCATCTGTTTGTCATCCTCTTTTCTTTTTTCAAAGTCCTATAGTTCTCTCAGTACAGGTATTTTACCTCCTTAGTTAAGTTTAAGCCCAGATATCTTAATTTTTTTTTTTTGCCTTTAGGTAAAGGGGATTTCTTTTTTAAAGTCTCTTTCTGTAAGTTCACTACCCGTTTTTAAAAATGTCATAGATTTCTTGGCATTAATTTTGTTTCCTGGTACACTCCTAAATTCATTTATTAAATCTAATAACTTTTTGATGGAGTCTTTTGGGTTTTCTATGTACAGTATCATGTCATCTGCAAATAATGATAGTTTTACATCCCTTTACATCTTCTTTTCCAATTGGATACCTTTTGTTTTTTCTTCTTTTCTAATTGCAATGGCTAGCACTTCCAGAACTATGCTGAACCAGAGTGGTGAAAGTGAGCATTCCTTTATCATTCATGTTCTTAGGTGATTGAAATGTTTGCTCATTGAGTATAATGTTCGCTGCATGTTTGTCATTTAAGGCTTTTATTATGTTGAGATATGATCCCACTATTCCCATTTTGCTGAGGGATTTTATCAAGATAAGGTGTTGGATATTGTCAAATCCTTTTTCTTCATTAATTGATATGTATATGTGATTTTTATCTCTCAATGTGTTTATGGGATGTATCACATTTATTGATATGTGGATATTGTACCATCCTTGTATTCCTGGAATAAATCCTACTTGGTCATGGTATATGATCTTTCTGATGTAATTCTGGTTCAAATTTGCTATAATTTTGTTGAGGATTTTGGCATCTATGTTCATGAGGAATAGTGGCTTGTAATTCTCTTTCATTGTGTTGTCCTTATCTTGTTTTGGTATTAGGTTAATGCTGGCTTCATAGAATGAGCTTGGCAGTGTTCCTTACTCTTGAATGTTTCTGGACTTATCTGAGAAGGATAGGTTTTAGTTCTTTGAATGTTTGGTAAATCTCCCCTGTGAAATCTTCTGGCCCCAGGTGTTTTTTTTGTTTGTTTGTTTGTTTGTTTTTCTGGAAGCTTTTTGATGAATGCTTCAATTTCCTCCACAGTTATCAGCCTATTTAGATGTTTATATTCTTCTTGATTGAGTCTTAGAAGGTGATATTTTTCTAGGAATATGTCCATTTCCTCTAGGTGGTTTAGTTTCTTGGATAAGAGTTGTTCATAGTAATTTTTTTTAACAATCCTTTGTATTTACATGGGTCTGTTGTTATTTCTCCTCTTTCATTTGTTTATTTGGGTGTCTCTCTTTGCTTCTTAATGAGCCTGGTTTAAGGTTCATCAAACTTGTTTATCCTTTCAAAGAACCAGCTCTTGGTTTCATTGATCATTTGTGTGTGTTCTTGTTGTTTTTGTTTGTTTGTTTGTTTTTTTTTGTTGTTTGTTTGTTTTTTATCTCCCTGTCATTTATTTCTGCTCTGGTCTTTATTATCTCTTTCTTTCTTTTCACTTTAGGCTTCTCTCATTGCTCTCTTTCAAATTCTTCAAGTTATAGGGTTAGATGATTGATTATAATTTTTCTTGTTTTTTTTTCTAAGGTAGACCTGTCGAGCTATAATCTTCCCTCTTAGGACTGCTTTCCCTGTGTCCTATACATTTTTTATTGTTGTGTTTTTATTATTATTCATTCCAAGATGTTTTTAATTTCTTTTTATCTCTTTGGTAACCCAATCATTGTTTAATATCATGATATTCAGCTTCTAAGCTCTTGAATATTTTTCATTGTTTGTATTGTAGTTTATTTTTAATATTATGCCATTGTGGTCTGAGAAGATGCTTGGTATTATTTCAATTTTTTGGAACATTGAGAGACTTTGCCTATGACCCAATATGTCTTCTTTCTTTGAAAATGTCCCATGTGCACTTGAAAAGAATATATGTTCCATGGCTTTGGGGTGAAAGGTTCTGAAGATGTCAATTAAGACCATCTGATCTAATGAGTCATTTAGGGTTGCTGTTTCTTTGCTGATTGTCTAGAAAATTTATCTAGTCATGTCAATGGGGTATTAAAGCCCCCTACTATGATTGTATTTTTGTTGATCTCTCCCTTCATATCTTCCAAGAGGGCTTTTAAAAAATGTATTTTGGTGTTCCTATATTACGTGCATATACGTTTACCAGGGTTATATCCTCTTGTTGCATCAATCCTTTTAGTATTATGTAGTGGCTTTCCTTATCTCTTTTTATGCCATTCAACTAGAGTTCTATTTTGTCAGATATAAGTATTGCTACACCAGCTATTTTGTTGTTGTTGTTTTGTTTTCATTTCCATTTGACTTGAAGATATTTTTCCATCACTTCACTTTCAGTCTGCATGTGTCCCGTGTTCTGAGGTGGGTCTCTTGTAGACAGCATACATATGGGTCATTTTTTTTTATTCATTCAGCCACTCAATATCTGATTGGAGCATTTATTCCACTTACATTTAACATTATTTTTGATAGGTATTTGTTTGTAGCCATTTTTATTTTTTGTGACTGCATTCCTTCTTCCTTTTTATTTCTTCTTTTTATACCAGTCCTTTCAGTATTTCTTGCATTGCTGGCTTGATGGTGATAAACTCCCTTAGCCTTTTTTGAACTCCTTATTCCTCTTCAATTTTGAATTATAGCCTTGCTGGATAGAATATTCTTAGATTCACTCTCTTGCTTTTCATAACTTTGTAAATTTCCTTTCATTCCTTTATGGCTTTATTTGTTTCTATTGAGAAAGCATTTGATAACATGATGTGAGGTCCTTTGTACATAAAGTTTTTTATTTTTTTAAAATTTTTATTGTTCAGTTTATTAATTACATTGTTTCCCCCTTTTTATCCCCCTATAGCTCCCCTCCACCCTGTACCCATCCCACCTTCCACCCTCACCTTCCCCTACCCACTGTCCTCTCCCATTGTTGCAAGATTTTTGTCCAATCTCTTGCTGTACTTCCCAAACCCCTTTTATCCCCAAGAATTGCCAGTTCATTCCCTCTCTATGTCCGTGATTCTGTTATATTCACCAGTTTATCCTGTTCATCAGATTATTAATTCACTTGATTTTTATATTGATTTGTTGCTAGATGTGTATTTGTTGTTCATAATTTATATTTTTACCTTTTTCTTCTTCCTCTTCTTAAAGAATATCTTTCAGCATTTCATATAATATTGGTTTGGTAGTGATGAACTTCTTTATCTTTTGCTTATCTGCAAAGCACTTTATCTGACCTTCAATTCTGAATGATAGCTTTGCTGGATATAGTAATCTTGGTTGTAGATTCTTGCTATTCATTACTTTGAATATTTATTGCCACTCCCATCTGGCCTGCATAATTTCTGTTGAGAAATCCGCTGACAATCGTATGGGTGCTCCCTTATAGGTAACTAACTGTTTTTCTCTTGCTGCTTTTAATATTCTCTCTGTATCTTTTGCTCTTGGCATTTTAATTATGATGTGTCTTGGTGTGGTCCTCTTTAGATTTCTATATTTTGGGGTTCTCTGTACTTCTTGGGCTTTTAAGTCAGTTTCTTTGAACAGGTGGGGGAAGTTTTCAGTCACTATTTATTCAAGTAGGTTTTCATTACCTTGCTCTCTCTCTTTTTCTGGCACCCCCATAATTCAAATGTTGGCATGCTTGAGGTTGTCCCAGAGGCCCCTTACGCTATCTTCAATTATCTAGATTCTTTTGTTTCTTGCTTTTCCAGGCGATTGGATTTTGCTTCTTTGTATTTCAAATCTAGACTTGGTTCTTGTGGCCCTCTGGACTGCTTTTAGGACTTTGTGTAATATTTTTTTATTTCAGTCAGTGTATGCTTGAGTTCTAGTTGGTCCTTTTTCATATCCGTGAGGATCTGTTTCATATCCTCATAGGTCTTGTTCATTTCCTTGTAGGTCTCATTCATCTCCTTGTAAGTCTCATTCATTTCCTTGTAGTTCTCATTCATTTCCTCATAAGTCTTGTTCATTTCCTGTTTGGTCTTGTTCATTTCCTTGTAGTTCTCATTAAGTTCATCAGCCTTTTCTAGCAGCCTCTTGAAAAGCCTTATAACCGTGGTTTTGAACTCTATGTCTAGTCGTCTTTTTTCCTCCCTTTCTTTCACACCTGATTAATTTCCATGTCTCTGCATGGTGGCTGCTTTATGTGGTAGATGTCCTCTGAGGGACAATGGCTCAGCCTCCCCAGTTACCTGGGGTGGGTACTCTTACTGCAATCCTTTATGGGTTGTAACGTATTTTTAAATTTAAGCCCACTTGTTGTTGTTAGCCCTAGGAGGGTTTGACCTCCAGGCAAATTGGCTGTGAAGGGAGACTGTGTTCAGGTCGGATGGGTGGAGTCTCTGACCTGAGCAGGCAGCTTCAGAGTCAGCATCAGCTACGTCATATGCAGCGTGCAGATCTCTGTTGGATGGTAATATTTGCAGGCACCTCCAAGAGAAAGCCGCTAGTCTCTACCCCTTGCCAGACAACTCTACCTCTCCCCAAATGGGTCTGCACACCCAAAGCCTTGCCCAGGGTTGTAAAACAAAGCAGTCCGGTGATCTCTGAGACCAGGGGGCAAGTCTCCAGGGAGCAAGTCGCCAGGGAGCAGTTTACGCATGCAAACTGCTGTTCCAAGCAACTTGTATTCTCAGACTAGGAGACCTCTGCCACACCCAGCTTCCAGGATGTGTACCCCGGACCTCGGACCTCGCCTGCCACTGGGGAATCCATGCAGTGGGACGTCTCCACCTTCCCCATTGGCAAAATCCAGCCGGGGTTGCTGCTGCCAGCCCTACAGCCCATGCGCATGACCATGGCTCCTAACCTCTGATTCCGTATGTATCTCAAGGCTGTGCTCCGCTGCTCTTCTGAGTCTTAGTGTCCCACCTTTACTTTCATTTGTGGACTTTTCACTCAGCCAGCTTTCCGGTGATTCTGGATGATGTTTGTTTTGTTGTTATGTTGTAGTTTTTGAATTGTTGCAAGGGGCAGCACAATAGGTGTTTACCTATGCCGCCAACTTGGTTGCCCTCTCTGTACGTAACTTTTTGTCTCACTCAGAGCCTTTAGGATACTCGCTTTGTCCAATGCATTTGCCATTATAATTATGGTGTGATTCTTTTTTGGTTCATCTTATTTGGGACTCTCTCTACTTGTGTGATTTTTTTTTTCTTCCCCACATCAGGGAAATTTTCTGACATTATTTCTTCAAATGTTTTTTTTTTTAACCCTTTTTCCTCTTCCTGTCATTCTGGCACCCTTATTATTTATATGTTGCTTTGTTTCATGTTGTTTTGAAGCTCCCTTGGGCTCTCTTCCTGTCTTAGTTTTTTCTCTAATGTCAGTACAGTGTGAGTGTGTTTTGCTTTCCTGTCTTCTATTTCACTAATTCGGTCCTCCAATTCTTCTAGTCTACTGTTGAAACTTTCCAGGGCATTTTTTATTGCAGCTATATCACTCTTTAGTTCTTGATTCTTACATAAGTACGAATCTGGTTCATGAACTATATGATCTTTATTGTGAATCCCTTTTGTGACATATTGCATGCCTCAATTTCACTTAGCTGCTTTTCTGGCAATTTCTCCTTTTCTTTCCTTTGGGTGTTTCTTTGTCTACCCATTTTTGTTCTCACCAAAGATCTACATGCCGAGTCATGCAGGGGCTGCTCTTTGAGCAACAGTAGATTCTTGGGAAGTCACAACAGTGGCTCCTCCTCAGTTGGTGGGCACTGCTCACAGCAGTGGTGACTCCTCTGATTGGTGGGGTCAAGCTGTTCATGCAGCTTCTACTCCTCAGATGACACTGGGCTTCTCTCAAGACTACTGCTCCTAGGATGGGGGTGGACTGTGCGTGGCTGCTGCTCCTTGGACAGGGGCAGGCTGTTCATGCAGCTGCTGCTCCTCAGAAGGGGCCAGGTTACATGAGGCTTCTGCTCCTTGGACTGGGATAGGCTGCTCATAGTGCTGCTGCTCCTTGGAATGGGGTGCATTGCTCACATGGCTGCTGCTCCTGGGATGGGGTTGGCTGTTCACAAGGAAGCTACTCCTTGGATGGGAGTGGACTGCTCATGCTATTGCTGCTCCTCAGATGGATGAAGGCTGGTGCAGCTGCTGCTCCTTGGATGGGGCTGGGCTTTCATGTGGCTGCTTCTCCTGGATGGGGGCAAGCTTCACAAGACTGCCACTCCTCAGACATGGACAGGTCATGCACGGGGCTACCGCTCTCAGACAGGGACGGGCTGAACTTGATTTTATATTTATGTCTATCATTCATTTTGTGCTACTTTTTGTACATGGTATATGAGTCTAATTTATTTTAAAAATAGAACATATGAAATTTGCTTTTAAGTCTTTACAATATCATTTTCATATTGTTTTTTCTTGAAGCCTTTGTCAAATACAAATGGGCCATATATGTATGAACTATTTGTGGAGTCTCTATTCTGTTGTCTTTGTTATATACCCAACACTGGGCTGGCTTTCAAGGCTTATGTGGAACTGTCTTGGGGAAATAAAAATAGGACAAGTTAAAATGCCAAAAACTAGAATAAAAATAGTATTAAGCCAGTTTTATTGAATAAATATTTTATGAATTGTTGGAAGTCTGGCTAATATCTCGAGTTCTAAAAAGATTAACTCTAACAAATTTTTCCAGTGTTCTATTGCTTTCATGGAGAGGATTTTTAGGGGTACTTAATTTGCCATTTTTTCTGCTGTTCACTGGAGGTTTGTTTTCATTTGCTTCCCATTCTTATCTCCACTTATTTAATCGAGCACAAAATTCTGATAATTATATTCATAGTGTTTCTTGAATTACTTTACTTTTGCCTGCATCCTCTCTGAAAATGATAATCCAAGTCACCAGAGTCTCTGGCCTTGAAGACTGCAATGTACTCCTAATATTCTTCTTAAAATATGTCTTATGCCCTCCCCAATATATTTCACCACTACAGTCAGAAAAAAAAATGACAATTCTCTATTAAAGACCAGTTCATTTTTTTTTCCATTGCGTCTCGGAATAAAGTACTGAATCTTTAATATGACTTACATGTTCCTTCAGGATCTGACCCCTATTTGCTTCTCTGAATGTATTGCAAACTTTTATTGATCTTCATTCTCAGTGCTCCAGTCATTAATAATTTTTCAGTTTTTAGAATATGTTGGCCAATTTTCCATCTTTAACCTTCATTTACACCATTTACCTACAGTACACTTTCCTTTACTTTTTGGTTGGCTAAATCTTACTTATTTTGACAAGTGTCAATTTACATAACACACATTTTAGGAAACCTTATATGATCTCTCAAACGAAATTAGGTGTATACTATTATTCTTTTCCCCCAATAATTAATTTTGTAAGTATTTTATGGATTTATAATTGACCAGTATCTAACATTCAGTTTGGAGAAGTACTCAGTATCTTCCCTAGAAATTTATTGAATCCGGCCACAAAGAATACATTTTGCACACAACTATTTCCAGGGTAAGGTACTGCTCTGTAGTGCACTTAAATAGGTTGAACTTTAATAATACTATAAAGCAAGTATATCTATTAAAAAAGAAAAGATGTATTATAACATATTATTATTTCTAATAATTTATTAGTATATACATTTCTTGGATTTTATTTAAGTCTAAAAGATGAAGATAAGAAAGAGAAAGGAAGAGCTTAGTTGGTATGTATGATATTATTAAATGATTGTTTGTTAGGAATTTGATTTTGAGAACCCACAACAATCTGCATAGATACTAAATATTCCAACAGCTTATTCATCTTAGTTGATATAATCAACCCAGTATGACTATACTATAATTGCAACATTCAGTAAATTTATTATTAAATCTCATATTGAAAAATGATAGCTACTTAGAATTATTTTGTGTTCTTAGATTCAGATAGTTACTTTTTAGTAGATGTCTCATATCATATCACTGGATAACTAATGGCTAAGACATGAAAAACATGTTACTTATAAGAATAGTATTTAACTCATCTAAAATGTTAGCTAAGGAAACACTTCCAAGCATTGAGGTTTATGGCAATATGTCTCACAAGTAGTTATTTGGTTACTGCCATTCTTTAAAGCACCCATATTTAAACTTAGAAATGTGAGAAGTCTTTATATTTGAGTGGTTGAAATGGATATATTAAAGATATTTTATCTATAAAAAGAAGTAATGCATTTGACTCCTGATCTTCCAGAATGTACATTCTTAGAGAAAAGTAAACTCTATTCACCTGGAGGGTAAGTTAGACTTAAATTACAGAACCTTGGAGATAATAGGGTATCAAAGTACAGTCCTTTTTAGCACTTTGTAAGTTAATAGGAGCACAACATTAAATGGCCTGAAGGTTCAAATAAAGACATACACCTCTTTCTGTTTCACGCTCAATTTCCAGATAACAACTAAATACATCATTGTACGAAATTAAATTAAAAGGAATATAGAATGCTTTATAGTACCCAATTCTTTCCCAAGGGCCACTTGTGATTACTGTACTCGTAAATTTTGTTCACTGTCTTCAAATGGCAATATTTAAAACAACTTTTATGCCTGAGGTAAACATCTTAAACAATAAACAATACACTATAAAATGCTTTTAACCTAATTTCTTTCAGTTTTGCAGTGTGGAATGATGTATTCTAAGGGACATGGAAGAAAAAATTCACTATTGCAAACATATGCTACCTCTTAGAACCTGGAATTTAGATATAAAGCAGGAACAAGAATGGAGTGTCACTGACATTCAGCCAACACTCATTTTCAATGCTAATTGAAATTTTCTTGTATAAGTGGTTTGGTGGACTGTCATATCACCACAAAAAAAGGTGTATGGTTCTCCAGATTTCTGTGATTAATGGAATTTAACCAAGGGTATAGCTTAACTTCTAGATTCCATTATTTTCATATATCACTACATAAACACAAGGAAAACTTACATCAGTTTTGTATTGGTTCAAGAATGACAATCATTAATCCTGAATGCAAATTATTTATTAATTATATGCCACAAAAATTGTTCCATAATTGATCTTGATGAGGAAGCTATTCCAAAGGTATTCATGGGATACTTTGGGCCTCTAAAGAAGGTTTTAGAATAATGTAGGATCAAACTAATAAAAAATGATGTGTGAAAATAAATGTCAGTGGCTAACATCTGGCTTCCAAACTTTTTAATCCTCCTTACATATTTATGAAGAAATGGGTGAAAAGCAGTTTCTCTACTTTGTGAGCTGAAAAATAGATCCACAGTGACATAGTAGATTGTCTCTCCATGACTTAGTGGCAAATGCAGGGGAAGAATTCATGCTATTTATTTCTCAATTTGAACCTCTGTGGCTGGGCTGAGTAGTGCAGGAATAATTAAGGACTTTAAAAGTACCTGGTTTGTTTGAGTGACAAATTCACAGTAAAAGCATTTTGGATGCAATTTATAGACTTTAAATGTGCTATGAAGTGAAAAAAAAGTGAAAAAGGTAAAAAGGATCATAACCTGAATTCAGCTGATCACAATGACACTGGCTTACATTATTTTTTGTTTCTTTCCTCCTGGGTGCATCCCTCAGTGAACCCCTAGAAGAGCTCCGGCTAGTATAAAATAGAGCAGTCTACATGAAGAGCAATATGAGCTTTAAGGATCAAAGCACACCTGTACTGTATTTGCTTCATTGATTTTAACACAATACATAGACCATTATGGAGGACTTTATATGGTCACAGCATCGTGCTAAATATGGAAGTGAATACAATGATCATTGAAGCATGATTCTTGCTCCCACAGGAATATGGACTTCTGAGTAAGTTGAAGGTTTGAAATCCTCTTAAAATGGCATTTTCTGATATTCATTCAATTTTTTTGCCTTCAAGAAGAAACCATTCACTGAATGATTCCATCCACCCATCCATCCATCCATTTTTCTAAATGTGCTGGGCATGAACAAATGAATAATTCACAGGGGCTATTCCAAATGTGCTCAGTCTATCAAGAGTAGACATAACATAAAAGGTAGCCATATCACAATGCATTAATTTTGAGAACACACTTTTTATGTATTTGCACATATATATGACCAGAAAACATTCTATTCATATCTCAACTTCCATAAATTAACTATATCATGGAATATGTACTATTTTCTCCTTATAGGATTGAATGATTAAAAAAGATAGTTTTTAAAAATATGTAATCTGATATTTCATTTAGAATAAGTCCAAATAAAATATTCATGATTGACTCTCCATGAACCACAGATAATTTTGTTCCTAAACAGCATTATCTTTTTATTTGTTCTTTCTAAGATAATAAAGGTAGAAATCACTTGTTCAAAATATATTTGGTATATACTTGATCTATTAATATCATATTTATTAAGTAAAATACACTTCTTAGTGTTTATAATATCCACAGAAGAGTTTTGTCATAGATATATTTTCTCCAATCAATTAAATAAATTTGAAAAAGAGGAAATAATAGTGGAATAGACTTAGCATATTGTTGTTTTCCTTAAAACTAATTTCTTATACTTACTTTTGAAATAGTTAAAATATGAGTAGAATAATCTATACTAATAAAAGGGTGATCTGCTAATTAGACCTGGAGACCTTCTGAGCGACCTTCCTGTCATCATTCCAGACTAAGCCATGGTTGCAGGGCCGAGGCAGAAGTGGTTAGGGATGATCAGGCCAGGAGGGGAGGACAGCTGGGGGTGTTCAGGCCAGTGTGGGGAGAAGTTGGGGGTAAGCAGGATGGCAGGGGAACAGTTGGGGGTGATCAGGCAGGCAGGCAAGTGAGCAGTTAGGAGCCAGCAGTCCCGGATTGCGAGAGGGATGTCCAACTGCTGGTTTAGGGGTTCCAAAATGGAGAGGGTGCAGACTGGGCTGAGGGATATCCTCCCCCCCCATTCACAAATTTTATGCACTTGGCCATTAGTTTATTGAATAAGATAAAGTGAAGTAAAATCATCAAATTTTTATTTTTTTCTCACATTATTCATTGCTGACTGAATAAAATCTGTATCCTTGCACAATTTCTTCAGATGATTCCCTAGCTTGCCTGGTAAATTTCAGATTTTAACACAGTTTTACTTATATTAAGAAGTCCAATATAACCTGAGTAAAAAACTTAAATATCAAAATTAAATTAATTTCTATTTTTACACAGAGAAATCTTGTCCTGAATCAGGTTCGAAAACTTAAAGTGAAAAGATAAAATAACCTGTATTTAATCTTCCTGTTCCATCTCTTCCACAACTTGATCTGCTATTTCTGTTAACTCCAGGTTCAGTGTGGAAAGGAAGGAGAGTTAAAAAACTGAAAAAGTTTTGCCCAACTAAATTTAATCTATGTTCTTGATTATTATGCTGTGACCTGGAATATATGCTCTCTGTGGACAGATACCTGAACTCTTATTTTCTGTTTATGCAGTGATTTGGTGGCTTTATTGGAGAAAGTCTGTGGGGTCTTTCTCTTATATTATTACTGGAAAAGGCAATTCACACTCCTTAGATCCTGATTTAAGCAACACATTCAACACAGAACTGTCTTTTAGGTTCATTATACTGATTCAGATAAATTTATTGGAGTGAAATGCTGGTTAGGCTTGGTGTATAGAGCATCAGCCTGTGGAGTGAAGAGTCCCAGGTTCAATTCTCGTTAAGGGCACATGCCTGGGTTGTAGGTTCAATCCCCAATGGAGGGCGTACAGGAGGCAGCCAATCAATGATTCCCTTTCATCAGTAATATTTCTAGTTCTCTCTCCCTCTCCCTTCCTCTCTGAAATCAATAAAAATATTTTTAAAAAACTAAAATATGTATTGAGAAACATTATATTTATATTATACTGTTGTCCATGAAGTCTGCAATAGCATTATGTCTGAAAAACAATGTACATACCTTAATTAAAAATACTTGCTCGTTAAAAATGCTAAACATTATCTGAGTCTTCAGTGAGTCATAATTTTTTTCCTAGAGGAAGATACTGCCTTAAGAGTTATCAAAACTGAGGGTTGGTGTGGCTATGGCAATTTCTTAAAATAAGACAACAATGAAGTTTGCTGCATTAATTGACTGTTCCTTTTATGAATAATTTTTCTATTGCATACAGTATTATTTTATAGCATTTTCCCACAGTAGAACTTCTTCAAATTATGATTAATTTTCTCAAACTCTCCTAATGCTTTATCAACTAACTTTATATAATGTTCTAAATATTTTGTTGTCAATTCAACATCCTCACAGATTCTTCACCAGCAGTAGTTTCAGTCTCAAGAAACCATTTTTATGCTCATTAATAACAAATAAATGCTCATTCCTTAAAATTTTACCTTAAGATTGCAGCAGTTCAGACACATGTCCAGGCTCCATTTCTAGTTCGAGTTCTCTTGCTACTTTTACTCCATCTGCAGTTACTTCCTCCACTCAAGTATTGAATCCCTCAAACTCATCCATGTGGATTGGACTCAACTTCTCCCAAACTCTTGTTAATGTTGGTATTTTGACCTATTCCTATGAATCACTAATGTTATTACATGCATCTATTATAGTGAATCCTTCCCAGAATGTTTTCTAATTATTTGCCCAGATTCATTAAAGGAATCACTATGGTAGCTATAGCCTTACAATATTTATCCTAGCTAATAAAGAAGGAATATGTTAATTGTTAATATGTTAATTGACCCTCATGCCATCTCAAAGATGGTGGTACCCACAGTCACTAAGGAGGGAATATGCTAATTGACTGCTCCACCCTCAAAGATGGTGGTGTCCACAATCAAAAAGGAGGGGATATGCTAATTGGCTGCCATGCCCTCAAAGATGGTGGCGCTTATAGCCACAAGATGGTGGCACTCAGTCCCTTCAGCCCCCCAAATGCCCAGAGCTGGCATGAGGCACAGGCAAGCCTCCAATGTTGGCTGCCCAGCCACCCAGGGCAGGCCTGAGGGACGACCAAATGACTGAACAAGCAGGCTGCATGGGGCAACCAGGTTGGCAGCGACGTTAGTGAGGGATAATCAAATGACTGAACAGCAGGCTGTGTGGGGTGACCAGGCCAGCAGGGGTCCATAAAAGGTGACCAGGCCAGAAGGGGGGCCAGTAAGCGGTTACCAGGTCAATAGGGGGGCAGTTGGGGGTGACCAGGCCAACAGGGGTGGAGCAGTTAGGAGTGAATAGACTGGCAGGAACAGGGAGTTTGGGGGATGACCTGGTCGGCAGTGGGGCAGTTAAGGGCAACCAGGCCAGCAAGGGGTGCAGTTAGGAGTGATTAAGACAGCACATAGAGACCGTGAGTAGCAATCATGCTGGCAAGGGTGGCAGTTAGGGGTGACCAGGTAGGCAGGAAGGTGGCTGATTAGGAGCCAGCAATCCAGGATTGTGAGAGGAATGTCCGACTGCAGGCCTCTAGTTTCTTAAATAAGAAGACTTGAAAATTAAATGTATCTTTGATCCATGGACTACAAAATGCTGTGTTGTGTTAGGAGACATGAAACAACATTAATTTTGTTACACATGTTCATTAGAGCTCTTGGGTGGCCAGGCACATTTTCAATGAGAAATTGAATGAAATCATCTTCTTCCTGAGCAATAGGAATCAACAGTAGCCTTAAAATATGCAGCCATTTATGATGTAAAGAGATATGCTGTCATCCAGGCTTTGTTGTTTCATTTATAGAATACAGGCAGAGTAGATTTAGCATCATTATTAAAAGCCCTAGGATTTTCGAAAGAACCAAGATGGCGGCATAGGTAAACATCTATCTTGCTGCCATACACAGCAATTTCAAAACTACAACTTAACAAAAGAACAAACAACATCCAGAATCACCAGAAAGCTGGATGAGTGAAAATTCCAAAAATAAAAGTAACGATAAGACACTGTGACTCGTAGGAGCAGTAGCGGACAGCGTTGAAGATACGCGAGGAGTCAGAGGTTTTGAGGAGTGCATGCGCCAGCAGATAGGACCGGCGGCTGAAAACTGGCCAGTTTCTTGAACAGGGAAGACAAAGACGTCCCACTGGACTGATTCTCCAGCTCTGGTCGAAGTCCAGGGAACCCACTATCATACGGGGTATAAACTGGACAGTGGGAGGGCATGCCAGGTACTGCAGGGGTCTGCAGGCTTGTGAGGAAGGAGAGCTTGTGTGGAGTGTGCGTGAACTTGGGAACAGCACAGCTGCATGACCACAGAGAGCACTCGTGACTTTCTCTTTCATTTTGGAAACCATCAGACTGCATTGTTTTGCAACCCTGGGTGAGACGTTGGGTGTGCAGACTTGTTTGGGGAGACTCTGAATTCTCCAGCAGATGGTGGAGCTTGGCAGTGGCTCTCTCTCAAAGGTGCTGGCAGCCGTTGCCACCTGGCACAGAGTCCCTGGGGCCGCATAGGGTAGAGCTGATGCTGTCTGCTTGGCCCAGAGACTCTGCCCATCCAACCTGAGCACAGCTGAACTTCACAGATAATTGGCCTGGAGGTCAACCCCTCCAAGTGCTAACAACGATTAACCTGGGCTTAACTTCAACAAGAATGTGCAACCCATATCCACCTCAGGTAACTGGGGAGGATGAGCCACTGTCCCTTGTGGGACATCTTCCACACAGAGCTAATTGACCAACTCAGGGAAGTGGCCACCATGCAGACACATGGAAAGAAATTAGATGTGAAAGAAATGGAGGGGAAAAAAAAAACGACTGGACAAGGAATTCAAAACCATGGTTATAGGGCTTTTCAAGAGGCTCCTAGAAAAGGCCGAGTCCTATAAGGAAATAAACAAGACTTATGAGGAAATGAACAAGACCTACGAAGAATTGAATAAGACCTGCGAGGAAATGAACAAGACATGCGAGGAAATGAACAAGACCTACAAGGAAATGAATGAGACCTACAAGAAAATGAACGAGACCTACAAGGATATGAATGAGACCCTCAAGGATAAGAAAAAGGATCAACTAGAAATTAAGCATACACTGACTGAAATAAAAAAAATATTATACAAAAACCTAAAAGTACTCTAGAGCACCCCAAGGACCCAGTTAAAGATTTGAAATACAAAGAGGTAAAATCCACTCAGCTGAAAAAGCAAGACCAAAAGAATCCAAAACATTGAAGATAGTGTAAGGGGCCTCTGGGACAACCTCAAGCATGACAACATCTGAATTATAGGGGTGCCAGAAAAAGAGAGAGAGCAAGACAATGAAAACCTATTTGAAGAAATAGTGACTGAAAACTTCCCACACCTGGTGAAAGAAATTGACTTAGGAGTCCAATAAGCGCACCGAACCCCAATATATAGGAACCCTAAGATGACCATACCAAGGCACATCATAATTAAAATGCCAAGAGCAAAAGACAAAAAAAGAATATTAAAAGCAGCAAGAGAAAAACAGTTAGTTACTTATAAGGGAGCAACCGTACAATTGTCAGCCAATTTCTCAACAGAAACGATGCAGGCCAGATGGGAGAGGCAAGAAATATTGAAAGTGATGAATAGCAAGAATCTACAACCAATATTACTATATCCTGCAAAGCTATCATTCATAATTGAAGGTCAGATAAAGTGCTTCACAGACAAGAAAAAGCTAAAGGAGTTCATCACCACCAAACCAATATTATATAAAATGCTGAAAGATATTTTTTAAGAAAAGGAAGAAAAAAAAGATAAAAGTGTCAATTATGAACAACAAATACACATCTATCAACAAATGAATCTAAAAATCAAGTGAATTAATAAGCTGATGAACAGGATAAACTGGTGAATGTAACAGAATCACGGACATAGAGAGTGAATGGACTGACAATTCTTGGGGGGAAAAGGGGTGTGGGAAGTGCAGCACGAGACTGGACAAAAATCATGCAACTATGGGAGTGGACAGTGGGCGGGGGGTGAGGTTGGAGGTTGGGATGGGTACCGGGTGGATGGGAGCTATAGGGGGAAAAAAAGGAAACAATATAATTAATAAACTGAACAATAAAGATTAAAAAAAGCCCTAGGATTTTCAGAAGAGTAAATAAAGTTCGGTTTAAACTTAATGTAGTAACCAGCTGCATTAATCTTTAATAAGACATCACATTGTACTTTGAAGCTTATTAAACAAACAAACAAAGAAACAAAGAAACAAAAAATTAGAGCCCTAACTGGTTGGTTTGGCTCTGATCATTGGCCCACTGACTGAAGGGTCCCAGGTTCGATTCCAGTAGAGGGCATGTACCTTGATTGTGGGCAATCCCCAGTGGGGGGTGTGCAGGAGGGAGCTGATTGATATTTCTCTATCATAGGTCTTTCTAACTCTCTATCCCTCTCTGTTCCTCTCTGTAAAAAATTAATAAAATATATTAAAAAGAAAATAAAACAAAAAAACTAAAGGCCTGGTGCATGAAATTCATGCAATGAGGGGAGGTGCCCTCAGCCCAGCATGCACCCTCTCCCCAATCTGGGGCCTCTTGGAGGGTGTCCAACTGCTGGTTTAGGCCTGATCCCTCTCATAATCCAGGACTGCTGGCTCCTAACTGTTCACTTGCCTCCCTGCCTGATTGTCCCTAACCACTCTGCATTCCAGCCTGATCACCCTCTAACCATTTTCCTGCCTGCATTATTGATACCTAAATGCTCCCCTGCATGATTACTCCCAACTGCCCTTCGGTGCAGGCCTGGTCAACCCCAAAGCCTCCCCTACCAGCCCAATCCCCCCAACTGCCATACCCTCAAGCCTGCTTGCGAACTGACCTCCCCTGCTGACCATCTTGTGACAATGAGGAGGAAGCCATCTTGTGATGACGTGGAGGCACTCACCTTGTAACAATGTTGGGATGGCAATCTAGTGATGACATGGGAGCAGCCATCTTGTGACAACATTGGGGAAACCATCTTGTGACAGGAGGGCCTGAGGGTCAATTTGCATATTACCTCTTTTTTATGCAGGATCGTTGACACTATTACAAATGTTCCCCATTTAACCCCACCCACCCTTTGCCTGCATCCTTCCAGCCTGCCCTGGCAGGCCTTCACCACACTGTTGTCTGTGTCCATGGGCTATGCATGTATGTTATTTAGTTAATTTCTTTACCTTGTTTTATTTAGTCTCCAACCTCACCTGTGTACTTCGAAGCTTTACAGTCATGCATAGACATATTTTTAGCTATAAAAGTACTAGATGTTATCTTATTCTAATATAAGGCTGTTGCATTTACATTAAAAATCTATAGTTTAGTGCAGTCACCTTCATTATCTTAGCTAGATTTTCTGGATAACCTATTGAAATTTCTACCAGTACATCAGCACTTGTTGTGTCACTTTGCACTTTTATGTTATGGAGACAGCTTCTTTCCTTAAACCTTGTGTGCCAACCTCTGCTAACTTCAAACTTTTCTCCTGTAGTTTCCTTGTCTTTATTAGTTATTATGAAATCAAAGAGTTAGGATTTTGCTCTGGATTAAGTTTTGGCTTAAGGGAATTTTGTGGCTGGTTTGATCTATCCAAACCACTAAAATAATTTCCACATCAGTAATAAGGCTGTTTGATTTATCATTTGTGTATTCACTGGAGTAGCATTTTTAATTTCCTTCAAGAACATTTCCTCAGCATTTGCATTCTGGCTAACTGTTTGGAGTAAAAGGCCTAGATTTCAGACTACCTTGACTTTCAACATGCCTTTCTCACTAAGCTTAAATATTTTCAGCTTTTGATTTAAAATGAGAGATGTGAAACTCTTCATTTTATTTGACCACTTAGAGGCTATTGCAGATATATTAATAGTCTAATTTCATTATTTTCTGTCTCAGAAAATAGGAAGGTCAGAGGAGAGGGAGACATACAGGGAAATTTGCATTTGGTGGAGCAATGAGAACACACAAATTTATCAATTAAGTTTGCCTTCTTATAGGGTGTAGTTTGTAGTGCCTCCCTAAATTATAATTGTAACATCATACATCACTATCAAGATCTCCATGACAAATATAATAATAGTGAAAAAAAGTTTGATATATTGTGAGAATTACTAAAATGTGACACCAAACAAACTGAGCAAATGTTGTTGAAAAAAGTGGCGCTGATGGACTTGGGCAACATATGATTGCCACAAATCTTCAATTTGCAAAAGTCACGATGTATGTGAATCTCAGTAAAAGGAGGTATACTTATCATTTACTTTATGTAGCTCTCCACATTTGGTAATTCAGAGCATTTTATATAAAATGAATTTTACTTTTCTTTCTGACTTTTGCACTGAGCATAATGCTTACTAGCTTCTTCTATATTGTAGTATATATCTGAATTTAGTTTTAATTGCCAAATATTATTCCATTGTATGAATACATCATAATTTTGCATATATATTTATCAATGATAGATATTTGGGTTATTTCTGCCTTTTGGATATAATGACTAATGCTGATACAGATATTGTGCAAGTTTTTATGTGGATGAATAGTTTATATACAGAGAATGAACATTTCTGGGCCATTTAGTAAGTTTATCTTTTTGAAAAACCACCCAACTGTTTTCCACTAATTTGCTGCCATTTTATATTCCTACCAACAGTATATGAGTGTTCCAATTTCTCTACAACTTTGCCAATATTACTTATTGTCTTTCTTTTTTTTCAAATTTTAGCCATCCCAGTGAATGTGAATTGTTATCTTAATGTGGGTTTGATATGTATTTGCTAACTAATGATATTGAGCATCTTTACGTGTCCTGGTTTACTGCTCGTATATCTTCCTTGTAGAAATGATTATTAAAACTATTTGTCTATTATTTAAATACTAAAGGCCCAGTGCACAACATTTGTGCATTCAGGGGCAGGGGTCCCTCAGCGTGGCCTGTGCCCTCCCAGTCCAGGAGGCCTAGGGGGATGTCCCACTGATGGCTTAGGCGGGGAGCGGGCCTAAGCCATCAGTCAGACATCCTTATCCAGGCTTCTAGCTGAGCAGCATTCCCCCTGTGGGAGCACACTGAACACCAGGGGGCAGCTTCTGCATTAAGCATCTGGCCCCTGGTGGTCAGTGCCCTTCATAGAGACTGGTCATTCTGCCATTCAGTCAATTTTCATATTATCCTTTTATTATATAGGACTTGAGGCCTGGTGCACGAATTCATGCACGGATGTGGTCCCTCATCCTGTCCAGTGATTGGGGCCAATTAGGGAGGGACAGCTGACAGAGGGGTTGGGGGAGGTTGGCTGGCCAGCTCCCCCTTATTGGAGTAGATCAGGGGAGTTGACTGGCTTGGGGGATGGACTGTGAGATATTATCTGGCTGTGGGAGTTGGCTATGGGAGCTCACTGACCAGTAAGGAGTAGCTCCTGGTATAATGTTGAGAATATGTACCAAAAATGAATATACTATCTAATAAAAGAGTAATATGCAAATTGACTGTCACTCCAGCACACAAGATGTGTGCTCACATGTGGTCAAAGATGGCTGCCCACATGTGGACACAAGGTGGCCACCACAAGATGGCCAGCAGGGGAGGGTAACTGGGAGGGACCAGGCCTGCAAGGGAGGGCAGTTGGGGGCAATCAGGCCTACAGGGGAAAACAGTTGGGGGTAACCAATCCTGCAGGGCAGTGCAGTTAGGGGTGACCAAGCTTGCAGGGGAGGGCATTTTGGGGGAACTAGGATTCCAGGGGAGGGCAGTTGGAGCAACCAGGCCTGCAGGTGAGGGCAGCTGGGGTAAATCAGGCCTGCAGGGGAGGGAAGTTGTGGGAGACCAGGCCTGTGGGGTGGGCAGTTGGGGGTGACCAGGCCAGCAGGCAAAGGCAGTTAGGGGTGACCAAGCTGGCAGGGGAGGGCAGCTGTGGGGGACCAGGCCTGCAGGGGAGGGAAGTTGAGAGGGTCAAGGCCTGCAAGGGAGGACAGTTAGAGGTGACCAGGCTGGCAAGGGAAGGCAGTTACGGGAAATTGGACTGGTAGGGAAGCAGTTAGGCATTGATCAGGCTGGCAGTGGAGTGGTTAGAGGGTGATAAGTCTGGCAGGCAGAAGCAGTTAGGTGAAATCAGTCAGGCAGGCAGCAGGTGAGTGGTTAGGAGCCAGCAGTCCTGGATTGTGAGGGGGATGTCCAACTGCACCTTTAGGCCAGATTCCAGCAGTGCAGTCAGGGGATCCCATATTGGGGAGGGTGCAGACTGGGCTGAGAGACTCACACATGCCTGTGCATGAATTTCGTGTACTGGGCCTACAGTATATATATATATATATATATATATATATATATATATATATATATATATATATATATATATATATATATATATATATATATATATTAACTTATGGAGAAGGCATTCAGTCTTTCACAACTAAGGAAAATGCTAGCTGTGGACTTTTTGTAATGCCCTTTACCGAGTTGAGGAAGTTCTATTCCTAGTTTGTTAAACATATTTTTTAATCATAGAAGTGTAATATTTTGTCAACTGCCTTTTCTATACCTATTGATATAATAAAGTGATGTTTACCCTTTATTCTATTAATATGGTATATAGTGTATTACACTGGTTGATATTCAAATGTGCTATCAACATTGCAAATCTATGAAAAATGTCATTCTGTCCTGATGTATAATCATTTCATGTGTTGCTGGATTTTATTTATTGGTATTGTGTTGAAGATTTTTGAATGTATAGTAATATAAATATTAGTCTATAGTTTTCTTTTTAAAAAATATATTTTATTGATTTTTTTACAGAGAAGAATGGAGAGGGATAGAAAGTTAGAAACATCCATGAGAGAAAAACATTGATTAGCTGCCTCCTGCACACCGCCACTGGGGATGTACCTGCAACCAAGGTACATGTCCTTGACCAGAATTGAACCCGGGACCCTTCAGTCTGCAGGCTGATGCTCTATCCACTGGGCCAAACCGCTTTCGGCGGTTTTATTTTCTTTTTATATCTTTGTCATGTTGTGGGGCGACCCGCGAATGACGACCACCAGACAGTCCAATTGGAAATTTAGGAAGCCTTTATTGCAAACTCGAGTTTGGACTCAAGTCTCCACTGTCACAGCAGTGAGCAACAAGAGCCCCGAGCCCCTACAGCAAGCACTTTTTATCCCCAACACAGGGGGACTTGGCAGTTTGTGATTGATTCAGCTCTTAACAAAAATTTAATTACATTACTTGTAGCTATGGAAAATTTCAGTTAAACAATAGGTTACAAAATCAAAGGTGGGTACATAAAGTTAGCTTGAAGCAATTCTGTTTGTGCAGCCTTGCAGTTACCTTAGGCAGGGTGTGCTAAGGGGGTCATTGTAAAGAAGAAGGGTAGGAGTTATGCTTAGCTAAAGCATATCAAACCACACCTCTGGCTGAGCCACCTGTGGGGCCTAGCTTTTCATGGCCAGGGTCTGTCCTGGCAGTGTCCTTATGCCAGAACAGTCAGAGTTTGGTAACAGTAATATTGGCATCATAGTATAAGCTAGGCAATGCCTCCTTTTTAATTTTTGGAAGAGTTTGTGGAAGATTGTTATTAATTTTTCCCTGAACATTTGATAGAATTCATCAGTAAAACTATCTATTTCTACACTTTTTTTGTGAGGTTCTTTATTTTTAATTCAATATTTCTTTACTTGATATAGGTCTACTCATTTCCTTTTATCTCTTGAATTAATTTTGGTAGTTTGTGTGCTTCTAGGATTTGTTCATTTTATCCATATTATGTAATATATTGAAGTGTAAATTTTCATAGTATTTTTCATAGTATTGTTTTGTCAATTTGCTAATCTTTAGCAATAATCAACTTTTGTTTTATAGATATCCTTTTCTCTATTATGTCTATATTTTATATCTTCTATAACTTTTCCTTCCATCTGCTTGAATTTTGTGTAGTTTGATACTCTTTTTTAATATTATAAATTAGAAAGTTAAGTCATTAATTTTTTATAAATATTGTTTTTATATTTGTGCATTTACAGTTACAAATATCCCTCTGAGCATGGGTACATTTACAAATATCCCTGTGTTGCATCTGATACATTTATGTATATAGTGATTCCATTGTATTTCTTTGAAAATATTTTATAGTTTACTTTGTGATATCTTTTCTTTGGCCCACTAGATACTTAAATATGTATTCTTTCATTTTCACATATTGGTAAATTTCCAAAATAATTTTTTGTTATTTATTTGTAACTTTATTTCTTTTTGATTAGAGAACATAATTAATTTGTTTTATTTCCATTCATTAAAATGTATTGAGCTGTGCTTCCTGGACCAACATACATAGTCAACTGAAGGCCCGGTGAATGAAACTGTGCATGGGTAGAATCCCTAAGCCTGGCCAGCAATCTGGGCTGATCTCTCGGGCAACTAGCAGGGCAATTGGAGGCCCTCTGCTGGCCCTCACCTTGGCTGGCTTGGGGCCTGCAGGCTGGGGGCAACTCCTGCATTGAGTGTCTGCCCCTTGGTGGTCAGTGACTATCATAGCAACAAGTCATTTCACTGGTTGTTCTACTGTTTAGTCGATTTGCATATTAGGCTTTTATTGTATAGGATAGGATGTTAAAATGGTCAAATTACTTCATGAATCTGTTATTTGTCCCTTCAATTCTATAAATTTTAATTCTGTTTAGTTTAGAACATAGATTTTTATAATTACTAGGTCTTCATGAATGATTAATTCTTTTTCTTTTTCTTGGTTGAAATTATTTTGATATCTAATTTATATGTTTGTTATTTACAGCCTATCTAATAAAATATTAATATTCAAATTGACCATACCTCCGATCAAGCCACGCCCACAAGACAATCAGGGGCAAGTAAACCCCAACCAAGATGGCTGTGGCCACTGAGAGCAGGGGGGGAAGGCTTGGGTTTCCCTGGCAATGGAGAAAGCCAAGCTGTCTGCCTGCTATTGCCAGTCTAGGCCTCCACTCAATGCTATAAATTTTTAATTATAGAAAATGGCGGCAGCCATGGAGCTGGAAAGAGCAGAGGCTATGGTTGCCCGGGCAATGGAGAAAGCCAAGCTTCTGTAGTCCTAGTGCCTAGGCCTCGACTCTAGGATACAAAGTTTCAATTATAGAATTTGAATAAACCCAAACAGAAATGGCTGTTGCAACGGAGAGAGCAGAAGGCTTGGCTCCACTCCAAGCTACAAAGTTTCAATTGTAGAACATAAATTAATGCCAGATCCCAGGGCCTCCACTTGGGTTGCTAGGGTGCATGATCAACCTGCAAAACACCATAGGTCCCTCGTCCAGGCAGCCCCATGCCCCAAGGGAAAGCCCACCCTGATCCAGAACACTCTTCAGGGCAAATGTTCTGGCCCCCACCTATGCATCAGGCCTCTATCCTATCTAATGAAAGAGCAATTAGCAGATCGATCATTACTCCAACACACAAGATGGCTGCCCCCATGTGGTCAAAGATCCTGCTCCCATGTAGACACAAGATGGCTGCTACAAGATGGCCAGTAGGGGAGGGCCATTGGGAGGTTTCAGGTCTGCAAGGGAGGGCAGTGGTGGGCCATCAGGCCAGCAGGGTAGGGCAGTTGTGAGGGATGAGGCCTGCAAGGGAGGGCAGTTATGGGTGATCAAGCCTGCAGGGGAGGGCAGTTAGGGGTGACCAGGCCAGCAGAGGAGGGAAATTGGGGGCAAATCGGCAGGCAGGGGAGCAGTTAAATATCAATTGGGCTGACAGGATAGTGGTTAGGGGCAATCAGGCTGGCAGGCAGAAGAGGTTAGGGGTAATCAGGGAGGAAGGCAGGCGAGCAGTTTGGACCCAGCAGTGGGGGTCAGCTGGTTTACCCAGAAGGGTGACCTAAATCAGAGTGGGGGTACTCTTGGGGTATGGGGCAGCCTGGGTGGAGGACTGTGGAGGTTTGCAGGCCAGCCACGCCCCCCAGTGATCCAAGTGGAGGCCCTGGGATCTGGCATTAATTTATGTCTACAATTGAAACTTTGTAGTCTGGAGCAAAGCCAAGCCTTTCGTTCACTCAGTGGTGGCTGCCATTTCTGTTTGAAACTTTGTAGACTAGAGTGGAGGCCTAGGCTGGCAGAAAGCTTGGCTTCCTCAGCTGCAAGGGAAACCCAAGCCTCTGTTCTCTCCAGATCAGTGGCTGCCACCATTTCTGTATCTTCTATAATTGAAACTTTGTAGTATTGAGTGGAGGCTTAGGCTGGCAAGGGCAGGCGGAAATCTTGGCTTCCTCTGTTGCCTGGGAAACCAAAGCCTTCCTACAGCTCTCAGTGATGGCAGCCAACTTGGTTGGGCTTTATTTGCAAAATCTGCTCCTGATTGGGTCGTGGGTGTGATGGTGGGCATGTCTTGTGGGTATAGCAAAGGTATGGTCAAATTTGCATATTACTCTTTTTTTTTATTTACAATATAACTTATATTTAATAGTAGTACATATGTTTTCCTTTACCCCTCCCAATACCCTCCCCCCAGCCTCCCATACCCCACAGCACATGTCCCCAACTGACCCCCTCCCCGCCCTAGTGTCTTTCATTCATTGGTTATGCTCATATGCTTGCATACAAGTCCTTCCGTAGATCTCCCCCAGCATCCGCCTCCCATCCACTCCAGCCTTCCCCCTGTAGCTTGACAGCCTGTTCAAGGCCATCCTGCCTCTATATCAATCACTCCCCCCTGTTACATTTCTTCAAAAATACCTTGCCTCTACATACTAGAAACTAATGTATAAGAACAAAAAATATGTTTGAGTGTCAGTTTCAATCTCCAACTGTTCTGAGTCCCAGTTTCAATGTCAAATAGTTCTTCATGTGTACATCTCAGCAAGAGTATCCAGACGGTGAACACATCGTGGCAATGCAAGATCCATCCTCTCTGGTATGGTCCTGGCCCGCCTTAGCCACACACACACAGCTGCCGACTGCTAGCATGGCAAGGTGTCCTCAGTGTCCGCCATCTCTGGACCATGCTCGTGGCTGGAACCGACCCGTCAGTTCCTCACTATCGCAGGAACCCACATGGTCTTGGAGTTGTTCTCTGTAAACACACAAACACATTCTCGACCAAAGGTTAACAAAGGGATTCTCTCTGCAAAATAGACTTGGGATTCTTTTTATTTTTGCCTAAATGATTTTCCTTTGCCTTATTTTGACACCATGTGTGTTTTTTCATGGGTGTCCTGCAGTTGGTTTTACAAATGGAATTTACTTTTCTGGAGTAAGAATTTTCTAGATGTATTTTACTTATAGGATATTTTTCCTTGCATTATATTACTCCACTGGCCCCCCCCCCCCACTTTTTGATTAATGGGAGCTTTTGAAAATTTCATCTTGCAGTCTTGGTAATTTTAAATTTTAATTTTTGCACTCAGATATGACTGCTTTAGTTTCTTTGGATGTTAGGCAATTTTACAGTGAGATGAACTACTGATAGATATTTTAGTAATGTTTTAGGAAAATCTTTTTGTCCACTACACTTAAATTTTCGTGAGTATTCACTTATTTCACTTGGCCAATTTAAATTAATCTGAAAACTTGATTACTATTTTCCTGTCAATTTTAATACTCAAGCAGAAATCTTAGTTTACCCTGTAAATACTAGTGGAAAGGAATATTTGCAATTTTGAGTAGGTCCTGAGCATTCCTGGTAATAGACTGAATTTAGATACAGAGCAGCTATTGCTGGCCGAGTCTCTGTCTCCCACCTGGGTCCTGGTCTGAGTTGTGCGTGGGAGGCGAAGCATCCGTGGGGGTAGGAGACTTCCCTCAGGAGGGTTGAGAATTCAAGCCCCTGCAATGTTTGTGGATGAGGGTCTGTGCCCCACCTCTGTTGACCTTTTAGTTCTCTCCCGTTGGCCCCTCAGCGACTGTGCCTGTCTTAGGTTGTTCCTTCCCTGAGGAATCTTACCCGTCTCTGGTTAACCAGCCATCCTCTGGGGCCCAACAGGGTGATGTGAGGTTCAGTTCTGTCTCCTTTGTTGTCTATGTCCCCGTGGCCTCCACATCCAGCACCTGCCTGGGGGTTCCCTCGCCTGCTGGCGGGGTCCCGTTACTAATCACATATCTCGGGGGACCCAGGTTTCTTCACCAGAGAGGGCCCAGCTCACACCATTGGTCAAGAGACAGATCCATGGTGCCAGCTGCTCAGAGGCTGCAGCCACATCGGGAACTGAAAACTCAGGCATCAGCTGTGTGCATTTGGATAGTAAGAAGAGGGTCCCTCTTGGCAAAAGGGCAAGAGGGGCCAATATAGAATGCTCGGATGCCTTCCCAGTGCCTTAATTCCTCCTGAAAGTGATTAATTCATTTCCTATCCTTTTTTAAATTGCTGCCCAACATTCAAAGAATTAGTTTGTAAGTTTATTTGGGATAATTGTATAATATGCTGTTGTCAAATATCAAATATTATAATGACATTGTAGAATAGTATCATGTAAGGGTATTATGGTGTCACGGGAGGTTAAGGAGGGCCTAGCCTAAGGACTGGTGTCCATAGGAGATGACAAGCTATAGGCCATGTTAATTCAATCTCAAAATAGCTGGCAATTATTTTATAACGTTATATAAACTTTGTCAAGGATGTAAAAACACAAATTACTTACCTTAGTTCAAGGGTTCAAATATATTGTCTTACTCCCACCACCTGCCACTTACCCTGAGGTTTGACATTCTGATGGATTTTTCTTAGACTCTGGATCCATTCTTGTTCATCAGTCTATGTCATTCATTGTATTCCTCAAATGAGTGAGATCATGCGATATTTGTCTTTCTCTGCCTGGCTAATTTCAATTAGCATAATGCTCTCCAAATCCATCCATGTTGTTACAAATGGTAGGAGCTCCTTCTTTTTTTCCCCGGCATAGTATTCCATTGTGTAAATGTACCACAGTTTTTTAATCCACTCATCTGCTGATGGGCACTTAGGCTGTTTCCAAATCTTAGCTATGGTAAATTGTGTTGCTATGAACATAGGGGTACATATATCCTTTCTAATTTGCATTTCTAGTTTCTTGGGGTATATTCCTAGAAGTGGGATCACTGGGTCGAATGGGAGCTCAATTTTTATTTTTTGAGGAAACTCCATACTGTTCTCCACAGTGGCTGCACTAGTCTACAATCCCACCAGCAGTGCAGGAGAGTTCCTTTTTCTTTGCATACTCGCCAGCACTTGTCATTTGTTGACTTGTTGATGTAAGCGATTCTGACAGGTGTGAGATGGTACCGCATAGTCATTTTGATTTACATCTCTCGGATAATTAGTGACTTTGAGCAAGTTTTCATATGTCTCTGGGTCTTCCTTTTGTATCCTGTCAAAAAGATTCTATTTAGGTCTTTTGCCCATTTTTTTATTGGATCCTTTGTCCTCCTTGTATTGAGTTGTGTGAGTTGCCTGTAGATGCTTGAGATTAAACCTTTATCACTGATAACATTTACAAATATGTTCTCCCATACAGTGGGTTTTCTTGTTGTTTTGTTGATGATTTCTTTAGCTGTGCAAAAGCTTTTTATTTTGATGTAGTCCCATTTGTTTGTTTTGTCTTTAGCTTCCATTGCCCTAGTAGCAGTATCATCAAAGAAGTTCTTTTGGCATATGTCTGAAATTTTTCTTCCTGTAGATTTCTCTAATATTTTTATGGTTTCCTGTCTTAAGTTTAAGTCCTGTATCCATTTTGAGTTTATTTTTGTGTATGGTGTAAGTTGGTGTTCTAGTTTAATTTTTTTGCATGTATCTATCCAATTTTCCCAACATCATTTATTGAAGAGACTGTCTTGACTCCATTTTATGTTCATGCCTCCTTTGTCAAATATTAATTGAGCATAGTGGTTTGGGTTGATATCTGGATTCTCTATTCTATTCCATTGTTCTATATGTCTCTCTGTGTTCCAGTACCAGGCTGTTTTGAGAACAGTAACTTTGTAATACAGCTTGAAATCTGGTATTGAAATCCCACCGACTTTGTGCTTCTTTCTCAGGATTGCTGTGGTTATTCGGGGCCTTTTTTTATTCCAGATGAATTTTTGGAGAGTTCTTTCTAGTTCTGAAATATGCCATTGGTATTTTAATGGGGAGTGCATTAAATTTATAGATTACTTTGGGCAGTATGGATATTTTAATTATGTTGATTCCCCCAATCCATGAACATGGTATGTTCTTCCATCTGTTTATGTCTCCCTCTATCTCTTTTTTAGTGTCCTATAGTTTTCCGCGAATAGGTGTTTTACCTCCTTAGTTAAGTTTATTCCTAGGTATCTTAATTTTTTTGGTGTGATGTTAAATGGGATTGCTTTTTTATTCTCTCTTTCTGTAAATTCACTATTAGCGTTTAGAAATTCCATAGATTTCTTGGCATTAATTTTGTAGCCTGCTACTTTGCTAAACTCATTTATTAATTCTATTAGCTTTTTTACGGAGTCTTGCAGATTTTTTATGTACAATATCATGTCATCTGCAAATAAGGATAGCTTTACTTCTTCTTTTCCAATTTGGATGCCTTTTATTTCTTCTTCTTGTCTAATTGCAATGGCCAAAACTTCCAGTACTATGTTGAACAGGAGTGGTGAGAGTGGGCAATCCTGTCTTGTTCCTTTTCTTAGGGGAAATGGTTGTAGTTTTTGCCCATTGAGTATGATGTATGCTGTGGGTTTATCATATATGGCTTTTATTTTGTTGAGGTATGATCCTTATATTCCTAGCTTTTTGAGAGTTTTTATCAAGAAAGTGTGTTGGATTTTGTCAAATGCTTTTTCTGCATCAATTGATATGACTATGTGATTTTTATCTCTCAATTTTTTTATGTGATGTATCACATTTATTGATTTGCGGATATTGTACCATCCTTGCATTCCTGGGATAAATCCAACTTGGTCATGGTATATGATCTTTTTGATGTATTGCTGGATCCAATTTGCTAGAATTTTATTGACGATTTTGGCATCTATATTCATGAGGGATATTGGCCTGTAATTCTCTTTCATTGTGTCATCTTTATCTGGTTTTGGTATTAGGGTGATGTTAGCTTCATAGAAGGAGTTTGGAAGTGTTCCATCCTCTTGAATTTTCTGGAATAGTCTGAGGAGTATAGGTTTTAGTTCTTCCTTGAATGTTCGGTAAAACTCCCCTGTGAAGCCGTCTGGCTCTGGGCTTTTGTTTGCTGAAAGCTTTATGATGACTGCTTCAATTTCTTCCACAGTTATTGGTCTATTGAGTTGTTTAGATTCTTCCTGATTGAGTTTTGGGACGTTATATTTTTCTAGAAATATACCCATTTCCTTCAGGTTGTCCAGTTTGTTGGAGTAGAGTTGTTCATAGTATTTTTTAAGAATCCGTTGTATTTCAGTGGGGTCTGTTGTTATTTAACCTCTTTAATTTCTGATTTTGTTTATTAGGGTCCTCTCTCTTTGCTTCTTGGTGAGTCTGGCTAGAGGTTCATCAATCTTGTTTATCCTTTCAAAGAACCAGCTCTTGGTTTTGTTGGTCTTCCGTATTGTTTCTTTGGTGTCTATGTCATTTATTTCTGCTCTGATCTTTACTATTTCCTTCCTTCTGCTCACACTGGGCTTTTCTTGTTACTTTCTTTCTAACTCTTTGAGTTATTGGGTTAGATAATTTATTGCTGCTGTTTCTAGTTTTTTATAGTAGGATTGTAGAGCTATGGACTTCAATACCCACAACTGCGTTTACTGTTTCCCATAGATTTTGGATTGTTGTGCTATTGTTGTCATTTGTTTCCATTATGTTTTCTATCTCTTCTCTGATCTCTCTAGTAACCCAGTCATAGTCTAATAACATGCTGTTTAGTCTCCATATGTTTGATTTCTTAGGTTTGTTTCTATTGTAGTTGATTTCCAGCTTTATGCCACTATGATCAGAGAATATGCTTGATATGATTTCTATCTCTTTGAATTTGGAGAGACTTTGCCTATGACCCAACACATGGTCTATCTTTCAGAATGACCCATGGGCACTTGAGAAGAATGTATATTGTGTGGCTTTGGGGTGAAATGATCTAAAGATGTCAATTCTATCTGCTCTAGTGAGTCATTGAGGATTGATGTTTCTTTACTGATTTTTTGTTTAGAGAATTTTTCCAATGGTGATAGTGGGGTATTTAAGTCTCCTACTATGATTGTATTGCTGTCTATCTCTCCCTTGATAAGGAGTTTTTGTATGTATTTGGGTGCTCCTGTATTGGGTGCGTATATGTTTACCAGAGTTATTTCTTCTTGTTGGATTGCTCCCTTTAGTATTATGTAGTGGCCTTCTTTTTCTCTTGTTACCGGCTTCACTTTGAGATCTAATTTGACAGATATAAGTATTGCTACCACAGCATTTTTTCCATTTCCATTCGCCTGAAGAACCTTTTTCTATCCTTTCTCCCTGAGTCTGTGTGTGACTTTTTTTGGAGGTGGGTTTCTCGTAGACAGCAGATACATGGGTAGTGTTTTCTTATCCAGTCTGCACTCCATGTCTTTTGATTGGAGCATTTAAACAGTTTACATTTAAAGATATTATTGATAGGTAGTTATTTGAAGCCATTTTTGTTCTTTGCCCCTGTGTTCTTTCTTGGATTCCTATTGCTTTTTACAGCAGACCCTTTAGCATTTCTTGCATTGCTGGTTTGGTGGTAATGTATTCCCTTAGACCTTTTTTTGTCTGTGAAGCTCCTGATTTGTCCTTCAATTTTTATTGATAGCCTTGCTGGGTACAGTATTCTAGGATTCAGACCCTTCCTTTGCATAACTTTGTATATTTCATTCCAATACCTTCTGGGCTAATAAGTTTCTGTTGAGAAATCACTTGCTAATCTGATGGGGGTTCCTTTGTAGGTGAGTTTCCGTCTCTCTCTGGCAGCCTTTAAGATTCTCACTTTGTTGTTGATGTTTGCCAATGTAATTATAATGTGCCTTGGCATAGGTCTTTTGGGGTTTAATTTTCTTGGAACTCTGCGAGCTTCTTGGATTTGTGTGTGTTTTTTCTTTCCTATATCAGGTAAGTTTTCTGTCATCATTTCTTCCAACAGGTTTTTTATTCCTTGCTCAGTTTCCTGACCCTCTTGAAGTCCTATTATGCGGATGTTGTTTTCTTTCATGTTATCCCAAAGTTCCCTTAGGCTCTCCTCCTGCTTTTCAAATTTTTTTCTAGAAGCTGCTCTACTTGGGTATTTTTTCCTACCTTGTCTTCCAGCTCACTGATTCGGTCCTCTACTTCATCTAGTCTACTCCTGATACTTTCTATGGAGTTCTTTACATCAGCAATGTCACTTTTTATTTCTTCTTGGGTCCTCTTCATTTCTTCATAATTCTTCTTCATTTCTTCATAATTCCTCTTCATTTCTTCATGGCTCTTCTTCATTTCCTCTTGATTCCTCTTCGATTCCTCATGGTTCTTATTCATATTGACTTCTATTCTCTTCAGCCACCCTATGACCATTTCTCTGAACTCTCTCTCTGACAGGTTGCTTGCTTCCATTTCGTTTACCTCTTTTTCTGGTGAGGCTTTTTTTTCTTTCATTGGTGGGCTGTTTCTTTGTCTCCCCATGGTCTTTTTTCTCTGTGTCTCGTTATGTAGTTCTCACTGTCCTGTGTTGATTTAAAGTCTCAAACTACAACAGAACCTGGTGCAGCACACCAGGCACTGAATAAGAATGTATTCACAGTATTGGTAACTCCAAATTAAAAGTGATTGCCAGAGGAAGGTAAATTAGGTGATAGGTGGGAAAAAAGAAAGTAAGAGAAAGCCGTCACACACAACAAAGAAAGCAAAAAAGAAAAAAGAAAGATAGAAAGAAAGAAAGAAAGATAGAAAGAAAGAAAGAAAGAAAGAAAGAAAGAAAGAAAGAAAGAAAGAAAGAAAGAAAAGGGAATATCAAAATAAAATTGGGAAAGGGAGAGGAGTAAAAAGATAGGAAAAGGGAATAAACTATATACATGGGTTGAAAATTCCCAAAGGACCGCCTCTAATCCCAGCAAAAACCAGCAACAAGTACCTGGTTATTGATACAAACTACATACAACAGCAAATATCAAGGAAGGTTAGGGAACAGATAAGCTTAAATCTATCAAAAAAACAATGTAAACAACACCAAAACTAAAAACTATGCCAACCCCCCCACAAAACGAATTAAAAGAAAAGAATAACCAAACCAATCTCACAAACATTTACAAAATATCAATATAAACAACAGTCAGTTAAACAACATCAGCAGGACCCAGAGAAAAACAATTTAGGATAGTAAAGTCGGAGAAGCAATAGATGTGTATGGACTTGGAACAGGTGGTTGGAGATTGGATATAAGAGTGGGGTGAAATTTTAACAGGGGGTAAAAAGAGAGACTAAGGAAAAGTGTGAGGGGAATAAGACACTAACTAGGGAAAGGTTAGTAAGAGAGTACTGGCATAAGGGTGAAGTTGAGGTAGAGTAAAAAGATACTAAATGATAGATGAAAAAAGACTGTATAACCCTAATCTCTAAGTAGAGTAAAGATGAAATAAAATGGCACTTAAAAAAACTTTAAGTAGTAGTAGAAATAAAATTGGTTCCTTAATTTGTGTTACACAAATGTCAACTTGTGAATCAGGCCCTAGGTGGCAGTGTTTCTGAATTTACCTCCAGGTCTATTGGTCCTCTCTAGCCTGAACTAAAATCCCGCTATGAAATAGGGTAACCCAGTGTTGCCTCTCTAAGGGTGGGGACCTCTTCTGATCCCCAGCCTCAGCAAAACAGCTCGCCCCTGCAGTCTCCCAGGTTATCCCCCACTAGGTGATCCCATGTTCCTGGTTCAGCACTGAGAAATTCGGGTTTGGAGAGGACAAACGCGTGCATGCGAACTCACGTCCCTCTCTCTTCCCGCTGGTATGTTGCGCGAAACCCCTTTCTCCCTTGGGTTTGGCAGCCCGCTTTTTCCCAAAATTGTTAGGCTGGCCTTCTCTGTCAGGTCCAAATGGGTTGCATTCTATGTATCCCCCCTGCCACCAGCTCCGAGGGCTCTCTTCCACATTTGCCAGCTCCAACAACCCCGGACTTTTTCTCTTTTATTTTTTTTTCCCCAGGCGCGAATCTCCCTGGGGAAAAACCCCCAGGGGAAATCTGACCTTTCCATGGCAGAGCACAGGGTTCCTCAGAATCCGCTTCTCCGCCAACTAGAGACTGATGTTCCGGGGGGGTGGGGGGGTTCAGCCGCCCACTGGGTACGGCAACTGTAAAATTTTCAGGCTCTTCCCCTTCAAGATGGCACAGCTGCCTCTGAGCCACTGGCTCTGCGAGAGAACCCAGCTGCACTGGAGCCGCTCCGTTAAGGGAGGCTAATCTAGCAGTCCCTCTCCTTCTTTCAGAGCCCAGCTGTCCCCAGACTGGCCAACAAACACTCCCCGCGCCACCCTCAGCTGCTTCCTCCTTCTGCCCTGGGACACAAATGATTACGCGTCCTTCTGTTCCGTTGCCATCTTTCCCTCCGATTGCATATTACTCTTTTATTAGATAGGACTAGGGGCCCAGTGCACAAAATTTGTGCACTGGGGGGGGGGAGGGTTCCCCTCAGCCCAACTGCCCCCTCTCACATACTGGGAGCCCTCACAGGATGTCCTACTAATGGCTTAGGCCCATTCCCCACAGGGAGCAGGCCTAAGCCACAGTCTGGCCTCCCTTTGTGGGAGGCAACTGGGCTGACCAGCCTAAGGCCCCATCATCCCACTGCTGCAGCCACTGCCAGTCACCGCAGCCACCAAGGTATTTTTATCAACCCAGACTCTGGTCCCTTCACCATGAAAAAAATGACAACTTTCTTTAGGCATTTTTAAGATGTGTCTTTCATAGGATATAACATTTCTTTATTTTTCCTTTTTTTTTTATCCTCACCAAAGGATATGTTTCCATTTATTTTAGAGAGTGTGGAAGAGAAAGGGAAAGATAGAGAGAAACATCAAAGTGAGAGGAACACTTTGATTGGTTACCTCTGGCATGAGCCCTGACTTGGGTCCTAGCCAGGGAGGACCCTGCAACCTAGGTATATGCCCTTGATCAGAATATAACCTGGACCCTGTGGTTGGCAAACCTAGGCATTATCCACTGAGCCAAACTGCCTAGGGAAAGGATATGATATTTCTTAGCCCTCCAGCAGCAGACCTTTGTTTTATTCTCTAGGAGTGTGGTGGAAGAAGCCTAGATTACTTTTTTGTATTCTTATACCCAAGTTACTAAGAATATTACCAGTGGTGTACAGAGAGCCTAGCCAATGAATGGTCAGAAAAGGTGTTTCCTCTACAGTTCACTTCTGTCTCCTCTGATCTCCGGTTCCACCCCTGCCAAGGCCTTAAACCTCTGGCCCCAGTTATCTGTGATTGCCCTGCTCCACCCCAGCCAAGGCTCCAAGCCTCTGGCCAAGGATGTGAGGGTCAGATCTAGGGCAGGGTATCCCCAGTGCGTTTGATCGCTCTGCTCCAAGGATGGGCGGTTGACCCCCAGCACGGGCAAAACCCCTGCTCCACCTCCAGCCAAAGCACAAACCTCTGGATGATGCTCTGAGGCTTGGGCCCTGAGCGGTTGACCTCTGGTGCAGGAACGTGCTTTGCAGCCCACCACGTCGCCCCACTCTCCCACTCCTGATTGGCTGGTAGCATAGTGAAGGTATGGTAATTTGCATGTTTCTCTTTTATTACATAGGACTAGAAGCCTGGTGCATGAAATTCATGCACAGGAAGGGGGTCCCTCACTTCGGTCTGCACTTTCTCCAATTTGTGATCCCTCAGGACCTCTGGCTCCTAACTACTCACCTGCCTGCCAGCCTGATTCCCATAACTAATCCACTGCTGTCCAGATCACCCTACCTGCTCTCCCCTCTACCTGATTTCCTTTAACCTCCTCTGCCTTGGCCCTGCCAACATGGCTTTGTGGGGAAGGACATCTGGGAGGTCGTCCAGAAGATGTTCAGTCTAATTAGCATATTGCCCTTTTATTAGTATAGATGCCACCTTGTCCTAAAAATGCAGGTTGTTTCTAGGTTTTCCTATTGTGGAAGAGGAGCCCAGAGTAGCATCCTGAGTTCTGACCAGGGTTTATGTGCTTGTGCTTTATCTCAGCAGATGTAATTCTTAGTAGAAGACTCTTGGATATACCTTGAACATTTCTATGGAATTTGCCAAATCATCCTTCAAAAATGTTGAACCACGTTAAACTCCCACCAGCAACCATGAGTGTGCCCTCCGTCCCACTTTGATACCAATGTCATTAATTTCTCCCTAGACGCTTCCCTCCCATCAGGCAGGACTGCTTGGTATTTGAGCCAATCTCATTGTTCAGCTGGGGACTTGATTTCCTGAGATAGAATTATGGAGGAGGAAAAATAGCTTTCCTCTACCTTTCTGAGTTCTTAGTGGATGCCCTTGTAATGAAAGACAGATCACCAAGAGAAAAACAAAAGTTTATTAACAAGTGTACCTCGTATATATGTGGTAGATCCCAGGGGAAAATGAGTAACTCTTCAAGGTGGCTTAGAATGCAGATTTAAATACCTTCTTCCTAGGGAAAAGGGACAAGAGTTGTGGGCCTCTTAGAGGACAGAGTAAATGACTTTTAGGAAAGATGAATGGGAGGGGGAGAAAATAGTTTGTAACAAAGATCGGGGGTGATGTCAACTTCAACTCTCCTGTGACAGGAGTCAGTCTTCTCTGCCGCCTGACACTTCTCACATCAAGCGGACCTATGACATATCACCTCCTTTAGGGGGGTCTGATTTTAGGGAGATCAGGAGACTTCATTGAAATCCTCTGCATGCATTTGCTATTTTTCAAGCATCTGCAGCTCAAGATCAACAATATAACAACACAGCATATGATGGGGTGGCATGTTCTTGGACCTTCAGAATAAACCCAATGAAAGCTTGTTTCCTCTATTATATGATTTGCCACACTAGCGTTAATACCTGGAGTTAGTATTCTGACCAGACCTTCCTGGAAGTGGTCATAACATGTCCTGTGATTGTAGAAAGGTGTGAGCCACATCGCTAAATAAACCTGGGTCAGTTTTCTTATCTTATGGAAAGAGAGATAAAGTTATCATAGTTTATCTCCCTTTCCACAGATTTCTTACAGGTTTGTGTTTTCCCTGTCCCCCCACACCCCCCAGCAGCCCCAGTGACTGCTGCTTGCCTTGGGGCTGCGGGGTGCCTGCCTGCCTGTGGGTTTGTGTCCCATATCCGGCCCCTGCACCTCCATGGCAGGATTTGGGGTTGCTGGGTGCCAGCATCCCTGTGGGTTTGTGCCCCAATTCAATACCCCAGCAGCCCCAGTGCCACCATGGCTGAACTTGAGGCTGCTGGGTGCCTGCCTCCCTGTGGTTTTGCCTTAAAGCTGCCATGGCAGGACTTGGGGCTGCAAGGTGCCACTCTCCCTGTAGGTTTGTGTCCCTGATCTGGGGCTTGGGGCTGCTGGCTGCCTGGCCATTATGGGTGTCACCATCTTTGTTGAATAATTTGCATACTATTTGCTAGTAGCATAGCAAAGTCATGGTCAATTTGCATCTTTCTCTTTTATTAGTTTAGATTAGGTGTACTAGTTAATAATGTAGGATTTTGTAAGTAAATACAAAGGTAATTCCAAGAGAAACATCAAAAGTGCTTTATTCAAAGTCAGGTCCATCGCTAGCTACACATTTCCCCACCTTTAAGAAAATTTGTGGATACCAGCCCAATATACCTTTCCTTTTTTTTGAGGCAAAACATTCAGAGACCCAATTTTACACTTTTTCATATGTTTTGAAGTGCTACTAAGAAATCGTGTGTGCCATTGTTGGAACAAATGGTAATCTGAAGGAGCAAGGTCTGGTAAATATGGTGGGTGGGTTAATACTTCTCAGTCAAGATCTTTTTTAAATTGCCTTTAACTGGTTTTTAAGTGTGTGATGGTGCATTATAATGAAGCAAAATAATTTTGCTGTGTCTTCTGAAATATTTTGGTTGTTTCACAATCAAAGCATGGTTAAATTTGATCATTTGTTGTTGTTAGTGATCAGTATTAATGGTTTCACCTGGTTTTAGAAGCTCATTATATACCACTAGTGGCCTGGTGCACAGAATTTGTGCACATTAAAATGGTATTAATTAGAGGAAATAATTTAATATTGCTATTTGCTCTTTCTCTATAATAGAAGTATCAGAGACTAAAGAAAATCAGTAAAATGTATATGAAAACCTTCCTCCTGTAAGAGTCTGGGGCGCACCACAGGACCCAGAGTCAAGTCCCCACTCACTCACTTGTGCCTCAAAATCACGTGAGACCCAGAACCAGCCCCCACCCCCCACATTGGGGTAGATCCAGACCCTGCAAGTCCAACCTTTGTGAAGCCCCGCAGGGCAGGGGGCGTCCTCAGGTCCCCTGGCCCAGCACCAGGATGGGGGTCATGGCCTGAGGTCCCCCTTCAAGTCCCACCAGGTGGGAGACACGACCTGAGATCCCCTGTCAAGCCCCGTGGGGTAAGGGGCATGGCCTGAGGTCCCCCATCAAGCCCCTCCAGGCAGAGGAGCAAGCCTCAGGTCCCCTGTAAATCCCCACTAGCATGAGGGCGCAGGCTCAGGTCCCCTGTGAAGCCCCGCTGGGTGGGGGGCACAGCCTGAGGTCCCTTGTCAAGCCCTGCCGGGTTGGGAGTGTGGCCCGTATTCCCCTGCCAAGCTGCACTAGGTAGGAGGCACTGCCTGAGATACCCCAGCCTGGAGCTGGGGTAGGGGGAGCAGCCTGAGGTACCCTAGCCCAGCACCAAGGTGAGAAGCACACATTGAGGTTCCCTGTCAAGCCCTGCCGGGTCGGGGGGCATGACCTGTGGTCCCCTGTCAAGCTCTTCCCGGCAGGGGGAGCAGCCAGAGATCCCCTAGCCCAGCACCAGGATGGGAAGTACTCTTTGAGGTCCCCCGTCAAGCCCCACTGGGTGGAGGACATGGCCTCAGGTCCTCTGGCCTGGTTCTGGGGCGGCCGTTGGGCCTGAGGTCCCCTGTCAAGCCCCTCTGGATTGGGGGAGGGTTTAGGCCTCCCGTCCCGATGCCAGGATCACCTCACGCTCTCCATGAGCAGGTATGCATAGGGAAGGCTGGACCAGGATAATTGGGAGGGGGTGATGGGAGCCAGCATCCTGGGTGAGCTGGGCCTCACAGCCTCTCTGCTTCAGCTCCCAGCACCCCGGTCCTAAGGAGTAGTGCTTTCACAGGGGCCTGGCAGGCACTGGATATGGCAATGCCTTAAAAACAGAAGAAGCCCCCTTTAACTCTGGCTGGAAGTGCATTGGGAACTTATGGTCAGGGGAAGCAACATCAGGGCTGAAATAAGACCTTGGGTAGCCTCCGGAGGGGGCAAACCAACAGTAAAGGTATCTTTGAAACAAAGACATTTGAACGTACAGTGGATATTAGGTGATATTAAGGAATGACCTTAACTTTTCAAGGTGTGACAATGGCTGAATATTTACTTCATTTTTAAAGATACTCATCAGAGGATATTTAAGTGGGAAACAACTTGCTTTGAATGTATGGTATTGTCCTGGTCCAGCTCTCCCTGCACCACAGATGTCTCAAGGACCAAGCCGCTTCCAATCTCTAGGCCCTTGAAAGTGCTGTTCACAGAGGCATGGTCCCTGCTTCGTTCCCCGCTCCTGCCAGCATGAAGCGAAGCGTTCCCAGCTGGTGCCGGTGTGAAGCAGTGCTTGATTTCCCACCACCGCTGGCATGAAGTGCTTCGTTCCCCACGGGCACCAGCATGAAGGGAAGCAAGCAGCCAGGCGCGCCATGGCCATGTCCCCAGCTACATCCCCCGCTCCTGATTGGCTGGTAGCATAGCTAATCAGGAGCCAAGGTATGGTCACATTTGCATGTTACTCTTTTATTAGATAGGATACCTTCCTGGTCCCACTAAACACAGAGTATTGTCTTCATTCTGAAGCTTTTTGTCCTTGCAGATCATGTTTTTTTTTTAATATACAATGTTTATTCCCAGTCATAAGAATATCTCAATGTTTTTTTAATCAATCAATCAATTAATTAATTTTTATCGTTTAAAGTACTGCAAATAGTAGTACATATATTTCCTTATTTTTCCCCTTTGAGCTTCCTCTGGCTTTCCCAACCCCCCAGCACATGCCCTCTCCTGCACCCCTCAAGGGTCTTGTGTCCTATATGGTTATGGTTTTATGCATGCACACAAGTTCTTCAGTTGATCTCTTCCAGCAGCACCTCCCCAACCTTCCCTGAATTCTTGCTATAGTACAACAATCTCTTTCATGCTTCTTTACCTCTGTATCAATTTTTATTTCCCCCCATTTTCTTTCTTTAAAAAAATCTTGCCGCTGCAGACTGGAAATAAACATATGAGCACAAGAAATGTTTGCGACCCAATTTCAATGAACAACAGTTCTGAGACCCAGTTTCAATGTCAAACTGTTCCTTATGTGTGCATGTCACCAATGGTATCTGGATGGTGGACAAATGTTGGCAATGCAGGTCCGACCCTCTGTTGTTTGGTCCTGGGTAACCTGCAGTGACACAAAGCTGCTGACTGGTAGCATGGCAAGGCATAGTCAGCGTCTTCCATCTCTGGACTGTTTTTCCTCTTGTCTTCGTGATTGGAGCAGACCTGTCAATTCTTCTCTGCTGCAGGAATCCACATGGTTTTGGAGTTGTTTTCTGAAAATATGCAAACATATTCTTGAACAAAAGTTAATGAAGGCATCTTTTCTATAAATTTGACTTGAGATCCTTTTCATTTTTGCCCAGATGATTTTCCTTTGGCTTATTTTGATATCATGTGTGTTTTACATGGGTATCTTGATGTTAGTATTACAAATAAAAATTAACTTGCAGAAGTAAAAATTTTCCAGGAGTACTTTACTTAACAAGATTTTTTCCTTACACTATATTACCCTACCACCCTCCTTTTATTTTTTTTATTAATGGGGGCTTTTATAATGCGGTCTTAATAACTTTAAATTTTAATTTTTTTGCACAAACATGTGACTGATTTAGGTTCATAGCATGTTAAGCCATTTTACATTAGATGGACTACCAATAGAAATTTTAGTTAATACTTTAGGAATAGCTTTTTGTACAGTACAATTAAATTTTCTTGAATATTCACTTATTTCTTTTTTATCTTTATTGTTCAGTTTATTAATTACATTGTTTCCCCTTTTTATCCCCCTATAGCTCCCCTTCACCCTGTACCTATCCCACCCTCCACCCTCACCTCCCCTCCCCACTGTCCTCTCCCATTGTTGCAAGATTTTTGTCCAGTCTCTTGCTGCACTTCCCACAACCCTTTTCTCCCCAAGAATTGTCAGTCCATTCTTTCTCTATGTCCATGTCTCTGTTATATTCACCACTTTATCCTGTTCAACAGCCTATCAATTCACTTGATTTTTATGTTCATTTGTTGATAGATGTGTATTTGTTGTTCCTAATTTACACTTTTATCTTTTTCTTCTTCCTCTTCTTAAAGAATATTTTTCAGCATTTCATATAATGTTGGTTTGGTGGTGATGAACTCCTTTAGCTTTTTCTTATCTGCGAAGCACTTCATCTGACCTTAAATTCTGAATGATAGCTTTGCTGGATAGAGTAATCTTGGTTGTAGATTCTTGCTGTTCATCACTTTGAATATTTCTTGCCACTCCCGTCTGGCCTGCATCGTTTCTGTTGAGAAATCCGCTGACAATCGTATGGGTGCTCCCTTATAGGTAACCAACTGTTTCTCTCTTGCTGCTTTTATTATTCTCTCTTTGTCTTTTGCTCTTGGCATTTTAATTATGATGTGCCTTGGTGTGGTCCTCTTAGGGTTCCTATATATTGGGGTTCGGTGCACTTCTTGGACTCCTAAGTCAATTTCTTTCACCAGGTGTGGGAAGTTTTCAGTCACTATTTCTTCAAATAGGTTTTCATTGTCTTGGTCTCTCTCTTTTTCTGGCACCACTATAATTCGGATGTTGGTATGCTTGAGGTTGTCCCAGAGGCCCCTTACACTATCTTCAATTTTTTGGATTCTTTTGGTTTCTTGCTTTTTCAGCTGAATGGATTTTACCTCTTTGTATTTCAAATCTTTAACTTGGTTCTTGGGGTGCTCCAGAGCACTTTTAGGTCCTTGTATAATATTTTTTGTTTTAGTCAGTGTATACTTAATTTCTGGTTGGTCCTTTTTCATATCCTTGAGAGTCTCCTTTATATCCTTGAGGGTCTCCTTCATTTCCTTGTAGGACTCATTCATTTCCACGTTGGTCTTGATCATTTCCTTGCAGGTCTCCTTTATATCATAGAGGGTCTTGTTCATTTCCTTGCAGGTCTCCTTTATATCATAGAGGGTCTTGTTCATTTCCTTGTAGGACTCATTCATTTCCTTTGTGGTCTGGCTTATTTCCTTATAGGCCTCGACCTTTTGTTGCAGCCTCTTGAAAAACCCTATAACCGTGGTTTTGAATTCCATGTCCAGTCGTTTTTTTTTTTCCCTCCATTTCTTTCACATCTTATTTCTTTCCATGTTGCTGCATGGTGGCTGCTTCCCTGAGTTGGTCAATTAGCTTTGTGTGATAGACTTCCTACTAGGGACAGTGGCTCAGCCTCCCGAGTTACCTGAGGTGGATATGGGCTGCACAGTCTTGCTGAAGTTAAGCTCAGTTAATTGTTGTTAGCATTTGGAGGGTTGACCTCCAGGCCAATTGTCTGTGAAGCTCAGCTGTGCTCAGGTTGGATGGGTGGAGTCTCCGGGCAAAGCAGACAGCATTAGCTCCGCCCTATGTGGCCCCAGGGACTCTGTGCCGGGGCAATGGCTGCCAGCACCTCTGAGAGAGAGCCGCTGCCGAGCTCCACCGGCTGCCGGGGAATTCAGACTCTCCCAAAATGAATCTGCATGCGCAATGTCTCACCCAGGGTTGTAAAACAAAGCAGTCTGATGGTTTTCCGAATGAGAGAGCGAGTCGCAGAGCCTCTCTGCGCTGTCATGCAGCCGAGCTGTTTGCGCGCAAGCTGCCTTCTCCACAAGCCAGCAGACCCAGCAGCACCAGAGCTTTGGCGTGCCCTCCCACTGTCCATTTTTCACCCCGTATGATAGTGGGTTCTCTGGACTTCGCCCAGAGCTGGAGAATCAGTCCAGTGGGATGTCTTTGTCTCCCTGTTGGAGAAAACTGGCTGGTTTTCAGCAGCCCGCCCTCTCCGTGGCGCGTGCTCCAAACCTCTCTCTGCACGAATCTTTCAAAGCTGTCCGCTGCCGCTACTCGGAGTCACAGTGTCTTATCTTCACTTTTATTTGTGGAATCTTCACTCGGCCAGCTTTTTGGTGATTCTGGAAGGTATTTGTTCTTTCGTTAAGTTGTAGTATTAAAATTGTTGAGTATGACGGCAAGACAGGTGTTTCACCAATGCCGCCATCTTAGTTCTCTCCGAATATTCACTTATTTCAATTAGCAATTTTAAATTAATCTGAAAACTTGATTACTATTTCACTGTCAAATTTAATACTCTAACAAACATATTAGTTTACCTTGTAAATATTAATGGAAAGGAACGTTTGTCTTCTTGAGTAAGCTCTGAGCATTCTTGGTGCTGGGCTGGTTTTAATAGGGTAACTGTTGTCGGCCAAGTCTCTGTCTGTTACCTGGGTCCCAAACTGAGCTGGGCGAAGTCTCTGTCTGTTACCTGGGTCCCAGTCTGTGCTGGGCATGGAAAGAAAAGCAGCCATGGGGGTAGTAGACCTCCCTCAGAAGGGGTGAGGGATCAGGCCCTTGCAAAGTTGAGGGGTTCTTTGCCCCTCATCTGTGGACCCCCAAGTTCACTCCTGATCGCCCCTCTGTGACTGTGCTCATCTTAGGTTGTACCTGCTCTAATGAATCTTACCCGTCTCTGGCTAACCAGCCATCTTTTGGGGCCAAGCAGGGTGGTGTGAGGTTAAGGTCTGTCTCCTTGGTAGCCTATGCCCCCATGGCCTCCAAGCCCAGCATCTGCAATGTGTTCCCCTTGCTTGCTGGTGGGGCCCTAGGACTGGTCATACATCTTGGGGGACTCAGATTTCTACTCCAGGAAGGGCCCAGTCCACACCATTTGGCAAGAGACACATCCATAGTATCAGCCATCAGGAGGCTTCAACCTCAGCATGAACAGAAAATTCAGGCAACAGTTGTGGGTTATTGTATTGTGAGAAGAGGGTCCCTCTTAGCAAAAAGGGCAAGAGGGGCCAATATAGAATGTTCAAGTGCCTTCTTGTGAAAGGGGTTAAGTCCTTTCATGTCCTTTTTTAAATTGCTGCCAAACATTTAAGGAATTATTTTGTATGCTTGTTTGGGAAAATTGTACAATAGGATGTGGTTGAATATTAAAAAAAATGAGATTGTGGAATAATATATTGCAAGGATATTTTTTGTTCTATGCCATGTCAATTCAATTTCAAACTGGCTGTCTATATCTTTTTTTAACTTTGAATAAATTTTGTAAGAGAGGCAAAACCACAAATTACTTACCTTAGTTCTAGAAGTCAAATATATTGACTTTCCATACCCGTCCTTATGACATTTGAAGAAAAGCTCTGTTTTTCTGTCTCCAAAATAATTTTCAGGCTATCGAGAGTTTCATTTAAAAATATTTGTCACAGGAATCAATTTCCCTTAAGGTTATGGTGACCACTAGTATGTATTGGATTTAATATTTTATTTTTTCTTATAACTTTATTTTATTTTTTTATTGTTTTGGGGGGTATGCATCCTTATTCCTTTATTTCCCTTCACGCCCCAATCATGCCCCACCCCACTGTTTTCTGTGTCCATTGATTACGCTCATATACATCCACACAAGTACCTCTGTTGATCCCTCCCCCTTACACCCACAGACCTCCACCTTCCCTGAGGTTTAACATTCGGATCGAGGTTTCTCAGTGTCTGGATCTGTTCTTGTTCATTAGTCTATGCAATTCATTATATTCCACAAATGAGCGAGTACACGTGATATTTATCTTTCTCTGCCGGGCTTATTTCACTTAGCATAATGCTCTCCATCTCCATCCATATTGTTGCAAATGGTAGGATGTCTTTCTTTTTTACTGCAGCGTAGTGTTCCATTGTGTAGATGTACCACAGTTTTTTAATCCACTAATCTGCTGATGGGCACTTAGGCTGTTTCCAAATATTAGGTATGGTGAATTGTGCTGCTATGAACATAGGGGTGCATATATCATTTCTAATTTGTCTTTCTAGTTTCTTGGGATATATTCCTAGAAGTGGGATCACAGAGTCAAATGGGAGTTCCATTTTTAGTTTTTTAAGGAAACTCCATACTGTTCTCCAGAGTGGCTGCACCAGTCTGTATTCCCACCAGCAGTGCAAAAGAGTTCCTTTTTCTCCACATCCTTGCCAACACTTGTCCTTTATTGATTTGTTGATGTTAGCCAATCTTACAGGTATGAGATGGTACTGCATTATTGTTTTGATTTGCATCTCTCTGGTGATTAGTGATTTTGGGCATGTTTTCAGATGTCTCTTGGCCTTCCTTCTGTCTTAGATCCATTGCCCATTTTTTGATTGGGTTGTTTATCTTTTGTTTGTTAAGTTGTATGTGTTCCCTGTAAATGTTGGAGATTAAACCCTTGTTGTCATTGGAAAATATGTTCTCCCATGCAGTGGGGTTTTTTATTGTTTTATTAATGGTTTCTTTTGTTGTGCCAAAGCATTTTATTTTGATGTAGTCCCATTTGTTTATTTTCTCTTTAGTTTCCACTGCCCTAGGAGCAGTATCAGTGAAGACGTTCCTTCAACATATGTCCGAGATTTTGCTGCCTGTGGCTTCCTCTAGTATTTTTATGGTTTCCCACCTTATGTTTAAGTCCTTTATCAATTTCGAGTTTATTTTTGTGAATGGTATATGTTGGCAATCTAGTTTCATGTATCTGTCAAATTTTCCCAACACCATTTGTTGAAGAGACTATCTTGACTCCATTGTATATTCATGCCTCCTTTGTAAAATATTAATTGGGCATAGTGGTTTGGGTCAATTTCTGGGTTCTCTATTCTCTTCCATTGTTCTAAATGTTTGATCTTGTGCCAGTACCAGGTTGTTTTAAGAACAGTGGTTTTGTAATACATCTTGTTATCTGGTATTGAGATTCTATCTAATTTGTTCTTATTTCTCAGGATTTCTGTAGCTATTCAGGATCTTTTTTATTGCAGATGAATTTTTGGAAATTTCATTCTAAATCTGTGAAATATGCCATTGGTATTTTAATGGGGAGTACATTGAATTTATAGATTGCTTTAGGTAGTATATACATTTTGATGATGTTGATTCTACCAATTCATGAATATGGTATATTCTTCAATCTGTTTTATGTCTTCCTCTGTCTCTTTTTTTCACTGTAGTGTAGTGTCCCACATATAGGTCTTTTAACTCCTTAGTTAAGTTTATTCCTAGGTATTTTAATTTTTTTGGTACGATGGTAAATGGGATGGCTTTTTTAGTCACTCTTTCTGTAAGTTCATTATTGGTGAATAAAAATTCCAGAGATTTCTTGGCATTAATATTGTATCCTGCTACATTGCCAAATTCATTTATTAAGTCTAATAATTCTTTGATGGAATATGAAGGGTTTTCTACATACAGTATCATGTCATCTGTGAATAGGACTATTTTACTTCTTCTTTTCCAATTTGGATACTTTTAATATTTTTTTTTCTTGTCTGATTGCATAGCTACTACTTCCAGCACTATGTTGAACAGCAGTGGTGATAGTGGGCATCCCTGTGTTGTCCTGTTCTTAGGGGAAACTGTTTTAGTTTTTGTCCACTGAGTATGATGTTGGCTGTAGGATTGTCCTATATGGCTTTTCTTTTTAAAAAAATATATATTTTATTGATTTTTTACAGAGTGGAAGGGAGAGGGATAGAAAGTCAGAAACATCGATGAGAGAGAAACATCGATCCTGCACGACCCCTACTGGGGATGTGCCCGCAGCCAAGGTACATGCCCTTGACCTGAATCGAACCCAGGACCTTTCAGTCCACAGTCCGAAGCTCTATCCACTGAGCCAAACCGGTTTCGGCTGGCTTTTCTTATGTTGAGGTAAGATAGCTCTATTCCCACCTTGCTGAGAGTTTTTATCAAGAAAGGGTATTGGTTTTGTCAAATGTTTTTTCTGCATCAATTGATATGACTATGTGGATTTTATTTCTCAATTTATGTGATGTATCACCTTTATTGATTTGTGAATATTGCACCATCCTTGCATCCCTGGGATAAATCCTACTTGGTCATGGTGTTTGATCTTTCTGATGTACTGCTGGATCTGAGTTTCTAGTAGTTTTTTGAGGATTTTGGCATCTATGTTCATGAGAAATAGTGGCCTTTAATTTTCTTTCATTGTGTTGTCTTTATCTGCTTTTGGTATTAGGGTGAGGCTGGCTTCATAGAAGGAGCTTGGAAGGGTTCCTTCCTCTTGAAATTTTTCCAATGGTCTGAAGAGGATAGGTTTTAGATCTTCCTTGAATGTTTGTTAAATCTCCCCTGTGAAGCTGTCTGGCCTGGGCTTTTATTTGCTGGAAGCTTTTTGATGACTGCTTCAATTTCTTCCATAGTTGTTGGCTTATTGACATGTTTAGATTCTTCCTGATTGAGTTTTAGAAGGTTACATTTTTCTAAGAATCTGTCCATTTCCTCCAGGTTGTCCAGTTTGTTAGAGTAGAGTTGTTCATAGTATTTTTTAACAATCCTTTGTATTTTGATGGGGTGTGTTGTTATTTCACCTCTTTCATTTTTGATTTTATTTATGAGGGTCCTCTCTCTTTGCTTCTTGGTGAGTCTGGCTAGAGGTTCATCAATCTTGTTTATCCTTTCAAAGAACCACTTCTTGGTTTTGTTGATCTTTTTTTTTTTTTTTTTTGAAGGGGAGTCTCTATGCCATTTTTTTCTGTTCCCATCTTTATTATTTCATTCCTTCTGGTAACTGTGGGCTTTTCTTGTTACTATATATCTCTTTGAATTGTAGGGTTAGGTAATGTCTTACCATTTTTTACTTTTTTTTTTTGGCATTAGGCTTGTAGAGCTTTGCACTTACCTTTCAAGATTGTTTTTGCTGTGTCCCATAAATTTTGGAATGCTGTGTTTTCATTGTCATTTGTTGCCATGATGTTTTTTTTTCCAATAATATATCTGGTTACCCAGTCATTGTATAATAGCATGCTATTTAGTCCCCATTTGATTGATTTTTTTGGATTGTTTTTTATTGTGGTTGATTTCCAGTTTTATGCCACTGTGATCTGAGAAGATGCTTCATTTGAATTCTATATTCTTGAATTTGAAGAGACTTTGCCTATGACCCAATATATGGTCTATCTTTGAAAATGACCCATCTGCACTTGAGAATAATGTATATTCTGTGGCTTTGGGGTGACATGTTCTAAAGATGTCAATTAATTCCATCTGGTCTAGTGAGTCATTTAGGATTGATGTTTCTTTGCTGATTTTTTGCTTGGAGGATTTGTCCAATGGTGATAGTTGGGTATTAAAGCCTCCTAACATGATTGTATTGCTGTCAATATCTCCATTGATATCCTCCAGGAGTTTTTTTATGTATTTGGCTGATTCTGTATTGGGTGCGTATATGTTTACCGGAGTCATTTCTTCTTGTTGGATTGCTCCCTTTAGTATTATGAAGTGGCCTTCCTTATTTCTTGTTATGTCTTCATTTTGATATCTAGTTTGTCAGATATAAGTACTGATACCCAAGCTTTTTTTTCTTTTTTCATTTCTATTCGCTTGAAAAACTTTTTTCCATCCCTTCACCCTCAGTGTGTGTGCACCTTTTTTTTCTAAGGTGGGTTTCTTGTAGATAGCAGATATATTGGTGGCATTTTCTTACCCAGTCTGTTACCCATTTCATTTTGATATGGGAGTTTAATCCATTTACATTTAAACTTATTATTGAGCCCTAACTGGTTTGGCTCAATGGATAGAGTATCAGCCTGTGGACTCAAGGTTTATGGGTTCAACTTCTGTCAAGGGCATGTACCTTGGTTGTAGGCACATACCCAATAGGGACTGTGCAGGAGGCAGCTGATCAATGTTTCTAACTTTCTATCCATCTCCCTTTCTCTCTGTAAAAAATAATAAAATATATTAAAAAATGAAGTTATTACTGATAGATACTTTTTGTAGCCACTTTTATTCTTCACCCTCATAGTCTTTCTTCACTTTTTTTTAAACAACATACCCTTTAGCATTTCTTGCATTGCTAGTTTGGTGGTAATAAATTGCCTTAGTCCTTTTTTGTCTGTGAAGATCCAGATTTGACCTTCAATTTTGATTGATAGCCTTGCTGGGTACAGTATTCTTGGATCCTGCCCCTTCCTTTGCATGGCTGTGTATGTTTCATTACATTCCTTTCTGGTTTGATGAGTTTCTGTTGAGAAATCAGTGGCTAGTCTGATGGGGGTTCCTTTGTAGATAACTTTCTATCTCTCTCTGGCCACTTTTAAGATTCTTACCTTGTTGTTTGTGTTTGCCAATTTAATAATAATCTGCCTTGGTGTTGGTCTTTTCAGGTTTAATTTGTTTGGGACTCTAGGAGCTTCTTGTATTTGTGTGGGTTTTTTCTTTCCTATATCAGGTAAGTTTTCTGTCATTATTTTTTCAAACAGGGTTTCTATTCCTTGCTCAGTTTCCTCTCCTTCTGGACCCTTATTATGTGGATGTTATTTTTTTTTCATATTGTCCCAATGTTCCCTTAGGCTCTCCTCCTGCTTTTTAATTCTTTTTTTAGAAGCTCGTCTACTTGGGTATTTTTTATTACCTTGTTTTCTAGCTCACTGATGGGGTCCTCTGCTTCTTCTAGTCTACTCTTGATGCTTTCTATTGTGTTCTTAACAGCAGTGATGTCATTTTTCATTTCTTCTTTCTTACACATATTGTTGAATTTGTCTTCCATTCTTTTCAGCCACCTTATGGCAATTTCTCTGAGAGTTTGCTTGCCTCCATTTCATTTGCTTCCTTTTCTGGTGATGCTTGTGTTTGTTTGTTTGTTTGTTTGTTTGTTTTCCATAGGCCGTTTCTTTGTCTCCCCATGATCTCACTTTTCTTTTTTTTCTTTTTTTATTTTAATCTTTATTGTTCAGTTTATTAATTAAATTGTTGCCCCCTTTTTCCCCCTATAGCTACCCTCCAACTGGTACCCATCCCATCATCTGTCCTCCCCTCCCCTCCCCATTGTCCTCTCCCATAGGTGCATGATTTTTGTCCAGTCTCTTGCTATACCTCCCATATCCCTTTTCTCCCCAAGAACCATTAGTCCATTACCTCTCTATGCCCAGGATCCTGTTATATTCACCAGTTTATCCTGTTCATCAGATTTTTAATTCATTTGATTTTTAGATTCATTTGTTGATAGATGTGTATTTGTTGTTCATAATTTTCATTTTTTACCTTTTTCTTCTTCCTCTTATTAAAGAATACCTTTCAGCATTTCATATAATATTGGTTTGGCAGTGATGAACTCCTTTAGCTTTTTCTTATCTGCAAATCACTTCATCTGACCTTCAATTCTGAATGATAGCTTTGCTGGGTAGAGTATTCTTGGTTGTAGATTCTTGCTATTCATCACTTTTAATATTTCTTGCCACTCCCATCGTTTCTGTTGAGAAATCCACTGACAATCCTATGGGTGATCCCTTATAGGTAACTAACTGTTTTTCTCTTGCTGGTTTTAATATTCTCTCTTTGTCTTTTGCTCTTGGCATTTTAGTTATGATGTGTCTTGGTGCGATCCTCTTTGGATTCCTATATTTTGGGGTTTTGTGCACTTCTTAGACTTTTAAGTCAATTTCTTTCACCAGATGGGAGAAGTTTTAAGTCACTAATTCTTCAAATAGGTTTTCATTATCTTGCTCTCTCTCTTTCTCTGGCACCCCTATAATTTGGATGTGGGTATGCTTGAGGTTTTCCCAGAGGCCCCTTACCCTATCCTCAATTTTTTGGATTCTTTTTGTTTCTTGCTTTTCCAGCTGAGTGGATTTTGCCTCTTTGTATTTCAAATCTTTGACTTGGTTCTTGTGGTCCTCTAGACTGCTTTTAGGTCTTTGTGTGATATTTTTTTATTTCAGTCAATGTATGCTTAATTTATAGTTGGTCCTTTTTCATATCCTTGAGGGTCTCCTTCATATCCTCGTAGGTCTCATTCATTTCCTCATAAGTCTTGTTCATTACTTTGTAGGTCTTGTTCGTTTCCTCGAATGTCTCATTAAGTTCATTGGTCTTTTCTAAGAGCCTCTTGAAAAACCTTATAACTGTGGTTTTGAACTCTATGTCCAGTCCTCTTTTTTCCTCCATTTCTTTCACATCTGATTTCTTTCCATGTCTCTGCATTGTGGCTGCTTTCCTGAGTTGGTCGATTACCTTTGTGTGGTAGATGTCCTCTAAGGGACAGTGGCTCAGCCTCCCCAGTTACCCATGGTGGGTACTCTTGTTGCAGCCCTTTATGAGTTGTACAGTCTTGTTGAAGTTAAGTCTAGATTATTGTTGTTAGCACTACGAGGGTTTGACCTCCTGTCCAATTCCCCATGATCTCTCTTTTCTGTATGTCTCGTTATGTACTTCTCTCCCCTTTCTGTGGTGGAGTGTAGGGCTCCTGTGAGTCTGCATGTTTGCACCAATTCGGACCAATATTCTTGCGTTCACAGCTGTTTGGTAGCTGCCATAGTTGTACATTTTCAGCCTTCTGATAGCATCCACTTTTCCCTTCAAAATGGTGTGGTCTCCACCTCCGAACAAGTCTTTATGTGTGGGATCCCAGCAGTATAGGGTTATGCCCAGTCAGCGGAGCCCTGTCCAGCAGTTCCTCACAGTCTCCTGGAGTATAGATGTCCCTCAAGTCACCAAAAACACTCCATCTTTGACCACACACTTTCCCTTTGTTTTATCACTCACAAAGTATCTTTCAGTCTAGCTTCCCATCATCATTGAATTAATACCATATTATTGAACCTTTAGGTTCTAAGTTTCACTATTATAATCTACTGTACAACCTTATCAAAACCATAACCATTTTCCTACTAGCTGTTGTTTCTAAAGACTATTTGATGTTTAATTAGCTTAATCTTATTAACAAATGATCCCTAAATTTGTTCATGTTTTCCTTATTTATCAGAACTCTTTATTTGTAGGGAATTATCCTTCCTCTCAATTGCTCTGAGCAAAATTTAGTTCATAAAAATTTCATTTCCTTTTCCAATTCTTTTGCTTTCATTTCTTTCTACCTTATGTTTATATGTAAATCTAAACTGACTTGTTTTCTCTTGTGGAATCTGGTTAAATTTACTAAAAATCCCTATGTTATGTGTCTCATGTGCATTTGTTTCTCAAGAAATATTCATTGTATAAAGATCAATAAGCTCCTATTTGAATACCTACTGTATTCACAAAACTATTCAAATTCGAATGGTTAAGGGAGATATTTACAATTCATACCTCTTCACATGCACAGAATTAACATATTAATCGGAGTAATAGTTAATAGCTAACAATGAAAAAGTATGTTTTGTGTATAAGGTTATGTATTTTGTATGCATTATTATGCACACAGTAGAATCTATTATTATCATCTTCACCTTATAGATGAAGACATCAAAGCACAGAGAAATTAAATATTATGTCTGAGATGACACAGCTGTTAAGTTTCAGATCTGGTATTCAAATCCATAATACCTGAGTTTAGATTCCATATATTTCTATTATACTTTAATATGACATAAGATAAGCACACATAGAATGAACATTTACTGACATGAATTTGCTTAAAATGTATTCAGAAAGGTATTTAACAAGTTTGAAAATGATAAAACACTAAGCAAGATGGATAAATATGCTTTGGATGATTATACAATTGTAAAGTTTATTTTTGTCCTAAATAGTCTTTCAAGCAGACATACAATATATTCATAAATGAATTTATATCAACCAGGGTGGTTTTTAAAGTTGTCATTTTGGTCCTACCATTTTTTATTATTCATTAAAATAAAATAGGACATAGTTAAGCAACCCACTGATGCCACAAAGCTTGGGAAAGCAATAAACATGCTAGAAATAAAAATGAGGATTATAAAATTATTGCACATGCAAAAATAATATATTGCATATCGTTTTAGATTTTACTATTGAATTTTAAGTGATTGCATCACTGAGCAGGTATTTATTGAGTAGATACACAAGAAAAGTAATAAGATATTTTATTAATTGTTTATTAGTTTCTTCAACAACAAAACAAATCTTGTCAGTCACACAGGTTAGGATTTGTGAAAATGAGAATGCCATTCAAGCTAATAATACAATAGACTTCTTGTCTAAACCCAGATCTGTGATCTAACAGTAGCCACTAGAGTCATTCATTTAGAAATAATGATCCACTCAGAAATGATAAATGATAATCTATTGATTTCTTTATAAGCAAATTACCATACTTACTGATTTATCTTATGTCTGTCTCTGATTTTATTTCATCTTCTATCACAGGCTAACGTCTGTCTTATGGTCATGATTTCTGTATTACTTGTAGTATCTTCCTTCTCATGAACTTTATTTTCTATGATTACTAATAGAAAAAAAATAAAACAAGGACAGTAAGTAAAATTGTCAGAGATGCTTATTTTTACTTAATATTGGAAATAACTTTGTTGTGCTATACTAAGATAAAATTGAGTGCCTCACAAAGTAGTGAATTTTCTATGACTGAGAGTGTTCTAATAAAGTTAGATGACTCATTTCAACGGTGCTGTAGAAGACACCTGATAATCAAATGGATTGTTAGACTAGATGACTTTTAAATTCCAACTTAACCATACAATTCTATTAATTTTTAAATATATATCTCCTATCTAATAAAAAAGTAATATGGTAATTGACCATACCTTCATTACACCTAGAGCCAATTAGGAGTGATATGCCCATAGCCAATCAGGAGTGATATGCAAATTAACCCAGCAAAGATGGCAGTATATTTGCATATGTGGGGGTGCAACACCCTATGCCTCTGAGGGGATCCAAGGGGACATGAGCTGGTGGCGGTTGGCAGCTCCCTAAGCCTCTGGCAGGGTCCAAACTACCCATCACCCTGGGAAGAGGCCAGGCTGAGCAGAGGCCCACCATGGCAATCATGGGGCTAGGTGAACAAGACAGGCAGAGCCGAGACCAGTGATGGAAATCACAGGGGAACTGGAAAGGCAGAGCCTAGACCCACAATTGCATTAAAATCTTGGAGAGCAGAGCCCAGACCTGTAATCGTGCTCACAGAGTGAATTGGACAGGCAGAACCCAGACCCACCATCATGATCACAGGGTGGGGCGAACTGGACAGGCAGAGACAAGAACACCAATCGTGATCATGGAGGAACTGGACAGGCAGAGCTGAGACCCATGATTGCGTTCATGATCATGGGGTGAATCAGACAGACAAAGCCTGAGACCAGCGATGGCGATCATGGAGTTAACTTGACAGGCAGAGCCCAGACCTGCCATCACGATTGCGATCATGGGGGAACTGGCTAGGCAGAGCTGAGAGTGCCATCGTGATCATGTAGCCAACTGGACAGGCAGAGCCCAGACCCACTACCACCAGGGAACAGGAGAGACAGCCCCGCAATTCCAGGCAAAGAAGCTGCTTTGCTAACCAACCTGCACCTTGGACCTCTTTGGGTGCGTGGTATGGAGTACAGGGTCTCTAGCTTTCAGCCATGGGAAGTCTCTCTCTCCCTAGAGTTAGGAGCACACCCCAGGTCTACCCAGTGCCCTGGTACTGACTGTGGGGGTGAGTTCCTGCAGGCAGGGGTTTGATCCCCACACGTTAGCAGTAGGAGACCAGTGCCTTTGTTATTCCTGTGTGTCTGGATTTTAATTGGACAAATGCCCTGTGGTTCCCATGTTTAGCTTAGCAAAATATTTTAAGAGGAGAATTCTGTCTGGGTTTCCGCAAATTCCATCAACCCCTACTCACCCCTCTGTAAAGGCACAGAACAAGAGAGACCCTTAAATAGAAATCAGAGGTCTCCAGCAAGGGTTGGCCTCTATCATCAAAAGTCCTTTGGACTGCTTGGCCTTTGAGTATTTATCCAGGCATGATAACAGAGAATCACAAGCTCAAGTCATGATCTCTGCCCTTAAAATCTTATTTGAGCGAATGGATAATAAAAGCACTGTAATAATATCAGAATCTAAGGCAACAATACAGAGAGGAACAGAGGCAATTGCCATAATGACTTTCCAATAATCAGTACAAAGAGTATTTGTTATGAATTAAATTTAAAAATATGTGTGGAAGTAGCTGCTTCATGAGTATGGCATCCCTTCCCATTTTAAAGGAAGCTGAGTTCCACATGAACTGTGTGCTATGCTATGATATCTGAGGCACAGGACAAGGGAGGCCCTAAGTATTCTATGCTTTGATATTTGAGTCACTCTTTATTATTCAATGTAATTTATTTCTGTATGCCTCAGAACAGTTGGACACTGAAACTGAGACTCAAACATTTTTTGTTCTTATACATTTACTAGTGGCCCGGTGCACAAAATTCATGCACATTAAAGGGGTATTAATTAGAGGAAATATTTTAATAGTGCTATTTGCCCTTTCTCTACAATAAAAGTGTGAGAGATAAAAGGTAGTGAGTACAATGTATATGAAAATAATACATAATTTCATTAATAAATAAATAATAACAAAATGATATAACAACAATACAAATCCACAATAAACTATTGAGTTAATTTTCCTGCATTTAAAATAGGATTGAACGTGTCCCTCACAGAGAGATGAAATCCATAATACCGAATTTGGGTGACTCGTGTTCTTACATTTTTGTCTAGTATTATTGTTGAGTACAGTGTTGTCTCTGAGACTTAATGCAATATCTGTTCCCCAACCCTTTTCACCATGTGGATAAAGAATAGGATATGTCATTGCATCTAATGTAGGAAACAGGATACTGATTCATTTCACTTTAGTTGCATTTGCATTATTGGGATCTGGTTTACAATGAATGAGCAAGTCCCTTTCAAAAGGAGGTTCTCCATCTTCATTTCTGAATATAACAGCAACCTTGGTTACATGGGGAGAATTATATCTACGTGGGTCACTATTACGATCATATTTAATTGCCATAGTTACTTCTGTGGGAGCTATACCTTTTGCTGCTGCTTCAGATTGGGCTTCCTTTTCTACCTCATGTAGCATCTTATACGATTTTATTAATTCATTAATTTCATGCATGAGTCTTTCTGAGCAGGCCTGGTTTGCTGGGATTGCTAATCTTTTAAGTGTAGCTTCAGCTGTATCCAAAATATAGAGTTAAGCAAACGTCCAAGAAACACCATCAGAAGGATGTAAAGTTGCAGTATGATGATAAACTTGTCCATGTATTCTAAAACAGTATGGCCCATACCCTGATGGCGATGCAACATTTGCACCCATGGAAGCAAAAGAACTATTTATAGATCGAATGTTTTCCATGAAATTTTTACTGTCAGAATCTTTGTTTGTCATTAATCTTTTTAAATATGGCTGGTAATCTGGAAAATGTATATCATTTGGACAGACTTTCCCTTTGCTACAACATCGAGTAAATTTCCCATCAGATGGTTTTTCATCCGAGAAATTTAGTGATAGGCAAAATTCATATCTAACAGTCATTTCACCACAACTATGTTCGAGAATTGCATCCTCATGTACTGCATTTTCGCTGAGAAGGCAGTTCCTACCACTATTGGTAGTCCTTGTTGATGACTATTCTTTAGACATATTCTGTCTTTGCCACCGCTTTCTTTCAACTTCAAAGGCACGTTGTTCTTCAGACATTTCCTGTCGAAGATGCTGGTGTTTTTCGGCTTCAGAACTATGTTTTTCCAATAGCTACTCTTCAGATACATTCTGTCGCAGGCATCACCTTCTTTCAAGATCAGACGCACATCGCTCTTCAGACATTTTCTGTTGATAATGTCGGCACCTTTCTGCTATACAGCTCCATTGTATCAACAGTTTTTCTTTTTCTTTTTTTTAAAAAAAATTTTATTGATTTTTTTGCAGTATAATAGTAGTACATATTTTCCTTTCCAGCTCCCCCTTATCCTCCCCCCAGGTTCCCCCACCCCCAGCACATATCCCCAGCTTACCCCCTCCCCGCCCCAGTGTCTTTCATTCATTGGTTATGTTCATATTCATGCATACAAGTCCTTCAGTTGATCTCCCCCCACATCTGCCTTCCATCCACCCAAGCCTTCCCCTGTAGCTTGACAGACTGTTCAAGGCCATCCTGCCTCTATTTCAATCACTCTCCCCTGTTTCTTTTCTTCAAAAATATCTTGTCTCTGCATACTAGAAATAAATGTATAAGAACAAAAAATGTTTCAGTCTCAGTTTCAATGTCCAACTGTTCTGAGTCCCAGTTTCAGTGTCAAATAATTCTTTATGTGTATAAGTCAGCAATGGTATCCAGATGGTGGACACATCGTGTCAATGCAAGATCCATCCTCTCTGGTTTGGTCCTGGGCTGCCTGCAGACATGCACAGCTGCCCACTGCTAGCATGGCAAGGTGTCTTCAGTGTCCCCATCTCTGGACCATCCTCGTGACTGGAACGGATCCATCAGTTCCTCAACGTCGCAGGAATCCACATGGTCTTGGAGTTGTTCTCTGAAAACACACAAACACATTCTCGACCAAAAGTTAACAAAGGGATCCTCTATGCAAAATAGACTTGGGATTCTTTTTAATTTTTGCCTAAATGATTTTTCCTTGGCTTATTTTGACACCATGTGTGTTTTTTCATGGGTGTCCTGCAATTGTTTTTACAAATGGAATTTACTTTACTGGAGTAAGAATTTTCTAGATGTATTTTACTTACTCGATATTTTTTTTCTCCCTTAAATGATATTACCCCGCTGTCCCCTCCCCTTTTTTGATTAATGGGGACTCTTTTGGAAATTTTATATTGCAGTCTTGGTAATTTTAAATTTTAATTTTTGCACACAAATATGACTGCTTTAGGATCTTTGGATGTTAGGCAATTTTACAGTGAGAAGAACTACTGATAGATTTTTTAGTTAATGTTTTAGAAAAAGCTTTTTGTCCAGTACACTATAATTTTCTTGAGTATTCTCGTATTTCACTTGGCCAATTTAAATTAATCTGAAAACTTGATTACTATTTTCCTGTCAATTTCAATACTCAAGCATAAATCTTAGTTTACCCTGTAAATACTAGTGGAAAGGAATATTTGCAATTTTGAGTAGGTCCTGAGCATTCCTGGTAATAGACTGAATTTAGATATAGAGCAGCTATTGCTGGCCGAGTCTCTGTCTGCCACCTGGGTCCCCGTATGAGTTGTGTGTGGGAGGCGAAGCAGCCTTGTGGATAGGAGACCTCTCTCAGGAGGGTTGAGAATTCAAACCCCTGCAAGGTTTGTGGATGAGGGTCTGTGCCCCACCTCTGTTGACCTTTTAGTTCTCTCCTGTTGGCCCCTCTGCGACTGTGCCTGTCTTAGGTTGTTCCTTCCCTGAGGAATCTTACCCGTCTCTGGCTAACCAGCCATCCTCCGGGGCCAAACAGGGTGATGTGAGGTTCAGTTCTGTCTCCTTTGTAGTCTATGCCCCCCTGTGGCCTCCACGTCCAGTACCTGCCTTGGGGTCCCCTCGCCTGCTGGCGGGATCCCGGTACTGATCACATATCTCGGGGGACCCAGGTTTCTTCTCCAGAGAGGGCCCAGCTCACACCATTGGTCGAGATACAGATTCATGGTGCCAGCTGCCCAGAGGCTTCAGCCACAGCTGGAACTGAAATCTCAGGCATCAGCTGTGTGTATTTGGATAGTAACAAGAAGGTCACTCTTGGCAGAAAGGGCAAGAAGGGCCAATATAGAATGCTCGGATGCCTTCCCAGTGCCTTAATTCCTTCTGAAAGGGATTAATTTCTTTCCTATTCTTTTTTAATTTGCTGCCCAACATTCAAAGAATTAGTTTGTATGTTTATTTGGGATAATTGTATAATATGCTGTTGTCAAATATCAAATATTATAATGACATTGTAGAATAATATCATGTAAGGGTATTATGGTGTCATGGGAGGTTAAGCAGGGCCTAGCCTAAGGACTGGTCTACATAGGATATGACAAGCTCTAGGCCATGTCAATTCAATGTCAGACTAGCTGCCATTTTTTATAACTTTATATAAACTTTGTCAGGGATGTAAAAACACAAATCACTTACCTCAGTTCAAGAGTTCAAGTATATTGACTTTTCAACTTACTCCCACCACCTGCCACTTACCCTGAGGTTTGACATTCTGATCGACTTTTCTCAGTCTCTGGATAAATTCTTGTTCATCAGTCTATGTCGCTGATTATATTCCTCAAATGAGTGAGATCATGTGATATTTGTCTTTCTCTGCCTGGCTAATTTCAATTAGCATAATGCTCTCCAAATCCATCCATGTTGTTAAAAATGGTAGGAGCTCCTTCTTTTTATCCACGGCGTGGTATTCCATTGTGTAAATGTACCATAGTTTTTTAATCCACTCATCTGCTGATGGGCACTTCGGCTGTTTCCAAATCTTAGCTATGGTAAATTGTGCTGCTATGAACATAGGGGTACATATATCATTTCTAATTCGCCTTTCTAATTTCTTGGGGTATATTCCTAGAAGTGGGATCACTGGGTCGAATGGGAGCTCCATTTTTAGTTTTTTGAGGAATCTCCATGCTGTTCTCCACAGTGGCTGTACTAGTCTACAATCCCACCAGCAGTGCACGAGAGTTCCTTTTTCTCCGCATCCTCGCCAGCACTTGTCGTTTGTTGATTTGTTGATGTAAGCCATTCTGATAGGTGTGAGATGGTACTGCATAGTCGTTTTGATTTGCATCTCTCGGATAATTAGTGACTTTGAGCAAGTTTTCATATGTCTCTGGGCCTTCCTTTTGTCTTCTTTCGTGAAGATTCTGTTTAGGTCTGTTGCCCATTTTTTTATTGGATCATTTGTCTTCCTTTTATTGAGTTGGGTGAGTTGCCTGTAGATACTTGACATTAAACCTTTATCACTAATAACATTTGCAAATATGTTCTCCCATACAGTGGGATTTCTTGTTGTTTTGTTGATGGTTTCTTTAGCTGTGCAAAAGCTTTTGATGTTGATGTAGTCCCATTTGTTTATTTTCTCTTTAGCTTCCATTGCCCTCGTAGCAGTATCATCAAAGAAGTTCTTTTGGCATATGTCTGAGATTTTTCTTCCTGTAGATTCCTCTAATATTTTTATGGTTTCCTGTCTTACGTTTAAGTCCTGTATCCATTTTGAGTTTATTTTTGTGTATGGTGTAAGTTGGTACTCTAGTTTCATTTTTTTGCATGTATCTGTCCAATTTTCCCAACACCATTTATTGAAGAGACTGTCTTGACTCCATTTTATGTTCATGCCTCCTTTGTCAAATATTAATTGAGCATAGTGTATTGGCTTGATATCCGGATTCTCTATTCTATTCCATTGATCTATATGTCTGTTCTTGTGCCAGTACCAGGCTGTTTTAAGAACAGTAGCCTTGTAATACAGCTTGAAATCTGGTATGGAAATCCCACCGACTTTGTGCTTCTTTCTCAGGATTGCTGTGGCTATTCGGGGCCTTTTTTTGTTCCAGATGAATTTTTGGAGAGTTCTTTCTAGGTCTGTGAAATATGCCATTGGTATTTTAATGGGGAGTGCATTAAATTTATAGATTGCTTTGGGTAGTATGGACATTTTAATTATGTTGATTCTCCCATTCCATGAATAAGGAATGTTCTTCCACCTGTTTACATCTTCCTCTATCTCTTTTTTCAGTGTCCTGTAGTTTTCCACGAATAGATCTTTTACCCTCTTAGTTAAGTTTATTCCTAGGATCTTAATTTTTTTGGTGTGATGGTAAATGGGATTGCTTTTTTAGTCTCTCTTTCTATAAGTTCACTATTAGTGTATAGAAATGCCATAGATTTCTAGGCATTAATTTTGTAGCCTGCTACTTTGCTGAACTCATTTATTAAGTCTACTAACTTATTTATGGAGTCTTTCGGGTTTTTCATGTACAATATCATGTCATCTGCAAATAAGGATAGCTTTACTTCTTCTTTTCCAATTTGGATGCCTTTTATTTCTTCTTCTTGTCTAATTGCAATGGCTAATACTTGCAGTACTATGTTGAATAGGAGTGGTGAAAGTGTGCAACCCTGTCTTGTTCCTGTTCTTAGGGGAAATGGTTGTAGTTTTTGCCCATTGAGTATGATGTATGCTGTGGGTTTATCATATATGGCTTTTATTATGTTGAGGTATGATCCTTCTATTCCTACGTTATTGAGAGTTTTTATTAAGAAAGGATGTTGGATTTTGTCAAATGCTTTTTCTGCATCAATTGATATGACTATGTGATTTTTATCTCTCAATTTGTTTATGTGATGTATCACATTTATTGATTTGCAGATATTGTACCATCCTTGCATTCCTGGGATAAATCCTACTTGGTCATGGTGTATGATCTTTCTGATGTACTGCTGGATCCGATTTGATAGAATTTTATTGAGGATTTTGGCATCTATATTCATGAGTGATATTGGCCTGTAATTCTCTTTCATTGTGTCGTCTTTATCTGGTTTTGGTATTAGAGTGATGCTAGCTTCATAGAAGGAGTTTGGAAGTGTTCCATCCTCTTGAATTTTCTGGAATAGTCTGAGGAGTATAGGTTTTAGTTCTTCCTTGAATGTTTGGTAAAACTCCCCTGTGAAGCCGTCTGCCCCTGAGCTTTTGTTTGCTGGAAGCTTTATGATGACTCCTTCAATTTCTTCCACAGTTATTGGTCTATTGAGTTGTTTAGATTCTTCTTGATTGAGTTTTGGGAGGTTATATTTTTCTAGAAACATATCCATTTCCTCCAGGTTGTCCAGTTTGTTGGAGTAGAGTTCTTCATAGTATTTTTTAACAATCCTTTGTATTTCAATCGGGTCTGTTGTTATTTCACCTCTTTCATTTCTGATTTTATTTATTAGGGTCCTCTCTCTTTGCTTCTTGGTGAGTCTGGCTAGAGGTTCATCAATCTTGTTTCTCCTTTCAAAGAACCAGCTCTTGGTTTTGTTGATCTTCTGTATTGTTTATTTGTTCTCTATGTCATTTATTTCTGCTCTGATCTTTACTATTTCCTTCCTTCTGCTTACACTGGGCTTTTCTTGTTGCTTTCTTTCTAACTCTTTGAGTTGTTGGGTTAGATAATTTATTGCCGCTGTTCCTAGTTTTTTGCAGTAGGATTGTAGAGCTATAAACTTCCCTCTCAGAACTGCTTTCACTGTGTCCCATAGATTGTGGATTATTGTGCTATCATTGTCATTTTTTCCATGAGGTTTTCTATCTCTTCCTTGATCTCTCTAGTAACCCAATCATAGTTTAATAGCATGCTGTTTAGTCTCCATGTGTTCGATTTCTTTGGATTGTTTCTATTGTAGTTGATTTCCAGCTTTATGCCACTGTGATCTGAGAATATACTTGATATGATTTGTATCTTCTTGAATTTGGAGAGACTTTGCCTATGACCCAACACATGGTCTATCTTTGAGAATGACCCATGGGCACTTCAAAAGAATGTATATTCTGTGGGTTTGGGGTGAAATGATCTGAAGATGTCAATTAATTCCATCTGGTCCAGTGAGTCATTGAGGATTGATGTTTCTTTACTGATTTTTTGTTTAGAGGATCTGTCCAATGGTGATAGTGGGGTATTAAAGTCCCCTACTATGATTATATTGCTGTCTATCTCTCCCTTGATGTCCTCTAGGAGTTTTTGTATATATTTGGGTGCTCCTGTATTGGGTGCGTATATGTTTACCAGAGTTATTTCTTCTTGTTGAATTGCTCCCTTTAGTATTATGAAGTGGCCTTCTTTATCTCTTGTTATGTCCTTCACTTTGAGATCTAATTTTTCAGATGTAAGTATGGCTACCCCAGCTTTTTTTTCATTTCCATTCGCCTGAATAACTTTTTCCCAACCTTTAATCCTCAGTCTGTGTACATCTTTTTTTCGGAGGTGGGTTTCTTGTAGACAGCAGATACATGGGTTGTGTTTTCTTATCCAGTCTTTTACCCTATGTCTTTTGATTGGAGCATTTAAACCTTTTACATTTAAAGTTATTATTGATAGGTGCTTATATGTTGCCATTTTTGTTCTTTACCCCTGTGTTCCTTCTTCGCTTCCTATTTCTTTTTACAGCAGATCCTTTAGCATTTCTTGCATTGCTGGTTTGGTGGTGACGAATTCCCTTAGTCCATTTTTATCTGTGAAGCTCCTGATTTGACCTTAAATTTTGATTGAGAGCCTTGCTGGGTATAGAATTCTAGGATTCAGACCCTTCCTTTGCATGACTTTGTAAATTTCATTCCACTGCCTTCTGGCCTGATAGGTTTCTGTTGAGAGATCACTTGTTCGTCTGATGGGGGTTCCTTTGTAGCTGATTTTCTGTCTCTCTCTGGCAGCTTTTAAGATTCTTACTTTGTCATTGGTGTTTGCCAATTTAATTATAATGTGCCTTGGCATAGGTCTTTTGAGGTTTCTTTTGCTTGGGACTCTGTGAGCTTCTTGGATTTGTGTGCGTTTTTCCTTTCCTATACCAGGAAAGTTTTCTGTCATTATTTCTTCCAACAGGTTTTCTATTCCTTTCTCAGTTTCCTGTCCTTCTGGAAGCCCAATTATACGGATGTTGTTTTGTTTCATGTTGTCCCAAAGTTCTCTTAGGCTCTCCTCCTGCTTTTTAATTTTTTTCTCTAGAAGCTGCTCTACTTGGTTATTTTTTCCTACCTGGTCTTCTAGCTCACTGATGCGATCATCTGCTTCTTCTAGTCTACTCTTAATACTTTCTATTGAGTTCTTTACTTCAGCAATGTCACTTTTCATTTCTTCTTGGCTCCTCTTCATTTCTTCTTGGCTCCTCTTCATTTCTTCATGTCTCTTCATCATTTCTTCCTGGGTCTTCCTCATTTCCTCTTGGTTCTTACTCATATTATCAAATTTGTCTTCCATTCTTTTCAGCCACCTTATGACCATTTCTCTGAATTCTTTCTCTGACAGGTTGTTAACTTCCATTTCGTTTAGCTCCTTTTCTGGCGAGCCTTGCTTTTCTTTCATATGTGGGCTGTTTCTTTGTCTTTCCATGGTCTCTCTTCTCTGTGTATCTGGTTATGTAGTTCTCACTCTCCTGCGTTGATTTAAAGGCACAAAATACAACACAACCAGGTGCAATGCACCAAGCACTGATCCGGAATGTCGTCAAAGTAATTGTAATTCCAAATAAAGGTGACCACCAGAGAAAGGCAAATTCTGTGATAGTTGGGAAAAAAGAAAGAGAACCTCCCCCAGACCCACACAGACACTCACACACCCACACTCATACAAAAAGAAAGAGACCCCCGAACATACACTCACAAAAAAGAAAGACAGGAATGCCAAAATGATAATGGGAATATGGGGAGAAGAAAAAAGGAAATAAAAGGAGTAAATTATAAATGTGGGGTGAAAACTCCTATAGGACAGCCCCTAATCCGAACCAAAACCTGCAACAAGTACTTGGAGATTGATACAAATTACATACAACTACTAATATCAAGAGAGGAGAGGGAACACAGAAGCAAAAATCTATCTCAAAAACAATGCAGATGAGGACAACAAAACAAGAAACAACACCAAAAATATAAATAACCCCCCCTACAAGACAAACCAAAATATCAGAATAAGCACATCAATCTCATAAACCTGCTTTAAAAATCAATATAATCAAAGTCAAGTAAACAACAACAACAGGACAGGGATAAAAACACTTTAAGATAGTGAAGTCATAGAAGCTAGAGGTATATATGCACTTGGAGTAGGTGGTTAGAGATTAGATATATCAGTGGAGTGAAATTTTAACAGGGGGTAAGGGGAAAGAATTAGGTAAATCTAAAGCCGGAAAAGTGTAAGGGAAACAAGGCACTAAATAGGGAAAGGTTAGCCAGAGAGTGGTGGTATAAAGGTGAAGTTGAGGTAGAGTAAAAGATACTAAAGTGTAGATGAAAATAGATTGTATTCCCAAGGTCAAAGAGAAAATATAATCAATTCCCTGTCACATAAGAGTCAATTTGTGATTTGGCCCCTGGGTGGTAGTGTTTCTAGATTGACTTCTGGGTCTGTTGGTCCTCTCTATCCTGAACTAAACAATACTGCCTCTCTAATGGTGACTGCTGTTTTAGCAGCCAGGAGCCTCCCAAAATCTTCCGGGTTTCCCTCCTCTGTCCGGTCCAAATTGATTGCGCTCCAGGCATTAACTCTGCCACCAGCTCAAAGGGCCCTCTCCCACATTTACCAGCTTCAACAGCCACAGATTTTATTTCAGGTGCAGATCTCCAGGTTTTGAGTTCCAAGGTGCAGATCTCCCAGACTGCCAGCCCCCTCAGTTTCGCGCCCAAAGTACCCCCAGGGAAATCTGACCTTTCCGTGCTGGAGTTTAGAGCTCCCTGGGCTCTGTGCGCCTCCGCGCCAACTGAGCGCCGGTGCTCCGGGAGTCTCAGCGGTCTAGCCGGTATCGTGGCTGTATATTTTCAGGGCCTTCCCCTTCAAGATGTCGAGGTCTGCCTCTGCATGCCTCCTCGCGCAGTTGGCTCAGGGAGAGAACCCAGCAGTACTCTGCATCAACAGTTTTTCTTTGGACATAGTCCTACCTCTCTATTGCCTCGTTCTGAGATAGAGGAGAATGACAGACCTTTCAGCAGTGTGACCAAAGGCTAATTGGGACAGATTTTGTGGGGGTGGGACTTCCTCTTACCTGTTGTCAGTTTCATCTGGGATGCTGAAGCTGGGATTTGGGGGCCTTCCCTCTCGTGGTTGCCTTCAGTTTTTGCTGGCATACAGCTGAAGCTACACATAAAACTTTAGCAATACCAGGGGCCTCAGTTTGATACAGATGTGGTGAATTCTCACTGCCACCACCCGCTGCCTTGTTCTCCATACCCGGGCCACCTGCGAGGGCCTCAGTTAGATGCAGCTGTGGTCATTTCTCCGAGCCGCTGCTGCTGCTGCAGCCGCTGCCTCGTTCTCCATGCCCGGGGGCCTCAGTTATACCCAGCTGTGGTTCGCCGGCACTGCCACTGCTTGGTCTCCGCTCCCAGGCCGGGCACTTGATACCTTCACCACTTCATCTCTGCTTCTGGGGCCTGGCGCCCACACCTCTCAACCCCACCCCTTGTTCCAATTTGCTGGTAGCATAGCCAGTTAGGAGCCAAGGTTAGATGCAGCTGTGGTGAGTTATCACAGCCACTGCCCCCTCCCCCACCCCCCACCCCCTGCCCCCGACGCCATCACTGCTTCTTCTCTGTGCCCCGGGGCCTCAGTTAGACTCAGCTGTGGTGACTTCTGGCTGATGTCGCTGCCACCGCTTGGTCTCTGCTCCCGGGCCAGGCGCTTGATGCCTTCACCACTTCATCTCCACTCCTGGGGCCTGGTGGTCATGCCTCTCGACCCCACCCCTTGCTCCAATTGGCTGGAAGCACAGCTAGTCAGGAGCCAAGGTACGGTCACATTTGCATGTTACTCTTTTATTAGATAGGATTTCCAGTATGCAGGTGCAAGATATTTTTGAAGAAAAGAAACAGGGGATAGGGAATGATATAGAGGCAGGGAGGCATTGAACAGACTGTCAAGCTACAGGGGGAAGGCTGGGGACGGTGGGGGGCTGGGGCTGTGCAAGATTGACCAAAAGACTTGTATGCATGCATATGAGCATAACCAATGGATGCAAGACAGTGGGGCGGGGGGCAGGTGAGGACATGTGCTAGGAGGTAGGGGAGGCTAGGGGGAGGACAATGGGGGGGAAAGAAAACATATTTACTACTATTAAATCTAACTTACACTGCAAAAAAAAATAAAGAAGTTGGACAAATCCTAAAAAAATAAAATAAAATAAAAAAATAAAGTAAGAAATATTAAAAAAGGGGGTGGCATAGTGGGGTAATATCATGTAAGGGAAAATATCCTGTAAGAAAATAACATCTAGAAAATTCTAACTCCAGAAAATTAATTTCCATTTGTAATGCTAACATCAGGACACCCATGAAAAACACACATGGTGTCAAAATAAGCCAAAGGAAAATCAGTTGGGCAAAAATAGAAAAAATCCCAAGTCTAATTTACAGAAAAGATCCCTTTATTAACTTTTGGTCGAGAATATGTTTGTATATTTTCAGAAAACAACTCCAAGACCATATGGATTCCTGCAACTAAGAATAATTGACAGGTCTATTCCAACTGCAAAGACAGTCCAGAGATGGAAGACACCGATGACACCTTGCCATTCTAGCAGTCAGCAGCTGTGCGTTGTTGCAGGCAGCCCAGTCCAAACCAGAGAGGGTGGAACCTGCATGGCCACCATATGTCCACCATCCAGATACCATTGCTGACATGTACATATAAGGAACTATTTGACATTGAAACTGGGACTCAGAACTGTTGGACCTTGAAGCTGGAAACAGACTCAAACTTTTTTTTGTTCTTATATATATATTTATTTTCAGTATGCGGATGCAAATTTTTTTAAAGAAAAGAAATGGGGTAAAAAGATAGATACAGAAGCAAAAAACGCATTGAAAAGACTGTCAAACTACAGTGGGAAGGCAGAGGAAGTTGGGGGGTGGCGGGGGCTGTAGGAGTTTGGCTGAAAGACTCGTATGCATGCATATAAGCATAACCAATGGGTACAGGACACTGGGGCGGGGGCGGGGCGGATGAGGGCGTTTTCTGGGGGGTGGGGAAGGTGGGGGGGGAGGTTAATGGAGGGAAAAAAGGGAAACATATGTACTACTATTTGTAATACTTTAAAGAATAAAAAAAACATTGTAGGAGTTCAGAAGAGGGGACAAAACACAACAAAACAAAACCCTGTGGTGCTGATTTGGTTAGGGAGAAGGCAGCATTCCCATCTTTATGAAACCTGACCTTTGTGACTGCTGAGATTTTTGTCCTTAAGAAGAATAGGATTTTAGAGAGAGAGTATTATAGGAGATTATATCATTAGAGTGGAATTTTTTTTACCATAGAAAATACAACAATTTATGTCAAAGTCTTTGCTGGCACAAATATATATTTTTCGAGTGTTGAGAATTCCTTAACTGAAATTCTAGACTTTAAAATTTTATACTGTAAATATGGTTCTACACAGAAAGATTCTATCTTTTAAGATGAAATTACAAGAGGGGTGTTTTAGTTATGATGATCAATTTTGTATAGATAAGATTGGAGAAGAAGGGAAGATATAGACTATAGTAGGAAGACTTGTTAAGGAATATAAGAAGGCCTTGTAATATAAAAGGACCTACATGAGTGTTGTGATGGTAGGGCTGCAAAGTAAAGAATATATTTGAGCGGGAAAATTAAGCATCTGTATTTGGAAACTGATTGTGATGGTGTAAAGGATAACATTTTAAATTCAAGTTTATCATTGGTTTTTGGATATCAGGAAAGATAGATAATTGGAAATAAATCTCCTTGTTTTAGATGTTATCACAGGGAACAATGAAACATAAAATACAAACAATAAGATAATGTCAACTTAGTTCATTCTGTCTTATTTTTTTTTAAATCGCTGAGCATGATAGTTCTTAGAAATAAATCAAAGTAAGCCACTAAATTAAATCGGGGGGAGCCAATAACTGCCACTAAAGTGTTTCAGTTCCATAAAAATAAGAAATGGGGTCTATTTCTAATCTTTCATAATAATATCTGAGTGTTCAATATGATTTTCCTCTTAATTATATTCTTATGGGTAGGACTCTAGTCTCATTTCTCTGATCAGATTGCCTTTAGGACCGGAGATAGAAAAATATAGCAGGTCATAACTCAAGCTCTATAGTCAGACTGATCAAGTTTGAATTCAGGCTCTGCCACATACTAGTTGTATGACTTCAGAATAAGTTACTTTCTTATGCCTCAGGTTTTTCATCTTTAAATTGAGATATTTGTTTCTACTTTGTCAAGATGTTATGAAAATTAAGGGAGGTAATTCATGTAATAAGCTCAGCAGAGATCCTAGCACAGAAAAGTGTTCAATTAAGTGTTCAATTAATATTTTATACATTTTGGACTTCCCATGATGCTTAGCATAGTGTTTAATGCATGCTAAATTCGTTATAAAACCCATTTAAATTGAATTATTATTTGAACTGAATTACTAACAAAATTAAATTTCTTCAGAAAATGTTTTTTTTTATTTTTATTGAATTTATTGGGGTGATATTGGTTAACAAAATTATATAGATTTCAAGTGCACAATTCTCTCATACATTATCTGTATAATGTAGAGGCATTTTTAATGAAAAATATACATTTTTTCCTGTTATCTATTGCTACATTAATGCTTTATCTTCACAGAAATCAACATGTGGATATTGTAATATAACCAGAAAATTAATGAAATTCTTCCATGTGTTTGGCATCATGTGAGCAGTCAACTTCTTGGGACACAAGTTACGTTTCATTTCCATTGTAAAATCACATAACACAGAAGAATCCATAATCATACAATCTTTGACTGTAAACTCTGATTGCAGGTATGTTCTGTTTAGATGCAACAAAAATAACATAAAAATATCTATCTTGGAAATTAATATTTTCCTTTCTTAAAAAGTGGGACTTCCTATCAACTTTTTTCTTGAGGGTTCTTGATAAATGACGTGCTGGAAAAAAAATACCTCCATATATGTAATATGAATTAATAAGAACATCTGGAAAATAATACCACAAAAAAATTACACCAAAACTGGTTTGAGTCCCAGGTTTGATTCTGGTCAAGGCCATGTACCTTGGTTGCGGGAAAATCTCCAGCAGGAAGTATGCAAGAAGCAGCTGATCAATGTTTCTCTCTCATCAATCTTTCTCAGTTTCTATCCCTCTCCCCTCCTCTCTAAATCAATAAAATATTTTAAAAAATAACAACACTGAGAAATGTTGACTTTACTATTTGGAGAATTGATGACATCTCTTTAAATCACTGCAAGTGCAATAATACTAAAAAATGCCAATAAATGCCTCAGATTTTTGCCCTCAGAAGTAGTGTTTTATCATTACCTAACATCAATGCAATGGGTCTGGTAGCAGATATTTAAAATTACTTTTAAGTAATATAATCCCCAAAGACTCACATTTTAACTTTAGAATAACTTCTGAAAGTATACTTCAAATATTATCTATTGGTCTTAAATTAAAATTTTGGGATTCACTATTCTCCCTCCATAGGAAAAACAACAATGACAACATCAACAAAAGCATACCTTGAGTGGCCAATTTATTATGATCTTTTAACGCATAATAATCTACCCATTCACTGTATAGCCTATATAATAAAAGGCTAATATGCAAATTGTCCCCTCGACAAGCAGGCAGGCTCACCAACCGCCCATGTACCCTCCGCCTGGCCAGTCTGGCTGGACCCCACCCATGCATGAAGTCATAATCACCTGGCCACTTATGTATATACTGAGTGGCCAGATTATTATGTGTTCAGAGATCATAATAATCTGGTCACTCAGTGTATCTTCTGGTTTTTTAGTCCTCTTGTGCCAAAAACATTTGAAAATTCTTTTGACACTATGGGGTAACTTGGCTTTCTAAAGGAATGGCCTCAAATTTCACTTAGTTTGGACGTTCAGTTCAGAGCATTTCACTTGATGGCCATGAATTGATTTAGACTTACAAGAAGTCAATTACAGAATCAAATAAATCTTCTATATGCTCATACAAAAATTGACTAATGAGTCACCATGCTAGTAACTAAAGAATTATTGGTAGTTTATTTCATTCTTTAAACATCTACCAATATTCCTGATATAGAAAAATTCTTTTTCCTTCACCCTTGATTGCCTTGGTATATTGCTGCTTTGTCTTTTCCTCTACTTTTAAAGCTTCTTGTTATTGAATTTTTTTTTACCTTTATGCATTAAATACTTTTTTCTTTCATTTTTTATCATATCATTTATTCCCCTTATACTACTTTCCACTTCCACCCATCCCTCTGCTCCCTGAAATCACTACTCTGATGTCTGTGTCCATATGTTCTTTCTCTTTTTTTTATTGTGCATTGAATTATTTTTGTCACATTTCCAACCACTCCTGTAGTGAAGACTTTCTATGTAACATTATCTGGTACATTTTTCTATACAATAAAATAGAGTTCTCATTCTCTCTTTTTTAAAATATTAAGTTGATTGGGTGACATTGTTCAACATGATCATATAAGTTTTAGGTATGGGTTTCTATGTGACAAGATCTGTATATTGCAGTGTGCCCACCACCCAAAGTCTCTTATCACCTCATTTTAGAACCTCCTTCTCTACCACCTCTTTCCCTCTGGAAACCACCACTCTGCTGTTTGTGTTCATAAGTTTCAGTTTTATATCCTACATGAGTGAAATCATATGGTTCTTAGCTTTTTATGTCTGACTTATTTCACTTAGCATAATGTTTTCTAGGTCCATTCACATTGTTGCCAATAGAACTATTTCATCCTTTCTTATGGATGAGTAGTATTCAATTGTGTTTATGTACCACATCTTCTGTACCCAGTCCTCTATTTCAGGACACTGGTTGCTTCCATGTCTTCTCCACCACGAATAATGTTGCAGTGAGCATAATGGTACATATATCTTTGTGAATATTTTGAGTTTTTTGGGTATATAACCAGGACTGGGGTTGCTGGGTAATATGCTAACTTTATTCTTAACTAGTAGCCCTGCACACGAACCTGTGTACCAGTAGCTCTCTGTGGGGCCTGGACACTCCACAACCACTGCCCAGAGGCTCTCTGTGGCACAGAGGCCCATCCGCGGCTGGGCATGAAATGTTTGCCTCATTGCTATGGCGACAAAGCCAACATTCTGCCAGGGTGCTCATGCTGCCCACTGTCAGTGACATCCCCCCAAACCCCCAGGAATGGGAGCCACCATCTTGTGGCTATGGGTGCCACCATCTTTGTGACAGAGTGATGGTAAATTTGCATATTACACTTTTATTAGATAGGATTCTTTGAGAAATTCCTAGATTGTTTTCTGTAGTGGTTGTACCAGTCTATATTTCCACCAGCAGTAAATGAGGGTTTCCTTTTTCCCACAACTAGTCCAATACTTGTTATTGCTTCTCTTATTGATAATGGCCACTCTAACAGGTGTGAGGTGGTATCTCATTGTAGTTTTGCATTTCCTTAAATGCCAGTGAGGTTGAACATCTTTTCATATATATTGTCTTCTTTATAGAGGTGTATTTTCAAGTCCTCTTCCAACTTTTTTATTGGATTGTTTATTTGGTGTTGAGTTTTATGAGTTCATTTTTTAGATTTTATTTTATTGTTTAAAGTATTACAAATAATAGTACTTTCTCTCTCTCTCTCTCTCTCTCTCTCTCTCTCTCTCTCTCTCTCTCTCTCTCTCTCACACACACACACACACACACACACACACACACACACACACACACAAACACACACACACACACACACACAAACACACACACACACACACACACACACACACACAAACACACACACACACACACACACAAACACACACACACACACACACACACACACACACAAATAGTAGTACACACGTCTGCTTTTCGTTCCACATTGACTTTCCCTGGCCTCCCCTACCCCATGTCTTGTGTCCATTGGTTATGCTTATATGCATGCATTGAAATCTTTCAGTTCATCTCTTACTTGCTCACTACCAACACTCCCCAGCTTTTCTGCTGTGATTTGACAGTCTGTTCGATGCTTCTCTGTTTCTGTATCTATCTTTTCATTCAATCAGGTTATAATGTTCTTTATTATCATAAGTGAGTGAGATCATGTGGTATTATTTCTTTCATTGACTGGCTGATTTCACTTAGCAAAATGCTCTCCAGTTCCATCCATGCTGCTGCAAGTGGTAAGAATTCCTTTATTTATAGCAGAGTAGTATTCCATTGTGTAGATATATCATAGTTTTCTAGTCCACTCATCTGCTGATAGGCATTTAGGCTGTTTCCAAATATTAGCTATTGTAAATTGTGCTGCTATGAACATAGGATAGGGGTGCATATATCTTTTCTGATTGGTGTTTCTCTTTTCTTGTGATATATTCCTAGAAGTAGTATTATTGGGTCAGTTGGCAGTTCCCTTTTTAAATTTCTGAGGAAACGCCATACTGTTTTTTCAAAGTGGCTGCACCAGTATGCAGTCCTAATGCTGTGAAGGAGGGTTACTTTTTCTCTGAACCCTCTCCAGCACTTGTCATTTGTTGATTTGTTGATGATAGCCATTCTGACAGATATGAGGTGGCACCTCATTGTTGTTTTGACTAGTATCTCTCAGATGATTAGTGACTTTGAGCATGTTTTCATGTGTCTCTTGGCTTTCTGGATGTCCTCTTTTGAAAAGTATCTATTTAGACATGCTGAAACTGGTTTGGCTCAGTGGACAGAGCGTCAGCCAGCAGACTGAAAGGTCCCAGGTTTGATTCTGGTCAAGGGCATGTACCCTGGCTGTGGGCACATCCCCAGTAGGGGGTGTGCAGGAGGCAGCTGACTGATGTTTCTTTTTCATGGATGTTTCTGACTTTCTATCCCTCTCCATTCCTCTCTGTGAAAAATCAATAAAATGTATATTTTTAGATCATTTGCCATTTTATATTGGATTTTTTATCTACATTTTGTTAGGTTGTATGAGTTCCCTGTACATCTTGGAGATTAAACCCTTATCAGAGATAACATTGGCAAATGTGTCCTCCCATGCAGGGGGCTTTCTTATTGTTCTGTTGATGGTTTCTTTTGCTGTGCAGAAACTTTTTTATTTGACATACTCTTATTTGTTTATTTTCTCCTTAACCTCTCTTGCTCTAGGATCTGTGTCTGAAAAGATATTGCTACGATTATATGTCATCAATTTTGCTGCCTATGGAGTCTTGTAGGATTTTTATGGTTTCCCATCTTACATTCAAGTCCTTTAGCCATTTTGAGTTTATTTTTGTGTATGGTGTAAGTTGGTGATCTAGTTTCTTTTTTTTTTTCTTTTGCATGTATCTGACCAAATTTTCAGCACCATTTATTAAAGAAGCTGTTTTGGCTCCATTGTATGCTCTTGCCTCCTTTGTCAAATAGTAATTGAACATAGTGGTTTGGGTCAATTTCTGGGTTCTCTATTCTATTCAATTGGTCTATATGTCTGTTCTTGTGTCAATACCAGGCAGTTTTGAGAACCCTGGCTAGGTAATATAGTTTGATGTCTGGTATTGTGATCCCCCCAACATTGTTTGCTCTCAGGATGTTGTAGAGTGGGAATTTTTGAGCATTCCAGAGAGGACGTGGGCTATGCCCCAGATAGAGTTGTTAGTGCTGACATCAGGCCAGTCCTTGAGATATGGTCTCATGGCCCCTTCCCAGCACATAGGCCTTGCAAGATAGAACACTGTCAGCTTTCTAAAGAACAAGATGACCTTGTGAATAGTATGGTCATCAATGGCATGACTCTGATGTAGCTTGGGAAAAACTGTTTTGTTTTGGGTTACTTGTTTTGCAAAAACAATGTGATTAATATGCTTAAAAGTGGTCTTGCACAAAGGATCATGGCTGCTCTCTGATCTCCCTGCATGGAGGATGGCAGAGCAGTCCCCAGGCCAGCTAATAAAGGCTCCCTAAATTTTAATTTGGTCTGGGCTCCAGTGTTCTTTCACTCGTATGACTCCACAACATTTGGAGGCCCCATTGAGATGCACCAGCCTTTGATTGGTCCTATGAAAGGAGCCCACCAGGTCCCGGACACTCTGACCCAGGAGGAGATCTCTGAGAGACATGCCCCAGGACTGATAGAGGTTGGAAATCCTGCCTGCTAAATTTTATGATTGACTCTGATCGGAGCCACCTGGCTCTGGTTCTTACCGGTAAGAAACATTTTTTGTTTCCGTGGGTGCCCATCTGGGGTCTCTGGAAGGCTGGATGCAGCGCTACTTCTGAGAGCAGATCCCGGTACATGATGGTGCCTGGTGATCTTCAGTTGATTGTTATTGTCTTTTTTATTCTGTGTTATTGTGCTTTAATTGTCTCTATCATTAGAATGGGTCAGTCTGCTTCATGTTGTCTGTACTCCCCTGCAATGATTTTTGAAAAATCTTCAGGAATTCAAGCAGTGAGCAGATGATTAAGGAGCCTCCGTTAATGCTTTTGATTTACAGAAATTTTGTGAGCAGGAATGGCCAACTTTCCCATATCCCAATGAATGGAAGGGGGAGCTTGATAACCTCCCCAGAAGTCAAAAACTGAGACCTCCTGGTGTATAAATGTAAGTGTGGAAGTCTGTGTGAAGTGAAAGATACTTTGTGCTGTTTGGCTGTACACATGAGAGTATTTGTCATCTCTTTCTGTTGTTTAGTTTGTTTAAAGATAGGACAAACCCTGCTATAGGGGGAAAACAGTACAGAACTTTAAATTGCTTTTCCTTGATTTATAATTTTTCTGTGTTAGTTAAAATTTTGGAATTCTAGGGGTGGGGCCTTGGAAAAAAAGCAGTAAAATCTGGGAGGGAGAGAAGTTTTTAAGTGTAAAAACCATGGTTATACATTATCTAAGACTGCTTGCCTTATTTCCTCAGCTAAGGACAGAGTAGATGGTTAGTGCAGAAAAAGAGGGAGGGGCATCAGCGGGGAGAGCAAGGAGAGACAACCCACTCTGCTGCTGTCTTTTGTTTCTTACTTATCAAAACTATGCTGGCAAAACACAGTGGATCTGTCTCTGCCCCATTTACAACTGGATACTTCTTGGGCAATGGTAGAATATTCAGCAAAGGAACTTTAAGATATAATATCTTTAAGGCTGGCAACTAGTTAGTCTTGTTGTCTCTCAAAAAGAAATATTTTTACCTGCTCTTAGTTTTATCACACAAGATCTAAGTCATAAATGTTAATCTAAGAAATTCTGGCTGTTTACTGTTTAGGAATTATTAAAGGATTGAGGTTTCAAAGAATACAGAATACTGAGTAGAAGGTCTGAGGCATGGTTATGCATTTTTAAAGGACATAGGTTTGAAAGCTAATTTAGAAGTATTTATAAAGGTGATTGTGTATGTGATAAGAAGGAGAAGAGATATGTTGTAAGGAAATCAAATAATACAGGCCAGTAAGCCAGAAAGAGTAAATAATTTCAGAAAATATTACTTTGGAAAGTCCATAAAAAGGACTAGCAAGGAAAATTCTATCTTAAAGTAGGTCAGTGTGTTTTTCTCCTTATACAACTCCTCCAAAATTTGGCAATATTGAATAAACAAATCATGGCAATACAGTTATTTGCATAAATTCAATCAGACCGCTTCCCAATATTGGTTTTATTAACCAGAAACTTTGACTGGAGTATCATTATTTAAATATCCCTCCCTGAACTCTGAAGACTTGAAGCCAATAAGAATGCCACAAAGAAAACCTGGTATCTTGCTTGATAGCCCTGAAAATGGCTGGTGCTGGAGCATCAGGCCCATACCCTACCATCACTGGTGGTTGGTCAGAGGAGAAGGGGAGCAATAATGGTTCCTCTGCATCCCTGTGGGACCCCTCTGCACTCTGAGCTACGACGAGTAGGAGGGCTGAGATGGGCCTGGAAGTCTAGGGCCTGGGCCTGGGTAGAGCCATTATAGGTGAGGACTTCATCTAAATCAGCAGATACTACAGGCAGGCCTGTCGGCAGCTGGATGACTTGGCTTCCTGGCCCTATAGGGCACATTAAGATTCAATCATGTAATTCCATCAAAGGTAGTCAGTTACCATTCTTGTTATGTTTAAGCAAAAAATCAGGCCAAATTAAATACAATAGATAAATTAGTCGTAATTTGGCTCTTTTGATAAACATAGGCATAATTTTGAGGAGAAAAATTCTATTTCCATAGAGGTTATTAAAAGTGAAAGGTTTTTTTTCCCTTCCACCAGATCATTTATTACAGTTTGTCTCTGCCAGGTCACAAGTCCACCCCCTTCTGTGCCCAGGCCTCATTGTCCCTCTGACAGACAGCAAGGATCTCTTGGCTCTGAAACTGCTTTTTTTTCTCTCTATTCTTTTTTTTAATCTTTATTGTTCAGTTTATTAATTATATTGTTTCCCCTTTTTTATCCCCCTATAGCTCCCCTCCACCTGGTACCCATCCCACACTCCACCCTCACCCCCTCCACTGTCCTCTCCCATTGTTGCAAGATTTTTGTCCAGTCTCTTGCTGTACTTCCCACAACCCTTTTCTCCCCAAGAATTGTCAGTCCATTCCCTCTCTATGTCCATGATTCTGTTATATTCACCAATTTATCCTGTTCATCAGCCTATCAATTCACTTGATTTTTATGTTCATTTGTTGATAGATGTATATTTGTTGTTCATAATTTATATTTTTACCTTTTTCTTCTTCCGCTTCGTAAAGAATATCTTTCAGCATTTCATATAATATTGGTTTGGTGGTGATGAACTCCTTCAGCTTTTTCTTATCTGCGAAGCACTTTATCTGATCTTCAATTCTGAATGATAGCTTTGCTGGATAGAGTAATCTTGGTTGTAGATTCTTGCTATTCATTATTTTGAATATTTCTTGCCACTCCCATCTGGCCTGCATTGTTTCTGTTGAGAAATCCGCTGACAATCGTATGGGTGCTCCCCTGTAGGTAAACAACTGTTTTTCTCTTGCTGCTTTTAATATTCTCTCTTTATCTTTTGCTCTTGGCATTTTAATTATGATATGTCTTGGTGTGGTCCTCTTTAGATTCCTATATTTTGGGGTTCTGTGTACTTCTTGGACTTTTAAGTCAGTTTCTTTCACCAGGTGTGGGAAGTTTTCAGTCACTATTTCTTCAAGTAGGTTTTCATTATCTTGCTCTCTCTCTTTCTCTGGCACCCCAATAATTCGGATGTTGGTATGCTTGAGGTTGTCCCAGAGGCCCATTATATTATATTCAATTATCTGAATTCTTTTTGTTTCTTGCTTTTCCAGCCGAGTGGATTTTGCTACCTTGTAATTCAAATCTTTGACTTGGTTCTTGTGGCCCTCTGGACTGCTTTTAGGACTTTGTGTAATATTTTTTATTTCAGTCAGTGTATGCTTGATTTCTAGTTGGTCCTTTTTCATATCCGTGAGGGTCTCATTCATATCCTCAGAGGTCTTGTTCATTTCCTTCAGGGTCGCATTCATTTCCTTGTAAGTCTCATTCATTTCCTGGTTGGTCTTGTTTATTTCCTCGTAGTTCTTATTAAGTTCATCAGCCTTTTCTAGGAGCCTCTTGAAAAGCCTTATAACTGTGGTTTTGAACTCTATGTCTTGTCATCTTTTTTCCTCCATTTCTTTCACACCTGATTTCTTTCCATATCTCTGCATGTTGGCTGCTTTATGTGGTAGATGTCCTCTAAGGGTCAGTGGCACAGCCTCCCCAGTTACTTGAGGTGGGTAATCTTACTGCAATCCTTTATGGGTTGTACAGTATTTTTGAATTTAAACCCAGCTTGTTGTTGTTAGCCCTAGGAGGGTTTGACCTCCAGGCCAATTGGCTGTGAAGGGAGACTGTGTTCAGGTTGGATGGGTGGAGTCTCTGAGCTGTGCAGGCAGCTTCAGTGTCAGCTATGTCCTATGCGGTGCTCGTGCATGTGGGTCTCTGTTGGATGGAGATGGCTGCAGGCACCTCCAAGAGAAAGTCGCTAGTCTCTTCCCCTTGCCAGACAACTCTGCCTCTCCCCTAATGAGTCTGCACACCCAAAGTCTCGCCCAGGGTTGTAAAACAGGAGGTTTCCGGGACCAGAAGACAAGTTTCCAGGGAGCATGTCCCGCGTCTGTGTTGTTACACAGTTTAGGTGCAAGCAAATTTCTTTTTCAAGCACCCGGCTTCTCCATAGACTAGGAGACCTCTGCCATGCCCGGCTTCCAGGGTGTGTCCCCCAGACCTCATCTGGTGCTGGGGAATCTGTGCAGTGGGACGTCTCCACCCTTCCCATTGTCGAAATCCAGCCAGGGTTGCTACTCCAGCTACAGCCTGCGAGCGCGACCAGGACGACTCCTAACCTGTTTCCGCGCGATCTTCAAGGCTGCGCTCCTGCTGCTCTTCTGAGTCTTAGTGTCCCACCTTTACTTTTATTTGTGGAGTTCTCACTCAGCCAGCTTTCTGGTGATTCTGGGTGATGTTTGTTTTGTTGTTATTTTGTAGTTTTTAAATTGTTGCGTGGGGCAGAACAATAGGTGTTTATCTATGCCGCCATCTTGGTTCCTCTGAGAGAAACTTCTGACCAATCTTAGTAGAAAGTAGCTAGAAGAGCCCACTGATGTCCATTTTCCCTAAAATAATTCAGAGTCAGGATCCTTGAGGTAATATATTAGGCAGTTAGACAGATATGAGCAGAATAAGGACAATGGGCCAACTAGCACTCTACCTATGTGAGTTAAGGGGACTCCCCAGAAGCAACAGGGAATGAGGCTGCCCTAAACCAGTGGGGCCTCTACAGATTCTAGTGACTCTTCCAAACCCTGACCTACCCAGCTCACCAGCTTACGTGGAAACCCAATCTAGAAAATCTGAAATCCATAAACATTCTTTACTCAAGTTCTTACAGGCTTCACAGTCCACTCAGAAAGCAGTACCAACTTCTTATCCAATCCATCTTTTGACCCTGGTGACTCTGTTTGGGTAAAGAAATTTTCCGTACAAGGATTGACTCCTACCTGGAAAGGACCACCTCCACAGCAGTCAACATCGATGGAATCCCGACATGACTTCATCACACCTGACTTAAGCCCTTATCTTAAACAGGCACACTGACTTTATTTAGCCTCATGGGTCAATATAACTCTCTCACCACCAATGACCCAAAGGAGTGAAATATTTGACTCATGTACATAAAACCAGTGGGGAATGTTGTAGAGTGGGAATTTTTGAGCACTCCAGAGAGGCCATGGACTATGTCCCAGATAAAGTTGTCAGTGCTGACACCAGGCCAGGCCTTGAGATACGGTCTCATGGCCCCTTCCCAGCACATAGGCCTTGCAAGATAGAACACAGTCAGCTTTCTGAAGAACAAGATGACCCTGTGAGTAACAAGGTCGTCAATGGCATGACTCTGATGTAGCTTGGGAAAAACTGTTTTGTCTTGGATTGCTTGTTCTGCAAAAACAGGATGTGGTTAATGTGCTTAAAAGTGGTCTTGCACAAAGGATCAGGGATGCTCTCTGATCTCCCTGCATGGAGGATGGCAGAGCAGTCGCCGGGCCGGCTAATAAAGGCTCCCTAAATTTTAATTTGGTCTTGGCTCCAGTGTTCTTTCACTTGCATCTGCTCCACAACAAGGATAGCCGTGGCAATTCAGGGTCTTTTTTTTAAATCTCAGATGAATTTTTGAAGAATTTTTTCTAGGTATTTGAAATATGCTATTGGTATTTTAATAGGTATTCCATTGAACCTATAAATTGCTTTAGGTAGTATGGACATTAAATGATGTTGATTCTACCAATCTATAAACTTGGTATGTTCTTCCATTTGTTTATGCCTTCCTCTGTCTCTTTTTTGAATGACCTATAGTTTTCTGAGTACAGGTCTTTTATGGCCTTGGTTAAGTTTATTTATGAGTTATTTATATATTTTGGAAATTAAAACTTTGTTAGAGCTACTGTTTGCAAATATCATCTCCCATCTGAATGGTTGTCTGTTTGTTTTATTGTCCATGTCTTTTGCCTTACAGAAGTTCTTCAGTTTGATATAGTCCCATTCATTTATTTTTTGCCTTTACCTTTCTTGCCTGTGGAATCAAGTGCATAAAATATTCTCTAACATCCAGGTCCATAAGTTTGGTACTTCTATTTTCTTCTATCTAACTTTTTGTTTCAGGTCTTATGTTTAAGTCTTTGATGCATTTTGAGTTAATTTTTGAATATGGGGACAAACTGTAATCCAGTTTCATTAGTTTCCACATGGCTTTCCAGTTCTCCAAGCATCACTTATTGAAGAAACTATCTTTATTCGAATACGCATTTCGGGTTCCTTTGTCATAAATTATTTGTCCATATACATGTGATTTTAAATTCAGACTCTTTATTTTGTTCCATCATTCCCATTTAACATAAAAATAATATACATATATATGATACTAGTGGCCCAGTGCATGAAATTCATGCACTGGTGGTGGTAGATCCCTCAGCCCAACCTGCCCCCTCTCACATACTGGGAGCCATCAGGGGATGTCTTAATGACAGCCCACCCTCAGCCTGCCCAAGGCTGAAAACCTCTGGTGGATGCTTTTGTCCTTGGACAGGGCACCTCAGCCAGGGGACCCCAGCCAGCTGTTGCCCTGGGATACAGCTGATTGCTGGTTGACTCTGCCCCAGCCCCAGCCCAAGCCTGCCCCATGTCCGGGGGGAAAAAAGCCTCTTGGAAGAGGCCTTCTCCCCTCCACCCGCCCCCACCCCTGGGCCTTGAGAACCCAGCAGATCATCCTGCCATGGCTCTGATCTGCTGGCGGACCCCATCCCCACCCCAGCCCTGGCCCAAACCAGCCCCAATTCTAAGGGAAGCCCATTCTCTCCCTCCGCCAAACCAGCCCCCTCCGCCTGTTCCCTCCCTCCATCAAACCGGCTTGTGCCACCTGTTCCCTCCCTCTGTGCGGCCCCGGCTGGGGTCACCAACGCTGCACTCATGGCCCTGGCTGGGCCCATTCTCTCAGTGGCCACAACCATCTTGGTTGGGGTTTATTTGCTCCTAATTCGCTTGTGGGTGTGGCTTGTGGGTGTAGCAAATGTATGGTCAATTTTCATATTACTCTTTTATTAGATAGGATACCTTGGATAAATATATATAATTTATATTGGTTTTGTGTATGCATACACAATGGTCACATATGAGATGCGTATTAAACATTGTATATCATTTATAGCTATTATATCATTATTCTATGTCATTTTATAGGTTAACTAATTCTATTTAATACTCTGAACCATTGATAAAATATCAATTTTAAGAAATTTTCTAAGTAACATTTAGAGCTAGATGACTACTGCAGTCAAGATGTTCAGAACTAGTGAAACAAAATCAAATAAGTTCTAACTATTATAGAATGTTGTTTTAGAAAGATTTATTTATATAGGTATACTATGCATGCCACTTTCACTTATGTGATTACTTTTGAAAGAACAAAAATTGTCTAATGAAATGATAGTCAATTGCCAAATAGAGTCTAAACAGCTAATTTTTGGATTTCCCTTAACCTTTGTTACTTATTTTATACTTTGAATATAAACTCTGTTACTGTACTATTGTTTTCTTGATATTTCCATTTGAAATCTTCAACACATTCTTGAAATTAAAATATATAAATTTAATAAATCCAAATGTCCATTAATAAATGAATAGATAAACCAAAAATGGTATATACATACAATGGAATATTATTCAGCCTTTAAAAAAGAGAAAACTTGTCAGATGCTACAATATGTATGAACCTTGAGGACATTATATTAAGTAAAGTGATCCAAATACAGAAAAGCAAGTAATATCTTATTTCACATATATAAAATATCTAAAGTAGTTAAATATATAGAAAGAGAAAGTAGAATGTTGTTTACAAGGAGCTAGAGTGGCAAATAGAGAATTATTAAATGAATATAGTTTCAGTTTTATAATATAAAAAAGTTCTATAAATCTGTTGCACTAAAATGTAAATATACTGAATACTGTTGAACTGTACATTAATAAAGGATAAACATGGTAAATTCTATACATTTTACCACAATTAAAAACAAGTATGTATAAAAATTATATATCATTATATGATACTAGAGGCCAGGTGCACAAAATTAGTGCACGGGAGAGAGGGTGGGGGTGGGTCGCTCAGCCCAGTCTGCACCCTCTCCAATCTGGGAACCCCTTCGAGGATGTCTGACTGCCTTTTTAGGCCTGATCCCAGTAGGATCAGGCCTAAACAGGCAGTCGGACATCTTTCTCACAATCCAGAACTGCTAGTTGCAAACTGCCTGCCTGCCTTCCTCCTTGATTGCCCCTAACCGCTTCTACCTGCCAGCCTGATCACCCCCTAACCACTACCCTGCCAGCCTAATTGATGTCTAACTGCTCCCTTGCCAGCATGTTTGCCCCCAACTTCCCTCATCTGCTGGCCTGGTCACCCCTAACTGCCCTCCCCTGCTGGCCTGATGGCCCACAACTGCCCTCCTTTACAGGCCTGTATCCTCCCAACTGCCCTCCCATGTGGGCCATCTTGTGGTGCGCATCTTGTGTCCAAATGGGGGCAGGATCTTTAATCACATGGGGACAGCCTTCTTGTGTGTTAGAGTGATGGTCAATCTGCGTATTATTCTTTTATTAGATAGGATAGAGGCCTAGTGCATGGGTGGGGACCAGCTGATTTGCTCTGAAGGGTGCCCTGGATCAAAGTAGGGTCTCCCTTGGGGTGTGGGGTGGCCTGGGCGAGGGGCCTATGGTGATTTGCAGGCTGGCCATGCCCTCCAGCGACCCAAGCAGAGGTCCTGGGATCTGGGATTAATTTATGATCTACAATTGAAACTTTGTAGCTTGGAGCAGAGCCAAGCCTTCTGTTGGTTTTGTGGCAACAACCATTTCTGTTTGAAACTTTGTAGACTAGAGTGGAGGCGTAGGTGCTAGAGATGCAGAAGTTTTGCTTCCTCCATCACTATGGCATCTCTAGTTTCTTCTCTCTCCAGCTCTGTGGCTGCTGCCATTTCTGTTGAGATTATGTATCTTCTATAATTGAAACTTTATAACATTGAGTGGAAGCCTATGCCAGCAATGGCAGGTGGAAAGCTTGGCTTCCTCCATTGCCAGGTAAACCCAAGCCTCCCTGCTGTTCTCAGTGGTGGCAGCCTTCTTAGATTGGGTTTATTTGCATAATTTGCTCCTGATTGGCTGGTGGGCATGGCTGTGGGCGTGGCTTGATTGCAGATACAGTCAATTTGTATATTATTCTTTTATTAGATAGGACTAGAGGCTGGTGCACGAAATTCATTCACAGGGTTGCATGGGTTGTCCCTCAGCCCAGCCTGTACCCTTTCCAATCTGGGACCCCTGGAGGGATGTCCAACTGCTCGTTTGTATAGGTATACTATGCATGCCACTTTCACAGTTGGACATCCTTCTCACAATCCAGGACTGATGGCTCCCAACTGCTCGCCTGCCTGCCTTCTTGATTGTCCCTAACTGCTTCTGCCTGCTAGCCTGATCACCCTTTAACCACTCTCCTGCCAGCCTGATTTTTGTCTAACTGCTCCCCTGCCAGCCTGTTTGCCCCAACTTCCCTCCTCTACCAGCCTGGTCACCCCTAACTGCCCTCCATTGCAGGCTTGATCACCCCCAACTGCCCTCCCTTACAGGCCTGATCCCTTGTAACTGCCCTCCCCTCCTGGCCATCTTGTGGTGGCCATTTTGTGTCTACATGGGGGAAGGATCTTTGACCACACGGGGCAGCCATCTTGTGTGTTGGAGTGATGGTCAATCTGCATATTACTCTTTTATTAGATAGGAGGTAAAGTCCATGTATATGGAATTAAATTTGTGTTCATTCCAAACGTACTTTTTAAAATGTCTTCTCCACCTCTACAGAATGATCCAGATGAACAAGCCAAATGCCTGTGAGTCAAATTATAAATATCTTCACTTCCCACAACCAATCCATCAGCATTTTCTGATAATTCTACCTCAAAAATATTTCTTCAATATGTACACCCATTTTTATTTTAGTTTTTTTGTTGTTGTTGGCACTATTACAGATGTCCCCATTCCCACCCTCTTTTGCCCACCTCTACCCAGCCCCGTCTCCCCTTCCCTCTGGCCATCACCACACTGTTGTCTGTGTCTATGGGCTATGCATATATGTACATTGGCTATTTACTTTTTTTTAAATACAGTCCCATACCCCCTTCCTTTCAGACAGCCATCAGTCTGTTCCATGTATTTGAATTCCACTCTCCCAAAATTGATGCAACCCATTATTATTTCTTATGTAATCTCCTAATCTGTTTCCTAAAACTCAGTGTTGCTGCCCTCCAATACAGTATTCTAAAGGCACACAATATCTTTCAAATTGCAATAGATTAAAATAGTATACCATGTCACTGGGTAAAATTCTCCTATGGCTACCAATGAGAAAAAAAGTTCACAATCTTTAACATGGTCTTCATGGCTGTATACCAGTATCATTTCATGTCATTCCCACTCTCAGTGTTAACATTCCTGCTGAAGTGGTCTCCTTTCATTTTCTTCAAAAGTAAAATATTTTTCTACCTCAAAAATTTCATGTATGCTATTTCCTCTGAGAAGAAAGTCATTCACCTTTCTTATCTCACCTTAAATGTAACTTCCTCAGGATTGTTTCATTAAGTCACTAAACTGTGTTTAAAACACACACACATAATCATGCATAGGATATATGCTCATATAATAAGTGCAGAATTTAATGAAATTTTAGAACATTGAAAACCATATCACAAACCAATCAAGAAACAGAAGTGCTCTTTTCTAGGTACAAACTCAATCTTTTTAATTGAATTTACAGCAGTGACATATATAATAATATCTATAATAATAAAAACATAATATGCTAATTAAACCAGACGTCCTTCTGGACAACCTTCCAGATGAGGCCGGAGCTTCAAGGGAAGCTGGGAAGCCAGGAAGTCTGGGTCCCAGATGCGAGAGATAAGCCAGTGCAAGCATCTGAGGGAAAGAAGGCCTACTCTTGCATGAATTTCATGCATTGGGCCTCTAGTTGGTTAATACAATTATATAGGTTTCGGTGTACAATTCTGCAATACATCATCTGTGCTTTGTGCTCATCACCCTAAGCTAATTCTCCTTCCATTGCCTTTTATCTCCCCTTTACCCTCTTATACATACTTTCCCTCTGGTAATCACCATATTGTTTTCTATGACTGTTTTTTTTTCTTTGTTTAATCCCCTCACCTTTTTAACCCAACCCTCAACCCCATTTCCCTTGGACAGCTGTGAGTCTGTTCTCTATTTATGAGTTTGTTTGGGTTTTGTTTGTTAGTTTATTTTGTTCATTCAATTCCATATATAAGTGAGATCATATGGCACTTGTCTTTCTTTGAATAACTTATTTCACTTATCATAATACTCTTCAGGTCCATCCCCATGTGTATTGTTTACTTGGATGTACTTTTTTTGAAGGGTCTGTTATGGCTTTTTGCTCATATTTATATTTTGCCCTTTGTTTTTGTTCTTCTGAAATTGTCTTTTTCTTATAGATCTTAAGGAATTGCTTATATAATTTTTATATTGGGTGTATGTATTAAAAATACATTCTCAAACTATACAATCTATCTTTTCACTCTCTGCACAGTGCCTTTTAATAAAAAATATTATATGTAGCTCAATTATCATTTTTTCATTTATAGTGTTAACATTTTGTGTTTTTTTAACAAATCATTTTCTAACTTCAATATATGTAGATTATCTTATTTTTGTAAAATATTGTTTTAATCTAACATTTAAGTTTGTAATCCATCTAAAATTTGATTTTGTATGTGACATAAGGTAGCACTAAGATTTTTCTTTTTAAAAAAATAGATATTCAATTTAACATAATTTTTGAGAAAGCCATATTCCCCCATACTATAACATTGTCATTTTTGTCATAAATGGGTTGACTGCTATATGTGTGAATCTATTCCAGGGTTTAATATTATGTCTCTTTAGTCTATTTATGTATACTGGTATCAATACAATGCCCTAGTAATTCTATAATTTTAAGTAGGTTTATATATATATCTATATGTTTTAACTTTTCTTAATCGGGATTTCCTTGATTATTCTTAGATATTATTGTTTTTCTTATAAAAACTATAATTTTGCAAAATAAAACATGGTGGCATATCTTTTTTTAAATATCTTTTATTGATTTTTTATTTTATTTTATTTTATTTATTTATTTTTTTTTTTTACAGAGAGGAAGAGAGAAAAATACAAAGTCAGAAACATCGATGAGAGAGAAACATCTATTCAGCTGCCTCTTGCACACCCCCTACTAGGGGGTACATGCCCTTGACTGGAATCAAACCTGGGACCCTTCAGTCCTCAGGCCCATGCTCTATCACTGAGCAAAACTGGTTTTGGTGGTGGCATATCTTTTAAATTTTTATCATTAAGTATGATGTTTACAGTTAGGTTTGTAGAGAATCTTTGTCAGATCAAAGATGTTTTATTTCTATCTGAGTTTTTTTGTCTATCAAGAATGTTATTTTAAAAATATTTTTCTGCATTTATCAAGATAAATGTATGGTTTTATACTTCTTAAAAATGTGATGAGCCAAAACCAGTTTGGCTCAGTAGATAGAGAGCATCGGCCTGTGGACTGAAAGGTCCCAGGTTCAATTCCGGTCAAGGGCATGTGCCTTGGTTGTAGGCATATCCTCAGTAGGGGGTATGCAAGAGGCAGCTGAATCGATGTTTCTCTCTCATAGATGTTTCTGACTTTCTATCCCTCTCCCTCCTCGTAAAAAATCAATAAAATATATTTAGAAAGTGATGAATTGTATTGATTGATCTCAGGTTTCCTTTGGCTTATTTGGATAAACATTATTGGTCATGTTGTATTTTATCACAGGATTTGATTTTAAGCCTGGTGTGTTTTGTTTGTTTGTGTGCTTGCTTGCTTTTTGTTGTTGGTGGTGGTGGGTTTTTGAAAGAAAATAGTTATAAGAGCATAGACAGTTTAATAAATAGACATTGATAGAAGTGCTCAGATGTTCTATTTTTAATAGTTTCATAAATTGTTTTTAAGGTAACTTATCAAATTTGTAAAAATTATGTCTATAAAATTTTCATGGTGTTTTAGCATTTTCATATTTGGAGGATCTACAACAAATACACATTTTCATTTCTGAAACGGGAAGTTTTGTTTCCTCTCTTTGTTTATCTAGTCCTAGTTTTATTAATTTTATAAATAATATAACCTAACTATTGCTTTATGTATGATGTATAAAAATACAAGTATTATATAATAACTATTTTTTCTCTCCCTCATGAATTAATAAGTTGGCTTTATTTCAATATGTGGGTTGACTAGGCGTGGTCCAGCCTGGAAGTTAGAATTGCTTTTGCTCCCCATTTCTTCTCATTTTTCTTAAGGTTCTGGGCATATTCTCCTTGTGTCAGATTTAAAAAGTAAAAGTGGATGAGAAGAAAATTGTAATGTTTTCCTAAGAGTCAGATTTGGAACAGACATGTTGTTTCTACCCACATGCTCTTGGCCAAAGCAAGTAATAAAGCCAAGGAGAAATTCTTATGGTGGGAAGTAATTTTTGCCTACAGTAAAAGGCACCCTACCCTTAGCTGTGCACTTACATCATAGTGAATGAAGAGTTTAATAACTATCTGAGTGGATAGGGGGACGAATGAATTCCAAGGTCCCATCTAATGCCAGCCCTCTATGATTTAAAAATGATACAATACCTGTTTTGAAGCAATGTTAACAATAATCTATTTATAGGTAATATATTTTTTACAAAGTTTAATGAAAAACTATTTTGCCTGAAATAAAAAAAAGACTATAAAATCACAATGTAAAGATATGGATGCATAATTATGTTAAGGGAAAGGGAGAATAGTTGTCAGCACCAATCCAATCTATCGCATTATTCTTGTCATTTAAATTCTGTCTGGGGCATGGGGGGGGGGGTTATGGCGGAATAAGGACACATATGTGCCACCATAATCAATAAAGAAATTTCAAAAAATAAAAAAAATAAAATTTGTCTTTGTTTCTTCCATTAAATATTTATATTTTATTCTGTGCATTTATGCTCCTATTATTTATTAATGCCCTCCTTCTACTTTTTATTTTTAATATGTTTTGTTTATTTTAGAGAGAAAGGAAGGGAAAGGAATAGAGAAATTAGAATATCAATAAGGGAGAAACATCATCAATCAACTGCCTCATGCATGTCCTCTACTGGGGTTAGAGTAGCAACCCAGGCAAGTGCCCTGACCTAGAATCAAACTGGTAAACTCAGTTCCTGGATTGATACTCAACCACCGAGCAACACTGGCTTGGTCCTTCTACTTTTTAATATAATTTATTTGTTATTATTTCTAGATTCACATGGTATTACATTAGATCATTTGATTTTTCAGTCATTTTTATAAAATATGTGAACAAAATAACACATTTCCCTCAAAATAATTGTTCAGCTGTATCTCATAACTTTTGACATTTTGTATCATTCTTATTCAGTTCAAAATATTTTCTAATTTCTCTTGAATTTTTTATTTGGACTATATTTGCTTGATCTCTTAGGGGGAACATATAACTCAACTTGCAAGAATTTGGTGATTTTCTAATTGATTTTAATCAGAAATTCTAACCTAATGTCACTGGGTCAGAAAACATATTTCAATTAATTTTAATTATAAGATGTGCTTTAAGATATAGTATATAGTCATTTTTCTTTAATTTTTCATGTGCAATTTAAAAATATGTATATTCTGAATTTAGTAGGTCCTCTATTCTGTTGTATTATTTCAAACAAGTGAATATGCTTAACTGTGAAACTTCAAAATTTTACATCATTTATAAACTGTATTTAGAGCATTTTTTAGTGGTTATTCTAGGACTTACAATATTTATCAAAACATATTTCCCAGCCAAAACAGGTTTGGCTCAATGGGTAGAGTGTCAGCCTGCAGACTCCAGAGTACCAGGTTTGATTCTGGTCAAGGGCATGTACCTTGGTTGCGGGCACATCCCCAGTGGGAGGTATGCAGGAGGCAGCTGATCTGTGTTTATCTCTCATTGATGTTTCTCTCTGTCCCTCTCTCTTCCTCTCTGTAAAAAATAAATAAAATATAAAAAAAACATATTTCCATTTTACACTATATTATTTCAGTGATATTTGAAACCTTAAGCCAATCCACTACATTCCCTTTCCAACTCTTGTTAGATGCTATTGTTATATATAGGAGTGCATAAAAGTAGGTTTATATTTGTGAGTATGCAAAATATAGCTTATTCTTGTATTGTTATTTATTTATTAATTATAAACCTACTTCATTAATTAATGTAAACCCAATTAGCCAAACCTTATTTACTATGTTAATATGTTACAAACCCAATAATAAACATTTAATAATTTTATATAATTTTGTGTTTTAATTAACCTGAGAGAACAAAAAAGTATGGTACATATTTATAGAACTCTTTCTTTTAACCTCTTTAGTTACCATTTCTCCCTGTGGGTTTGATTTATTATCTGGTGGTACTACTTTACTCAGGTACAGCTTTATTCTCAAACCACTTTTTTTGTGAAGTTATATTCAAATGCATTACATTTACATGTGTTATAGATTTGACAACACAATAACATACATACAATGTTCTGTGTAATCTGGTTTTGTACTGGGCAACCAATCAGCAACGCTGATTGCTAGCATGGCAAGGCGTCCTCAGCATCTTCCATCTCTGGACTCTTTCTCCTCTTGTCTTCGTGGTTGGAGCAGACCTGTCAATTCCTCTCTGTTGCAGAAATCCACATGGTCTTGGAGTTGTTTTCTGAAAATATAGAAACATTCTCAACCAAAAGTTAATAAAGGAATCTTTTCTATAAAATTGACTTGGGATCCTTTTTAATTTTGCCCAAATGATTTTCCTTTGGCTTATTTTGACATCATGTGTGTTTTTCATGGGTGTCTTGCTGTTAGCATTACAAATGAAAATTAACTTTGTAAAGTAAAAATTTTCTAGATATAATTTACTTACAGGATATTTTTCCTTACATGATAATTCCCCACTATCCTCTCTTTTCTAATTACTGGAGGCTTTTGTAAATTTTAAAATGCAGCCTTGATAACTTTAAATTTTAATTTTTTTGCACAAAAATATGACTACTTTAGGTTTATTGCATGTTAAACAATTTTACCATGATATGAACTACCAGTACTTTAATTCTTTTTATAATTTAAATTCTTTATTGCTTTACTGTCTGTGTCCATTGGTTGTTCTAACATTTTTTTGTTTTGTTTTGTTTTGTTTTGTTTTGTTTTGTTCATCCTCACCTCACCCAAGAATATTTTTCCCATAGATTTTTAGAGAGTTGAAAGGAGGGGGAGAGACAGAGAGAGAAACATCAACGTGAGAGAGACACATTGATTGGTTACCTCCTGCTTGTGCCCTGACCAGGGTTGGAGATCAAACCTGCAACTGAGGTATGTGCCCTTGACTTGAATTGAACCTGTGACCCTTTAGTCTGTGGGTCAATGCTACAACTACTGAGAAACCAGATGGGGCAAAACATTATTTTTATTTTACCACTTTGAATGTCTTTCCACTGCCTTCTGAACACCATCATTTCTGATGATAAGTCAGGCATAAATTTAATTAGAGTTTCCTTGTACTTGAGTTTTTTTTATCTCCTGCATCATTTAAACATTTCTGTTTCTTTCTTTTTAATTTTTTTCCCATAGTTGACTTTGTTCTGTCTGGTTGTGGATTTTTTGTGTTTACCTTACTTAAAATTTGTTGGTTTTAGGGAATGCCCAGATTAATGTTTCTCATTAAATTTAGGAAGTTTTAAGTTACTGTTTTAAAAAATAGTTTTATTGATTATTAGAGAGAGAGTGGAAGGGAAAGGGAGAAAGACAAACACTGATATAAGAGCAGAACATTGATCAGCAGCTTCCTTTGCACCCCTTCTAGGGATGGAGCCTGAAATCTTTTGGTTCATGGAATGATGCCCAACCAATTCAGCCACACTGGCCAAGGCTAAAAGATTATTCTTTCAAGCATATTTTCTGATCCTATCTGTTTCTTCTCTCCTCTCTTGGTATTTAATATACATAAGTTTGTTCATTTAATAGTGCTCTACATTTCTCTGAAGTACTATTCATTTTTATTCTTTTTTTCCTTCTTTCCCAAGTAGCATAACTTTTATTGATGTATAAACAAGTTGAGCCACTATTCTGCCAGTTCAAACCTACTGTAGCTATTATCTCTTTAATTTTCTATATTTAGTATCATACTGTAAAAAACATATGTTTTTATTTATTTGAGAGAGAGAGAGAGAGAGAGAGAGAGAGAGAGAGAGAGAGAGAGAGAGAGAGAGAGATGATAAGAAAGAATAATTGATGGGCTGCCTCCTGTACACACCCTATTGGGTATTGAGTTCACAACCCAGGCATGTGCCCTGACCAGAAATCAAATAGTGACCTTTTGGTTCATGGGTCCATGTTCAATTACAGACACACCGGCCTGGTGAGTATCATACTTTTTAACTACAGAATTCCAATTTGACTCCTTTTCATAATTTCCATAACATTATAGGAAATCTCTATTTGAGAAAACATGATCATCAGACCTTCCTTTAATATTTTCACTATGGTTTCCTTTAGGTTGTAATCATATCTATTGTAGTTGCTTTGATATTTATTTTCTACCTAGTTCAACATCTGTGTTTCTCAAAGACAATTTCTATTGTCCACTCTTTTTCTTGTCTATGGGTCATAATTTGATGTTTACTTTTCTGTCTTATAATATTTTTGAAAATTAGAAATTTTAGAAAATATGTTATAGCCTTTCTGGATAATTTCCTATACTGCCCACTCAGATGTGTTTTATGTTATTATTTTATTTAAGTATTGGGTTGGACCAGATCAGTGAAGTATATTTCTCCCATATCAAGCAGTCTCTGATGTTGCTCCACAGAGGCCACAGAGGTCACATCCTTATGCATTTACAAAATCTCTCTGAAAAGAACATCAGGAATGACTCCAGTTTTAGATTAGCCATTTTCGACCATTTTATCTATGATATGTTGATTATACCTCATATCTATCTGAAATATTGACATCATGTCTACCTTTTAACTTCGTATACTTGATAGTTCTCTTACTTTTGGCCTTTTGAGTTTATGTCTTAGGATATAAATTGTTCCACAGTTTGATTCAACTGAAGTCAGGTGCCTTGATAAAGGCAAAGTGTTTTCAAGCTTTGAAGCTTAATATGAACCTGGATGGAAATTCTGAAATAGTTATTTGGAGCTGTAGAAGATAGAGTGGGAAACTCTTCATGTCTGTCCCATCCAGATCTCTATGTAGCAAGATCTGTGTGAGTGTGCATGTGTGTGAACTGGTGCCACATGGTTGCTGTCACTGCCATTTATTGATCTTCTGTAGCCCAAAGCCAGGTATAATGAGTCCACCAATGCTCACCTACTTATGAGTCTACCAGAAATATGTGTTCAACCTAAGTAAGCTGGGAATATGGGAGCTTCCTCAGCTGGTACAGTCCATTGGAGCAGCTATCCAACAATATAGAATTTTGCAGGAGAATGGGGATGCAGTCTTCTCTATCTACCTCATCTGGATCCCTGTTACATGGTGGCAATTGAGACTGGTGAAACAGCTACCACCTGACTGCTACCACTTGCTCAGTGTAGGCCATCTGCAGCATAAAAAAGTAGAAAATGGAGTTCATTGATGTTTACTAGCTATAAAAACCAAAGGGGATAACTCTAAATGACTCCTCAGCTTCTTAGCATGCTTTTCCAGCATATCATGACTATAAGTGCTGGAAATATAGATGATAAGGATTGTGGTAACTATTACAACTGCAGTGAGATATTCTTTTAAATATGTTCTTCCTTTACTGTGAATTATTTATGCAAAAATAATTTTGGTGACTTTGTCTATAATTTGAAAGGGATCACGTATATTTATGTATACTTTAAACTTCCTTAGATAAAATGAAAAAAATAAATATCTTTGCTAGTAAAAATTCTCATTACCACAAATAACTAAACGTTCACAATGTGGCTATAATTATTCTTAAAATGTAAGTGTTTCAATATGAGTATATGCAAAAAATTACACTTTTCAAAACACTAGTGTAATTTAGTCAATAATTTCTTCAGTTTACTTAATACTACTTTAGTGGACTGACAGAAACAAAGTATGTCCCCACTGTGTTTTCTGAACAGTAAAGGGGTAGTATATCCATAGGAATATCTGGATAACACTAGAATACAACTCCAGCAGAAATATATACTAATTTAAGTTTAGATAAATTTGATTGCAAAGAATTTTCTTATTTCAACCCAAATCTCAACATGTATAGTTAGACTTGATATAACTATTATGAATTACTATATATACTTACCATAAAATGTTAATAAACTTCACTTTGTGTTAGAAAAAAAACATTTTATTTCTAGGTTTGATACATATTTTCCTCTCTCTGCCTTTAAGAAACCTAATAGAACTGATGAAATTTTTATTAATTTATAAAATAAGGGCTCTGCTCAAATTTATATAATACTATAAATGATCTTACAGGGAGAATATACATTTCTTTTTCATTGTTAAAGGCCATCCTATCTAATAAAAGAGCAATATGCAAGTTAACCATCACTCTGTTACACCCACAAGCCACACCCACCAGGCAATCAGAAGCAAGTACGCAAATTAACTAAACCAAGATGGCTGCATCCTTGGAGCGAGAAGGAGGCTTGCGTTTCCCCTGCAATGGAAGAAGCCAAGCTTTCTGCACACCCCAGCTGGCCCAGGCCTCCACTCAAGGATAAAAAGTTTTAATTATAGAAGAAAAATAAATCATAACAAAAATGGTGGCAGCAATGGAGCTGTAGAGAGCAGGAGGCTTGAGTTGCCCCAGGCAATGGAAGAAGCCAAGCATTCCACATACCCTGGCCTGCCTTGGCCTCCTCCACTCAGGGCTACAAAGTTTTAATTATAGAAGATAAATAAATCTCAGATACCAGGGCCTCCACTTGTATTGCTAGGGGGCATGACTGGCCTGAAATCCACCACAGGACCCTTACCCAGGTTACCCCACATCCCAAAGGAACACTTTGATCTGGGACAACCTTCAGGGCAAACAAGCCAACCCCCACCCATGTACCAGGCCCTTATCTTATCTAATGAAAGAGTAATATGCAAATTGACCATCACTCTAACACACAAGATGGCTGCCCCTCTGTGGTAAAAGATCTTGTTCCCCACGTGGACACAAGATGGCTGTCACAATATGGCCAGCAGGGGAGGGCAGTTGGGAGGGACCAGGCCTGCAAGGGAGGGGACTAGGGGGCAATCAAGCCTGCAGGGTAGGGCAGTTAGGGGTGACCAGGCCAGCATAAGAGGGAAGTTGGGGGCAACTGGGCCTGCAAGGAAGGGTCATTTGGGGGTACCCAGAACTTCAGGGGGTAGCAGTTGGGGGGGACAGGCCTGCAGGGGAGGGCAGTTAGTTGGAACCAGGCCTGTAGGGGAGGGCAGTTAGGGTCAAACAGGCTGGCAGGGGAGCAGTAAGGTATCAATCAGGCTGGCAGGGTTATCAGTCTGGCAGGCAGAAGTGGTTAGGGGCAATCAGGAAGGCAGGCAGGTGAGCAGTTGGGAACCAGCCATCCTGGATTGTGAGAGGGATGTCCAACTGCCCCTTTAGGCCTGATCCCAGTAGGATTGGGCCTAAAAGGGCAGTAGGACATCCCTCAAGGGGTCCCAGATTGGAGAGGGTTCAGGTTGGGCTGAGGGACACCTCCCACCCTATGCACGAATTTCATGCCCCAGGTCGCTAGTATATAAGAAAATATTTCTTCTTTTATTGGCTTAAAATCTGATCAGCTCAGCTGGCCCAAGTAAAATATAAATGGCAGAATGGAGAATGAAGCACAGGCATTTATTTGTACATTTGGAATATATCTTAGTCATTAAATAAAAAGAAATGAAAAAGATTCTCAAATTCAGGTGACAAAGTTTTCACTAATGAATAGAAAAAGTCGAGAGAGTTTACATTTGGTGAAACCTGGGGATATATGTGGTTAATGCACAAATTGGTCTGATTTACCTCTCTTGCTATGTCATTGGAGTGTCGATATGCATTTGTTTCTTTAGGTTTATTATAAAGAAAAATATTTCTAAGAGCCACATTAATGAACTGAGACTGAAAGTTGTTAATCATTTTTAGGTGCTGATGAAATTAGGTGTTAAGCAGATTAAGTGGAGACCATGCAAACATTGCAAGCATTTTAATTGTCAATGTAATGTGATTTTCCACATGTTAATTTTCTAAGTCAAAAGTGCCCCCACAGATCCAGTGCTGGGCAAGATAAAGTAGGCCATTCCTTCCAGGCACTCACTCTTAAAACAAAACAAAAACAAACAAACAAACAAACAAAAAACCAACACACACACACACACACACACACACACACACACACACACACACACAGCCAACCAACCAACCAAACACACAAGCCAAAAAACAACCTTGAGGTATAACATAGTAAATAAGCATGACAAAACTCTAACAAATAGAAGTTAGTCTGCTATGGGAGCTCAGGACTAAAGAACAAGATGGCACTAACATCTTAGGTTTTGCTTATAGGCTTTCCTATTTTCTGAACAGGTTCCTGCAAAAGTCTTCAACTCAGAACCACTGATGAGTACACACAAAAGTAGATCCAAGAAAAAAATCCTTTTCCTAGCCTCAGGAAATGGAAAAGGGTAGTCTAATAACAGAAAACCTTTGCAATACTTACTTTATTCCAACCAAATACTGACAGAAAATAAACTTCCCCTTCCTCATGATTTTAATGGGATTGAATGGGGAGTTGATATGCTACTACACCACACTGAAGCATGCTATGTAAGTCCAGTTTTCCTGCATGGTAATGTTAGCCCAAACAGGGAGGCAATTTATCCCTTTCTTGGCAGAAGCAGGTGCCACTCTGATTTTCCTATTGGATTGTATTAGCAAGACTGAGGAGGAAGCTAGTCTTTCATTCACCTCTTATTGGAAGCAAAGGCTTTCTGGGAAGCTGAATGGGAGCTTATCTTCTATCTTTCACCCAGCAGAAGTAGGTGGTGTGAGATTTTCCTGCCAGAGTAGTGGGAATGGAGTCCAGTATCAATCTGAGCATCCATTCTTACTTATCAGCAAAAGAGTTAACAATGTAATGTGAGGCAGAGCTAGTATTTAATCTGCTTCATTCTCACCATGGTCAGTGAGTCTTATTGAAGACCCATGCATATACCACCACTTGGCATCAATGAGACCAAATAATGTAATGTGAATTGTACCTAGTCAACACTTTACTTTCTTCCTGGTGTCAGCAGGTCCCAGAGGGGAGATAAACCTCCACAATCATTTGGCAACAGTGATATTGAAAGAGGACTTGTAAATCAGGGTTTTTTTTGGCACCCATCAGGGTCAGCAGGATTTAATATGGAACTAAACATCTACAACATTCAACATCAATGACACAGAACAAGATGATGTGAGGTCAATATAGTCAGCACTCTATTTCTCCACCACCCTTCAGTCAATGGGGTTCAGTAGGGAGTTCAGACTTTACCTGTATTTGATTTCAATGACATGGAACTTGATGATGGGAGATGGGACTAGTTTGCATCCATTTCCCCTCTTCATCACTATTGTCACCAGAGTTATGTGAGGAGCTCAGTTTTCATAGCACCCTAAAGCAAAAAAGCAGTGGAATAATCCTTCTACCACTTCACTCCCTGATATAAGCTGATCTTACCCCTTTGTCACTCAGAGGCAACAAAAACAAAGTGTGAAGTAATGGCCTATTTTTTCTTAATTTTAATTAAATTTATTGGGGTAACATTGGTTAATAACACTATACATTTCAGGTATACAACTTTATAATGCATCATCTGTATACTCCACTGTGTTTTGATAAGAAAAATATGGTATACATATACAATGGCATACTATTTATCCATAAAAAGATGAAATATTGCATTTGTAATAACACATATAAATTTTTAGACTATCATACTAGGTGAAATAATGCCCTAATTCCTTAATTACACTGGAAATGTGTCAATAGTACTGAGTAGAGAAGCTTAGTTTTCACACACACACACAAACACACGCAAGCACGCGCACGCGCGCGCGCGCGCACACACACACACACACACACACACACACACACACACATACACACACACAACCAGTCTGCAGTGAAACATTGTGACACACGCACACACAACCAGTCTGCAGTGAAACATTGTGAACCGGCAATCCACTTTTCCTGGTGTGAGTCATCAGGGCACAGAATAAAGTTCAACACACACACACACACACACAATTGTCCCTTGAACTGTACCTCAACAGGAGATTAAATTGAACTACTGTCTCATAATATCCAAAAATACTTAGGATATAACCTTAATCGTCTACACTAATATAAAAGAAAAATGCTAATTGACTGTACCTCTGCTACACCCACAGCCAATCAGGAGTGATATGTAAATTAACCCAGCAAAGATGGTGGGAAATTTTTCATATGCAGGAGGCAGGCAGCGCCCTAAGCCACCTTCAGAGTCCAAACCACCCTGAGATTACAGGGCAAAGAGACCACAGGCCAGGCAGAGCCATGCCCTGAGATCGCAGGGTGAAAAGGCCAGGCAGAGCAGCCCTGCAAACCCAGATGAACAAAGCACTCCACTGACCAAACTGGGACCTGTTTGGGCACCTGGTGTGGAGTCCAGGGCCTCTAGCCTGCAGCCAGGGGAATTCTCCCTCTCACCACAGTTAGGAACACCAGCCCAGTTCTACCCAGTGGCCTGGTCCTCCTGACTGCGGCAGGGGGGTGAGTTCCTGCAGGCTGGGGTTTGATCCCCATGCATTAGCAGTAGGAGACCAGTGCCTTTGTTATTGATGTGTGTCCGGGTTTTAATTGAACAAATGGCCAGCTTAGCAAAATCTTTTAGGAGAATAATTCTGTCTGGGTTTCCTCCAATTCCTTCAACCTCTACTCACCCCTCTGTAAAGGTGCAGAACAAGTGAAGCCCTTAAATAAAAATCAGAGATCTCCAGCAACAGTGGGCCTCTCTCATCACAGTCATTTTTGTACTGGATGACCTTTGAATATTTATTTAGGCACCATGACAGAGAAACACAGTGTTGTACAGTGGGAATTTTTCAGCACTGCTGAGGCCATGGACTATGCCCCAGATAGAGTTATCAGTGCTGACACCAGGCCAGGCCTTGAGATACGGTCTCATGGCCCCTTCTCAGCACATAGGCCTTGCAAGATAGAACAATGTCAGTTTTCTGAAGAACAGGATGACCCAGTGAATAGCATGGTTGTCAATGGCATGATTCTGACCTTGCTTGGAAAAAACTGTTTTATCTTGGGTTGCTTGTTGTTCAAAAACAGGATGTGGTTAATGTGCTTAAAAGTGGTCTTGCACAAAGGGTCGGGCTGCTCTATGATCTCCCTGCATGGAGGATGGCAGAGCAGTCCCCGGGCCAGCTAATAAAGACTCCCTAAATTTTAATTTGGTCTGGGCTCCAGTGGTCTTTCACTCGCATCTGCTCTGCAACATTGGAGATGTCCCAGTGAGATGCACCAGGCTTTGACTGGTCCTGTGACTGGAGCCCAATGGGGTCCTTGGACTCTCTGACCAAGGGGGAGATCCCTGAGAGACATTCCTCAGCCCTGGAACTGATAGAGGGTGGAAACCCCATCTGCTAAATTTCCTGATTGACTCTGATTGGAGCCACCTGGATCTGGTTCTTAGCAGTAAGAAACTTATTTCTGGTTCTGTGGGCACCCATCTGGGATCTCTGGAAGGCTGGACACAGCACTACTTCCGAGACCAGTTCCAGGTGCACAATGGTGCCTGGTGATCCTCAGTTGGTTGTTATTATCTTTGTTATTCTGTGTTATTGTGGTCTAATTGTCTCTATCATTAGAATGGGTCAGTCTGCTTCATGTTGTCTGTGCTCCCATGCAATGTTTTTTGAAAATTTTTCAGGAATTCAAGCAGTGAGCAGATGATAAGGGAGCCTCCATTAATGCTTTTGATTTACAAAAATTTTGTGAGCAGGAATGGCCAACTTTCCCATATCCCAGTGAATGGAAGGGGGAGCTTGATCACCTCCTCAGAACTAAAAAAACTTAGACTGGTGTATAAATATAAATGTGAGAGTCTGTATGAAGTGAAAGCTACTTTTTACCATCTGACTATACACATGAGGTCATGAGGTAAAATTGCTGTATTAGTGAAAATTTTGGAATTCTAGGGTTAATTTGTGAAGGTTGCCAATCCAGAGAAGTTTAAACAAAGACTTGTTGGGTTTAAGATTAGTCATAGCTAACTGCTTTGTACACTGCTTTTTTTCAGCCCTCCTAGCAAACAGAGAATCATGTGGTCCAGCGAACTGGGACCTGCCTGCCCTTCCTGATAGATTTACAGTGAGTCCTCTCTGAGGGAAGAAGAGAGCTGAAAACTGTTCCAGAGTAGAAGTGAGAAAGGGTAGAGGCAGTGGAATTCACTCTCAGCCTAATGAGATAGAAAAGTCCTAGGCTTGGGGACAAGGGGATGGTTCCAGATATCAGAAGTGGTAAAGGAAAGGAGGATTTGAGATCCTCTGGGACCTTGGAAAAGAGCAATAAAATCTGGGAGGGAAAGAAAGAAGCTCTTACTTAAGTGTAAAAAGCCTGGTTATACAGGATCTCAGACTGCTTGCCTTATAAATGAACATAATATCTGGCATACTAAAGTGATAGGTATTATAGAAATATTCAGATAGAGAGACCTACAGGCTTGATTACAAGTAAGGCGTACTATCACAACCCAAATTTATTGCTTAAAAAAAGCAGTGAGCCAACTAGAAACTGAACCAAATACAAGCCCTTGAAGACAAATGTAAATTGGATAAGCTTTGCTATTACAAGAGCAAGAAGAAAAATTCAGATTCAAGAATGAAAACCACATTGCATCCACTCTAAGTAGCTATTAAAGAAAAATAATGGTGTATTATGAAAATACTTAACACAGATTGTAAAGACATTTGTTCAAAGAGGATTTCCTAGAGTAGGTGTTATTTCAGTGAATTTTTTTTAAATATGAAGAGGTTATCTAGATAAGAAAATGGAGTAGGGGTCCCAAATTACAGAGGGTTTAAGGCAGGGCTGAGGGACTCTCCAACCCCCACCCTCCCACTCCATGCACGAATTTTGTGCACTGGGCCTCTAGTCTGTTACACAAAGAACCACAGAAATCACAACATGAATAAGAAAAGACAATCAACTGATGCCAACACAAAGGTGAATCAGAGTTTGAAATTATCTCACAAGAATTTAAAAAATAATCATTAAAATTCTTCAGCAAACACCTCTGAAATCTCTTGAAACAAATTAAAATATAGAAAATATTAGCAAATAAATATATTATAAAAATGATCTATTTATAGTTCCAGAACTAGATGTAGTAAACCACTTCCTCCCACTCTTTCTTAATATTTTTTTAAATCCCCACTCAAGGATATTTTTCTGTTGAGTTTTACAGAAAGTAGAAGGGAGGAAGGGAAAGGGAGAGAGAGATACATGGATATGAGAATGACACATGGATTGGTTCCCTCCTATCCACGGAATACACCCAAAACTCAGGTATGTGCCCTTGAGCAGGAATTAAACCGGCAACCCTCCACTATGTGGGCTGGCACTATGGCACACTGGCCAGAGCCTGACTCTTTCTTTCTAAATATAACTAAATATCTTGACAATCTATATATTAAAAGCCTAAGTGGCTGTTACAGCAGAATGACCAGAATGACCGGTCACTAGGATGTGCACTCACCATCAGGGATTAGATGCTCAATGCAGGAGCTTCCCCCTGGTGGTCAGTGTGCTCCCACAGGGATAATGCCACTCAGCCAGAAGCTAGGCTTACACACACACACACACACACACACACACACACACACACGCACGCACAGAAAACAAATCTCAAAAATAACCAAGGGAAAATGATGCAGATATCCATTCAAATGATTGTAGATTTCTCATCTGATATTAGGAAGACCAGAAAAAAAGTGTCACATTTTTTCAAATACTAAAAGAAAAAGGTAAGTTAATTGAGAATTCTATATTCAGTGAAACTATCCCTTAGAAATGAAGAGTAAGAAGAGATATTCTTCAATGAAAGAATACTAAGATAATTTGTCTCTAACAAATCTACCTTTGGCTAATGGCTAAAGGATGCTCTTCAAACAAAGGAAACAATTAGAAGGATGGGCACTTAAGAAAAGAAAGAACAGAATGGATTAAAATAGAGGAAAATATATTTTCCTTCTTCCAATAAATCGTTAAATCTTATCTTATTGTTGAAGCAAAAATATAGCATCTGTTTTGGTGTAAAATATATGTAGAGGAAATACTAAAGAAAATTACATTTAATAATAAGGGAAGATAAAGGGACCTAAATGGAAACAGAGTTTCAACATTTTATTTGAAGTGGTAAAACACAGAGTATCAGTAGTCTGTGATAAGTTACATATGTGTATTAAAATATCTAGAGAAAAATGTAAAAAATCATATACTCCAAATAAATATAATTAAAAAAATGAAATCATAGAAAAATAAATCCAAGTAATTTTTTAAGAATGCAAGGGAAGAGAAAAAGAGGATGGAGAGAAAAAGGAAACAAACAGAACACACATAATAAAATGGAAAACTTAAATACCAACATATAAATAATTACTTTAAATGAAAATGGTCTAAGCAGGCCAACAAAAAGATGGAGACTGGCCAAGTAAGTTAAAAAAAATAATTCTACTATGTCAATATACTAGAGGCCCGGTGACAAAATTCATGCATGGGGAAGTGGGGACCCCCTGAGCCCAGCCTGCATCCTTTCCAATCCAGGACCCTTTGGGGGACATTCCTCTCAGAATCTTAGACTGCTAACTCCTAATTGCTCACCTGACTGCCTCCATGGTCGCCCCTAACTCCCCCCCGCCGCCTTGCTGGCCTGGCCACCCCTAACTAATCACCACTGCCAGTCAGGTCACCACCAACTTCCCCCTCCCTGCCAGCCTGGTATCTCCCAACTGCCCTCCTGGCCTAGTTGCCCCTCACTGCCCCCTACAAACCTAATTACCCTCAACTTCCCTCCCTGAAAGCCTGGCTACCCCATGAAGCCTGCTTGTTCAGTCATTTGGCGGGCCCTCACTAACCCCCTGCCGGCCTGGTTTCCCCACTCAGCCTGCTTGTTCAGTCATTTTCTCATTCCTAACCAACTCTCCTGCCAGCCTGGTCACCCCACATAGCCTGCTTGTTCAGTCGTTTGTCATCCCTCACTAACCTCCCTGCCAACTTGGTCACCCCACTCAGCCTGCTTTCTCAGTCATTTGGATATCCCTCACTAACCCTTCCAGCTGGCCTGGTTGTAAGGGCATGAGGGTCAATTTGCATATTACCTCTGTATTATATAGGCTAAGAAATACATTGCAAACATAATACCTTAGATAGGTTGAAAGTAATATGATGGAAAGTATATATCATGCTAACATGGTTTAGGAAATGAAAACTGGAGTAGCTTTATTAACATCAAATAAAACAAAGCCTATTTAATAAAAGAGCAATATGCAAATTGACCATACCTACAACACACCCAGAAGCCACACCCACCACCCAATCAGGAGCAAGCATGCAAATTAACCCCAACCAGGATGACTTTGGTCACAGAGAGCAGGAGGGAAGCTTCGGTTTCTCTGGCAATGGAGGAAGCTGAGCTTTCCACACACCCTGGTTGGCCCAGGCCTCCATTCAATGTTATAAATTTTCAATTATGGAAGATAAATAAATTCCAAACAAAATGATGGCAGCCACAGAACTGGAGAGAGAAGGAGGCTAGGAAGCCAAGCTTCTACAGCCATGGACTGCTGAGGCCTCTGTTTAAGGCTACAAAGTTTTAATTATAGAAGATAAATTCCAATAGAAATGGCTGCCACCAGGCAGCGAGCATAAGGCTTGGCTCTGCTCCAGGCTACAACATTTCAATTAATCCCAGGGCCCCCACTTGGGTCACTGAGGTGTGTGGTCAGTCTGCAAACCACCACAGGCCTCTAGCCCAGGCCATCCCACACCTGAAGGGAACCCCTACCCTGATCTGGGACACTTTTCAGGGCAAACCAGTTGGCCCCTACCCATGCACCAGGCCTCTATCCTATCTACTAAAATAGTAATTTGCAGATTGACCATCACTTCAACACACAAGATAGCTGCCCCCATGTGGTCAAAGATCTTGCACCCAGGCGGACACAAGATGGCCAGCAGGGGAAGGCAGTTGGGAGGGACCAGGCCTGCAAGGGAGAGCAGTTTGGGGTGATCAAGTCTGCAGGCTAGGGCAGTTAGGGGGGACCAGGCTGGAAGAGGAAAGAAGTTGGAGGTGACCAGGCCTGCAGGGAAGGGGAATTGGGGGGAACCCAGGCCTGCAAGGGAGGGCAGTTAGGGGTAACCAGGCTGGCAGGGGAGCCATTAGGCATCACTCAGGCTGGCAGGGTGAGGTTAGAGAGTGATCAGGCTGGCAGGCAGAAGTGGTTAGAGGCAATCTGGAAGGCAGGCAGGTGAGCAGTTGGGAAACAGCAGTCCTGGATTGTGAGAGGGTTGTCCCACTGCCTGTTTAGGTCCAATCCCAGTGGGACATCCTTTGAGGGGTCCACAATTGGAGAGGGTGCAGGCTGAGCTGAGGGACAACTCCTGCCCTCTGTGTACAAATTTTGTGCAACATGTCTCTAGTTATACAATAAGGAAACATTTTCTTGAAAAGGGGGCACATTATATAATCCTTAATAATAAAAGGGTGACATACTAATTAGACTGGAAGTCTTCTGGATGTCATTCCAAATGTCCTTCTTGACAAAGCTTGGGCCAGAGGAAAGCCATCCCGGATCCCAGGTGCCTGCTGGTGGCCAGAGGGAAACCTGCCCTTTTCCTGGGTGCCTGTCGGTAGCTGGAGGAGGGAAGCTGGTCTTGGGTGCCTGAGGGAAGCTGGTGCTGGCATCCGGGGGAAAGAAGGCCTACTGTTGGAGGAATTTCATGCATTCGGACTTTAGTTATAAATAATCAACCTGCTGAAACCGGTTTGTCTCAGTGGATAAAGCATCAGCCTTCAGACTGAAGGGTCTCGGGTTCAATTCTAGTCCAGGGCATGTACCTTGGCTGTGGCACAATCCCAGTAGGGGGTGTGCAAGAGGCAGCTGATGATGTTTCTCTCTGATTGATGTTTCTGCCTTTCTATCCCTCTCCCTTCCTCTCTGTAAAAAATCAATAAAATATATTTTAAAAATAAATAAATAAATAAATAAATAAATAAATGATCCACCTATCACGAAGATATAAAGATCCAAAAAGTGTATGTGCCAAACAATAAGGCTTTAAAATATTGGAAATAAAAGCTGATACTGCTGAAAAGAAAAACAGAGAAATTTATAAATATAGTTTGAGATTTCACACCCCACTTTCAGCATTTGAAAACTATTAAACAGAAAATTAACAAAGATATTAAACAGGATCTAATTGATATGTATAGAAGAATTCACCAATAAATGAAGAATACACATTCTTTGCAAGTAACCATGGGATGTTCACAAGTATATACCATATCTTGAGTAATGAACTTCAACATATTTTAAAAAGAAAAATATTAGAAAGCATTTTACCTCACCATAATGGATACAAAGTAGAAATAATAACTGAAAGACAACAGAAAGTTGTTCAAATACTTGGAAATATTTTTGAAAATACAGGAAAGCAATGAACTAAATGGAGATGTTATTTGCAAACAACAGATCCAACAAAGAGTTAATATCAAAACTATATAAAAATACATGCAATTCAAGATCAATCAAAGACACAATTAAATTTAGAAAATGAGCCAAAGACTTGAATAGACACTTCTCTCAAGAAGACATACTACTGGCCAGTAGGATAATGAAAAGTTCTTCAACTTCACTGGTTATACCAGGCACCCTGGCAGGGTTATTAGGGAAATGCAGATCAAAATTACAATGAGAAATCATCTTACAACTCTTAGAATGCTATTATGAAAAAGGTAAAGCAACTGTTGAAGAGGTTCCGGATAAAAAGAAACCTTAATTCACTGCTGGTGGAACTGTCAACTGGTACAACAACTATGGAAAACAGCCTGGAGGCTCCTCAAAAAATCAAGACTATAGTTATCATATGACCCAGCTATCCCCCCAAAAAACTAGAAAACATTTATTTGCAAAGATTGATGCACCCTTATGATCCTTGCAGCATTATTCATAGTGGCCAAGACAAGGGGACAACAAAAGTGTCCTTCAATAGCGATTTGGCTAAAGAAAATGTGTTAAATACACAACTAAGCCATGAGAAAAGATGAAATATTGTTATTTGCAGTAACATGGATGGACCTTGAGAATATTATGCTAAAAAAGTAAGTCCATCAGAAAAAGTTAAGAACTATATGATTTCACTCATATGTGGGGTATAAACTGAAACTCATAGACACTAACAGTATGATGCTTACCAGAGAGAAGAGGGTGGGGGTAGTAAAAGGTAAATGGAGCCAAATGTATGTTGACAAAGGTGAGTTAAATTTGGGTGGTGGGCACACAATGTAATATACAGATCATGTACATAGAAATGTAACATGAAACCTATATGATCTTATTAACCAATGTCACCACAATAAACTTAATTAACAGTAAGGAATCTATGGCTGCTGTCGTTGCTGCCCCCGGTCCAGGTGCTCCCCTGCCGCCGGAGGAATTGCTTCCAAAAGGTGATGTGGAGGACTTAGGAGCTGGAAGAGGATGACGATGGCGAGGTTTTCCAGGGCAGCCTTGTGGATTGGGACAACTTCCTTCATGATCCTGGTTCTTCCTGTTGTCTTTGAGACTGAGAAGTTGCAAATGGAGCGACTGCAGCAGGGGCAGGTACACCTAGGGCCTAACACAGAGCTGTCAGGAGGAATGCCAGGGTTCTACCTTCATTTCTGGGAAAGATCTAGATTGTTGCTGCTATATTTGTCCTGTCTTGGTGGGAGAAGTTTGAAAATTCAATATTGTTTGAATTGCTGATTTTTTTTTTCTTTTTCTTTTTGGCAGCAAAATAATCTGGTTGGGAAAATGTTGCCTTCATTGTCTTATGGAGACTCCCAACTTGCAACTGTGCCCTCCAAGCTTTCCTGACTTCTCTCCTCACTCTGACACCACAATGCCAGCTCCAGCCATCCCACCTCTCTAAACTACTTAAGTTACTCCTAACCAGAAGATCTCCTCAGTGTCTGATTGTGGAATATGAACTGATGCCACTAGGAAGGATGCATCGCTAACATTAACGACGGTTTTGTTTTGTCATGCACACTATATGAAACACAAAATGCATTACTGCTGTAGTGTAAAAGCAGTCACTGTGAATCTATGTATGTTGGAAAAGAGGGAGGGCCGGCAGCAGTTTTAACCACAGGATGTGTACTGTGGAGGGCAGAACAGGAGCTCACTTCTTCTGCACATTTTGGCCATCAGACCTGTATTGTGTCTGAAAGACAAAAAAAGGCAGTGCTCACTTTTGTAATGAAATATTTTAAATGACTCCCTCCCCCCCAAAAAAGTAAGGAATATGTAGTTAAAGAGGAAGTCTAAAGTAAATAAAACTCAAAATAGAACTGAAATAAAATGAAAATAAAACATAAAAAATTTGTGGTATTTAACTAAATCGATGTTGAAAGGGAAAGTTATATTACAACTGTTTACATTACAAAAATATTGCCTAGAAAGGAGGAAAGAAGAAATAAACTTAAAGCAGGCAGAAATAAGTATATATACAATGCAATATACAGATGATATATCATAGAATTGTATACTTGAAGCCTATATAATTTTGTTAAACAATGCCACCCCAATACATTTAATTAAAAATAAAATAAAGAAAAAAGGAACAACAATAATGAAATTATAAGAAAAACAATAGAGAAAATATACTAAGCCACCAGCTAGTTATTAAAAAATGCAAATCATAAATCTCTAGCAGGACTGAAAAAAGATAAGAACATTAAAGGCACTGATAAACAAAATAATGGACTAAAACAGAGAATGTCACTATAGATCCAACAACCGCTGAAAGGTTAATAAGGGATAATATGAACAACTTCAATCTCTTAAATTGTACAAATTAAAAGAAATGAACCAATTCCTTGAAAATTACATTTCAACCAGGATGAAATAACGCGAATAGTTCTACGACTATTAAAAGCTCCCTCAAAATGAAATATCTAAAATTATTGGAAAATTTTATTAAATCTTTTATGAATTAATGCCAATTGTACATAATTATTCTAATCACTTTTTGTTTACTCCATCAGGGAAGGAAGGATTCCTATCTTAAATAGTAAGAAATTGCAGAACATCTAACACCCACCAATGGGCTTATGATATTAGCATACTCTCATACTTGGTTAGGAGGACCCTGTACATATCTTATAGAGCTTCCACATGGATTGCACTCAGGAATAGATTAAACCAACAGGAGCTGTGGAATGTAGGTTTCATGAGGTGACCCTTGGTTCCCATGGGATGATAAGATTTTTTTGTTTAATTTCAACGCCACACAAGCCATTTGTGCACTGGGTGAGTATTAGCTGGTCTGGCTAATAGGGCAACCTTTTTCACTGGATTAGGAGTTTCTCTGGTGAGAGCAGGGGAATGCAGTTAGGCCTTTAAGGTCATGTGAAGCTCACATTTAGAAAGGCAGCATTGGACTAAGTGAAATAACTGAGTCAGAGACAGACAAATACCATTTGATTTTACTATGTGGAATCTAAAAAACAATATAAAGGAGCAAACTGAACAGAAAATAGCTCATAGATACAGAGAACAGACTGATGATTGCCAGAGGGGAAGTGGTATGGAGACCATGTAAACCAAATGAAGGGATTGGGAAGTACAAATTATGGTAGTTACAAAATAGTCATGGGGATACAAAATACAGAACAGAAAATGTAGTCAATAATATTGTGTGGTGCCTGGTGGGTACCAGAAATATCAGGGGGACACTTTGTAAAGTATATGATTGTCTAACCACTATACTGTACACCTGAAGCTCATACAAAATAATATTGAATGTAAACTGTAACTGACAAAAAATAACAATGCAGCATTAGAAATTTTAGGGCTTACTAGTACAATGCAATAACCTTTTCTAGAAAATAGGTGAGAAGAGATCACTTCTCAAAAAATCTTAAGAAGTCATTATAAACTAATACCCAAAACCAGAGAAGGGGAGTGACAAAAAGAAAACTGCAAGCTAATATCTCTCATGAACTAATATGCAAAAAAAATAATTGACATTATATGAATAAGCTATGTATAGAAAGATTTATGCAATGAGACCAATTTGGATTTATTTTAAGTATGCAAGATTGGTTCAATCTTCAGAAGTCAATCAATATAAGCTACACTTTTTACAAGCTAAAGAAGAAATATCATATAGTCATACTAACTGATGATGAAATTGCTTTTGAAAAAATCTAACACCTATTGCTCAAAAACATAGAGAACTAAGAATATAAGGAAACTTTCTCAATTTGATAAAGAGCATCTATAAAAAATCTACAGCTGACATCATACTTAATGATGAAAGACTGGATATGTTCACCCTAATATTAGGATCACCAAAATGCTTTTTTTTTTCATCACTTCTATTCAAGCAAGGGCAATTAGGCAAGAAAACCATAAACATCAATCATATTTGGAAGGGAAATCTGTAGTCATTTGTAGATAACATGATTTTCTATATAGAAATACCAATGAGTCTACAAAAATAATTCCCAGAACTAATGAAATCAGCATGGTTACAGAATTTATGAGCAACACAAAAATCAATCACATTTTGTACACAAATTATCACATGAAAAATAAATTTTAAAAATAATACAATTTATAATTGTTCCAAAGAAATTGAAGTACACAAATAAGAAATAATATTTACAGAATCTGCATACTAAAATTATAAAATATTGATGAAAGAAATAGAAATAAAACAATCTAAACGAATGTAGACACATATTGTGATCATTAGTTAGAAGCCTCAACATGGTAAAAATGTCATATTTTTCCAAATTGATCTATAGTTTAATTAATTCCTATCAAAATATCGGAAAAAGTTTTTATAGCATAAACAAGTTTTTCTAAAATTTTATGGAGAAACACAGACAAAATAATTAAAAAAACTTAAAATAATATAATTAAGTTGGGGGAATTAAATTATATTAAGGCTTTCCATGTAGGTAGAGGAAGCAAGACAGTATGATATTGGTGGACACATAGGCAAATAGACCCATGGAACAGAAAAGGTAACCCACAAAATCAAAACCCATATAAATTTGCTCAATTGATTTATGAGAGAGGTGCAAAAGTAATTCAAAAGATATCCTTTTAAAAAAATGGTACCAATTCTGTTTTTGTTCATCAGGTTATGTTGTTCATTATAGGCCATTGATGAGTGAGACTTGTATGAATGCATATAGGCCTAACCAATGGACACAGACAACAGGGGGGTGAGGGGATGAATGGGGGGTGGAGGGTAATGGGTGGATAAGGACACATATGTAATACATTAACCAATAAATAATTTTTTAAAATGGTACCATAGCAATTCAGCAATAGAAAAAACTCCAATTACAGTAAAAACAAAATGTGGAGAAACCAAGATGGCGGCATAGGTAAACACCTAAGCTTTTGCCGTGCACAACAATTTTGAGACTAGAACTGAAGGACAGAACAGACACTGTCCAGAACCATGGGAAGGCTGGCTGACTGGAAGATCTGAAATTGGAACATCATAGAGTTGCACATGGATAACCAGAGCCTCTGCAAAGCCCAAGTAAGGTGGAGACTTGCGTGAGAGAGGACAGGGTGTCAGAACCTGTCAAGGGTGTTCTGGAAGAAAGGAGACACAAACTCCAGGCTGCACTGAACACAGTTCGGTTTTCATTCAAAACCCGGGGGAACCAGGCCCTTACAGGGAGAACCTGGATCGCGGGTGGAATCCCAGGGGAAGAGCCAGAGGCAGACCTTCAGAGGCATGCGCTTGAGTGCACACAGAGGGGTCGTTGGCTGTGTCTGTTAGGAGAAAGGAGCTCCAGGAAGAGGCAGAACTCCAGGGGCACACACAAATGCTCATCGTGAGGGCGTGCTGTTGACTGTGTGGCTGGTGTCTGGTGGAAGGGAAAAGGAGTTCTGATTGCATTGAACCGAGATGTCAAGTGAAAATCTGAGATTCCGGATCCATTGGGGACTGGAAAGTGTGGTGGCAGGCAGAATGCGAGGGCACCTTTCTCACAGAGGTGCCTGTGGCAATTGCCTGTAGACACTAGGACCCGGCGACCTTGTGGGCGGAGGCTGACTGGAAGCCACGACTGTCAGCTCCACCCTGAAACTCCGCCCCATCCAAACGGAGCACAGAGACTTTGGCAAGTTTGCAAGTCATGGCACATAAGGCTGTCTCCTAGAGTAGACACAGCTGATCCTCACAGTCAGTTGTCCTGGAGGTCAATTCCTCGCAGTGATACCAACAACAAACAAGACTTATCTGCAACAAGACTGTATACACAGTCCACAAAGGGTGTACACTTCACGTAACAGGGGAGACCGAGACACCTAGCACACAAAGCTACCAACCAACTCAGGGAAGCAGTGAAAATGGGGAGAGAAAGAAAGAGATCACAAACAAAACAGATGGAGGCAAAAATTGACTGGATATAGAGTTCAAAACCACAGTTATAAGGTATTTCAAGAGGGTCTTAGAAAAAGCTGATAAGTTCAGTGAGAACCTCAAGGATATGAAGAAGACCCTTGAGGAGATGAGCGAGACCCTCATGGATATGAAAAAGGACGAATTAGAAACTAAATATACACTGACTGAAATAAAAAAAAAATTTTTACAGGAACCCAACAGCAGACTAGAGGAACACAAGAATCAAGTCAAAGATTTCAAATAGCAAGAGGCCCAAAACACTCAACCAAAAAAGAAAAAAAGAAAAAGGAAAAAAGAATCCCAAAATTTGAGGATAGTGTAAGAAGCCTCTGGGACAGCTTCAAATGTACCAACCTCAGAATTATGGAGGTGCCAGAAGAAGAGAGAGAGCAAGATATGAAAAACATATTTGAAGAAATAATGACTGAAAACTTCCCCCACCTGGTGAAAGAAATAGACTTACAAGTCCAGGAACCTCACAGAACCCCAAGCAAAAGGAATCCAAAGAAGACCACACCAAGACACATCATGATTAAAATGCCAAGAGCAAAGGACAAAGAGAGAATATTAAAAGCAGCAAGAGAAAAACACTTAATTACATACATGGGAGCACCCATAAGCTTGTCAGCTGACTTCTCAACAGAAACTATGCAGGCCAGACCGGAGTGCAAGAAATTTTCAAAGTGATAACAAGAACCTACAATCAAGATTACTCTACCCAGCAAAGCTATCATTCAGAATTGAAGATCAGATAAAGAACTTCACAGATAAGAAGAAGCTAAAGGAGTTCATCAACACCAAACCAGTATTATATGAAATTTTTAAAGGTATTCTTTAAGAAGAAGAAAAAAAAGAAAAAAGGTATCTGCTTCAAACTAGAGCATGGATGGAACTGGAGAACATTATGCTAAGTGAAATAAGCCAGTCAAAGAAAGATAAGTTTCATATGAACTCACTCATTTATGGAATACAATGAACAACATAAACTGATGAACAAAAACAGATCCAGAGACAGAAAAGCATTAACTGTCAAACCTCAGAGGGATGGTAGAGGAGGGCGGAAGTAAGGGGAAGAGATCCACCAAAGGACTTTTACGCATGCATATAAGCCTAATCAATGGACACAGACACCAGAGGTTGAGGGCATAAGTGGTGATGGGGGGAGGAGGGGATTGAAAGGGGTAATGGGTGATGAGGATACATATGTAATACCTAAATCAATAAAGAAATTTAAAAAATAAAAAATAAAAAAAACCAAAAAACATAATAGTATTGGGTAATAGGGTCACTGTCAAATTCTTTCAATTTTGTTGACTGTTCAAAAACACTGAGACTAGAATATTTTCTTAAAAGCTCTAAAAAATAAAAATAAATAAAAACAAAATGCTAAGTGAAATAAGCCAGTCAGATAAAGACCATATAATTTAACTCATTTATGGATTCTAATGGACAAACTGAACTATCAAAATAAAGATAGACTCATAGCTAGAGAGCAGGCACACAACTCTGGTTGCAGGGAAGGGGGTTAAAGGGGAGTGAAAAGACTGAACAAAACAGAAAAAAAAGGAGAGAGAGCTCCCAGAGAGGGACAGCAAATTGGTGACTGCGGTGGGGGAGAGTAGGAAGAGGTGGGTGGAGGTAGAAGGGAGCATAGAGCAGATAAATGGTGATGGAAAAAATAATAAAATAAAATTTTAAAAGGAGGAGATATAAAAAATAAAAACAAAACAAAATTTTAAAAACACCCTATATCTAAACTTTACACCTTATACAAAAATTTACTTGAACTTAATCATGGACGTGACACCATGATCCACAGAAATAATAATATGATAAATTGGACCTCACCAAAATTTTATAAATTGCTCTGTACAAAGACTCATACAATAAGGTGGTGAATGTCTGGGGAAGGGTGGCAGACTCAAAGAAATCAATGGAGCAAAAAGAGGACACATGTAACAGTTGCAACCATAAAGATTAAATTTAAAAAAATAGATATAGAAAAAAAAGTATAAAAAAAGACAAGCTACAGAATGTGTGTTTACAAACCATACATCCAGAAATAAACTAGTATTTTGAAAAGAACTTATACAAATTAATAGTAAAACACAAACAATTCAATCACAAAATGACCAACAGGTATGAACAGCTCTGACTGGGTTGCTCAGTTGATTAGAACATTGGCCCACACACCCAAAGGTTGTGGTTTTGATTCCTGATCAGCACATATCCAGGTTACAGGATCCATCCTTGGTCAGAGCAGGTATGGGAGGCAATTGATCCATGCTGCTCTCTCACAGCTTTCTCTCTCAAAAATCAATAAAAACATATCTTCAAGTGCAAAATATATATAAAAGCTTTTCACCAAAGAGGATATAGAAAAAAAAAAACACATGACAAGATATTCAACTTCATTTAGCCATTAAATGCAAATTAAAACCATAATTAATGACTATAAACACCTATCAAAATGGCTAAAATAAAAATATAGTCACAGCACCAAATTCTGGCAATGATACATTAAAATATGATGACTCATACATTGCTGGTGAAAATACAAAATGATAGAACCACTTTGGAAAAACGGTTTAGCCTTTTCTCATAAAATTAGACAGGAAACTAGTATAAGACCCAGCTTTGTACTCTTACCCAGAACAATTAAAACTTATGCTTATACAAAAATGTTTATGGAAATGTTACTGGTAGTTTTATTCATAATAAATCAAAATCCAAATATCCTTCAATGTGTGAATGATTAAATAAACATAGTACATTCATATCATATAATACTACTCAATAATAATTAATGATTGCTACATATAACAACTTGGATGAGTCTCTAGAGGAATTACATCAAGTAAAGAGAGGCAAATAAGGTCACATATTGTATAACTGTTTTTACATAACATTTTTGAAATGACCAAATTATAGAAATGGAGAACAGATTAGTTGTTGGCAGCAGTCAAGGTGGATGGGTGAGGGTAATAATAATACATAATGTTAAAAAAAGAATTAAGGATCCTTGTGGTAATAAAACATTTTGGACTAATATCAATACTAAACTATAGTTTTGTAATATGCTACCATTGGGGTAACCCTGTGAAAAGGCATAGGAATCTCTGCATTATTTCTCACAATTGCACAGCAAGTTCAAATTATCCTATCTAATAAAAGAGTAATATGCAAATTTGAATGTACCTTCTTTACACCCACAAGCCACGCCCACAGCCACGCCCACAGCCAATCAGGAGCAGATTATGAAAATAAACCCCAACCAAGATGGCTGCCACCACTGACAGTAGGAGGAAGGCTTGGAATTCCCCAGCAACAGAGGAAGCCAAGCTTTCTGCCTGCCTGCCTGCACTCAATGCTAGAAAGTTTCAATTATAAAAGATACAGAAATGGTGGCAGCCACTGAGCTGGAGAGAACAGAAGCTTAGGTTTCCCTGGCAATGGAGGAAGCCAAACTTTCTGCCTGCCTTTGCTGGCCTAGGCCTCCACTCTAGACTACAAAGTTTCAAACAGAAATGGCTGCCACCACGGAGCGAGCAGAAGGCTTAGCTCTGCTCCAGGTTACAAAGTTTCAATTGTAGACAAGTTAATTCCAGATCCCAGGACCTCTGCTTGGGTTGCTGGGGGGTGTGACCAGCCTGAAAACCTCCACAGGCCCCTTGCTCAGGCCACCCCTTGCCCCAGGGGAACTTCCATCCTGATCTGGGACACACTTCAGGGCAAAAAAGCTGGCCCCCACCCATGCACCAGACCTCTATCCTATCTAATAAAAAAGTAATTTGCAAATTGACCATCACTTCAACACACAAGGTGGCTGCCCCCATGTGGTCAAAGATCTAAGATCTTGCCCCCATGTGGACACAAGATGGCCACTACAATATGACCAGCAGGGGAGGGCCATTGGGAGGTTCCAGGCCCTGCAAGTGAGGGCAGTTGTGGGCCATCAGGCCAGCAGGGGAGGACAGTTGGGAGGGACCAGACCTGCAGAGAAGTTGGGGGCAAACAGGCTGGCAGGGAAGCAATTAGACATCAATTAGGCTGCCAGGGTAGTGGTTAGCAGGTGATCACGGTGGCAGGCAAAAACAGTTAGGGGCAATCAAGGAGGCAGGCAGGTGAGCAGTTTGGAGCCAGCAGTCCTGGATTGTGAGAAGGATGTCCGACTGCCCGTTTAGGCCTGATCCCTTGAGGTGTCTCAGATTGGAGAGGGTGCAGGCTGGGCTGAGGGACATCCCCCACTCGCATGCACAAATTTCATGCACTGGGCCTCTAGTCTCAAAATAAAACATTTAAATAAATAAAAAAAGTTATCATCCTGGCCCAGTGCTCAGTTGGTTGGAGCTTTGTTCCATATATCAAAAGATTGCAGGTTGATTCTTGGTCCCTGCACACTCTTAGTTTTCAGGTTCCACCCCAATTAAAGGGTATATGGGAGGCAACCAATCAATGTTTCTCACATCTATATATATCTCTCTTCACCTTCCTCTTTCTCTCTAAAATCAATAAAAACATATCCTCAGGTGAGGATTAAATAAAAAAAAGTTATCCATTCTCTAATAATGTATTTTCCCAAAGTGGAAGAATGCGTTACTTTTATTCACTGAAGTAGCTGCTTTTACATGGCCAAGGTTGGGCTAAAAGATTTTACTCTTTCAGATAATGTTCCCTTCTGTAAACTGTTTTGCTTAATTAGCATGAAGCTAATTAAGTTTACAAGCACAAATATATCTCAATTTCCAGAGCTCTTTATATTTATTCCAGCAACATGCTCAGAATTTTATATTTTATTATGATTATTATTTTTTTCAAATATCTTAATTGATTAAGGTATTACATATGTGTCCTTATCCCTCTATTAACCACCCAACCCTCCCCCCACTCATGCTCTCACCCCCCTGGTGTTCATGTCCATTGGTTAGGCTTATATTCATGTATGCAAGTCCTTTGGTTGATCTCTCTTCCTTTCCCACTCCTTCCCCTATCCTCTCCTTGTGGTCCAGCATTCTGGTCGATCCTTCTCTGCCTCTGGACCTGTCCCTGTTCATCAGTTTTCATCAGTTTATGTTGTTCCTTATATTCCACAAATGAGTGAGATTATGTGGTATATGTCTTTCTCTGACTGGCTTATATCACTTAGCATAATGCTTTCCAGTTCCATCCATGCTGTTGCAAATGGTAATAACTCCTTTTTTTTAAACTGAAATTTAGAATTCCATTGTGTAGATACACCACAGTTTTTTAATCCAATCATCTGCTGATGGGCACTTAGGCTGTTTCCAAATCTTAGCTGTGGTGAATTGTGCTGCAATGAACGTAGGGGTGCATAAATAATTTCTGATTCGTGTTTCTAGTTTCTTGGGATATATTCCTAAAAGTGGGATCACTGGTTCAAATGGGAGTTCTACTTTTAGATTTTTGAGGAAACTCCATACTGTTCTCCACAGTAGCTGCCCCAGTCTGCATTCTCACCAGCAGTGCAAAAGAGTTCCTTTTTCTCCACATCCTTGCCAATACTTGCCGTTTGTTGATTTGTTGATGATTGCCATTCTAACAGGTGTGAGATGATACCTCATTGTTGTTTTGATTTGTATCTATCAGATAATTAGTGACTTCGAGCATATTTTCATATGTCTCTTAGCCTTCCTTCTTTCCTCCTTCAAAAAGTGTCTATTTAGGTCTGTTGCCCATTTTTTGATTGGATTGTTTATCTTCCTTTTGTTAAGTTGTATGAGTTCCCTGTAAATGTTGGAGATTAAACCCTTGTCTGTGGTGACAATGGCAAATATATTCTGCCATGCAGTGGGATTTCTTGTTTTGTTGATGTTTTCTTTTGCTGTGCAAAATCTTTTTATTTTGATGTAGTTCCATTTGTTTATTTTTTATTTAGTTTCCATTGCTCTAGGAGCAGTATCATTGTAGAAGTTCCTTCAGCATCTGTCTGAGATTTTTCTACCTGTGAATTACTCTAGTATTTTTATGGTTTCCCTTCTTATATTTAAGTCTTTGATCCATTTGGAGTTTATTTTTGTGCATACTGAAAAAAAGAGGTAGAGGAAGACATAAATAGATGGAAGAACATACCGTTTTCATGGATTGGTAGAATCAACATCATCAAAATGTCCATACTACCCAAAGAAATCTACAGATTCAATGCAATCCCCATTAAAATACCAACGGCATATTTCACTGACCTACAATGAATTTTCCAAAAATTCATTTGGAACAAAAAAAGACCCCGAATAGCTGCAGAAATCTTGAGAAGGAAGAACAAAGTAGGTGGGATGTCAATACCAGATTTCAACCTGTATTACAAAGCCACTTTTCTTAAAACAGCCTGGTACTGGCACAAGAACACACATATAGATCAGTGAAATATAATAGAAAACCCAGAATTCAAACCGAAGCACTATGCCCAATTAATATATGACAACGGAGGCATGAACATAAAATAGAGTCAAGATAATCTCTTCAACAAATGGTGTTGGCAAAATTAGACAGATACATACAAAAAAAATGAAACTAGACCACCAACTTACACCACACACAAAAATATAAGTATTATTCTTAATGCATATATTATTTTGTGGTTCTTACATGATGTATTATTATTATTATTATTATTATCATCATCATAATCATCATCATCATCATTATTACTATTACTATTTAGGTCAAACCATGTGCTTGGCAAATAACAATTGCTATGATAAACAAACCATCAGGAACTTATAAGCTGACAATTATTTTTCATAAAAGAAAGATAACAGGCCAGAACATTCATGAATTACCTATTTTGTACTTCTGCAAGCAAACCTAGTTTGTACAATTTCCACCTGTTGAAATATTTTTATGCTATAGCTACCCTGTTTCTCTGTTTTTTTTTTTTACTAGTATCCTTTTCCATAATTATCACCAAGTATCCTGTATCTTATCTTTTTGCCCTTTCTGCAATCTGTTCTCTTTTCCCTGAGTATCTTTCTTAAAGAAATAAGTTTACATTGACACTGAGTAGACAGTTGAACAGTTCTGTTGGGTGCCCTTGCTGTAACCTGATTTCCTTCCTATTCATTCTATGGGAAATGTTTACCTGCAGTGATTAAGCACACTTTTAGCCTGCTGATTCAGAACTAAACAACTTTAAAAAGCATATAGAAATGGGATTTTCAGGATCATTTGGAGCTTTAGAGCTTTTGCTCCAAGCATTTTTGAACAGCAGAGTAGTTATTTTTATGTAGTGACAGTAAAGTTTGGGATACAGAAATTCCATCTTTATTGTCCTAGTCATTGTAAATCACGCATGACTTCTAGATGGTGTGCCCCATCATATTGGCTTGTGTAATTATTTTTAGAAGTTTTTATACACATAAAATACTTCTCACAGTTCCTTTAAAAACCAGTAGCTTTTATTTTTAAAGGAATTTCTAACTAATTGTACAGACATACTTCAGTAGGCTCTGAAGAGCTCTTTAGATTGTTACTAAGTTTAACATCATTTGGAGATGTGGTTGTGGTTCAAACCAAAAATACTCATTATTAATCGTTCCTTGGTGACCTCTTTGACAAGAGACACCATTGTTTCAGTCATGTTCCTGAAGCAGAGGTAGTCACTGCAGGAACATTACAAAATGGCAATCAGTTCAATTTAATGCCGAACTCAAATAAAAGTTCAAAAACTGAATGAATCATAAACATAATAGAATGTGGCAGTGAGGCGTGCTCACATTCGGTCTCCATGCAAGATCTATTCATTATAAAGTAAGATCCCTTTCCAGAGAAGGTTATCAATACAGCAATTTATACACAGCATTACCAAGACCTTTCATTTCGTAAAAAGTCTTTGAACAACAAATATAATAGTAAGTCACAAACTTCTAGGCCATATAGCCAATGCAAAAATACTAGGGTTCTAGTTACTGGAAGATTAAATTTCCAGTTGATTAGAAAAGATTGTAAGTTATGTGCCAAGGTAATGTTCATGTATAAAAAAGTGATCTGCAGTGGTAATTTTTCTGGAATTGGGATCAAGGATTGAATATTTTTTCTTACAGATATTTCAGGAATTTTTATTACACAGTCTGATAGAGATAGAAGCCCATTAGCCTATTTATTTTCCTATACCACTGGACTATAATTTGCTTTTAAAATGTTTTGATTATTAGTAGAATGGGACACTTTGCCTTTTATAAGTTTTTTATATGAGACTATTGTTTTAGGTCTGTGCTTTTATATATATTAGAATCATTTTGTCAATTTCACAAGCTGTACCCTTGGGATTTTATTCTAATTGCATTAAATCTTTCAATCAATTTAGGTAGAATTGATGTTGACAATATTGTCTTCCCATAATTTATACATTTATTTTAGAACTTGTGAAAGTTTTATAATTTTCTACAAAATAGTTTTACATTTGTTTTAAATGCCTACATGTATTTGTTGTTACTCTATATGGCAACATTAAAATTCAATATTATATTAGCTGCTCGTGTAAATAATTAAAATGGGCACTGGCATATTGGTTTTGTATGCCATGGATATGTTATATTTTTAATAAGTTATCATAATTTCTTGATATATTGCATTGGGCCTGCATGTATACACACATATATTATCTCTAAGTACTGAGTACATTTTCACCTCTATTTTTAATATTTTTATTCTTTTTTTTTGCACTGGCATCAATGTTAAGTTGAATAAAAGCGATAACAGAAAATATTTTTCTTTTATCCTGATTTTTAAAAATATATATTTTATTAATTTTTTACAGAGAGGAAGGGAGAGGGATAGAAAGGCAGAAACATCAATCAGAGAGAAACATTAATCAGCTGCCTCTTGCACACCCCCTACTGGGGATGTGCCCACAACCAAGGTACATGCCCTTGACTGAAATCAAACCTGGGACCTTTCAGTCGGCATTTCAATGCTCTATCCACTGAGCCAAACTGGTTTCAGCTATCCTAACTTTAAATTGAATGATTTCAATATGTAATACTAAATGTGATGATAATTTAGATTCTGAGCAGATGCACTTGATTATTTTAAAGTTCTTTTGTTATTCCTAGTTTCTAAAGTTTATTAAGTAATAATGAAGATTTTTTGTCCATATATTAAGGTGTCAATTTTTAAAAAATATTTTTGCTATTCAGGTTACAGTAGAGTCATAAAAACGGGATGCTCTCTTTTTGTACTTTAATTGCAAGAGTGGCTAAGAATTTATATTTATGTTCCACGAATATTTTTTATAAAACTATTTAATAAAGTCTTCTGGGCCCAATAATTTTTTTTGTGGAGGGTAATTCTTAACTGCATAAAATTGTATAAATAAATAAATATTTAATTTTTGCAATTTATATATTTTAAGGCATTTGTTTATTGTGAATAATTTTCAAATATAATGATATAAACTTGATGAAAAATTTGATTCTCTCCTATGCAGTTTTTGATAATATGGAACCTCTTCAATATATGTACTTATATAAATTCTATTTTATTTGTATTAAGACAAATTTATATGAATTTCATTTGCTATGAGTTCTAAGTATTTTGATATCTTGTGTAATATATTATATACACTGAGTGGCCAGATAATTATGATCTCGGAAAGCACGGTAATCTGGCCACTCAGTGTACGTCTTATATAATAAAAAGGTAATATACAAATTGTCCACTCGACCAGAAGTTTGACCAGCAGGTAGGCAAGCCAACTGCACATGTCTCTTCACGCTGTCCAGGCTTGCCAGACTCCACCCATGCTCGAATTCATGCACTGGGCCTCGAATATATATATATATATATATATATATATATATACACACACACACATACACACACACACACACACACACACATACATACACTGAGTGGCCACATTACAATGCATTCAGAGATCATAATAATCTGGCCACTCAATGTAAATATATCACATATTATTCTACTTAAATACTTTTAGATATCTTTTTGTGTTTGACTTTGTAATTGTGTGTACATTTTCAGAGAAGATGGTTTAGTGATACCAATTCTTTGAAATGCTTTGAGAAACTTTACATTATAGATTAAGATATAATTAATTTCCAGTTTCTGGATGTGCATTTTCAAAAATATGCATTTTTCTTTTTGTGGAGTTTCTTATAATTTTTGTACATGTCATATTTCTATTATTTTAGTTGTTTAGCATGACTAATGTCCTGCACTTTAAAAAACTTTTATGATAATATGTATCTTTACCAACTTCATGAACAATCTAAGTGCTTTAAAATGCTTTATTCCAATTTCCTTTAAAATTGGTATATTATTTACACTGGGAAGTAAAGCTAGTTCTAATTTATTTTTAACACCAGAAATTATTAATTATTTGTATCTTTCTATATTTTAAACTATTAAAATAATCTTATATTTCTGGGATAAATATGCCTAATCATAATGTACCTTTAAAAATGTATTATTGGAAAAAGAAGAAATGGCAGTTGAATAGACAGACGTATCTCAAGCCTTGTCCCAGAACAGATATAAAGAAAAGCTGAGGGTCACATGGGGATTGTCTGTCGGTGAATTAAGGAATAGTTATATTCCAGGAGAAGGTGGGGGAATGACGAGGCAGCCCCCTCTGCTGCTACATTTCCTCCTGGAGCCACTGGCTCAGACACAGGGACCCCATCATCTTGAAGGAGAAACTGGATATTACCAGAAGCCTGAAAATCTACAATCGAGGCACCCACCAAACAGCTGTGAACCCCAGAGCACCGGTTCCTGATTGATGCAAACATGAAGATTCAGAAGAGCTCTGCACTCCACCATGGAAAGGAGAGTGAGAACTATATAACCAGACATCTGGAGAACAGAGACCATAGGGAGACAAAGAAACAGCCCACATATGAAAGAAAACCAGGCTTCACTAAAAACGGAAGTGAATGAAATGGAGGCAAGCAACCTGTCAGAAAAAGAATTCAGAGAATAGTCATAAGGTGGCTGAAAAGAATGGAAAACAAATTACACAATATAAGTAAGAACAAAGAGGAAATGAAGAAGAAACAAGAAAAAATGAAAAATGACATCGCTGCTGTAAAGAACTCAATAGAAAGCATCAAGAGTAGAATAGAAGAAGAAGAGGACAGCATCAGTGAGCTAGAATATAAGGTAGGAAAAATACCCAAGTAGAGCAGTTTCAGGAAAACAAAATTAAAAAACATGAGGAGAGCCCAGGGGAACTTTGGGACAACATGAAACAAAACAACAACTACAAAATAAATGTCCCAGAAGGAGAGGAAACTGATCAAGGAATAAAAAACCTGTTTGAAGCAATAATGACAGAGGTGGAGGAACCAAGATGGCGGCATAGGTAAACACCTATCTTGCTGCCCCACACAACAATTTCAAAACTACAACTTAACAACAGAACAAACATCATCAAGAATCACCAGAAAGCTGGCTGAGTGGAAATTCCACAAATAAAAGTAAAGATAAGACACTGTGACTCAGAGGAGCGGCGGAGGGCAGAGTTGAGGATACGCATGAAGTCAGAGGTTCAGAGCCATGTGTGCGTGAGCGGAAAGGGCAGGCAGCTGGATACCTGGCTGGTTTTCTTGAACTGGGAGGGAGATAAAGGCATCCCGCTTCACTGATTCTCTAGTTCTGGGCGAGGTCCAGGAACCCACACTAATAAGGGGTAAAACTGGAGGAAGCATGGTGAAACTCAGGTGCTGCAGAGGTCCATGAGCTTGTGGAGAGGGCTTGTAAAATTGGGAACTGCAGAAGTGCATGAGCGCACAGAGAGGACTCAAGACTTGCTCTCCCGTTTGGAAGGGGAAAAAAAGAAAGAAGAGAAACCATCAGACTGCATTGTTTTGCAACCCTGGGTGAAACTTTGGGTGTGCAGACTCATTTCGGGAGAGGCTGAATTTTCCAGCAATGAGTAGAGCTCAGAGGCAGCTTTCTCTCAGAGGTGTGTGCAGCCATTACCATCAGGCAGAGACCCAGGAGCCCAATAAGGCAGAGCTGATGGGAAATCAAGGCTGCCTGCTCAGCCTGGAGACTCTGCGCATCCAACCTGAGCACAGCTGATCCTCACAGCCAATTGTCCTGGAGGGCAAACCCTTCTAGTGCTAACAACAATAATCTATGCTTAAATTCAACAAGACTGTGCAACCCATAAAGGGCTACACCAAGAGTATCCATCTGAGGCAACTGGGAAGGCTGAGCCACTGTCTCCTAGAGGATATTTCCCACACAAAGCTAATCAACCAACACAGGGAAGCAGCCAAAATGCAGAGACATGGAATGAAATCACATGTGAAAGAAATGGAGGAAAAAATGATTGGACATAGAATTCAAAACCACAGTTATAAGGTTTTTCAAGAGGCTCCTAGAAAAAGCCAATGAATTTAATGAGACCTTGGAGGATATGAACGAGACACTTGAGGATATGAACAACACCCTCGAGGATATGAAAAAGGACCAACTAGAAATTAAGCGTACACTGACTGAAATAAAAAATATTATTCAAAGACCTAGAAGCAGTCTAGAGGACCACAAGAATCAAGTCAAACATTTGAAATACAAAGAAGGAAAATCCACTCAGCCAGAAAAGCAAGAAGCAAAAATAATCCAAAAAAAATTGAAGATAGTGTAAGGAGCCTCTGGGACAACCTCAAGCATACGAACATCTGAATTATAGGGGTGCCAGAAAAAGAGAGAGAACAACATAATAAAAACCTATTTGAAGAAATAGTGACTGAAAACTTCCCCCACTGGTGAAAGAAATTGACTTAAAAGTCCAAGAAGTGCACAGAACCCCAAACTATAGGAATCCAAAGATGACCACACCAAGACACATCACAATTAAAATGCCAAGAGCATCTTCTCAGATCACAGTGCCATAAAAATGGAAATCAACTTCAATAAATACAATCCAAAAAATAAAACACATGGAGACTAAACAGCATGCTATTAAACAATGACTGGATTACCAGAAAGATCAAGGAAGAAAAGAAAAAACATCATGGCAACAAATGACAGGGAAAACACACAATTCAAAATCTATGGTACACAGCAAAAGCAGTCTTGAGAGAGAAGTTCATAGCTCTACAAGCCTACTGCAAAAAACAAGAAACAATGGAAAAATTACCTAACTCTACAACTCAAAGAGTTAGAAAGAAACCAACAAGAAAAGCCCAGTGTAAGCAGAAGGAAGGAAATAATAAAGCTCAGAGCAGAGATAAACAACATTGAGACCAAAAAAATAAAAAAAAATAATACATAAGATCAAGAAAACTAAGAGCTGGTTCTTTGAAAGGATAAACAAGATTGATGAACCTCTAGCCAGACTCACCAAGAAAAAAAGAGAAAGGACCCAAATAAACAAAATCAGAAATGAAAGAGGTGAAAAAAACAACCGACCCCACCGAAATAAAAAGGAATGTTTAAAAATACTATAAGCAACTCTATTCCAACAAACTGGACAACCTATAGGAAATGGACATATGCATAGAAAAATATAACTGTCCAAAACTCAATCAATAAGAATCTAAACATCTCAATAGATCAATAACTATGGAAGAAATTGAAGCAGTCATCAAAAAGCTTCCAGCAAATAAAGCCCAGGGTCAGATGGCTTTACAGGGGAGTTTTACCAAACATTCAAGGAAGAAATAAAACATATCCTTCTCAGAATATTCCAAAAAATTCAAGAGGAAGGAACACATCCAAGCTCCTTCTATGCAGCCATCATCACCCTAATACCAAAAGCAGATAAAACAACACAATGAAAGAGAATTACAGACCAATATCCCTCATGAACATAGATGCCAAAATTCTCAACAAAATACTAGATCCAGCACTACATCAGAAAGATCATACACCTTGACCAAGTAGGATTTATTCCAGGGATGCAATATTGGTACAATATCCGCAAATTAATAAGCGTGACACTTCACATAAAAAAATTGAGAGATAAATATCACCTAGTCATATCAATTGATGCAGAAAAAGCATTTGACAAAATCCATCACCCTTTCTTGATAAAAACTCTTAGCAAGGTGGAAATAGAGGGATCAAAGCTAACATCATACTCAATGGACCAAAATTAAAAACATTTCCCCTAAGAACAGAAAGAAGACAGGGATTCCCACTCTCATCAATCCTGTTTGACATATTACTGGAAGTATTAGCCATTGCAATGAGACAAGAAGATGGAAAAAAGGCATCCAAATTGAAAAAGAAAAGATAAACCTGTCCTTATTTGCAGATGACACGCTATTGTACATTAAAAAAAAAACCTGAAAGGCTTCATCAATAAACTTAATAAATAAATTCTGCAATGTAGCAGACTACAAAATTAACGCCAAGAGATCTATGGCATTTCCATACAACAATAGTGAACTTACAGAATGAGATACTAAAAAAACAATCCAATTTACCACCACAGCAAATAAATTAAGATACCTGGAAATTAACTTCACCCAGGAGGTAAAAAACCTATACGTGGAAAACTATGGGACACTGAAAAAAGAGATATAGGAAGATGTAAACAGATGGAAGAACATATCTTGTTCATGAATTGGGAAAATCAACTTTATTAAAATATCCATACAGCCCAAAATAATCTATACATTTGATGCACTCCCCATTAAAATACCAATGGCATATTTCAGAGACCTAGAAAGAACTCTCAAAAATTCATCTGGAATTTAAAAAAAAGATCCTGAATAGCCACAGCAATCCTGAGAAAGAAGAACAACATCTGTGAAATCTCAATACCAGATTTCAATTTGTCTTACAAAGCCACTCTTCTCAAAACTGCCTGGTACTGTCACAAGAACAGACATATAGGTCAATGGAATAGAATAGAGAACCCAGAAATCTATCCAAATCACTATGCTAAATTAATATTTGACAAAGGAGTCATGGACATGCAATAGAATCAAGACAGTTTCTTCAAAAAATGGTGTTGGGAAAATTGGGCAGATTCATGGAAAAAATGAAACTAGACCACCGACTTCCATCATACACAAAAATAAACTCAAAACGGATCAAGGGCTTAAACATCCCAAGGGAATCCATAAAAATACTAGAGGAATCCAAAGGCAGAAAAATATCTAACATATGCCAAAGCAATTTCTTCACTGATACTGCTCCTAGGGCAATGGAAACTAAAGAGAAAATAGACAAATGGGACTATGTCAAAATAAAAAGCTTTTGCACAGAAAAGGAGAACATAAATAAAACAACAAGAAAGCCGACTGCATGGTATATGATATCAATGATAAGGGTTTAATCTTCAACATTTATAGGGAACTCATGCAGCTTAACAAAAAGATGATAAACAACCCAATAAAAAAATGGGCAACTGGCCAAAACTGTTTTGGCTCAGTGGATAGAGCATCAGCCTGCAGACTCAGGGGTCCTGGGTTTGATTCCATCAAGGGCATGTACCTTGGTTGTGGGCTTATCCCTACTGGGGGGCGGGGTCTGCAAGAGGCAGCTGATAGATGTATTTCTCTCATTGATGTTTCTGAGATTCTATCCGTCTCCCTTCCTCTCTCTTTTTTAAAAATATATTTTATTGATTTATTACAGAGAGGAAGGGAGAGGGACAGAAAGTCAGAAACATCGATGAGAGAGAAAGATTGATCAGCTGCCTCCTGCACACCCCGCACTGGGGATGTGCCCGCAGCCAAGTTACATGCCTTGACCGGAATCGAACCCGGGACCTTTCAGTCCGCAGACTGACTTTCTATTCACTGAGCCAAACGGGTTTCGGCTCCCTTCCTCTCTGTAAAAAATCAATAAAATACATGTTTTAAAATGGGCAACTGATTTAAGTAGACACTTTTTGAAAGAAGACAGAAGGAACGCCAACAGGAATATGAAAACCTGCTCAAAGTCACTAATCATCAGAGATTCAAATGAAAACAACAATGCAGTACCATCTCATACCTGTCAGAATGGCTATTATCAACAAATCAACAAATGCAAGTGCTGTAGAGGATGCGGAGAAGAAGAAACCCTCTTGCATTGCTGGTGGGATTGTAGACTGGTGCAGCCACTGTGGAGAACAGTATGGAGTGTACTCAAAAAAATAAAAATGGAACTTCCATTTGACCCAGTGATCCCACTTCTAGGAATATATCCCAAGAAACTAGAAACACGAATCAGAAAGGATATATGCAGTCCTATGTTCATAGCTGTACAATTCACCGTAGCCAAGATTTGGAAACAACCTAAATACTAATTAGCAGATGAGTGGATTAAAAATTGTGGTACATCTACACAATGGAATACCATGCTGTGGTAAAGAAAAAGTTCTTACCATTTGCAACAACATGGATAGAGTTGGAAAGCATTATGTTAAGTGAAATAAGCCAGGCAGAGAAAGATAAATGTCACATGATATCACGCATTTGAGGTAATATAAGGAAAGATATAAAATGATAAACAAAAATAGATCCAGAGACGGAGAAGCATCAACCAGAACATAAAACCTCAGAGGAAAGGTATGGGAGGTCAGGGGTAAAGGGGGAAGGGTGAGAGGTCAACCAAAAGACTTAAATGCCCGCATATAGGCCTAAGCAATAACACAGACAACAGGGGGTGAGGGCATGAATGGGAGGTGGGGGATAATGGGGAATAAGGACATATATGTAATAGCTTTGTCAATAAAGAAAAAACAATTGTCATATATTCAAATTAAAATAATTAAAAAATATAAAAAAATAAAATGTATTGTTGGATTCAATTCTATCTAATAAAAGAGTAATATGCAAATTAACCAACACTCCACTGCACTCACAAGCCACGCCCATCAGACAAGTATGTGTGAGTTTTCAAATTAACCCAACAAAGATGGCTTCAGCCAGGGAGCAAGAAGGATGCTTTGGTTTCCACAGCAATGGAGAAAGCCAAGCTTTCCACAAACCCTGGCTGCACCAGGCCTCCACTCAAGGCTACGAAGTTTCAATTATAGAAGATAAATAAATCCCCCCAAAAATGGCAGCAGCTGAAGAGAACAGAAACCTTGAATTGCCCCTGGCTATGGAGGAAGCCAACTCTAGCAGCCCTGGCCTGCCTTGGCCTCCACTCAAGGCTACAAAGTTTGAATTATAGAAGATAAGTAAATCCCAACAAAAATGGCTGTGTCCACAGACTAAGCAGGAGGCTTGCCTCTGCTCAAGGCTACAAAGTTTCAATTATAAGAAGATAAATAAATCCCAGATACCAAGGCCTCCCCTTGTGTTACCTGAGGGTGTGCCCAAGCTACAAACCACTACAGTACCCTCTCCCAGTCTGCCCCACACCCCAAGGTAACCCCCACCCATGATCTGGATACCCTTCAGGGCAAACCAGCTAGCCCCCATCCATGCACCAGGCCTTTATCCTTTCTATTAAAAGAAAAAATATGCAAATTGAACATCACTCCAACACACAAGATGGCTTTCCCCAGTGAACACAAGATGGCCACCACAAGAAGGCCAGCACTTGGGAGGGACCAGGCCTGCTAGTGAGGGCAGTTGGGGGCTACCAGGCCTGCAGGGAAGGGCAGTTAAGGGGGACCCAGGCCTACAGGGAAGAACATTTTTTGGGGAACCAAGCCTACAGTCAAGGGCAGTTAGGGGTGACCAGGCCTACAGGGGAAGACAGTTAGGAGTGACCAGGCCTGCAGGAGAGGGCAGTTAGGGGCAAAAAGGCTGGCAGGAGAGCAGTTAGGCATCAATCAGGCTGGCAGGCAGAAGTGGTTAGGGGCAATCAGGAAGGCAGGCATGTTAGCAGTTGTGAGACAGCAGTCCTGGATTGTGAGAGGGATATCTGACTGCCCTCAAGGGCTCCCAGATTGGAGAGGGTGCATGCTGGGCTGAGGGACATACACCCTCAAGCACTAATTTTGTGCCCCGGGCCTCTAGTTTTTCAATAAGTCTTTAAGTGATTTTCATCTATGTTCATTGTGGCTATTCTCCCATATATATTCTTAATATTAATTACTTCTTTTATATATATATATATATATATATATATATATATATACACACACACACACACACACACACACACACACACACACACACCTTTTATTGATTTCAGAGAGGAAGAGATAGGAAGAGAGAGATAGAAACATGAATGATGAGAGGGAATCATTGATTGGCTGCCTCCTGCATAATGAACCGAGCCTGCAACCCAGGCATGTGCCCCTGTCCAGAATCGAACCCAGGACCATTGAGTCTGTAGGCCTACTCTCTATCCACTGAGGCAAACCAGCTAGGGCTATTAAATACTTCTTAAGGATTAAATGATTTAAACTAAAATATATTGGGAAGTTTTCCTCTCCTATATTTTTGAGTGGATTTCAATGTTAAATATTTTACTTGTGGGTTTGGATGTTTCTTTGTGAGGCTTATGATGTTGAATTCAATCTTTTACTAGATATAGAATATTTCAGATTTTGATTTTTATGTTCTATCACTTTTAATATACTATTTTACAAAGAACATGTCCATTTTATCTCAATTGTCTAATTTGTTAGCATACAGAGGTTTACAATATTTTTTAAATTTTCTTTTAATGGATATAGAATCTGAAACGAAAAAGTCCATTTCACTCTAAAAGGTGATGATTGCTATTATCTTTCCTTATTTTGGTTAGTCTACTAAGTATTTATAAATTTAGTCAATGACTTCAAAGACAAATATTGCTTGTTATTTACTAGATTTCTACCCGTATCTTTAAGAATTCCTTCTTCTTACATTGGATTTCATTTATCTAAGTTCTTAAGGTAGAACATTAAATTGTTTATTTAGCTCAGTTTTTTTTTTTTGCATACAAGCTTTAAAGCTAAAAGTTTCCCTTTATGCACTGTTTAGCTGCAACCAAAAACACTGCTATGTACCCTGCTGGTGTTGCTCAGTGATTGAGCATTGATCCATGAACCAGGAGGTCAAGCTTCCATTTCCCTGTCAGGTTACCTGCCCAGGTTGTAATCTAAGATTCCCAGTAGTGGTCATACCCTGAGACAGCTTATCAATGATTCTCTCTCATCATTAATGTTTCTATTTCTCTCTCTCCTTTTCTCTCTCTGAAATCAATAAAAGCACATCTTTTTAAATTGCTATGCATTAATTTCATTATCTTTAAGTTTAAAATATTTTTATTCCACTTATGATGTTTTCTTTGATCCATAGATTTTGGAATCCACTGAAGTTTGTGTAAATAACTCTTTTATTTATTTATTTTTAAAATTCTCTTGTGGTCAGAGAACATACTCTTTATGGCTTTAACGATTTTAAATTAGTTGATATTTGTTTTATGCCCTAACATATAACCTATATTGGGAAATTGCTATATGCACTAGAAAATAAAAGTGTATTATGAGAGCCCTTAGTGTTCTGTAAATATTATTTAGGCCATGATGGTGAATAGTGTTGTGCACATCTTCATACATCTACAATTTGTATAATTATTCTATAAAATTATGAGAGACAGAGAGATTAAAATCTAATTATGATTTTGTTTACAATCCACAGTTCTATAAAATTTGGCTCTGCTATGATTTTCATCCATACTCCTGATTGTCAGTCTTCATGATTAATTGATTGCTTTATCATGTGTGAAGTACATTTTGTCTGATATTAACATAGCATTATTAAGCTTTTTGATGAGATATCTATTTATGTTTAAGCTATATCTTTATATTTCATGTACATCTATTTTAGATAGTTATAATATTCTCTACTTAGTGATCTCAATATATGTAGTCTTTAAGGTCTGTTTTCTTTTTTCTTATTCTCACAAGAATGGGCTGTTTATGTGGTTTGTTTTTGTTTTGGTTGTTTTTATGCTCTCGAACACTTTTTAAATTTTATTTTTAAATTACATAAAAATTTTTCCATTACCATTCATCCTCTTTATGCCGTCTTCCATCTCCACAACTCTCCTCACTACCACAATCACTACACTGTTGTCCATACCCATGAGTTCTCTTTTTTTCTTGCTCAATCCCTCAAATACCCCAGAACCCTCTCTCTCTATCAGAGCCTACTCTCTAAGTCTGTCTTTATTTTGTTTGTAGAGTTTCTTCATTAAATTCCACATATCAATAAATGCATATGGTACTTGTCTTTCTCTAACTGGCTTATTTCACTTTGCATGATACTTTCCAGGTACATCCATGATATTCCAAAGGTTAAGTGTTTCTTCTTTTTTATGCCCAAGTAATATTCCATTGTGTAAATATCCCATGGCCTTGTTATCTGCTCATCTACTGATAGGCAATTGAGTTGCTGCCATATCTTGGCAATTGTAAATAAAGCTTCGATGAACATAGGGATGCATATATTCTTTTTTTTTTAATTAGTGTCTCAGATTTCTTGGGGAAAATTCCTAGAAATGAAATTGCTGGGCCATAAGGCACTTCAATTTTTATTTTTTTAGGTAACTTAAACCTCAAGTAACACTCCCTTTGTAATTAAAATTTTACTTTCAGATAATTAAATAAGTTAGCAAATAAAAATCAATTTTATCATGAATTTTGGTTATTTTGTAAAAATATGTTTTCCAAAACATGTAATTCACTCTATCACCTCACACATAAAATCTTTTTTAATATATTTTATTGATTTTTTACAAAGAGGAAGGGAGAGGGATAGAAATTTAGAAGCATCAATGATAGAGAAAAATTGGTCAGCTGCCTCCTGCACAGCTACCACAGGGGATGTGCCTACAACCAAGGAATCGAACCCAGGACCCTTCAGTTCACAGGCTGATGCTCTATCCACAGAGCCAAACCAATATTGGCATCATACACAAAATCTTCATTACCTACTTTGATCACTTATTCCTTATAGGCCATAAGACATAACTGTGATGATCTTATCTTTTATAGTTCTATAGTATGAATTTACATAGTATCAAAAGATCATTCTTTTGTGATGAACATTTTCACATTCTGGTTATCCATATACAGGTTCTAGTAAATCGTAATTTGTCAATATTTTTTAATTATAGGCAGCAGGCAGAAAATGTTTAACCCATTGATTAATAACTTAACATATATTACATTACTAGTCTGATTATAATGCATCTGCTTTTGGACTTGTGAAGCTCGTTCCATTGGGCTTTCCAAATCTTTCTCCCTATATATCTCTCCAGGAGTTTTATTTCATTGGAAAATAAGGAGGAAAATTCTGGGGATATGGGATAGAGTATTAATACAGAGATCTTTGATATACAATTGCAGATAGAAAAAGAATATATGAATAAAGAAAAACCAACAAGAAAAAGAGACTAAGCACTGGGCACATAAAGGAACATAAGTACTGAAAATAGATAGGAAATGAAAAGAGAAGGGAACAATGGGTTAAACATAAAATACAGCAAGAAATAAAATTGGGTAGAATTGATGAAGGGTGCCAAATATGAATATTTTGGACTAGATCTGGGGGTTTTGGATATAAGACGAGCTAAAAGTTTATCTTCAAAGTCTTTTCTATCTACTCTATTCTCACAGACCCCCAGTTGAGGCTGAGAAAGAATACCTCAAGATTGAAAGTACATACGCTACTATTCATGGTCTTATTTCTATAACTAGAGGCACAAAATTCATGCACAGGCAGGGGGTGTCCCTCAGCCCAGCCTGCACCCTCTCCAATCTGAGACCCCTCGAGTGACGTCCCACCAGGATCAGGCCTAAACGGGCAGTCGGACATCCCTCTCACAATAGAGAACTATTGGCTTCCAACTGCTCACCTGCCTACCTGCCTGATTGCCCTTAGCTGCTTCTGCCTGCCAGCATAATTGCCCCTTAACCACTCCCCTGCCAGGCTGATTGATGCCTAACTGCTCCCCTGCCAGCCTGTTTGCCCCCAACTGCCCTTCCCTGCAGGGCCGGTCACCCCCAACTTCCCCCTCTTCCAGCCTGGTCACCCATAACTGCCCTCCCCTGCAGGCTTGATCACCCCCAACTGCCCTCCCTTGCAGGCCTGGTCCCTCCCAACTGTCCTCCTCTGCTGGCCATCTTGTGGTGGCCATCTTGTGTCCACATGGGAGCAGCAAACTTTGACCACATGGGGGCAGCCATCTTGTGCGTGGGAGTGATGGTCAATCTGCATATTGCTCTTTTATTAGATAGGATAGAGGCTTGATGCATGGGTGGGGGGCAGCTGGTGTGCCCTGAAGAGTGTCCCAGATCAGGGTGGGAGTTCCCTTGAGGCATGGGGTGCCCTGGGCAAGGGACCTATGGTGGTTTGCAGGCCGCCCACGCCACCTGGTGACCCAAGCAGAGACTCTGGTATCTGGGATTTATTTATTTATCTTGTACAATTGAAACTTTGTAGCCTGGATTAGAGCCAAGCCCTCTGTTCGCTTGGTGACAGTAGCCGTTTCTGTTGGGGTTTATTTATCTTCTATCACTGAAACTTTGTAGCCTTTTGTGGAGGCCTGGGCTGGCTAGGGTATGCAGAATGTTTGGCTTCCTCAATCTCTAGGGAAACCCAAACCTCCCTCCTGCTTTCTCTGTGGCTGCAACAATCTTGGTTGGGGTAATTTGCATACTCTTTCCTGATTGGCTAGTGGATGTGGCTTGTATAGTGGAGTGATTGTTAATTTGCACATTTCTCTTTTATTAGATAAGATTTTATCTCTTTTTATCTAACCTAATCTAATTTATCTACCATCTATTTATCATCTATTTTGCTGGGAAGTGATTCCGTTTTTCCCACATAGTAAAATGCAGGATCCTCATATTATAAATTTTCTGATTAGATGCTATGTTTGATTCTGATTTATGTTATGTTCCCAGAATTCTGACCTATCAATAACTAGAAAACTGCCAATTTTTAAAATGGAGAACAGGAACCTGATTTGTTACTGAGTGCCTCCAATGTCACCATAACATGCTTACTGCTTGTTAAATTTCCATATTTTTGCCCTGATAGTTATTGTGTTTGGTTCTAAGTTACAGCTCTAATTTGGTACATTATCCAAATGTTTCTTCAACTGTACCTTCCTTCTTGGATTGTAAACTATTTAAGACTTCCCATATTTCATAGTCAAGGCAGTAGCTACATCTCACTCAAACTAGACTTTCTACTTGACAAGAGGCATGTGAATATCACTTTACTATACCTAGTCAAAAAACCACTGTGTTGGTATCAGCAGAATGTCAAATCAGTATTCTGCCTCATTAATTCTCTCCTGAAAGGATCAAGTTTTCATTGAGTTTGGGGCATTTTCTGTTATGTCATCTTTACAGGAAAGAAAATAAAAACAGTAATAGTTGATTGTGGAATTTGTGAGATATCTTAAAATAAAATCTTAATTTATAAATTTTATAATCTCATATATAACAGTTTCTTTATAGGTATATATGGTCTCCTATAAATATTACATTGATTCATTTTTGTATGTAGCTTAAAATGACTCACGAAATGTAAGAGCATTAAAAACATGAAGTTTATACTATGTTTCTAAAAAGTGTCTTTGACACATTTTCTTATTCCATTAATTGTTTACCATTTTAAAAAATCTTAATTAGACTTTTTATTCATCAGTACTATGTCTTTTCATAGTTTTTTCATGTAGCACAATTTGGAACATTTTGAATTTTTCATAAGTTCCAGGTCTTTCTACAGCTACTAAAACACTGTCCATGGTTAAACTTTACAAGAAGTTACAAGTTGATGAACAGCTTTTAAAGATAAACACACTTATGGAGTGAACCATAGTTTTTGAAAAACTCAGCTTCATGTTCGAAAGAATTCTAAAACTGAATGATTTTTCCTCAAAATAAAGCCAATAACTTCATAGAAGTATGAGGTTTGAGAATTAACAAAGCAGAAATTGATTCGGTAACACACCAGTTCTAGAATTTAAGTTCATGCTAACAGGGTCCAAAATACTAAACTTAATAATCATCTTTTTTATTGTTTTAACTTTGCATCTTCTTGTCACTTTGTCTTTACTCAATTATTATTCTTCTGACTGAAAGCAATATTTCTGAGAGTTTACCACTTTTATCAAATGTATTATGTGATATAGGAAAATTAAAATTATGCAGTTCAGTTATTTAAATTTTCTAGCCTTTCTAATATTTGGGGGAAAAAGTTACTTCTCTGATACTACTTTAAAATCATTGTGTATTTATAACTTGCAAATAGGTTTTAGGTACAGTTCTTTTAACAATGGGTTTTAAGTACAGTTCCACCATGCGTTATGTCAGATATGTTAAGGAGAAAATAGTTGATGATACCATGAGAAAATTCATAAAATTATATTGACTAAATCAAATCATTCTGATTTTATTTATGTTGATTAATTTGCTGTAGCATACTAAAGGAAGTTTACTAGCCATATAATCATTAGGTTTTTAAGTCATCTTTGGGTATACTAGTATATTTTAAAATATTTCAGCTTGAAAAAAAAAGCCTTACTATAAGTAGACATGTGTTTTTTGTTCTTTAGCATAACACCTTCCTGTTAAAATAGTAATGAATATTTTCTTTGAAGAATATACTCTTCTTCACTCTCAATCCATATGTTTTACCCTCCCAGGTCCTATCCTAATTAGCCCTAAACAATTTATCTGCCCCTCCTGTGATTGTTTTAAGAATCAGCATTTGTTCTAGTGTGCCCAATAATATGCCATCAAAGGCCTGCCCATATTTCTAGAAAATAAACCATTATTCTACTTATCATGGACTAAAATCTGAGATGATGTAGGCACTGAATATAGTATTATTATCTTCATACTGTATAGAGCAGTATGAGGCCAAACCAGCTGGAGGAAGTCATGACATAAAAATTAAATCAGTCCTGATAATATCATTTGGCCCTAAAAATAGCTGATACGAAGTCTACCCCTGGAATTTTAACTGTTAAGCAAGCCCATATATTTTTTCTCTCTCTTCTTTTCTTATTACACTATGTATTGAGTTTTCTCTTACTGGAAACTAATATATTTCTAACAGAAAAACCTTACTGGCAGTTATTAAAGGGTCAAATATAAATGAACAAGTAAAATGAGAGTAAACAAAGTTCCAAAAACTTGGAACATGTTACAAATTTTTTCAAGTTATCTTAATGTCTAAGATTTTAATAAATGTCACTTTGAAGAAAAGGTGATTGGAGGAAGGTAAATTTTTACATTCTTAATATACCTATGTTATATGGATTCTTTGAAAATTGTATGTATTTGGCCATGTTTTTGCATTTCAATTGCCTAATCTAGATCACTGTTTATTGCATTAAATTTTAATAATTTAAGACAGAACTTCATTACTATAATATCTACATATTTCTTCAATACTTATTTTAATAATAACAACAATAATAGCTACTGTGTATCAAGTGCTTATTGTGTGTCGAAGATTATGCTAAGTGCAAGATACACAGTTAATTATTTAAAAGAAGACATATGTAGAAACTGAGGCTCAAAAATTTTAATAATTTGCCAGAGACAACATACCTGCTAAGAAGCTGAGCAAAATTTAAACTTTATGTCAGACTCCACACCTAAGACTTTAAACACTATGCTACTGAACTCTAAAGTCTATACTTTTTTTTTCTTTTTGGATTTAAATATTAGGCTCTCTATATTTGGATTGTCTCCAAAGGTCACTTTGGATTTCAGGCACATTGTGAAGTATCAGAGGGAGAACGAGTCAGTAGGAGACAGGAGAATAGTTACATGTGGTGCTGACCATTTCTTTAAGAGGAGGAGAATCAGCCACAGAACACAATACCCTTGGTTTTGCTGTGCTGAATAAATAAAAGAAAGAGGTTGTACGCACAGAACCCAGTGGTGAATCTTTCACATAGAAACATCATAATGGTGGCAGTGGTGGCCACAGCCTCTGTACCTTCCTCTTAACCCTCCACAAAGGGCTTATGCAGGACCTTAGACAGAAAGAATTTTCACCCAGAGAACATTCCAGAAAAGGCTACATTCTCAGATGGCGAAGGACATCCTAAATGTCTTAATTCTCCTCCAGTTTAAATCTAGGGAGGAGCACTTCCACCTCTTCTTCATTCATCATATCTGTCCTCATCTAGTCCATGAGTTTCTCTTCAGGTGTGCAGTCTCTGCACTGTAAATATTATATAGCTTCCCAGATGATTCTTCTTTTTAGGGCAGGTATTTGTCAAACTGTAGCACTTCATTTACTCTTTTTATTGCGTTTATTGGTGTGACAGTTTAGCAAAATTATACAGTTTTCAAATGCACAATTCTATAACACATCATCTGTACATTGTATTGTGTGTTCACCATCCAAGTTGTCTCCATCCATCACCATTATGTCCTTATATCTTGCTCCACTACCCCCCAAAATCTCCCCCCTACCCCCAGCAATTACTACACTGCTGTCCATGTCCATGAGTTTTTCTTTTTTCCTTTTTGCTCAATCTCTTAACCCCTCCCACCCAGCATCCCATTCGCTGAGATCTGTGATCCTGCTCTCTATGAGTCTGCTTCATTTGCTTGTTAGTTCATTGTATTCATTACATTTAACATAATAGTGAAATACTATGGTTGTTGTCTTTCTCTTACTGGCTTATTTCACTTAACATAATGCTCTCCAGGTCCATCCTTGTTGTTCCAAAGGATAAGAGTTCCTTTTTATGGCTGAGTATTATTCCATTGTGTAAACATGCTAAAACTTTTTTATCCCTTCCTCCAGTGATGGTTATTTAGGCTGTTCTCAAATCTTGGTTATTGTGAATAATGTTGCAATAAACATAGGTGTGCATTTATACTTCCAAATTACTGTTTCAGACTTCTTCACATGAATTCCCAGAAGTGGAATCACTTTAATTTTCCACAGTGGCTGTACTAGTCTGCATTCCACCAATGGTTTATGTGAATTCCCTATTCTCCACATCCTCGCCAACACTTGGTGTTTGTGAAATTATTGATGACAGTCATTCTGACAGCTGTGATATTTTACTGTGGTTATAATTTGTATCTCTCTGATGATTAGTGACCTTGACTATCCCTTCGTATATGTCTATTGGCCATCTGTATGTCCTGTTACTATTTAGTAGACATTTATAATTTTGGGGGGGCCTAACACTTTTCTTTTGAAACAGTACCCAGTATTTTCTTTAAGGAATATCATTTTCTTCACTATCAATTCATATAGTCTATGTATGATTGAAACCTCCCCAAACATCCCAATATTACATACTGATTAGCATAAACCATTCATCTGCCCTCGGTGATTGTTTTAAGAGTAAACATTTGTCATACTGTAGCCAACAATATGCACTCAAAGGTTTATTTATATTTCTGAAAAGGAGACTTATTATTTTTTAAGAAACCTCCATATTGCTTTCCATAATGGATTAATAAATTTACATTCCAATAGTGTATGAGAGATGAAATCTTTATTTTTCCAAATACAAAATTATAATTATGTGACATGATAAAGATGCTAACTGTTGTTACAAGAGCAATCATATTACAATATAAAAATGTATCAAATCAGCATGTTATATACCTTAAATTCACATGCTATATATCAAATATTTTGATTTTTAAAAAGAAAATGTTGAGTGTATAATAAGAGAAATAAAACATAGTGCAAGTAAGATTTTGTGTCCTACGATTGAAAATGTGAAATGTCACAACAAAAATGGTGAGGATTACATACAAGTACATAAAATATCCCAACTTTAGAATTAGATGTTAAAATGAAATTTAAAGTAAAATAGTCAAGACTCTCATAAAACATGACAGATTTTATTCAAAAGTTACCTGGGGAGCTAAGACATTTTCAAACATATGTTAAGTTGTGTAAAAAGAACCGACATTTACAATAAAATACAACTCTCTTAAAAATAAGCTCTGCAAGATGCCCCCTTGAGACTTCTAAAGATTCTGTTACTTAATTTGCATTCTGCTTGACAATATTTTTAAATTAAAAAACCCAAGACTTTTATAATGTGTTTTTCAATCAGGCCATAACAAATTTGCATGACAGCAAAGACATAATTTACAGTTTCAATGGTTTTCACTGACTGATTAAAGTGTAGTAATGTCAGATAGTAAAACATGTTGACTACAATAATCAATTTGTACAATATATTTTTTTATTTTTTGAAATGAAAGTAGAATAATTTAGATGCAGCTTTTTTTCCTTCAAAATCTGGGTCTATATCATTTGTGAGTTCTCTTCTATGTTCATCAATTTCTCTTAACCTATACTATGTTGATACTTCAAGGAGTACTAATCTAAGAATATAACTAGAGTGGACTAATACATCTGGAAAAAAATGGAGATCATATATCAGACTTCAGTAGGAAATCATATGTAAAAAATATTACCAACAATAATACAAATTTGAACATTTTTTTCAGAATTTGGTTAACTCAGCCTTGACTTTGATCTACTGACCAAAAAAAAAAAAAAAGTAAACTGAAAATAATAATGATCTACATATACTTGAAGATACAGAGAGAGAATTTGGCTTTAATGTCTTAAGTTCACATGAAATTAAATATCAGCTGATTATTAGACAATGACTAATTTTTTAAAAATATATTTTATTGATTTTTTTACAGGGTCCCAGGTTCGATCCCTGTCAAGGGCATGTACCTTGGTTGCGGGCACATCCCCAGTGGGAGGTGTGCAGGAGGCAGCTGATCAATTTTCCTCTCTCATCGATGTTTCTGACTCTCTATTCCTTTCTCTCCTTCTCTGTAAACAATCAATAAAATATTTTTAAAATACAAAAAAAGCTTGTTCTTTGAAAAGAATAATAAAATTGGCAAACTTCTGGCTAGACTCACTAATATAAAAAGTCTCAAATAAACAAAATCAGAAATTATAGAGAAGTTACCATAGATATCATGGAAATATAAAGGACTAATTAGAACACTATATAAGATGATATGCCACCAAATTCAATAACATATAAGAAATGGAGATGTTCCTGTAAATATACAGTCATCCTAGACTGAATCATGAAAAATCAGAAAATCTAAGTAGACCAATCAATTGTGTGGAAATTAATGCAATTATCAAAAACCTCTAAAAAAGTAAAAGTCCTGGATCCAAAGTTTTCACTAGTGAATTTTACCAAACTTTCAAATAAGATTTACTACCTATTGTTCTCAAACTCTTCCAAAATATTGAAAAAGATGCAATACTTCTTAACACATTTATGAGCCTAAACATAACCCTTATACCAAAACCTGGCAAGAATGACACAAAAAAGGAAACTACAGATCAATATCTCTGATGAATGCAGATGCAAAACTTCTAAGCAAAATCTAATAAAATAATACATCACGGTGAAGTGGGGTTCTTTCACTGTAATATACCACACCAACATAATAAATGATAAAAACATATGATCTTATAAAAAGATACAGAAAAAAATTTGATAAGATACAACAATGATTTATGATTAAAACACTCAATTAAATGGGTATAGAAGGAAAGTACCTCAACATAATAAAGGACATATATGAAAAACTCTCAGTTAATATCATATTCAATGGTGACAAACTTAAAGTTTTTCCTCTGAGATCAGGAACATGACGAGGATGTCCACTGTCACTGCTCTTATTGAACATAGTGCTAGAAGTCCTAGCCAGAGCAATAATACAAGATAAAGACATTATATATATATATATATATATATATATATATATATATATATGTATATATTAGGAATGAAGAACCAATAGTGTCTTTTTTTAGATAACATGCTTCTTTATATAGAAGCCTTAAAGACTTCACCAAAAAGCAATTAGAACCAATAAACAAATATAGTCAAGTTGCAGGATACAAAAATCAATATACAAAAATCCATTCCATTTTTATACACTAGCCATTTAATTTTAGAAAAATAAATGAAAAAAATTATTTTACAATTGCAACCAAAAGAATAAAATAGCTAGGCATAAACTTAACAAAGAATGTGAAGAACCTATATCCTGAAAATGACAAATCATTATTAAAAGAGATTTAAAAAGACATACTAAAATAGAAAAATATTCCATGTTTATGGATTGGAGGAATCAACATAGTTAAAATGGCCATATTACCCAAAGCAATCTACAGATACAATGCAATCCCCATCAAAATTCCAATGGTACTTTTTAAAGAAATAAAACCAAAAAATCATTATTTTTTATGGATCCACAAAAGATCCTGAATAGCCAAAGCAATTTTGAGGGAAAAGAATTAAGCCAGGGTATCACACTGCCTGACTTCAAATTATACTACAAAGTAAAGATAATCAAAACAGACACGCATACCAATGGAACAGAATTGAAAGCCCAGAAAATGACTCATATGTATATGGGCAAATAAATCTTGACAAAGGTTTCAAAAATATACAATACGGCAAAGAAAACCACATCAATAAATGGTGCTGGAAATTTGAAAGGAACATGAAAAAGAATGAGACTGGACTATTAATTTCCTGCTATACAAAAATTAACTCAAAATGAATCAAATACCTAAATATAAGACCTGAAACAATAACAATAAACTACATAGAAGAAAGCATAGGTAGTAAACTTATGAGCCTTGGTCTTAGAGAACATTTTATGAACATGATGCCAAAGGCAAGGGAGGTAAAGGCAAATGTAAATGAATGAGTCTATATCAAACTAAAAAAGCTTAGGTACAGCAAAAGTAACTATCAACCAAACAAATGACAGCCAACAGAATAGGAAACAATATTTGCAAACAACAGCTCTGACATGGGGTTGATATTCAAAATATATAAAGAATTCATAAAACTCAAACCAAAACAAACAAACAATTGAATTAAATTATGACAGAGGACCTGAACAGTCAGTTCTCCCAAAAAGACATTCAAATGACCAACAGATATATGAAAATATGGTCAACTATCCTACCTATTTGTGAAATTTAAATAATAACTGTAATGAGATACCATCTCACACCCGTTAGAATTGTTATTAACTTGACAACTAATAACAAGTATTGGAGAGGTTGTGGAGAAACGGAAACCCTCATTCACTGCTTGAGATAATGTAAACTGGTACAGCCACTATGGGAAACAGTATGGAAGTTCCTAAATTTACCATAAGACCTAGCATATGCTCTTCTGAATATCTGCGGGTAATATTTGAAAAAAAATATTCAAAAAGGCATATGCACCCCTATGTTCATTGCAGCATTATTCATAGTGGCCAAGACGTGGAAACAACTGGAGTGCCTTTGCTAGATGATTGGACAAAGACATGATACATATATACAATGGAATATTACTCAGCCATAAGAATAGATAAAATACTTCCATTTGCAAAACCTGGATGGACCGTGAGAATATCATACTCAGCAAAATAACTCAGACAAAAGAAGTTAAGAAGCATATAATTACACACACACACACACACACACACACACACACACACACACATATATATATATATATATATATTAAACTGAATAAATGAATAAACAATGAAATAAAACAAGAAAAAACTCAGATAGTATGCTGGTTACCAGAATTAAAGATGGGTAGAGGATAGGAAAGAGTAAAGAGGGTAAATATATAATAAGGGATGATGACTTGACTTTGGGTGGTGGGCACATAATGTAATATATAAACCATGTATCATAGAAATGTACACATGAAACTTTTCTAATCTTACTAGTGGCCCAGTGTATGAAATTCATGCAAATTTAAATGGAATTGATTAGAGGAAATATTTTAATATTGCTATTTGCTCTTTTTCTATAATAGAAGTGTCAGAGATAAAAGAAAATTAGTAAAATGGATATGAAAATCTCCCACCTGTCAGAGTCTGGGATGCACTATGGGTCCCAAAGTCAAGTCCCAGCCCACCAGTGCGGGCCTCAAAATTGCACAAGACCTGCACCTGGCTGGCCCCACCCTTGTCCAGCTCTGCAGGGTGGGAGGCACAGCCTCAGATCCCCCGGTCCAGCCTCAGGTCCCTTGGCCCCAGTGCAAGGGCTTGAGGGAGTGACAACCATTTGCATATTAGCTTTTTATTTTATAGGGTTAACCAATATCACTCCAATAAATTAAATAAAAAAGAAATATATACTTAACCTAGAGTGTGCTTATTATATTGAACAAGTGTGATATTTAACAGCTTTGCCCTTCACTGTAAAGGGGAGAATTAGCATATACTTCTACCTCTTCATTTACCCAATGAATCTTATTCTCAAAAGTATTCTGGGAGAATACCTGTCAAATGACTTAATGAACTCTTGATATATTATCTATAACAATCTCTAAATATAAAGATTTCTCAGAGAGAAAAGGAAAGTGGTAGGGTTTTTTTCTAGTCATGTTTTGTTTTTGCAATAATATATCTTTAACAATATATTTAAATGCCAGGGTGAGGCACTTGAACTCAACATGAATGGCTGATAAAATCAATATGGTACAATGAAAATAAATATTTTATCTGAGTTCAAAATTAGTGAAGCAGCAGATTTCTGGGCAGGCTGTATTTTCTCTTTTCAAAGCTGGGGAAATCTGCTATATGAAATACTACAAGTCTGAACCAGTGTCTTAAAAACAAGGAGGCTTTAAGCAGGTCACAAGATAGAGCTGAAGACAGTTAACATAGGGACACAATCCAAAGGTGTTTCACAATATAATAGATAAGTGTCCTGAAGGGAAAAAAAGGTGCAGTTCAAGCAAGTCCTGAAGTTCCCCACTTTACACTCTCACGGAATTTCATTATCATCAAAATCAAGAGGTGGTGATAAGTCCTGAGGACCTCTGCTAACACCTGCAACTGTGGATTATGATCATATTTGGCAGGGCAAGGAACACAGCCAATCAGGTACAACTCTAAGCAAGCTGCTCTTGTGAAATAAATGGGTGGTGATAACATCTGGACATAATATGTAGAAAATCCATTTGTTAGAAAAGCAAGTTACTTATATGTGTGTTATTTGGTTTGCTTGTGTTTTCCCTCAGATATACCAAGATCCTTGATAATAAAAATGATTATTTTCTTTAGAAAACAAAACAAGACAAAAAACAAATAAGCAAATATCCAAATCAATTGTGAGACTGTCACCTAAATTAAAATTAAAAAGTAGCCTTTTGTGACTTTTCTTTTTAACCTATGGAATATATTGCTATTACAAAGCATAAGAATGTTGCTGGCAAGGAAGAGTTATAAAATATTTGATTGACAACTTCAATGTTACAAGGGGGAGTAATAAAATATTATTAGACTCTCCTTTTTGGTCTTTGCAGTAAGGTGAAAATGAAAGTGCCAGTTAAAATTAATGGTTGACAATTTTGGACATAATAACAAGTACTATTGCTTTTTTATTTTTTAATATATTTTTTATTTTTTTTGCAGTATAACTTAGTTTTAATAGTAGTACATATGTTTCCTTTTTTCTCCCTCATTATCTTCCCCCCAGCCTTCCCTACCCCCTAGCACATGTCCCCACCTGCCCCCCCCACCCCAGTGTCTTTCATTCATTGGTTTTGCTCATATGCATGCATATAAGTCCTTCAGTTGATCTCCCCCAGCACCCGCCCCCACCCTCCCCAGCCTTCCCCCTGTAGCATGACAGCCTGTTCAATGCCTCCCTGCTTCTATATCAATCACTCTCCCCTGTTTCTTTTCTTCAAAAATATCTTGCCTCTGCATACTAGAAATAAATGTCTAAGAACAAAAAATGTTTGAGTCTCAGTACTATTGCTTTGGTCAGTGTGAAACTGATGAAGGTCACAGAGGCCAATTCTGTATTAAATTCCAAGAAAGGCACAGTAATTTTATGACCCCAATAATGTTTGCGAATTTAATACAAGCTAAGTTAATGAAGAGGGTAGTCAAAGCCATTCTACAGTGTTTACATTATCTGTCCCTATATGTTAAAGGAATAATTTAATTTTCATCTTGCACCATTAATTCTGACAAAAAATATTATTTTCTCCATCTGGGAGATTTTAATCTAGACACTGATCTATAGAGTCACTATATGACTTTATTAATGACATTAATGTAGTTCCTTCACATTTGTATAGTAATTAACATTTCCTAAATATCTTATGACCAATTATTCATTTTGTTTTCATTGTGTCCCAAAGTAATAAAAATCCCATGGGATATTATTCTTACTTTGTACTTTTGTTCATTTTTTTAACATGAGTGTAATCTGGGCCAGAAATTTCCTAGAATGAAAAGTTGCTCACTATCAATGGGTATAAGATAAGAGTATAGAGTAAAGGGAGCCAAGTAATTTCCCTGATCTCAATATCAGTTTTCTCAATAGTAAAATGGAGAAGAAAGGTACTTCAGCCTTAATATTACAGAAAGCTATGAGTCTAGGTCAGGTACTATTTGAAATCTTGAATATTCATCTAAGGTTTAATATCTGTTGGGAACAGCCTAGGTGCCCATCAGCAGATGAGTGTGTTAAAAAACTGTGATAAATCTACACAATGGAATACTATGCCACTATAAAAAAAAAAGAAGGGACTTTTACCATTTGCAATAGCTTGGATGGTACTGGAGAGCATTATACTATGTGAAATAAGCCAGTCAGAGAAAGATAAATATTACATGATCTCACTCATATGTGGGATATAATGATCAACATAATTTAATGAACAAGAATAGATCCAGAGACCAATGGCAGGGGAGGGGAGTTAGACAGCAACCAAAAGACTTGTATGCATGCATAACTAATGGACACAGACACTGGGGCTGTGGGGGCTTGCCCAGATGGGAAGGGCTGGGGTGGTTCAATTGGGGAAAAAGAAACATATGTAAAATTTAGACAATAAATAAAGGTTAAATATCTGGGCCATAATTGTGTGTGTGTGTGTGTGTGTGTGTGTGTGTGTGTGTGTGTGTGTGTGTGTGTGTGAATGTGTGTGTAAACAAATTTGAAGATGCAGAGACAATTGGGGAAGTCAAATATGATCTTTTTTTCTTTCCATCAACATTTAATCTTTCTCAATTCAGAGAAATACTTAACAGAATGAAGACACCAATGATAGAACCTGCAATAAATAAATTAAATATGGAATTACTGAGCTATTAAATGCAAAGCATTTTGCAACATGCCACTGCTGTTATTTGAGTCATTTTATGCCTATGCTTTAGGATCAGGCCTAAACAGGCAGTCGGACATAACTTGATGGGTCCCAGATAGGAGTGGGTGCAGGCTGAGCTGAGGGACACTCCCCCGTGCACAAATTTTGTGCACCAGGCCTCTAGTATCTTCATAAAAACACTTAAGGTGCTACATTACAACAAAATAGTCAGTTAAAATGTTTAAAAATTGACTCAGGTAGTCAATTGTATTTTGGCTAAATAATACAGACAACAAGCTTGACATTTTCATAGTATTTGCCATTGTTACCTGTTTTGGTGATACATCTGGGAAATCATTGCCAAGACCAATGTCAAGAAACTTGTTCATATGTTTTCTTCTAGAAGTTTTATAGTTTATGTTCTTATTGTTAAGATTGTAACCCATTTGCAGGTGCTTTTTTGTTTCAATTCTCATGCACAGATTAGGAATGTCACCAGCAAATAATTTCCTATTGTCTTATGATTTAGACTAACATAGACCTTTCACATTTCTTGGCTGGCTCCATATTCAATTAGCTTTGACACACTTTACAGAAACAGGCTTAGAGTTCAGACTGATATAAAATATATTTTGTGGTGAAGGGTTAATACAAATCTAGTCCCAATCTTTCCACATCCCTCCCTGATCCCCCAAAATATCACTCCATAAATTTGCATATCAGGAACCAGGAAGGAAAATTAGTAAAAATGATGGCAATTGGAGGAAAAAACTTTCTCATCTGCAGCAGCAGCTAGTGATGGTTATTAGAAATGAGTGCCATTTAGATACTGTAAAAATGATGAAAATGGATGAAGCTATACAACTTAATGGAGTGAAAAGATTGGTTGAGCTATTAGATCAATATAAATATGTAAATGAATTGCTAAATATATTTCCAGGTTGCTGTGACCATTTTGTATTTTCCAAATATTAATTATTTTAGGGTAGATGTCAGAATTGTTGGACACCAAAATACTTCTTTTATTACTTTTTTTACTTCTCACCTGAAGATATCTCTTTATTGATTTTAGAGAGAAGAAGAAAGAGGGAGAGGAAGAGATAACCTTAAATGTGAGAGAGAAACATCGATTGGTTGGTTGCCTATACCATACGCACCCTGACCAGGAATTGAACACACAACCTGGGTGTGTATCCTGACTGGGAATCAAACCTTCACACTTAACTTTGAATGTATGGGATGATTCTCCAACCAACTAAGCCACACTGGCCAGGGACAAAATATTTATTTTTTAGAAAGAAAACCTTCAGTTTTAGTAAAAAGACCTTAGTTCTTGTGAATGGAACTTATCAATGGAATTCAGAATAAGGATAACATTCTCTGAAGTTGTAATTATGGATACTTACACCCACTATTATTACTAGTAGTTTATTTGGTAAACTAAAGTATGTGTAAAACTAGATATTGAATGATAATGTCATTAAAAAAACTGAAGCACAAATAATTGTGAACCTTCTTCTCCCTCCTTGAGGGTACACATTAAAGGAAAATGGAAAATGGAAAGGGAATGTGGCCCTTATCTAATAAAAGGTTCATATATTCTATAATTGGCATACTGCTTTTATATAGAAATGAATCATATAAATCAAGTTACCCAAAGCAATATGATTTAGTATAATTCATCAAAAATAAGGTACAATTCCATTTCTGTTGTATAACTGAAAAAATAAAAACATGGTCATAAAAAAATGCAGCCACATTGCTTTTAGGATAGCTCTGTTTGAACAGATTCTCAAGATTATTAAATTTAGCATAAAACAAGTAACTATGACAGCGGAGTTGGAATTAAAAAATGGAAATATGGTCCTATGATATTTCAGGATCACTAAATCACAGACAGGGAAGTAGGGACTGTGGATCATTATCATTCAGAAACTAGTTAAGAGCCAAACTGAAGGAGTCAGTGGTGTCTCTTCTACTCCTAGTGAACTGTGAACTGTGTCAAACCTTACCATAAGCACAAAAACAATTAACATTGATTAGAGTTCTGACTTTTTGTTTATGGCTTAAGGCAGTGATGGGCAACATTTTAAGCTTGGTGTGTCAAAATTTGACAAAAAAACGAGCATAACTTGGGTGGTATGTCACTTCGAGAAAAAAACCATAATTTTGCAATATTTATAGTTTAAATAACAAAAAATATATAATTGTAATGTATAACTGTATTTAATAAACCAAAACTTAATTATTTAACTTACCTGCTTAGTGACTTCTTTGTTCATCTGTCAGTTGGTTTCTTTTGTTGGTCTTGATATTATTTAACTTGTGTGGATGCTGTGAACTAAGATAAGGGGAAGGGGAGGGGAATTCTTTAACTAACCTGCCTATTAGTGACTTTTTTGTTGCTGAATTTCATTGGCTAAACCTTCAATGAAGGTTGGTAGTTTGTAGACTTCAAGCCTAAGCAAGCGCTACTAACTTCATCTGTCAATCTGTTTCTTTTGTTGGTTTTGATATTATTTAACGCTGAGTATAAGATCTCATAAAAGTACATAGAGGGAAAAATTGTAAGTAAAGCCATTGCTATATTTTTCAGGGTGCTAAAAGTGTCTGGTAGTTGCTTCCAGGCACTCCAAATTTCCTGTTTGTAGTGGCACCCCTCTTGATTCTTCAAGCGGCACCTTTCCAGATTCTTAAGCTTTGATCTCAAGTCGACAACATCTGAGACCAGATGTTGCCTTGAAATTCTTCAAGTTGCATCTCCAAATCATCAATTTGCATCCATTGGAAACCATTTAATTCCAAACTACTGTAGACTACTACATCAGGATACTTAATTATTTTTATGGTCTGGTCTAAATTGATTAAATCTATCACTGAACTGGTCAAGTAACGAGTCTAAAACATGCTGGTACTTTATATGCAAGGGCTCTATTTCATTTTGTACAGCTGCACTGGCCTTCTCAAAATACTTTGTTTCTCAAGTTTCTACATATCACTTGAAAATTTTAAGTTTATATCACTTGAAAATTTTAAGTTTACTTTCAAAAGCTTTTATGTATCCAAACATAACATCAATACTTTTGCCAAATCCTTGTAACTTTAAGTTCAGTTCATTAATATGAATAGCAAGATCTGTAAAAAATATTAGGGTGTTGATCCACTTACCATCATTGATCTGAGAAAAGTTTCCCAGATCCTTATCCTCAAGAAATACCTTAATTTCTTCAAAGCACTCCAAAAAGTACTCAAGAACTTTGCCTGAGCTCAGGGATCTTACATTATTGAAAATCAGCAGTCCACTGTTGGTGGAATTAACCTCCAGTAAAAGTGCAGAAAATTCTTGCTTGCGAAAGGGCCAAGCAGCTATTAAAATAACTATTTTTGAAACAACTGACAATTAAGTCGTTTAAGTCAATGAATCCTGCCTTGGCACATAAAACCTCCGAATGGATAATACAATGAAAAGGCATAATCAGATGTCCAATAGCTTCCGTAAACAATCTGACAAATTCTACTTTTTCCCCACCATGTTTGGTGCCCCATCTGTCGTCACTGACACAATTTTAGAGATATCAATGCTTAGGTCACGGAATGTTTTTATAACAACCTTACATATTTCATTTCCTGATGTACTTGTTGGCACTGATACTAACTTTATCAATTCTTCTCTCGTTGTGAGACCACCAGAATATCAACCAATAATGGCCAACTGAGCATGTGATGTGACATCAGTAGTTTCATCAAGAGAGATCAAAAAATATTTACAATTACTTATGTCTCCCTTTAATTGATATTGTACTTTTGTGTTCAGTCTCATTATTCGGTCTTTTATGATATTTCTACTGAGTGGTAACTCAGATATTCTCTTAATAATTGCATCTTTATTCTGCATATCGTGAAATAGAACTGGTGCACCTCTGAGGAGAAATTCTGTAATAAATTCTCCCTCACTGAGTGCTTTTCCATGCTGAGTTATGGAATGAGCAATGCTCAAACATGCAGATGTTAAATTTGTAGAGCCTTTTATAAATTTAACGATGGGCAGAGAGACACCAAGATGGCGGCATAAGCAAACACCTATTGTTCTGCCCCGCGCAACGATTTAAGAACTACAACATAACAGCAGAACAGACAAGCACCCAGAATCGCCAGAAAGCTGGCTGAATGTAAACTCCACTAATAGGAGCAAAGGTGGGACACAGACTCAGGACTGGTGGGACCGCAGCCTTTCAGACGGAAACAGGTTAGGAGCCACCCAGGTCGTGCGTGTGCGGGCTGGGGCTGGAGCAGGGACCGGCCGGATTTAAGCGGGGAGCGGCAGAGGCTCCTAGTCCCAAGGGTCGCACAAACCCGCGACTTGCCCCTTGGAAACTTGTCTCCTGGTTCTGGAAACCATCTATTTTACAGCCCTGGGCTGGACCTTTGGTGTGCAGGCACATTTGGGGAAAGGCAGAGTTGTCTGGCAAGGGGAAGAGACTAGCAGCTTTCTCTTGGAGGGGTCTGCAGCCATCCCCATCCAACAGAGACCCGCGTGCATGCATGCATCCCATAGGACCCAGCTGCCGCCACTGCTGCCGTGGCCGCGCAGCCCAGAGACTCCGCCCATCCAACCTGAACACAGTCTCCCTTCACAGCCAATTGGCCTGGAGGTCAAACCCTCCTAGGGCTAACAACAAAAAGCTGGGTTTAAATTCAAAAACACTGAATACAACCCATAAAGGACTGCAGTAAGAGTACCCACCTCAGGTAACCGGGGAGACTGAGCCACTGTCCCTTTGAGGATATATACCACATAAAGCAGCCACCATGCAGAGACATGGAAAAAAATCAGGTGTGAAAGAAATGGAGGAGAAAAGACGACAAGACATAGAGTTCAAAACCATGGTTATAAGGCTTTTCAAGAGGCTCCTACAAAAGGCCGATCAACTTAATGAGAATTACCAGGAAATAAACAAGACCAATCAGCAAATGGATGCGAATTACAAGGAGATGTATGATACTTACAAGGAAATGAATGAGACCCTCAGGGAAATGAACAAGACCTATGAGGATACGAACCAGACCCTCACAGATTAAAAAAAAAGGACCAACTAGAAATCAAGCATACACAGACTGAAATAAAAAATATTACACAAAGTCCTAAAAGCAGTCCAGAGGGCCACAAGAACCAAGTCAAAGATTTGAAATACAAAGAACCAAAATCCACTCAGCTGGAAAAGCAAGAAACAAAAAGAATTCAGATAATTGAAGATAGCGTAAGGGGCCTCTGGGACAACCTCAAGCAAGCCAACATCCGAATTATTGGGGTGCCAGAAAAAGAGAGAGAGCAAGTTAATGAAAACCTACTTGAAGAAATAGTGACTGAAAACTTTCCCCACCTGGTGAAAGAAACTGACTTAAAAGCCCAAAAAGTACACAGAACGCCAAAATATAGGAATCTAAAGAGGACCACACCAAGACATATCATAATTAAAATGCCAAGAGCAAAAGATAAAGAGAGAATATTAAAAGAAGCAAGAGAAAAACAGTTGATTACCTACAGGGGAGCACCCATATGATTGTCAGGGGATTTCTCAACAGAAACGATGCAGGCCAGACGCGAGTGGCAAGAAATATTCAAAATAATGAAGAGCAAGAATCTACAACCAAGATTACTCTATCCAGCAAAGCTATCATTCAGAATTGAGGATCAGATAAAGTGCTTCGCAGATAAGAAAAAGCTAAAGGAGTTCATCACCACCAAACCAGTATTATATGAAATGCTGAAAGATATTCTTTAAGAAGAGGAAGAAGAAAAAGGTAAAAATATAAATTATGAACAACAAATACACATCTATCAACAAATGAACATAAAAATCAAGTGAACTGATAGGCTGATGAACAAGATAAACTGGTGAGTATAACAGAAACATGGACATAGAGAGGGAATGGACTGACAATTCTTGGGGAGAAAAGTGTTGTTGGAAGTACAGCAAGAGATTGGACAAAAATCTTGCAACAATGGGAGAGGACATTGGGCGGGGGAGGTGAGGGCGGAGGGTGGGATAGGTACAGGGTGGAGGGAAGATATAGGGGGATAAAAAAGGGGAAACAATGTAATTAATAAACTGAACAATAAAAAAAAGAAAAAAAGTCATCTAAGGGCACTTTAGTTATATTCTAAAGAATTGTAAATGATACATAGCATTAAGAAAAATTCTACCTGAGGCTGTATAGCACAGAGCTATAACTAGAACAGTAACATTTTATTTATTTTCAAAAGCAAAATCTGAAGCAAATTTGGCAAAATGTTAACATCTGTTAACTTTGGATGGTGGTTTCTTGGGTGTCTGTTATATTACTTTCTGTGCTTATGTATACTTGAATTTTTTCATGATTAATAAAAAAAGTGGGAAAGAAAAAAAATAAATAAATTTAACGATGGAATTAGATTGGCTCTTATAAAGGTGTAGCTGCCTAGAAATGTATTCCTTCCTTTCATCCTCACTTTTTTTCAAGAGCTGGGAATGATTAGTTTCAAAATGTCTATTTATATTCCACGTTCTGATTACTACCGTTTCAGTACATAGAACGCAAAATGATTTGCCATTTTTTCTATAATGCCATACATTTTGGTCCATGTCTCTTAAAAGGGTCAGCTACTGCTACTACCACTTCCTTTGTTTAACCTTGTTTTATTTTGTTTTGTTTTGTTTTGTTTTTTGGGGTGGGGAAGTGACAAGATAGAATTATAGATAGCCTGTTAGCTCTGCAGGCAATTAGGGGTTAAGTAGCCTAATTGACCACAAGATGGCACATGTAACTGTATTTTAGGAAAACGCAGGGTTAATAAGCAGAAATAGGGGTTAATAAGTATGCACAACAGTAATAGTGGTGAAATGGAGTCTGCACTATGCTGCAAAATGGCATTCCTTATATAAATTAAGATGGCTGCCACTATTTCTAATGATGGGAAACAGCACCTGTAACACAAGCCCTCCCCTCTCCCAATCTCTCCCTCACTTATCTCAGTAATTATGGTCAATTACAAATCCACAACATCCCAGAACAGTAGATTGGATGATGGTTGCTGTGGGCACATGGTTGTTAGTAATGGCGATCACAGGGCCCCTAGAGATATGTCCCACCCCGTCATTCTGCTGCTCCCTGCTCTGCTGTCCAGAAGTGACATCAAAGAACCCCTAAGGGCCTAACCAGAAATCCCAGAAGTAGATGCTCTGTGCCAGAGTTCTGTTGTTTTGGCCTATAGTCCTCCGGCACTGAGTGTCTAAACTACACTACAGCTAATCTTTCATCCTCGGCTACTGCACCTGGCCATGCAGTAGCTGAGGATCAAAGATCCTTCATGGCATGCGGCCCCATACTTCTCTGTATGCGACTGCATGCGGCCACATCTCATAAAAAATGAGATGATTGTCATAGGTTTGCCATCATGGGATTAAGGTATGAGTACAAAATTTTCTCTATTTTTACATGTTAAAATAGTTTCCCAACACCATTTGTTGAAGAGAGTATTCTTATCCCCATCTGTGGCCTTGGCACGCTTGTTTGCCATACCGTATATGCATGACTTTATTTCTGGCTCTCTATTCAGTTCCATTTATCTATATGTATGTCTTAAATAATTAAAAATGTTTTAATTATTATAACTTTGTAATATATTTTAAAAGCAGGAAGTGTGGTGCTTCTAGCTTTGTTCTTCTTTCTCAAGATCACTTTGGCGATTCTGGTACCTTTAAGATTTCATTTAAAGTTTAAAATTGTTTTGTCTGTGTCTGTAAAAAATGTCACTGGGATATAGTTGGGGATAGCATTGAATATGTAGATCACTTTAAGTAATATGAACATTTAAACAATATTAATTCTCCTAAGATATGAACAGGGGTATCTTTTCAGGTGTGTATATGTCTTTTTCTTCATTTTAAGTGTAAATGTCCTGTACCACCTCGTTTTATACTTTTTAATTTATTTTTATTGTTAATATTATTAAAGATTTTCTCATCTGCCCCCTCTTTGTCCACTTCAACCCACCCCCCACGAATGTCTGTGTCCATAGGCTATACATACATTTTTTCCGCTAATTCCTTCACATTATTTTAACCAGTCTCCCCTCCTCTTCCTCTCCCTTCTGACAGCTGTCAGTCTGTTTTATGTATACATGACTCTGTTTCTAATTAGACCATCAATATTTTTGATTCATTAGATTCCACATATAAGTGAAATTATAAAGTATTTGATTTTTTCTGCCTGGCTTATTTCAATTAGCATAATAACCTCTAGGTCCATCCATGCTATTGCAAAACACAAGATTTCCTTATTTTTCAGGTATGTGTAGTATTAGATTGTGTAAGTGTACCATAGCTTTTATTTTTTATTGTTTAAAGCATTACATATAATAGAATATATATATATATAATTTTTCCCCATTGACCTTCCCCCAGCCTCCCCTACCCACTGTCACATGCCCTCATCACAACCCCCAGTGTCTTGTGTCTATTGGTTGTGCTTATATACATGCATACAAGTCCTTTGGTTTATCTTTTCCCCGCCTCTCCCCAACACTCCTCAGTATTCCAACTGTAATTAGACAGTCTGTTCAATGATTTACTGCCTTTGTATCTATCTTTTTGATCATCACATTATAATATTCTTTATTTTGCATTAGTGAGAAATATGGTATTTTTCTTTCATTGTCTGGCTTATTTTACTTAACATAATCCTCTCCAGGTCCATCCATGCTGCAGCAATTGGTAAGAATTCCTTACTTTTTATAGCAGTGTAGTATTCTATGGTGTAGATGTACAATAGTTTTCTAATCCACTCATCTGCTGATGGGCACTTAGGCTGTTTTCAAATCTTAGCTATGGTGAATTATGCTGCTATAAACATAGGGGTGCATATATCTTTTCTGATTGATGTTTCTAGTTTCTTGGGATATATTCCTAGATGTTGGATTACTTGGTCAAATGGGAGTTCCATTTTTAGTTTTTTGAGGAAACTCCATACCGTTATCTACAGTGGCTACACCATTCTGCATTCCCACCAGCAGTGCACAAGTGTTTCTTTTTCTCCTCATCATCCCCAGCACTTGTCCTTTGTTGATTTATTTATTATAGCCATTCTGACAGGTATGAGATGGTACTACATTGTCGTTTTGATTTGCATCTTTCTGATAATTAGTGACTTTTAAGCATGTTTCCATATGACTCTTGGCCTTCCTTCTGTCTTGTTTCGAAAAGATTTTATTTAGGTCCACTGCCCATTTTTCATTGGATAATTTTCTTCCTTTTATTTAGTTGTGTAAGTTCCCAGATGTTGGCGATTAAACCTTTATCAGTGATAATATTTGAAAATATGTTCTCTCATACAGTGAGCATTCAGATGTTGGCGATTAAACCTTTATCAGTGATAATATTTGAAAATATGTTCTCTCATACAGTGAGCATTCTATTGTTTTGTTGATGGTTTCTTTGATGTGCAAAAGCTTTTTATTTTGATGTAGTCCCATTTGGTTCTTTTCTCTTCAGTATTCCTTGTCCTAGGGGCAGTATCAGTAAAAAAATTGCTTCATCTTATGTTTGAGATTTGTCTGATGATTCCCCTAGTATTTTTATGGTTTCCCATAATATATTTAAGTCCTTTATCCATTTTGAGTTTATTTTTGTGTATGGAGTAAATTGGCAATCTAGTTTCAATTTTTTGCACTTATCTGTACCATTTCCCCAACACCATTTATTGACTCCATTGTATGTTCATGCCTCCTTTGCCAAATATTAAATGAGCATAGTGGTTTGGGTCAATATCTGGGTTCTCTAGTCTATTCCATTGGTCTATATGTCTATTCTTCTGGAGTACCAGGCTGTTTTGAGAACAGTGGCTATGTAAGACAGCTACTTTGTCCTTTTTTCTCAGCATTGTTGCAGCTATTTGGGTTCTTTTTTTATTTCAGATGAATTTTTAGAAAGTTCATTCTAGGTGTGTGAAATATGCCATTGGTATTTTTTGGAATTTCAAGATTTATTATAAAGTGATTATAATCAAGACAATGTTATTTCATGTAAAAATAGAGAACTGGATCAATCAGAGAGAATAGAGAATACACAGAGTCATGAGTACATGGTCAATTTTCTTTTCTATTGAAAAGATTTTATACTTTTTAATAATTAATTATTTTTATTGTTTAAAGTATTACAAATATTGGTACATATTTCTGTTTTTTTCTCCATTGATCTCCCCCGAGCTTACCCTGCCCCCCAGTACATGCCCTCACCTGCCCCCCCATTGTCTTGTATCCATTGGTTATGCTTATATGCATGCGTACAAGTCCTTCAGTTGATCACTATCAGGCCCCTCTTCCCTCAACATTTTCTGCCTTCCAGCTGAAGTTTGACAGTCTGTCCAATGCTTCTTGGCCTCTGTATTTATTCTTCTCCATTTCTTTTTTTAAAACATCTTGCATCTGCAGACTGGAAATAAACATATAATAACTAAAAATATTTCAGTCCCAATTTCAATGTCCAACAGTTCTGAGTCCCAGTTTCAATGTCAAACTGTTCCTTATGTGTACATGTCAGCAATGATATCTGGATGGTGGACACATGGTGGGAATGCAGGTCCGAACCTCTCTGGTTTGGTCCTAGTCAACCTGCAGCGACGCATAGCTACTGACTGGTAGTATGGCAAGGCACCATCAGCATCTTCCATCTCTGGACTCTTTCTCCTCTTGTCTTCGTGGTTGAAGCAGAGCTGTCAACTCCTCTCTGCTGCAGGAATCCACATGGTCATGGAGTTGTTTTCTGAAAATATACAATGGTTGGAGCAGAGCTGTCAACTCCTCTCTGCTGCAGGAATCCACATGGTCATGGAGTTGTTTTCTGAAAATATACAAACATATTCTCAGCCAAATTTAATAAAGGAATATTTTCTATAAAATTAACTTGGGATCCTTTTCATTTTTGCCCAGTTTTCCTTTGGCTTATTTTGACACCATGTGGGTTTTTCATGGGTATCTTGCTGTTAGCATTATAAATGAAAATTAATTATTGTAAAGTAAATTTTTTCTAGATGTAATTGAATTTATAGATTGCTTTGGGTAGTATGGATATTTTAATGATGTTAATTCTACCAATACATGAACATGTCATATTCCTCCATCTGTTTATGTCTTCCTATATATCCTTTTTCAGTGTCCTGTAGTTTTCCATGTATAGACATTCTAACTTCTTGGTTAAGTTTATTCATAGGTATCTTAAAATTTTTTTTGGTGCAATGGTAAGTGGGATTGCTTTTTTAGTCTCTCTTTTTTTAAGTACACACTATTGGTGTATAGAAATGCCATAGATTTCTTGGGCTTAAATTTGCATCCTGCTACAGTGCCAAATTCATTTATTAAGGCTAATAGCTTTTTGATGGAGTGTTTCAGGTTTCTTATGTACAATATCATGTCATTTGAAAATAAGGACGGTTTTACTTCTTCTTTTCCAATTTGAATGTCTTTTATTTCTTCTTCTTGTCTAATCACAATGGCTAATATTTCCAGTACTATGTCAAACAGGATTGTTGAGAGTGGGCATCCCTGTTTGTTCCTGTTCTTAGAGGAAACGGTATTAGTTTTTACCCATTGAGTATGATGTTGGTTGTGTGCTTATCATATAAGCTTTTATTATGTTGATGTATGATCTTTCTATTCCCACCTTGCTGAGAGTTTTTATCAATAAAGGGTGGTGGATTTTGTTGAATGCTTTTTCTGCATCAATTGATATAACTATGTGATTTTTATCTCTCAATTTGTTTATGTGATGTATTATGTTTATTGATTTGTGGATATTGTACCATTCTTGAATCCCTGGGATAAATTCTACTTGGTCCTGGTGTATAATCTTTCTGATTTAGTGCTGGATCTGACTTGCTAGAATTTTGCTGAGGATTTTGGCATCTATATTCATGAGATATATTGGCCTGTAATTATCTTTCCTTGTGTTGTCTTCATCTGGTTTTAGTGATAAGGTGATACTGGCTTCATAGAATTAGCTTGGAAGTGTTCTTCCTCTTGAATTTTTGGGGATAGTCCGAGGAAAATAGGTTTTAGTTCTTCTTTGAATGTTTGATAAAACTCCTCTGTGAAGTTTGTCCACTGGCTTTTGTTTGCTGGAAGCTTTTTGTTGACTGCTTCAATTTCTTCCATAGTTGTTGGCCTATTGACATGTTTAGATTCTTCCTCATTGAGTTTTGGAAGGTTGTATTTTTCTAATTATATGTGCATTTTCTCCAGGTAGTCCAGTTTGTTAGAATAGAGTTGCTAATAGAACTTTTTAACAATTCTTTGTATTTTGGTGGGTCTGTTGTTATTTATCCTCTTTCACTTCTGATTTTTTTAAATTTTATTTACAATATAACTTATATTTAATAGTAGTACATATGTTCCCCCCCCAATATCCTCCCCCAAGCCTCCCCTACCCCCCAGCACATGTCCCCACCTGCCTCCCTCCCCACCCCAGAGTCTTTCATTCATTGGTTATGCTAAATGTATGCATACAAGTCCTTCGGTTGATCTCCCCCAGCATCTGCCTCCCCTCCACTCCAGCCTTTGCCCTGTAGCTTGATAGCCTGTTCGAGGCCACCCTGCCTCTATATCAATCACTCTCCCCTGTTTCTTTTCCTCAAAAATATCTTGCCTCTGCATACTGAAAACAAACGTACAAGAGCAAAAAAAAGTTTGAGTGTCAGTTTCAATGTCCAACTGTTCTGAGTCCCCATTTCAATGTCAAATACTTATTCATGTGTACATGTCAGCAATGGTATCCAGATGGTGGACACATCGTGGCAACGCAAGATCCATCCTCTCTGGTATGTTCCTGGGCCGCCTGCAGCCACACACAGCTGCTGACTGCTAGCATGGCAAGGTGTCGTCAGCGTCCGCCATCTCTGGACCATCTTCTTGGATGGAAAAGACCCGTCAGTTCCTCACTGTCGCAGGAACCCACATGGTCTTGGAGTTGTTCTCTGCAAACACACAAAAACATTCTCGACCAAAGGTTAACAAAGGGATCCTCTCTGCAAAATAGACTTGGGATTCTTTTTATTTTTGCCTAAATGATTTTCCTTTGGCTTATTTTGACACCATGTATGTATTTTTTTTTTTTTATGGGTGTCCTGCAGCTGGTTTTACAAATGGAATTTTCTTTTCAGGAGTAAGAATTTTCTACATGTATTTTACTTATAGGATATTTTTCCTTACATGATATTACCTCATTGTCCCCCACGCCCCTTTTTTTGGTTAATAGGGGCTTTTGAAAATTTTATCTTGCAGTCTTGGTAATTTTAAATTTTAATTTTTGCATACAAATGTTACTACTTTAGGTTCTTTGGATGTTAGGCAATTTTGCAGTGACATGAACTACTAATAGATAATTTAGTTAATGGTTTAGGAAAATCTTTTTGTCCAGTACAGTTAGATTTTCTTGAGTATTCACTTATTTCACTTGGCCAATTTAAATTAATCTGAAAACTTGATTACTATTTTACTGTCAATTTTAATACTCAAGCAGAAATCTTAGTTTACCCAGTAAATATTTATGGAAAGGGATATTTGCATTTTTGAGTAGGTCCTAAGAATTCTTTGTAATAAATTAAATTTTGATATAGGGCAGCTATTGCTGGCCGAGTCTCTGTCTACCACCTGGGTCCGGTGTGAGTTGTGCGGGGGTGGCGTAGCAGCCGTGGGGGTAGGAGAGCTTCCTCAGGAGGGGTGAGAAATCAAACCCCTGCAAGGTTTGTGGATGAGGGTCTGTGCCCCACCTCTGTTGACCTTTTAGTTCTCTCCTGTTGGCCCCTCTGCGACTGTGCCTGTCTTAGGTTGTTCCTTCCCTGAGGAATCTTACCCGTCTCTGGCTAACCAGCCATCCTCCGGGGCCACACAGGGTGATGTGAGGTTCAGTCCTTTCTCCTTCGTAGTCTATGCCCCCGTGGCCTCCACGTCCAGCACCTGCCATGGAGTCCCCTCGCCTCTGTCGGGGTCCCGGTACTGATCACATATCTCGGGTGACCCAGGTTTCTTCTCCAGAGAGGGCCCAGCTCACGCCACTGGTCGAGAGACAGATCCATGGTGCCAACTGCCCAGAGACTTCAGCCACAGCTTGAACTGAAAGTTCACGCATCAGCTGTGTGTATTTGGATAATAAGAAGAGGGTCCCTCTTGGCAAAAGGGCCAGAGGGGCCAATATAGAATGCTCGGATGCCTTCCCAGTGGCTTAATCCCTTCTGAAAGGGATTTCCTATCCTTTTTTTAAGTTGCTGCCCAACATTCAAAGAATTAGTTTGTAAGTTTATTTGGGATAATTGTATAATATGCTGTTGTCAAATATCAAATATTATAATGACATTGTAGAATAATATCATGTAAGGGTATTGTGGTGTCACAGGAGGTTAAGGAGGGCCTAGCGTAAGAACTGGTGTCCATAAAAGATGACATGCTCTAGGCCATGTTAATTCAATCTCAAACTAGCTGCCAATTTTTTATAACTTTATATAAACTTTGTCAGGGCTGTAAAAACACAAATCACTTACCTTAGTTCAAGCATTCAAATATATTGACTTTCCCCCTTACTCCCACCACCTGCCACTTACTCTGAGGTTTTACATTTTAATGGACTTTTCTCCGTCTCTGGATCCATTGTTGTTCATCAGTCTGTGTCATTCATTATATTCCTCAAATGAGTGAGATCATGTGATTTTTGTCTTTCTGTGCCTGGCTAATTTCACTTAGCATAATGCTCTCTAATTCCATCCATGTTGTTAGAAATGGTAGGAGCTCTTTCTTTTTTACCACAGCATAGTATTCCATTGTGTAGATGTACCACAGTTTTTTAATCCACTCATCTGCTGATGGGCACTTAGGCTGTTTCCAAGTCTTAGCTATGATAAATTGTGCTGCTATGAACATAGGGGTACATATATCCTTTCTAATTCGCCTTTCTAGTTTCTTGGGGTATATTCCTAGAAGTGAGATCACTGGGTTGAATGGGAGCTCCATTTTTAGTTTTTTGAGGAAACTCCATACTGTTCTCCACAGTGTCTTCACTAGTCTACAATCCCACCAACAGTGCAGGAGAGTTCCTTTTTCTCCGCATCCTCGCCAGCTCTTGTCATTTGTTGATTTGTTGATGTAAGCCATTCTGACAGGTGTGAGATCATACCACATAGTCGTTTTGATTTGCATCTCTAGGATAATTAGTGACTTTGAACAAGTTTTCATATGTCTCTGGACCTTCCTTTTGTCTTCTTTAGAAAAGATTCTATTTATGTCTGTTGCCCATTTTTTTATTGGGTCATTTGTCTTCCTTTTATTGAGTTGTATGAGTTGCCTGTAGATGCTTGAGATTAAACCTTTATCACTGATAACATTTGCAAATATGTTCTCCCATACAGTGGGTTTTCTTATTGTTTTGTTGATGCTTTCTTTAGCTGTGCAAAGGCTTTTGATTTTGTTGTAGTCCCATTTGTTTATTTTCTCTTTAGCTTCCATTGCCCTAGGAGCAGTATCATCAAAGAAGTTCTTTTGGCATATGTCTGAGATTTTATTTCCTGTAGCTTCCTCAAATGTTTTTATGGTTTCCTGTCTTACGTTTAAGTCCTGTATCCATTTGGAGTTTATTTTTGTGTATGGTGTAAGTTGGTGGTCTAGTTTCATTTTTTTGCAAGTATCTATCCAATTTTCCCAACACCATTTATTGAAGAGACTATATTGGTGCCATTTTATGTTCATACCTCCTTTGTCAAATATTAATTGAGCATAGTGGTTTGGGTTGATATCTGGATTCTCTAGTCTATTCCATTGATCTATATGTCTGTTCTTGTGCCAGTACCAGGCTGTTTTGAGAACAGTAGCTTTGTAATACAGCTTGAAATCTGGTATTGAAATCCCACCGACTTTGTGCTTCTTTCTCAGGATTACTGTGGCTATCCGGGGCCTTTTTTATTCCAGATGAATTTTTGGAGAGTTCTTTCTAGGTCTGTGAACTATGCCATTGGTATTTTAATGGGGAGTGCATTAAATTTATAGATTGCTTTGGGTAATATGGACATTTTAATTATGTTGATTCTCCCAATCCATGAACTTGGTATGTTCTTCCATCTGTTTACATCTTCCTCTATCTCTTTTTTTAGCGTCCTGTAGCATCTGCGAATAGGTCTTTTACCTCCTTAGTTAAGTTTATTCCTAGGTATCTAATTTTTTTTGGTGTGATGGTAAATGGGATTGCTTTTTTAGTCTCCCTTTCTGTAAGTTCACTATTGGTGTATAGGAATGCCATAGATTTCTTGGCATTGATTTTGTAGCCTGCTACATTGCTGAACTCATTTATTAAGTCTATTAGCTTTTTTATGGAGTCTTTCGGGTTTTTTATGTACAATACTATGTCATCTGCAAATACGGATAGCTTTACTTCTTCTTTTCCAATTTGGATGCCTTTTAGTTCTTCTTCTTGTCTAATTGCAATGGCTAATACTTCCAGTACTATGTTGAATAGGAGTGGTGAGAGTGGGCAGCCCTGACTTGTTCCTGTTCTTAAGGGAAATGATTGTAGTTTTTGCCAATTGAGTATGATGTTTGCTGTGGGTTTATCATATATGGCTTTTATTATGTTGAGGTTTGATCCTTCTATTCCTACCTTGTTGAGAGTTTTTATCAGGAAAGGGTGTTGGATTTTGTCAAATGCTTTTTCTGCATCAATTGATATGGCTATGTGATTTTTATCTCTCAGTTTGTTAATGTGATGTATCACATTTATTGATTTGCGGATATTGTACCATCCTTGCATTCCTGGGATAAATCCTACTTGGTCATGGTGTATTATCTTACTGATGTACTGCTGGATCCGATTTGATAGAATTTTATTGAGGATTTTGGCATCTATATTCATGAGGGATATTGGCCTGTAATTCTCTTTCATTGTGTCATCTTTATCTGGTTTTGGTATTAGGGTGATGTTAGCTTCATAGAAGGAGTTTTGAAGTGTTCCATCCTCTTGAATTTTCTGGAATAGTCTGAGGAGTATAGGTTTTAGTTCTTCCTTGAATGTTTGGTAAAACTCCCCTGTGAAGCCGTCTGGCCCTGGGCTTTTGTTTGCCGGAAGCTTTATGATGACTGCTTCAATTTCTTCCACAGTTATTGGTCTATTGAGTTGTTTAGATTCTTCCTGATTGAGTTTTGGGAGGTTATATTTTTCCAGAAATATATCCATTTCCTCCAGATTGTCCAGTTTGTTTGAGTAGAGTTGTTCATAGTAATTTTTAACAATCCTGTGTATTTCAGTGGGGTCTGTTGTTATTTCACCTCTTTCATTTCTGATTTTATTTATTAGGGTCCTCTCTCTTTGCTTCTTGGTAAGTCTAGCTAGAGGTTCATCAATCTTGTTTAATCTTTCAAAGAACCAGCTTTTGGTTTTTTGATCTTCTCTATTGTTTCTTTTGTCTCTATGTCATTTATCTCTGCCCTGATCTTTAATATTTCCTTCCTTCTGTTTACACTGGGCTTTTCTTGTTGCTTTCTTTCTAACTCTTTGAGTTGTTGGGTTAGATAATTTATTGCTGCTGTTCCTAGTTTTTTTGCAGTAGCATTGTAGAGCTATGAACTTCCCTCTCAGAACTGCATTCACTGTGTCCCATAGATTTTGGATTGTTGTGCTGTCGTTGTCATTTGATTCCATGATGTTTTCTATCTCTTCCTTGATCTCTATAGTAACCAAGTCATAGTTTAATAGCATGCTGTTTAGTCTCCATGTGTTTGATTTCTTTGGGTTGTTTCTATTGTAGTTGATTTCCAGCTTTATGCCATTGTGATCTGAGATTGTGTTTGATATGATTTCTATGTTTTTGAATTGGATAGACTTTGCCTATGACCCAACACATGGTCTATCTTTGAGAATGACCCATGGGCACTTCAAAAGAATTTATATTCTGTGGCGTTGGGGTGAAATGTTCTGAAGATGTCAATTAATTCCTTCTTGTCTAGTGATTCATTCAGGATTGATGTTTCTTTACTCATTTTTTGTTTGGAGGATTTGCCCAATGGTGATAGTGGGGTATTAAAGTCTCCTACTATGATAGTATTTCTGTCTATCTCTCCCTTGATATCCTCTAGGAGTTTTAGTATGTATTTGGGTGCTCCTATATTGGGTGCATATATGTTTACCAGAGTTGCTTCTACTTGTTGGATTGCTCCCTTTAGTATTATGTAGTGGCCTTCTTTATCTCTTGTTATGTCCTTCACTTTGAGATCTAATTTGTCGGATATAAGTATTGCTACCCCAGCTTTTTTTCCATTTCCATTCGCCTGAAGAACCTTCTTCCATCCTTTCACCCTCAGTCTGTGTGCATCTTTTTTTTTGGAGGTGGGTTTCTTGTAGACAGCAGATATATGGGTCGTGTTTTCTTATCCAGTCTATTACCCTATGTCTTTTGATTGGAGCTTTTAAACCATTTACATTTAAAGTAATTATTGATAGATAGTTATTTGTAGCCATTTTTGTTCTTTTCCCCTATGTTCTTTCATGGCTTCCTATTGCTTTTCACAGCAGACCCTTTAGCATTTCTTGCATTGCTGGTTTGGTGGTAATGTATTCCCTTAGAGCTTTTTTGTCTGTGAAGCTCCTGATTTGACCTTCAATTTTTATTGATAGCCTTGCTGGGTACAGTATTCTAGGATTCAGAACCTTTCTTTGCATAACTTTGTATATTTCATTCCAATCCTTTCAGGCCTGATAAGTTTCTGTTGAGAAATCACTTGCTAATCTGATGGGGGTTCCTTTGTAGGTGACTTTCTGTCTGTCTCTGGCAGCTTTTAGGATTCTCACTTTGTCATTGATGTTTGCCAATTTAATTATAACATGCCTTGGTGTAGGTCTTTTGGGGTTTAATTTGCTTGGAACTCTGTGAGCTTCTTTGATTTGTGAGGGTTTTTTCTTTCCTATATCAGGGAAGTTTTCTGTCATTATTTCTTCCAACAGGTTTTCTATTCCTTGCTCAGTTTCCTGTCCCTCTGGAAGCCCTATCATACGTATGTTGTTTTGTTTCATGTTGTCCCAAAGTTCCCTTAGGCTCTCCTCCTGCTTTTTAATTTTGTTTTGTAGAAGCTGCTCTACTTGGGTGTTTTTTCCTACCTTGTCTTCCAGCTCACTGATGCGGTCCTCTGCTTCATCTAGTCTACTTCTGATACTTTCTATGGAGTTCTTTACCTCAGCAATGTCACTTTTCATTTCTTCTTGGGTCTTCTTCATTTCTTCATAATTCTTCTTCATTTCTTCATAATTCTTCTTCATTTCTTCATATTTCTTATTCATTTCTTCCTGGCTCTTTTTCATTTCCTCTTGATTCCTCTTCAATTCCTCATGGTTCTTACTTGTATTGGCTTCTGTTCTCTTCATCCACCCTATGACCATTTCTCTGAACTCTCTCTCTGACAGGTTGCTTGCTTCCATTTCGGTTACCTCTTTTTCTGGTGAGACTTGCTTTTCTTTCATTGGTGGGCTATTTCTTTGTCTCCCCATAGTCTTTCTTCTCTGTGTGTCCTGTTATGTAATTCTCACTCTCCTGTGTTGATTTAAAGGCTCAGACTACAACACAACCAGGTGCAGCACACCAGGCACAGAAGCAGAATGTATTCACAGTATTGGTAACTCCAAATTAAAAGTGATTGCCAGAGGAAGGTAAATTAGGTGATAGGTGGGTAAGAGAGAGTAAGAGAAAACACACTCGCACACACAAAATAAAGAAAGAAAGAAAGAAAGGAAAGAAAGAAAGAAAGAAAGAAAGAAAGAAAGAAAGAAAGAGGAATGCCAAAATAAAGTTGGGAAAAGGGGAAGGAGTAAAAAGAAAGGAAAAGGGAGTAAATTATAAAAATGGGTTGTAACCTCCCAGAGCACCGCCACTAATCCCAGCAAAAGCCAGCAACGAGTACCTGGAGACTGATAGAAACTACATACAACAACTAATATCAAGGGAGGTTAGGGAACACAGAAGCTTAAATCTATCAAAAAACAATGTAAACATCACCAATACACTAAACAATGCCAACTCCAGCCCCACAAAACAAATTAAAATGAAAGAATAACCACACCAATATCACAAATATGCATAAAATATAAACAACATCAGCAGGACCGAGAGAAAAACATTTTAGGATAGTGAAGTCGGAGAAGCATTAGATGTGTATGGACTTGGAGCAGGTGGTTGGAGATTCTATATAACAGTGGGGTGAAATTTTAACAGGGGCTAAAAAGAGAGAATAAGGTAAATCTAAACCAGAAAATGTGTAAGGGGAATAAGACACTAACTAAGGAAAGGTTAGCAAGGGAGTGCTGGCATAAGGGGGATGTTGAAGTAGGTTAAAGAGATACTAAAGGGTAGATAAAAAAGACTATATATCACTAATCTCTGAGTAGAATAAAGATGGAATAAAATGGCACTTAAAAATTTAAATAGTAGTAGAAATAAAATTGATTCCTTAATTTGTGTTACACAAGAGACTATTTATGATTCAGCCCCTAAGTGGTAGTGTTTCTGAATTGACCTCCGGGTCTATTGGTCCTCTCTAGCCTGATCTAAAATCCCGCTATGTCTATGGTATTTACTACTGATTTGTGGAAATTGGCTACCCCAGAGCTGCGTCTCTAATTGTGAGGACCTGTTCTGATCCCCAGCGTCAGAAAAACAGCTCGCCCCTGTGGTCTCCCAGGTTCTCTTCCACCAGGGGATCCCCCCTTCCTCGTTCAGTGCTGAGAAATTCGGATTTAGAGAGGACAAACGCAGTAGCGTGAACTCACGTACTCCTTGTATGTTTGCGGGAAACCCTTTCTCCCCTTGGGTTTGGGAGCCCTCTCCTTCCCAAAACTGCCAGGCTGGCCCTCTCCTTCAGGTCCAAATGTGTCGCCCTCTATGTATCCCCCCTCCTGTCACCAGCTCCGAGGACCCTCTTCCACGTTTGCCGGCTCCAACAGCCGCGCGTTTTCCTCTTTTTTCGCCAGGCGCAAATCTCCCTGTGTTACCAGCTCCCTTAACCCCTGGAGAAACCTGACCTTTCTGTGGCTGAGCACAAGTTTCCTCTGAGTCCGCTTTTTCACCAACTAGGAATCGATGTTGGGGAGGAGGTGGGAGTCTCAGACGCCCAGTGGGTACCGCAACTGTAAAATTATTAGGCTCTTCCCCTTTAAGATGGCGCAGCCGCCTCTGAGCCAGGCTCCGGGAGAGAACCGAGCAGCACAGGAGCCGCTCCGTTAAGGACAGCTAATCTGGCAGTCCCCCTCCTTCTCCCAAAGCCCTACTGTCCCCCCACTCGCCAACAAACACTCCCCCCGCCACCCTCAGCTGCTCACCCCGTCTACCCCAGGACACAAATGATTACGTGTCCTTCTGACCCGCCGCCATCTTACCTGATTTTTTTTTTAATTTGGGTCCTCTTTCTTTGCTTCTTGGTGAGAACTAGCTCTTGGTTTTTTTATCTTTTTTTTTACTGTATGTCTTTTATCTCCTCTCTGATCTTTATTATTCCCTTCCTTTGCTTACACTGAGTTTTTTTGTGTTGCTCTCTTTCTAACTCTTTGAGTTGTAGGATTAGCTAATTTATTACTATTATTTGTTGTTTTTGCAGTAGGTTGTAAAGCTATGAACTTCCCTCTCAAGACCGCTTTTACTGTGTCCCATAGACTTTGGATTATTGTATTTTCATTGTCTTTTGTTGTCATGATGTTCCCTGAATTCCACTGCTTCTCAGTGTTGTAAGCCAGTCCTGATTTTTAAGCAGGCAGTGTGTCTTAATTTAGTATACTCCTTTATTTGTGTTTACACAAGAGTCAATTTATGATTCAACCCATGGTGGCAGTGTTTTTGAATTGACCTGCAGGTCTATAGGTCCTCTCTAGCTAGTGTTTAGATTTTGTTTCCCCTGTAGTACTTAATACAGGTTTGGGGGAGTGGGATGCCCCAGAGCTGTTTCTGTGATGGTTATTCCCCACTCTGATCCCCAGGTTCCAGAAAAAACAATTTTCCCCTGCAGTCTCTTAGAGGGTCCCCAATTGGGTAATCCTATTTATTGGGCTTAGTAATTAGAAGCAAGGATTTAAAGAGGAAAAAAATTAAGAGACAGAGTAAGTGTGCAAAATGCGTGCAAGTCTGTGCAGTTTTTTTTCCCCTTGGGTTTAAGCAGCTGGAATGCTTTTAAAAGTTTTAGGCTGTCTTTTTGTGCCCAAACCAAAGTGGGTTGCTTTTTATAGTTCCCTTCTGTTAGTAGCACTGTGGACCCCCTTCCGCATTCATGGGTCACACTAGCCCCAACATCCACGGATTTTTCTAGACACAGACATCCCCAGGTTCTCCAGCTCCCACCATGAGAGTTTCTCTCTTCTGCAGGGACCACAGACCTCACCTTATCCCAGGCTAAATCTGACCTTTACATGAGGGAGTGTAGAGCTCATCTGAATTAACATGCTTATGCCACTTGGGGACCAGTGTTCTTAGGTTTGCTGTTGTTGGTGGGTGCCATAGTTGTTGATTCCCCAGGCCTTTCAGGCTTCCCATAACATCCACATTCCCCTTCAAGATGGCCTGGTCTCTGCATCCAAACTGGTTGCTCCAGGAGAAGTGGGAAATGCCTGGTCAGGGGAGTCCCATCCAGCAGTCTCCTGGAGTATAGCTGTCTCTCATTCACCAAGAAACACTCCCCAAGCGACCGCACACTCTCCTTTTGTTTTCTCACTCACACACTATTTTGCAGTCTGCCTTCCTGTCAGCAGCCTTTTTTTTTTTCCTTCTCTGTACCACAGCTTTTTGATCCACTCATCCAGTAATGGACATTTAGGTTATTTTCAGATTTTGGTTATTGTAAATAATTCTGCTATGAATACAATTATATATATATATATATATATATATATATATATATATATATATATATAAATTCTTTTGAATTGGTATTTCAGGATTCTTATGATATATTCCCAGAAGTGGGATAATTGGGTCAAATATTTATTCTTAAATATTTTATGCTATTATAAATGAAATTGTTTTATTAATTTTATTCTGGAATGGTTTATTGATAGCATATCAAAACACAACTGATTTTTGCATTATTATTTTGTATGTTGCATCTTTCTTAAAATTATTTATTAGTAATAATAGATTTTGGGACATCTTTAGGGATTTTTACATATAGAATCATGCCATCTTTTAACAGTGGTAAGTTTACTTTTACCTTTCACATTTGAATTCCTTTTATTTATTGTTCTTATCTAATTGTTCTGGCTAGGAATTCCAATAATATGTTAAACAGAAGTGTTGAGAGTGGATATCTTTATCTTGTTCCTGATTTTAGAGGAAAAACTTTCAGTTTTTCACCATTGAGTATGCTATGAGCTATAGGGCTGTTACCTATGTTCTTTCTTTCTACATCTAGTCTGACTTAGGAAAATACTATTTAACATTCCCTGCCATACCTGACATGTACTCTTTAATTTGGATTTCATCCATTGCAGTAAGTGACAGATACTTTTGACACTCTTGCTACCCACATTATTTTTAACAGCTCAACTGTTGACGATATTTTGTAGCCTAGGGGTCCTTAATGACAACATGTTCTTTCTCTCCTTAAGTCTTTTTTTACAAGTTTAATGAAACACGTTTTTAATTAGCGGCACACTAATGAATAAATGTAATCAGATACATGCCCTAATGAACAACCCTTGTAAAAGAGTCTATAAGCTCAAATATGAAAATTTAAATCTTTATGTGAAAGCCAATTATTATGAATAAATAGTTGTCAAACACTCAATGTAAAGAATCTTATCAAAGCAAAACAATGTTATTTCTTAAAAGGTGATTTCAGAGGTTCATTATTTAGAAGATGATTTGTATCAACTTTATTTCTTTAGTTAAGAGAAAGAGATTTTCTTTAAATAAGCACATATTAGCAAAACCAGTATTGTAAAAAAGACATTAGTCAAGAACTACTATTCCTCAATACATTAAATATATTTCAGCAATAACACAGAGTAAATTAATACCAAAGTCTGGTTAATAAAACACACAAAATTTCAAGTTAGGATATTTGTGTTAAATTCATGATTCTGTAACTAATTAGTTGTGTGATTTAGAAAAAAAATGAACTTTCTCTTAACCTTAGTTTTCCTTTTGTGTAATGAAGAGAATGATATTTTTTGCAAATGTTCTTTGTATGGGATAATTGAATTCAAAAAAAGGTAATTACTGTAAGAAACTATGAAGATAGGATAATTTCTACTCTATTTTTTATTTTTAAATATATTTCCATTTTAATTCCCAAAATATGTAAATGTTCAACAATGTTTCAAGTTTGGAATTTGGTCCCATGAGTCAAAGACACTACATAATCCTGTGGTTGCTCTTCAGAATAGTATAATTTAACCATTTAAATTTTATCATTTTAACTTTTTTATATTAAACTAATTTTAAACATACAAAAGTTGCAAAGATAGCACATTGTTGGACAAATTGTTCCTGTTTTAGCACTTGGGACCTTTTTCATGTTGCTTCCTATGTCCTTTTGATATGCCTCCATTCCACAGCCTCCCTTTTTTCCTAATATTTTCTTATTTTCTGACATCACATAGTATCTATGTTTGTCTTTATTTTTCTTACCAATTTCTGCGATTTAACAGTTATCCAAAGAGGAGTACTGACTGATTTATTTTATTGGATAATGGTATTTAGAAACTGTGATCTGGGTTCTATGTGTACTCATTGTTACTCGGGTGTCCATAAGTTACAGGCCCTCTTGACAAGTAGAGCTAGTATATATACTAAGGCACACATTTACAGATATATATATATATATATATATATATATATATATATATTCATTTCCTATCCATTTTTCTATTTGAAAAATAGTTTTTACTAATATGTCCATTTCCAATCCAGCTCAACAGACTTCTATTATTGTATAGTTTAACAATAAAAATAGACATACTATTTCATTCTAGTCTTTGTTTATTTGTAACTCTCTTCTCTGACAGTTGAAAGATTGCCTCTCACATATTGTTCTTTTTTCAATCTTTAATTTCTTTATTGATTAAGGTATTAAATATGTGTCCTCTTCTACATATTAATTCCCCAACCTTCCTCATATATTGTTCTTACATCTTAAAACTCATACAGTAATATTTGTGGATTTAGCTTCTTGTGAATTTTTTTTGGATTTTCTGTCTAGACAATGATATCATCTATGAATGCAAGCACTTTATATTCTTCCTTTCCCAATGATGTAGCTTTCATTTATTTTTCTTGCCTATTTTATTAGTTAAAATATCCTACATATATTTTTAAAAAGTAAGAAGATGAGATGTACTTGACTATTGTTAGGGATACAATATTCTGTCTTCAGTATTGCCATAGGCTGAGCATTTTGCAGATATATTATCAGATTAAATAAATATATTTTCTATTCTAGATTTTTGAGAGTTTTTATAATTATAAGTAATGTTAAATTTGGCAAATATTTTGTCTACATTTTTTGCAATATTTATAAAATACTTTTTCTTCTTTAAGGTGTTAGCCTTGTAAATGGCATGTGTAATTTTAAAATGTTGAAACTACCTTCCATTTGTTTTTATTGTTAAACTATTACAAATATTACCCATCACCCCCCTCTTTGCCTTCCTCCATCCAGCCCTGTCCACCCCCCCCCCCAAAGCCTTCACCACATAGTTCTCTGTGTCCATGGGCTATGTATATGCTATGTAATAAAAGAACAGTATGCAAATAAACCTTACCTCCACTATACCCCGAAGCCACACCCACCACCCAATCAAGAGTGAGTATGTAAATTAACTCAACCAAGATGGCTGTGGCTATGGAGCAAGCAGGAGGCTTGTGTTTCCCTGGCAATGGAGGAAGCCAAGCTTCCTGCACACCCTGGCCAGCCATGGACTCCACTCAAAGCTACAAAGTTTCAATTATAGAAGATCCCAGATTCCAGGGCCTCCACTTGGGTGTGGCTGTCTGCAAACCACCACAGGTCCATTGTCCAGGCTTCCCAACACCCCAAGGGAACCCCCACCCTGATCTGGGACATCCTTTAGAGAAAACCAGCTGGCCCCCACCCGTGCACCAGGCCTCTATCCTATCTAGTGAAAGGGTAATATGCAAATTAACCATTACTCCAACAAACAAGATGGCTGTCTACATGTGGTCATAGATGGCTGCCCCCATGTGGACACCAGATGGCCACCAAAAGATGGCTACCAGGGGAGGGACCGTGGTTGGAAAGGGAGGGCAATTGGAGGTGATCAATCCTGAAGGGAAGGGCAGTTAGGGGTGATGAGGCTGGGAGAGGAGGTAAGTTGGGGGCAACTGGTCCTATAGGGAAGTGCAGTTGGGAGGGATCCAGGCCTGCAGGGGAGAGTGGTTGGGGACTACCAAGCCTGCAGTGGAGGGCAGTTAGGGGTGACAAGGCCTGCAGGGGATGGCAATTAGAGACAATCGGGCTGGCATAGGAGCAGTTAGGCATCAATCAGGATGGCAGGGGAGTGTTCAGGCTGTCAGGCAGAAGCAGTTAGGGGCAATCAGGAAGACAGACAGGCAAGCACTTGGGAGCCAGCAGTCCTGGGTTGTCAGAGGGATGTCTGACTGACAGGTAGGGTTGCCTTAAACAGACAGTTGGATATCACTCGAGGGGTCCCAAATTGGAGAGGGTGCAGGCTGGGCAGAGGGACACCCTCCCCCTGTACACTGATTTCATGCACCAGACATCTAGTTAAATTTATAAATGTCCTGTCCTTAATCTCTCCCACTCCTCCCACACCTCTCTGCTCTGACATTTTTCAATTGGTTCCATGTTTCCATGTCCCTGGTCTTTTTTATTTTTTGCCAGTTTATTTTAATCATAAGATTTCACATGTAAATGAAATTATATGGTATTTTTCTCTCTCTGACTGGATTATTGGCTTAATATAATAATCTCCATGCTATCCTGGCTGATGTTTCTCAATGGTTAGAGTGTTGGCCCACGCATTGAAGGGTCACAGTTTCAATTACCAGTTATAAACACGTGTTCAGATAGCAATTCAAACAACCAATATGTGTGTGTCACTCATATTTATGTATTTCTCTTTCTCTCTGTGTCTCCTTTCCTCACTCCCTCCATCCCTTCTCCACTCTCTCTGAAAAAAATCATGGAAAAAAATCCTTGGGTGAAGATTCAAAATATATAAATCTCCATGCTGTTACAAAAGGTATGATTGCCTTCTTTTATACAGCCTGGTAATATTCCATTGTGTAAATGTACCACAGCTTTTTTTTTCTCATAGTCCTTCAAGCAGGACTTATTTTTATTTTATTTTATTTTTAAAATATATTTTTATTGATTTCAGAGAAGAAAGGAGAGGGAGAGAGAGAGAAATATCAATGATGAGAGAGAATCATTGATCAGTCACTGTGGATGAAGCCCGCAACCAAGGCATGTGCCCTTGACAAGAATTGAACCTAGGACCCCTCAGTCCACAGGCTGATGTTCTATCCACTGAGAAAAACCAGCTATGGCATGCACCACAACATTTTTTTTATCCACTCCTCTACTTACAGACATGGGCTATTTCCACATCTTGGCTATTATAAATAATGCTGCTATGAACATAGGAAATGCATATATTATTTATGATCAGTGTTTCAACATTCTTAGGATATATTCCAAGATTTGGAGTTGGCGGGCCAAAAGGTAGTTCCATTTTCAATTTTTTGAGGAAACACCAAACTGTTTTACACGGGGTCTGCATCAGTCTGCATTCTCATCAACAGTGCATGAGTATCCCCTTTTCTCTACATCCTAGCCAGCACTTGTTTGTTGATTTATTGATGGTAGCCATTCTGACAGGTGTGAGGTGATATCTCATTGTGGTTTTAAATAGTATCTCTCTGATAATTAGTGACTTTGAGCATTTTTTCTTATGTCTCTTGGTCATTTGTATGTCTTTTTTTTTTTAAGTCACTTTTCCTCTCTAGTTTCTTAAAGTGGATATTTAGAAATATGTTTTGGTATTTTTCTACTTATTTATTTAAAATATATTGTATTGATTTTTTAAAAGAGAATAAGGGAGAGGGATAGAAAGTCAGAAACATTGATGAGAGAGAAACATCTATCAGCTGCCTCTTACACACCCCTTACTGGGGATGTGCCCACAGCCAAGCTACATGCCGTTGACCAGAATTGTACCTGGGATCCTTCAGTCTGCAACCCACACTCTATCCACTGAGCCAAAATGCTTTCAGCTTTTCTACTTTTTTAATGTAAGAATTTTATTTTATAAACTATGGGCCCAGTGCATAAATTTGTGCACCTTGAAAGGAACTGTGAGCCATGTAGTTGCAGATGGCACATTGGCAAGTCTTGGCCCATCCTCCACAACCCTGCCCAGCAATTTACTCTGTGGGTACTGGTTCCCTGTCTGCTGGCAACCCTGTTCTCGCCACCACCACTCCCACCCACTGTCAGCTGATTGAGGTGATTGGAGCCAGTGCAAGCTGGCATTATCAGTGGGTGCGAGCACTGGCTACTGCCCCATTGCCCCTCAGGAGCAAGGGGAGGTGAAAAGAACTCAGGGGTGATTGGGCCACCAGCCACTATTTGTACCCACTGATGGTGCTGAGCTATTTGCATTGGCAGTGGGCTGACTGCGTGTACAATCTGAGCTAGCACCTGCAGTGGGTGTGAGCAGGGCCAGTGCTGGCAGCAGGTGTGATCACCAGGCAGGACCATGGTGTGTGGGAGCAAATAAGTTTCAGTAACCACCAGAGTCTGGTTTTGATGACAGTGACCGGAATCCCATCTTGTTCTGGCACCCACATTCACCTGCTCTACCATCCCACTGTGGCCGATGCCCGCCATGTTCTATGTATGCCCCCTGGTAGTCAGCGCACTTCATAGCAACTGGCTGTTTGGTTGTTCCATCATATGGTCTATTTGCATATTTTGCATATATTTCCCTCTAACCATTTATTTAGTTGCATTCAGAATAATTGATATTTTGTATTTTCATTTTTTAAATTTTGATTAATTAATCTTTTAATAATTATGATACATTGCATATCCATTTCAAAACTGTGGACAGCTGAAAAACAGACACATACTATTGTTACAATGATTATAAGAATGACTCTTTATTCCCATACAAAAAAATATAATGGTTATAAGGATCTAACTCCATTTTCTAAAATGTGCTTCTTCAGTATGTCTATTTTTATTCTGGCCCTTTCCTTCTTCTACTAGCATCTAATTTGCTTTTGCTTTTTATTTCTTCCTTAGATTTGAGTGTTACTTGCTTAACCTAGGTTCGATTACTTTCTCAGACCCTCATAGGTAAATAGTTTGAGACTGACAGTTGAAGATTCAGAGTCATGAACAAAGGATCTAGAAGAATTTTTTATGTTTCTCTGCAGGGGTCTGTTATACAGTTGTAAGGGGCCTTTGTCAGAGTTGTGGTGTTATGTGACAAAACATATATTTTGATTTTTAAATATAGTTTTTTTAGTTTTTTCTTTATTGCTTTGAGTGTTTTCATTTTAATCCAGTCAACAACTTTTGTTTAATCCTCTCTTGAAGTTTTCATTTTGATACATGTGCTACTTGGAACTATTTTTAATTCCAAATAATTGTATATTTTCCTGATATCTTATACTATTGATTTTTAATTAATTTGTTATAACTAAAATATAAACTGTATGGTGTATACTTTTAAGAGCATTTCAAAAGTTTGTTTCTCACTCAGAATATCTATTATCTTGGTGACTGTTCAATGTCAATGTTCACTTGAGAAGAATCTGTATGTAGCCTGGGTGGCCTGTTTTCTGAGTATCAATTAAGTCAACTTGATTAAGATTGCTGTTCAAGGCACAGCTGCAGAGGGGCCAACAGGAGAGAATTAAAAGATCAGCAGAGGTCGGGCACAGACCCTCATCCACAAACCTTGCAGGGGCTTGAATTCTCACCCCTCCTGAGGGAGGTCTCCCACCCCCATGGCTGCTTCGCCTCCCATGCACAACTCACACCTGGACCCAGGTGGCAGACAGAGACTGGACCAGCAATAGCTGCCCTATATCTAAATTCAATTTATTACCAGGAATGCTGAGGACCTACTCAAAAATGCAAAGATTCCTTTCCACAAGTATTTACAGGGTAAACTAAGATTTCTGCTTGAGTATTAAAATTGACAGTAAAATAGTAATCAAGTTTTCAGATTAATTTAAATTGGCCAAGTGAAATAAGTGAATACTCAAGAAAATCTAACTGTACTGGACAAAAAGCTTTTCCTAAAACATTAACTAAAATATCTATTAGTAGTTCATCTCACTGCAAAATTGCCTAACATCCAAAAACCTAAAGCTGTAATATTTGTGTGCAAAATTTAAAATTTAAAATTACCAAGACTGCAAGATAAAATTTCCAAAAGCCCCTATTAACCAAAAAGGGGGGGGGGACAGTGGGGTAATATCATGTAAGGAAAAATATCCTGTAAGTAAAATACATGTAGAAAATTCTTACTCCAGAAAAGAAAATTCCATTTGTAAAACCAACTGTAGGACACCCATGAAAAATACTCATGCTGTCAAAATAAGCAAAAGGAAAATCATTTAGGCAAAAATAAAAAGAATCCCAAGTCTATTTTGCAGAGAGGATCCCTTTGTTAACCTTTGGTCGAGAATGTGTTTGTGTGTTTGCAGAGAACAACTCCAAGACCATGTGGGTTCTTGTGACTGTGAGGAACGTACAGGTCGGTTCCAGCCATGAGGACGGTCCAGAGATGGCGAACGCTGACGCCACCTTGTCATGCTAGCAGTCGTCAGCTGTGCGTGGCTGCAGGCTGGCAAGGACCATACCAGAGAGGATGGATCTTGCATTGCCACGATGTGTCCACCATCTGGATACCATTGCTGACATGTACACATGAAGAACTATTTGACATTGAAACTGGGACTCAGAACAGTTGGACATTGAAACTGACACTCAAACTTTTTTTGCTCTTATATGTTTGTTTTCAGTATGCAGAGGCAAGATATTTTTGAAGAAAAGAAACAGGGGGAAGTGATGGATGTAGAGGCAGGGTGGCCTTGAACAGGCTGTCAAGCTACAGGGGGAAGGCTGGAGTGGATGGGTGGCCGATGCTGGGGGAGATCAACCGAAGGACTTGTATGCATACATATAAGCATAACCAATGAATGAAAGACACTGGGGCGGGGAGGGGGGCAAGTGGGGACATGTGCTGGGGGTTAAGGGAGGCTGGGGGGAGGATATTGGGGGGAGGAAAATATATGTACTACTATTAAATATAAGTTATATTGTAAATAAAATTAAAAATAAATAAATAAAAATAAAACTAATATATGAATTAGTATAAAATGGGATTCAACCAGGTATCATTGTAGGACAAGATATGTGATAGAAAGTTTAATCAATTTGTTTTATTTCCTTAATAAATTTCCTTGTGATTATTTCCTTAATAAAAACCACAAAATATGTCATAACTGAGTCCCTTTCCCATTAATATGTATGATTGTAATAAATAAATGAATAAGAAAGTGATAAAGTTTAATATTGCTACTTTAAACATTTTTAATTTTTTCTAGTCTTTCAAACAGTTGATCTGAATACAGATATGCACATATACATAAATGAAAGTAATTTTAATCTAAAACTATAATGCACATATATCTTATATGTAATTTCTTATATTGAAGTTTGTATTTAATAAAAATATGCATTGTTCCCACACACACAAAAAAAGATTGCTGTTCAAATCATTTATGTTCTTACCATTTTAAGCCTTTTTTCCATAAGTTTTGTTGAAAAGTGTTGAACTCTCTAACTCTTTTTGGATGGATTGATTTCATCTTTTAGTTTTATCAGCTTTTGACTCAGGTGTTTTAAAGCTCTGCTGTTAGGTCCCGCCACATTTAGGGTAATTGTGTCTACTTGGATATTTTTCTATTTATTATGCATGATATGTCAATCCTTATCCCTGATAATATTACACTATTTCTTCATCTAATGTCTGCTTTATTACATATTCCTGTTGGTTAGTTTTTATAAGGGCTATCGTTATCATTTTACTTCTAATGTATTTATGTCTTTTTTTTCTTTTTCTGCTGGACATAGTTTATTTTACAATTTCTTCTTCAGGTATGGAAGCAGAGGAAGGCACAAAAGTCTGGGCCCACTCCAACTTGCCAACCAGCCCACAGCAGTTTCTCAATGGTACCTTCTTTCTTGGGAATCAATGCTCATTTGAATGTCATTTGTATGTGGCCTCTCCCCACTCTCAAGGCTTAGCTTATCCATGCTCATCCTCAGGAGCCCACTTCTGTGTTTTGTTTATTTATTTAAAGTATTGCAAATAGTAGTACATATGTTTCCTTCCCCTCCCCATTGTCCTCCCCTCAGCTTCCCATACCCCCCAGCACATGCCCTCACCTGCCCCTCCCCAGTGTCTTGTATCCATTGGTTATGCTTATATGCATGCATACAAGTCCTTCCGTTGATCTCCCACAGCCCCTGTCCCCCACCTTCGCCTGCCTTCCCACTGTAGTTTGACAGTCTGTTCAATGCTTCTTTGCCTTTGTGTCTATTTTTCCCCCAGTTTCTTTTCATTAAAAAAATCTTGCATCTGCATCTTAGAAATAAACATATAAGAACAAAAAAATGTTTGAGTCTCAGTTTCAATGTCCAACAGTTCTGAGTCCCAGTTTCAGTGTCAAATAGTTCCTTATGTGTACATGTCAGCAATGATATCTGGATAGTGAAGAAAGGGTGGCAATGCAGGTTCCACCCTCTCTGGTTTGATCCTGGGCAACCTGCAGCGATGTACAGCTGCTCACTGCTAGCATGGCAAGGTGTCATCAAAGTCTTCCATCTCTGGACTGTTTTCATGGTTGGAACAGCTCTGTCAGTTCCTCTTTGTTGCAGAAATCCATATGGTCTTGGAGTTGTTTCCTGAATATATACAAACATATTATTGGCCAAAAGTTAATAAAAGAATATTTTCTGTAAATTAGACTTGGGATTCTTTTTTATTTTTGCCCAAATGATTTTCCTTTGGTTTATTTTGACACCATGTGTGTTTTTCATGGGTGTCCTGCTGTTAGCATATCTTTAACACAAATTTGTTGTAGACAACATATTGATAAGATAAATTTGACAATTCGTCTTTTAACTTGTGCTTAGATCATTCATGTTTATTGTCATTACTTATATAGTTTAATTAAGTTTCAGCATTTTAGATGTTTTCCATGTGCCTGTTTTTTTCTTTTTCTTCCTTATCATAATTGACTATTTTTTTTATTCATGACTCTGTTGATTAATTATTTATATACTAGAGGTCCTGTGCATGAAAATTCATGCACTGGAGAGTGGGGGTCCCTCAGCTCAGCCTGCTCCCTCTCACAGTCCGGGAGCACTCATGGACAGGAGGTGACATGGTGATCACAGAAAGGTGATGCCCCCATCACACCTCTGCTGCGTCCACTGCCAGCAGCACAAACCTCAGCCAGCCCTGGTGACCTGAGCCTCGGCCAGCCCAGGTGGCTGGGCAGCCAACATGCAAGGCTTGCCTGCTCCTCAGGCCAGTCCTGAACAGCTGGGTGGCTGAGGAGACTGGGGGACTCTGGTAGGGCTGAGGGAACTGGGTGCAGCCATCATGGAGGGTGGAACAGTCAATTAGCATATTCCCTCCTTATTGGCTGTGGGCTCTACAATCTTTGCAAAAGTGTGAAGCTCAATTAGCATATTCCTTCTTTATTAGATAGGATTTTTAAATTTTAATAAATCTTTATTGTTCAGATTATTGCAATCTTTCCTCTTCCCCCCATAGCTTCCCTCAACCCACCCTTTGCCCTTACCCACCCCCACTGTCCTCATCCATAAGTATACAATTTTTGTCCAGTCTCTTACAACACCCCCCACGCCTTTACCCCCAAGAATTGTCAGTCCACTCCCTTTCTATGCCCATGATTCTATTATATTCACCAGTTTATTCTGTTCATCCGGTTTTTATTCACTTGATTTTTATATTCACTTGTTGATAGTTATATATTTGTTGTTAATAATTTTTATCTTTACCTTTTTGTTCTTCCTCTTCTTAAAGAATCCCTTTCAGCGTTTCATATAATACTGGTTTGGTGGTGATGAACTCCTTTAGCTTTTGCTTATCTGTGAAGCTCTTTATCTACCCTTCAATTCTGAATGATAGCTTTGCTGGGTAGAGTAATCTTGGTTGTAGGTTCTTGCTATTCATCATTTTGAATATTTCTTGCCACTCCCATCTGTCCTGCATAGTTTCTGATGAGAGATTAGCTGATAGTTGTATGGGTGCTCACTTGTAGGTAGCTAACTGTTTTTATTTATTTTGGAGAGGGAGGGAGAAGGAGAGAGAGAGAGAGAGGGAGAGGGAGATAGAAACATCAATGATAAGAGAGAATCATTGGTCAGCTACTTCTTGCACTCCTCCTACTGAGGATTGATCCCATAATCTGGGCATGTGCCTTTGACAGGAATTGAACTCAGGACTTTTCAATCTGAAGGCCTATGCTGTATCTACTGAGCCAAACCAGATATAGCTATTTCTATATTTTTTAAATGTCATTTATGATTGCCCTGCAGTTTATCTTTAATTATTGAAAATCTATCTGCAATTAAAGTTAACATTTTTATTAACATAAGAAATTTAAAACAATATATTCCCAATTTTCATTCCCCTTCTTACTACTAGTATTATTATGCATTCTATTTTTACTTGTGTGTAAACACACAATACCTTTCTACTTTGTTGTTTCTATTGTTGCTTTATGCAGTAACATTTTATAGGAGTTAAAATTAGAAAAAATAAATTTTATTTTACCTTTATTTTTTCCATTTTGAGTTTTTAAATTTATTTTTATAGAATGAAGTTTCTGTATGTCATTTATTATGCTTAAAGAACTTCACTTAACTTTTCTTAGAAACTACATCTACTACCAATATATCCCCCATTTTTTTCTACTTTATCAGCATGCCCTGTGTGTTTGTCCTATGTGTAACATTATTTATCACTATATTTTAAAGCAGTTTAAATATATATCTACAAATATAGTTGAATGTTTATGTGTGTTACTATTTTTATGAACCTCTTCACCAAATGGTTTGGTGTTTGTTATTAATTTTAATTTTTTTCACTTCTATTCTTCAAATATTTGTTCTATATTCTTTCTTCTTCTTCAAGGATTCCAATTGTCCAGATTATTGTTCCATTGCTCTTGGATTGTCTGTTTTCTCTTCCACCCCCTTTTTTATCTCTCCCTCACAATCTTTTTTGTTCCTCTGTTTTGGTTTAGGTTATTTATACAAACCTATATTCAAGTTTATTAATTCCTCCTTTGGCTGGATTAAATCTAGTAATATGTCTGTCAAAATAATTCTTTATGTAGGATACCATGTTTTTCATTTAAACATTTCCATTTGATCTTCCAGTGATAACTTACATTTAGAGTAGGAGTTTGTTTGGCATTGGATTATATTTTCTAATGTCAGCTCTATCCCTCCCCTTAAGTCTTCTGTTTGTATTGTGTGTCAGCAAGAATATATATTTTGTATATTATTTGTTTATCATTATTTTTAGCTCAGTGGAGGTGTGGAGTAGAGTATATTCATAGTTATTTTGAGTAAGCCTCAGTATTAAGCAGGCATTTTGTCCCTGGGACTCATGGAGTCCACTCTCAATAATGTTTCTTTCTTGCCATTGTTCTGAACCCATCACCTATTTTTGCATTCTCTGCTAATACTTCCTCCATTACCCTTTCCCTGCTGCTATCAGATTTTATTGTAGCCTAAGAATGACAGTGTTTGTTGCCCCTCCTACCACAAAGTAAGGTTATCATTTGGGAGTAAATAAAGACGAGGAATCTAGGTGGAGTTTCTAGTCCAATCTGCAGTGTCTACTATTCCCATCCTTCCTGTTTAAAACATAAGACAGACTTTCTTAGTATTTACCCAATCTTGTGATCATTAAGTGGGGTCTTCGAAGAAAAAGCTTTAAAGATAATGTGGACTTCTTTTTTATTGGTTACCACAAGGAGCTTCATACTAGTAGAACACCAATATTGTTATAGCGAAGAATAAAATTCTCAATGGAAAACTATATTTTTCAGTTTCCCTTGTAGCTAGGTAGCCATGTGACAGAATGAGGTATAAGAGAAAGTTGTGTTGGACCTCCTGTGAAAGCTCTTTAGAAATGGAGAAAATTCCATTGGTATTCTTTCTTTCTTTTTTTGTTTTTCTGCTTGCCCTTCTCCCTTCTTCCTGCCTGAAAAATAGCTGTATTAGCTTTCCAGCAGAGAGTTTAGAGGAAAGGAACCATATTACAAGCATGAAAATTAAACTCACTTTCAAAGACTAGTGGAACTCAAAAACAGATGGAGATTTAAAACACTGATGGCAACATGAGTCACCAAACTGGCTCTTAATTTCTGAATTCGTAAATTGTCTACCTACAGGTTTATACTCTTATCAAAACAAACAAATGAACACACAAATAAAAAAATGTTTGGCAATATTTTATGTATGTATGTATGTATGTATGTATGTATTTTAAATTTGATTGGTTAACATTGGTTAATAAAATTATAGAAGTTTCCCGTGTACAATTCTACAATAAATCTGTATATTGAATTGTGTGTTCACCACCCAGTCTGGTCTCTGTCAGTCATTACATATTTGACCCTCTTCAACCTCTTTATAATTCCCCTTATCCTTTGGAAACCACTATACTGTTCTCTCTGTCTATGAGCTTGTTTGTTCCCTTTGCTTTGCTTGTTTGTTGCATTTTTTGTCTCATATATAAGTGCAATCATATAATTCTTGTCCTTTTCCATCTGACCTATCCCATTTAGAATGATACCCTCAATATTCATCCATATGCTAACAAATGAAATTGTTTTATCCTTTTTAAGAATGAGTACTATTCCATTGTGTGTGTGGGGGGGGACACTTAATGTTTTGGCTATTGTGAATAGTACTGCAGTAAACATAGGTATACTTATATATTTATGAAAAAATATTTTCAAAATTTTCAGGTAGATATTCAGAAGAGGGAATGTAGATCTATTCTTAATTTTTAGAAACCTCCATACTGTTTTTCATAGAAGATACACCAATTTACATTTCCACCAACAGTGCAGAAGAGTTTCCTACTGTCTACATCCTCGCTAACACTTCTTATTTCTGTCTTGATGATAATTGCCATTCTAACCTACGTGAGGTAGTATCTCATTGTGGTTTTGATTTGGATATTCCTTATAACTAGTGAAGTTGAGCATCATTTTAAAAATCTGTTTGTCATCTGTATGTCGTTTTCAGAATTTTTTTTCAGTTCTTCTGCCAGTTTTTTTATAATGGATTGTTAGTTTGTTTGTTGTTGACTCACATGAGTTTTTGTATATTTTGGCTATTAGCCTTGATCAGAGATAGTTTGAAAATATGCTCTCCTTTTTTGGTTGAGTACCTTAGTATTGCATTTATTTTTTTTTTCTGGGCAGAAGCTATTTAGTTTTATATAGTCCCTTTAATTTTAACTTTCCCTTGAATTTGGGCTCCAGTTAACAAAAATCCCTCTGAGACCAAGTTCCTTCAGTGTAGTAGCTAATTTTCTTCTATGTTTTTTTTTTTTATTGCTTCATGTCTTATATTTATTTTAAATCCATTCCAAGTTAATTTTTGAGGGTGTGTGTCAGATAGCGGTCTAGTTTCATTCTTTTGTATATGACTTTTCAATTTCCCCAACACCATTTATTGAAGAGCATTTCCTTTCTCCATTGTATGTTTTTTGGCTCCTTTGTCAAAAATCAAGTGCCCATATATGCGTGGGTATGTAGGTTTTTTCTGTGCTCTCATTTATATTGCATTGATATGTGTTTCTATGTTCTTGTCAATGCCATAGTTTTTATTATTGTAGCTTTACAGTGTAATTTGATGTCAGGGAATGTGATATCTTCAGCTTTGATCTTTTTCTTCAGAATTACTTTGGCATTTCATGGTCTTTTGTGGTTCCTAGATATTTGAATGATTTTTGTTCCATTTCTTTGAAAAAATGCAATTGGGATTGCATTAAATATGAATATTGCTTTAGGCAATATGACCTTTTTGCTATGTTAATTCTTCTAATCAATGAGCACAGAATACCTTTCCATTTCTTTTTGTCTGTTCAATTTCTTTCTATAATGTCTTATAATTTTAAGTTTATAGGTCTTTCACTTCCTTTGTTCAGCTTGCTCATAGAATTTATTTGAAATTTCAAATGACATTGTTTTCTTTACTTCTTTTTTTGATATTTAATCTATTTCATTCTTATATACTATGTTTCTTTAAATTCAGTTTTCTATTACATATTGCTGGACCTATTCTTAACTGATAAAACATATTTTATATTAATTAATTAAGTAAACTAATACAATAACATTGTATGATTAAATTGAGCGGGATTGCTATCCCCATTTTAAAGATGAAGAAACAGTCACAGAGAGTATATGTAATTTTTTTCAATGTTACACAGCTATGCAAGGAAGAAACAATCATTTGGAGCAAACCAACTTGGTTTCATACTCCATAGTCCATACTCCAATGCCACGTCAATGGTGTTTCATGGTAACACTCCCAAATCATTAGGTTTCCACCATCATGTAAAGGCCTTCTTTTTTGAGTTTTATGCAATTTGACTTTATTGACCCACATATAGCTACATTACTGTCATTTACTTAACTCCTACATTGCGCACATTTATTGAAGCCTTTGACAACTGTTTTGTAATCTTTACCCCAAGTACAGGTCTTGCCATTTGTATGACTCTCTTGTATTATTTATGTTGACTACAACATTTTAGCCATGTATTTACTAAATTCAATATGTGCACCCAGTGATATTCTACAATGGTATTGCCTCTGGAATTCAAAACTTAGATGCTTTATTTTGTGACCACAATGGTTTTGCTCATATATTTTCTCATTTATTGTTCCCAATATTCTGGTTTCTCTAACTCAGGTCACTTAAGACTTCTATATTTCTCACACCTGTCAACTATCCATCCTTTAAAATTTATTTTCATATTCCATCTAGATTATTCTACTTACCTTTCAATCACTCTTATACCAATATATTCAAATCCATAACTTATATGCTATTATCTCAACAGAACTCAACTTCTGCAATCTTCTCACTGCCTACATACAAGCTGGTGATTAGTAACAGAAAAAAGGATGTAACTATGAAGAAGAACCAATATAAATCAATGGTCTAGAAACTTGTCTTGGATTTTTCTTTTTTTGTAGTAATAAGCCTTTCAAATTATCTCCATTTTACACAAAATTCCAAGCTTTTCATTATATTATTACTTTTACCAGATACCTTTCTTCCTGTAATAGAGAAAAAAATTGAATACACAAAATAAGATTTCCCCTCTACCAAAACTATTTATGTATACCATCATAAAATATTCCATATATCATTTCAGCTCATTGCCGAGTTAAAGGATTTAAATTGGACTCTTAATTTTTTTTCTACTTACTTTATTCTAAATTTTCTCTTACCTAATGTAGTGGAATTTCAATTAAATTTCCACTGTCTTTTTTAATTTTATAAAAACTTAGTTATATTAAAATATACTTTTCATAATATATTTTGTGGCTATCTAATTATTTTAGTGTAAAATAGTTCCTTTTTTATTCTCAATTTCCTTTGTTCATTTTTTATTGAGTTCAGAGTTTAAAGGTTAAGAGAATGATTCCACATTACCGTATTTACTAAATTTTGCAGGTCTGTTGAATTTTTAATCTAGGAAGATTTCTTTCATTATTACACTTATGATCACACATTTTTACTTATTCTTATACTAGATCTCATTTTTTTCTTTTATACTAGTGGCCCAGTGCACTAATTTGTGCACATTGAAAGGGAATTAATTACAAGAAATATTTTATTTTATTTTTATTTTATTTTTTTAATTGTATGCTTTTATTTATTTATTTATTTTTAAAGGATTTATTTTTTTATTGTTCAGTTTATTAATTACATTGTTTCTTCTTTTTTATCCCCCTATATCTTCCCTCCACCCTGTACCTATCCCACCCTCCGCCCTCACCTCCCCCTCCCCTATGTCCTCTCCCATTGTTGCAAGATTTTTGTCCAATCTCTTGCTGTACTTCCAACAACACTTTTCTCCCCAAGAATTGTCAGACCATTCCCTCTCTATGTCCATGTTTCTGTTATACTCACCAGTTTATCTTGTTCATCAGCCTATCAGTTCACTTGATTTTTACGTTCATTTGTTGATAGATGTCTATTTGTTGTTAATAATTTATATTTTTACCTTTTTCTTCTTCCTCTTCTTAAAGAATATCTTTCAGCATTTCATATAATACTGGTTTGGTGGTGATGAACTCCTTTAGCTTTTTCTTATCTGCAAAGTACTTTATCTGATCCTCAATTCTGAATGATAGCTTTGCTGGATAGAGTAATATTGGTTGTAGATTCTTGCTCTTCATTATTTTGAATATTTCTTGCCACTCGCGTCTGGCCTGCATCGTTTCTGTTGAGAAATCCCCTGACAATCATATGGGTGCTCCCCTGTAGGTAATCAACTGTTTTTCTCTTGCTGCTTTTAATATTCTCTCTTTATCTTTTGCTCTTGGCATTTTAATTATGATATGTCTTGGTGTGGTCCTCTTTAGATTCCTATATTTTGGCGTTCTGTGTACTTTTTGGGCTTTTAAGTCAGTTTCTTTCACCAGGTGGGGAAAGTTTTCAGTCACTATTTCTTCAAGGAGGTTTTCATTAACTTGCTCTCTCTCTTTTTCTGGCACCCCAATAATTCGGATGTTGGCTTGCTTGAGGTTGTCCCAGAGGCCCCTTACGCTATCTTCAATTATCTGAATTCTTTTTGTTTCTTGCATTTCCAGCTGAGTGGATTTTGGTTCTTTGTATTTCAAATCTTTGACTTGGTTCTTGTGGCCCTCTGGACTGCTTTTAGGACTTTGTATAATATTTTTTATTTCAGTCTGTGTATGCTTGATTTCTAGTTGGTCCTTTTTTTTTTTATCTGTGAGGGTCTGGTTCATATCCTCATAGGTCTTGTTCATTTCCCTGAGGGTCTCATTCATTTCCTTGTAAGTATCATTCATCTCTTTGTAATTCTCATCCATTTGCTGATTGGTCTTGTTTATTTCCTGGTAATTCTCATTAAGTTGATCAGCCTTTTGTAGGAGCCTCTTGAAAAGCCTTATAACCGCGGTTTTGAACTCTATGTCTTGTCGTCTTTTCTCCTCCATTTCTTTCACACCTGATTTCTTTCCATGTCTCTGCATGGTGGCTGCTTTATGTGGTAGATATCCTCAAAGGGACAGTGGCTCAGTCTTCCCGGTTACCTGAGGTGCTTACTCTTACTGCAATCCTTTATGGGTTGTATTCAGTGTTTTTGAATTTAAACCCAGCTTTTTGTTGTTAGCCCTAGGAGGGTTTGATCTCTAGGCCAATTGGCTGTGAAGGGAGACTGTGTTCAGGTTGGATGGGCGGAGTCTCTGGGCTGCGCGGCAGCGGCAGCAGCGGCAGCAGCTGGGTCCTATGCGGGGCTCGCTCGCGCGGGTTTCTGTTGGATGGGGATGGCTGCAGGCACCTCCAAGAGAAAGCCGCTAGTCTCTTCCCCTTGCCAGACAACTCTGCCTTTCCCCAAATGTGCCTGCACACCAAAAGTCCAGCCCAAGGCTGTAAAATAGATGGTTTCCGGAACCAGGAGACAAGTTTCCAGGGGGCAAGTCGCGGGTTTGCGCGACCCTTGGGACCAGGAGCTTCTGCCTCGCCCTGCTTAAATCCGGCAGGTCCCTGCTCCAGCCCCCGCTTGCGCGCGCGACCAGGGCGGCTCCTAACCTCTTTCCATCTGAAAGGCTGCGGTCCCGCTGGTCCTGAGTCTGTGTCCCACCTTTGCTCCTATTAGTGGAGTTTACATTCAGCCAGCTTTCTGGCGATTCTGGGTGCTTGTCTGTTCTGCTGTTATGTTGTAGTTCTTAAATCGTTGCGCGGGGCAGAACAATAGGTGTTTGCTTATGCCGCCATCTTGGTGTCCTCCTACAAGAAATATTTTAATATCATATTCGCCCTTTCACTATAATAGAAGTGTCAACCAAATTCATGATCGATAATGACAGGTTGAAACACTTGTGTGTGATTCACGCCAGCGGAAGTCAACTTAGCCTTTTATAAATATAGAATAAACTTGCTTAATTAAACCTGCTTTTTAATTTAACTAAACTTTTTCTAGCCCAGTGAAGCACTCCAACTTCTCTTTCAGGTCATTGTTAGCAACTCAGATGTAAATATCAACCTGAAGTAGATTATTATTGTAGATCATGAAGGGAGAACAAAGGGTAAAATATTTAACTGCAGCAGTGTTTGCCTATATTCCACACAGTGATTAAACCTGAAGTCATTTTCAAGGTCCACCATGTCTTACTTCTTTTCAGTTGGATCAAGTTTCTAAGCTTTCTAAGTCTCCATTTTCTGGCTAATGAAAAGAAAAAAGGATTCCACTGAGTCTCCTATCTACCTACTCCAGAATTTGTGTGAGGTAAAATGAGATGAGGCATGGAAAAAATGCTTCACAGACATTTTGTTACAGTGTAAAATGTTTCCACCTTTGTGTACCTGGACTGAAGAAACCGCAAGGAGGCCAGTTGCTAGGGAGAGAATGCTGGCTGTTGCTACATGATGTCATTATCCGGCATCCAAAACCACCATTTCCAGGCTTGGCTAGGCTGTGGGCCACATTTTACATCATGGGATCTCAGCAGCTTCAGCTGCCATTTGGTAGACTGTAGCTCTGGGTTGGTGGCAGGACCTGTGATCCACTTAGGGGAAGCTGAGTGCTGCTTTGTGGGTGCCAGGTCAACTGTACGATTTCTTTGTAAATGGCCAATGTGTTTCAAGGCAGCTCCTGCATTGAGCATCTGCCCCCTGGTGGTCAGTGCACATCTTAGTGACTGGTCAGATGGTTAAACACTTAGCATTTTAGTCTTTTATATATATACTAGAGGTCTGGTGCATAAAATTTGTGCATGGGGGGTGAAGGATGGTGTTCTTCAGCCCAGCCTGCAGCCTCTCTAATCTGGGATCCCTCAAGGGATGTCCAACTATCTGTTTAGGCCCGATCCTACTGGGATTGGGCCTAAACAGGCAGTCAGACATCCTTCTCACAATCTAGGACTACTGGCTCCAAACTGTTCGCCTGCCTGCCTCCCTGATTGCCCCTAACCCCTTCTGCCTGTCAACCTGATCACCCCCTAAAAACTACCCTGCCAGCCTAATTGATGTCTAACTGCTCTGCTGCCAGCCTGTTTGCCCCAACCTTCCCTCCTTTGCTGACCTGGTCCCCCCCAACTTCCCTCCCTTGCAGGCCTGGTCTCTCCCAAACGCCCTCCCCTACTGGCCTGATCATCCACAATTGCCCTCCCTTGCAAGCCTGGAACCTCCAAACAGCCCTCCCCTGCTGCCACTCTTGTGTGCGCATGGGGGCAGGATCTTTGACCTCATGGGGGCAGCCCTCTTGTGTGTTGGACTGATGGTCAATCTGTATATTACTCTTTTATAGAGGCCTGGTGCATGGGTGGGAACTGGCTGGTTTGCCCTGAAGGTTTTCCTGGATCAGGGTGGGGATTCCCTTGAGATGTGGAGCAGCCTTGGCGGGGGGCTTGTAGTGGTTTGCAGGCTGACCACACCCCCCAGTGACCCAAGCAGGGGCCCTAGGATCTGGGATTAATTTATGTTCTACAATTGAAACTTTGTAGCCTGGAGTGGATCCAAGCCTTCTGCTTGCTCCGTGGTGACAGCCATTTCTGTTTGAAACTGTGTAGCCTAGACCAGAGGCCTGGCTCTAGGGCTACAGAAGTTTGGCTTCCTCCATTGCCCAGGCAACCCTAGCCTCTGCTCTCTCCAGCTCAGTGGCTGCTGCCATTTCTGTTCAGATTATGTATCTTTTATAATTGAAACTTTGTAGCATTGAGTGGAGGCCTAGGCCAGCAATGGCAGGTGGAAAGCTTGGCTTCCTTCAAAGCCAGGGAAACCCAAACCTCCCTCCTGCTCTCAGTGGTGGCAGCCATCTTGGTTGGGGTTTATTTGCATAATTTGTTCCTGATTGCTGGTGGGTGTGGCTGTGGATATGGCTTGTTGGAGGTATGATCAATTTGCATATTACTCTTTTATTAGATAGGATATGCATACCACTAACTTTATATAAATTTCTTTATTATGTAAGACTGCATCTCAATATCACTGATTTATTTTTTTCTCACTCAATTATAACTTTTATAGCCTCCAATGCAGATCTCATTACTCATTTGTTTGGTTAATTCCCTTGCAGTTCATCATATTCTTATGTTAATCAGTTGTCTATTAATTTCAAATTGTTATCTCTTTTTAGCTTTTTACTCCATTTTAGAGGCCTTGAGTATAGTTTATTTTTATGGATATTGTAACAGTGTTCTACTTTTTCTGGTTATGATAGGAAATTATTAATCAAATGTATATTTTAGCCTCTATATTTTTGCAAGTATAAATAATTTTTCATAGGCTCTATGTTGTTTCTGTCATTGTTTTTATGCTACTTCTATACTCATTTTCTAATAAAGCTATATGATATAGTCCCAGTATGGACATTACATTACTGCACTCTCATTCCACTCAGCACTGAGAAAATCCCTTTTTTTCAATCTACAAATTAACTTCGATATATTCAGCTTCTGTTACCATATTAATTGTTTTACCTAAGCTTTGTATACTGTACTGAAAAAAAAATATTTCTTAGTCCCTTTAATGGTCCTCTGATAATCTAAAAGAAAATGACTATTAGAAAAGTACATTCCCCAGTTCACACCTTTCATCAGGCTTTTCTTTTTATTGCTTCCTTCCCACTTCCCACCTCCAAGGAAATAAAACATCTGAGATTTTAAGATTCAAGATGCCAGAATTTATTCTTCCCTTATGAACAACTCAATTATTTTCTTTAATCTTCAGTCTATGAGCTTGTTATAAGAATACAGAAAACAAAACAGGAAATAAGAATGTGGCTTCTTCAAAGACAGTGTGAATTACAAGGATATTGTGTACAGACCTTATGTACCTAAATCTCTGCTTTCATCATGGTACACCCTATCCAAATGCTTACAAGATAGTCTAATTCCCTTAGCTTAAAATTCAAAGTCACCTGAATAAGGATTCATCCCCATATCAGCACTTTTATTCATACTGCTCCTCTCTTTCCTTCCTTCCTCTCTGCTTACCACTTGTATATATCAAGTGAATAATAGCAGTGTTGTTGGATTGTTGTTGTTTTTTGTTTGTGTATGTTTGTGTGTGTGTGTGTGTGTGTATTATTAGAATACTGGTTTTATTATTTTAACTTTATTTATATATTTGACACTATTACAGATGTAGCCATTCCTCTTTTGTCCACCTCCATCCAGCCCCTGACCTTCCTTCCCTCATTATTAAGTCAAATTACAGAGCCTATTATTGTTGGCAATACTCTCTCTTTCAAAATGAATTTTCCACACTCTATACCATGTAGGACACAAGCTACATGAAAGCAGAGACAGTACTTAACTCATTCTGTTTTCCTTTTTATTCTTTCTTATTTTCTAGAGCCTATGAAAAGCTGTCTTATATTCATTTTATCTCAGAGACATAATATAATTCTTATGCAGACATATCAATAAATACGTGTTTAATATATAGATATATATTTATTGACTAAATGAATGCCTCTATTACAGATACAAAAAAACCTTTTCATATTATATGTCTATGGGAACTAAGCTACAGCTTCTATCCATTTTTCTACCTACTATCAAAATTTTAGGTGGCATTTTTTTCTAAAATTAAGAAAGTATTGCAGGAAAGATGCATATATAATTCTATGTCCTTGTTAGAATTGAAAAGTGCTATTGATGCACTGAAAAAGTAGAAAAGAAAGTAAATAATGTTTTGATTTTTTTTTCGATCTGGTCTTGGCCAGTGAGGCTTATTTGGTTGAAGTGTTACCCATGCACCAAAAGGTGGTGGGTTCAATTCCTGATCAGGGCACATAAGGTGACTGGTTGGATCCTTGGTCCAAGAGAGTGTGGGAAGCAGCCAATTGATGTTTCCCTCTGTCTCTCTCCCTTTCTTCTTATCTCCGAAATCAATAAATATAATGATAAAGAAATGTATCTGAAAATTGCTCAGGTAGAAAGTTTGGTTTTCTAATATTTTTTTATTTTTTAAATATTTAGGAACACTGTAACATATTTTATAATGTGTGCTTTATAGAGCACCCCAACCTAGATTTAAAAGTTTCTTTATTGAGATGAGGCAAAGATGGCGGCATAGGTAAAACACCTATCTTGCCGTCATACTCAACAATTTTAATACTACAACTTAATGAAAGAACAAACACCTTCCAGAATCACCAGAAAGTTCGCCAAGTGAAAATTCCACAAATAAAAGTGAAGATAAGACACTGTGACTCGGAGGAGCGGCGGCGGACAGCAATGAAAGATTCGCGCAGAGAGAGGTTTGGAGCACACGCCAGCAGAGAGGGCAGGCGGCTGAAAACCGGCCAGTTTTCTCAAACAGGGAGACAAAGACGTCCCACTGGACTGATTCTCCAGCTCTGGGCGAAGTCCAGGGAACCCACTATCATACGGGGTGAAAACTGAACAGTGGGAGGGCACGCCGAAGCTCGGGTGCTGCCGGGTCTGCCTGCTTGTGGAGAAGGCGAGCTTGCGCGAACAGATCGGCTGCATGACTGCCCAGAGAGCGCTCTTCGACTTGCTATCTCATTCAGAAAACCAACAGTCTGCTTTGTTTTACGACCCTGGGTGAGACATTGGGCGTGCAGAGTCACTTGGGGAGAGTCTGAATTCCCCGGCAGCCGGTGGAGCTTGGCAGCGGCTCTCTCTCAGAGGTGCTGGCGGCCATTGCCCCCAGCGCAGGGTTCCTGGGGCTGCACAGGGCAGAGCTGACACTGTCTGCTTGGCCCGGAGACTCCGCCCATCCAACCTTAGCACAGCTGAGCTTCACAGACAATTGGCCTGGAGGTCAACCCCTCCAAGTGCTAACAACGATTAACTGAGCTTAACTTCAGCAAGACTGTGCAGCCCATATCCTCCTCAGGTAACTGGGGAGGTTGAGCCGGAAGTCTACCACACAAAGCTAATTGACCAACTCAGGGAAGCAGCCACCATGCAGAGAAATGGAAAGAAATCAGATGTGAAAGAAATGGAGGGAAAAAAACGACTGGATATGGAATTCAAAACCACAGTTATAGGGTTTTTCAAGAGGATCCAACAAAGGGTCGAGGCCTATAAGGAAATAAGCGAGACCGACAAGGAAATGAATGAGTCCTACAAGGAAATGAATGAGACCTTCAAGGAAATGATCAAGACCAATGTGGAAATGAAGGAGACTCTCAAGGATATAAAGGAGACTCTCAAGGATATGGAAAAGGACCAACCAGAAATTAAGCATACACTGACTGAAATAAAAAATATTATACAAAGACCTAAAAGTGCTCTGGAGCACCCCAAGAACCAAGTTAAAGATTTGAAATACAAAGAGGGAAAATCCACTCAGCTGAAAAAGCAAGAAACCAAAAGAATCCAAAAAATTGAAGATAGTGTAAGGGGCCTCTGGGACAACCTCAAGCATACCAACATCCGAATTATAGGGGTGCCAGAAAAAGAGAGAGAGCAAGACAATGAAAACCAATTTGAAGAAATAGTGACCGAAAAATTCCCACACCTGGTGAAAGAAATTGACTTAGGAGTCCAAGAAGCACACAGAACCCCAATATATAGGAACCCTAAGAGGCCCACACCAAGGCACATCATAATTAAAATGCCAAGAGCAAAAGACAAAGAGAGAATATTAAAAGCAGCAAGAGAGAAACAGTTGGCTACCTATAAGGGAGCACCCATACGATTGTCAGTGGATTTCTCAACAGAAATGATGCAGGCCAGACGGGAGTGGCAAGAAATATTCAAAGTGATGAACAGCAAGAATCTACAACCAAGATTACTCTATCCAGCAAAGCTATCATGCAGAATTGAAGGTCAGATGAAGTGCTTCTCAGATAAGAAAAAGCTAAAGGAGTTCATCACCACCAAACCAATACTATATGAAATGCTGAAAGATATTCTTTAAGAAGAGGAAGAAGAAAAAGATAAAAGTGTAAATTAGGAACAACAAATACACATCTATCAACAAATGAATCTAAAAATCAAGTGAATTAATAAGCTGATGAACAGGATAAACTGGTGAATGTAACAGAATCACGGACATAGAGAGGGAATGGACTGACAAGTCTTGGGGAGAAAGGGGGTGTGGGAAGTGCAGCAAGAGACTGGACAAAAATCATGCAACTATGGGAGAGGACAGTGGAGGGGGGTGAGGGCGGAAGGTGGGATGGGTACCAAGTGGAGGGGAACTATAGGGGGGGAAAAGGGGGAACAATGTAATTAATGTACTGAACAATAAAGATAAAAAAGTTTATTGATTGATTTTAGGGAGAGAGAGAGAGAGAGAGAGAGAGAGAGAGAGAGAGAGAGAGAGAGAGAGAGAGAACAATTTGTTGTTACATTTATGTATGTATTTATTGGTTGCTTCTTGTACATTCTCTGACCAGGGGTTGAACCCCCAACCTTTGTATATCCAGATGACACTCCAACCAACAGAGCTCCCCAACCATAATCAAAGCTGGATTTTAATCTCTTCTCCACCACTAGCAGAAAATGTGACCTCAGGTAAATCAAGGAACTTCTACAATCTCAGCTTCATCATTTATAAAGTGCATATTTCTACCAACCTCACAAGATTTTGTGAGGAACAAACAAATTAATAAATTTAATAACTTTGTAAAACTCTTAAACAATATCTAGATCTAAGATCATCATTGCCAATACATGGTCAAAATAAGAAATTCCTATAAAACAAAGGGATGTGATGGGAAGTGCCATGTTATACCTTTTGAAAATTCTAAGTGGCAAGAAACAGAAAGCTTATTAATATTGAGTTGCTAGATAAAATTCAGGATGCCCAGTTCAATTTGAACTTCAGATAAGCAACACATATTTTTGTTTAAGTAAATTATATATATGGGCCCTTGTTCCCAACATATAGGAAAGACAATGCCAAATATCTGTTAATCAGTAATTTAATTACTGAGAAATAATAACAAACTAGTTACTTTTTCAAACTAGTTTTTTTCTACTACTTATTAATGATATCTAGAAATGAGAATGTAGGGAAATTTGACATATGGTAAACATGGGGAGATGATACATTTTATAGTATAGCAAATGTTGGTGTTCCATTTTTCTATTTTAATTTATTTGAAATCCTTGAACAACAAACATATCTACCTTCCATCAGGAGAACATAGTCATTTTTTAAAGTTTCAAATAAATGATTTCTGGCTTATTCACTGTTTTAGATTATTCAAGAGGGCAGATAAAGTGAGAAGAGAATGGAGTCTTACGGTGATTTTATAATATGTTAGGACTAAGAATAGTGCTGGGAGTAAATGAATTATTTCACAGGAACTAACATAATCCTAGTAGCCTTATCGACAGATCTAGAGATAGAGAAATATCTATCTGATGCTCAAACATAAGAGGAAACTTAGGGCAGTTTGGGGTTAAGGTCAACCAAGAGACTTGCATGCATGCATATAAGCATAACCAATGGATGCATACAATAGAGGGTGAGGGCAAGGGCAGGATTGAGGGGGTTGGTAGGGCAAAGAGGGGACATCCACACATTTGTAATTCCTTAATAAATAAAAAAATAAAGGGAAAACAAATTGTTACAAGTGACCAAAACAGATTGATGTCGAAAACAAATGCTCAATGATTGATTTTTGTTTATAAGCTACATTATTTTAGGAAAACAACAACAACAACAACATGAAAAGCATTAGAACAATATGGGGGAATTCTTTGTGCATGTGAAGGTATTGAATTATTTTTTATTTTTTATCTCTTTAACTCATAAATTTTATTTTGCTATCTCTTCTGCCCAGTTAGCCAGTGTCGGACCAAACATCATAGCATCTTGCTTTACTCATAAGAACTCTTTTGACAAGTCTATCTTAAAGCTCGGTCTTAAAAAAAAAATCTTGGTTTTGACACAATATACAAACTTGATTCTAAACTTAAAATTCACTTTATTCTTCCAAAGCCAAAACTTAAATGAAGAATAAGTAAATATAGTGATGTAAATTTCAAGTTCTTACATTTTTGTTTAAAATTTATAAGTTATTAAACAATAAAAATTCTGTTTCTATGGATTTAATTATTTATTTTCTACATGGATTCATAAAGTGTTGGCAGGTTCACAATGTCTCCTACATGCAGATAATCTAAGAAAACAGTACAACAATTAGTTGGCCATGTCAAATTTTATTACATTTGCTTCTGTATCCTGCAAGAGAGAATTTTTAAACACACCTACATAGATTTTATATTATTATATCATGGTTTAATTCACTACCTTTTGATTCCACTCTTACTACCTGGTGTCCTTTGCTAAGTTACTTAACATCTTTGAGTGTCTGTTTCCTCATTAGTAAAATGGCTCTCCAATGACTCAGTGTCTGCCTATAACAACTTTGTGTACGCTCAAGATAAAAGCTGCTTGATTTTGGACTAAACAATATAACATTAGCTTCTTCAGCATAATGTATAGTCAGTCAATACAGAAAGTTATTAATGATCCAGAATATTTGACTGAAATACCTCAATCTTACTAATGTCTAAAGACCATGCCCAGTGGACACACTCCCTAAGTTTGCCTTTATTCTTAATGGTGGGACATTTTTATTAAATGAATTTAGATAAGACTCTATTTTTATGTTGAGCTATCAAAACTAAAGTCACCATATTATATGAACACTTCATTGAAATCCTCTACATTTTCATATACAACACACACACACACACACACACACACACACACACACACACACACACACAAAATGAGTGGCCAGATTACTATGCATTCAGAGATCATAATAATCTGGCTACTCAGTGTATATAAAGAGCCAGGGCCCATAACAATCAAGGCTGGACCAAACACCAGAAGTTAGTGCTGGATTGCTGTGTAAGCTGGTACTGATGCAGCAACCCAGCACTGACTGCCAAAGGAGCTGCGGATCAGGCTCAGCTTTGCCTACACAGAGAGAGGCAGGGTTTGATCCCTAACCTTTGTGGCAGTTGTTGATCAGTCATTGTCTTTCCCGGCTTTACCAGCAGCCATACCTCTGTTCTTCCAAAGGCAACCTCGGGGGCTGCTGATTAACCCTGCCTCTTTCATCAGGCCCAGAAACAGGCCCAGAGATGCTGTTGGCCTAGAAACTGACCAATAAGAACCAAATCTCGGTGAAGTACCAGTAGCCAATGGCTACCTAGGAGGTGGAGCTTTTGACACTGATTGGCATAGAAACTGACCAATCACAACCTACTCTTGGTGAACTGTGAAGGCATAACTTAAGGTGGGGGCTGAGGAGGGGTTGTAAGGGCAACAGCTGTTTGGTATAAGGTGTAAGAAAGCGGTTCAAAATTTTCATGACTGGTTTGGTAGTATAGTGGATATGGCTGGCTATCAGTTCAGATATAGGAATTATGTGTTTTTGTCTGACAAGAGCATCACCTCCTGCTGAAAAAGGCTCCCCCCCATTTCAGCAATCCTATCCTATATAACATATCTATACTACTAAAAGGGCAATACACTAATTAGACTGGTTCTGCTGGACATCTTAGGGACATCCAACTTCCTTCCAGACAAAGCCAGGATGGTGGGGACTGAGGAAGGAGTTAGAGGTGACCAGGCCAACAGGAGAGGAAAGTTTGGGGGTGATATCAGGCCAGCAGAGGGTTAGCGGTAACCAGGCTGGCAGGGGAGGACAATTGGGAGTGAGGTCAGGTTGGCAGAGGAGGGCTATTAGGGGTGATGAGGCAGTTAGGGGTGATCAGGCCTGCAGGGGAGGGCCATTGGGGGTGAGATCAGGTTGGAAGGGAAGGGAAGTTGGGTGAGATTAGACCCGCAGGGGGTTAGAGGCAATCAGGCAGGTAGGGGAGGGCAGTTGGGGGCAAGATCAGGCTAGCAGGGGAGGGCAGTTTGGGGCAACCAGACAGGCAGGCAGATGCAGTTAGGAGTTGTCAGGCAGCTAGGCAGGTGAGTGGTAAGAAGCCATCAGTTCCAGACTGCAAGAGGGATGTCTGACCTAAACTGCCAGTCAGACATCCCCTAAGGGGTCTCCAATTGCAGAGGGTGCAGGATGGGCTGAGGGAACCCCCCCCATGCACACATTTCATGTACCAGGACCCTAGTGTGTGTGTGTGTGTGTGTGTGTGTGTGTGTGTGTGTGTGTGTGTGTGTGTTGGTGTGTGCTGTTATGAATTCATTAATAACAATATAAATGAGAGCTGAATTTTCTTCATACAGAAATCACTGGTATGTTTTTGAATTTTAGTAGGTGAAAAACAAAGTTAACATTTTAATCAAGCATTTCTTTTCAAGGACCAAATGTCAGATATTTTCAATTGATACTTTTGTTTTTGACAAATCAGTGATTTGCAATAAAGGTAAACCTCCTGCATTATTATCTGGCTAACCACATCCTAAACTATTAAAATAAAATTTGTAGATGCCCACAGAAGGACACATTCTTTTTGTGCAAGTGACAGATGACTTCAGTTATCATTAAAACTTAGTAACATATCCAGCAAATTACCAATATTCCCACACTATTTTCTTGATCTTTATTAGATCTATGTGATCTTTTTATTTTTTTAATGTTTTATTGTTTAAAGTATAACAAATACTAGTACCTATGCTTCCTTTTCCCCCATTGACCTCCCCCCGACCTCCCACATCCCCTGCACATGACCTCACCCCACTAGTGTCTGTGTGCATTGGTTATGCTTATATGCATGCATACAAGTCCTTTGGTTGATCTCTTATCACCCCAACCCTCCCCTGACTTCCCACTGAAGTTTGACAGTCTGATTTTTTTGTCTCCATACCTATTTTTGTTCATAGGTTTACAATGTTCTTTATATTCCACAAATCAGTGAGATCATGTGATGTTTATCTTTCTATGACTGGCTTATTTTGCTTAGCATAATGCTCTCCAGCTCCATCCATGCTGTTGCAAATGGTAAGAATCTCAGCACATGTGGCTACCACCAATCAATGACAGCCACACGTCTAGGTGCCTGAGCTCTTCAGTGATGTCAAGATTATATGCCACTCCCACTGCACATGGCTCAGGCCCCTGTAACACAGTGCATGGGCCTTCTGGTGATAGAAAACATGGGGAGACAATAAAACAATCCTCAAAGGAAACAAAAAGAGGAATCATCAAGAAAGAAAATGAATGAAATTGAGGCATGCAATATGTTAGAAAAAGCATTCAGAGTAATGATCATACAGTTCATAAACTGGATGGATTAGAAAATCAACAACCTATTCAAGATTCAGGAGGAAGTCAAAATGGTATAACTACAGTAAAAAAACACAATGGGATTTTTCAGTGATAGACTAGGAAAAGAGGAGGACTGAATTAATGAGTTAGATGATAAGGTAGAGAAACAAGCCCAATCTAACCAGCAATTGGAAAAAACAAAATAATAAAGCAGAAAGAGCACCTGAGGGACTTTTAGTATAACAATTAACTAAGTAACATTCATATAGGAGGATGTCAGAGGGTAAGAAGAACAGCAAGGATTAGAGAACCTATTTGAAAAATATAACAGAAAACTTCTCTGATATAGGAAAGAAAAAAGGCACACAAGCAGAGAATCCCAAACAAGATGAATTCAAAGAGACCCACAACAAGACACATGATAATTACAATAACAACCATTAATGACAAAGAGAGAATTATAAAGTATCCAAGAGAGAGACAGAGAGTTGCCTACAAAGGATCTCCAATCAGATTATCAAATGATTTCTCAACATAAACTCATCAGGCTCAAAAGGAATAAAAGGAAGTCTAAATGTGATGCAAAGAAAGGGATTCAATCCAAGAATATTCTATTGAGCAAGGATGTCATTCCAAATTGAAGGTGAAATCAGGAGCTTCACAGACAAAGAAAGGGCTGAGGGAGTTTATTACCACCAAGTCAGCAATGCAGTAAATTCTAAAGGAACTGAAGTAAAAAGAAGAAATAGGAGGGGAAGAAAAAAACACAGTCATAAAGAATAAAAATGGCAATAAACAAATACCAAACAATAATAACTTTAAACATAAATGGATTAAATACCCCAATCAAAGGACATAGGTTAGCTGAGTAGATAAGAAAACATTGCCCATATTTCTGCTATCTACATGAGGCCAACCTCAGAAAAAAGGACTCAGGCAGACTGATAGTGAAAAGATGGAAAAGGGTTTTCAGGGAAATGGAAATTCAAAAGAAACAGGGTTAGGAATACTTATACCTGACAATTTAGACCTCAAAGTAAAGGCCATAACAGGAGACATGGAAGGCTACTTTATAATACTAAAAGGAGCATTTCAATAAGAGGATATAACTCCAATAAACATATATCCACCCAACGAAGGAACATCCAAATACATTAAAAAAAAAACTTCTGGAAGATATCAAGGGAGAGATTGACAACAATACCATCATTGTAGTGGACTTTAATACCCTATTGACACCACTGGATTAATCCTCTAAACAAAAGATCAGCAAAGAAACATTAACCCTAAATGACTCACTAGACCAGAGGGAATTAATTGACTTCTTCAGAACATTTCACTGGATAACAATAGAATATACATTTTTCTCAAGTATACAAGGGACATTTTCAAAGAAAGACCACATATAGGGACACAGGCAAAGTCTCTTCAAATTTAAGAAGATAGAAATCATATCAAGCATCGTTTAAGATCACAATGGCATACTATTAGAAATCAACTACAATAAAATATTTTAAAAAATCAAACACTTGAAGGCTAAATAGAATGCTATTAAACAATGATTGGGTTACCAAAGTAATCAAAGAACAAGCAAGAAACATCATAATAAAAAATTACAATGAAAACAACAATACAAAATCTATGGGTCATAGTAAAAGCAGTCTGAGAAGGATATTTATAGATCTGCAGGCCTACATAAAAAAAAGAAGAAGAAAGAAAGAAAGAAAGAAAGAAAGAAAGAAAGAAAGAAAGAAAGAAAGACAATAAATTATATAACCCTACAACTCAAAGAATTAGAAAGAGTGCAACAAGAAATGCCCAGCATAAGCAGAAGAAAGGAAATAATAAAGATAAGATTGCTGTCCTAGCTAGTTTTGCTCAGTGAATAAAATGTGGCCTGCATAATGAAAGCATGATTCTGGCCAAGGGCACATGCCTTGGTTGTGAGCTTCATCTCCAGTAGGGGGCATGCAGGAGGCAGCCAATCAATGATTCTCTCTTATCATTGATGTTTCTAACCCTCTCTCCTTCTCCCTTCCTCTCTGAAATCAATAAAGAAATATATTTTTAAAAAAGATCAGAGTGGAAATAAATGACATGGAGATAAAAAAAGAACAATACAAAATATTAAAAAAAACACCAAAATCTATTCTTCGAAAAGATAAACAATATTGATGAACCTATAGCCAGGCTCACCAAGCAACGGAGAGAGAGAATCAAAATAAACAAAATCAGAAATGAAGGAGGTGAAGTAACAACCAACCCCACAGAATTACAAAAGATAATGAAAAAGTACTATGAATAACTCTATTCCAAGAAAGTGGACAACCTAGATGAAATGGATATACTTAGAAAAATACAATTTCCAAAACACAATCAGGAAGAATAAGAAATTATGAATAGGCTGATAACTACCAAAGAAATTAATCAAAAATATTCCAGCAAACAAAAACCCCTTTTCCGACAACATTAAAGAGAAGTTTGACCAAATATTTAAAGAAGAACTAAAACCTATCTTCCTCAGATTATTCCAACAGATCAAGAAGAAGGGAGCCTTCCAAGATATTTCTATAAAGCCAGTATTCCCCTAATTCAAAAACAAGATAAAGACACCACAAAGAAAGAGAACTACAGGCCAATATCCTTGATGAACATAGGTGCTAAAATCCTCAAAACAATTCTAGCAAAACGGACCTAGCATTACATTAGAAAGCTCATACAGTATAACCAAGTGGGGTTTATTTTGGGGATGCAAGCATGGTACAATATCAGCAAATAAATGAATGGTATACATTACATAAACAAATCGAGAGGGAAAATCACATAATCCTATTAATTGATGCAGAAGCATTTGAGTAAATGCAACACACTTTCTTGATAAAAACTCTCAGCAAATTGGGAAGAGAAGGATCATACCTCAACATAACAAAAGCCATATATGACAAACCCACAGCCAATATCATACTCACTGGGCCAAAACTAAAATCATTTCCCCTAAGAACAGGAACAAGACAGGATGCACACTTCCACCACTCCTGTTTCACATAGAACTGGAATTGCTAACCAATGCGCTCAGAGAAGAATAAATAAAAGGCATCCAAATTGGAAAAGACAAAAGAAAAACTGTCATTATTTGCTGATGACATAATATTGTACATAGAAAATCCCAAAGACTCCATCAAAAACCCCCTAGATTTAATAACTGAATTTGGTAATGTAGCAGAATAGAAAATTAACACCCAGAAACCTATGGCTTTTTTATTCACCAATAATAAAGTCACTAATCATCTGAGAGATGCAATTCAAAACAACAAGATACCATCTTACAACTTTCAGAATGGCTATCAACAAATCAACAAATGACAAGAGCTGGCGGGGATGTGGAAAAACAGAAATCTCATGCACTTTTGGTGGGAATGCAGACTGGTGCAACCACTTTGGAAGACAGTATGAAGGTTCCTCAAAAAGTTAAATTAGAATTCCCATTGGGCTCAGTAGTCCTACTTCTAAGACTATGCACCATTAGCAGCAATGTCCATTCATCTACTGATGGGTACTTGAGCTGTTTCTAGATCTTGGTTATTATAAATAACTCTGCTATGAACATAGGGGTGCATACATACTTTCTGATTGGTGTTTCAGGATTCTTAAGATGCATTCCTAGAAGTGGGATCACTGGTCAAATAGCAGTTCAGTTACATTTTTAATTTTTTGAGGAAACTCCACACTGTTTTCCATAGCAGTTATACCAGTCTGCATTCCTACCAATAGGTTACTAGGTTTCCTTTTTCTCCACATATTTTCCAGCACTTGTCTGTGAATTTGTTGATGATAGCCATTCTAGCAGGTGTGAGTTAGTACCTCATTGTCATTTTACTTTGCATCTTTCTGATAATTAGTGACTTTGAACATTTTTTCATATGTCTCTTGGCCATATGAAAAAATCCTCAAAGTCACTAATTGATGCCCTCTGCTCATTTATTTTATTTTATTTTTATTGTCTAAAGTTTTACATATGTCTCATTTTTCTCTGATTGATCCCCACCCCAGTTGTTCCCACTCCAGTCAAGCCTGCACTACCCCAGTGTCTGTCCATTGGTTATGATAATATGCATGCATACAAGTCATTTGGTTGTTCTCTAACCACCCCCACCTTTTCTGCCATTTATCTCTGGTTCTATTTCTATTTACCAGTTTATGTTGATCAGTATATCCTACATATGAGTGAGATCATGTGATATTTATCTTTCTCCAACTGGATTATTTTGCTTAGTATAATGCTCTCCAGTTGTATTCATGCTGTAACAAAGGGTAAGAATTCCTTCTTTTTTTTTACTACACTGTAGTATTTCGTTGTGTAGATGGACCAGATAAATTTAATCCACTCATCAACTGATGGGCACTTAGGCAGCTTCCTAATCAATCCACAGGCAGAAAAATCTCAGACATATGCTGAAGCAATTTCTTCACTGATACAGCTCCTAGGGCAATGAAAACTAAAGAGAAAATAAACAAATGGGACTACATTAAAATAAAAAGCTTTTGCACAATAAAAGAAACCATCAACAAAACAACAAGAAGGCCCACTGCATGGGAGAACATATTTGCCAATGTTCTCACCAATAAGTGTTTAATCTCCAACATTTGGAAGTCATACAACTTAACAAAAGGAAAATAAACTACCCAATAAAAATGGACAATGGACCTAAATAGATACATTTTGAAAGAAGACATAAGGAAGGCCAAGAGACATATAAAAACACTAGAATCCTTATACAGGAAATTTGTGCATGGGTGGGGTTCCCCTAGCCTAGTCTGCACCCTCTTCAATTTGGGATCCCTTGGGGGATGTCCAACTACATGGACTATTCAGATTTTGTATTCCACATGGTCCATGTACTGTATTTGATTTACAATTTGAAAAAGTCGAGGACACTGGTCTTCATCCAGAATTTCTACCTTAACTATATGGTCAATGTCATATTCTTTAATTTGGATTCACTATCTAATATCAAAAATATGTGAGCATGAGGCAGTCCACATTTCTGAAATTCAATGACATAATTTTTAGCTATTACTTTGCCAAATAAATGGAATTTAGATATATCATTTAAAAGAGCATTAAGCTTAATATTAAAAACTCTGGCTACTATATCAGGACTGTTTTCAACTTTTTTCCAGCATTGTAAATTGTGTATAGTATCTGCCCATTTGGGGTTGCATGTCATGGTTAAGAATAAATCAGGCTTGCCATACTTTGTTACAATTTCCATAGCATCCTGATATTGCTGCTGCATATTTCTGGGACTACCCTCAAAAGATAATGGAATTATTATCATTTTACCAGTCGGACATCCCTCTCACAATTCAGGACTGCTTGCTCCCAACCGCTTGCCTGCCTGCTTGCCTGATTACCCTAAACACTCTGCTGCCAGCCTGATCAATGCCTAACTGCTTCCATGCTGGCCCAATTTCCCATAACTGCCCTTCCTTGCCAGCCTGGTCACCCCTAACTTCCCTTCCCTGCCAGCCTGGTCACTTCTAACTGTCCTCCCCTATAGGCCTGATCACTCCCGACTACCATTCCCCTGTTGGCCTGGTCACCCCTAACTGCCCTCACCTACAGGTCTGGTCACCCCTAATTACAGTCCCCTGCATACTTGCTTGCCCCCAACTGCCCTCTTCTGCAGGCCTGATCTCCCACAACTGCCTTCCTCTGCTGGCCTGATTGCCCCCAGTTGCTCTCCCCTGCAGGCCTGGTTGCCTCCAACTGCCCTCCCCTATAGGTGTGGTTCCCCCCCCCCCACTGCCCTCCCCTGCAGGGATGGTCCCCTCCAATTGCCCTTCCCTGCAGGCCATCTTATGTCCACATGGGGTCAGCCATCTTTGACCACATGGGGGTGGCCATCTTGTGTGTTGGAGTGGTTGTAAATTTGCATATTACCTCTTTATTAAATAGTATATGCATAACCCATGTGCATAGACAATAGTGCAGTAAAGCTCTGGGAAGGGGGCAGGAGTGGGATGGAAGAGGTGATTGGGGGAATGAAAGGAGATATCTATAATATTTTCAACAATAAAGATAAATTTAAAAATCAATGTCAGATAAAGCATATGTGAATGTGTATAGTCGCTTTATTCATAATGTCCAAAACCTGGAGGCAACAAATCTGTTCTTCAGTAGGTGTGTGAATAATAGGTCTAGTATATGCATATAATGCAATGCTTTTCAGTGCCAAGAGCAATTCTCTCTTAAGTGCTAAAAAAGCATGGATGAATCTCATGTATTTTACTAAATAATGGGAACCATACCCCAAAAGGCTATATACTTTAAGATTTTATTTACCAGGTATACTAGTATGTAAATTTGGAAAAGGAAGAGTAAAGGAACATGGAAGTGATCTGTGTTTGCTAGGTATTAGTGGTGGGGTGAGTAGTTATGTATAAAGGAGCAGCTTAAAGAATTTTTACGAGTGATGGGTTTGTTCTATATAATGATATTTGTGGTAGACTTGGAAAATGCATCTGTTTACATTTATCAAAAATTAGAAAATTGTACACCACAGAAAGATAATTGTACTATGCAAATTAAAGCAATTATTTTAATTTCTTTGTTACTATTTTCTTGGAATATATTTTAATTCCCTATTCTATTTTATTTTCATCAGTTTTGCTATTATATTTTAAGGCTTTCTTCTACAACTTGCACACATTCAGATTTTTTTTAATGTGAAAATATTTATCTTTTAGGAGAAAAGTTCAAATTATTTATACTCATTTTTAGAACTCTTAAGCAATTAAACTTACACCTTCACCTGATTAACACACTGAAATATCTTCCCATTCCATCTCCCCACTACTCTCCGTTTTCTGTTCATTTATTTTAAATTCTCATGGATTTTAAATAATTTAAAGAGAATTAATGACACATTCTAAAAGCAGGAACAACAAGGGAAATATTAACCGTAAGTTAACATGACCCTTGTCAGGCTACTTTGGAAATACAGTGGGCTACTGGAGGGGCCAAAACTATATATTATTTGCTACTATTTCTCATTGTACTCTAAGTTCTAGATCTATTTTATATTGCAGAGAGAGCAAAAAAAATGTTTTCCTATTTAACTAAAGAAAATGGTTGAAAATGATGTGACTTCAACTTTAAATTTAGAATGAAATTATAGCCACATATCAAGAGGAGATTTAAGCAGGCACATAAATACATTTAGAAGATTGTCATGTGGTTTCATACTGCTAAATGTACTTCTGAACATTAGGTTTATGGGAACTAATTATGGTCAAATATTATCTAATAACTATTAAACTGAACTTAAGACCTAGACATAGGAGTCTGCTGAGGTTGATAATTCTATCTGTCTCAGTTCTCTATCTTTAATATGAATTTCTTGGAGGTTAGAGTTTCTTTATGTGCTGCCAAGGAAGATTTTTGACCATCACACCTCACATTCAATTGGCAATTTATCACCCTCACCCTCACTTTGTCATTTTCTGTCTCCAACACATCTATAATCACTGGCCACCATCTTTTCTATATCCCACATCACCTACTCTGTATCCCTTTCCCCTTCACCCTCCTATGAATTGCCAAAATACCCTAAATATTGTATTAACCAAAGTATTCCCTTCTATTAGTAAGTACCTTTTGATAGTTCGCCACTGTTGAAAATGTTAATAATTGCTACTGCGCTTAACAAGGGACTATCAATTCTCTACCTACCTTCAATGATAAGGTCCTTTTTAATACCTGCATGGTAGGTAAACAAGCTCCAAAATTCCAATTTAGAGTATGCCTCCTAGGAATATGTTTGTAACCAGCTGCTGTTGCTTTCATTCCTCTGGAAACAGACTCTCAGGTGATTTATGGGATAGGTTTTTTTTAGAAAAAGAGTTGTGAGAAATGGAGGAAAGAAGGATTGGCACTTTAAACATGTCCCACATTGAGGCAAGAGGGTCACACTTTTGCATTCCAGAATCATGCAATGCTGCCAATGATTACTCAGAAGACCAACTCTCAGTAAAAGTCATAAATACAGGAAGTTTAGTAGTCACTCTGGCCATATAACAACAGCCAAAAGGAGGCCTACTAATAATGAATTTGCCCAAGTGTGCAGAATCACATAGGTCAAAGAAAAATTTACTAGCCACCCACTCAGTATGGCTCAGTGGTTGAGCATCAACTTATCAACCAGGAGGTTAGGTTTTGATTTCTGGTCAGGGCATATGCCATGGTTGCAGGCTTGATCCCCAGCAGGTGGTGTGTCAGCAAGCAGCCTATCAATGATTCTCTAATCATTGATGTCTCTATCTCTCTCTCCATCTCCTTTAGTCTCTTAAATCAATAAAATATATTTAAAAATAAAAATAAGAAAGTTTTATTTTAATTTCTATTATGATCAATACCTTTCTCAATAGTTCAGAACATTTTATTGATGTATTTGGTTCAAAGATGGTTGTTACATTTTTAAGAAAATTATTCACAAAGACATATATAGCTATTCTTATTTGTCAGTTTTATCATGTGTGATTTATTTTTCAAAATAAGATGCGTCATCAAATTTAGCTGTTTAAATAATAAAAATATTGAACAAATATTTCACCACTTAGCTTTTCACCAAGAAATATATTTTATCAGATATCAAAACTGAGTTTTGCATCATGAAGTAAAACTTAATGTATTGATAGTCATCATTCAGTAAACAAACACACAATAGCCTGATTGGATAAATTTAGTGTTTTTAATTTTTGTTGTAGTTGATCCTCACCCAAGAGTATTTTTTTTATTTTTAATTATTTTAGATAGTACAAGAGATATGGACAGACAGATAGAAACACCAATGTGAGAGAGACACATAGATGGTTGCCTTCCACATGGGGATGGAGGCTGCCACCGAGGTACCTGCCCTTAACCATGTTGAACCCATAACCCTTCTAACCACTGAGCAACAAGCCAGGGGTCTAGTGTTTTACATTAAAAAAAAATAATGTTGTCTCTACACTAGTTTTTGAATGGCATACAGGATATGGTGGTGATGGGGATTGTAGTTGCATTAAAAATAAACACAAAGACTAAGCAATAATAGAATAACCTTCAAAAAAACTGATTGATTATAAGAAAATATTTATAAAGCTTTAATGGCGCTATAGAACTTATTAAGGAAACAGATCTCACCCAGAAGGAGTTAGATATGCAAATGATTTTTAAAAATTTAATGTCTGAGTAACAAAATATTCTTTTTAAAATATATTTTTATTGATTTTTTGCAGTATAACTTATAATTAATAGTAGTACATGTTTTCCTTACCACCTCCCCCTTACCCTCCCCCCGACCTCCCTATCCCCCAGCACATATCCCCACCAACGCCCCTCCCCGCCCCAGTGTCTTTCATTCATTTGTTATGCTCATATGCATGCTTACAAGTCCTTCAGTTGATCTCCCCAGGCATCCACCTCCCATCCACCCAAGCCTTCCCCCTGTAGCTTGACAGCCTGTTCAAGGCCACCCTGCCTCTATATCAATCACTCTCCCCTGTTTCTTTTCTTCAAAAATATCTTGCCTCTGCATACTAGAAATAAATGTATAAGAACAAAAAAGGTTTCAGTCTCAGTTTCAATGTCCAACTGTTCTGAGTCCCAGTTTCAGTGTAAAACAATTCTTCATATGTACATGTCAGCAATGGTATCCAGATGGTGGACACATCATGGCAATGCAAGATCCATCCTCTCTGGTTTGGTCCTGGGCTGCCTGCAGACATGCACAGCTGCCGACTGCTAGCATGGCAGGGTGTTGTCAGTGTCCCCCATCTCTGGACCATCCTCGTGACTGGAACAGATCCGTCAGTTCCTCACAGTCGCAGGAACCCACAGGATCTTGGAGTTGTTCTCTGAAAACACAAACACATTCTTGACCAAAAGTTAACAAAGGGATCCTCTATGCAAAATAGACTTGGGATTCTTTTTAATTTTTGCCTAAATGATTTTCCTTTGACTTATTTTGACACCATGTGTGTTTTTTCATGGGTATCTTGCAGTTGGTTTTACAAATAGAATTTACTTTACTGGAGTAAGAATTTTCTAGATGTATTTTACTTACTCGATATTTTTTTCCTTACATGATATTAACCCACTTCCCCCTCCCCTTTTTTGATTAATGGGGGCTTTTGGAAATTTTACATTGCATTCCTGGTAATAGACTGAATTTAGATATAGAGCAGCTATTGCTGGCCAAGTCTCTGTCTACCACCTGGGTCCCGGTATGAGTTGTGCGTGGGAGGCGAAGCAGCTGTGGGGGTAGGAGACCTTCCTCAGGAGGGGTGAGAATTCAAGCCCTTGCAAGGTTTGTGGATGAGGTTCTGTGCGCCACCTCTGTTGACCTTTTACCTCTCTCCTGTTGGACGCTCTGTGACTGTGCCTGTCTTAGGTTATTCCTTCCCTGAGGAATCTTACCCGTCTCTGGCTAACCAGCCATACTCCGGGCCAAAAAGGGTGATGTGAGGTTAAGTTCTGTCTCCTTTGTAGTCTATGCCCCGTGGCCTCCACGTCCATTACCTGCCTTGGGTCCCCTCGCCTGCTGGCGGGGTCCCAGTACTGATCACATACTCGGGGGACCCAGGTTTCTTCTCCAGACAGGGCCCAGCTCACAACATTGGTCGAGATACAGATCCATGGTGCCAGCTGCCCAGAGGCTTCAGCCACAGCTTGAACTGAAAACTCAGGCATCAGATGTGTATCTGAATAGTAAGAAGAAGGTCCCTCTTGGCAGAAAGGGCAAGAAAGGCCAATATAGAATGCTCGGATGCCTTCCCAGTGCCTTAATTCCTTCTGAAAGGGATTAATTTCTTTCATATCCTTTTTTAAGTTACTGCCCAACATTCAAAGAATTAGTTTGTAAGTTTATTTGAGATAATTGTATAATATGCTGTTGTCAAGTATCAAATATTATAATGACATTGTAGAATAATACCATGTAAGGGTATTATAGTGTCACATGAGGTTAAGGAGGGCCTAGCCTAAGGACTGGTGTCCATAGGATATGACAAGCTCTAGGCCATGTCAATTCAATGTCAAACTAGCTGCCATTTTTATAACTTTATATAAACTTTGTCAGGGATATAAAAACACAAATCATTTACCTTAGATCAAGAGTTCAAATATATTGACATTTCCACTTACTCCCACCACCTGCAACTTACCCTGAGGTTTGACATTCTGATGGACTTTTCTTAGTCTCTGGATCCATTCTTGTTCAACATCTATGTCATTCATTGTATTCCTCAAATGAGTGAGATCATGTGATATTTGTCTTTCTCTGCCTGGCTAATTTCACTTAGCATAATGCTCTCCAAATCCATCCATGTTGCTACAAATGGTAGGAGCTCCTACTTTTTTTTTGCACAGCGTAGTATTCCATTGTGTAAATGTACCATAGTTTTTTAATCCACTCATCTGCTGATGGGCACTTAGGCTGTTTCTAAATCTTAGCTATTATAAATTGTGCTGCTATGACCTTTCTAATTCACCTTTCTAGTTTCTTGGGGTATATTCCTAGAAGTGGGATCACTGGGTCGAATGGGAGCTCCATTTTTAGTTTTTTGAGGAAACTCCATACTGTTCTCCACAGTGGCTGCACTAGTCTACAATCCCAGCAGCAGTGCACAAGGATTCCTTTTTCTCCGCATCCTCGCCAGCACTTGTCGTTTGTTGATTTGTTGATGTAAGCCATTCTGACAGGTGTGAGATGGTACCTCATAGTCGTTTTGATTTGCATCTCTCGGATCATTAGTGACTTTGTGCAAGTTTTCATATATCTCTGGGCCTTCCTTTTGTCTTCTTTCGTGAAGATTCTATTTAGGTCTGTTGCCCGTTTTTTTATTGGACCATTTGTCCTCCTTTTATTGAGTTGCGTGAGTTGCCTGTTGATGCTTGAGATTAAACCTTTATCACTGATAACATTTGCAAATAAGTTCTCCAATACAGTGGGTTTTCTCGTTGTTTTGTTGATGGTTTCTTTAGCTGTGCAAAAGCTTTTGATTTTGATGTAGTCCCATTTGTTTATTTTCTCTTTAGATTCCATTGCCCTAGTAGCAGTATCATCAAAGAAGTTCTTTTGGCATATGTCTGAGATATTTCTTCCTGTAGATTCCTCTAATATTTTTATGGTTTCCTGTCTTACGTTTAAGTCCTGTATCCATTTTGAGTTTATTTTTGAGTATGGTGTAAGTTGGTGCTCTAGTTTCATTTTTTTGCATGTTTCTGTCCAATTTTCCTAACACCATTTATTGAAGAGACTGTGTTGACTCCACTTTATGTTCATGCCTCCTTTGTGAAATATTAATTGAGCATAGTGATTTGGGTTGATATCTGTATTCTCTATTCTATTCCATTGATCTGCATGTCTGTTCTTGTGCCAGTACCAGGCTGTTTTGAGAACAGTAGCTTTGTAATACAGATTGAAATCTGGTATGGAAATCCCACCGACTTTGTGCTTCTTTCTCAGGATTTCTGTGGCTATTCGGGGCCTTTTTTTGTTCCAGATGAATTTTTGGAGAGTTCTTTCTAGGTCTGTGAAATATGCCATTGGTATTTTAATGGGAAGTGCATTAAATTTATAGATTGCTTTGGGTAGTATGGACATTTTAATTATGTTGATTCCCCAAATCCATGAACATGGAATGTTCTTCCACCTGTTTACATCTTCCTCTATCTCTTTTTTCAGTGTCCTGTAGTTTTCCACGAATAGTTCTTTTACCTCCTTAGTTAAGTTTATTCCTAGGTATCTTAATTTTTTGGTGTGATGGTAAATGGGATTGCTTTTTAGTCTCTCTTTCGGTAAGTTCACTATTAGTGTATAGAAATGCCATAGATTTCTTGGCATTAATTTTGTAGCCTGCTACGTTGCTGAACTCATTTATTAATTTTACTAACTTCTTTATGGAGTCTTTCGGGTTTTTTGTGTACAATATCATGTCATCTGCAAATAAGGATAGCTTAACTTCTTCTTTTCCAATTTGGATGCCTTTTATTTCTTCTTCTTGTCTAATTGCAATGGCTAATAATTCCAGTACTATGTTGAACAGGAGTGGTGAAAGTGGGCAACCCTCTCTTGTTCCTGTTCTTAGGGGAAATGGTTGTAGTTTTTGCCCATTGAGTATGATGTATGCTGTGGGTTTATCATATATGGCTTTTATTATGTTGAGGTATGATCCTTCTATTCTTGCCTTGTTGAGAGTTTTTATCAAGAAAGGATGCTGGATTTTGCCAAATGCTTTTTCTGCATCAATTGATATGACTATGTGATTTTTATCTCTCAATTTGTTTATGTGAGGTATCACATTTATTGATTTGCGGATATTTGTCATCTCTGCCAAGGATGTACCATCCTTGCATTCCTGGGATAAATCCTACTTGGTCATGGTGTATGATCTTTCGGGTGTACTGCTGCATCTGATTTGCTAGAATTTTATTGAGGATTTTGGCATTTATATTTATGAGGGATATTGGCCTATAATTCTCTTTCATTGTGTCATCTTTATCTGGTTTTGGTATTACGGTGATGCTAGCTTCATAGAAGGAGTTTGGAAGTGTTCCATCCTCTTGAATTTTCTGGAATAGTCTGAGGAGTATAGGTTTTAGTTCTTCCTTGAATGTTTGGTAAAACTCCCCTGTGAAGCCATCTGGCCCTGGGCTTTTGTTTGCTGGAAGCTTTATGATGACTGCTTCAATTTCTTCCACAGTTATTTGTCTATTGCGTTGTTAAGATTCTTCTTGATTGAGTTTTGGGAGGTTATATTTTTCTAGAAACATATCCATATCCTCCAGGTTGTCCAGTTTGTTGGACTAGAGTTGTTCATAGTATTTTTTAACAATCCTATGTATTTCAGTGGGGTCTGTTGTTATTTCACCTCTTTCATTTCTGATTTTATTTATTAGGGTCCTCTCTCTTTGCTTCTTGGTGAGTCTGGCTAGAGGTTCATCAATCTTGTTTATCCTTTCAAAGAACCAGCTCTTGGATTTGTTGATCTTCTGTATTGTTTCTTTGGTCTCTATGTCATTTATTTCTGCTCTGATCTTTACTATTTCCTTCCTTCTGCTTACACTGGGCTTTTCTTGTTGCTCTCTTTCTAACCCTTTGAGTTGTTGGGTTAGATAATTTATTGCCGCTGTTTCTAGTTTTTTTGCAGTAGGAATGTAGAGCTATGAACTTCCCTCTCAGAACTGTTTTCTGTGTGTCCCATAGATTTTGGATTATTGTGCTATCATTGTCATTTGTTTCCATGATGTTTTCTATCTCTTCCTTGATCTCTCTAGTAACCCAGTCATAGTTTAATAGCATGCTGTTTTGTCTCCATGTGTTTCATTTCTTTGGATTGTTTCTATTGTAGTTGATTTCCAGCTTTATGCCACTGTGATCTGAGAATATGCTTGATATGATTTCTATCTTCTTGAATTTGGAGAGACTTTGTCTACGACCCGACACATGGTCTGTCTTTGAGAATGACCCATGTGCACTTGAAAAGAATGTATATTCTGTGGCTTTGGGGTGAAATGATCTGAAGATGTCAATTAATTCCATCTGGTCTAATGAGTCATTGAGGATTGATGTTTCTTTTTTTTAATTATTTTTTATTGATTTTTTGCAGTATAATAGTAGTACATGTTTTCCTTTCCCCCTCCCCCTTATCCTCCCCCCAGCCTCCCCCACCCCCCAGCACATATCCCCAGCTTCCCCCCTCCCCGCCCCAGTGTCTTTCATTCATTGGTTATGTTCATATTCATGCATACAAGTCCTTCCGTTGATCTCCCCCCGCATCTGCCTCCCATCCACCCAAGCCTCCCCCGGTAGCTTGACAGCCTGTTCAAGGTCATCCTGCCTCTATATCAATCACTCTCCCCTGTTTCTTTTCTTCAAAAATATCTTGCCTCTGCATACTAGAAATAAATGTATAAGAACAAAAAGTGTTTCAGTCTCGGTTTCAATGTCCAACTTTTCTGAGTCCCAGTTTCAGTGTCAAATAATTCATTATGTGTATAAGTCAGCAATGGTATCCAGATGGTGGACATATCGTGTCAATGCATGATCCATCCTCTCTGGTTTGGTCCTGGGCTGCCTGCAGACATGCACAGCTGCTGACTGCTAGTATGGCAAGGTGTCGTCAGTGTCCCCCATCTCTGGACCGTCCTCATGACTGGAACAGATCCATCAGTTCCTCACCGTCGCAGGAACCCACATGGTCTTGGAGTTGTTCTCTGTAAACACACAAACACATTCTCGACCAAAAGTTAACAAAGGGATCCTCTATGCAAAATAGACTTGGGATTCTTTTTAATTTTTGCCTAAATGATTTTCCTTTGGCTTATTTTGACACCATGTGTGTTTTTTCATGGGTGTCTTGCTATTGTTTTTACAAATGGAATTTACTTTACTGGAGTAAGAATTTTCTAGATGTATTTTACTTACTCGATATTTTTTTTTGTCCCTTTCATGATATTACCCCGCTGTCCCCTCCCCTTTTTTGATTAATGGGGACTTTTGGAAATTTTCTATTGCAGTCTTGATAATTTTAAATTTTAATTTTTGCACACAAAGTGACTGCTTTAGGTTCTTTGGATGTTAGGCAATTTTACAGAGAGATGAACTACTAATAGATTTTTCAGTTAATGTTTTAGGAAAAGCTTTTTGTCCAGTACACTATAATTTTCTTGAGTATTCTCGTATTTCACTTGGCCAATTTAAATTAATCTGAAAACTTGATTACTATTTTCCTGTCAATTTTAATACTCAAGCAGAAATCTTAGTTTACCCTGTGAATACTAGTGGAAAGGAATATTTGCAATTTTGAGTAGGTCCCGAGCATTCCTGGTAATAGACTGAATTTAGATATAGAGCAGCTATTGCTGGCCGAGTCTCTGTCTGCCGCCTGGGTCCCCGTATGAATCGTGTGTGGGAGGCGAAGCAGCCTTGGGGGTAGGAGACCTCCCTTAAGAGGGTTGAGAATTCAAACCCCTGCAAGGTTTGTGGATGAGGGTCTGTGCCCCACCTCTGTTGACCTTTTAGTTCTCTCCTGTTGGCCCCTCTGCGACTGTGCCTGTCTTAGGTTGTTCCTTCCCTGAGGAATCTTACCCATCTCTGGCTAACCAGCCATCCTCCGGGGCCAAACAGGGTGATGTGAGGTTCAGTTCTGTCTCCTTTGTAGTCTATGCCCCCCTGTGGCCTCCACGTCCAGTACCTGCCTTGGGGTCCCCTCGCCTGCTGGCGGGGTCCCGGTACTGATCACATATCTCGGGGGACCCAGGTTTCTTCTCCAGAGAGGGCCCAGCTCACTCCATTGGTCGAGATACAGATCCATGGTGCCAGCTGCCCAAAGGCTTCAGCCACAGCTCGAACTGAAAACTCTGGCATCAGCTGTGTGTATTTGGATAGTAACAAGAAGGTCCCTCTTGGCAGAAAGGGCTAGAAGGGCCAATATAGAATGCTCGGATGCCTTCCCAGTGCCTTAATTCCTTCTGAAAGGGATTAATTTCTTTCCTATTCTTTTTTAATTTGCTGCCCAACATTCAAAGAATTAGTTTGTAAGTTTATTTGGGATAATTGTATAATATGCTGTTGTCAAATATCAAATATTATAATGACATTGTAGAATAATATCATGTAAGGGTATTATGGTGTCATGGGAGGTTAAGCAGGGCCTAGCCTAAGGACTGGTCTCCATAGGATATGACAAGCTCTAGGCCATGTCAATTCAATGTCAGAATAGCTGCCATTTTTTTATAATTTTATATAAACTTTGTCAGGGATGTAAAAACACAAATCACTTACCTCAGTTCAAGAGTTCAAGTATATTGACTTTTCCACTTACTCTCACCACCTGCCACTTACCCTGAGGTTTGACATTCTGATGGACTTTTCTCAGTCTCTGGATCTATTCTTGTTCATCAGTCTATGTCATTGATTGTATTCCTCAAATGAGTGAGATCATGTGATATTTGTCTTTCTCTGCCTGGCTAATTTCACTTAGCATAACGCTCTCCAAATCCATCCATGTTGTTACAAATGGTAGGAGCTCCTTCTTTTTTTCCGCGGCGTAGTATTCCATTGTGTAAATGTACCATAGTTTTTTGATCCACTCATCTGCTGATGGGCACTTCGGCTGTTTCCAAATCTTAGCTATGGTAAATTGTGCTGCTATGAACATAGGGGTACATATATCCTTTCTAATTCGCCTTTCTAACTTCTTGGGGTATATTCCTAGAAGTGGGATCACTGGGTCGAATGGGAGCTCCCTTTTTAGTTTTTTTAGGAATCTCCATACTGTTCTCCACAGTGGCTGTACTAGTCTACAATCCCACCAGCAGTGCACGAGAGTTCCTTTTTCTCCGCATCCTCGCCAGCACTTGTCGTTTGTTGATTTGTTGATGTAAGCCATTCTGATAGGTGTGAGATGGTACCGCATAGTCGTTTTGATTTGCATCTCTCGGATAATTAGTGACTTTGAGCAAGTTTTCATGTGTCTCTGGGCCTTCCTTTTGTCTTCTTTCGTGAAGATTCTATTTAGGTCTGTTGCCCATTTTTTTATTGGATCATTTGTCCTCCTTTTATTGAGTTGGGTGAGTTGCCTGTAGATGCTTGAGATTAAACCTTTATCACTAAAAACATTTGCAAATATGTTCTCCCATACAGTGGGTTTTCTTGTTGTTTTGTTGATGGTTTCTTTAGCTGTGCAAAAGCTTTTGATTTTGATGTAGTCCCATTTGTTTATTTTCTCTTTAGCTTCCATTGCCCTCGGAGCGGTATCATCAAATAAGTTCTTTTGGCATATGTCTGAGATTTTTCTTCCTGTAGATTCCTCTAATATTTTTATGGTTTCCTGTCTTACGTTTAAGTCCTGTATCCATTTTGAGTTTATTTTTGTGTATGGTGTAAGTTGGTGCTCTAGTTTCATTTTTTTGCATGTATCTGTCCAATTTTCCCAACACCATTTATTGAAGAGACTGTCTTGACTCCATTTTATGTTCCTGCCTCCTTTGTCAAATATTAATTGAGCATAGTATATTGGGTTGATATCCGGATTCTCTATTCTATTCCATTGATCTATATGTCTGTTCTTGTGCCAGTACCAGGCTGTTTTAAGAACAGTAGCCTTGTAATACAGCTTGAAATCTGGTATGGAAATCCCACCGACTTTGTGCTTCTTTCTCAGGATTGCTGTGGCTATTCGGGGCCTTTTTTTGTTCCAGATGAATTTTTGGAGAGTTCTTTCTAGGTCTGTGAAATATGCCATTGGTATTTTAATGGGGAGTGCATTAAATTTATAGATTGCTTTGGGTAGTATGGACATTTTAATTATGTTGATTCTCCCAATCCATGAACATGGAATGTTCTTCCACCTGTTTACATCTTCCTCTATCTCTTTTTTCAGTGTCCTGTAGTTTTCCACAAATAGATCATTTACCTCCTTAGTTAAGTTTATTCCTAGGTATCTTAATTTTTTTGGTGTGATGGTAAATGGGATTGCTTTTTTAGTCTCTCTTTCTGTAAGTTCACTATTAGTGTATAGAAATGCCATAGATTTCTTGGCATTAATTTTGTAGCCTGCTACATTGCTGAACTCATTTATTAAGTCTACTAACTTTTTAATGGAGTCTTTCGGGTTTTTTATGTACAATATCATGTCATCTGCAAATAAGGATAGCTTAACTTCTTCTTTTCCAATTTGGATGCCTTTTATTTCTTCTTCTTGTCTAATTGCAATGGCTAATAATTCCAGTACTATGTTGAACAGGAGTGGTGAAAGTGGGCAACCCTGTCTTGTTCCTGTTCTTAGGGGAAATGGTTGTAGTTTTTGCCCATTGAGTATGATGTATGCTGTGGGTTTATCGTATATGGCTTTTATTATGTTGAGGTATGATCCTTCTATTCCTACCTTATTGAGAGTTTTTATTAAGAAAGGATGTTGGATTTTGTCAAATGCTTTTTCTGCATCAATTGATATGACTATGTGATTTTTATCTCTCAATTTGTTTATGTGATGTATCACATTTATTGATTTGCAGATATTGTACCATCCTTGCATTCCTGGGATAAATCCTACTTGGTCGTGGTGTATGATCTTTCTGATGTACTGCTGGATCCGATTTGCTAGAATTTTATTGAGGATTTTGGCATCTATATTCATGAGGGATATTGGCCTGTAATTCTCTTTCATTGTGTCGTCTTTATCTGGTTTTGGTATTAGGGTGATGCTAGCTTCATAGAAGGAGTTTGGAAGTTTTCCATCCTCTTGAATTTTCTGGAATAGTCTGAGGAGTATAGGTTTTAGTTCTTCCTTAAATGTTCGGTAAAACTCCCCTGTGAAGCCGTCTGGCCCTGGGCTTTTGTTTGCTGGAAGCTTTATGATGACTGCTTCAATTTCTTCCACAGTTATTGGTCTATTGAGTTGTTTAGATTCTTCTTGATTGAGTTTTGGGAGGTTATATTTTTCTAGAAACATATCCATTTCCTCCAGGTTGTCCAGTTTGTTGGAGTAGAGTTGTTCATAGTATTTGTTAACAATCCTTTGTATTTCAATGGGGTCTGTTGTTATTTCACCTCTTTCATTTCTGATTTTATTTATTAGGGTCCTCTCTCTTTGCTTCTTGGTGAGTCTGGCTAGAGGTTCATCAATCTTGTTTATCCTTTCAAAGAACCAGCTCTTGGTTTCGTTGATTTTCTGTATTGTTTCTTTGGTCTCTATGTCATTTATTTCTGCTCTGATCTTTACTATTTCCTTCCTTCTGCTTACACTGGGCTTTTCTTGTTGCTTTCTTTCTAACTCTTTGAGTTGTTGGGTTAGATAATTTATTGCCGGTGTTCCTAGTTTTTTGCAGTAGGATTGTAGAGCTATGAACTTCCCTCTCAGAACTGCTTTCACTGTGTCCCATAGATTTTTGATTGTTGTGCTATCATTGTCATTTGTTTCCATGATGTTTTCTATCTCTTCCTTAATCTCTCTAGTAACCCAGTCATAGTTTAATAGCATGCTGTTTAGTCTCCATGTGTTCGATTTCTTTGGATTGTTTCTATTGTAGTTGATTTCCAGCTTTATGCCACTGTGATCTGAGAATATACTTGATATGATTTCTATCTTCTTGAATTTGGAGAGACTTTGCCTATGACCTAATACATGGTCTGTCTTTGAGAATGACCCATGTGCACTTGAAAAGAATGTATATTCTGTGGCTTTGGGGTGAAATGATCTGAAGATGTCAATTAATTCCATCTGGTCCAGTGAGTCATTGAGGATTGATGTTTCTTTACTGATTTTTTCTTTAGAGGATCTGTCCAATGGTGGTAATGGGGTATTAAAGTCTCCTACTATGATTGTATTGCTGTCTATCTCTCCCTTGATGTCCTCTAGGAGTTTTTGTATATATTTGGGTGCTCCTGTATTGGGTGCGTATATGTTTACAAGAGTTATTTCTTCTTGTTGAATTGCTCCCTTTAGTATTATGAAGTGGCCTTCTTTATCTCTTGTTATGTCCTTCACTTTGAGATCTAATTTGTCAGATATAAGTATGGCTACCCCAGCTTTTTTTTCATTTCCATTCGCCTGAATAACTTTTTTCCAACCTTTCATCCTCAGTCTGTGTGCGTCTTTTTTTCGGAGGTGTGTTTCTTGTAGACAGCAGATACATGGGTTGTGTTTTCTTATCCAGTCTATTACCCTATGTCTTTTGATTGGAGCATTTAACCCATTTACATTTAAAGTTATTATTGATAGGTGCTTATATGTTGCCATTTTTGTTCTTTGCCCCTGTGATCCTTCTTCGCTTCCTATTTCTTTTTACAGCAGATCCTTTAGCATTTCTTGCATTGCTGGTTTGGTGGTGACGAATTCCCTTAGTCCTTTTTTATCTGTGAAGCTCCTGATTTGACCTTCAATTTTGATTGAGAGCCTTGCTGGGTACAGTATTCTAGGATTCAGACCCTTCCTTTGCATGACTTTGTAGATTTCATTCCACTGCCTTCTGGCCTGATAGGTTTCTGTTGAGAGATCACTTGTTAGTCTGATGGGTGTTCCTTTGTAGGTGACTTTTTGTCTCTCTCTGGCAGCTTTTAAGATTCTTACTTTGACATTGGTTTTTGCCAATTTAATTATAATGTGCCTTGGCATAGGTCTTTTGGGGTTTATTTTGCTTGGGACTCTGTGAGCTTCTTGGAATTGTGTGGGTTTTTCCTTTCCTATACCAGGAAAGTTTTCTGTCATTATTTCTTCCAACAGGTTTTCTATTCCTTGCTCAGTTTCCTGTCCTTCTGGAAGCCCAATTATACGGATGTTGTTTTGTTTCATGTTGTCCCAAAGTTCTCTTAGGCTCTCCTCCTGCTTTTTAATTTTTTTTTTCTAGAAGCTGCTCTACTTGGTTATTTTTTCCTACCTGGTCTTCTAGCTCACTGATGCGATCCTCTGCTTCTTCTAGTCTACTCTTAATACTTTCTATTGAGTTCTTTACTTCAGCAATGTCACTTTTCATTTCTTCATGGCTCTTCATCATTTCTTCCTGGGTCTTCCTCATTTCCTCTTGGTTCTTACTCATATTATCAAATTTGTCTTCCATTCTTTTCAGCCACCTTATGACCATTTCTCTGAATTCTTTCTCTGACAGGTTGTTAACTTCCATTTCGTTTACCTCCTTTTCTGGTGAGCCTTACTTTTCTTTCATATGTGGGCTATTTCTTTGTCTTCCCATGGTCTCTCTTCTCTGTGTATGTGGTTATGTAGTTCTCACTCTCCTGCGTTGATTTAAAGGCACAAAATATAACACAACCAGGTGCAATGCATCAGGCACTGACCCGGAATGTAGTCAAAGTAATTGTAATTCCAAATAAAGGTGACCGCCAGAGAAAGGCAAATTCAGTGATAGGTGGGAAAAAAGAAAGAGAACCTCCCCCAGACCCGCACAGACACTCACACACCCACACTCACACAAAAAAGAAAGAGGCCCCCCCACACACATACACTCACAAAAAAGAAAGACAGGAATGCCAAAATGATAATGGGAAAAGGGGGAGAAGAAAAAAAGAAATAAAAGGAGTAAATTATAAATGTGGGGTGAAAACTCCTATAGGACAGCCCTTAATCCGAACCAAACCTGCAACAAATACTTGGAGATTGATACAAATTACATACAACTACTAATATCAAGAGAGGTGAGGGAACACAGAAGCAAAAATCTATCTCAAAAACAATGCATATGAGGACAACAAAACAAGAAACAACACCAAAAATAAAAATAACCCCCCCTACAAGACAAACCAAAATAACAGAATAAGCAAATCAATCTCATAAACCTGCTTAAAAAATCAATATAATCAACAGTCAAGTAAACAACAACAACAGGACAGGGCTAAAAACACTTTAAGATAGTGAAGTCAGAGAAGCTAGAGGTATATATGGACTTGGATTAGGTGGTTAGAGATTAGATATATCAGTGGGGTGAAATTTTAACAGGGGGGAAGGGGAAAGAATTAGGTAAATCTAAAGCCGGAAAAGTGTAAGGGAAACAAGGCACTAAATAGGGAAAGGTTATCAAGAGAGTGGTGGTATAAAGGTGAAGTTGAGGTAGAGTAAAAGATACTAAAGTGTAGATGAAAATAGACTGTATTCCTAAGGTCGAAGAGAAGATATAATCAATTCCCTGTCACATAAGAGTCAATTTGTGATTTGGCCCGTGGGTGGCAGTGTTTCTAGATTGACTTCTGGGTCTATTGGTCCTCTTTATCCTGAACTAAACAATACTGCCTCTCTAATGGTGACTGCTGTTTTAGCAGCCCGAACCCTCCTAAAATCTTCCGGGCTTCCCCCCTCTGTCAGGTCCAAACTGATTGCGCTCCAGGGATCAACTCTGCCACCAGCTCCAAGGGCCCTCTCCCACGTTCACCAGCTTCAACAGCCACAGATTCTATTTCAGGTGCAGATCTCCAGGTTTTGAGTTCCAAGGTGCAGATCTCCCAGACTGCCAGCCCCCTCAGTTTCGCGCCCAAAGTACCCCCAGGGAAATCTGACCTTTCCGAGCTGGAGTATAGCGCTCCCTGGGCTCTGTGAGCCTCCGCGGCACCTGGGCGCCGGGAGCCCCAGCGGTGCAGCCCAGCGGTACCAAGTACGACATCTGTATGTTTTCCGGCTCCTCTCGTTCAAGATGTCGTGGTCCGCCTCCGCGCGCCTCCTCGCGCAGTTGGCTCAGGGAGAGAACCCAGCAGTACTGGGGCCGCTCAGGCTAGGGAGGCCAGCCCAGCAGTCCTCTATCTTCTCCTGGGGCACAGCTGTCCCCCTAGTCCCTGACAAATGCTCCCTGCGCGACTTTCAGCTGCTCCCTCCCTCTGCCCTGTGAGCAGATTCTGGTCGAATCCCTCCGTTCCGCCGCCATTTTTCTCCTGTATCAAGGATTGATGTTTCTTTACGGATTTTCTGTTTAGAGGTTCTGTCCAATGTTGATAGTGGGATATTAAAATCTCCTACTATGATTGTATTGCTGTCTATCTCTCCCTTGATGTCCTCTAGGAGTTTTTGTATATATTTGTGTGCTCCTGTATTGAGTGCGTATATGTTTACCAGAGTTATTTCTTCTTGTTGGATTGTTCCCTTTAGTATTATGAAGTGGCTTTCTTTATCTCTTGTTATGTCCTTCACTTTGAGATCTAACTTGTCGGATATAGTATGGCTATCCTAGCTTTTTTTTCATTTCCATTCGCCTGGATAACTTTTTTCCAACCTTTCATCCTCAGTCTGTGTGTGTCTTTTTTTCGGAGGTGGGTTTCTTGTAGACAGCAGATACATGGGTTTTGTTTTCTTATCCAGTCTATTACCCTATGTTTTTTGATTGGAGCATTTAAACCATTTACATTTAAAGTTATTATTAATAGGTACTTATATGTTGCCATTTTTGTTCTTTACCCCTGTGTTCCTTCTTTGCTTCCTATTTCTTTTTACAGCAGATCCTTTAGCATTTCTTGCATTGCTGGTTTGGTGGTGACGAATTCTATTAGTCCTTTTTTATCTGTGAAGCTCCTGATTTGACCTTCAATTTTGCTTGAGAGCCTTGCTGGGTATAGTATTCTAGGAGTCAGACCCTTCCTTTGCATGACTTTGTAAATTTCATTCCACTGCCTTCTGGCCTGATAGGTTTCTCTTGAGAGATCACTTGTTAGTCTGATGGGGGTTCCTTTGTAGGTGACTTTCTGTCTCTCTCTGGCAGCTTTTAAGATTCTTACTTTGTCATTGGTGTTTGCCAATTTAATTATAATGTGCCTTGGCGTAGGTCTTTTGGGGTTTATTTTGCTTGGGACTCTGTGAGCTTCTTGGATTTTTGTGGGTTTTTTCTTTCCTATATCAGGGAATTTTTCTGTCATTATTTCTTCCAACAGGTTTTCTATTCCTTGCTCAGTTTCCTGTCCTTCTGGAAGCCCAATTATACAGATGTTGTTTTTTTTCATGTTGTCCCAAAGTTCCCTTAGGCTCTCCTCCTGCTTTTTAATTTTTTTTTTCTCTTGAAGCTGCTCTACTTGGTTATTTTTTTTTACCTGGTCTTCTAGCTCACTGATGCGATCCTCTGCTTCTTCTAGTCTACTCTTAATACTTTCTATTGAGTTCTTTACTTCAGCAATGTCAATTTTCATTTTTTCTTGACCCTTATTCATTTCTTCTTGGCTCTTCATCATTTTTTCCTAGGTCTTCCTCATTTCCTCTTGGTTCATACTCATATTATCAAATTGTCTTCCTTTCTTTTCAGCCATCTTATGACCATTTCTCTGAATTCTTTCTCTGACAGGTTGTTAACTTCCATTTCGTTTACCTCCTTTTCTGGTGAGCCTTGTTTTTCTTTCATATGTGGGCTGTTTATTTGTCATCCCATGGTCTCTCCTCTGTGTATCTGGTTATGAAGTTCTCACTCTCCTGCGTTGATTTAAAGGCACAAAATACAATACAACCCGGTGCAATGCACCAGGCACTGAACTGGAATGTAGTCACAGTAATGGTAATTCCAAATAAAGGTGACCACCAGAGAAAATCAAATTCGGTGATAGGTGAGAAAAAAGAAAGAGAACCTCCCCCAGACTCACACAGACACTCACACACCCACACTCACACAAAAAGAAAGAGACCCCCCACCACACACACACACACTCACAAAAAAGAAAGACAGGAATGCCAAAATGATAACTGGAAAATGGGAAGAAGAAAAAAAAGGAGTAAATTATAAATGTGGGGTGAAAACTCCTATAGGACAGCCCCTAATCCGAACCAAAACCCACAAAAAGTACCTGGAGATTGATACAAATTACATACAACTACTAATATCAAGGGAGGTGAGGGAAAACAGAAGCAAAAATCTATCTCAAAAACAATGCAAATGAGGACAACAAAACAAGAAACAACACCAAAAATAAAAATAATCGCCCCCTACAAGACAAACCAAAATAAAAGAATAAGCAAATCAATCTCATAAACCTGCTTAAAAAATCGATATAATCAACAGTCAAGTAAACAACAACAACAGGACAGGGATAAAAACACTTTAAGATAGTGAAGTCAGAGAAGCTAGAGGTATATATGGACTTGGAGTAGGTGGTTGGAGATTAGATATATCAGTGGGGTGAAATTTTAGCAGGGGGTAAAAAGAAAGAATTAAGGTAAATCTAAAGCCGGAAAAGTGTAAGGGAAACAAGGCACTAAATAGGGAAAGGTTATCAAGAGAGTGGTGGTATAAAGGTGAAGTTGAGGTAGAGTAAAAGATACTAAAGTGTAGATGAAAATAGACTGTATTCCTAAGGTCGAAGAGAAGATATAATCAATTCCCTGTCACATAAGAGTCAATTTGTGATTTGGCCCGTGGGTGGCAGTGTTTCTAGATTGACTTCTGGGTCTATTGGTCCTCTTTATCCTGAACTAAACAATACTGCCTCTCTAATGGTGACTGCTGTTTTAGCAGCCCGAACCCTCCTAAAATCTTCCGGGCTTCCCCCCTCTGTCAGGTCCAAACTGATTGCGCTCCAGGGATCAACTCTGCCACCAGCTCCAAGGGCCCTCTCCCACGTTCACCAGCTTCAACAGCCACAGATTCTATTTCAGGTGCAGATCTCCAGGTTTTGAGTTCCAAGGTGCAGATCTCCCAGACTGCCAGCCCCCTCAGTTTCGCGCCCAAAGTACCCCCAGGGAAATCTGACCTTTCCGAGCTGGAGTATAGCGCTCCCTGGGCTCTGTGAGCCTCCGCGGCACCTGGGCGCCGGGAGCCCCAGCGGTGCAGCCCAGCGGTACCAAGTACGACATCTGTATGTTTTCCGGCTCCTCTCGTTCAAGATGTCGTGGTCCGCCTCCGCGCGCCTCCTCGCGCAGTTGGCTCAGGGAGAGAACCCAGCAGTACTGGGGCCGCTCAGGCTAGGGAGGCCAGCCCAGCAGTCCTCTATCTTCTCCTGGGGCACAGCTGTCCCCCTAGTCCCTGACAAATGCTCCCTGCGCGACTTTCAGCTGCTCCCTCCCTCTGCCCTGTGAGCAGATTCTGGTCGAATCCCTCCGTTCCGCCGCCATTTTTCTCCTGTATCAAGGATTGATGTTTCTTTACGGATTTTCTGTTTAGAGGTTCTGTCCAATGTTGATAGTGGGATATTAAAATCTCCTACTATGATTGTATTGCTGTCTATCTCTCCCTTGATGTCCTCTAGGAGTTTTTGTATATATTTGTGTGCTCCTGTATTGAGTGCGTATATGTTTACCAGAGTTATTTCTTCTTGTTGGATTGTTCCCTTTAGTATTATGAAGTGGCTTTCTTTATCTCTTGTTATGTCCTTCACTTTGAGATCTAACTTGTCGGATATAGTATGGCTATCCTAGCTTTTTTTTCATTTCCATTCGCCTGGATAACTTTTTTCCAACCTTTCATCCTCAGTCTGTGTGTGTCTTTTTTTCGGAGGTGGGTTTCTTGTAGACAGCAGATACATGGGTTTTGTTTTCTTATCCAGTCTATTACCCTATGTTTTTTGATTGGAGCATTTAAACCATTTACATTTAAAGTTATTATTAATAGGTACTTATATGTTGCCATTTTTGTTCTTTACCCCTGTGTTCCTTCTTTGCTTCCTATTTCTTTTTACAGCAGATCCTTTAGCATTTCTTGCATTGCTGGTTTGGTGGTGACGAATTCTATTAGTCCTTTTTTATCTGTGAAGCTCCTGATTTGACCTTCAATTTTGCTTGAGAGCCTTGCTGGGTATAGTATTCTAGGAGTCAGACCCTTCCTTTGCATGACTTTGTAAATTTCATTCCACTGCCTTCTGGCCTGATAGGTTTCTCTTGAGAGATCACTTGTTAGTCTGATGGGGGTTCCTTTGTAGGTGACTTTCTGTCTCTCTCTGGCAGCTTTTAAGATTCTTACTTTGTCATTGGTGTTTGCCAATTTAATTATAATGTGCCTTGGCGTAGGTCTTTTGGGGTTTATTTTGCTTGGGACTCTGTGAGCTTCTTGGATTTTTGTGGGTTTTTTCTTTCCTATATCAGGGAATTTTTCTGTCATTATTTCTTCCAACAGGTTTTCTATTCCTTGCTCAGTTTCCTGTCCTTCTGGAAGCCCAATTATACAGATGTTGTTTTTTTTCATGTTGTCCCAAAGTTCCCTTAGGCTCTCCTCCTGCTTTTTAATTTTTTTTTTCTCTTGAAGCTGCTCTACTTGGTTATTTTTTTTTACCTGGTCTTCTAGCTCACTGATGCGATCCTCTGCTTCTTCTAGTCTACTCTTAATACTTTCTATTGAGTTCTTTACTTCAGCAATGTCAATTTTCATTTTTTCTTGACCCTTATTCATTTCTTCTTGGCTCTTCATCATTTTTTCCTAGGTCTTCCTCATTTCCTCTTGGTTCATACTCATATTATCAAATTGTCTTCCTTTCTTTTCAGCCATCTTATGACCATTTCTCTGAATTCTTTCTCTGACAGGTTGTTAACTTCCATTTCGTTTACCTCCTTTTCTGGTGAGCCTTGTTTTTCTTTCATATGTGGGCTGTTTATTTGTCATCCCATGGTCTCTCCTCTGTGTATCTGGTTATGAAGTTCTCACTCTCCTGCGTTGATTTAAAGGCACAAAATACAATACAACCCGGTGCAATGCACCAGGCACTGAACTGGAATGTAGTCACAGTAATGGTAATTCCAAATAAAGGTGACCACCAGAGAAAATCAAATTCGGTGATAGGTGAGAAAAAAGAAAGAGAACCTCCCCCAGACTCACACAGACACTCACACACCCACACTCACACAAAAAGAAAGAGACCCCCCACCACACACACACACACTCACAAAAAAGAAAGACAGGAATGCCAAAATGATAACTGGAAAATGGGAAGAAGAAAAAAAAGGAGTAAATTATAAATGTGGGGTGAAAACTCCTATAGGACAGCCCCTAATCCGAACCAAAACCCACAAAAAGTACCTGGAGATTGATACAAATTACATACAACTACTAATATCAAGGGAGGTGAGGGAAAACAGAAGCAAAAATCTATCTCAAAAACAATGCAAATGAGGACAACAAAACAAGAAACAACACCAAAAATAAAAATAATCGCCCCCTACAAGACAAACCAAAATAAAAGAATAAGCAAATCAATCTCATAAACCTGCTTAAAAAATCGATATAATCAACAGTCAAGTAAACAACAACAACAGGACAGGGATAAAAACACTTTAAGATAGTGAAGTCAGAGAAGCTAGAGGTATATATGGACTTGGAGTAGGTGGTTGGAGATTAGATATATCAGTGGGGTGAAATTTTAGCAGGGGGTAAAAAGAAAGAATTAAGGTAAATCTAAAGCGGGAAAAGTGTAAGGGAAACAAGGCACTAAACAGGGAAAGGTTATCAAGAGAGTGGTGGTATAAAGGTGAAGTTGAGGTAGAGTAAAAGATACTAAAGAGTAGATGAAAATAGACTGTATTCCCAAGGTCGAAGAGAAAATATAATCAATTCCCTGTGTCACTCAAGAGTCCATTTGTGATTTGGCCCCTGGGTGGCAGTGTTTCTAGATTGACTTCTGGGTCTATTGGTCCTCTCTATCCTGAACTAAAATTTTGTTGTCCCTGTGGTATTCAATACTGCCTCTCTAATGGTGATTGCTATTTTAGCAGCCAGGACCCTCCCCAAATCTTCCGGGTCTCCCTCCTCTGTCAGGTCCAAATTGATTGCGCTCCAGGGATTTACTCTGCCACCAGCTCCAAGGGCCCTCTCACACGTTTACCAGCTCCAACAGCCACAGATTTTATTTAAGGTGCAGATCTCCAGGCTTTGAGTTCCGAGGTGCAGATCTCCCAGACTGCCAGCCCCCTCAGTTTCGCGCCCAAAGTACCCCCAGGGAAATCTGACCTTTCCGTGCTGGAGTTTAGAGCTCCCTGGACTCAGCCCCCGACCGAGCCAACTGGGCGCCGGTGTTTCGGGAGTCTCAGTCGTCCAGCCTGTACTGCAGCTGTATATTTTCAGGTCCTTCCCCTTCAAGATGTCATGGTCTGCCTATGTGCGCCTCCTTGCACAGTTGGCTCAGGGAGAGAACCCAGCAGTACTGGGGCCGCTCAGGCTGGGGAGGCCAGCCCAGCCGAGCACAGCTGTTCCCCTAGTCGCCAACAAACGCTCCCTGCGCGACTTTCAGCTGCTCCCTCCTTCTGCCATTTGAGCAGATTCAGATCACATCCCTCCGTTCCGCCGCCATTTTTTTCAAACTCTCCCAACATATTCTTGATATATTAGTAGTCAAACTATAAAATCTGGAAATGATTGCTGCAATATATAGGATTATTAATAAGACTCTCACTTACACCGTTGCTTCTAGGGATCACAGGAAATTAAAGAGAAAGAAATGTAGTTTTTTTTTTTTACTATTCAAATCCATGGGTATGACTGATTCATCTTAATATATGTCAATTTGTAAACCATGAGAAATTTAGCCACTCCCCTATAATCTAGGCTGTCTTACCAAGGGTGCTAGAATATGATTGTATTAGAAAAGAACCTTTGATTCATGGTTGGTTTTGATAAGGCTATGTCTATTGACATCACATTCTTTGCCAGAGTCCTAATTTGAAATTTTACACTTTGTTAATCATAGTTTATTTACTTTTTATACCAAATTAAATTTTAAGTAAATTTTACATATTAATATTCTAAAAGAGATGTTTGGTATTAGAATTTATATATTTAAATTAGGGTGGGTAGATGAAGAGATAAACATGTAGGTAGAAGACGAGAGAGAGAGAGTGAGAGAGAGAGAGAGAGAGAGAGAGAGAGAGAGAGAGAGAGAAAGAGAATGTTATTCAACAAAATTGGTCCCAGAAATTGGCTGATTAATATTAAGTGCTGATTGAATTATGAAAAGAGACACAGAAACAGATATATCCATGACATAATCTATCAATCTTTTACTTAGAGATAAGGCTGATAACTTTTTTTAAATTGAAACAAATAAAGATGATTTTGAAATAATATTAGAGCAAAATATTTTTAATTTTTGAGATTTTTAAAGATCCTCATCTTTATCTCACCTTTCTAAAAACATGAAAATTATTTGCATAGTTACAACTCAACCTCATTATATTTTATTGGTTTTCATAATATTAATTTAAAGCTAGTGATTAAAATTTTGTTATTAAAATTAATAAAAAAAAGGTTTAAACAGTTTTAGGAACAATCCCAATTGACTCTTGGAAATTATTTCATTCAATGGTTGGAAAATAGTTTAAAAAGGGATTTATTATACTCTGGGAACAAATAAAATATGTTTTACAGAAAGTGCTAATTAGTATGGCAAAGCAGTTAAGTAACAGTTGGCTAATATGGTCTTTAATACATGATTTCTATAGAAAATAAGATAGATGAAAATATTCAGACCAACCATAATTTCAACAATTTGCTTTATTTCATTGTAGTATTTTTCTTTTGTTTAAAATATATTTTATTGATTTTTTTTACAGAGAGGAAGGGAGAGAGATAGAAAGTCAAAAACATCGATGAGAGAGAAACATCGATTAGCTGCCTCCTGCACACCCCCTACTGATGATGTGCCCACAGCCAAGGTACATACCCTTGACCGGAATCTAACCCGGGACCCTTCAGTCCGCAGGCCCATGCTCCATCCACTGAGCCAAACCAGTTTTGGCTCTAGTATTTTTCTACATTTACATGTATTTATTTATTTTTGATTTACAAAATTGGAATGTGACTGGCCAATACTAAAATATATTAAACACAATTTTCACTAATATAAAAATAGCTTAGACCTTTATTTTAAAAACTAGAGGCCAGAGAGGAACCAAAATTGCAGCATAGGTGAACACCTATACTGCTGCCCCATACAGAAAATTCAAAACTACAACGAAGGACAAAAAGGACATCATTCAGAACCACCAGAGGGCTGGCTGAGTGGACATTCCACAAACAGAAGGATAAATAAAAGGACACTGAGACTCGGGGGAGCTGAGGAGGACAGAGTTGCAGATATGGGTGAAATCAGAGGTCCGGAGCTGTTCGTGAACTGAAAGGGCCAGGAGCTGCAAAATAGGTTGGTTTTCTTGAACTGAGAGGGAGACAAAGGCATCCCACTGCATTGAGACCGATTCTGGGTGAGTCTCAGGGAACCCAGACTAATACGGGGTGAAACTGGACTGTAGGGAGGAAACATACTGAAACTCAGGTGTATGAGCAAAGGTGTATGAGCTATCGGAGAGGGCTTATGGCTGCCTCTAACATTTGGGAGGAAAAACAAAAACAAAAACAAAAACAAAAAACTGCCAGACTGCTTTGTTTTCCCATTCCAGTGAGTCTTTGGGTGTGCAGACTCATTTGGGGAGAAACTAGAGTGTCCGACAGCAGGCAGAGCTCTGGTCAGCTTTCTCTCAGAGGTGTGTGCAGCACTTACCGGGGTCACAGAGACCCGGGAGTTTAGGGCGGAGCTGACCAGAAACCATGGCTGCCTGCTCAGTCCAGAGACTCCACCCCATCCAGGCTGAATAAAGCTCATCTTCACAGCCAATTGGCCTGGAGGTCAAACCCTCCCAGTGATACCAGCAACAATCTAGGCTTAACTAAAACAAGACTGTGCAACCCATAAAGAGGTGCACCAAGAGTATCCACCTCAGGTAACTGGGAAGGCTGAGCCACTGTCCCCTACAGGATACCTACCACACAAACTTACTCGACCAACTCAGGAAAGCAGCCAAAATGCAAAGAAAAGGTAACAAATTACATGTGAAAGAAATGGAGGGAAAAAAACGACTGGACATAGAGTTCAAAACCACAGTTATCAGGTTTTCCAAGAGGCTCCTAGAAAAGGCCGATAAATTTAACGAGACTCTTGAGGATATGAGCAAGACCCTAGAAAATATGAGCGAGTCCCTCAAGGATATGAATGACTATGGAGGATATGAAAAAGGACCACCTAGAAATTAAGCATACACTGACTGAAATAAAAAATATTATACAGAGACCCAAAAGCAGACTAGAGGACTGCAAGAATCAAGTCAAAGATTTCAAAAACAAAGAAGCAAAATCCACTCAGCCAGAAAAGCAAGAAGCAAAAAGAATCCAAAAAATTGAAGATAGTGTAAGGAGCCTCTGGGACAACATCAAGCATACCAACATCCAAATTATGGGGTTGCCAGGAAAAGAGAGAGAGCAAGATACTGAAAACCTATTTGAAGAAATAGTGACTGAAAACTTCCCTCTCCTGGTTAAAAAAAATTAACTTAAAAGTCCAAGAAGTTCACAGAACCCCAAACTATAGGAATATAAAGAGGACCACACCAAGACACATCATAATTAAAATGCCAAGAGCAAAAGACAAAGATAGAATATTAAAAGCAGCAAGAGAAAAACAGTTAGTTACCTACAAGGGAGCACCTATACGATTGTCAGCTGATTTCTCAACAGAAATTATGCAGGCCAGATGGGAGTGGCAAGAAATATTCAAAGTGATGAATGGAAAGAACCTACAACCACGATTACTCTACCTAGCAAAGCTATCATTTAGAATTGAAGGTCATATAAAGAGCTTCACAGACAAGAAAAAGCTAATGGAATTCATTACCACCAAACGAGTATTGTATGAAATGCTGAAAGATATTTTTTAAGAAGAGGAAGAAGAAAAAGTTAAAGATAAAAATTATGAACAACAAATACACATCTATCAAGAAGTGAATCTAAAAATCAAGTGAGTTAAAAATCTGATGAACATAATAAACTGGTGAATATAATAGAATCAGGGGCATAGAAAGGGACTGGACTGACAATTCTTGGGGGAAAAGGGTGTGGGGTGGGGTGGGAAGAGACTGGACAAAAAGTGTGCACCTGTAGATGAGGACAGTGGTGGGGAGGTGAGGGTAGAGGATGGGATGGATACTGGGGGGAAGGGAGCTATGGGAGGGAAAAAAGAGCAACATTGTAATAATCTGAACAATAAAGATTTATCAAATTTAAAAACACAGAGGCCAAGTGCACAAAATTAGTGCCTGAGGGTGGGAGGGGGATGTCCTTCATCCCAGCCTGCACCCTCTCCAATCTGGGAGACCTTGAGAGATGTCCAACTGTCTTTTTATACCTGATCCCAGTGGTATCAGACCTAATCGGGCAGTTAGCCATCCCTCTCACAATCCAGGACTGCTGGCTCCCAACTGCCTGCCTTCCTGATTGCCCCTAATCACTTCTGCCTGCCAGCCTGATCACCCCCTAACCACTCCCCTGTCAGCCTGATTGATGTCTCACTACTACAATTCTAGCCTGTTTCCCCCCAACTTCACTCCTCTGCTGCCATGGTCACCCCTAACTTCCCTCCCCTGCAGTATTGATCACTCCCAACTGCCCTCCCTTGCAGGCCTGGTTCCTCCCAACTCCCCTCCCCTACTGTCCATGTTGTGGTGGCTATCTTCTGTTCACAGTGGGCAGGATCTTTGACTATATGGGGCATCAACCTTGTGTGTTGGTTTGATGGTCAATCTGCATATTACTCTTTTATTAGATAGGATAGAGCCCTGGCACATGGGTGAGGGCCAGCTGGATTGCCCTGAAGGGTGTCCCAGATCAGGGTGGGGTTCCTTTGGGGCTTGGGGAAGCCTGGGTGAGGGGCCTGTGGTGGTTTGCAGGCCGGCCATGCCCCCCTTCCCCGGTAACTCAAGTGCAGGCTCTGGTGTCTGGGATTTATTTATCTTTTACAATTGAAACTTTGTAACCTGGAGCAGATCTAAGCCCTCTGCTCAATCCATCGTGGCAGCCATTTCTGTTGGGGTTTATTTATCTTCTGTAACTGAGACTTTGTAGCCTTAAGTGGAGGCCTGGGCCAGCCAGGTTGTGTGGAAAGCTTGGCTTCCTCCATCACTGGGGAAACCCAAGCCTCCCTCCTGCTCTCTCTGTGGCTGCAGCCATGTTGGTTGGGGTTAATTCGCATAGTTGCTCCTGATTGGTTAGTGGACGTGGCTAGTGGGCATGGCTTGTGGATGTAGCACAATGATAGTTAATTTGCATATTACTCTTTTATTATATAGGATTATAAAGTTTAAATTTGACATAATTATGCTTTAAACACTGGGCAAAGAGTAAATCAAATATAAAAAGAGAAAGTAAAAAAAAAAAAAAGATGGTTATTCCCTAGTCAGTGTGGATCAGTTCCTTGTAGTATTTTCCCCATGAACCAAAAGGTGGTGGGTTTGATTCCAGGTTAGGGCACATATCCAGATTGCAGGTCCAAACCCTGGTTAGCACACAGGGTATAAGTTGCCTACTGATAGATGTTTCTCTATCCTCTCTTTCTCAATCAGGAAAAAAGGGAAAAAATCAGGCATGCTTGAAAATAGGTCATGGTTAGTCTTAGATACACAAAAATTGTTTCTGTGTACTAGAAAAAAATCACGTATTAAGGGAAGCTGAAGCTAAGCATTTAAATGGCTTCAAGTCTGCATGTTCCAATGGCAGATGATTGATCAGCTCCTATTTCTTATGGGCACTGAAAGTGTTCCACTCATAACTGAGGCCTTATGCCACATCCATGGATTGAAGCAGGAGGTCATTATTGAGCTCTCCTGCTTATAAAATCATGTTGAAAAGTGCTGGCAATTGCTGCTTGAATAAGCATATTAATAAATATATACATCATGACCAAGTCTGGTTAGTCCCTGGATTCAGGGACAGTGTAGCAGTACAAAATGTAATAATGCAATAAACAGCATTAATAAGTGAAAAAAGGAAAGTATATTTTTATATCAAGAAATTTTAAAAAGAAATTTGATAAAATTAAATACACATTCCTGCTGTAAACAGTAAATTACTACAGGTAAATATGATATTTTGAAATTCTGTCATGAAATATCATATATGATATACAAGGAAACATGCTATTGATTGACTTATATCCCTTCAAATTCATATGATGAAAACCTAACCTCCTGTATTTCAGAATGTGACTGATTTGGGAATGGGGTCATTAAAAGTGTAACCAGATAAGTTAAGATGAGATCATAATGGTGAGCCAAGTTCAATTAAAATAAATGAAATTTGGACACAATAACATCTATAAAGACAAGGCAATATAAAGAGGCACAAAGAGAAGATGACATCTGTAAGCCAAAGAAAGAAGCCTGAAAAAAGATTCTTCCTTCATAACCCTCAGAAGGAACCAAACCTGCTAACACCTTTTTCTTTTCCTTTCTTTTCTTTTTTCTTTTCTTTTCTTTTCTTTTCTTTTCTTTTCTTTTCTTTTCTTTTCTTTTCTTTTCTCTCTTCTCTTCTCTTCTCTTCTCTTCTCTTCTCTTCTCTTCTCTTCTCTTCTTTTCTTTTCTCTTCTCTTCTCTTCTTTTCTTTTCTTTTCTTTTCTTTTCTTTTCTTTTCTTTTCTTTTCTTTTCTTTTCTTTTCTCTTGGATTTCCAGCCTCTGGAAGTGTGAGGCAATAAACACGGTGCAGGCGAAAAATAGGTTTACAGTTGTAAGTTAAATATAGTTTATTCTGGTACTATTATTTATTAACTAAAGGTATGGTGCACAAAATTCGTGCACTTGTGGGGGGAGATCCCTGAGCCTGGCCAATGTCCTCTAGAAGTCTGTGAGCCCTGGGAGGATGTCCGACGGAAGGCTTAGTGGGCTTAAGCCAGTGGTCGGCAAACTGCAGGTCGTGAGCCACAGTTTTCCGCTCTGTTGACTAATTTGCCAATCATTGACCTAAGCCATCAGTTGTATATCCTTAGCATTGCCACAGAGGTGGGAGTCTCTCTGCTGCTGTGCTTACCAGCAGTGAGCATAGCTTCTGGCTGAGCTATACTCCCCTTTTGAAGCACACTGACCACCAGGGGGCAGCACCTGTATTAAGTGTCTGATGTTTTCACCATTGGGTCATTTGCATATTAGCCTTTTATTATGTAGAATATGCTGTAAATGAGTCCCCCTAGAACCATAAAAAATGCCCCCCCAAAAAATCATTGTTAACTCATTCTCTTGTTGCCTCCACTAAAAATCAAATTGCCCCTCCCTCCTTGAGGGTCATGTGCTGTACCTTGGGAAGCACTGGGCTTGACACTTTTCCTCTCTGAGCTTCATTTCTGAATACATACACATATATCATGGAAATTGTAATATCTTCTCCTCACTGGGTTGTCATGAGGAGATTCTGAGCTAATAAACCAAGAAATGTTTCATTGAATAAGATGTCTAAACTGGAAGGAATTGTTATTTTTAAGCCCACGGGTACCCTCACACGTGGCAGGTGCTGATTAAGTTGGGGAGGACATGATTGTTTGCTGGACTGTAGCTATGGAAGCTTTGGAGAGGGTTCCACAGGACTCAGAGGGGTGGTCATCCCTGGAGGTACTGGTGAGGGGTAGGGAGTTAGGGGGGCAGTTGGGGAGTAGCAAGGCCAAAGGGGGAGTAACTGTCAAACCTTCCTGCTTGGCTCCATTCTTTAAATTGTATTTGGCTGTTTTCCATCTGTACCTGCTCAGGGCGGGGATCCAATCTCCTGGAGTGGGGTGGGGACCAGGCCAGAGCAGAGCCAGATGAGCTAGGAGGGCAGATGTGTCTGTGCCCCCAGGGAGGCTCAGCAAGCTTCCTCTGTGGAGATGGTGCTGCTGCTGTTGGAGGGCGGTAGGGTCTGACCCAGGGGGCCACTCAGGCCTACCACCACTGGGGTCTGGAGTTGTAGGGAGGAGAGATGTGCCCAGCCCCAGCGGAGGAGCCCAGAAACAGCAGGCCATGGTCCACAGGTGCCTCAGGGGGGCTGACAGGTGGTTACCACCTGCATGCTATTGTAGTGGGCACCCCTGATGGGGGTGGCAGGGGAAGAGATCAGGAGTTGTAAGTGCAGGCAGCAGCTACCCCTGAGGCTGCATCTTCTCCCCATCTGGTCAGCCTCCCCATCCCCCGGGATGCAGGGGCTGGGGTGGGGTGTCTGCCCATCCCCCACTGGGGTGTTGAAGCTGGAGTAGGGTGTCTGTGCAGGGAGATTGCAAGAGTTCCCCGTGGCAGCTTCCTCTTCCTTCTTTGCAATCTGAGCTCCTGTCAGGTTCTCTCCTCAGACCCCCAAGAACTTGGCTCCAGCTGCCCGCCCCCTGCTGCATGTGCATCAGTATGCTAATTGGTCATTATGGGGACACCATAATGGGCAATTAGCATATTACCTCTTTATATGTATAGATTATTGTTATCCTACATTTATCCCACCCTATATTTACGTTGTTTAAGCCATCCAGATTGTTTTTGTTATAGTAGCCCAAGAAACTAATAAAAATGCATAGGAAATTTTTTCTTTGCTGTTTATAATAGTGAATATTTAGGATCTATATAAAGTCTATTAATGTAATAAATTGCTTGTGTATTCATACTATGGAATACTCTATAGCATGTTCAGGAAAATTAATGAAAAATATGTTTATATGATGATACCATTTATATGACACTTAGAAACATGCCAATCAATGCAAAAAATATATATGAGCATGATAAACATATTCTGGATAGTGGCAATGGAATGATCTAATAAGGATAGATACATGATAAGAATTATCTTTATTTTTAATGTATTAAAGTATGAAAAAATATGGTAAAATGTTAAGATTTGATAAAGTTAGGTGTTTATTCCATAACTGTATCTTTATTTTTCACTATTTTTAAATCATGAAGAGCATATGCTATACATTATTCTCATATTAAACCTTACTATACATTTTTAGAAATAAAATAGCTAAGTTAAATCTTGTGAATATTTTTAAGGCTTTTGCTATGAATTTTCAAGTTGTGTTAAGTCCGGGACGCCCGCCGCTCTCACAAAGGCACCAAGAGACGTTCTCATGCAAACAGCAAAGGGTTTATTCACCAAGCATGCTGGGGCTCACAACATACCCTGAAGTCAGAGTAGAGGCTGAGAGCCCCGAGACAGTGCAGAGCCAGGGCTTAAATACCCTGAAACAAACAACAGGGTCACACACACAGAGGTCGTCAGGGGGGCTTGTTACAGTTTGTTTTTCCCAGAACCGTTGACATTTACATTAATCTCAGTTTCACATTCTTGGTCAAGCATTCTGTTTTCCTGTTCCCTTATCATTACCCCTGGGCTCTCCCACTCTGAAAGAGGGGCAGGATGTGTTTCCTGTTCCCTTATCATTACCCCTGGGCTCTCCCACTCTGCAAGAGGGGCAGGATGTAATTTACTGGTTAATGTTTCTGTAATCTTTGCTGCTAATCTCGCCACCTTTCAGGGTGCAGTTTACCGGTCACTGCTTCCAACTCTGCTGCCTTACAGTTGCCTTCCTTAAATTTGTACCGATTTGCATTTCCAATAATAGTGTATAGGAATGAGAGGTTCATGTACTTCTGATCATAAAGCTATTATTATTTATCAATTCCATAATTTAATTTATGGAAATGGGAAATATTATTTTAATTTATGAATCTGCATTACTTTTATGATTAGAAAGATTCAATGGCTATGTGCTTTAAGAGACATCACTTGCACATTATTTGTTCATAGCCAGTAAATATAATTTGCCCAGTGTTATTCAACTTTATGGAAATTTCACTTATGTTCAAGAAATTGTCATATTTCAGCTTAAAGTTCTATGAATTTTGACAAATGTATTTATCCATGTAATTATGACCACAGTCAAAATACAAAACATGTCTATCGTAGTGAAAAATTCCTTTATTCACCTTTTCATTTATTTTCAACTTCACCCCAGGCAACCATTGATCTAATTTCTATCAATAATGATTAATTTTTCTCTACTTGAACTTTGTGTTATGAAAAGGTATCATATGTGTTCTTGTTTGTGTGTCTTTTATCCCTCAGTCTTATGCTCCATTTTAAAATTTGTATGCTTATTTTAAAATAAATCTATTGTGGTAACATTTTTGATGGTATTATAAAATTTCAAGTGTACAACTTAGAACATGATTGTTATAAATATTTTTTTGAAAACTTAACCAAAAGAATGTAATTCTTGAAAGACGTTTATTGAAATAGAAATATATATTTTAGATCTTCCTGAATCACAACATAGAAACAAACATAAATGAGTACTTATATCAAATATCAACAAGTGATATTACATGTAAACTGTACAAAAAGTTTCCTCTCTAACTCAGAAGTATGGATTAGTAATAACAAACCCACCAATCACCATGAACCTTATATATTATCAATATCATGTGTTAAGCAGCCCCAACAGGTGTTCACTGAGAACTCCAGTGAGATATTTTGAAAATAGAAGTTTTAATTGCCAGAGTTTTTTCCCCCACAGCAATAATGGTTAAATGCAAGAATCCTGTGGTAACCCCATATACTGCCAAAACTGCTCTGCCACATCTCCCTTCCAAGACAGGGCTCTCTACTGAGGAGTAACTGCTAGAAACAAAGTTAAAGTTCAGCCAGAAAAGCATAACAAAGACAAAGAAAAGGTTCAGATAAAATGGAAAGGAAGAAATGAGAGAGGCGATGTCTGAACAGAAGCATTCATGTTTTCAACTCTTCACACAAACAAAAGAAGAGTGATATTTGCAATGATGGAAAAGCTATCATGAACCATGTCTCCAATCTAGAGGTTTAGGGTAACTATATTCACATAAGAAAAGTAACAGGAAAGTAACAAGATCAAATATTATACAAAATTATTAATAAAATAGAAAAAACTGCCCAGTCTTCTGGATGATATAGATCCCAAATATCTGTGTCACACGACAAACAGAGAAGTAGGGTCTTTTACATTCTTTCAGATGGGTCATGTTTTTGTGAGATGAATTTTCTATATCTGTCTCTATTAAACATCATTAGAATATGAGTAGTAGAAATTCCACCCAGATTCTGCCAATAGGCTACATACACTTACATGATAATGATGTGATGTTTTGTTTATATGTTTCTTTATATATATATATATTTATTTTAATGACAATTTACAGTGCATCTTTAAAAGAGTGCTATACACTAAATTAAATAACAATTTAATGTAGTTGTATAAGGCCAAGGGGAGATAGAATTAAAGTTTATGAATTGCTAAAATATGTAAGTTCTTGAGCAACTGTTTTAATGCACCATTAATTACTTCATCAATTATCAACACTTTCTTCAAGAATTATTATAAATAGCTTATTTTTAATGAATTAAATGTTATACCCTTTGCCCATGATCTGAAATTGTTTTTTTTTTATTAGGAATTTGAAAACAAATATTTATTTTATATTTTAATAAAGTTTTTAAACTATCTCAGTCAAAATATTCAGAAAAGGATTTGAGCAAATGTGTTTATTCTAAAACATCAGTACTTAAAAAAATAAATTTAGAATGCTTGCTTATAAATTGCAAAATGTTAATGTTGTATACGTAAGTTATGTTATATAAATGATTTGAAATTGGTGAATTGATCATTAAACAGCAATTTCATCTTGTTGAACCTAAATATAATGGAATAAAATATAAGCCATGAATTAGAAGCCAACAGTTTCTAATTTATTCAGAAAGTAGAAATAGTTGAAAGATTGCAGAATAACCATAGTGCATGAAATGTATTAGCAAAAACTCCCTTTTAAAATATTTAACATTTTAAAAACTAAGTACAGATTCTTCTTGGGAAATTATAAGAATTGAAAGAGTTACTTTTTTGAATAATTGTGATAGAATTGATATATCTATATATTATATATGATTATTTATATATCTATAATCATTATATATATATATATATATATATATATATATATATATATATGATTTTCATTGCAAGAATTCCAAATCTTAGAATTGGGGGGGATATACAAACAGTAACCTGAATAAAAAATGTAATGTGTTATACAACTTAAAATTTGAAAACCAATTTGACCTATTTGTATAATTGGACTTCCAGATAACTGGACATTAATATTGGTGCCCCATTCCATTTGTCTAGATAAATATATAGAGATGTTAAGAGAAACCAGTCATGCTCATTTCCAACTGGTTATTTCCATTAAGTAAAATGAGAAGCATATTTTAGTTTACTTAGTTTTTAAAATATTTTTATTAAGGGTACATTTTCATCTTTGAAAATTCCTTGTAGTCTCTCAAAAAATTAATAACATAAAGAACAGGATACTGAGACTGTAATCAATCAATCGATCAATCAATAACAGTCTATCAGTTTTTAAAACAGTGAAATCACTTTAAACCGAGTGAGCTGTGGACTCACAGTGGAAAACTGTCCCATCTTTTATTTTCTGCAATGTTTTCATGCAATTTGAAAACATTATAAACTCTAATTTTGCTACTGCCTTAATAATTTTTATCAATACATAGATGAGTTCAGAATGGAAACAAGTGCACTCATATTCTTAAGCCACTCAACTGACACACACAATAGCATGTATATCTTACTGGCAATATTTAAACTTGTCTCTAATTCCCCAAAAAGAGACTCATAGCAGTAAATGCAAAACTTAACTATCTTTCCAATTGCCTACAACTAGGATATCTTAAAAAAAAAAGCACTTATGAATATTAAACTGAATTTTGACATTCAAATGACAATTATCTTTGATTGTCATTTTATTATGAATTGTAATAAAATTTTAATATACTTATAATTACTATTTATAAGTCATGTAATAACTGTATCTTCACCAATATATCATTTATTTTAGTACACATTTTTTATTTTATTTTTTCCATCACCCATTATCCCCAATCTGCCCTCCTATACCACCACACACATCCTCCCCTCCATGATTACTAAAAGGTTGTCTATGTTCATGAGTTTTCTATTTTTTTCCTCAATCCCTCTACCCATATCTATACTAATAAAAGAGCAAGATGCATATTGACTGTACCTTTATGATGCCCACCAGCCAGTCAGGAGTGAGTATGCAAATTAATCCAACAAAGATGGCAAGTTAATTTGCATATGCAGGGGCCCAGCTGCTGGGGGCCTCTGGGCAGTGCGGGAGGGAGGAAAGGCAGCTCCAAGCCAGAGCAAAAAGGTGGCTCCAGGCAGAGTGAAGGCAGTGCCAGCAGTCAGGGGAAGGAAGTCCAGTTCTTGCACGAATCTTCTTGCATCAGGCCTCTAGTTGTTTAAGTATAATCCTAGACATTTTCAACAGTCTAAGTTTTAAAATATTGTAACATAAAAGTTAAAACTCAAAACTTTCTCCCACTTTATAACTATCAGTTATAAACAATAACTTTGCTGATTGAGCATTCTTGTTTGATAGTTTCTTGTATCACTCTCTCCTGCCCTACAAAATTGCTGCTGAAAAATCCACTTAAAGCCTTATGGGGGTTTCCTTTTTTGAGAAATGTTTTTCTCTTTCTGCTTTAGAATTCTCTTTTTGTCTTTGATGTTACACAGTTTTATTATAATATGTTTGGGAAAATATTATTTTGAATTGATTTTGACATGACATATTCACCTCATATTATTAGATTAACAATTTTTCCCTAGGTTTTGAGGATTCTCAGCCATTATTCATTTAAATAAGCTCTTACCTCTTTTTATTTATCTCCTTGTGGAACTCTAATGATGCATACATTATTTCTTTTTATGGTTTCCCATAATTCCCATAGGCTTTTCTCTTTCATTTTTAATCTTTACTTTTAAGTATTATTATTATTTGCTCTTCTTGATTGCATAATATCAATTTTTTTTCTTTCTCACTGACTGTCTTTTATGTTTGCTGAAATATGCTGATGAAATAATCTATTGAATTATTTAGTTCAGTCATTATATTCTTCTGATCCCAAATAGCTGCTTTTTAAAATGTTTTTTTCTCTCATTTTAGAACTCATTTTGTTCTTGTGTTGTTGTTCATATATTGTTATACTGTTTATTTGTGTTTTCCCTGAATGTCTTTGAAACAATTATTTTGAAATCTTTGTCAGTCATTTTCTTAATCTCCATATATTTGAGATGAGTTAGTGGAGATTTATTTAGTGAAGACCAGTGGTTTGCACAAACTTGGGTGCAGAAGCCAGCACAGGTAATGACAGGGACCAATTGTAGACAAATTCATAATGATAGAGGATCAGGCAGCTGATAAAGGCTAGGACTGACTACGGGATCACTGACAACTGTGGAAACCATTGCTGTCAACATCCTCTCCTGTGACTCCCATTCTCTCCTCAGGCATATACTAAACACTAGTGATGGAGATTTAGCTTGAATTGTGCATATGCATAGCCTAAGTCACTGTCTATGGTAGATATGATGGTGTTGGCTAGTGACAATAGGCAGGTCTGATATGGGCTCATAAGTAGCTGCAAGGCTCTTGGCTATTGGCTGGCTCTCTGGTGGTTGCTCACTCTACCCTTGGGAATGTACACTGTTGTGGAGGCCAGAGATAAAGGACTGACTGAAGCTGTGCATGAATAGCTGGAGGGAATAGGTTGTTACAGTGGTGCAGGCCAATGACAGGGCCTATTTGAGTCTATAGGCAGATATAGGTCCCTGGATGTTGTTAGACTCTCCTGTTGCTGAACCCTCTCTCTTTGTTTGTACACACTGCAGTATATACTGGTGATGGGACTCAAGCTTGGAGAAGGCAGTCATATAGCTGGAGGGGCCAGTTACAAGTGGACATGGTAGTAATGTCCAGTGACAGAGTCAGGGTCTGAACCAATCTGTAAGCAAGGAGCCCTGGCTGTCAGTGAACTCACCTTAGCTACATATTCTCCCTCCAGTTATGCACACTATAGTGGAGACCAATGATGTTGTGAGGCTGGTGACAGGCAAGTTAAAACCCAAAAGGATTATCCCCAAGTATAGGCACAGTGTTTGAGGTCTACCGGGGTGGGGTACTAGACTGGTGTCATGGACCCACAATGCTACAGAAGCTTTTGATGTGTTGTGAAATTGTGCACCTGAAATATGAATAATTTTGTAAATCAGTGTCACTCCAATCAATCCACTAAAATAAATAAATAAAATGCCACGGAAATTTTGGAAAGTACTTTAACCATTTCTGAAAATGTTAAACATAGTCCAACTTGTCTGACTCAAGAGTTGAGTGTAGGGGAGAAAATGGTGGCGGAATAGATGGATGCATCCGGAATCTTATCCCAGGTCAGAGGGAAGGGGCGGCTGAGGGTCGCCCAGTGAGTTGGAGGACAGCTGTGCTCCAGGAGAAGGTGGAGGACTGCTGAACAGGCCTCCCCTGAGTGAGTGCGCCCCTGTGCTGCTGGGATCTCTAGCGGAGCAACTGGCTCAGAAGCGGACCACACCATCTTGAAGGGGAAGGGCCTGAAAATATACAGCTGCAGTACCCACTGGATGGCTGAGACCCCAAGAACACTGGTTCCCAGTTGGCACAGATGCACAGACTCAGAGGAGCTCTGATCTCTGACAAAGAAAGGTCAGGTTTCACCTGGGGTTGGGTTAGGTTTGCACACAGAGGAAGCTGGAGGGGCAGGCAGATCTGTGCCTGAAAAAAGTCTGTGGCTGTTAGATCTGGTGAATGTGGAAGGGGGCCCTCGGATGTGGCGGCAGGGGGATCCCTAGAAAACAATACTTTTGGACCTGACAGAGAAGGACAGCCCAAAAATTTTGGGAGGGTGCTGACTGCTAAACCCAAGGGGATAAAGGGATTTGCACAAATATATAAACGGAACCGGAGTTCATGCACTTGCATTTTTTCCTCTCCAAATTCGTGCTTCTAGTGCTAAGCCAGGAACATGGGATCGCCTGTTGAGGGACACCTTTGGAGACTGCAAGGGAGAGCTGTTTTTCTGGAGCCTGGGGATAAGAGCAGGAAGTCACCATTACAGAGCCAACTCTGAGGCAGCCCATTCCCACAAATCAGTATTGAATACCACAGGGGTAGCAGGATCTTAGTTCAGGCTAGAGAGGATCAATAGACTCGGAGGTCAATTCAGAAACACTGCCACCCTGTGGTTGAATCACAAATTAAAGAATCAATTATATTACTACCACTATTTCACCTTTTTTTTAAAGTGTCATTTTATTTTTTCTTTCTTCTACTTTGGGATTAGTGTTCTAAACTCTATTTTAATATATATATCTTAGTACTTTTTAACTCTACCTCAACTCCATCTTTATGTCAACACTCTCTTATTAACCTTTCCCTATTTAAAGTCTTGTTTCTCTTACCCTTTTCCTGCCTTAGATTTTCCCTATTTGTTCTATTTACCCCCTGTTAAAATTTCACCCTACTTATATCCTTATCTCCAACCACCCTTTCCAAGTCCATACACATCTCTCACCTTTCTGACCTCACTATCCTAAATTATTTTTCTCTCTGTTCTATTGTTGTTGTTTACTTGACTATTGAGTACATCAATTTTTATGCTTGTTGGTGAGATTGGTTTGCTTATTCTTTTATTTTGGTTTGTTTTGTGTGTTTTGTGTGTGTGTGTGTGTGTGTGTGTGTTGTTGTTGTTGTTGTTGTTTGCATTGCTTTTTGATAGATTTTTGCTTTTGTGTTCCCTCACCTCGCTTGATATTCGTTGTTGTATGTAGTTTGTATCAATCTCCAGGTACTTATTACAGGCTTTTGTTGGGATTAGTGTCTGACTTATAGGCGTTTTCACCCCATATTTATAGTTTATTCCCCTTTTCTTTCTTATTATGTTTCTTTTCTCTCTTACCTTCTTTTTTATTTTATTTTCTTTTTTTCTTTCCCTTTTCCAAATTTCATTTTGGCATTCTCTCTCTCTCTCTCTCTCTCTCTCTCTCTCTCTCTCTCTCTCTCTCTGTGTGTTCTTTTTCTCTCTCTTCTTTCTCACCTATCACATAATTGGCCTTCCTCTGGCGATCACATTTATTTGGAGTTACCAATACAGTGAATACTTTCCTGTTCAGTGCCTGGTGAGTTGCACCTGGTTGTGTTGTATTTTGTGCCTTTAAATCTACGTAGGAGAGAGAAAACTACATAATCAGACACATGAAGCAGAGAGATCATGGGGAGACAAAGAAAAAGCCCACATATGAAAGAGAAACAAGCCTCACCAGAAAATGAGGTAAACGAAATGTAGGCAAGCAATCTGTCAGAGAAAGAATCCAGAGAGATAGTCATAAGGTGGATGAAACGAATGGAAGACAAATTTGACAATATGAGTAAGAACCAAGAGGAAATGAAGAAGAGCCAAGAAGAAATGAAAAGTGACATCACTATGGTAAAGAACTCAATAGAAAGCATCAGGAGTAGACTAGAAGAAGCAGAGGACCACATCAGTGAGATAGAAGACAAGGTATAAAAAAACACCCAACTAGAGTAGCTTCTAGAAAACAAGATTAAAAAGCAGGAGGAGAACCCAAGGGAACTTTGGGACAGCATGAAAGAAAATAACATCCACATAATAGGGATTCAAGAGGAAAGGAAACTGAGCAAGGAATAGAAAACCTGTTTGAAGTAATAATGATAGAAAAGTTCCCTGTAATAGGAAAGAAAAAAACCCCACACTAATCCACAAAGCTCACAGAGTCCCAAGCAAAATGAACCCCAAATTACTGATGCCAAGGCACTTTATAATTAAATTGGCAAGCACCACCAACAAAGTAAGAATCTTAAAAGCCACTAGAGAGACAGAAAATCACCTACAAAGGAACCCTCATCATACTAGCAAGTGATTTCTCAACAGAAACTCATCAGGCCAGAAGGGAATAGAATGAAATATACAAAGTCATGCAAAGGAAGGTCCTGAATCCTAAAATACTGCAGCTAGCAAGGCTATCAATCAAATTGAAGGACAAATCAGGAGCTTCACAGACAAAAATGGACTAAGGGAATTCATAAACACCAAACCAGCAATGCAAGAAATACTAAAGAGTCTGTTGTAAAAAGAAATAGGAAACGAAGAAGAAGCACAGGAGTAAAGAACAAAAATGGCGACAAATAAGTACCTATCAATAATAACGTTAAATGTCAATGGATGAAATTCTCCAATCAAAACACATAGGGTAATGGACTAGATAAGAAAACACAACCCATATATCTGCTGTCTACAAGAAACCCATCTCCGAAAAAAACACTCACTCAGACTGAGGGTGAAAGGATGGAAAAAGGTTCTTCAGGCGAATGGTAATGGAAAAAGAAGCAGGGGTAGCAATGTTTTTATCCAACAAATTGGATCTCAAAGTGAAGGACATAACTAGAGATAAGGAAGGCTACTTCATAATACTAAAGGGAGCAATCCAACAAGAAGAAATAACTCTGGTAAACATATACGCACCCAATACAGGAGCACGCAAATACATTAAAAAACTTCTGGAGGATATCAAAGGAGAGATTGACAGCAATCATAGTAGGAGACTTTAATACCCCACTATCAGCATTGGACAAATCCTCTAAACAAAAAATCAGTAAAGAAACATCAATCCTCAAAGACTCACTAGACCAAATGGAATTAATTGACATCTTCAGGTAATTTCACCCCAAAGCCACACAATACACATTCTTTTCAAGTGCACAGGAGTAATTTTCAAAGATAGATCATATGTTGCGTCATAGGCAAACACTCTCCAAATTCAAGAAGGTAAAAATCATATCAATTATATTCTCAGATCACGGTGCCATAAAGCTGGAAATCAACTACAAAAAAAAAAACAATCCAAAGAAATCAAACACATGGAGACTAAACAGCAGACTGTTAAACAATGACTGGGGTCCCAAAGAGATCAAGGAATAAATAGGAAACATCATGGCAATGAATAATAAAGATAACACAGCAGTCCAAAATCTATGGGACACAGTGAAAACAGTTTTGAGAGGGAAGTTGATAGCTCTGCAATCATACTACAAAAAATACAAAACATTAGTAATAAATTATCTAACCCAAAAACTCAAAGAGTTAGAAGGAGAGCAACAAGAAAAGCCCAGTGTAAGCAGAAGGAAGGAAATAGTACAGACCAGAGCAGCAATAAACGACAAGAGAATGGAACACTTCCAAACGCCTTCTATGAAGCTAACATCACCCTAATACCAAAACCAGATAAAAATGACAAAGTGAAAGATAATTACAGGCCAATATCCCTCATGAACATAGATGCCAAAATCCTTAATAAAATTCTAGCAAATTGGATCCAGCAATACATCAGAAAGATCATACACCACCACGAAGTATGATTTATCCCTGGAATGCAAGGATGGTACAATATCCGCAAATCAATAAATGTGATACATCACATAAACAGAGAGATAAAAATCACATAGTCATATCAATTGATACAGAAAAAGCATTTGACAAAATCCGACATACTTTCTTGATAAAAACTTTCAACAAGGTGGGAATAGAAGGTTCATACCTCAACATAATAAAAGCCATATATGATAAACCCACAGCATACATCATACTCAATGGGCAAAAACTAAACCATTTCCCTTAAGAACAGGAAGAAGAAAGGGACCCCCACTTTCACCACTCCTGTTTGACATAGTACTAGAAGAATTAGCTATTGCAATTAGACAAGAAGAAGAAATAAAAGGTATCCATATTAGAAAAGAAGAATTAAAGCTATCCTTATTTGCAGATGACATGATATTGTACATAAAACACCCCAAAAGACTCCATAAAAAAGAATAGATGTGAAAATGTGTTCAGCAATGTAGCAGGATACAAAATTAATGCCAAGAAATCTATGACATTTCTATACACCAAAAGTGAACTTACAGAAAGAGAGACTAAAAAAGTAATCCCATTTTCCATAATACCAAAAAATATTAAGATACCTAAGAATAAACTTAACTAAGGAAGAAAAGACCTATTCACAGAAAACTACAGGATACTGAAAAAAGAGATAGAGTAAGACATAAACAGGTGGAAGAACATACCATGTTCATGGATTGGGAGAATCAGCATCATTAAAATGTCCATACTACCCAAAGCAATATATAAATTTAATTCACTCCCAATTAAAATACAAATGGCAAATTTCACAGACCTAGAAAGAACTCTCTAAAAATTCATCTGGAATAAAAAAAGACTCCAAATAGCCACAGCAAACCTTAGAAAGAATTAAAAAGTTGGTAGGATTTCAATACCAGATTTCAAGCTGTATTACAAAGCTACTGTTCACAAAACAGCCTGGTACTGGAACAAGAACAGACATATAGACCAGTGGAATACCATAGAGAATCCAGATATTGACCCAAACCACTATGCTCAATTAAAACTTGACAAAGGAAGTATGAACATAGTCTCTTCAATAAATAGTATTGGGAGAATTGGGCAGATACTTGCAAAAAAATGAAAGTAGACCACCAACATACACCATACACAAAAATAAACTCAAAGTGGACACAGGACTTAAACCTAGAATGAGAAATCATAAAAATACTAGAGTAATCCACAGGCAGAGAAATCTCAGACATATGCCAAAAGAACTTCCTCAGAGATACTGCTCCTAGGGCAACGGAAGCTAAAGAGAAAATAAACAAATGGGACTACATCAAAATAAAAAGCTATTACACAGCAAAAGAAACTATCAAGAAAACAACAAGAAAAATCAATGTATGTGAGAACATATTTGCAAATGTTATCATTGATAAAGGTTTAATCTCAGCCATCTACAGGCAACTTATACAACTTAAAAAAGGAAGACAAGTGATTCAATAAAAAAAAAAAAAGGGCAATGGACCTAAATAGAAATCTTTTCAAAAGAAGACGAAAGGAAGGCTCAGAGACATATGAAAACCTACTCAAAGTCACTAATTATCTGAGAGATGCAAATCATTACGACAATGCAGTACCATCTCACACCTGTCAGAATGGCTTTCATCAACAAATCAACAAATGACAAGTGCTTGCAAGGATGTAGAGAAAAAGATACCCTCGTGCAATGCTGGTGGGAATGCAGACTGGTGCAGCCATTGTGGAGAACAGTTTGGAGCTTCCTCAAAAAACTAAAAATGGAGTTCCCATTTGACCCCGAGATCCCACATCTAGAAATATATCCCAAGAAACTAGAAACACGAATTTATTTGAAAGGATTATTGTACCCCTATGTTCATAGCAGTACAATTTACTATTATTAAGATTTGAAAACAGCCTAAGTGTCTATCAGCAGAAGAGTGAATTAAAAAACTGAGGTACATATACACAATGGAATACTATACTGCGGTAAAAAAGAAGGAGCTCCTACTATTTGCAACAACATGGATGGAGCTAGAGAGCGTTATGGTAAGTGACATTAGCCAGGCGGAGAAATATAAATAACACATGATCTCACGTATTTGTGGAATATAATGAACATCATAGACTGATAATCAAGCATGGATTCAGAAAATGAGAAATGTCCATGAGAATGTCTAACCTCAGGGTAAGTGGGGAGGTGGCGGGAGTAAGGGGGAGAGATCTACAGAGGGACGTGTGTGCAAGCATATTACCCTAATAAATGGACACAGACAACAGGGGGTGGGGCATGTGTGAGGATTAAGGGGTAATTAGGGAATAAGAACATGGATTTTAACTGAAAGTAAATATATTTGACCTCTTGAACTAAGGTAAGTAATTTGTGTTTTTACCTCCCTGTCAAAGTTTATATAAAGTCAAATAAATTGGCAGCCAATTTGAAATTTAATTGACATGACCTAGAGCAAATAATATCCTTACATGATGTTATTCCACAAAGTCACTATAATATTTGATATTTTACAACAGTATATTGTACAATTATCCCAAAGAAAGTTACAAATTAATTCTTGGAATATTTGGCAGCAATTTTAAAAAAAGAAATGAAAGGAGTTAATGCCTTTCAGAAGTAATTAAGGCACTGGGAAGACACTTGAGCATTCTATATTGTCCCCTCTTGGCCTTTTGGACAGGAGGGACCCACATCTCACAATCCAATTGCACACACCCATTGCCTGAGCTTTCAGTTCAAGCTAAGGTTGAAGCTAATGGGTGGCTGGAATCATGGATCTGTCTCTCGCCCAGTGGTGTGAGCTTGGGCCTCCCTGAAGAAGAAACCTGAGCCCCCCAGTTATGTGATCAGTACCAGGACCCCGATAGCAGGCAAAGGGATCCCAAGGCAGGTGCTGGGTGTAGAGGTCTCCGAGGCATAGACGATTAAGGGGACAGAACTGAACCTCACATCACCTTGCTTAGCCCCAGAGGATGGCTTGTTAGCCAGAGCCGAGTAAGATTCCTCTGGGAAGGAACAACCTAAGACAGGCACAGTCGCAGAGCGGCCATCAGGAGAGAACTTGAAGGTCAACAGAGGTGGGGCAAAGACTCTCACCCCACTTTCAGGGGCCTGAACTCTCACCCCTTCTGAGGAAGGTCCCCTACCCCCATCGCTGCTTCAAATTGGGATCCAGATTACAGACAGAGACTTGGCCAGCAACAGCTGCCATGTATATAAATCCTGTATAGAACCAGTAATGCTAGGGCCTACTCAAGAATGCAATTAATCTTTTTTCCACTAATATTTACAGGTTAATCTAAGATTATTGTTTGAGTATTAAATTTGACAGTAAAATCGTAATGAAGTTTTCAGATTAATTTAAATTGACCAATTAAAATAAGTGAATACTCAAGAAAAATTAATTGTACTGGAAAAAAGCTGTTCCTAAATTATTAACTAAAATTTATATTAGTAGTTCATCTCATTGTAAAATTGCTTAACATGCAAAGAACATAAAGCAGTCATATTTTAGTGCAAAAATTAAAATTTAAAGTTATCAAGACTGCACTCTAAAATTTCCAAAAGCCTCTATTAATCAAAAAAGGGGGAGGGATGGGGTAATATGTAAGGAAAAATATCCTGTAAGTAAATTACATCTAGTAAATTTTTACTTCAGAAAAGTAATTTCCTTTTGTAATGCTAACAGCAGGACACTTATGAAAAACACACATGGTGTCAAAATAAGCCAAAGGGAAATCATTTGGGCAAATATAAAAAGAATCCCAAGTCAAATTTACTCAAAAGATTCCTCTATTAACTTTTGGTTGAGAATATGTTTGTATATTTTCAGAAAGCAGCCCCAAGACCATATGGATCCCTGCAACAGAGATGAACTGACAGAACCATGATAACAGTTCAGAGATGGAAGATGCTGACAACAACTTGTCATGGTACCAGTACCAGTTAGCAGCTGTGCATCCCTGCAGGTTGCCCAGGATCAAACCAGAGAGGTTGTGGACTGCATTGCCACCATTTGTCAACCATCCAAATATCATTGCTGACATGTACACATAAGGAACTATTTGACATTGAAACTGGAACTCAGAACTGTTGGACATTGAAATTGAGACTCAAACATTTTTTGTTCTTATATGTTTATTTCTATATGCAGATGCAATATTTTTTAAAGGAAGGAAATGGAGGAAAATAGATGCAGAGGCAAAGAAGCACTGAACAGACTGTCAAACTACAATGGGAAGGCAGGGTAGGTTGGGGGGTGGGGTTTGTAAGAGATAAACCGAAGGACTCTGCATGCATATAAGCATAACCAATGGATATAAGACACAAGGTAGGAGGGGCAGGTACGGGCATGTGCTGGTGTGTAGGGGAGGCTGGAAGGAAGTCAAGGGGGAAAAAGGGAAACATATGTACTACTATTTGTAATACTTTAAGCAATTAAGAAAAGTAAAATAAAAAATGAATGCATATGTCCATACAGAACCTTGAGCTGAAATGTTCTAGTAGTTTTATTTTTAATATTCCCAAACTGTAACAAATCCAAATGTATATCAACAGATGAATAGTGAAATAAACTGTGGTATAGCCATACACTAGAATGTGAATCATTAATGAAAAATAATGGACTGCTGTCATGCATCATGACATATATTAACTTCAAAATAATTATGCTGAGTGAAAGAGGCCAGAAAACATAAAACACATACTGTACGATTTCCTTTATGTAAAATTCAAAAAAATAAAATCTAAATAATAATGACAAAAAGCAAGTCAATGTTTGTTTGGGGAAAGAGGTGTTGGAAAGGGAAAATCTTGGAAACTGAACTTCAAAAAACACAAGGGGATCGAGAAAGTGGCTGTGGAATAGACGGATGTGTCCTGAGCTTTGCCCCACAGAAAATAGAGGGAGCAGCTGAAATGAGTGGAATCCAGCCCGAATTGGCAAAGGAGACACAGCTGGTGAGATTGTTTGCAGCTGGGAAGAGCAGAGATCCCCTGGAAAAAGGTAACATAAAAAATCTAGACAGTGGAATCTGTGGAACCTCTGTACTCAAAAGGTTAGGAAGAAACTATAGGGCGCCAAGCCACATCCCTGAGGACAGGCAAAGCATTTGTCTGTGAAAAAAGAGTCCATGGGACTGTGGGAGGTAGAGGATTTTGGTATCTGAGCTCAGAGGCATCTCTGAGGACTGCCTAAACGCACAGTGCTGGCAAGAGAGGAGCCTGCAGAGACAGAATGCCTCCTCACACTGGGGCTTGCACATTTCTCCACCGAACTGAGTTCATAGGACCTTCCAGGTACAGACACCTGTGGCCGAGGTGCAGGAGAAGGGGTGGAATTGTGAAATCTGGAGAAAGTAGGTGGCGGACAGTTAAAGAGAGGTGATATAGCGATTCTTGTGCTGAGTCATATCTAAGCTCCCTTGCCATTTTCTCTTGAGAGATAGCCCCTCCCACTACTCTTCAGGCAACCAATATAGCCACACTCAGATTCTACCCTGAATAATACCAGGGAATCTGAATACTCGCTGATGCCATAGGAAAAATGTACCTTGGGTTTGTCAAAATGGAGGGTGCTGCACTTGAAAGAACCAGCAGAGTTCTCTTTTGCCTCTTGGCATTTTTAAAGAATGAGTTTCTCCCATAAGAATACAGCAAAAATCAGGACACTCCCCTCCATGACTACTGACTTCTAGACACCACATTTGTGCCTCTCAAGCTCGCAGGCATACATCAAGAGAACCCAAATAGCAAAAATAGGGGGCTACACTATATTACCAAGCCCAGGAAGACTGAAAGATTACGACAGTAGCACCATCACCGAAATAACTTGAGTAGCAAAGCAATTGGATATACAATTAAAACATTACAGGAAAACATGGGGAGACATAAAATCAATTCCCAAAGGAAAGAAAAAGAGGAATCACCAGAAAGGGAGTTAAATTAAATTGAGGCTAGTAGCTTATCATAGAAAGAATTCAGAGTAATGGTTATAAGGATGTTTAAATGGATGGATGACAAATACATACAACTCAATGTGAACTATAAAGAACACATTGGAAGGCTTAAACAGTAGACTAGAAGAGGCTAGGACCACATCAGCCAATTAGAAGACAAGGTAGGAAAAAAAACACAAACACAGCAGCAACTTGAAAGAAGACTTAAAAAGCAAGAGGAGAGCCTAAGGGAGCTTTGGGACAACATGAAATGAAAACACATTCACTTAATTGAGATATTAGAAGGACAGGAAGAATGTCAGAAAACTTTCCTGATATTGGCAAGAAAAAACTATACAAGTCCAAGAAGTACATAGAGTCCCAAAAAATTTGAACCCCAAAAGACTGACACCAAGACACATCATAATTAAATTGGCAAACACAAATGACAAAGTAAGAATCTTAAAGGCTGCCAGAGGAGAGAGACAGAAAATTACCTTCAAGGGCTCTCCTATTAGAATATCAACTGATTTCTCAACAGAAAGATACCAGGCCACAAGGGAATGGAATGAAATATACAAAGTGATGCAAAGCAAAGGACTGAATCCAAGAATACTATACCCAGAAAGGCTATAATTGAAAATTGAAGGTGGAATCAGGAGCTTCACAGACAAAAAGGGCTAAGAGAGTTTATCACTACCAAGTCAGCAATGTGATAAATGCTAAAAGGGCTGCTGTAAAAAGAAGAAAGAGAAAGGTAAAAAGAAACACAAACACTAAGGAAACATATGACAACAAACATGTACTTGTCAATAATATTAAATGTAAATGGATTAAATGCACCAATCAAAAGAATGGATAAGAAAACATGATCCATATATTTTCTGTCTACAAGAGACCCACCTCAGAGTGAAGGATTCACACAGACTGAGAGTGAATGGATGAAAAAACATTTTTCAGGCAAATGGAAATGAGAAAAAACCTGGGGTAGCAATACTTATATCTGATAAAATAGACCTCAAAGTAAAGGCCATAACAAGAGATGAGGAAGGCCACTGCATAAAACTAAAGGAAGTAACTCAGCAAGAAGATATAACTCTGGTAAACATATATGCACCCAATACAGGAGCACCCAAATACATAAGAAAACTCCTGGAAGGTATCAGGGGAGAGATCGACAACAATACAATCATAGTAGGGGACTTTAATACACCACTAACATCACTGGATAAATCCGCTAGACAAAAACTCAGCAAAGAAACAGTAATTCTAAATGACTCACTAGATCAGATGGACCTAATTGAAATCCTTAGAACAATTCACCCCAAAGCCACGGAATATATGTTCTTCTCAAGTGCACATGGGATATTTTTAATAATAGACCACATATGGGGTCACAAGCAAAGTCTCCCCAAATTCAAAAAGATTGAAATCATATCAAGCATTTTCTCAGACCACAATGGAATAATATTAGAAATAAACTACAATTTAAAAAAACATTCCAAAATATTCAAACACTTGGAAGCTGAATAGCATGCTATTAAACAATGACTGGGTTATCAATGAGATCAAAGAATACATTGAAGACATCCTGGAGACTAATGACAATAAAAACACAACAATGCAATTGCTATGGGACACAATGAAAGCAGTCCTGAGAGGGAAGTTTATAGCTCTACAGGCCTATCTCAAAAAACAAGAAAAATGGTAATAAATAATCTAACTGAACTACTCAAATAATTAGAAACAGCACAAGAAAGGCCCACAGTGAACAGAAGGAGGGAAATAATAAAGATCAGAGCAGAAATGAATGACATAGAGACAAATAAAAACTACACAAAAGCTCAATAAAACCAAGAGCTGGTTCTTCAAAAGGATAAACAAGATTGATGAACCTCTAGCCAACCTCACAAAGAAAGAAGCAAAGAGAGAGAACTCAAATAAACAAAATCAGAAATGAAAAAGGAGAAATAACAACAAACTCTACAGAAATACAAAGTATTGGTTTTAAAATACTATGAACAACTCTATTCTAACAAAATACACATTCTAACAAAATGGACACATTCCTAGAAAAAAAACAACTTTCCAAAACTCACTCAGGAAGATTCTAAAAATCGCAATAGACTGGTAACTATGGAAGAAATTGAAGCAGTCATCAGAAAGCTTCGAGCAAACAAAACTCCAGGGCCAGACAGATCCACAGGCGAGTTTTACCAAACATTTAAGCAAGAACTAAAACCTATCCTCCTCAGACTATTGCAGAAAATTCAAGATGAAGGGCCACTTCCAAGCTCCTTCTATGAAGCCAGCATCACCCTAATAACAAAACCAAATAAAGATAACACAATGAAAGAGAATTACAGGCCAATATCTCTCATGAATATAGATGCCAAAATCCTCAACAAAAACTCTAGCAAACTGAATCCAGCAGTACATAAGAAAGATCATACACCTTGAACAAGTAGGATTTATCCCGGGAATGCAAGGATGTAACAATATTCACAAATCAATAACCATGATAAATCACATAAACAAACTGAAAGATAAAAATCACATAGTCATAACAATTGATACAGAACAAGCATTTGACAAAATCCAATACCCTTTCTTGGTAAAAACTCTTAGCAAGGTGGGAATAGAAGGCTCATACCTCAACATAATAAAAGCCATATATGACAAATCTACAACCAATATCATACTCAATGGGCAAAAACTACAACCATTTCTCCTAAGAACAGGAACAAGACAGGGATGCCCACTCTCAATGCTCCTATTCAATATAGTGCTGGAAATACTAGCCATTGCGATCAGACAAGAGGGAGAAATAAAAGTCATCCAAATTGAAAAAGAAGTAAAACTATCCTTTTTCACAGATGACATGATATTGTACATAAAAACCCTAAAGACTCCATCAAAAAATTACTATACTTAATGAATGAATTTGGCAATGTAGCAGTATACAAAATTAATGTCAAGAAATCTATGGTATTTCTATATACCAATAATGAACTTACAGAAAGAGAGACTAAAAAATCAATCCCATTTACCATTACACAAAAAGTTAAGATACCTAGGAATAAACTTAACTAAGAAAGTAAAAGATCTACTGGTGGAAAACTACACGACACTGGAAAAAGAGATAGAGGAAGACATAAACAGATGGAAGAACATACCATGTTCATGGATTGGTAGAATCAACATCATTAAAGTGTCCATACTACCTATAGCAATCTATAAATTTAATGCACTCCCCATTAAAATACCAAGGGCATATTTCACAGACTCAGAACAAACTTTCCAAAACTTCATCTGGAATAAAAACAAAACACCCAAATTGCTGCAGCAATTCTGAAAAAGAAGAACAAAGTAGGTGGGATCTCAATACCAGATATCAATATGCATTACAAAGCCACTGTTCTTTTTTTTTTAATATATTTTATTGGTTTTTTACAGAGCGGGAGGGGGAGAGGGATAGAAAGTCAGAAACATCGATGAGAGAGAGACATCGATCAGCTGCCTCTTGCACGCCCCCCACTGGGGATGTGCCCGCAGCCAAGGTACATGCCCTTGCCGTAATCGAACCCGGGACCCTTCAGTCCACAGTCCGACGCTCTATCCACTGAGCCAAACCGGTCTCGGCTTTTTTTTTAAAATATATATTTTATTGATTTTTTTACAGAGAGGAAGGGAGAGGGACAGAAAGTCAGAAACATTGATGAGAGAGAGACATTGATCAGCTGCCTCTTGCACACCCTCTACTGGGGATGTGCCCGCAACCCAGGTACAAGCCCTTGACCAGAATCGAACCCGGGACCCCTCAGTCCGCAGGCCAACGCTCAATCCACTGAGCCAAACCGGTTTCTCAAAGCCACTGTTCTTAAAAGAGCCTGGTACTGGCACAAGAACAGACACATAGATCAATGGAATAAAATAGAGAACTTTGAATTGACCCAAACCCCTATGCCCAATTAATATTCGACAAAGGAGGCATGAACATACAACAGAGTCAAGACAATATCTTGAACAAATGGTGTTGCGAAAATTGGACAGATACATACAAAAAATAAATCTAGATCACCAATTTACACAGTCACAAAAATATACTCAAAATGGATAAAGGACTTAAACATAAGGCAGGAAACCATAAAAATACTAGAGAAAGCCACAGGCAGCAAAATCTTGGACATATGTCAAAGAAACTACTTCACTGATACTGCTCCTAAGGCAATGGAAACTAAAGGGAAATTAAACAAATGGGACTACATCAAAATAAAACGCTTTTGCACAGCAAGGGAAACCATTAATAAAACAACAAGAAACCCCACTGCATGGGAGAACATATTTGTCAGTGACATCAACGATAAGGGTTCAATCTCCAACATTTGAAAGAAACTCATACAACTTAACAAAAAAAGATAAACAACCCAATCAAAAAATGGGCAAGGGATAGACACTTTTCAAAAGAAGACAGAAGGAAGGCCAAGAGTCATATGAAATCCTTCTCAAAGTCACTAGTCATCAGAGAGATGCAAATCACAACAACAATGTGATACACCTGTCATATATGATAACATCAAAAAATCAACGAACGACAAGTGTTGGGGAGGATGTGGAGGAAAAGGAATTCTTTTGCACTGCTGGTGGGAATGCAGACTGGTGCAGCCACTGTGGAGAACAGTATGGAGCTTCCTTAGAAAACTAAAAATAGAACTCTAATTTGACTCAGTGATCCCAATTCTAGGAATATGTTCCAAAAAACTAGAAAGACGAATTTGAAAGGATATATGAACCCCTATGTTCATAGAAGCACAATTTACCATAGCTAAAATTTGGAAACAGCCTAAGTGCTTATCAGCAGATGAATGGATTAAAAAACCGTGGTACATCTACACAATCAGATAATACGATGCAGTAAAAGAGGAGCTCCTACCATTTGCAACAACATGGATGGAGCTGGAGAGCATTATGCTAAGTGAAATTAGCCAGGAGGAAAAAGATAAATGTCACATGATCCCACTCATTTGTGGAGTATACTGAAAGGCGTAGATGCATGAACAAGAATGGATCCAGAGACTGAGAAACGTCCATCAGAAGGCCAAACCTCAGGGTAGGGTAATTGAGGGGTGGCGGGAGTAAGGGGGAAATTCAATATATTTGACCTCTTGAACTAAGGTAATTAATTTGTATTTTAACCTCTCTGACAAATTTTATATAAAGTTATAAAAAAATTGGCAGCTAGTTTGAAATTGAATTGACATGGCCTAGAGCAAAAAATATCCATACATTATATTATTCTTCAATGTCATTGTAATTTTTGATATTTTACAACAGCATATTCTACAATTATCCTTAATAAACTTAAAACTAATTCTTTGAATCTTTGGCATCAATTAAAAAAAAGAACAGGAAAGGAATTAATCCTTTTCAGAAGGAATTAAGACACTGAGAAGGCACTTAAGCATTCTGTATTGGTCTTTCTTGGCCTTTTTGCCAAGAGGGACCCTCTTCTCACAATCCAAGTGCATACAGCTGTTGCCATAGCTTTCAGGTCAAGCTGAGGTTGAAGACTCTGGGTGGCTGGCACCATGGATCTGTCTCTTGCTCAATGGTGTGAGCTGGGCCCTCCCTGGAGAAGAAATCTTAGTCCCCCAAGATATGAGATCAGTACCGGGACCCCGCCAGCAGGCGAGGAGTTCCCAAGGTAGGTGCTGAGTATGGAGGCCAAGGAGGTATATACTACCAATGAGACAGAACTGAACCTCACAGCACCCTGTTTGGCCCCGGAGGATGGCTGGTTAGCCAGAGAAAAGTAAGATTCTTCAGAGAAGGAACAACCTAGGACAGGCACAGTCACAGAGGGGCCATCAAGAGAGAACTTGAAGGTCAACAGAGGTGGGGCACAGACCCTCATTCCCCTAACCTTGCAGGGGCCTGAACTTTCACCCCTTCTGATGGAGGTATCCTACCCCCTTGGCTGCTTTGCCTCCCATGCCCAGCTCAGATCGGTACCCAGGTTACAGACAGAGACTTGGCCAGCAACAGCTGCCATATATCTAAATCTTGTCTAGCACCAGGGATGCTTAGGGCCTACTCAAGAATGCAAGTAATCCTTTCCACTAATATTTACAGGGTAAACTAAGATTATTATTTGAGTATTAAATTTGACAGTAAAATAGTAATCCAGTTTTCAGATTAATTTAAGTTGACCAGCTCATTGAACGCGAGGACACCAGCTCTGGTCTGTCTGTGGCAGCTGAACACGCATGCCAACAACCATGTCTAAGGGACCTGCAGTTGGCATTGATCTTGGCACCACCTACTCTTGTGTGGGTGTATTCCAGCATGGAAAAGTGGAAATAATTGCCAACGATCAGGGAAACCAAACTACCCCAAGTTATGTTGCCTTTACTGACACTGAGTGATTGATCAGTGATGCTGCAAAGAATCAAGTAGCAATGAATCCTACCAACATCTGGATGAGAGTGTACGATTAGCAAGTTCACAAGTGGTACATCTTTGATGCCAAGTGCCTGATTGGACAAAAATTTGATGATGCTGTTGTCCCATCTGACATGAAGCATTGGCCTTTCATGGTGGTGAATGATGCTGGCAGGACTAAAGTCCAAGTAGAATACAAGGGAGAGACAAAAAGTTTTTATCCAGAGGAGGTGTCATCTATGGTTCTGATTAAGATTAAGGAGATCACAGAAGCCTACCTTGGGAAGACTGTTACCAATGCTGTTATCACAGTACCTGCATATTTCAATGACTCTCAGCGTCAGGCCACCAAAGATTCTGGAACTATTGCTGGTCTCAATGTACTTAGAATCATCAATGAGCCAACTGCCGCTGCTATTGCTTAGGGTTTAGACAAAAAGGTTGGAACTGAAAGAAACGTGCTGATCTTTGATTTGGGAGGTGGAACTTTCGATGTGTCAATCCTCACAATTGAAGATGGAATCTTTGAGGTCAAATCTACAGCTGGGAACACCCACTTAGGTGGAGAAGACTTTGACAACTGAATGGTCAACCATTTCATTGCAGAATTCAAACGCAAGCATAAGAAGGATATCAGTGAGAATAAGAGGGCAGTCAGTCGCCTTCGTACCACTTGTGAACTTGCTAAGCGTACACTCTCATCCAGCACCCAGGCCAGCATTGAGATTGATTCGCTCTATGAAGGAATCTACTTCTATACCTCTATCACACGTGCCCAATTTGAAGAATTGAATGCTGACCTTTTCCATGGCACCCTGGACACTGTAGAGAAAGCCCTTCGTGATGCCAAGCTTGACAAGTCCCAGATCTATGATATTGGCCTGGTGGGTGGCTCTACACATTGGTTCAGAAATTCCTCCAGGACTTCTTCAATGGAAAAGAGTTGAATAAGAGCATCGACCCCGATGAGGCTGTCGCTTATCGTGCAGCTGTCCAGGAAGCCATTCTTTCTGGAGACAAATCTGAAAATATCCAAGACCTGCTGCTGCTGGATGTCACACCTCTTTCCCTTGGCATTGAGATGGCTGGTGGCGTCATGATGGTCCTGATCAAGCACACCACCACCATCTCCACCAAGCAGATACAGACCTTCACCACCTACTCTGACAACCAGCCAGGAGTGCTCATCCAGGTTTATGAAGGTGAGCATGCCATAACCAAGGACAATAACCTGCTTGGCAAGTTTGAACTCACAGGCATACCTCCTGCACCCCGTGGTGTACCTCAGATTGAAGTCACTTTTGATATTGATGCCAATGGCATCTCAATGTCTCTGATGTGGATAAGAATATAGGAAAAGAGAACAAGATTACCATTACTAACGACAAGGGTCTTCTGAGCAAGGAAGACATTTAGTGCATGGTCCAAGAAACTGAGAATTACAAAGCTGAAGATGAGAAGCAGCGGGACAAGGTGTCTTCTAAGAATTCATTTGAATCCTATGCATTCAACATAAAAGCAACTGTTGAAGATGAAAAACTTCAAGGCAAGATCAATGATGAGGACAAACAAGATCCTTGACAAGTGCAATGAGATCATCAACTGGCTTGATAAGAACCAGACTGCAGAAAAGGAAGAATTTGAACACTAGCAGAAAGAGTTGGAAAAGGTCTGCAACCCCATCATTACCAAGCTGTATCAGAATGCAGGAAGCATGCCAGGAGGAATGCCTGCGGGCTTCCCTGGTAGCGGAGTGCCTCCATCTGGCGGTGCCTCCTCTGGGCTCACCATTGAAGAGGTTGATTAAGCCAGCTTTGAGCATAGCATTGTTCCACACAAAATATTGAAGGACACAAATTTGTAGCAAATTCCATGGCAGTTTTAAAAGTTGAGCTGCTATATAGTAAATAACTGGGCATTCTTTTTTAAAAATATATACATTATTGATTTTTTACAGAGCGGAAGGGAGATGGATAGAAAGTCAGAAACATCGATGAGAGAGAGACATCGATCAGCTGCCTCTTGCATGCCCCCTGTTGGGGATATTCCCGCAGCCAAGGTACATGCCCTTGACCGGAATCCAACCCGGGACCCTTCAGTCCGCAGTCCGATGCTCTATCCACTGAGCCAAACCGGTCTCGGCTAACTGGGCATTCTTGGTACTTGAATATGGACTGTGCACAGGGAAAGGAAATATAATGCACTTTATAACTATTGTAAAGTGGAAAATGCGATGTCTTAAATAAAACTATTTAAAATTGGCAACATAAAAAAATTAAATTGGCCAATTGAAATAAGGGAACACTCAAGAAAATTTAAGTGTACTGGACAAAAAGCTGTTCCTAAAATATAAACTAAAATTTCTATTAGTAGTTCATCTCATCGTAAAGTTGCCTAACATGCAAAGAACATAAGCAGTCATATTCTTGTGCAAAATTTAAAATGACCAAGACTGCAACATAAAATTTCCAAAAGCCTCTATTAATCAAAGGGGGGGGTAATATCATGTAAGAAAAATATCCTGTAAGTAAATTACATCTAGAAAATTCTTACTTCAGAAATCAATTTCCATCTTTAATGCTAACAGCAGGGCACCCATGAAAAAACACACATGGTGTAAAAATAAGCCAAAGGAAAATCATTTGGGCAAATACAAAAAGAATCTCAAGTCAAATTTACTCAAAAGATACCTCTATTAACTTTTGGTTGAGAATACATTTGTATATTTTCAGTAAACAACTCCAGTACCATATGGATTCCTGCAACAGATAGGAACTGACAGGTCTGTTCCAACCACGAAAACAGTCCAGAGACTGAAGACACTGACGACATCTTGCCATACTAGCAGTCAGTAACTGTGTGTCCCTGCAGGTTGCCCAGACCCAAACCAGAGAGGGTGGGACCTGCATTGCCACCATTTGCCCACCATACTGATATCAGTGCTGACATGTACACATAAGGAACTATTTGACATTGAAACTGGGACTCAAACATTTTTTGTTCTTATATGTTTATTTCTAGCATGCAGATGCAAGATTTTTTAAAGAAAAGAAACAGGGGAAAATAGATACAGATGCAAGAAAGCATTGAACAGACTCTCAAACTACAGTGGGAAGGAAGGGGAGGGTGGGTGCGGGAGCTGTGGGAGATCAACCAAAGGACTTGTATGCATGCATATGGGCGTGGCCAATGCGTACAAGACACTGCGGGGGGCAGGTGAGGGTATGTGCTGGGGGGTAGGGGCGGCCAGGGGGAGGTCAATGGGGGAAACAAAAGTAAAACATGTACTGATATTTGTAATACATTAAATTATATATATTTATATACACACACACACACATATATATGAACAAGGAAAATTTGGGGATGATGAATATGTTCATTATCTTGACTTTGGTGATTATTTCCACATTTACCAAAACATCCTATATATTAAAAGCCTAATAATGCAAATCCAAATATAAACCACAATGAGATACCACTTTGCACCTACAAGGGTTGGTAAATATTTTTTTATTAATTTTTTACAGAAAGGAAGGGAGAGATATAGAAAGTCAGAGACATCGATGAGAGAGAAACATCAATCATCTGCCTCCAACATACCCCGCACTGGGAATGTGCCCACAACCAAGGTACATGCTCTTGACTGGAATCGAACCCAGGACCCTTCAATCCACAGGCCGATGCTCTATCCACTGAGCCAAACCGGTTTTGGTGGTAAATAATTTTTAATTAAAAAAAGAAAATCGCAAATATTGGTAACAAACGGGAGCCTGTTAATACTGCTTGTGGGACTATAAAATTGTTCAGCTGCTATGGAAAATTTTTGTTGTGGTTACTCAAAAGGTTAAACATAGCAGTACCGAAAGCCCCAACAATTCCAATATCATCTATATAACCAAAAGAATTAAAAATAGTATTCCAAACAAATACTTGTACATGAATGTTCATAGTAGCACTATGCATAGAGCTTACAAGCAAAATAATGGAAGGAACCTATCCATCAACAGATTGATAGATAAATAAATTATAGCATATATGTTCAATGACATATTTTCTCATAAATAAGCAATGAATCCTGATACATGCTATAATGTGTATGACTTCAAAAACATTGTGTTAATTAAAAGAAGCCAGACAAAAGAGTATACAATGTGAGTCCATTTATATGAAATATTCAGAATAGGCAAATTTATAGATACAAGACATAAAGGTAGTTGCCAGTGGGTAGAGGGAGCGGAGAATAGTTAGTTAACTGCTTATGAGTACTGGGTTTTCTTTGGGGTTAAAAAAAATCTGAAATTAGATAAAGTACTTGCATAATATTGTGTGTGTACAAAAGGCCACTGAATTGTTCACTTTACAGTCTTTAAATTTATGAATTTTGCCTCAATAAAACAAATATATATATATAGTCATTTATGATAGAATATTGCTGGTATAATATGTAAGGGACTGGAATCAGCATTTGCCCCTCAGGATCAAACAACTGAGGGTCAGAGTAGGAAGGAGAAATACAGATACTGCATGACCTTTGTGATGTTTTTCCATGTGCATATGTTATCTTTAAAATAAAACATTGAAATGATTCTTTTAAATAAGTGAATATCAGAGGTTCTCTAAACTTATATTAGCAATATTTGCTGATGAATGTACTGTTCAGATAAAGAAAAGAAGGGTAAGAATATCTAGCAGTAGTGAAAAGGTTTGATGAAGGAAATGTGATTGAACAGACTTTAAAGGATGTTTAGAGACTGACAATGGAATAGAAGAAATATATATATTGGCCACATGCAGTGTAGGAGCTGGAAGAAAGTTAAGAAGATCTCTTCACCCTACATATCTTGCAGCAGCTAAATAGGGCTATAGTCCAATTATGGAAAACAAAAGACAGTAATAACAGCACATCCCTCACAGAACAAATACACTATAAAAGATAAATTTTAGCAAACAGTTTTGAGCAACTACAGGAAAAAAGATAACATGCATTATTAAATAAAATAATCATCAGCAGCATGTTGAAATAATTCATATCACGTGTGTCCACTAGAATCAGGATATAGCAGTTGTATTTTCAAAATCAATTACCTTTAAATTAATATTGTAGCCTAATATTGCAGTTTCCAGGAGTTCAGTGTCATCTAGCACTGCAAGGTGAAATCATGATTAAAAATAGTGCTATGCTAAAATTTTGACATGAGAATAATATTCATAGGTAACAATGGAAATGCATCTCTTAAGGGAACTTTAGTGGAACTGGCTTCTTCTGCAAGGCTAAGATTCTGTTATAATGGGTCCCCTGTCTCATGGACATAATTAAAGTGTAAAGCTTTCTTCAAAGCAAGTTCTCTAATTTTCCATTATTAAAAAATATTTTTACTATGTGCATATTTCTACTGTGCAATATCAGCAGAAGTTGTTCTTGTTTCCAAAAATAAGCATCTTCACCTATACACTTGAAAAATGATGTAGTACATACCCAGAGTAATGATAAATAGTCAACTTCCCTGTGTGGTAAGAAAAGGCTGCATTGGACTTGAACAAATTAAGCAACCTTAAATTAAAAACAGGAAAACCCACCAAAAAAGAGATTGTTAAAGGGCAAAATATTTTAGTACCAGATGAACGAAAAACAAACACCAATTGCATTATTTCAAAGGATTCAATTTAAGCTTGGATAACATTCATCTAAAGATTTCCTTCCTACATATTAATAGTATAAAAGACCAAGGATGTGATAATTCTAATTCAGAGCTATTCTGTATTTGCTAAATGGAATATGACAAGGATCTGTAATAGTGCTATACTATAGAAAATAATTAGCTGAGAAGTAACTTGATAATTCTAACCACCGAGAAGAAAGAACTGAAATCAACCTTCATTTTAATTATGTGTAAGGAAAAAGGATAAATACCTACATAGATAGTAATCAGGAAAATGAAAATACATTTCTGTTATTGGGTCGATAACAAGCTAGTTTTTTTTTAATATGGTCACCTCTTGTATAGTAAAGATAACAAATTAGTTACTGTATTTCCATCAAAATATCACCACATAGTAAAATGTTAGGCAAAAAATGAACTTTTTATCTAATGTAATACTATACTTATTTCTCTGTTGGTATTCAGGCTAATCGGGCAAATTTAAGGAATTTCCTTATGAAAATTCTTCTCTGGATATGAATATAGCTGAATCATGACAATTTGACAAATTATTAGAAGCTTATTTTTTTAAATGTCAATAATAGTTTACATTCAATACTATTATCATTAGTTTTCTTTATTTATATGTGGAATCTAAATAACAATAGAAATAAACAACAAAAACAGAGGGGATTGAGAAGTACAGATTGGTAGATACAAAATAGTCATGGGGACAACAGCATATTATACAATTATCCCAAAATAAACTTACAAACTAATTCTTTGAATGTTGGGCAGCAACTTAAAAAAGGATAGGAAATAAATTAATCCCTTTCAGAAGGAATTAAGGCACTGGGAAGGGATCCGAGCATTCTATATTGGCCCTTCTTGCCCTTTCTGCCAAGAGGGACCTTCTTGTTACTATCCAAATACACACAGCTGATGCCAGAGTTTTCAGTTCCAGCTGTGGCTGAAGCCTCTGGGCAGCTGGCACCATGGATCTGTATCTCGACCAATGGTGTGAGCTGGGCCCTCTCTGGAGAAGAAACCTGGGTCCCCCGAGATATGTGATCAGTACCGGGACCCTGCCAGCAGGTGAGGGGACCCCAAGGCAGGTACTGGACGTGGAGGCCACAGCGGGGCATAGACTACAAAGGAGACAGAATTGAACCTCACATCACCCTGTTTGGCCCCGGAGGATGGCTGGTTAGCCAGAGACGGGTAAGATTCCTCAGGGAAGGAACAACCTAAGACAGGCACAGTCACAGAGGGGCCAACAGGAGAGAACTAAAAGGTCAACAGAGGTGGGGCACAGACCCTCATCCACAAACCTTGCAGGGGTTTGAATTCTCAACCCTCCTAAGGGAGGTCTCCTACCCCCATGGCTGCTTCGCCTCCCACACACAACTCATACGGGGACCCAGGTGGCAGACAGAGACCCGGCCAGCAATAGCTGCTCTATATCTAAATTCAGTCTATTACCAGGAATGCTCGGGACCTACTCAAAATTGCAAATATTCCTTTCCACTAGTATTCACAGGGTAAACTAAGATTTCTGCTCGAGTATTAAAATTGACAGGAAAATAGTAATCAAGTTTTCAGATTAATTTAAATTGGCCAAGTGAAATATGAAAATACTCAAGAAAATTATAGTGTACTGGACAAAAAGCTTTTCCTAAAACATTAACTAAAAAATCTATTAGTAGTTCATCTCACTGTAAAATTGCCTAACAACCAAAGAACCTAAAGCAGTCACTTTGTGTGCAAAAATTAAAATTTAAAATTATCAAGACTGCAATATAAAATTTCCAAAAGTCCCCATTAATCAAAAAAGGGGAGGGGACAGCGGGGTAATATCATGTAAGGGAAAAAAAAATATCGAGTAAGTAAAATACATCTAGAAAATTCTTACTCCAGTAAAGTAAATTCCATTTGTAAAAACAATTGCAGGACACCCATGAAAAAACACACATGGTGTCAAAATAAGCCAAAGAAAAATCATTTAGGCAAAAATTAAAAAGAATCCCAAGTCTATTTTGCATAGAGGATCCCTTTGTTAACTTTTGGTCGAGAATGTGTTTGTGTGTTTACAGAGAACAACTCCAAGACCATGTGGGTTCCTGCGATGGTGAGGAACTGATGGATCTGTTCCAGTCACGAGGATGGTCCAGAGATGGGGGACACTGACAACACCTTGCCATGCTAGCAGTCAGCAGCTGTGCATGTCTGCAGGCAGCCCAGGACCAAACCAGAGAGGATGGATCTTGCATTGACACGATATGTCCACCATCTGGATACCATTGCTGACTTATACACATAATGAATTATTTGACACTGAAACTGGGACTCAGAAAAGTTGGACATTGAAACTGAGACTGAAACACTTTTTGTTCTTATACATTTATTTCTAGTATGCAGAGGCAAGATATTTTTGAAGAAAAGAAACAGGGGAGAGTGATTGATATAGAGGCAGGATGGCCTTGAACAGGCTGTCAAGCTACAGGGGGAGGCTTGGGTGGATGGGAGGCAGATGCGGGGGGAGATCAACCGAAGGACTTGTATGCATGCATATGAACATAACCAATGAATGAAAGACACTGGGGCGGGGAGGGGGGGAAGCTGGGAATATGTGCTGGGGGGTGGGGGAGGCTGGGGGGAGGATAAGGGGGAGGGGGAAAGGAAAACATGTACTACTGTTATACTGCAAAAAATCAATAAAAAATAATTTAAAAAAAAACCAAACAAACAAAAAAAAAAACAACAAAAAACAAAATAGTCATGGGGATGTAAAGTACAGCATAGGAAATATAGTTAATAATATTATAATAACTATGTATGGTACCAGGTGGGTACTGGAAATATTAGGGGAAATACTTTGTAAAGTATAGAGGCTTCTTTCTAGACATAAAGCATTAGAGCCTTTGTAGTAATACTATGCTTTTGCATTCTGATTTAAATTAATTGGCTGTTGCCTTTGTAATGTTGAAGGAATAGGAATTTTCTGGATTTTAGATATTAAATATTTACCATGAACATTTAGATTGTGCCTATGCACTCAACAGTAATATTGCACTCACAGAAATTTGGGTCCACTCAATCAGCTGCAGTGTGCAATACACAACAAGAGGCAGAACTGGCAGGTGCCCAGGGCTCTCAGCTGTTCCTATCACAGACTGGTCTGTCGTGCTGCAAATTAAGGACAAGTTGCTGAGCCACAGAATACTCCAGGCTGAAAAATCCTTCAGTACTTTGTGAAACAATTGAAAATTTGGATATTCAGACTGGGAAAGTGTTGTATGTAACTGAAACTGCAAGAAGTATTTTTGAGAGTTGAGAATTTCAGTTCTTGGATCTACCCAGTGCTAGATGGCCATATCCAGTCATTTCAAATTTGATTTGCAAGCCTATTCTTTAACTCGAGGTAGTGAAGAGCATGATGGTCTAGTTCAGTGGTCGGCAAACCGCAGCTTGAGAGCCACAGTTTGCCGCTCTGTTAACTAATGAGTTTGTTGACCACTATCATATACTACCCTTTACCTCTTTGCACACAATATGCCATAATTGCCTAAATCTCACAGCTTCCAACTACACGGTAACATTTAGTCTAGTATTGCACAGTTAAGATACAAGGGATAGACTTCTCTGCTTTTTGCCATAGCAATCCTTTAAGATGTTCTAAAAATCACACTGTTTTCATTTCTTGTCTTTCATCCATGTCCCTAATACCTCTAGATTATGAGAAGTGACAAGTCCATAGTTTGAGGAAAAACTATTTTGAGATGAGCTGCCTTACATTATTTCATTCACTCAAGTTCTTCATGATTTGCCTTATGTGACAAATACTATACAAGATAAAGCTATTATCACATGATGAAAATACCTGAGACTTATAGTCCCTGACAGACATGTCAGAAATGGACTGACACTTAAGACTTTATCAGGTTTTCATAGCATTTAATCCACTTTCCAATTAGAACCAAAAGGATTGCCAAGGTGGGAAAATAGGAATTCTACAAACCTATTTAACCTCCTTTTAATGGAATTTATAAAAGTGTGCAAAGAGAAAAAAAAGAAAATTATGTTATTAGAACAATAGATTGTATGAAAGAACAAAAGGAAGCAGGAAGGCAATGCAGGTGGCTAGAATCAGTAAAAACCACAATGGATAGATAATATGGTCTGACTGAATGTGTTATAACCACCTGCAATTTTGAAAGAGATGATTGGGAAGATTAAGGCTTTAATGATGGAAATGCAGAGTTTCTTAATGACTTCTTGGAGAAAGGGGAAGTATTTATGCCACATGAGGAAAGTTTAAACAAAGAAGTAAGATGAAAAGAAAAATTAAGGAATCTAAAATTATGCACCATCCCCCCCCCAGGTGGTAGAAAAAAATCCTAAAGGTATTAATAAAAAATAAAATCAGAGAAGATTCAGGAAAATAGGAACTTGTCAAAAAAAGTCAATGAATATTCATAAAGGGCCCTCAGTCATATAGAGTTTTGCAAGTTCAGTCTTAAAGGAAGCAAAGACATTCTGGGATGAGCAGGCAGTGATGAAACCAACTCTCTTGATAGGCATAAAATATCATATAGTTGCCAGAATCCCAGGCCAAATGAACAATGTGGAAATACAGGATTTGCTAGCAAGGATTTCAAGTATGTGGAGTGAATAGAAGGATTCAAATCTTCTTATTTTATGAGATTTATTATGATCCAGAGAAATGTGTTAACACAGCAGCTGGTAGTCTCAGGAAAAGTAAGAGGGGGGAGCAAACATAAATGTTAGCACACAGCTTTTTCTTTGGCAAGTCATATAAGAATGTTGCAATTGCAAAGACTATGGAATAAAATCAGTGTGTCTAAAGTTCAATGTCATGTGCCTTTGTATGTACCCATTCATTTACAACTCATTCTCTGCTACTTATATCTTTACCTTCTTAATTCTAAGTCTTGTTCCCTAATAGATAATATAGATCACTATCTCATATTAAATTAATAATCAGATAGATGAATTATGCAATAACCTATTTGGATAAAAGCCAAATAGGCATAATAAAATTTTATATATGCAATTATTTTACACAAGGGTTCATGCTTTCTAGTGAAATGTGACAATTTACATATAAGATGGCCTTACAAATTACTCCAAACCTAAGTGTACAAAAAACCCACACATTAAAATAGAGAATTGAATGCATTTTAATCCTACTAAAAGAGGGTGTCAAAGGAAACATAATTATGAGAAAATATGAAATTAAAATTTATATTTTAAGATCCAAGAGAACTTTTTTTTGCACCTGGATTTATGTCAACTGCAAGATGAAGAAAATACATATCTCAAACACAGGCTTGCTACAAGAAAAAATAAAAATTACTGTAAAATTTGCATAAAAACCTAAGCATTATATACAAAAATGTTATGGAATATGAAAGTTTATTATTAGTATTCATAGGTTACTTATACCATAGATTTCTTTTAACAAATATACTTAGAAAGGGTGGCAGAAAGAAAGTTATTTCTTTGCCTTATGAACTTTTCTGTATTTGACACTTTATTTTAAAATATAAAATAGTTCTTAAAGAGGTTATTGTTTAGATTTAATTGTGTCTCGCATAGAAAATTTTTTTCATTATGCATGTTTAAGGTTTACAAACTGTTAATTTGATACATATGTGGCAAAATGATTATCACTATAAGGTTAGCTAACACCTCCATCTTGTCACACAGTTACCATTTATTTTTTATGGTGAGAACATTCAAGATCTACTCTCATACACTTTTTAAAAAATTTAATTTATTAGAATGATATTGGTTAATAAAATTGTATAGGTTTCAGGTGTACAGTTCTTTAATACATCATTTGTATTGTATTATCCACCTCCCTTCTGACAGATGTCAGTCTGATTGAAGTATCTATGTTTCTATTTCTATATTGTTAGCTTATTTTATTCATTAGATTGCACATGTAAGTGAAAACATATCCTACTTGTCTTTCTCTAACTGGCTGATTTCACGTGGCATAATACTCTCCAGGTCCATCCATGCTGTACCAGAGGGTAAGACTTGTTTCTTTTTTTTTTTATGACCAAGTAGTATTCCAGTGTGTAAATATACCACAGCTTATTTATCCACTCATCTATTGATGGGCCCTTGGGCTGATTCCAAATCTTAGCTATTATAATTAACTGGAGGCCTGGGTCATGAAATTCATGCACAGGGGTGAAAGGATGTCCTTTAGCCCAGCCTGCACCCTTTCTAATCTGGGACACCTTGAGGGTGGGATCAGGCCTAAATGGGCAATTGGACATCCCTCTCACAATCCAAGTTGGCTGGCTCCCAACTGCTTGCCTGCCTGCCTTCCTGATTGTTCCTATCTGCTTCTGCCTGCAGGCTTTTAAACCCCTAACCACTCCCCTGCCAGCCTGATTGATGCCTAACTGCTCCCCTGCCAGGCTGTTTGCCCCTAAATGCCCTCCAGTGCAGGCCTGGTCAACCCTATCTGCCCTCCCCAACAGGCCTGGATCCACCCTAACTGCCCTTCACTGCCAGCCTGGTCACCCCTAACTTCCCTCTCCTGCAGGCTTGATAGCCCCCAACTGCCCTTTCTTGTAGGTCTGTTCCCTCCTACCTGCCCTCCCTTGCTGGACACCTTGTGGTGGCAATCTTTGACCACATGGGGGCAGCCATGTTGTGTGTCCAAGTGATGGCCAATTTGCATATTACTTTTTTATTAGGTAGGATGCCGCAGTGAACATGTGGATGTCCAAAATTTACAAAAATTTTATGAAACTAAACACTCTCCAACAAATATTCATTTCAAAAACAGGCAAAGGACCTGAATAAACACTTCTCCAAAGAGCACATACAGATAAGATGGCCAATAGACATATGAAGAGATGTTAAACATCACTAGTCATCTGATAAATGAAAATTAAGACTAGGGGAATGGGGTATGGGAGAAGGTGCAGGTGGGTATGGGGGTATAAATGACAATGACAGATATTGGCCAATTTGGGATGGTGAACACACACACAAAAATGTGTACAGATATGTGTTGTAGAAGTTTGTTATAAGAAAAACAAAATTATATAGTTTTGAAAATTATATAGTTTTGAAAACTATATAATTTTGTTAGTCACCCCAATAAATTAAATAAAAAGGGAAAAAAGAACAAAAGTATCACCTCACAATGGTCAGAATGGCTATCATTAATAAATCAACAAATAAGTGCTGGCAAAGATGTGGGAAAAAAGAATCTCCTGTGCACTGTTGGTAGGAATACTGACTGGTCCAGTCATTGTGGAAAGCAATATAGAGTTACTTCAAAAAATTAAAATAATGGAACTGCCTAATGACCCAGTGATTTCACTGCTGGGAATTTACTTCAAGAAACCAAAACAATTATTCAAAAGAATATACATTTTAAAAAATCATTACAAAAATATCAAAAATAATATAAAGAACTACTACATAAATTTTACATAGAATTTTTTTACATCTTTAAATTTTGCTTCACTTGCACCATCGCCTTATTATGTACTACCAACCTTGCTGTCTAGCTGCAATCACAATCAGAATAATACAAATGTTCTGGTTTTTTTAAAATTTTATTTACAATATAACTTATATTTAATAGTAGTACATATGTTTTCCTCCCCCCCCAATATCCTCCCCCCTTCCTCTACCCCCCAGCATATGTCCCCACCTGCCTCCCTCCCCACCCCAGAGTCTTTCATTCATTGGTTATGTTCATATGTATGCATACAAGTCCTTCGGGTGATCTCCCCCAGCATCTGCCTCCCCTCCACTCCAGCCTTCCCCCTGTAGCTTGACAGCCTGTTCGAGGCCACCCTGCCTCTATATCAATCACTCTCCCCTGTTTCTATTCTTCAAAAATATCTTGCCTCTGCATACTGAAAAAAAACGTATAAGAGCAAAAAAAGTTTGAGTGTCAGTTTCAATGTCCAACTGTTCTGAGTCCCAGTTTCAATGTCAAATAGTTCTTTATGTGTACATGTCAGCAATGGTATCCAGATTGTGGACACATCATAGCAATGCAAGATCCATCCTCTCTGGTTTGGTCCTGGGCTTCCTGCAGCCACGCACAGCTGCCAACTGCTAGCATGGCAAGGTGTTGTCAGTGTCCTCCATCGCTGGACCATCCTCCTGACTGGAACAGACCTGTACGTTCCTCACAGTCACAAGAACCCACATGGTCTTGAAGTTGTTCTGAGGTTTGACATTCTGATGGACTTTTCTCAGTCTCTGGATCCATTCTTGTTCATCAGTCTATGTCATTCATTATATTCTTCAAATGAGTGAGATCATGTGATATTTGTTTTTCTCTGCCTGGCTAATTTCACTTAGCATAATGCTCACCAGCTCCATCCATGTTGTTACAAATGGTAGGAGCTCCTTTTTTACTGCAGTGTAGTATTCCATTGTGTAGATGTACCATAGTTTTTTAATCCACTCATCTGCTTTTGGGCACTTAGGCTGTTTCCAAATCACACCTATGGTAAATTGTACTGCTAGGGACATAGGGGTGCATATATCCTTTCTAGTTCGTGTTTCTAGTTTCTTGGGATATATTCCTAGAAGTGGGATCACTGGGTCAAATGGGAGCTCCATTTTTAGATTTTGAGGAAACTTCATACTGTTCTCCACAGTTGTTGCACCAGTCTGCATTCCCACCAGCATTACACAAGGATTCCTTTTTTCTCCACATCCTCCCCAGCACTTGTCCTTTGTTGATTTGTTGATGAAAACCATTCTGACAGGTGTGAGATGGTACTGCATTGTCATTTTGACTTGCATCTATCCAATATTTATTGACTTTAAGCAGTTTTTCATATGTCTCAAGGCCTTCCTTTTGTCTTCTTTCAAAAATATTTTGTTTTGGTCTGTTGCCCATTTTTTTATTGGATCATTTGTCTTCCTTTTATTAAGTTGTAGAAGTTGCCTATAGATACTTTATCTGTGATAAAATTTGCAAATATGTTCTCTCATACGTTGGTTTTTCTTGTTGTTGTTGGTTTCTTTTTCTGTGCAAATCCTTTTAATTTTGATGTAGTACCATTATTTTTTATTTTTTCTTTAGCTTTAATTGCCCTAGGAACAGTATCAGTAAAGAAGTTCTTTCAGCATATGTCTGAAATTTCTGGGCCTGTGGATTCCTCTAGTATTTTTATAGTTTGCCATCTTATGTTTAAGCCCAGTATCCATTTTCAGTTTATTTTTGTGTATGATGTATGTTGGTGATCCAGTTCTTTTGTGTGTGTGTGTGTGTGTGTGTGTGTGTGTGCAGGTATCTGTCCAATTTTCCCAATACAATTTATCTTTTTTTATTTATTTATTTATTTATTTATTTATTTATTTATTTATTGTTTATCTCTATTGTTCAGTATATTAATTATATTGTTACCCTTTTTTTATTCCCCTATAGCTCCCCTCCACCCAGTACCCATCATCCCACCCTCCGCTCTCACTTCCTCCCCTACTGTCCTCTCTCATAGTTTCATGATTTTTGTCCAGTCTCCCTGCTGCAATTCCCACACCCCTTTTCTCCCCAAGAATTGTCAGTCCATTCCCTCTCTATGTCCATGATTCTGTTATATTCACCAGTTTATCCTGTTCATCAGATTATTAATTCACTGGATTTTTAGATTCATTTGTTGATAGATGTGTATTTGTTGTTCATAATTCATATTTGTACCTTTTTCTTCTTCCTCTTCTTTTTTATCTTTATTGTTCAGTTTATTAATTACATTGTTCCTTTTTTTCACCCTATAGTTCCCCTCCACCTGGTACCCATCTCACCGTCCGCCCTCACCCCACTCCACTGTCCTCTCCCATAGTTGCAGATTTTTGTCCAGTCTCTTGCTTCACTTCCCACACCCCCTTTCTCCCCAAGAGTTGTCAGTCCATTCCCTCTCTATGTCCATGATTCTGTTATATTCACCAGTTTATCCTGTTCATCAGCTTATTAATTCACTTGATTTTTATATTCATTTGTTGATAGATGTGTATTTGATGTTCCTAATTTACACTTTTATCTTTTTCTTCTTCCTCTTCTTAAAGAATACGTTTCAGCATTTCATATAATATTGGTTTGGTGGTGATGAACTCCTTTAGATTTTTCTTATCTGCAAAGCACTTCATCTGACCTTCAATTCTGCATGATAGCTTTGCTGAATAGAGTAATCTTGGTTGTAGATTCTTGCTGTTCATCACTTTGAATATTTCTTGCCACTCCCGTCTGGCCTGCATCATTTCTGTTGAGAAATCCACTGACAATCGTATGGGTGCTCCCTTATAGGTAACCATCTGTTTTTCTCTTGCTGCTTTTAATATTCTCTCTTTGTCTTTTGCTCTTGGCATTTTAATTATGATGTGTCTTGGTGTGGTCCTCTTAGGGTTCCTATATATTGGGGTTCGGTGCAATTCTTGGGCTTTTAAGTCAGTTTCTTTCACCAGGTGTGGGAAGTTTTCAGTCACTATTTTTTCAAATAGGTTTTCATTGTCTTGCTCTCTCTCTTTTTGTGGCACCCCTATAATTCGGATGTTGGTATGCTTGAGGTTGTCCCAGAGGCCCCTTACACTATCTTCAATTTTTTGGATTCTTTTGGTTTCTTGCTTTTTCAGCTGAGTGGATTTTACCTCCTTGTATTTCAAATCTTTAACTTGGTTCTTGGGGTGCTCCAGAGCACTTTTAGGTCTTTGTATAATATTTTTTTTTATTTCAGTCAGTGTATGCTTAATTTCTGGCTGGTCCTTTTTCATATCCTTGAGAGTCTCCTTTATATCCTTGAGGGTCTTCTTCATTTCCTTGTAAGACTCATTCATTTCCACGTTGGTCTTGATCATTTCCTTGCAGGTCTCATTCATATCATTGAGGGTCTCATTCATTTCCTTGTAGGACTCATTCATTTCCTTTGCGGTCTTGCTTATTTCCTTATTGGCCTCGACCTTTTGTTGGAGCCTCTTGAGAAGCCCTATAACCATGGTTTTGAATTCCATGTCCAGTAATTTTTTTTCCTCCATTTCTTTCACATCTGATTTCTTCCCATGCCTCTGCATGGTGACTGCTTCCCTGAGTTGGTCAATTAGCTTTGTGTGGTAGACTTCCTACTAGGGACAGTGGCTCAGCCTCCCCAGTTACCTGAGGTGGATATGGGTTGCATGGTCTCACTGAAGTTAAGCTCAGGTTAATCCTTGTTAGCACTTGGAGGGGTTGACCTCCAGGCCAATTGTCTGTGAAGCTCAGCTGTGCTCAGGTTGGATGGGTGGAGTCTCTGGGCCAAGCAGACAGTGTTAGCTTCGCCCTGTGCACCCCCAGGGACTCTGTTCTGGGGGCAATGGCTGCCAGCACCTCTGAGAGAGAGCTGCTGCCAAGCTCCACCAGCTGCCGGGGAATTCAGACTCTCCCCAAATTTGTCTGCAAGCCCAATGTCTCACCCAGGGTCATAATACAAAGCAGTCTGATGGTCTTCCGAATGAGAGAGCAAGTCGCAGAGCACTCTCTGCAAGGTCACGCAGCTGAGCTGGTCGTGCAAGCTCACCTTCTCCACAAGCGGGGAGACCCCTGCAGCACCCGAGCTTCGGCGTGCCTTCCCACTGTCCAGTTTTCAGCCTGTATGATAGTGGGTTCCCTGGACTTCGCCCAGAGCTGCAGAGTCAGTCAAGTGGGATGTCTTTGTCTCCCCATTTGAGAAAACTGGCCAATTTTCAGCCGCCCACCTTATCCGCTGCTGCGCCCTCCAAACCTCTCTCCATGCGAATCTTTCAATGCTGTCCGCTGCCGCTCCTCCGAGTCACAGTGTCTTATTTTCACTTTTATTTGTGGGATTTTCACTCGGCCAGCTTTCTGGTGATTCTGGAAGGTGTTTGTTATTTTGTAAGTTATAGTATTAAAATTGCTGAGTATGACAGCAAGATAGGTGTTTTACCTATGCCGCCATCTTGTTTCTCTCTCTCTTCTTCCTCTTATTAAAGAATATCTTCCAGCATCTCATATAATACTGCTTTGGTGGTGATGAACTCCTTTAGCTTTTTCTTATCTGCAAAACACTTTATCTGACCTTCAATTCTGAATGATAGCTTTACTGGATAGAGTAATCTTGGTTGTAGATTCTTGCTACTCATCACTTTGAATATTTCTTGCCACTCCCGTCTAGTTTGCATCATTTCTGTTGAGAAATCGGCTGACAATCGTATGGGTGCTCCGTTATAGGTAGCTAACTGTTTTTCTCTTGCGGCTTTTAATATTCTCTCTTTGTCTTTTGCTCTTGGCATTTTAATTATGATGTGCCTTGGTGTGGTCCTCTTTAGATTCCTATAGTTTGAGGTTCTGTGCATTTCTTGGGCTTTTAAGTCAATTTCTTTCTCCAGGTGGGGGAAGTTCTAGGTCACTATTTCTTCAAGTAGGTTTTCATTACCTTGCTCTGTCTCTTTTTCTGGGACCCCCATAATTTGGATATTGGCATGCTTGAGGTTGTCCCAGAGGCCTCTTACACTATCTTCAATTATCTGGATTCTTTTTGCTTCTTCCTTTTCCAGCCGAATGGTTATGCCTCTTTGTATTTCAAATCTTTGACTTGGATCTTGTGGTCCTCTGGACTGCTTTTAGGACTTTGTGTAATTTTTTTTAAATTTCAGTCAGTATATGTTTAATTTCTAGTTGGTCCTTTTTCATATACTCGTAGGTTTTGTTCATTGCCTCATAGGTCTTGTTCATTTCCTCGTAGTTCTCATTAAGTTCATTGGCCTTTTCTAGGGGCCTCTTGAAAAACCTTATTACGGTGGTTTTGAACTCTATGTTTAGTCGTCTTTTTTCCTCCATTTCTTTAACACCTGATTTCTTTCCATTTCTCTACATTGTGGCTGCTTTCCTGAGTTGGTGGATTGACTTTGTGTGGTAGATGTCCTCTAAGGGACACTGGCTCAGCCTCCTCAGTTACCTGAGGTGGATACTCTTACTGCAATCCTTTATGGGTTGTACAGTATTGTTGAATGTAAGCCCAGCTAATTGTTGTTAGCACTAGGAGGGTTGGACCTCCAGGCCAATTCGCTGTGAGGGTCAGCTGTGCTCAGGTTGGATGGGCGGAGTCCCTGGCTGAGCACGCCATGTCAGCTCCCCCCTATCCAGCTAGCGGGTCTCTGTGCAGGGTGGTAATGGCTGCACAACTCCAAGAGAAAGCCGCCGCCAGTCCGCACCCATTGCCAGACAACTCTGCCTCTCCCCAAATGAGTCTGCACATCCGAAGTCTTGCCTAGCATTGTAAAACAAAGCAGTCCGGTGGTCTCCCAAACAAGGGAGCAAGTCATGAGACCTCTCTGCATGGTCGCAAAGTTCTGTCCCCAAGTTTAAGCGCAAACTGCTGTTCCAAGTATAGCACACTCTCCTCAAACTTGCAGACCTCTGCTGCTCCTTCTTTTAGCGTGCCTACCCTGGAATTCAGACCTCACCTGGACCTGGGGAATCAGTGTAGTGGGATTTCTCCACCCTTCCTATTGGAGAAATCCAGCCGGGTTTGCTGACGCCCGCCCTACACCTCGCACGTGGGCATGGCTCCAAACTCTCTCCAGGTGTATCTTCAAGGCTGCGCTCCGCTGCTCCTCTGATTCATGGTGTCCCACCTTTACTTTTATTTGTGGAATTTTCACTCAGCCAGCTTTCCAGTGATTCTGGATGATGTTTGTTTTGTTGTTAAGTTGTAGTTTTGGACTTGTTGTGTGGGGCAGCAAAAGAGGTGTTTACCTATGCCACATCTTGGTTCCTCCCCAATACCATTTATTGAAGAGACTGTATTCACACCATTTTATGTTCATGCTTCTTTTATCAAATATTAATTGAGCATAATGGTTTGGGTTGGTATCTGGATTCTCTATTCTATTTCTTGGTCTATATGTCTGTTCTTGTGCCAGAACCAAGCTGTTTTGAGAACAGTGGCTTTGTATTACAGCTTGGAATCTGCTATTGAGATTAAACCTACTTTGTTTTTCTTTCTTAGGATTGCTGTGGATATATGAAAGATGCCGTTGGTATTTTAATGGGGAATGCATTAAACTTATAGATTGCATTGGGTAGTTTGGACATTTCATTAATGTTGACTCTCCCAATCCATGAACATGGTATTTTCTTTCGCTTGTTTATATCTTCCTCTATCTCTTTTTTCAGTGTCCTGTAGTTTTCTGCGGATAGGTCATCTACCTTCTTAGTTAAGTTTATTCCTAGTAGGTATCTTATTTTTGTGTGTGTATGATGGTAAATGGGATTTCTTTTTTAGTCTCTCTTTCTGTAAGTTCACTATTGGTGTATAGAAATGCCATACATAACCTGGCATTAATTTTGTATCTGGCTACATTGCTAAACTCATTTATTTATTTATTTATTAGTATTTTTATGGAGTCTTTTGAGTTTTTTATGTACAATATCATGTCATTTGTAAATAAGGATGGCTTTACTTCTTCTTTTCCAATTTGGATGCCTTTTATTTCTTCTTCTTGTCTAATTGAAATGGCTAATATATCCTGTACTATGTCTAACAGGAGTGGTGAGAGTGGCCATCCCTGTCTTGTTGCTCTGTTTAGTGGAAATGGTTGTATTTTTTGCCCATTGAGTATGATGTTTGCTGTGGGTTTATCATATGAGCTTTTATTATGTTGAGGTCTGATCCTTCTATTCCCACCTTGCTGAGAGTTTTTATCAAGAAAGTGTAGAAGATTTTGTCAAATGCTTTTTCTGTATCATTTGATATGACTGTGTGAATTTTTATCCCTAACTGTGTTTATGTGATGTATCACATTTATTGATTTGTGCATACTGTACCATTCTTGAATTCCTGGAATAAGTCCTCCTGGATCAGATTTTCTAGAAGTTTATTGAGGATTCTGGTGTCTATATTCATGAGGGATATTGGCCTGTAATTCTCTTTCATTGTGTTGTCTTTATCAGGTTTCGGTGTTAGTGTGATGCTGGCTTTATAGAAGAAATTTGGAAGTGTTCCATTCTCTGGAATTTTCTGGAATAGTCTTAGGATGATAGGTTTTAATTCTTCCTTGAATGTTTAGTAAAACTCCCCTGTGAAGCCATCTGGCCCTGGGCTTTAGTTTGCTGGAAGCTTTTTGATGTCTGCTTCAATTTCTTCCATAGTTATTGGAATATTGAGCTGTTTAGATTCTTCCTGATTGAGTTTTGGGAGGTTGTATTTTTCTAGGAAAATATCCATTTCATCCAGGTTGTCCAGTTTGTTGGAGTAGAGTTGTTCATAGTATTTTTTAACAATACTTTGTATTTTGGTGGGGTCAGTTGTTATTTAAACTCTTTCATTTCTCATTTTATTTATTATGGTCCTCTCTCTTTGCTTCCTGGTGAGTCTGGCTAGAGCTTCATCAATCTTGTTTATCCTTTCAAAGAACCAGCTCTTGCTTTTGTTGATCTTTTGTATTGTTTCTTTGGACTCTATGTCACTTTGTTCTGATCTATACTATTTCTTTCCTTCTGCTTACACTGGGCTTTTCTTGTTGCTCTCTTTCTAACTCTTTGAGTTGTTTGGTTTGATAATTTATTACCATTCTTTCATATTTTTTTTGCAGTAAGATTGTAGAGCTATGAACTTCCCTCTCAAAACTGCTTTCGATGTGTCCCATAGTTTTGGATTGTTGTGTCATCTTTGTTATTTATTGCCATGATGTTTCCTATTTCTTTCTTGATCTATCTGCTAATCCAGTCATTGTTTAATAGAATGTTCTTTAGTCTCCACGTGTTTGATTTCTTTGGATTATTTTTATTGTAGTTGATTTCCAGCCTTATGCCACTGTCATCTGACAATATGCTTGCTATGATTTCTATCTTCTTTAATTGGGAGAGACTTTGCCTATGACCCAACATATGGTCTATCTTTGAAAATGACCCATGTGCACTTGAAAATAATGTATATTGTGTGGATTTGGGTTGAAATTACCTGAAGATGTCAATTATTTCTATCTGATCTAGTGAGTCATTGAAGATTGGTGTTTCTTTGTTGATATTTTGTTTAGAGGATTTGTCCAATGCAGATAGTGGGGTATTACAGTTTCCTACAAAGATTGTATTGCTGTCAATCTCTCCCTTTATATCCTCCAGGAGTTGTTTTATGTATTTGGGTGCTCCTGTATTGGGTGTGTATATGTTTACCAGAGTTATTTCTTCTTGCTGGATTGCTCCCTTTAGTATTATGAAGTAGCCTTCCTTATCTCTAGTTATGTCCTTCTTTATCTCTTAAGTCCTTCACTTTGAGATCCAATTTTTCAGATATAAATTTTGCTACCCCTTCTTTTTTTCCATTTCCATTCACCTGAAGAACCTTTCTTCCATCCTTTCACCCTCAGTCTGTGTGTGTCTTTTTTTTGGAGATTGGTTTCTTGTGGACAGCAGATATATGGGTCGTGTTTTCTTATCTAGTCCATTACCTTATGTCTTTTAATTGGAAAATTTAATCCATCTACATTTAAAATTATTATTGATAGGTACTTATTTGTCACCATTTTTGTTCTTTACCTGTGTGTTCCTTCTTGGATTCTTATTTCTTTTTAAAGCATCTCCTTTAGCATTTCTTGCATTGCTGGTTTGGTGATAATGAATTCCCTTAGTCCTTTTTTGTCTGTGAAGCTCCTTATTTGACCTTCAATTTTGAATCATAGCCTTGCTGGGTACAGTATTCTAGGATTCAGACTCTTCGTTTGCATGACTTTGTATATTTCATTCCATTCCCTTCTGGCCTGATGAGTTTCTGTTGAGAAAAAACTTGCTAATCTGATGGGGGTTCCAATGTAGGTGACTTTCTGTCTCTCTCTAGTGGCTTTTAGGATTCTTTGTCATTAGTGTTTTTCAATTTAATTATAATGTGCCTTGGTGTAGGTCTTTTGGGTTCATTTTGCTTGGGACTCTGTGAGTCTTGTATTTGTGTAGATTTTTTCTTTCCTATATCAGGGAACTTTTCTGTCATTCTTACTTCAAACAGGTTTTCTATTCCTTGTTCAGTTTCCTGTCCTTCTGGAAGCCCTTTTATACAGATGTTGTTTTGTTTCATGTTGTCCCAAAATTTCCTTAGGCTCTCCTCCTGCTTTTTATTTATTTTTTCTAGAAGCTGCTCTACTTGGGTATTTTTTTTCTACTTTGTATTCTAGCTCACTGATGTGGTCCACTGCTTCTTCTAGTCTATTCTTGATGCTTTCTATTGAGTTCTTTACCACAGCCATGTCACTTTTCATTTCTTGTTGGCTCTTCTTCATTTCCTCCTGGTTCTTCTTCATTTTCTCTTGGTTCTTTTTTATTTTCTCTTGGTTCTTTTTCATTTCCTCTTGGTTTTTACTCATATTGTCACATTTGTCTTCCACTCTTTTCAGCCACCTTATGGTCATCTCTCAGAATTTTTTCTCTGACAGGTTGCTGCCTTCTATATCATTGACTTCCTCTTCTGGTGAGGCTTTTTTTCTTTCATATGTGTGCTGTTTCTTTGTCTCCCCATGGTCTCTCTTCTCTGTGTATCTGGTTATATATTTCTCTCTCTCTCCTGTGTTGATTTAAAGGCACAGAAAAACAACACAACCAGGTGCAATGTAACGGGCACCGAACAGGAATGTATTAACTGTATTGGAAACTCCAAATAAAGGTGATCACCAGAGAAATGCAAATTTTGGTATAGGTGAGTAAGAAGAGAGAAAAAAAGAAAATCAACACATACACACACACACACACACACACACACACACACACACACGCACACACACACACACAGGCACACACTCACACACCCACACATAAAGAAAGACAGAAAGACAGGAATGCTAAAATGAAATAGGGAGAAGGGAAATAAAAGGAAAAAAGGAAAAAAATCAAGAGCCAAAAGCAAGAGAATAAGAAATCAATGGAGAGCAAACTATAAATATGGGGAGAAAACTCCTATAGAACAGGCACTAATCCCAACATTTGTCAGCAACAAGTACATGGAGATTAATACAAACTACAAACAACAACTAATATCAAGCAAGGTGAGGGAAAACAGAAGGAAAAATCTTTTTCAGGTACAGACTTCCCCAGTTCCTCCAGCTCCCTCGTGTTTGAGCCTCTCTTCCCTCCATTCAAGCTCCTCTCTCCCCTGCAGTCGTGTGCCTCTCTCCCCTCTGTTCAGGAGCCTCTCTTCTCTTTGTGCAGGAGCAGCTCTCCCCTGTGGGGAGAAGGGACCCAACCCAATCCCAAGCGAAATCTGAACTTTTCATGGTGGAGTGCAGAGCTCCTCTGAATCTGTTTGTCTGTGCCACCTGGGAACTGGTGCTCTAGGGCTCCCAGCCTTTGGGTCGGTGCTGCAGCCATAGATTTTCAGGCCCTTTCCCTTCAAGGTGGCATGGTCTTCTCTGAGCCTGTGTCTCCGCAAGCAAACCCAGCAGTACAGGGGGCTGCTTGGTCAGGGGAGGCACATCCAGCAGTCCTCCCCTCACCTTCTCCCTGTGCACATCTGTCCCCCAACTCACTAACAAACACTCCCTGCACAACCCTAAGCTGTTCCCTCTGTCTGGTCTAGGATGAGGATCTGGACACATCTGTCTATTGTGCTGCCATTTTTCTCTCCTATTGTTTCTTTTACATCCACAAGGTCTTGCCCATTATAAATGTTCAATGAAATTGTGCAGATACATAGTTAATACTTAATAATTATAAATTATTTTGCAATAAATTTATATGCATGTGTCCATGCTCCCTGCATATCAACTAGACTTGCTTACAGGACTTTAAAGAAATGTACAATGAAATGTAAGATATGGAGATTATTCTTCAGAGAAGATATTATAAAATACTTTCTTCATGCCTAAAAACTAAGGAAAGTTCAGAGAGGAATTGGTCAGGGAAGATAATTTTATTTGCTTCTCATGAATTTGACAAAAAACATGAAAAACATACATTTTTAAACAAACATCTTTCAAGTAATATTTGAAAGCAACATACCTTTTTAGAATATTTTACTATCGCACTCTTTTTTAGTTGTTAACTTTTTATTTTATATATTGAGATTTGAAAAATAGTACAAATATCCCCATATACCCTTCAGCCAGTTTGCCCAAACTTCAGTATCTTACATAACCACAGTACTCTTACCAAAATCAGGAAATTAATTTAGATACAATATTACTAGCAAATCTACAAACCTCACTTCACTATTGCCAAATGGGCAACATATGTTATTGAATATAATCCAGTATCCCAAATTGCATTTAATAACCATGTCTTTTTAGAATCCTCCAATAAAGGGCAATTTCTCAGTATCATTTTGTGTTTCGTAACTGTATTAATTTTGCAAGGGCTGCCATAAAAAACATACCACAGTCTGGGTGGCTTATACAAGTAACATTTATTTTCTCACAGTTACTTAGCCTAGAATTCTGAGATCAAGACATTGTTAGGGTAGATTTCTTCTGAGTCCTCTCTCCTAGATCCTCCAATGTGTTCACATGGTCTTTCATATGTGCCCTCTCTGTGTCCTAATATCTTCTTTTAAGTACAGGAGTCATATTAAATTAGAACCAACCAATAAAATTTTACTTTATTTTAATTACCTGTCTGAAGACTTATCTCCAAACACAGTCACAATCTGAGGTAATGATGGTAAAATTTCAACATATGAATTTGGTGTGTATGGAGTCACAATTCAGCCTATAATAATGACTTTGACATTTTTGAAGAAACTGGACAGTTATTTTGTAAAGAAAATACTTAATTTGGGTTTACATAATATTTCTTCATTTTTTAGTCAAGTTATTAACTATTTTACCACAGAAATTAAGACTGTGCCCTTCTCAATGCATCATATCAGAAGGTACATAATACTGATATGTCTTAATATGGTTATTTTAACTTTGATTACTTGGTTAAGGCAGGTAATTCCTCTGTAAGGTTACTGTTTTCTCTTTGTAATTGATAAGTATTACACAAATATTTATTTTCTCATTACATTTTAAAAAATATTTTATTGATATTTTTGCAGAGAGGAAGGGAGAGGTATAGAGAGTTGGAAACATTGATGAAAGATAAACACTAATCAGCTGCCTCATGCACACCCCTACTGGGGATGTGCCCACAACCAAGGCACATGTCCTTGACCAGAATTGAACCTGGACCCTTCAGTCTGCAGGCCAATGCTATCTCCACTGAGCCAAATCATTTAGGGCTCATTACATTTTTATCAACTAATTTTAGCATACATTGATAATACTGGACTATGGTAATCATCACATTCCAAAAGATAATTTTCTAGTTCTATTATACCTTTTCCACTTATGAATTGGAATGCTTAAAAAGAGCTTTATTTCTCCTCCCATTTATTATTTATTATTTTTTGATGCTTTTACTTTTTTCATTATTTATTGTTTAAAGTATTACATATAGTAACTACAATTATTCATATTCATCTATGGACTCCTGGATATTCATTTTATTCTACAGATTATATTACATTGCTAATGTTATATATTTTATTCTAATATTGGGCATTGGATGATCCTCCAAATAGACTTTTGTGTTTTTTAACAAATTCCTAATATTTTTAAGCATTTCCTTACTTTCTTGCATAGCAAGATGGCCAGTCTCATTTGGCACTTTTTGTGACCCAATTCTGACATCAGACATTTCTCCAAAAAGCCCTGTTTCCATATAATGAATAATTTTAATATCCAAGCTCTCCATTACTATTATTGGCAAAGAAAAACCCACACCTCCCTGTAGCAACTGGTATGTAAGAAGCTTTGAAAAAATAAGCATTTTAATTGATAATTCATACTCTTTTTCTATTTTACATACATTTCCTTTTCATTGGACCAATGCAAAGCTCATTTCATTGTTTCCTCTTCCCAAACTCTAAAAACTTGTGCATCTTTAAATCAGCAAAGAATACATGCACTATTCAGCAGTTATATTCCTACAAAGAGGATTATCTGCCTCATATAAAATAGATTTACAATTGTGTGCACATATACACCTTAATAATTTTAAAGGGGTAATAATACAGACTTACATGTCTCTTTACCATCTGTAAGGTTCTTTACATTTTTTTCCTAATAAGAACTAATCTCCACCTCTCTTCACAGTTCTTTTTTTAAGGTATGTTGAGTTTTGTAATACTACAACAAAAGAAAGCCATATGAGGGGGGAAAAGGAAGAAGAGAAAAGACAAAGTTTACAGAGGGGAAAAAATATCCCTCTCCTTCATTGTAATGTTCTGTAAGCAATCATAGTTTGGCAATCATGATATCATCCATTAATTTCTTTATGAATAAAACATGTCACTTATAAACACTTCCAGAAGTGCCCTGATAGTTGTCAAAGTAGTATTTGCTAGATATTTGAATAAAGACAGATTACTTGGAAAGCAAAGGCAATCTGGCTTTCACCAACGACATCTGGCCAGTTACTAATATCTTTATCTTCCTAAAAATCTCAGGAAGATTCACATTTTCCTGAACAGAAGTCTCAGGTGTTCATTTTTGTAGACTATCCCAGACTCCAAGCTCTTCAACTCACAGCCCAGGGTGCTACAGAGGAAAAATTATTTTTGTGTTCATCAGAGCTCATTGGGCATTCTCAGAGATAGCTGTTTTTTAAACTAAGCAAACATTTCTAATTTTATGTTAAATTTAACCTATCTTTCTTTTGGTAAACTAATAAAGGACATCATTTTTTACAACATTACAATATGTGGATTCCACAGAACCTATGAAAGAATTTCTCTAATGCTTTAATTAAGATATTTAATTTTCTTACTAGAGGCCAGGAGCATGAAATTCATGCATGGAGAGGGTGTCCCTCAGTCCAGCCTGCAACCTCTCCAAAATTGGAGTCCTCGGGGGATGTCTGATGTCCAGAAATTGGACATCCCTCTCACAATCCTGGACTGCTGGCCCCTAACCATTCACCTCCCTGCTTACCTGATTGCCCCCTAACTGCTCCCCTGCCATACTAAATGCCTCCAACTGCCCTCCCCTGCCGGCCCGATGGCCCCCAACTGCCCTCTGACTGTCTTATTCCTCTTAGCATAACCCGCTCCTGTTCCATCCATGCTGTTGCAAATGGTAAACAATCTTTCTTTTTTACAGCGACATAGTATTCCATTGTGTAGATGTATGATGGCTTTCTAATCCTGTCATCTGTTAGTGGATTCTTAGGCTGTTGCCAAATCTTAGCAAATTGTTACTCTATGAATATAGGGGGTGCATATACCCTTTGTAATTGATGTTTTTGCTTTCTTGGGATATATTCCTAGAAGTGGGTTACTGGGTCAAATGGGAGTTCTACTTATAACTTTTTGAAGAAACACTATACTGTCTTCCACAGCGGCTGTACGAGTCTGCATTCCCACAAGTAGTGAACAAGGGTTCCGTTTTCTCCACATCATCTCCAGCACTTGCCCTTTGTTGATGATAGGCATTCTGACAGGTGTGAGATAGTATTTCATTGTTGTTTTGATTTGTATCTCTCAGATGATTAGTAACTTTGAACATGTTTTCATATATCTCTTGGTCTTCTGTATTCCTCTTTGAAAAATATCAATTTAGATACTTTGCCCATTTTATGAATGGACTATTTGTCTTCATTTTGTTAAATTGTATGAGTTTTCTGTAAATTTTGGAGATTAAACCCTTATCGGAAATATCATTGGCAAATATGTTCTCCCATTCTGTGGGCTCCCTTGTTGTTTCATTGATGTTTACTTTTGCTGTGCAGAAGCTTTTTATTTTCATATAGTTCTTTTTGTTTATTTTATCTTAAGTCTCCATTGCCCTAGTAGCTGTGTATGTAAAGATATTTTTACAACATATGTCTGCTATTTTGCTGCCTATGGAGTCTTATAGGATTTTTATGCTATCTCGTCTTACATTTAAGTCCTTTAGACATTTTAAGATTTTTTTTGTATGGTGTAAGTGGGTGATATAGTTTCATTTTTTGCATGTATCTAACCAAATTTCCCAGCACTATTTATTCAAATGACCATCTTGACTCCATTGAATGCTCTTGTCACCTTTGTCAAATATTAATTGACCATAATGGCCTGGGTTGATTTCTGGATTCTCTGTTCTGTTCCATTGGTCTCTATGTATGTTCTTGTGCCAGTAGCAGGCAGTTTTGAGAACTGTGGCTTGGTAATAATGCTTGATATTTGGTATTGTGTTTCCTCCAACTTTGTTCTTCTTTCTCAGGATTGCTGTGGCTATTCAGGGTCTTTTTTTATTCCAGATAAATTTTTGGAGATTTCATTCTAGGTCTTAGAAATATGTCTTTGGTGTTTTAATGGGGATTGCATTGAATCTGTACATTGCTTTGGGTAGTATGCAAATTTTAATGATGCTGATTCTACCAATCAATGAACATGGTATGTTCTTCCATTTGTTTATGTCTTCCACAGTTTCTTTTTTCGATGCCTTGTAGTTTTCGGAGTACAGGTCTTTTATGTCCTTAGTTAAGTTTATTCCTAGTTTCTTAATTTTTTTGGTGCAATGGTAAAGGAGATTGTTTTTCCATTTCTCTTTCTGTGAGTTCATTATTGGTGTATAAAAAGGCCATAGATTTCTGGTTGTTAATTTTGTATCCTGCTACATTGCCAAATTCATTTATTAGGTCTAGTAGTTTTTGTATGGAATCTTTGGAATTTTCTATATATAGTATCATGTCATCTGCAAATAAGAACAGTTTCAATTCTTCTTTTCAAATTTGAATGCCTTTTATTTCTTCTTGTCTGATGACTTTGGCTAACACATCCAGTACTATATTGAATAGGAGTAGTGAAAGTGGGCATCCCTGTCTTGTTCCTGTTCTTAGGGGAAATGAGTTTAGTTTTTGCCCATTGGTTATGATGTTGGCTGTAGTTTTGTCATATATGGTTTTTATTATATTAAAAGATAATAATTTTATAAAATATAATAATTATATAAAAATAAAAATATATGAGAAAAAAGAACAAAGTTGGAGGGATTACAACACCAGATATCAAGCATTATTACCAAGCCACAGTTCTCAAAACTGCCTGGTACTGGCACAAGAATATACATATAGACCAATGGAACAGAACAGATAACCCAGTATGATCCTTTGATTCCAATTTTGCTGAGAATTTTTATCAAGAAAGAGTTTTGGATATTGTCAAATGTTTTTTTTTCTGCCACAGTAGATATGATTATGTGATTTGTGTCTTTTATTTTGTTTATGTGATGTATCACAATTATTGTTTTGTGGATATTGTACCTTCCTTGCATCCCCAGAATAAATTCCATTTGGTCATGGTGTATGGTATTTCTAATGTAATGCTGAATCCTATTTGCTAGTATTTTGTTGAGGATTTTAGCATCTATGTTCATCAAGGATATTGGCCTATAGTTCTCTTTTTTTTGTTGTCTTTATCTGGTTTTGGGATTAGGTTAACGCTGGATTTATAGAAATATCTTGGAAGTGTGCATTTCTCTTGAATTTTTTGGAATAGTATGAGAAGGATAGCTTTTAATTTTTCTTTAAATACTTGGTAGAACTCCTCTGTAAAGCTGTTCAGACCAGGGCTTTTGTTTGCTGAAAGATTTTTGATCACTGCTTCAATTTCTTTAGTAGTTATCAGCCTATTCAGGTTTTTTATTCTTCCTGATTGAGTTTTGGGAGCTTGTATTTTTCTAAGAATATGTCCATTTTCTCTAGGTTGTCCATTTTATTGGAATAGAGTTGTTCATAGTATTTTTTATAATCCTTTGCATTTCTGTGGGATCAGTTGCTAGTTCAACTCATTCATTTCTGATTTTGTTTATTTGGGTCCTCTCTCTTTGCGTGTTGGTGAGTCTGGCTAGAGGTTCATAAATCTTTTTTATCCTTTCAAAGAACCCCCTCTTGGTTTTGTTGACCTTTTATATTGTTTTAGTTTGTTTGTGTTTGTTTTCGTTCTCTTTGTTGTTTATTTCTACTTTGATCTTTATAATTTCCTTCCTTCAGCTTATGCTGGGTTTTTCTTGTTGTTCTCTTTCTAACTCTTTGAGTTGTGGGATTTGATAATTTTTTACCATTTTTCCTGTGTTTTTTTTTAAATATATATTTTATTGATTTTTTACAGAGAAGAAGGGAAAAGGATAGTTAGAAACATCAATCAGCTGCCTCCTGAACACTTCCTACTGTGGATGTTCCCACAACTAATGTACATGCCCTTGACAGGAATCAAACCCCGGACCCTTTAGTCTGCAGGCCAATGCTCTATCCACTGAGCCAAAGCGGTCAGGGCTTTTTTTTTTTTTTTTTTTTTTTTTTTTTTTTTTTTTTTGAGGTAGGCCTGTAGAGCTCTGTACTTCCCTCTCAAGATTGCTTTCACTGTGTCCCATAGATTTTGGATTGGTATGTTTTCATTGTCATTTGTTGCCATGATAACATTTATTTCTTTGATCTCTTTGGGAAGTCAATCCTTGTTTAATAGCTTGCTATTTAGCTTCCAGGTTTTTTATTTTTTTATTGTAGTTTATTTCTAATTTTATGCCATTGTGATCTGAGAAGATGCTTGATATGATTTCTATCTTCTTGAATTTGAAGGGACTTTGCCTGTGTACCAATATGTGGTCTATCTTTGAAAATAATCCATATGCACTTGACAATAATGTATATTCTTTGGCTTTGGGGTGAAATATTCTGAAGATTTCAATTAATTCCATCTGATCTAGTGAGTCATTTACAGTTGATGTTTCTTTGATGATTGTTTTGTTTAGAGGATTTGTATAGTAATGTTAGTAGGGTATTAAAGTCCCCTACTATGACTGTATTGCTATCAATCTACCTCTTGCTATCCTCCAGAAGGTTTTTTTTTAATGTCTGTGGGTCCTCCTGTATTGGGTGCATATATGTTTACCAGAGTTATATATTCTTGTTGAATTGGTCCCTTTACTATTATTAAATGGTTTTCTTCATCTCTTATTATAGCTTTCACTTTGAGGTCTATTTTGTCAGATATAAGTATTGTGACCCAGATTTTTCTCATTTCCATTCACCTGAAAAACCTTTTTCTGTCACTCCACCATGTGTGAGTACTTTGTTCTGAGGTGAGTCTACTGTATATAGCAGATATATGGGTCATATTTTCTTAACCAGTCAGCTAACCAAGTCTTTTCATTGGGTCATTTATTCCATTTACATTTCAAGTTATTGATAGGTAGTTGTTTGTTGCCATTTTTATTTTTTATGCCTGTGTTCCTTCTTTCCTTCCTAATTCTTCTTTTTAGAGAAGAACCTTTAGCATTTCTTGCATAGCTGGTTTGGTGGTAATAAACTCTCTTAGTCCTTCTTTGTCTGTGAAGCTCCTGTTTTCACCCTTAACTTTGATTGATAGCCTTGTTGGGTACAGTATTCTTGGATTCAGTCCCTTGCTTTGTATAACTTACTATATCTCATCCTATTCCCATCTGGCCTGATTTGTTTCTGTTGAGAAATCAGTTGACAGTTGTGGGAAACTTTATGTCTCTATCTGGCAGTCTTTAAGATTCTTACACTGTCATTGATATTTTCCAATTTAATTATAATGTCTTGGTGTTGGTCTTTTGGGGTTCATCTTGTTTGGGACTCTGAGTTTCTTGGACTTGTGGGAGTTTTATCTTCTCCTCATTTCAAGGAAGTTTTAAGTCATTATTTTTTCAAACAGGTTTTCTATTCCTTTCTCAGTTTTCTCTCCTTCTGGGGACTCTATTATGCAGATGTTGTTTCATTTTGTGTTGTCCCAGAGCTCCCTTAGGCTCCCCTCCTGTGTTTTTTTTTCCTAGATGCTGCTCTGCATGGGTATTTTTTCCTACCTTGCTTCTAGCTCACTGATGTGGTCCTCATTTCTTCTAATCTATTTTTGATGCTTTTTGTTGAGTTACCTATTGCAGTGATGTCATTTTTCATTTCTTTTCTTTTAGTCTTCATTTCCCCTTGATTTTTATACATATTGTTGAATTTATCTTCCATCTGTTTCAGAGTCCTTATGACCATTGCTATGAATTCTTTCTCTGGCTTATTGCTTGCTTCCATTTTATTACTTCTGTTTCCAGTAATTCCTCCTTTTATTTCTTATACAGGCTGTTTCTTTGTCTCCCCATGATCACTCTTCTCAGGGTGTCTGGTTATGTAGCTCTCTCTCTCCTGCATGGACTTAAATTCACAAAATACAACATGACAAGACACAATGCACAGGGCACCAAACACAAATGTATTCATGACACTAATAACTCCAATAAAGGTGACAATCAGAAAAGAGTGTTAGGGGATAGAAAAGAGTGCAAAAATTATATTGAGAAAAGAAAAAATATATAAGAAAGTGAAGAAAAAAGAAGGGGAAATATGTATGTATATAGGGATAAAACTGAAAAAAAAACTAGTCAAAAAATATAAACACCCTCAGATGAATGCAAACAACAAACAAAAACTAATCTAAAAATGCAAACAACAAACACCCAGATGTATCTGAGGAGGCAGAGCTTCCTTTTGGTGATATCTCACCTTTATGTCCACAGATTGGCTTACCAGTTGTTTTTAATTTGCCAATTCCAGAATTATACAATTCCGATTGGGTGTTATTCCATTCAGCTGTTCCTTCTATCTGCTCTGTCAGAAGGTGCAGGCCCAATCTACGTATTTGTCACCACTTTGTCTTTCTCTGGACACACTTTTTAGGCACCTGCCTTTGGGGAAGCTGGAGTCTCAGTGCTTGTGGGTTCACAGCTGATGCACCTGATTCCTGGACATTGTGGGTGTGGGGTCCTGAGAGATATCTGAGGTGTCCCTGGTTGAAGTTAAAGCTGAGTTTCATTTCACAGCCAGTCTCTATAGCAAAGCTGGCTGCTCTGGGAGAGATTTAAGTAGCAGTAGAGGCTGCCCTGCCAGGGGAGACTGGTCCACCAGTCCTTAACAGTCCTGTGGAATATCGCTGTCCCTCAGTCATAAAGAAAGACACTCATTGCATGTCCACACACTTTCCTTTCATTCTCTCACTCACAGGCTATCTTGCATGTCCACACACTTTCCTTTCATTCTCTCACTCACAGGCTATCTTGCAGTCTGCCATCCAATTGGCAGCCATCTTAAGTCTACACTTTCACCTATAAATAAATCTTAATGCAACATCTATTCTCCAGCCTTTTTACAATGTGGGAAAAGAATAGGATACATCATTGCATCTAATGTAGAAAACAGGATACTGATTTGTTTCATTTTAGTGGCATTTGGTTTATTGGAATCTGGTTTACAATGAATGAGAAATTCCCTTTCAGAATGAGATTCTCCATCTTCATTGCTGAATAAGATGACAACTTTGGTTACACAAGGATAAATATATCTACCTGGATAAGTATTATGATCATATTTAATCACCATTGTTACTTCCATGCATGACACCACTCTCTTTACAGCTTCAGAATGTTAATGAAAACAACCAAATTCACAATTGACAACGACAGATGGAAATACCCATGTGCAATTGGTGCCAGTGACAGCTTTATATGTATTGTGCATGCATAAGCCAACTTAGACTTTTATAAATATAGAAAAACTTGCTTAATTACACATGCTTTCTTATTTAGCTAACCTTTGTCCAGCCTAGTGAAGCAACCCAACTTCTCCTTCAGGTCATTGTCAGCTAAACAGGAGTAAATATCAACATGAAGCAGATTATTATTGTAGATCATGCAGGGAGAACAAAGGGAAATATTTAACTGAATCAGTGTTTGACTATATTCTGTGCAGTGAAAAAACCCGAAATCATTTTCAAGGCCCACCATTTCTTATTTCTTTTCAGTTGGGTCAAGTTTCTAAGCTTTCTAAATTTCCATTTTCCAGATAAAGAAAAGAAAATAGGAACTGGACTTCTGTGAAGATCAAATGAGATGAATCATGGGAAAACACTTCACAGACATTTCGTTAGTGTAAAATGTTTCCACCCGGGTCTTCCTGGGCTGAAGAAACTGCAAGGAGGCTAGTTGCTAGGGAGAGAAAGCCAGGTGCTGCTATAAAATACTATCATCTGGATGGTCAAACACTCAGCATTTTAGATAGATGATATAGATATAGATAGATAGATAGATAAAGGTATAGATATAGATATAGATATAGATATAGATATGTATAGATATAGATATGGATATAGATATAGATAGATATTTTTCCTCAATCAGCCAACTTATCTACAAAAAGGCAAAAATTCATAGAGTCTAACACACTACAAGGAAAAAGAAAGATACTGTAGTTTTCCTACATTGACAGTTTTCAGCACAAGCTGAATGCTTACCTTGATTGAGCCTCTGGGTGGAATGATGGGTCACAAGACAAGTGGCTCGGACAGGTTGGCTGCTGAGGAGACCTTGGAATTTCACTGAATAAGCAGCCTGGAGAACTGAAAGAATGAAGAACTCCTAACTATGATGGAAGAGTGCAGGTCAATAACTGGCAGGGTGGAAACAGGTTCTTGACCTCATTAATTTTCCATGTTGAGCAACACCTCCCTACCAGAAACACTGTGACTTCAGTGGAGGTATAGTCTGTGAAGTCAGCCACATATTTCCTGAGCCTCATGACCTCAGTCCTGTTCCTGCAATCTGGAACCATGTAAATCTGGTACTATGTTGTCTTTCTACCAATTTGTAACCAATTAAAATTTATATATTAGTAACAATTACCTGTTTATTTTACTGTTGTTACTCAGTGCTACAAATTGGTCTATGTTCATTTTACCTTATTTCACTTTCATAACACCCCAATGAGGTAGGCAATATATTTATCTCAAATGTACAAATGTGAAAACTGGTGTTTTTTAAAAAAATTCTGGACTTTTCCCAAATGCACAACTTCCTTTTTTAGGTGCAAGCAATATTAACAAGTCCATACATTTTATTTCATGCTATAATAGAGAAAAACAATGCTATTGGAGTTTTCTAGTGCTGTATAACAAATTATCATAAATTCAGTGGATTTAAACAACACAGTTTCTATGGGTCAGATGTCTTGACAAAGGTTATTTGGGTCAACTGCTCTGGGTCTCACCAAGATGAAATCAGTGTGTTCTCTGTGGCTTTAATTTCATTTGGGTTCAATTTCCTCCTAAAATGTCACAGTTTGTTGGAAGAATTCAGTTCCTTGGGTTTGTGACTGTAGAACTTATGGTGGCTGACTTCTTGGGTGATGTGAGGTCAAGGGAGATTCTTTTTTCAGAAAAGACTCAATCTTTTTTTAAGGGCCCATCTGATTAGGCCACACCCACCTAGGTTAATATTCCTTGTGATTAGCTATAAGTTAACTGGTTAGTAACATAATACTGAGAGTAATATCTTTAGTTTCTGCCCATACTCAAGGGATGGAAATCATACAAGATGTGTAAATCAGTCTTAGTGATCATCTTAAAATTCAGTCTTCCACACTAATCATCTTAATTTTCTCAGATTTATTCTTGTTTTAACACTGAAAGTACCTTACCCCCAGGAAAAGACTCCATTCACTGCTAAATTGGTACAGTTGGTCATCTTACTAGTGTAAAATGAAGTATTTAAGCAAGCAACTTTTATGTACTACACCTAATGAAAGTTCAACTATAGGCAACCTAAGTTTATTTCTGTTTTCCTCTAATATGTTTGTAAATATTAGGAACACAAAGATAGCGGCATAAGTGAACACCTATTGTTCTGCCCCGTGCAACGATTTAAGAACTACAACATAACAGCAGAACAGACAGCACCCAGAATCGCCAGAAAGCTGGCTGAATGAAAACTCCACTAATAAGAGTAAAGGTGGGACGCTGAGACTCAGGAGCAGCAGGAGCGCAGCCTTTCAGACGGAAACAGGTTAGGAGCCGCCCTGGTCGCGCGCCCGCACGGGCTGGGGCTGGAGCAGCAACCCGGCCGGATTTCTCCAACGGGGAGGGCAGAGACATGGACTCCCCAGCGCCACGCAAGGTCCGAGGCCCGGGGGATGCACCCTGGAAGCGGGGTGCAGTAGAGGCTTTAAGGCGGCGAAAAGAAGATTCCCTGCAAGGGTCGCGCAAACCCGCGACTTGCCCCCTGGTTCCGGAAACCATCTATTTTACAGCCCTGGGCTAGACTTTTGGTGTGCAGGCACATTTGGGGAAAGGCAGAGTTGTCTGGCAAGGGGAAGAAACTAGCTGCTTTCTCTTGGAGGTGTCTGCAGCCATCCCCATCCAACAGACACCCGTGCGCGCGAGCACCGCATAGGACGCAGCTGACTCTGACACAGCCTGCGCAGCCCAGAGACTCCGCCCATCCAACCTGAACACAGTCTCCCTTCACAGCCAAATGGCCTGGAGGTCAAACCCTCCTAGGGCTAACAACAACAAGCTGGGTCTAAATTCAAAAATACTGAATACAACCCATAAAGGATTGCAGTAAGAGTACCCACCTCAGGTAACTGGGGAGGCTGAGCCACTGTCCCTTTGAGGATATATACCACATAAAGCAGCCACCATGCAGAGATATGGAAAGAAATCAGGGGTGAAAGAAATGGAGGAGAAAAGACGACAAGACATAGAATTCAAAACCATGGTTATAAGGTTTTTCGAGAGGCTCCTACAAAAGGCTGATCAACTTAATGAGAATTACCAGGAAATAAACAAGACCAACCAGGAAATGAATGAGAATTACAAGGAAATGAATGAGAACCTCAAGGAAATGAACAAGACCTCTGAGGATACTAACCAGACCCTCACGGATAAAAAAAAAGGACCAAATAGAAATCAAGCATACACAGACTGAAATAAAAAATATCACACAAAGTCCTAAAAGCAGTCCAGAGGGCCACAAGAACCAAGTCAAAGATTTGAAATACAAAGAACCAAAATCCACTCAGCTGGAAAAGCAAGAAACAAAAACAATTCAGATAATTGAAGATAGCGTAAGGGACCTCTGGGACAACCTCAAGCATGCCAACATCCGAATTATTGGGGTGCCAGAAAAAGAGAGAGAGCAAGTTAATGAAAACCTACTTGAAGAAATAGTGACTGAAAACTTCCCCCACCTGGTGAAAGAAACTGACTTAAAAGCCCAAGAAGTACACAGAACCCCAAAATATAGGAATCTAAAGAGCACCACACCAAGACATGTCATAATTAAAATGCCAAGAGGAAAAGATAAAGAGAGAATATTAAAAGCAGCAAGAGAAAAACAGTTGGTTACCTACAGGGGAGCACCCATACGATTGTCAGCGGATTTCTCAACAGAAACGATGCAGGCCAGACGCGAGTGGCAAGAAATATTCAAAATAATGAAGAGCAAGAATCTACAACCAAGATTACTCTATCCAGCAAAGCTATCATTCAGAATTGAGGATCAGATAAAGTGCTTCGCAGATAAGAAAAAGCTAAAGGAGTTCATCACCACCAAACCAGTATTATATGAAATGCTGAAAGATATTCTTTAAGAAGAGGAAGAAGAAAAAGGTAAAAATATAAATTTTGAACAACAAATACACATCTATCAACAAATGAACATAAAAATCAAGTGAATTGATAGGCTGATGAACAAGATAAACTGGTGAATATAACAGAAACATGGACATAGAGAGGGAATAGTCTGACAAGTCTTGGGGAGAAAAGGGTTGTGGGAAGTACAGCAAGAGATTGGACAAAAATCTTGCAACAATGGGAGACTACATTGGGAAGGGGGAGGGGAGGGTGGAGGGTGGGATACGTACAGGGTGGAGGGGAGATATAGGGGGATAAAAAAGGGAAAACAATGTAATTAATAAACTGAACAAAAAAGAAAAAAATGTAGAAAATAAATAAATAAAATAAAATGTTTGTAAATATTAATATTCAGAAAATGTATTTTGCTCAGGTGCCTTACAATCAGCATCATATATATATATATATATATATATATATATATATATATATTCATTCTCGGCTAATGAATGCAGGGTTTAGTCGTGGAAAACAATCTCCCCAAGGTCACATACCTATGCTCAAATTCAGCACAGCCTTCCTGCCTGAGCATTGAGCCTAGTTGCAGGAAATAAATTCCCTGAGTTCACATATCCAGGCTCAAATTAAATTCTGTCTCCCTGCCCTGCATGGTCACAGGATCTGGTCACAGAAAACAATCTCCCCAAAGATGCCCACCTAGGGTCAAATTCACCAGAGTCTCCCTGCTGGAGCATGGAGGCTGGTTGCAGGAAACAAATGTCCCATGTCTGACACCAAGGCACAAAGTCAGGTAGAGCTGCCACTGCTGTGTGTGTGCAAGAATGCACCCATGTACACACCAAAGAATGTTCACAAATAGAACATTATGGAGAGGAAAGAAATATCGCATTTTCAGAGTTCCTTATGAATGTGATGTGTGTGTCAATTAATATTAGAGTAGTACATCATTGGTGTCATATAAAATTCTAAGTGTAGACAATGATGGGTAAACTCAACAGTGCTTTCAGAACAAATCTAATTTAAATTTCAAACATCACTAAATAGCATAACATTTCCCTTTACTCCTTCAAAATTTGTTTTACACACTCCTACCTAAATTCAGTAAACATAGTAACGTAAAATAAGAATACAGTTGTAGAATAATTAATGTTGCACTGATACAACATTAAATTACAGCTTATTGGCATTTTTACTATATTCTTGATTTTTCAGGCAAGTAAAATCAAAAGCCAAATGTGAATTCTTGATTTAAAAACATGAATTTTACATATGTCTCCTTTTTTTCCCATTGACTTCCCCCTAGTCACTCCCATTCCCCATCACATGCTATCATGCATGTAATACTTTAAACAATAAAAATAAATTAATCAATTTTCAAATACACACATTTGTATACAAGCTCAGAAACACAATGTTAGAACCCTTATACCACTAGGGTTGTTCAGAGAATAAAAGCTAGCCAAAACCGCTTTGGTTCAGTGGATAAAGTTTCGGCCTGTGGACTGAAAGGTCCCAGGCTCGATTCTGGTCAAGGGCATGTGTCATGGTTGCGGGCACATCCCCAGTAGGATGTCTGCAGAAGACAGCTGAATCGATATTTCTGTCTCATCGATGTTTCTAACTCTCTATCTCCCTTTCTCTCTGTAAAAAATCAATAAAATATATTTTATAAAAAAAATAAAAGCTAATGGAAAGAAGAAAATAATTTTATATTTTGTTATGCACTTTGCTTTTTTCCCATGATTGGAAACATCTTTTATAAATCAAAAACATAAACCAAGACAACTGTGTGTTTTCTCTTCATTTATTTCTATTTACATTGATTTACATCATTTAAAAATGGAATGCAAATTCAAAAGTATCCAGAATATTTGTTCCCACTGTGGAATGTAGCTTTTCAACTTCTGTAGAATGTTGTCCTCTGGAGTTATCAGCATTAAAATGTCATACTTTGTATTATTTTTTATCTATTTGAAAGGACAGATAAATAGCCATTGTTCTTATTATTTGATTCTAGCTTGAACTCTCTCTTTCCTCTACCTTGGAACAAATTTAGTTAAGTAAAATTCAGTCCTTAGGCACCAATTTAGCATAAGTGACTTCTAATTCTACTTTACATAGGTTTTACCATCAGGTCAAGAAATTTCTTCAGAATATTAACAGACTTAAATAATTTCACTCAAGATCTTGATGGCAACTGGCAAGAAGGTAGGGAGGGAGAAAGTGTGAGAGAGTCATTGAGTGATAGAGGAGTGAGTGGACGTGTGTAGGTGTGTGTGTGAGTGAAATAGGGACAGTTAGATCCTGCAGGTCTTCCAAGGGGATGCCAACGTGGACAGACTTAGATGGCAAATCCCCGCTGCCACCACAAAAACTCCAAGGAGGACACTGGCAGCACAGATACCACGCCATCTTGAGGAACAGAACTGCTTGAGATTAGGGTCCTAGACTTGCCACCACCCAGTCTGGTGTCAGTAGCAAACTGGGACCCTACAGCCACTCTGGTAAAAGACCTGCTACCACAGCTGAGACCCAGGGACAGAAAGATTCCAGGCACCTCAGCCGTGGATTTCTGTGAGTCTCAAAGGCAATTCCCCAACCCCTGCAACCCCCAAAGCAGCTGCATAGCAACTGCCAGAACCAGGCTTCACAATAAGATTTTCTGCACACACACAGCAGTGGCAGCTCTACCTGACTTTGTGCCTTGGTGTCAGACATGGGAAGTTTGTTTCCTGCAACCAGCCTCCATGCTCCGGCAGGGAGACTCTGGTGAATTTGACCCTAGGTGGGCATCTTTGGGGAGATTGTTTTCTGTGACCAGATCCTGTGACCATGCAGGGCGGGGAGACAGAATTTAATTTGAGCCTGGACATGTGAACTCAGGGAATTTATTTCCTGCAACTAGGCTCAATGCTCAGGCAGGGAGGCTGTGCTGAATTTGAGCATAGGTATGTGACCTTGGGGAGATTGTTTTCCACGACTAAACCCTGCATTCATTAGCCGAGACAGCACTGAATTTGAGCCTGGGGGCATGAACCTGGGGAATTTGTTTCCCATGACCAGACATTGCACCCAAACAGGGAAACTGTGCTGAATTTGAACCTGAATATGCAAACTTGGGGAGTTTGTTCCCCATGACCATACCCTGAGGCCACATAGGGGGGCAGTGCTGAACTTGAGCCTGGCTGCGTGGACATGGGGAGTTTGTTTTCTACAGTGCACACCCACATGGCCAGACCTCACAACCACACTGAGCAGCAGTGCCACCTGACTTGGATTCAGGGCAAGTGCACACAGAAGGCTATTTTCCACAGGGCATGAGTGGACTTCCTGCCAACACAGTGCAACTGTGTAACCTGGTCTCCCAGGCAGATTGGGGACCCTGAATTTCCACACAAGAGATAGCAATGAGCACCAGTGATTAGACTGTTTCTCATTGCATGCATCTGTGATCCCTGATTCCCAGTACATTCACACTAAGAGTTGGTGATTCTAATTCTGGGTTCATAAACACACAGGGACCTTGATTCTTGATGTGAGATAGCACCAAGCAACAGAGACTCTGATACTCAATTCTCTGGATGGACACAGGGAGCCTTTGACCCCTGATATACACTAGGAACTTTGATTTTTGGTAAACGCCAGTGGGTCTGTTTCATCATGATACAGACATGGTCCCAGATTCTAGGTGCCCACATAAGGCCAAACTAAGCGCCTGTGATTCTGACCCAGCGTGAGTGTGGCTCTCACCAACCCACAGAAACTACAGGTCTTGGTGTCAGAGCTCTTCAGTGACACTTGGGGTGCAAAACTCCCACTGCACATAGCCCTAGGCCCCACAACTAGACATTTTAACTTTCTTGTTATAGTCATAATGGGGAGACAATGAAATAATACCAGAAGAAAGAAAAGGAGGAATTGAAAAGAAAGAAAATAAGTGAAGCAGAAGCATGCAACATGACAGAAAAAGAATTAAGTGTAATGGTCCTACAGTTCATACATTGGATGGATGAGAAAATCAACAACCTATGCAAAAATTCGGAAGAAATGAAAAATGATAAAGCTAAAATTAACATCATGGAAGGCTTCAATAGTAGACTAGAAGAAACAGAGGACCATATTAGTGAGTTATAAGATAAAGTACAGAAACAAGCCCAATTTGAACAGCCACCAGAGAAAAAAAAATTAAAAAACAGGAGGATAGCCTAAGGGAGCTTTAGGACAATTCAAAACAAAATAACTTACATATAATAGGGCTGCCAGAAGGACAAGAAGAGCAGCAAGGATTACAAAATTTATTTGATGAAATAATGAAAGAAAACTTCTCTGATATGGGGAAGAAAAAATTTATACAAGTACAAAGGGTCCCGAGCAAGAGGAATCCGAAAAGGCCTACACCAAGACATGCCATAATTACAATGGTAAATGTTAATGACAAAGAGAGAATCTTATAGGCTGAAAGGGAGAGACAGAGAGTTACCTACAAAGGATCCTCCATCATTTTATCAAATTATTTATCAACAGAAACACATCAAGGTACAAGGGAATGGAAGGAGATATGTAAAGTGATGCAAAGCAAGGGACTGAATCTAAGAATACTCTCTCCAGCAAGGCTATCAATCAAAATTGAAGGGGAAATCAGGAGCTTCAAAGACAAAAAAGGCTAAGGGAGTTTGTCACTACCAAACCATCAATGCAATAAATTCTAAAGGGAATGCTGGAAAAAAAAAAGAACTAAAAAGGTAAGAAGGAACAGACACTCAAAAAATAAAAATGGTTACAAAATAGTACAGAAAAGTACCTTTCAATAATAACTTTAAACATAAACAGACTAAATGTTCCAATCAAAAGACATCGAGTAGCTGAAGGGATAAAAAGAAAAAAAAACACATTATGTATATATATATCTATATATCTATATATCTATCTATATATATATATAGATAGATAGATATAGATATAGATATAGATATAGATATAGATATAGATATAGATATAGATATAGATATAGATATAGATATAGATATAGATATAGATATATACTGTCTACAAGAGACGCAACTCAGAGCAAGGACCCACACAGCCTGAAAGTGAAAGGATGGAAAATATATTTTAGGCAAATGGAAATGAAAAAAAAGCTGGGTAGCAATACTTATATCTGACAAAGATCTCAAAGTGAAGGCCATAACAAGAGATAAGAAAGGCCACTTCATAATACTAAAGGGATCAATACAAGAGTATATAACCCTGGCATACACATATGCACCCAATGCAAGAGCACCCAAATACATTAAAAAATACTCCTGGAAGATATCAAGGTATAGATTGACAACAATAAAATCATAGTAGGGGACTTAATATACAACTGACATAACTGGATACATCTTTTAGACAAAAATCAGCAAAGAAACAATCCTAAATGACTCACAAGATCAGATGGACTTAATTGACATGTTCAGAACATTTCACCCAAAGCCATTGAATATATGTTCTCAAGTGCACATGGGACATTTTCAAAAATAGACCACATATTGGGTCACAAGCAGTCTCCCCAAAGTGAAGAAGATTGAAATCATATCAAGCATCTTCTCATATCACAGTGGCATAATATTAGAAATAAACTACAATAAAAACAATCAAAAAGACTCAAACATTTGGAAGTTGAATTGCATGATATTAAATATTGTTTGAGTTACCAATGAGATCAAAGAAAAAATTTAAAAACATCCTGGTAACTAATGACAATAAAAAACAACAATCCAAGCCCTATGAGTCACAATGAAAGCAGTCCTGAGAGGAAAGTTTAGAGCTCTACAGGCCAATCAAAAAAAAAAAAAAAAAAAAACAACAACAACAACAACAAAAAACCAACAACAACAACAAAATAAAAATAAAAAAAAGAAAAAAATGGCAATAAATAATTTAACTCTACAACTCAAAGAATTAAAAAGAGAGCAACATGAAAAGCCCAGAGTGAGCAGAAGGAAGGAGATAATAAAGATTAGAGCAGAAATAAATTACTTAGAGACCAAAAAGCAGTACCAAAGATCAATGAAACCAAAAGCTGGTTCTTTGAAAGAATAAACAAGACTGATGATCTTCTAGGCAGGCTCACCAAGTAAAGAGAGAGGACCCAAATAAACAAAATCAGAAATGGAAGAGGAGAAATAACAACAGACCCTATAGAAACACAAAGTATTGTTAAAAAATACTATGAACAACTCTATTCCAACAAACTAGACAACCTGGAGGAAATGGACATATTCCTAGAAAAATACAACCTTCCAAAACTCAGTCAGGAAGATTCTAAAAATCTCAGTAGGCCGATAACTATGAAAGAAATTGAAGCAGTCATCAAAAAGCTTCCAGCAAACAAAAACCTGGTGCCAGATGGCTTCACAGGGGAGCTTCACCAAACATTCATGAAAGAACAGACAGTTATAACAAAATATCATAAATTTGTGTGGTTTAAACAACAGAAATGTATTTTTCTCACAATACTGGAGGCTGGAATTTGGGGTCAGGGTACCAGCATAGCATCATCCCATATACCAGAAAGTGGTGGATCGATTGTCAGTCAGGGCACATGCCCAGGTTGCAGATTTAATACCCAGTCCAGTAAGTGCAGGAAACAACAGAACAATGTTTCTATCTCTATATCCATTCTTCTCTCCTTGGTTAATTAAAATTAATGGCACACTAATGTTCTCTAAGTATGGTTTTAACAGGAAAGACATTAGTGATCTATGAAGTGTAACACATATATACAGCATGACACCATTAAAAATATTTATTGATTTCAGAGGAAGGGAGGAGAGATATATAGAAATATCAATGATGAGAATCATTGGTCAGCTGCCTCTGGCATGCCCCTAGTAAGGATCAAGCTCAATATTTGATGAGGAATCATATCGTGACCTCCTAGTTCATAGATTGATGCTCAACCACTGAGCCCCACCAGCAGGGCCCATTTTTATCAATACCAGGCACATGAGGTACATTGGCAAGATCTCACTCCTAGACAAAAAAGTCTGAAATTGCCCAAACTCCTTTGCAGCTAGTATTCTGGATAGGAACTTGTTTCTGCCAATTGGATGTGCTTACGCAATATTTGAAGGCAGAAGTGGGGCAGAGTCATTTTCCCACAGTTTGGGTTGATTGTTGCTGGTTATCATGTTTGCAGAGATGTGGAGGTTTTCGGCAGCAGAATCCAGGCTCTGCACAGGCAGTTGTGGCAGAGGCAGTGCCCCGTGACCTGTTTTGTAGGAGCTGGAGGGCACTTGCAGAGGCAGCACTTTCCTGATCCCTGGGTCACAGCTGTGCCAGAATGTCTTAGAATTCAGTTGTGGCTGAGGGGGCAGCTCCTCCTACTGGCCAGGGAGTCTTTCCTGGGGACCCAGCCTAATACCCATTCCTCCAGCTTCCCAGTGATTTCCCAAGCACCAGTTCCCTGTGCTAAATTCTTTTCTGCCTAAAATAGCAAAGATCTGAAAATATTTTAGATCCTCTACTTTCAACAAAAACAGTGCTGCACAGGGTCAGATCTGAGAAGTGGGTGAGGTGTTGCAGAAGGCTCCCTTTCTTGAGTCTCAGCTTCCTTTTCTGTAGAACCAAGACCAAAGATCATCTGTTCATAGTTACTGAAGACTGTGGCAGGTGTGTTTCCTGAAAATGGCCACAAAAGTTCCTATCTCCACTCTGGCCTTGTCACTTTTAGCCACATCCTCTCTTTGAATTCCAAGGCCAACCTAAAAAAAAGCATGGGACTGCAGCCCACCCACCCAACCAGGGTTTCCAGCTCCAGTACCACCCACACAGCTCGGGCTCTGTCTGGCATGGGGCTTTGCCCTCCTGGTTCACTTCCCCTTCCATCTGTAGTCCAGTGCCTCGCTGTACATCATGACCCACCTGCCAATTCTGCTGGACTCAGCAGGTGAGGTAAGAGCCCACTTCCAGTCTCACACCTCCTGACTCCTGTGAGCCTCTGCCCCTTGTGCCCAGTCTCATGGCCCCTATTTCTGCTGCTGTTCCAACCGGGGTCAGACACCCAGGTGCTGTGCACAGCCCGTGGGGACTGCTTCCCCATCCCATCCCTGACTCCAGCACCCTAATCCCAGGTCCACTTCTGCCAAAGGAGAGCTTTGTCCGGACAGCTGCCCAAGACTGAGACCAAGCAACTCCAAGGTTCTTGGACCCCAAATTTCTGCTAGCCAAGGCTGTTGGCTGGCTGGCCCCACTCTTATTTGTAGGAGCTGGAGGGCACTTGCAGAGGCAGCACTTATATATACACACACACACACACACACACACACACACTTTGGCATGTAATCTACAGAAATGCCTACATTTTTATACTGAAAGACATGAATTAAAATGTTTATGGCAACACTATTTGTAAAATCTCCAAACTTGAAAATTTTTGAAACTATTACAATGGATAAATATTGGTATATTTACAGAAAAACTGTGACCACAACAAGGATAATGGGTAAATTTCACAAACATAAAATAATGCTTAGCAAAAGAATGTAGAGACTAAATAGTATCTACTGTATTTTCCCATTATATAAAATATAAAAATAGACAAAACTAATCTTTGTTGGTAGACATCAAGATAATGACTTTCCTGAGGGCATGAGTAATGAGAGGCAGCAGCGCACATGGCTTTCTTGAGTGTTGGTACTGTTATGTCTCTGGATCTAAATACTGGTTACATAAATGTATTAAATTGCATAGTTATAATATGTTTATTTTCTCTATTATATTAAAATTTAAGTACAGATTTGAAAACATCTTTCTGAATGCTTATTATAGTCTAGAACTTTTAAGGGTGAGGGACAAATAAAGATGATATGGTCCCTGCCTTCAGAGAGCTTACCTTTAGTTAGGGGAAATAGATAGACAAATAATAAGCAATGTAATTATGCAAATACAGTAGTAAAATATAAATGTTATGATAAACATGACAAATAATAATACGTTGCCTAACTACACTGAGTTTACTTTCCAACCAAAAAGCTAGACAGTTTAAATAGGTAATTTCAACAAAATGTGTTGAAAGTTATAATCTCAAAAATACAGTGCACTATACTAATCTAGGGACTGTGGATAAGACATGTTATTTGAGCTAAGATGTGAAGTATCAGTCAACGGTTATATGGAGAATAGAGAATTGACACTAAGACAGATTCAATTACCTGAAACGAGTCTAAGTTTGAAGAGCAGAATTGTTGAAGCTTAGAGATCAAGGTAAATATGGAACAGAATAGAGCCATAGTAATAAGCAAGAGTCAGATCATAAGGCCCTCTAGACAAGGTTAAGGATTTTGTATTTTACCCTAAGCGTAATTAGATATCAAAATTTTAGCAGAAGAGTCATATAATTTGATTTAGAGTCTTAAAATATTATTCTGGCTGCAAGGTAAAATGAATTGGTCACTATATTTCAGTTAGACTATTCTAGCACACCAGGAAAGATAATAACTTGGAACAAAGTAATAGCATTAGAACTGGAAAGAAGTAGACTACTTTGGAATATATTTTAAACATAAAGTCAATTCAATTAGCTCCCATCTTAGAATAGTGAAATAATACAAGGAATTGATAATTTTTAAGTGTGGAATTTCAGCAGCTAATGTTACCCATTATCCCATTATGCAACTCTCACCTATACAAATGGCTCACTCTCTTTATGTTGGTCTCTATTCAGATGTCTCCTAAGTAGAGAGGTTTTCCCTGACATTTTCATCTAAAATAGCAATTCCCATCACTCTTTATACCTTTACTTTTCTTTATTTTCCTTCTTAGCACTTACAATCTAACATTTTATTTTTTATTTGTTGACCTCCCCACAAAAATACATGTTCTATAACAAGAATTTTGTATGTTTTGTTTACTGTTGTATCTATGTCTAAATCACAACTGACATAATAGATGTTCAATAAATATTTGCTAAGGGATAAATATTCTAAATATGGAGAACATTTATGTAAGTATAGATTGGGAAAAATCAAAGTTTTTGTTACTTTAAATTTGAGATACTTATTACACATCCAAGTAGACATGATTAGTCATTTAATAGACAAGTCTAGAGATAAGGAAAAGGTCAATGACAGTGGTATAAATTTAGTTGTCATCAGCATATAGATTGTATTTAAAGTGGCTTAATTGAACCATTTGCTGTCTTGATGCTAATTGGGACTTTGCAATTGGGCCTCTGTCCCCTTAAAATGCTGTATTGAGACTGTCATGTGAAGAATTTGATCCAGCCTATTGGAGGATGAAAGAGAATATATAGGAAATAACTGAGGTGCCCCAATTGACTGCTAGTATCAACTACAAAATTTGTGAATGAGATCATCTTGGACCTTATAGCCATTACAGCTACCACCTAACCAATAACTTCAAAAGTGAGACTAGATGAGACCAAAAGACTATGTAGTTAGCTCATAGATTCAGAAGTGGCTTTTAAGCCACTAAGACTTGGAGTATTTTGCTACATAGCAATAGCTAACTGAAACAGTGAGCAAATTTGAGACTGAAATAAGGCAGAAATAAGTTAGGTAAAGGAATTGGATATAATAAATATAGATAGAATAAATAAAATGATGATTAAATCAGTGTGAGTAATAAATGAGAGAAACGTGTATTAACAAAGGAGATTATAAAGCAGTAGCCAAAGGAATAGAGGCAATGCAGGAAAATAAAATGATACAGAAAAGAATACAGTATTCACATAAAGAGTGGTAAAATGTGCCGAAGCCGGCTTGGCTCAGTGGATAGAGCGTCTGCCTGCGGAATGAAAGGTCCCAGGTTCAATTCCGGTCAAGGGCATGTACTGTGGCTGCGGGCACATCCCCAGCGGGGGGTGTGCAGGAGGCAGCTGATTGATGTTTCTCTCTCATCGATGTTTCTGACTTTCTATCCCTCTCTCTTCTTCTCTGTGAAAAATCAATAAAAAATATATATATTTAAGAGTGGTAAAATCTATCAAAAACTTTGGATAGATGAAAAAGTTTAACATATTTAAATGTTATATTTAGTGAGAGCACACAAAAATATTTGTAATTTATTATTGTATTAACTGTCAAATGGATATATAAATAATTCAAAAAATAAGCCCTTTATCATATAAGCATCATTGATAATTGATTTAATATATTAATGACCATTTTCATTTTTAGATGTATGTCCATTGTGCCCTTTACCAGTAATGTAATTTCTCATTATAAAATTGCTTCTAGGAGGAAATAATAGCATGCTTAAATCATTTCACCTTGAAGTTTTTCATGGAAAAATATACAATTTTGAAGATTGTATTTGATTAGGAAACAAGTCTAGTACTCAAGAAGGGTATTGTGACATTTAACATTGTTAAAATTATTTTAATCTGCCAAACATATTTATCAAAATTTTCTTATGAAAATATACCTTTAAATGCAAAAATGTCTTATTTAAATCTATAATGTATTACCTCAATATCTTTCTTCTCAAGTGAACAAAAACCTTGTGGTCTTTTAAAAAATGTACTTGCAAATATGTTTTATACATTTTAGAAATGTATTATAAATGAAAGGATATAAGTAAATATTATCTTAAAACAAAACTACTTTTAAATTAAATGTATTGAGGTGACATTGATTAATAAGATTATATGGGTTTCAAGTGTAGATGTCTATTACACATTATCTATATATTGCATTATGTACCCAACCACCCAAAGTCACATCACCTTCTGTCACTATATATTTTGTCTGCTTTACCTTTTACTATACTCTGTCCGCCCTTTTCCCTGGGACTTTTGTCTGTGTCTGAGTTTTATATTTGTTTTCCTATTTGTTTATTTATTTATTTTTGCTTTCAGTTTTATATTCCATATATGAGTGAAATCATATGGTTCTTCAATATTTCTGTCTACTGTTTTTTTCTTAGCATGATATTCTCAAGGTCCATCTATGTTTTCACAAATGGCAGTATTTCATTTCTTCTTACGGTTTAGTAGTATTCAATTATATATGTGTACCACATCTTCTTTATTTAATTATTTAGCAAAGGACACTTTAGTTAATAAAAATATTTATAAAAATAAACTTTAAGCATCTTGCATATATATGCATTTGATTACTTTACACTGTTCATGTCTGTGAATATCAATATAATACTTTACTTGAGACTTCCTTACACAAAGGCTGCTGCCCACAATTGTTTATGTATGGCTTTGCTCTGTGCTATATTCCCTTCTTACCTGCTCTTACTACTTTGGTGTATGCATGAGGCCAGAAATGCGTGGACCTTTCAATTTAATAAATTACCGGACATATCCTCACTATGTAAGTGAGGTTATTGATGCAAATAATTGTATTGGTGTAGCAGAAATGTTTTCTCCCTGTATGTACTAAGCACTATTTCAACTGAAACTTAAATTTAAAAAAATAATTATCAAGTCCCAACAGTATGTCTTCTTCAACCCAGCACCTCTACCTAATCTCAATACCCATTATGTTCTCGAGTCCAATGAAAAGTGTATAGAAAATTTTATAATTAAAAATGGTGACGTTAACCTGGATTTTTTCTTATTTTTTCCTCATAAATCATTATAAATAAGAAGAGTGACAAACAGAAAAAAAAACTTTATCTGTAGTAAAATTAGGAGATATTTCAAATTCTGAATGAGAAAACAAAAGAAAAACTACCCAAAGTTTTGGTAGAAAGTACAATTAAGGCACTATAAGGGAACAGAATGCCTATGGCTGAAGATGTCAAAAAATCTAGCCAAGTAAGTAACATAATTTAAAATTTAAAAATAAACAATGATAACTTGTTTAATAGAACAAAAAAAAGTTCAAGGATAGTAGTTGTTCCTTTCCTGGACCCCATTAATTATGAAGTCTTGAGAATGTGTGAATGTGAGTTCAAACCAGAATTAATATAAACATGGAATGTTTACAGAAAATCATTATCGATGAAGGGAAAAAATAAAGGCACCATCTGTCTTGATTCTAGTTTCTTGCACCAAAAAACTTACTCTCACATGTAGTCATTTTATGTCAGGAGAATATTTGGTAGTTTAGATCATCACATTGCTCCCTTTCACACACAAGCTTCCTAAATTTAGCCATTTCAGGAAGAATGTAACATATACAGAGGTGAATAATTAGATTTCAGTTTCAAGTCTGACAAATAAATTGCTTATAAATGGTCAGTTCTGTCTTCACAATAAAAAAAATATGAACACACTGAAAAAATGATTCTTAAGAATTTGTGGAGTCTAAGTGTGCATTAGCATTGAGAATGTCAAACTCCTGCAAGTCTCAGTCTTAGGAATGCATCCTATCTATCAAAACTTAGAAATCCCATGAAGTTTTCAAGGTAAAGAGTTAAGAAAGATCTCTCTTGATAAGGAGAGAGGAATAGTAGCCATTTTGAAATATACCAAAAGACTCACCATAAAAATGTCTTATTAGAATTTAACAGAGTCTTGTCTCACGTGGGGGAAGGGCATTTATTCACCTGTAGCACCCTCTAGCCTTCCTGTCTCACATAAATCAATAAATGGGTTGGGGAAAGACAGGAAATGAATATGAAGGTCATAACCTAAGTGCACAGATCAGTTAAAGGACTAAAATTTAATCATATTATTATAGAATGCTTCCCTTCCTTACCACATTACCATGACATAACATGGCTCCAGTATAATAACAGCTAAAAGAGCTATAAGGTGAAAACTCTCTCCGAGGAGTAGTCCAAAGTCAAAAGAGGAGACAAAAACATTAGACGAATTTGCAGTCTTTTAAAATATATTATATTAATTTTTACAGAGAGGAAAGGAGGGGGATAGAGAGTTAGAAACATTGATGAGAGAGAAACATTGATCAGCTGCCCGCAACCAAGGTATATGCCTTTGACTGGAATGGAACCTGGGACCCTTCAGTGTGCAGGCCGATGCTCTATCCACTGAGCCAAGCCAGCTAGGGTGGAATTTGCGGTCTTGACATTTTTAGCTACCAACAACATTATGCAAGCCTAATGTTTAGCCAAATTGAAATTGATACATATTTATTTAGTTCGGTTCCTATTACCTGATACATGTCTGGCTTTAAACAGTAGATTATTAAATATAACAAAACATAGTCAGTAGATGAAAAGCAATCACTACATACAAATTCAAATATTACAAGATGATATAATTATCAAGTAGAGAGTTTTAAAAAGCTATCATTAATAAGTCAAGGGTTCTTATTAAAACAATTAGACAACAATGTACAAGAGATGAATATCCTAAGCAGAGAGATTGAAACTTCAGGAAAGAATCAAAAGGAAATATTCATATTAAAGAGAGTGTTACAAAAATGAAGACTGCTTTTATGGGCTCTTCGGTAGACTGGACACTACTGAAAACAAAATCAGTGAGTTTGAATTCAGGTCAATAGAAACTTCCAAAAATAAAATGCAAGGAAAAATAATTTTAAAAACAGCAGCACATCAAGAACTGTGGCACAATAACAAGAGATGCAATAAATGCGTAATCGGAATACCAAAAGGAGAAAAAAATACAGAAAGGCGTATAAGAAATATTTGATGTAGTAATGACCAAGAATTTTGCAGACATCAAACAACAGATGCAAGAATCAGACAGACATCAAGCCTCATAAATAGCAGAAATTACGCACATAGGAATATTAAATTCAAACTCTAGAAAACTAAAGAAAATATTGAAAAGAAAGAGAGAGAAAGAAAACACCTTACAAATAGAAATACAAGAAGAGTCACAATGGATTTCTCATCATTAATCATGCAGGGAAAATATGTGAAATGAAATATTTAAAGTGATAAAAATTTTCTGTATTCATTAAAGTTATCCCTCAAAAGTTAAGGAAAACTAAAGACTCTATAAGACAAATAAAAAGTGAGGGTCAACATCTTTAGCAGAATTTACCTGCAATAAGCATTAAATATAGCTATTTAGAGAGCATAAAAATTATATAGGTCAGAAATGTGGACCTTCGTAAACAAAGGAAACACATCAGATAATGAATAAATAAGGCCAAAATAAAATATTTTTGTTTTCCTTGTTGTTAATTAAATAAAATTACTTTCTTGAAATCAATAATGTATTGGATGATTATATCATATCGATAAGTAAAATGAACACCAGCAATGTCACAAGCAATGGGAAGGTAGAACTGGGAACACTGTAGGAGGCCTCTGCAGTACATATTATGGAATGGTGGATTTTTTAAACCTACAAATTACAAATTGTAAGACAATCACTACTAATATTTTAAGAAAGTAAAATTGATATGCTAATAGGAAAATAAAATGTGTTCAAATAAAATTCTCAAAACCATAAAGGCAGAAAATAAGGGAAAAGAATAAAAAATAAACAATAAATAGAAATAGTTACTATTATTTTAAATGTTAATCTAATTCTATCAATGATACTTTTATTTTTTAATTTAATAAAACTTTACTGTTCAGATTATTATAATTGTTCCTCTTTTTCCCCCCATAGCTGCCCTCCACCTGGTTCCCATCCCACCCTCTGCCCTTATCCCCACACTGTCCTCATCCATAGGTGTACGATTTTTGTCCAGTCTCTTCTCGTACCCCGCACACCTCTTTCCCCCTGAAAATTGTCAATCCACTCCCTTTCTATGCCCTGGATTCTATTATAGTCACCAGTTTATTCTGTTCATCAGATATTTTATTCACTTGATTTTAAGATTTACTTGTTGATACCTATGTATTTGTTGTTCATAATTTTTATCTTTAACTTTTTCTTCTTCCTCTTCTTAAAGAATACCTTTCAGCTGAGACTGGTTTGATTCAGTGGATAGAGCATTGGACTGCGGACTGAAGGGTCCTGGGTTTGATTCCAGTCAAGGGCATGTACGGTGGCTGGGGGCACATCCCCAGTAGGGGACGTGCAAAAGGCAGCTGATTGATGTTTCTCTTTCATTGATTTTTCTGACTTTCTATCACTCTCCCTTCCACTCTGTAAAAAAATCAATAAGATATATTAATAATTAAAAAAAGAATACCTTTCAGCATTTCATATAATACTGGTTTGGTGGTGATAAACTCCTTTAGCTTTTTCTTATCTGTGAAGCTCTTTATCTGCCCTTCAATTATGAATGATAGCTTTGCTGGGTAGTGTAATCTTGGTTGTAGGTTCTTGCTATTCATCATTTTGAATATTTCTTGACACTCCCATCTGGCCTGCATAGTTTCTGTTGAGAAATCAGCCTACAGTCATACGGGTGCTCCCTTGTAGGTAACTAACTGTTTTTCTCTTGCTGCTTTTAATATCCTCTCTTTGTCTTTTGCTCTTGGCCTTTTAATTATGATGTGTCTTGGTATGGTCCTCTTTGGTTTTCTTTTTTTTTCTTTGCACTTCTGGACTTGTAAGTCTATTTCTTTCACCAGGTGGGGGAAGTTTTCTGTCACTATTTCTGCAAATAGGTTTTCAGTATCTTGCCATCTCTCTTCTTCTGGCACCCACATAATTTGGATGTTGGTACGCTCAAAGTTATCCCAGAAGCTCCTTACACTATCTTCATATTTTTTGGATTCCTTTTTCTTTTTGCTTTTCTTGTTGAGTGTTTTTTGCTTCTTTGTATTTCAAATCTTTGACTTGATTCTTGTGATCGTCTAGTCTGCTGTTAGATCTCTGTATAATATATTTTTTTTTAATTTCAGTCAGTCTATGCTTAATTTCTAGTTGGTCATTTTTCATATCATCAAGAGTCTTGCTAAGTTTATTGGCATATTCTAGAAAAACCTTATAACTGTGGTTTTAAACTTTATATTCAATTTCTTTCATTTGTGAACTGTTCCTTTGTCTCCGCATTTTGGCTGCTTCCCTGAGTTGATAGAGTGGCTTTGTTTGCTAGGTGTCCTATAAGGCCCAGTGGCTCAGCATCCCTAGTTACCTGAGGTGGACACTCTTGGTGCACCCCTTTATGGCTGTGTGCACAGTCTTGTTGTGTTTAAGTCCTGATTGTTGTTGGTATTACTGGGAGGAATTGACCTCCAGGCCAATTGGTTGTAAGGATCAGCTGAGTCTATGCTGGGAGAACTTCTGTGCTGAGATACCTTAGGAAACAATACTTGCAAATGCTGCTGTACACAGCTTGGATAGGGCATATCTCAGGGCAGAGCATACAGCATTGGTTTCCCATCAACCCTACCCAGATAAGTCCGTAATGTGTCAGTGTCCCATAGTAATCACTGCAAGCACTTTTGAGAGAATGCCACTCTCAAGTTCTGCATACTGCCAGACAGTCCACTTTCTCACTGAATGAGTCTGGGTCACTAGAGTCTCACCCAAAACTGGAGTTCAGCACAATCAGAATTTTTTGTCTCCCTAGGGCTCGAGAAAGCCAGCTGCACACTCAGTTGCCGTTCCTCTCCATGCGTGCATCTCAGTACCTCTGCCTCCTTAAGCTCCTCTGAGTCTCACTGTGCTTTTCTCTTTTATTCTAGTTGTAGAATTTTCACTCAGCCAGCCTTCCTGTGGTTCTTGATGATATCTGGTTTATCTTTAGTTGTAGTTTTGAAATTGTTGTGTAAGGCAGCAGTTTAGGTGTTTACCTATGCTGCCATCTTATTTTCTCCTCTCAATGATAATTTTAGATGTGAGTGGTCTAAGTTCACCAATCAAACGACAGACATTGTCACAGTGAATGAAAAATAAGCCAACTATATGTTATCTGTAAGAACCCTACTTTAAACATAAAAACACAGAAAAGTTGAAAATAAAGAAATGGAGAAATTATATATATATATATATATATATATATATATATATATATATATATATATATATATATATATATATGATGTTAATACCAATCAAAATAAAGCCTAAATAAATATATAAATTTCATGCAAAGTAGACAAGAGAATACAAAAGTTATTCAGGGATGAAAGAAGCATCTTGGATATATGCCTTTGATTACTTTTCACTGTTCACACCAATTGCCAAAACATCTAAGTAGTCCTGAATATGTACACAACTAAATGATAGTTTCAAAATATGTGAAGCAAAATAACTTATATAAATGCAATAAAAATGGATAAATTCACTATTGTACCTGGATTCAATAATTGATAGAGGAAATGGAAAGAAAATTAGCATTTGACTTGAACAACATTACCAAAGAATTTGATGTAATAGACGTGTATAGTACTCCATTTGAAAATAGCAGAATGAACATTCTTCTCTACCATTCACCAAGGTAGACCATATTTTTGGTCATAAAATACAATTTAACAAAAATTTTAAAAAGAATTGTGAAATATCCTCAGACTACAATGGAATTAACCTATAAATCAACACCATAAACTTAGTTAGAAAATCCCCAAATATCTGAATATTAAACAAAAAATATATAAGGTTTCAAGAAAAGTTCTCAAGGAAAATATTTAAATACTTTAAACTAAATGAAAATTAAATAGAACATATCAAAATTCAAAGGGTACAGCAAAAATGGTGCTTGCAGGAAAATATACAGCATTTAGTGGATTTATTAGAAAATATGAAATGCTTAAAATAAATAATCTAACCTCCCACTTTAGTAAACTTAATGAAAAATAATTATTTAAGCCTAAAGCAAGTGGATGAAAAGAAATAGTAAAAATTATAGAAGAAGGCAATGAAAAGAAAAATAGTAAATGCACAATTAAGAACTGGTTATTTGAAAAGATCAATAAAATTAATAAACCTCTAGGCAGGTTTACTAAAAAAAAAAGATGAAACAATACAAATTAATAATATCAGAAACGAAAGGGGTCATTCCAACTAATTCTATAGTTACTTAAAGGATAATAAAGAATGCTATGAATGACACTATGCTTATAAATTTCATAATTTAGAATAAAAACACAAATTCCTTATAAGAAACAAGACATAATTTGAATAGGCCTATATCTATTGAAGTAATTTAATAAATTATTAACCTTCCAAAAAAGAAAGCACCAACCTCGATAAGGTCACTGGTGAATTTTATCAGACATCCAGACAGTTAGGAAAGAAATGATATAATTATCTACTATATGTTTAAACCATAAATCAGAGGGTATATGCTCTAATTTATTCTATGTTGTTAGCATCACCTCAATACCAAAACCAGATAAAGGCATTACAGGAAAGGAAAATTACAGGTCAAATCTCTCAGAAACATGATGCAAAAATCCTCAACTAAATAGTAGTTAGTCAAGTCTAAGAATGTATAAAAAGAGTTAATATATTATGACCAAGTGTAATTTATTCCAAGTATGGAAGACTGATGAAACATCCAAAAATATGTCAATGAAAAATAGTCATGTATATACATAAAAGCCTAAGCAACCCTTTGACAGGTTGATCAATGGCTATGACATGCTCTGATCACCAGGGCACAGACACTCAACACAGCAGGTGCCCCCTGGTGGTCAGTGTGCTGCCACAGCAGGAACACCTCTCAGTTGACCTATGGGCACCAGACACAGGGCTCAAGACTGGCCTCTGCAGCCCAGAGGCCAAAGCAGAGTGGCAACAAGCTTACCAAGCAGGCTCTGGCAGGTGTAGTGGGGATGGGATGAGCAGGAGCAGCAGACAGAGCAGCAGGCAGCATTGGACTGCCAGTTTCTGCCCAATCCCCACAGACCATGTGGAGGAACCCCACAAGTGCATGAATCCATACACTGGGAATCTGGTATGATTATATAAATGAATGCAGAAGTACTTCACAAAATTCAATACCCATTAATGAGAAAATGTCTCAGGAAACTTGAAATAGAGACAAATTTTATAAAGTTGATAAATAACATGTATAGAAAAATCCACAACTGTCAACAAATTTAATAGCGAGGAAATGCACAGTTTTTCCCAAAGACTGGGACAGGCAAGGTGATCATCTTTTATCAATCCTGTTCAACTTCATACTGTAAGTCCTAGCTCAGGCAATAAGAAAAGAAAAGGAAATATAAGTTTCACATGTATCAAAGAAAGAAAAATTTTCAAAGATGTCATGGATGAAGTAAAACGAAATATAATTATGGACAACACTGAAACTACTCACTGGAATCTATGGGTCTGAAAGAAGTTCTATTTTTAATTTTTTGAGAAAACTCCATACTGTTTCCCACAGTGGCTGCACTAGTCTGCAATCCCCCCAACAATGCAGAAGTTCCCTTTTTTCCACATCCTCAACAACACTTGCTTGTTGATTTATTGATTCTAACCACTCTAACAGGTGTGAAGTGATATCTCATTGTGTTTTAATTTGCATTTCTCTGGTGATTAGTGACATCTTTTCTTATCTATTGGCTATCTTTATGTCCTATTTGGAGAAGTGTCTGTTCAGATCTGTTGCTGGTGTGCGTGTGTGTGCGCGCGCGCGCGCGTGTGTGTGTGTGTGTGTGTGTGTGTGTGTGTGTGTGTGTGTTGAGTTTTGTAAGTTTTTTATAACTTTTGGAAATTAACCTTTTATCAGATGTATCAATGGTGAGTATACTCTCCCATTCAGTGGGTTGTTTTTTAATTTGTTGATGGTTTTATTTGTTGTGCAAAACTTATTTTAGTTTGCTGTAGTCCCTTTTTAAAACTTTTTTCTTTTGTGTCCCTTGCTTGAGGCAATATATCAGAAAAAATATTGCAACAAGAAATGTCCATGCTTCTGGTCCCTTTTTTTTTCTTCTTCTGGATTTTTATGGTTTCAAGGATAACATTTAAGTCCTTTTTTTAAAAAAATATCTTTATTGTTGAAATTATTACTGATGTCCCATTTTTCTCCGCTGACCCCCTCCACACTGTACCTGCCCCTCCCCCATTTAAATATTGGCAATAAGAAGGTGGTCTATTTTCATTTTTATTGTATATATATGTCCAATTTTCACAACACCATTTATTGAATAGACAATATTTATCCTTTTATGTTTTTTATCTACTTTTTCAAATATTAACATAAAGGGGCTAAAAAACGCGTAACAAACAGAACCCAAAGTGAATGAAAGAAAGGAAATAATGAAGACAAGAAAAGAAATAAGTGAAATAGTAAAATTTCCTTCTTAATGTAAACATCATATGATCATATCAATGGATCCAAAGAAAGCATTTGATAAAATTCAGCACCCATTTATAATACAAATCTCTCAGCAACGTGGGAATAAAAGGAACAAACTGCAATGCACATATGACAAGCCCACAGCCAACATCATACTTAATCAGCAAAAACTAAAATTATTTTCCTTAAGATTAGGAATATGATACAATGGTCTAGCTGAAACCTGTTTGGGTCAGTGGATAGAGCGTTGGACTTCGGACTGAAAAGTCCCAGGTTTGATTCCAGTTAAGGCCATGTACTTTGGCTGTGGGCACATCCCCAGTAGGGGATGATGTGCAAGAGGCGGCTGATCTATGTTTCTCAAAGATGTTTCTGACTTTCTATCCCTCTCCCTACCTCTCTGTAAAAAATCAATAAAATATATTTTAGAAAAAGATACGATGGCCTATTTCACCACTCTTGTTCAATGCAATAGTAGAAGTCTTAGCAATAGTAATCAGACAAGAAAAAGAAATAAAAGGTATGAAAATTGGGAAGGAAGAAGTAAAACTGTCATTATTTGCATATGACATGTATTGTATATATTGAAACCTAAATATTCTACCAAAAAACTACTAGAACAGATAAATGAATTCAGTAAAGTAGAAGGATACAAAATAAATATTCAGAAATCAGTTTCATTTTTTTATTCCAATAATAAATTATCAGAGACACTAAAAAAGCAATCAAAAAATAAAATACCTAAAAGTAAATTTAAACAAAGATGTAAAAATCCTGAACTCAGAAATTTATAAGACACTGAAGAAAGAAATTTAAAAAATACACAAGTGGAAACATACACAATGTTAAAAAATGGAAAGAATTAACATCGATCAGACCATCAAACCTCAGAGGGAAGGTAGGAGAGGGTGGAGGTAAGAAGGAGAGATCAATTAAAGGACTTGTATGCATGCATATAAGCATAACCAATGGACACAGACACCAGGAGTGTGGAGGGCAATTGGGGGTAAGGACCCATATGTAATACCTTAATGAATAAAGAAAATAAAAATTAAAAAATAAGATAAAATGTCCATAATTCACAAAGCAATCAATAGATTCAGCACAATAAGGAAAGTAAGTCAGTCATAAAAAGATAAGTATCACATGATCTCACTCATATGTGGCATCTAATGAACAAAATAAACTGATGAACAAAATTGATCCAGAAACATAGAAGCATGGAGCAGACTAATGAATCCCAGAGCGTAAGTACGGGTTGTTGGGTTGTTAGGAAGAAATTAACCAAAAAACTTTTATGTATATATGTGCTAATCCTTTTCACGTCCTGCGTTTCCAGGGTTCCCATGTCAGGGTTCAGCGTCTGGAGAAGGCCGAGCACAAATGAATAGAGACTAGAAAAGCATCCATTTTGGGAGGACACAACCAGCTCTGGCTTTGCTATCCCCTTTTATTAGGGCTAAGTGATACATCCATGTCCTTTAGGCCAGGAAATTCCAACAATGAAATCAACCAGCAAGAATTAACATAAGACTAAAAGTGTGGAAGCTTCTTCAATTACCCATGTGTCACCTAAACAATATGTGAATAGTTCATACTTAACATAAAACTAAAAGAGGGGAAACTAAAGTCTCATCTAAACTGTGAGTAAACTGTTCATACTTAACATAAGACTAAAGCGGGGCAGTTGCTTTAGCTACCAATGTATCACCTAAGCAGTGAGTAAACAGATCCATTAAGGTTTGACCAGGTTTCTTGTTTGTTCTATTTACATCCCTATTGGTGAGGTAATGTCTGGTTTCATGCATCTCCCCCCTACCCTTTAAATCTTAAAAATTATGGCATCTGTAGACCAGAGTCCTAGTTTTAATGTCCAACAGTTTTATGTCCCAATATCAATGTTCTACAGTTCCTTATGTTTACGTGTCCACAATGGTATCTGGATGGTGGACAAATGGTGTCAATGCAGGTCTGACACTCTCTGGTTTGGTCCTGGGCAGCCTGCAGTGATGCACAGCTGCTGACTGCCAGCATGGCAAGGCGTTGTCAGCGTCTTCCATCTCTGTACTGTTTTTCTTCCTGTCTTCATGGTTGGAGCAGGCATGCCAATTCCTCTCTGTTACAGGAATCCACATGGTTCTAAAGTTATTTTCTGAAAATACACAAGCATAGTCTCGACCAAAAGTTAATAAAGAAATCTTTTAACTTGGGATCCTGTTTATTTTTTTCCCAAACGACTTTCCTTTGCCTTACTTAGATATCATGTGTGTTTTTCATGGGTGTCTTACTGTTAGGATTACAAATAAAAATAATTTTTAAAGTAAAAAAATTTTAATGTACTTATAGGAATAATTTTTTCTTACATGATATTGCTCCATTACCCCCCTTTTTTGTGAATTAATGGAGGCTTTTGGAAACTTTATAATGCAGTAATAGAATTTTAATTTATTTTCTTTTAGCCAAATTAAATTAATCTGAAAAACTTGACTGCTATTTTATTGTCAAATTTAATACTCTAACAGCAATCTTAGTTTACCCTGTAAACATTAATGGAAAGGATTGTTTGCATTCTTGAGTAGGCCCTGAGCAACCCTGGTGCTAGATATAGGGTAGCTGCTGTTACCCAAGTTTCTGTTTGTTGCCTTGGTCCCAATCTGGGCTGGGCCAAGTCTCTGTCTGTTACCTGGGCTAAGGAGATTGCCTGCTCAACTCTTAGCAGCTCCTTCCTAGCTGCATCTGTTAAAGTTTGGGGAGAGGAAAGATTATAGTCACCTAAGTAAATTAAATAAATTTGTCATTTCTCCTGTAGAGATCTTCAAATAAGGTCTTAACCAATTAATGTCCCCTAATAATTTCTGAAAGTCATTTAAAGTTTTAAGACAGTCTTTTCTTATCTCCACCTTCTGAGGCCTAATGCATTGGTTCTCAATTATGGTTCCCAGATATTGAAAAGGCGTTTCTTTTTGTACCTTTTCTGGAGCAATTCTTAAGCCCCATTTAGGAAGCTCCTCTTGTAACTGGGAAAACATAGCCAAAGTCTGCTCTTCCCGTGGGCTTGCTAAAAGCAAGTCATCCATATAATGAATAATATAACATTGGGAGTATTTGTCTCTTAAAGGCTGAACAGCTTGAACCACATATTTTTGACACAAAGAAGGGCTATTGGCCATTCCCTGAGGTAAAACCTTCTATTGATATCTTTTTATGGGTTCTATATTGTTAATAGATGGCACTGAAAATGCAAATCTGTTTATCTTGAGGTGCCAAGGGAATGGCAAAAAAAAAACAATCTTTAAGATCTACCACATTAAGAGACCAGTTTAAAGGGATTTGTGAAGGTGCTGGGAGTCCAGGTTGTAAAGTTACCATGGTATGCATAGTAGCATTAACTGCTCTAAGGTCATGTAACAATAGCCATTTTCCTGTCGCCTTGTTAGGGATTGTAAATATAGGCGTATTCCAAGGGCTATTGGAAGGTTATATGTGGCCAGCCTCTATTTGTTCTCGTATTAATTCATGAATATGATCTAATTTCTCCTTGGGTTATGATGACCACTAGCACAGATTAGATTTAATATTTGAATAACAATTCTCAGCTTATCCTGTAAATACCAGTGCAAGAGATTTCAAAATTTTTCAAATTTCTCCTTTTTATTAAGCTAGAATTTTATTTTTTTTAAAGATTATTCCCTTAGGTTTATTTGCACCCACAGAGGGACCATGGGAAGGCTTCAGTAACTTTCTTAGAAGACTCATTTAAATTGCTTACATAAACATTAGCTTATTCAAAGTAGGAGGTTGGCCTTTGTTATTTCCAAGATGGCGGTGTCCCCCCATGTGATCAGTGACCATGTGCTTATCAATGGTGGTTGTCTAATCCCTTCCTAAAAAGACAGTCAAAATAACATTGCAGACAAACAAATCTTACTAGCTGTTTTTGGCCTTTATTAGAATTGTTTATGAAAATATTGGCTTTTTATTTAGCTGGAAACCTTAATTTTAATTTTAAAAAATTAATTTATTTAGGTAATTAAAGTAGGCATCTTCATTTAAAAAGTAAAGCAAATTTCACAAGCCGCAAATGTTGCCCTTGCCTATATCTCAATTAAGAATGTAGACGGCTACCAAACTCAGGCAGTAAATAAATGGTGGCTTCTAATCTGTTTTTTAGATTTTACTTAAATTCAGTTACCTATAAAAACATTGGCTTCTCAATGTAACTTAATTTATGAGACCTTGATTATATTTCAAAAAGCTAATTTATAAAGTAGCTTATGTAGGTATCTTTAATTAAAAAACAAAGAAAATTATTCAGTAAAGTTTATGTCTTGACAAAGCACCCTGTTCCACAACCAACCTACTTAAAAGTGCATGCAGCTTGGGGCTTTTTGTCTTTCTTAATATTCTATTGCTGGTGAAAAATTTGGCTGTAATTAAGAAATACATTGTTTCTCCATTTTGCCCCTTCCAGAGGCAATACCTCCACAACACTTAATATATGCATATAAGTAAAATATATACTGTTACTTTATTTTGTCCTTCTTAGAGGCAAAACTTTCATAACATTTAATATATGTATAAGTAAAATATATTAATTTTATTTGATAAAACTTTCTATGCTATTTCAAGTATAATTTAAACATATTTCCTTTAAGAGAGAATTGACTTTTGAAAACATTTCTGGGCCCTTGAAATGTCTAAAAGTTACCCTCACAGTCTTGAAATATACTTGGAAAGATCAAATATACATATCAGCAAAAGAAACCACCAAAAAAACAAAAAGACAACAAACTAAATAGAAAAAGATATTTGCAAACAGTTCCAACAATAGATTAATATCCAAAATATTTTTTAAAAAAACTCATACAGCCCTGATTGATGTTGCTCGGTGATGGGAGCATTGGCCTGTGCACTGAAGCTTCAAGGTTTTATTCCTGGTCAAGGGTAAAAGGCTTCTACATGGGTTGCTGGTTCATTCCAAGCCCTAGTTGGCAGTCTTGGTGCTTATAGGAGGAAGCCAGTGCAGTGGTCGGCAAACTCATTAGTCAACAGAGCCAAATATCAACAGTACAATGATTGAAATTCCGTTTGAGACCCAAATTTTGTATTTTTAAAAACATATTTTATTGATTTTTTTACAGAGCAGCAGGGAGAGGGATAGAAAGTCAGAAACATCGATGAGAGACATCGATCAGCTGCCTCTTGCACGCCCCCTTCTGGGGATGTGCCCACAGCCAACGTACATGCCCTTGCAGGAATCGAACCCGGGACCCTTCAGTCCGCAGTCCGATGCTCTATCCACTGAGCAAAACCGGTCTCGGCGAGACCCAAATTTTTTAAACTTAAGCTTATTCTAATGCCAATTCTTCCAAATAGACTCGCCCAGGCAGTGGTATTTTGTGGAAATTCAAGGGGCCAAAGAACTACATGTGGCTTGCAAGCCCCAGTTTGCTGACCACAGAACCAGGGGATGTGTATTTCATCTGTGTTTCTCATCTCTCTCTCTCTCTCTCTCTCTCTCTCTCTCTCTCTCTCTCCTCTCCTCTCCTTCACTCCCTTCCACTCTCTGAAAGGAATGGAAAAATATGCTCAGGTGAGGAGTAACAAAAGCAAAACAAACAAATTCATACAACTCCATAGCAAATGAACAAATAATCCAGTTTAAAAATGGATAGAGGACCTGAATAGACACTTCTCCCAAGAAGACATACAAATGATCAAGAGATACATGAAAAGAAGATCAACCTCACTAGTTTTAGAAAAATGAAAATCAAAACTGCAATGAGATACCACCTCACACCTGTAAAATAGCTGCTATCAACTTGACAAATAATAACAAGTGTTGGATAGGTTGTAGAGAAAAAGAAACCCTCATTCAATGTTCATGGGAATGTAAACTAATATAGCCACTATAGAAAACAATATTGAGGCCCTAACTGGTTTGGCTCAGTGGAGAGAGCATTGGCCTATGGACTGAAGGGTCCCAGGTTCAAATCTGGTTAAGGGCATGTATCTTAGTTGTGGGCACATACCCAGCAGGGAGTGTGCAGGAGGAAGTTGATTGATGTTTCTCGCTCATCGATGTTTCTAACTCTCTACCCCTCTCTCTTCCTTTCTGTAAAAAAAAAAAAAAATCAATAAAATATATATAAAAAAGAAAACAATATCGAGGTTCCCTCCAAAATTAAGAATAGAGTTACCATATGACCAATCAATCTTGTCGGTATCTACCCACAAGATTTAAAGCACACCTATGTTCATTGCAGCATTATTCTAGGTGGCCAAGACATGGAAACAACGAAGGTTTCCTTTGATAGATAACACCTTATACAGCTGACTATATATAGTTGCAACAATATATATATATATACACTCCAATTTGCCATAATATGGATAGACCTTGAGAATATAATGCTAAGCAAAATAAGTCAGATAGAAAAAAATTAAGAACCACATGATTTCACTCACATGTGGGAGATAAAACTGAAAGCAACAAAAGATCAAATAAAAAGAGAAAGAGAAACTCATAGATAACAGCATGGAGTTTACTAAAGGGAAGGGGTAATAAAGGGTAAAGCGGATCAAATAAATGATGAGAAAGATTATTTGACTTTGGGTAGTGGGTACACAATGCAATATACAGATCTTGTGTCATAAAAATGTACACTTGAAATGCATAAAATTTTGATATCCTATTACCCTATGCCACCCCAATAACTTTAGTAAAAAAATGTGTGTTTAGTTATACATACATAAATATATATGTTTGCAATATAGATATTTTTACTGTTGGGTAGAAAGAAGACAAAGTTATTGTACACAAATACATATATAAATTGCTTCTGAAATGATGAACAGGGAAATGACAGCAGGTTTTAGCCCTGGGAAAAAGTAGATGGTTGTAGAGTAGAAAGAGGATAAATGAATTTTTATTATATACTTTTTAATACCTTTTGAGTTTTGTATGATATATATGAAATACTTATTAAAACAGTTTAAGAGTAAAGAGAATAAGATAAAATTGTGATATGTTTCCATATGCCTTGGCTCTAGGTCATTAGACTACAGGATTTATTTTAATCACTTTTCCTCTATTTTCTGTAGTAGGTCAATTTATAACAAAACAATGGACATTGTTTATTTCCCTTGCTTTTGATAGAGAAATAAAGGCAAATTAAAGGTAGTTTATTGATTGTCAGCAATTTAAAAATATTTTTAAATTTGAATTTTGCATAATTTTAGTTATATTCTTTTTGTGAAAACTTAGTTTCTCAATTAGCCCTTATTTCATACTGGAAAGTACAACTTTTCTAAAACCCCACTCTAATCTGGATGTTGCCTTTATCTCCCAACCTCAATTTTGTGTTATAGTTCTATATTCTGAGCAATACTGTTTCTTACAATTTTTCTGTAATCTGGATTCGCTTCTTGTTGAATGCTGCAATAACTTTACAGTTTTATGACCAGTTCATGAAATCCTATTTTTGTATTGAATTTTGGTAGGTACTACACATTGTCTGTAGTGATAGAAAATATAGAAGGATTAGTGCTATTCCATATCCTTCAGGAAAGATGGTGAGAAACCACTTCATGTCTATGTCATTGAACATCTCAAGCATAACCTATATTTCTCTATTCCAAGTAACCAAGGCAAAAGTAATTAAAACCAATGGATTAGGTCAACCACTGTAGAAAAGCCACTGGCTAGTAGGCAGGTTTGATATGAGTAATGAGACTTAACTAAAATTTGATGAGTCAACTTCCTCTGAATCATGATGCATATAATTATTTGAATAAGGATTTTTAGAGCTTTGGAATGGGGTTAATAGATTTTTTGTTCTTCAAAATAATAAAGTATATTTATTTGGTCATGTATAAATTAGATATTTTCAATTAGTAGTAGAAATAGTGAATAATATATTAGAAAGTTTAAGTTCAGAAATATTTTTACTTTAAAATTTCTTCTTAAAATTACATTTCTTAGTGATCTCTTTATATTATTCAACATTACTTTTCCTTTATGGTAGTTCTCGGATTTATTTTTTTAATGATCCCTAAAATTCCAACCCCTTCTATTTTCTGTGATTTCTTTAGGCCCACAATATTTTCTTTCCCCTTGTCATATTCTTCAAATTTTGTTTTTGATATGTTAAAAAGACACAGCCTTCAAATTGACACTGGAACAAATGCCTTATCATACATGTTCTAAAGAAAATGGATTCTCTTTTCAAAACTTAGCTATCCTATCTAATAAAAGGGTAGTATGTGAATTAACCATCACTCCATCACAAAGAAGGCGGTGGTCATACCAACAAGATGGTGGTGCCCAGTCACCTAAGCCCTGCCTGAGTCCCTGGTTCTGTCAGACCTGCCTTTCAGCAGTCCTGTCACTGACCCTGCAGAGAAAAGACAGCAGAACCCACTTGCCAGCTTGCCCAGTTGCTACACTTCTCTCAGTCCTGAGGCACCCTCCCAGACCCGTTTCCTACAAGGCCTCTGTGAATATCCCACCCTCCAAGCATGCCTGACTCCAGAGGAGGAGGAGGACAGCACCACAGGCATCATGGTGGGCAGCCTGGCTCCTTGTGTGCTGAGGGCTTGGGGGCACCCCATCTACAGATATAGCACAGCCAAGCAATGAGGTGGTTGCAGTGGTGGCAGCCCTCTATAAGCCAGCCACCCTCCCTTTCACCCTCTCCCTTGCTACTGGTACAGCCTCCAGGCCAAGAAGGTGAACTGTCTCAGGAGCAACCACTGTGGCAGGCCACATTGATGTCCTCCTGGCCATGTTGTGTGACTTTGAAGATCTGGACAGGCCTCCGCTGGGTGCATCCTCTTCCTCATCCTCACATGTGAATGTCCCCCAGCACTCTGTCACCCATGGGTGCCTGCAACAGTCCTGGACCGCCGCAAGTGTGTTCCCCTCACCTCTCCACTGCACATCCCTCAGTCCCATTGGCCCTGAGGTGCCCTCTCTGACCTGTTTCCGGTGAGGCCTCTGTGAAGATCCCACCCTTTGAGTGCACCTGGCTTCAGAGGCAGTGGGAAGCCTGGTTCCCTGTGTGCTGAGGACCTGGGAAGACCCCAGGGACAGAGTTAGCACCTGCCTCATGACCACTGGTCCCACCCCCTCCCAGCTGGGAAAGAGGAAGAGGGAGGCAGAGAGGCAGCTAGGCCTGGAAGACTGCTAAGAAAAACAAAGAGAGACAGATATTGGGCGAGATCAGGCTGGTAGGGGAGGGCAGTTAAGGGTGATCAGACAGGTAGAGAAAGTTGGGGATGAGATCAGGCTGGTAGAGGAGAGCAGTTGGGGGCAATCAGGCCAGCAGACATAGGCAGTTAGAGGAGATCAGGGAGGCAGGCAGAGAGGTTAGGGGAGATTAGGCAGAGGCAGTTAGGGGTGATCAGGCAGGCAGGCAAGTGAGTGGTTAGAAGCCAGCGCTCCCAGATTGTGAGAGGGATGTTCGACTGCTGGTTTAGGCCCGATCCCACAGGAATCAGCCCTAAACCAGCAGTCAGACATCCCCCAAGGGTGCAGGCTGGGCTGAGGGAAACCCTCTCCTCCATGCACAAATTTCATGCACCAGGCCACTAGTTGTAAATGACTGCTATGAACATAGGGATATATATATATATATATATTCTTTTTTTATTACAGATTTTAAAATTAAACATATACCTACCATATAATCCAACCATTCCTCTTTTAGATATTTACCCAAAAGAAATAAAGCATATGTACATTAAAAAACTGGTACGTGGATATTTACAGCAGAATTATTTGTAATAGCCAAAAACTGGAAATAAGCCAACTATCTATCATTGGGTCCATGGATATAAAAACCATGGTTCACCCATACAATGAAATATACTCAGCAATGGCAAAAGAATGATCTACTAATATAGACAACAACTTGCATGATTCTGAAAATAATTATGCTGACTTATGCTAACACCATCTGTATGGTAAACATGACTGGACTTCATTAAGGTCCCTATACTATTAAGATTCTGGCAGGCATTGCAAAGATCTACTCATCTTGCAGCTACCCAAGGCAAGCCTCTTATGTAAATTCTCTTTCTTATTGCCACCTACCAAAAAAAATTAAATGATCAAATAGCATAATGATAGAATTCCATAGTTCATGTGTACATGTAGAAAATATACTTCCTTTGATTTGATATTATCTTCATAAGCTTGAAAAAATATATGCAAAATTTGGGCAACTGTTATTATTCAGACTATTGCAATTACTACTGATTTTGATTTAATTTAATTTTTCTACAATGAAACTAATTATACTTATAATTAAAATGCATGTGAATAATTACCAAAATTGTAAAGCTATTGATAGTTTTATTGTCAAGTTGAAATTATAATCATTTTTATTCAGAAAATGAGTCACTGAAATGCCCAGACACTTTTATCCACATTTTGCTGGAGGGCTCATTTTGAATGTGATCTTTGGAGTGTTACTCTTCTTGGTTTCTTTCTTCAGAAGATCGTGTCAACTATGATAGCATTCAGGGTTTTGTTTTTTTTTTTTTTTTTGTATCTTTACAAAATCTATCTGATACTCAATTTTTAAAAATTATTTATATTAAATTATAATTAACATGCAGTATTTGTTTTAGATTACAACATATTGCTTCAACATTTATATACCTTATATGATCACCACAGTAAGTCTGGTAACCATCTGTCACCATACAAAGTTATTATTATACTACTAGTGGCCAGATGCATGAAATCCGTGCATGGGGGAGGGGAGCAGGGATTCCCTCAGCCTAGGCTGCACTCTCTCCAATCATGGACCCCTCAGGCCTCTGGCTCCTAACCACCCACCTGCCTTCCAGCCTGATCCCCCTGACTGCTCTCTTCTGACAGCCTGTTTGCCCTAACTGCTCTCCTCTGCTGGACTGGTCCCCCTAACTGCTCTCCCCTGCTTGCCTAATTGCCTCTAACCTCCTCTGCCTTGGCCCCGCCAACATGGCTTTGTCGGTAAGGATGTCTAGAAGGACATATGGAAGATGTTCAGTCTAATTAACATATTACCCTTTTATTAGCATAGATGCTACCTTGTCCTAAAAATGCAGGTTGTTCCCAGGTTTTCCTATCATGGAAGGGGGGCCCGCAGTAGCATCCTGGGTTCTGAACAGGGCTTAAGTGCTTGTGCTTTATCTCAGCAGCTGTGATTCCTAGAAGAAGACTCTTGGATATACCTTGAACATTTCTATCAAATTTGCCAAGTCATCCTCCAAAAATGTCAAACCACTTTAAATTCCCACCATCAACCATGCGTGTGCCCTCCATCCCACTTTGATGCCAATATCATTGATTTCTCCCTAGAAGCTTCCCTCCCATCAGCTGGGAATGCTTAATAGTTGAGCCAACCTCATTGTTCAGCTGGGGACTTGATTTCCCGAGATACAATTATGGAGGAAGGAAAATAGTTTTCCTCAACCTTTCTGAGTTCTTAGTGGAGGCCCTTGTAATGAAAGACAGATCGCCAAGAGAAAAACAAAAATTCATTAACATGTGTACCTCATGTATATGTGGGAGATCTCAGGGAAAAATGAATAACTCCCCAAGCTGGCTTAGAATGCAGATTTAAATACCTTCTTCCTAGGGAAAGGGAACAGGAGATGTAGGCCTCCTAGTGAAGAGTAAATGATTTTTAGGAAAGATGAATGGGGGTGTAGAGAAATAGTTTGTAACAAAGTTTGGGTGTTATGTCCTGTGACAGGAGTCAGTCTTCTCTGCCTGATGACACTTCTCCCATTAAGGGGACCTATGACATTTAAGCTCCTTTGGGGGGGGGGTCCAATTTTAGACAGATCAGGAGACTTCAGTAAAATCCTCTGCATGCACTTGCAGTTTTTCAAGAATCTGCAGCTCAATATCATCAATATAACACTAAAGCATATGTTGGGAAGTGGCATGTTCTCTGACCTTCAGAATAAACCCAACAAAAGCTTGTTTCCTCTCTCAGATGATTTGCCACAGTAGGTTATTCCCTGGAGAAGGCATTCTGGGAGTGGTCATAACATACCCTGTGTATGTAGAAAGGTGTGGGCCACATCACTAAATAATCCAGGGACAGTTTTCTCATCTTGAGGAAAGGAAGATAAAGTTATAATAGTTTATCTCCCTTTCCACAGGTTTCTTGTGGGTTTCTTTCTCAGCTGCCCCAGCCCGCCGCATTCCCCCCCACCTCCCAGCAGCCCTAGCATTGGGCCTTGGGGCTGCTGGCTGCCAGGCCTGCGGGTTTGTATCTCCAATCTGGGGGCTGCTGGGTGCTAGCCTCCATGCAGGTTTATGTCTCTGATTCGGCCTTTGCAGTTCCAGCACCTGAGTGGCAGAGCTTGTGGGTGCTCGGTACTGGCCCCCTGTGGGTTTGTGTCTCTGATTCCGGAGCTATTGGGTGCCAGCCTCCCAGCAGGTTTGCACCCCGCATGCGCCCAGCCTGCCGAGCCCTGCTCCAGCCCAAGGCCTGAAGCCCTAGCCCTGGCCCAGCCCGCCCCACCCTGCCACTTCCACGTCCCCTCCCGCCCTTCAGTACTTCAAACTCACTCCTACAGTGGGTCTATCAAGAGAACTACATTTCCCAGATTTCCTGGCACCGACGATACCCTGCACGAACCAAGAGCACCATGATGGCCACCCCATGGTGGCCACTGGGTACCTCCGCACACCCCAGAGACTGGGAGCAGCCCCCCACTCCCATCGTGGGTGCTGGGCTGGGGGCTTGCAGGGACCCTGGACGCTCATTTGCATGTGACTTAGGCACCATAAGCTTAAGGAAGGCTGGCCCTTAAGTACCTTGTGGGCCACCCTTATAGAGTAGTGGTTGCTTTCACTGCACTGCAGCTACACCCCTGCCAGGATCAGCCCCTGTGTGCTGGCCACGCCCGTGCTCTGCCCTGCCCCATGCTCTGCCCCGCCCCCTGCTCCATCCCCTGCTCTGCCCCCTGTTCCAGTTGGCTGGTAGCATAGCCAATTAGGAGCCAAGGTATTGTCACATTTGCATGTTACTCTTTTATTAGATAGGATTGGCATTTTTCTTTATGCTATACATTATATCCTTGTATCTTCTTTATTTTATAAATTGAAGTCTGTACCTCTTATTCCCCTTCACCTTTTTAATCCATTCCCCTAACACTCTCCTCTCTGGCAACCATCAGTTGGATCTCTGTATCTATGAGTCTGTTTCAATTTTTTGTTGTTCATTTGTTGTTGTTTTATTAGATTCCATATACATAAAATCATGCAGCTTTTGTCTTTCTCTTATTTTACTTACTTTTCCTTGACCAGTTTGGAATGACAATCTGCTGCATCCTCAGACCACTTCACTTAAACATATTATGACTTTTACTTCTAAAAGATTGACATTTCGCTGCCTACACAATATAACTCAAACCAACTTTTCAAGACTCATGTACCATAGTGTAGTAAGTAGTCAGTATCATGTGGCTAAAGTTAATGTGTTTACATAAAAGCAGATGGATTAAAATCACAATCTTGATATCAGTAGAGTGTCTTTGAACAAATTACTAATCTCCGGTAGACCTCAATTATTCTTTTAAAAAGAAAAATAATAATTTACCTCACAGAATGGGAGATAGGGAATATAAGAAAGCATGTGAGATTTTCAACATCTAATAGGTGTTCAATAAATGTTAATTCTCCTTTATAGACTTATACATAATCGTTTTATGGCATCAAAATTTTATTAAACTCACTGTTCTTTTTAAAAACATACCTCTAAGCTTTAATAAGTTTCAATGAAATGATCTGAAAATTGGAAGCATTTCAAACTAGTCAATAAAAGAGATGAAAAAAATGGTAGAATAAGGTTGGTGAAGATATAAAATAGGCACTTGGAATACTCTAATTCCACTTATGTCTGCCTACAAGATTATACAACTTTCACAGTCCAGCCTAACAAAAATAATTTCCATGGAGCCTTTTCTGGTTCACAAATTAAATGTGGTTTCTCCCTATTTTCAATTCTGCTTAAAATCACATAACTTTCTTTTCACACATGCCTTGCCTTATTCCTTATTCTTACTTTTATTCAGGTATTATATCTCTACCAGTTTAAAATAAGTATTCTTAATATCAAACTCTGTCTTAAATGTCTATATAAATTATAGTGTTCACCACAGTGTCTTTAGTATGATAGGCATATATTATTTGATTTGGAAGTAGAAGTAGAAAACAATAAGGATATAAGAATGTGATAACTAAAATAGAAAGGGTATTGTATATGAAATACAGAACAAGGAAATGTTACTATTATATGTTGAAAAAAAAGAAGCAATAAGCATGGGCACAAGACAGGTAAATAAAAATATGTGTGCTTTGCATATTTAAAGTGCTTAAAAATGTGTAAATTGCAGTATAGAATGAATAAGTTGTCTGAGTATAGCTGTATCTGAGAATGGTTGCTTAAAAATGGGAAAAGAGTGTTTTTAAACAGAAAACATCAAATTTAAAATTGATTTATCTCCTACCTTCAAAGAGGCAATACCCAATATTACATCAGCTCTGAATACACTTTTATTGATATTAGCACCATACAGGCTCTCGGATAAATCGGATAAATGTACTGATGTAGAATACGCAGAAGGACCAACTTTGATCATTGGTAGTAGGTGGTCATATTCTAATATCCATGCAGGCTGGTTGGATAACAAGATGATGGGAATAATTTCTGAAGATTCTGTAAATCAGACTAATATGTTTCTTGCCAGTAAATTGGACCCTATAAAGCTACAAATACACTTCAGAAGATGCTGGCATAGATACCAAAGAGAAATGAATGAGTTTCTTCTTTCAAGTAAGATAAAATAGTTTTTCAACAGAACAATGTCACTGGAAACAACCAGATAAGATAAAATCATTAAGGCATCAGAGAGCTGCAGAGGCAATGAGGACTAGAAGGAATGATATTACGGAAAGGAGAATGTTTAAAATCTACAGCTGGTTCTTTTCTGTGGGAATGGGCCAGAATTGAAAATCTGGGTGGGGCTCAGGAATAGGGCTACAGATTGGGACAAAGGAACCAGCAGATTTTTTGGTGGTGCTATGGAACTGGAGTGACAAATTTGAATTATTTAGAGTCTTAAAAATACAGCCAATAAATTGGCTATATTCTGAATCTAAACCAGTAGGAGAGAAAACAATTAAGCCAAAATTTTATAAAGAATAGAGTGGAGTCCTAACAAGTTTGGCTCAGTGGATACAGCATCATCCTATGGTCTGAAGGGTCCCAGGCTCCATTCCAGTCTGGTGCAGACACCTTCTTTGTGGGCTCGATCCTCAACCCTGGACAGGGAGCACTTGTGGAGGTAACCAATCGATGTGTGATCTCTCTCTCTCTCTCTCTCTCTCTCTCTCTCTCTCTCTCTCTCTCTCCCCACCCCGCCCTCCACTACCTCTAAAAATCTTTGGAAAAATATACTCAGGAGGATTAAGGAGTGGAAATTTTTCTGCATTTCCTCTACTTAGAGGGGCAAATGCCTACCTGGATATAAGATTTAAAACACAAAAATAAGAGTTGAGATCCTGGAAATGTTTTTTGTTTGTTTGGTGTGTGTGTGTGTGTGTGTGTGTGTGTGTGTGTGTGTGTGTGTTTTGTTTTGTTTTAAGAATACTTGCCATTCAGGCATAGTAAAAGACTAAGAATCTAGGGTTGGCCCCTACCAGAGGGGGTTATTACTGGAAAATGGAGAAATTCGCAGCTATATAAGACATTTTAATTGGATGACTAAATAGGTTCAAACACAGCCATTATTACTCTGGAGCCATCTCCTAAATTCTAAAGCTTACAAGGTTGGGATTCTAAAAATAAAAACAAATATCTCTGAAAATTAAGGTGAAACTATCTACAAATCACAGGTTTTGAGGAGAAAACGACTTAAGAAATTATCAGATGAAAGCTCTGGAGGGTCACATCACAGAACAGAAAAAAAGAAAAGAAAGAGAGAGAGAGGTTAAACCCAAACTGTTCACTTCTGGTCAGGATGGAAGAGTAAGTAAACATTGTACTCATCTCTGCAATAATACTTTTAGCAATAAAGATTTTTAAAAATATATATATATGAATAATTTATAGAACAATCATCATTGACAACCATTGGAAGACTAGCTAAATTGAGGTTCTATAACTAAGACTATAAAGCATAAGCCACAAAACTTGTAGGATTAGCAGAGATGCCAAATCAGGAGGGATATTTTGGCTGTGGAGGACACCCAAAGGATCTGTGTCCCATGCCCACAATGGGCTCCCAAGCATGTGACACCAATGCCAGGAAGAGGAGCCACCATAACATCTTACTTTAAAGGGACTGCTTCTGAGTAAGATGTAGGGCTTCTAGAGTCCCAGACATTTATATTGAAAGGCCCATGCATAGACTCAGTCATTCACAAATTTACTTGCTCTGAGCTCCAGAGCAGGGAGAGCAGCTTGAAAAGCACCAGGGATATATAGGGAAGATCTGAATTGACTACATTCAGGGTGAAGGCTTAATGGTCATGGGTCAGGGCAGCTCTTTATGGATGGAAGTGCTGGAAGGTGTTACTGTCTCTTTGTTGAGCCCTTTCCTTCCCCGACCCAGCCAGGAGGCTCAGGTAGGCACCAAATCTGCGCTCTCCAATAACTCATATAACACATTTTGCATCAATCTGGTGATCACCTAAGACCCCAACCCATCCAACTCAAGTGTATTGCCTGAACCACTTTGAGTGGTTTTTCCATACAATCAAGATACCTCAGCTCATGGCAGATTTTCCTGAAATATCTCAAAAGTCCACAAAGGTGCCCAACAGTGTGGCTCAGTGGTTGATCTATGAACCAGGAGGTCACAACTTGATTCTGGTGAGGACACATGCCTGGGTTGTGGGCTCAGTCACCAGCAGGGGGCGTGCAGGAGGCATGCAGGAGACAGCCAATAATGATTCTCTCTCATCATTGAAGTTTCTATCTCTCTCTCCCTCTTCCTTCCTCTCTGAAATCAATAAGAACATATTTTTTAAAAGTCCACAAAACCCAAACAAGCAGTAGCTGACTTCAGCATGACCTGTACCTCTTGCTCAATGGCCCCAAGCTTGTAACAAATGGCAGTCTGTCTCAAAATGCAATGCAACTCCCATCAGCTGACCCTAAGCCCGACATAAGTTGTAGGCAGTGTTGGCCTGAAATGTAGTTTTAGCTAAATGGCCATAACCTGGCACAAGTGGTGACTGGCCTCAACTCGCATTGTGGTGACCATTAAAGGGTTCTAACCCCACCATTATTGGTAGCTGACCTCTCTTAACAGCATAAACTTACTCAAGCAACTCTAAGCCCAGAAAAAGTGAAAATCTCTGTAGATCAGTTTGTAGCTCTTATTAAGTGGCCCCAAACCGGACACAAATAGCAACTGATCTTGATTTTCACCAGGGCCCCTTCCAAGAACAAGTATACCTAGTTTGGCTAGCTTCAGACCACATTAGGGCACCACACAAACTGCTCCACAAATGGCACAGCCATAGGGTGCACTCAGGTGGTACCAGAACCCTGCTATAATGATACTTCATTGTGTCAGCCCTGCACAATAGTTTGTCAACTGTAGCACAATCAGCTCTCACAGCCAGTCTGAAGGTCTATAACACTCAATGATGTGACAACAGCAACCAAGGTCCAACTAAAATAGGAGGGAACACACAACTTAAACAAGAGATACTTCTGAAATACCTGGCTCAGGTGACCAGGAAGATAAATCATTGGACCCCATAGAATATCTTCCACATGAGGCCAATCTGCCAAGACTGGGAGGCATAGCAGATCTACCTAATAGGTAGAAACAAACACAGGAAGGCAGTAAAAATTAGGAGGGGAAAACATGGCACAAATGAAAGAACAGGGCAAAATGCCAGAAAAGGAAGTAAACAAGTAGGAGCACCTAAATATACAAAGCAAATATTAAAAAAGATCTAAAAGAGATTGAGAGTAATACAGTAATAGTAGGGAAATTTAACACTCCATTGAAATAAAAAATATAGAACTTTCTAGACAGGAAATCAACAAGGAAACAGTGGTTTATTTATTTTTAAATATATTTTATTGATCTTTTTACGGAGAGGAAGGGAGAGGGGTAGAGAGTTAGAAACAACGATGAGAGAGAAACATCAATCAGCCGCCTCTTGCACAACCTCCAGCAACCAAGGTACATGCCCTTGTCCAGAATCGAACCTGGGACCTCTCAGTCCATAGGACAATGCTCCATCCAGTGAGCCAAACCAGCCAAGGCAAAACAGTGGTTTTAAATGACACATTATACCAAATAAAGATAATTGATATTTTTCAGGACATTTCACCCAAAGGAAGCAGGATATATATTATTTTCAAATTAACATGGAATGTTTTTCATGATAGACCACATGTTAGCCACAAAACAAGTCTCAACAAATTTTAAGAATCCTAAAATTATAGCAAGCGTCTTCTCTGATCACAATGGTATGAAGCTAGAAATCAATTACAAAAAGAAAACTGAAAAACCCACAAACATGTGGAGGCTACATAAACAGTGAGTGGGTTTACAGTGAGATCAGGGGAAATGATCTAAATATACCTTTCAAAAAAATTAAATGAAAACATATTGACCTCAAATCTATGGGATATAGACAAATAAAATTTACTAGTAAGGGTAAAATTCATAGCAATACCAGCCTACTTCAAGAAATAAGTCAACTGTCAAATTAACAATCTACATTACACCTTAAAGGAACCAAAAAAAGAAACAGTCTAAAGTGAGCAAAGGAAGAAAATAATAGTTTGACATAAGATAATGTGATTCATCCAACTTTTTCTTTCTCAAGATCACAGGTGCTATTTGCTGTCTTTTTGCTTTCATATAAATTTTTGGATTATTTGTTCTAGTTCTGTGAAATATACCACTGGTATCTTGATACAAACTGCATCAAGTATATAGATTGTACTGGCATAAAACATATATATATATATATATATATATATATATATATATATATATATATATATTAGTGGAATAGAAATAAACTGACACCTTTATGATCAATTAATATTTCATAAAGAAGGCAAAAAATGGGCTAAAGATGGTCTATTCAATAAATTGTGTTGGGAAAATTGGACAGTCATGTGTAAAAAATGGAGCTAGACAAACTTTGTACACCGCACACAAGGATATACTTAAAATGGATTAAACACTTCAATGTTAGATTCAAAACCATAAAAATCGTAGAAGAAAACACAGGAAATAAAACCTTGGACATTTTGTGTAGCAATTGTTTTCTGATATATCTCCTTCAGATTGAAATTAGAACACAACACCTGCATGAGAACACTCATTTGGACCAATGCTGAGAGTCCACTCCACGATCCAATGCATAGCATTGAAAGTCAGGCTAGGATACAGGTGACCATATGCCTCAACTAATCCTATCTAATAAAAGAGTAATATGCAAATTGACCATGCCTTCCCTACGCCCATAAGCCATGCCCACAAAGCCATGCCCACAAAGCCAATCAGAGCAAGTATGCAAATTAATTCAATCAAGATGGTGGTTACTTTGCATATCCACATGCAGAAGACAACATAGAAGGAATCCAAGCACTGCAGAAGGGAGCAAATCTGTGGAGAAGTAAGCAAACGGGGCTGGGTAGAAGGGAGGGACTGAGGCAGTGGAGATGGGAGGGAGCTTTGCTCAGGCTGCAGGAAGCTGTATTCTTGCAGGGATCTTCCTGCAACGGGTCTCTAGTGGATAGATAACAGCTGTGGGGTATTGATATGCAATGTCTTTTTATGCAAGAGGTGGGATGAAAGTTATTCAGTGTATACTACCCTGTTTCCCTGAAAATAAGATAGAGTCTTATATTAATTTTTTTTTGCTCCCAAAGATGTGCTAGATCTTATTTTCGGGGGTGGGAGGGATGGCTTATATTACAGCGAGTAGGTATTATTTTCGGGGGATGTCTTACTTTTGGGGAAACAGGGTAGTAGTAGAGCTACATCCACTGTGCTACATAGTTCAGTAATGGGATTTGGGACAGAAGGATGCAAACAAAAGCACAGATGAGACCTGGGTCCTGGTTAATTAGACAGGATAGAGAATCAAGAGATTCAAACACAAGTATAAAAATTAAATTGTATAATTAAGAAATTAGTCACACTAGAGGAACTTCACCTGTGGTATGAGTACCTTGACACTAAGTCTCAGAGTACTAAATAACAGCTACTTATATAAAATAGCTTATAGATAAAATTGGTTCTAAAGAAGCGGATGCGGGTGGAAATAGGGGAAGACTTTTTATTTATTTATTTTTCTTTATTGATTAAGGTATTAAATATGTGTCCTTACCGCCCCAATGCTCCCCCCTCCCACTCATGCCCTTAACGCCCCCCCCCATTGCCTGTGTCCATTGGTTAGGCTTATATGCATGCATACAAGTCCTTTGGTTGATCTCTCCCCCTTACCTCCATCCTCTCCTACTTTCCCTCTGAGGTTTGACAGTCTGATACATGCTTCTCTGTCTGTGGATCTGTTTTGTTAAGCAATTTATGTTGCTCATTATATTCCACAAATGAGTGATATCATGTGATATTTATCTTTTTCCACCTGGCTTATTTCACTTACCACAGTGGTAAGGCAAACCTCGGCTCGCCAGCAACATGAGGCTCACGAGCTGCGGTTTGCCCCTAGGTTGACTAATGAGTTTGCCCACCATTCTTATACTACCCTTTCCCTCTTTGTACACAATATTCCACAATTGCCTAATCCTCACATCTTCCAACTACATGGTAACATTTAGTCCAGTCCAGAAGTTGGCAAACTCATTAGTCAACAGAGCGGCAAACCGTGGCTCGCTAGCCACATATGGCTTGCGAGCCACAGTTTGCTGACCACTGACTTAGCATAATGCTCTCCATCTCCATGCATGTTGTTGCAAATGGTAAGAACTCATCCTTTTTTACAGGAGTATAGTATTCCATTGTGTAGATGTACCACAGTATTTTAATTCACTCACTGCTGATGGGCACTTTGGTTGTTTCCAAATCTTCACTATGGTGAACTGTGCTGCTTTGAACATAGGGGTGAATATATACTTTCTGATTCGTGTTTCTGGTTTCTTGGGATATATTCCTAGAAATGAGATTACTGGAACAAATGGGAGTTCCCTTTTTAGTTTTTTGAGGAATGTCCATACTGTTCTCCACATTGGCTGCACTAGTCTGCATTCCCACCAGCAGTGCACCAGGATTCCTTTTTCTCCACATCCTCTTTAGCACTTGTCATTTGTTGATTTGTTGATGAAAGCCATTCTGACAGGTGTAAGATGGTACTACATTGTTATTTTGATTTGTATCTTTCTGATGATTAGTCACTTTGAGCATGTTTTCATGTGTCTTGGCCTTCCTCTGTCTTCCTTCAAAAAATATCTATTTAGATCCATTGCACATTTTTATTGGTTTGTTTATCCTTTATAAATTTGTATGAGTTCGCTGTAAATGTTGAAGATTAAAATCTTGTCAATTATTACATTGGCAAATATGCTCTCCCAAGCTGTGGACTTTCTACTTACTGTTTTGTTGATGGTTTCTTCTGCTGTGCAAAAGCTTTTTATTTTGATGTAGTCCCATTTGTTTATTTTCTCTTTAGTTTCCATTGCCCTAGGAGCAGTATAAGTGAAGAAACTGCTTTGTCATATGACTAAGATTTTGATGCCTGTGGGTTCCTATGGTATTTTTATGGTTTCTCATCTTATGCTTATGTCCTCTATCCATTTTGAGTTTATTATTTAGTTTATTTTGGTGATCTAGTTTCATTTTTTTGCAGGTATCTGTCCAACTTTCCCAAGACCATTTATGGAAGAAGCTGTCTTAACTCCACTTTATGTTCATGCCTCTTTTTTTATGCTTTAAAAAAATCCTTATTGTTTTGTTTATTAATTACATCATTTCTCCTTTTTTATCCCCCTATAGCTCCACTCCACTCTGTACCCATTCCACCCTCCACCCTCACCTTCCCCTCCCCACTGTCCTCTCCCATTGTTGCAAGATTTTTGTCCAGTCTCTTGCTGTACTTCCCACACCCCTTTTCTCTCCAAGAGTTGTCAGTCCATTCCCTCTCTATGTCCATGATTCTGTTATATTCACCAGTTTATCCTGTTCATCAGCTTATTAATTCACTTGATTTTTAGATTCATTTGTTGAAAGATGTGTATTTGTTCATAATGTATATTTTTACCTTTTTCTTCTTTCTCTTCTTAAAGAATATCTTTCAGCATTTCATATAATATTGGTTTGGTGGTGATGAACTCCTTTAGCTTTTTCTTATCTGATCTTCAATTCTGCATGATAGCGAAGCACTTTATCTGATCTTCAATTCTGCATGATAGCTTTGCTGGATAGAGTAATCTTGGTTGTAGATTCTTGCTGTTCATCACTTTGAATATTTCTTGCCACTCCCGTCTGGCCTGCATCATTTCTGTTGAGAAACCTCCTGACAATCGTATGAGTACTCCCCTATAGGTAACCAACTGTTTTTCTCTTGCTGCTTTTAATATTCTCTCTATATCTTTTGCTTTTGGCATTTTAATTATGATGTGTCTTGGTGTGGTCCTCTTTAGATTCCTATATTTTGGAGTTCTGTGTACTTCTTGGGCTTTTAAGTCAGCTTCTTTCAGCAGGTGGGGGAAGTTTTCAGTCACTATTTCTTCAAGTAGGTTTTCATTACCTTGCTCTCTCTCTTTTTGTGGCACCCCTATAATTCGGATGTTGGTATGCTTGAGGTTGTCCCAGAGGCCCCTTACACTATCTTCAATTATCTGAACTCTTTTTGTTTCTTGCTTTTCCAGCCGAGTGGATTTTGCTTCTTTGTATTTCAAATCTTTGACTTGGTTCTTTTGACCCTCTGGACTGTTTTTAGGACTTTGTGTAATATTTTTTATTTCAGTCAGTGTATGCTTGATTTCTAGTTGCTCCTTTTTCATATCCGTGAGGGTCTCGTTCATATCCTCAGAGGTCTCATTCATTTCCTGGTTGGTCTTGTTTATTTCCTCGTAGTTCTCATTAAGTTCATCGGCCTTTTCTAGGAACCTCTTGAAAAGCCTTATAACTGGGGTTTTGAACTCTATGTCTTGTCGTCTTTTCTCCTCCATTTCTTTCACACCTGATTTCTTTCCATATCTCTGCATGGTGGCTGCTTTATGTGGTAGATGTCCTCTAAGGGTCAGTGGTACAGCCTCCCCAGTTACCTGAGGTGGGTACTCTTACTGCAATTCTTTATGGGTTGTACAGTATTTTTGAATTTAAGCCCAGCTTGTTGTTGTTAGCTCTAGGAGGGTTTGACCTTCAGGCCAATTGGCTGTGAAGGGAGACTGTGTTCAGGTTGGATGGGCAGATTCTCTGAGCTGAGCAGGCAGCTTCAGTGTCAGCTGTGTCTTATGTGGGGCTCGCATGTGTGGGGCTCTGTTGGATCAGAATGTTTGCAGGCACCTCCAAGAGAAAGCCGCTAGTCTCTACCACTTGCCAGACAGCTCTGCCTCTCCCCAAATGAGTCTGCACACCCAAAGTCTCGCCCAGGGTTGTAAAACAAAGCAGTCGGGTGGTTTCTGGGAGGGCAGGGGAAGCGCAAGTTTCCAGGGAACAAGTCGGTGTCTGTGCTGTCGCACAGTTTACCTGCATGCAAACTTCTTTTCCAAGTGACCGGGTTTCTCCGCAGACTAGGAGACCTCTGCTTTGTCCAGCTTCCAGGGTGCATCCCCAGGACCTCGGACCTCGCCTGGCACTGGAGAATCCGTGCAGTGGGATGTATCCACGTCCCCTGGATCTTGGACCACGCCTGGCGCTGGGGAATCCGTGTAGTGGGTCTCCGCCCTCCCCGTTGGCGAAATCCAGCCGTGGTTGCTGCTCCAGCCCTACAGCCCGTGTGCGTGATCAGGATGGCTCCTAACCTGTTTCCATGCTATCTTCAAGGCTGTGCTCCCACTGCTCTTCTGAGTCTCAGTGTCCCACCTTTTCTTTTATTTGTGGAGTTTTCACTCAGCCAGCTTTCTGGTGATTCTGGGTAATGTTTGTTTTGTTGTTATGTTGTTGTATTTGAATTGTTGCATGGGGCAGAACAATAGGTGTTTACCTATGCTGCAATCTTGGTTCTCTCCCATGGTTATGCTTTTCGTTCATGCCTCTTTTGTCAAATATTAATTGAGCATAGTGGTTTAGGTCAATTTCTGGATTCTCTATTCTATTTCATTTATCTATATGTCTGTTCTTATGCCACTACCAGGCTGTTTTCAGAACAGTGGCTTTGTAATACAGCTTGATATCTGTATTCAGATCCCACCTACTTTGTTCTTTTTCAGGGTTACCACAGATTCAGTCTTTTTTTATTCCAGATTAATTTTTGGAAAAATTATTCTAGGTATGTGAAATATGCTGTTGGTATTTTAATGGGGAGTGCATTGCATCTATAGATTGCTTTGTGTAGTATGAATATTTTGATGATGATGATTCTACCAATCCATGAACACGTTATGTTCTTCCATCTATTTATGTCTTCCTCTATCTCTTTTTTCAGTGTCCTGTAGTTTTCTAAATATAGGTCTTTTACCTCCTTAGTTAAGTTTATTCCTAGGTATCTTAATTTTTTTTGTGTAATGGTAAATGGGATTGCTTTTTTAGTCTCTCTTTCTGTAAGTTCATTATTGGTGTATAAATATGCCATAGATATCTTTGTGTCAATTTTGTATCCTGCTACATTGCCAAATTAATTTATTAAATCTAGTAATTTCTGATGGAGTCTTTAGGGTTTTCTATGTATAGAATCATCTGCAAATAAGGACAGTTTTACTTTTTCTTTTTCCAAGTTGGATGCCTTTTATTTCTTCTTCTTGTCTGATTGCAATTGCTCGTACTTCTAGCACTAGGTACCCCTTTTTCTTAATCCACTCATGCTGATGGGCACTTAGGCTGTTTCTAAATCTTAGCTATGGTAAATTGTGATGCTATGAACATAGGGTTGCATATATCCTTTCTGGTTGGTATTTCTAGTTCTAACTTTTAAAGAAAGCGATCAGCAGACTTTTTTATAAAGGATCAGAAGAAATATTTTAAATTTGCAGATCATAGAGTTGCAGCTATTTAATTCTGCCTTTATGGTGCAACAGAAGCCATAGATTGAACCAATGATTGCAAAAGCTTTCCCCAAAATAGAAACAAACAAACGAAATCGGTGATGGACCAAATTTTCCCCGAAGGCTGTACTTTGTTAATCCTTTTTCAGAATGATATTTGTCTCAGGTGAAGAGAGGATAAGCTTAGCAATACCAAAACAAAAGCCAGACCCAATACTCTTCTTATTGTAAGCAAAGAATTTGGGTTAGGGCCACAGTCTGACTTTCCTTTCAGTCATCTTTTTTCCTATATCCATTGAAGGGCTACTCTCAAAAACCTCTTTTGAGCATTATTAATTGAGTTGATCTGTACATTAATATAACACTTAAAAATATTAACTTCAGGTCACAATTATCTAATAAAATAATTGATTGTAATAAGCAACAACAACAACAACAACAAAAACCTATGAGAGTGCAATTATATTTTACCTTCTCTCTGCATTTACCATCTTTGTTTTCATGGCTTCAGCACAGGGAAATCGTTTCTAAAAAATGCTGCACAACATTTGCCTGTAAATTAATTATAGCATAACCATCACCCCATTCTTTCTGGTGACTGTACAAGTAGGAAAATGTTCCTACTGAAAATAAAAGTTTCTTCTTATTTTGAAGCTTTGAGTAATAAAGGTCAGAAAACAAGTCAGTAAGGGGAAGTGAAAGTTTAGAATTCCCAGAGAACCCTAAACTGTTTTCTGAATAATTTGGCTGAAATCATGTGGTAAACTTTAGGTTGCAAAATATAGATCATACGACCCAACCGTACTATGTTCTGGTTCAGCTTAATGTAGAAAATCATGATTACTGTATTGAACAGTGATTTTTTTAAATGCTGAACTTCTTAGATGAAAAAATAATATGCTCCCTGGATAGAACTAAAATACTATAATTATGTATTTTCATATTTTCCTAACATTATCTAGATTGTGCAACAAGTCAACACATGCTATTGTATTATCTCAGTTGTATTTACTTTCTATTTGGAGTCAAGACCTTTAATGAAGTTGTTTTATAATAACAAGAATCCATCCAAGGCTTTAAGTGATACTGGTGCTCGTGGAAAAATCCACTGGGAGTTGATAGGGTTGTAAGTAGCATTTCAACCAAACTGCAGGTATAGTATTCAATAAAACTGCCAGCTTTTGCATTCAAGGTGTATTTATGGGCAGAAAAATAACTTATAAAAATGGCATCATGGGACTCAATATTTATTCTGTTTCAATGATTTCCAGATCAAATTTGCTCAGTTTACAAATTAAAAGATGACTTTCTTCCTAGTTGTCAGTCCAAGAAATTCCCATTAGGATAAAAACAAAGCTTTATTTGCTCACCTTTGAAACTATCATTTGGAATGAAATTTCTGTAATCCAAGCTTTAGATCAGATCATGTTGCAGCATAAACCAAAAATTGCATTAGTTTTACCAGCTTCACCAACATTTCTGATACATTAGTTGCTTTCTGCCATTACATTGAAATTCCTATCGTGCCTTTTTGTCAGAGGTTAAAAATTAGTTTTAAATTGCATTAGTAAAGAGCAATTTAGTATCGTAAATTATTTTTCTACAACTCTTAAAACATTGTGGAATTCTCATTCAGACTGGATTCCTAGATGTAACCATATTTTAGGTAGCTCTTAAACTATGTATCACACATTGCAGCAATAGCTACCAAAGATTCAGTTAATAATGTTATAGCTAGACATGGTGATTGCAACTTTTCAAAGGTCTATCTAAAATCTGCTAGACCAGAATGATTAATCACATTGAATCATAGTATGTTGGGTATAAAAGAGAGAACATAAAAAAGTATATACTAGTTAATTAAAACTGGTGAATTTAAAGTTAAAAAATAGTACATGTAATTCAGTTTATTCTTGCTCTTAGAAATGTTGGATATTTTCACAAATGTATAAAGATTGGCAATAATCTATTTGTGAACTATTATGCTATTTGCTCTGCATGAAAATTTGAAATACTGACAATTTAAAAAGTCAACTGACAATACAGAAAAAGAAAAATCATAATAAAATAAGGACTACAGACCATATAGTTACTTACTATCATAACTAGTATATTAGTTTTTTATTGCTGTGCAACATATTACAAATACTTAGCAACTTAAAACAACACTCATTTATTAGCTAATAATTCTGTGAGTCAGAAGCCTGTCATGATTTGTCTAGGTTCTCTACTCAGGGTTTCACAACGCTGAAATCACAGTGATGATTGAGCTGAGTTCTTACCAAGAAGCTTTTGAGAAAAATTCCCTTTCAACATCTTTGTTCTTTTGTTTGCAGAGTTTAGTTCCCTGTGATTATAGGACAAAGTTTCTCATTTCTATACTGACTGTAGATAGGAGGCCACTTAGCTGTTAAAAATCACCCACATTGTATATAATATGTTCTCCTCCATATTCAAGCTAAACAGGTCAAATCTTCATGCTTCAAATCTCTGATATCCTCTTCTACATTTATTCAAACAAAATTCCTTATTTTAAAGGTTATATGTTATTAGGTCTTGATTTCTCTATCTCAAGATAAGCTTTACCATATAGCATAACCTAATAATGGAGTAATCCATAATGTTCATAGTCTCAGGTACTGTACAGAATGTGTACATGAGGGTGTATGAAGCAAATCTTGAGGGTCATTTTATAATTATGCATACAAGACTAAGAAAAATTAAACTCACTATTAATTTAATAATTTGTTTTTAAGCACCTACTGTGTGTCGGGCACTATTCATATTGCAAAATTTATACTCTATAGTGTAAATATGAGATTAAGGTATATTCTATATTGTAAATCTGTAACAATATATTAGAAGTGCTTAGAGCACACTTTGGGATGAAACAGGCCAGAGTTAAATCCTATTCTTACACCACTTACTGGCTGCATAATCTTGGCTAATTGATTTCTATGCAATTCGGTTTCTTTATAAAAAAAAAAACTAGAAAAAATAATGATATCTATTTCATAGGATTTTTCTGAGGATTGAGATAATTTCATAAACATGATTAGTACAATCCTAACCCATATTAATCACGTAATAACTCATGACAAAAAGTGTTACACAATATTTTAAAATACATATGACAATTTGGTAAGGGGGTCTTTACATTTTTCTTCTTTGCAAGATCTAGTTATGAATACTTTATATTATCCTGGTTTTCCTTTCACTACATAATTCCTCCTGAAGATATGTTGATATCTGTGTCCATGGCAACACCTTCAGTAAGTCAGCAGTTACTGTAATTCACATCAAACTTACCATTAACTGAGGCCAGTAATGTAGACCCTTTATCAAGAGAGAATGGAAGCTCTGTGGTGCTTGGATGATCTCAGTTCAGATTTTTTTTCAGCTAAATTATCTCTTAAGGATCATTCTTCCTCTTAATATAGTAGAAATTATAAAACACACACATGCATATACTCACCGTGTTCATCATAATTGTACCTCAGAATTAAAGAAGCAGTGATGAGAATCTATTAAAGTCTTCCACTGTGTCCTTTATTTCATTGATGTCATTTTCACTTACTTTTGATTCTTTTTCATGTTGGTAAAATTCTCATTCAGCTCTTTATATGTCTCATTGAGTTGTGTGTAATTGTCATCCAGATGTTTGAGCATCCTTATAACCATTATTCTGAATTCTTTCTCTGACCAATTACTTGTCTTCATTTAATTTACTTCCTTTTCTGCCAATTTCTCTTTTTCTTTCCCTTGGTCATTGTTTCTTTGTCTCCCCAATTTTGCTGTGCCTTTTTAATTGTTTCTATGTCAAATATCCAACTGCTATGCTACCCAGGTTATTTTGGGGGTGGTCCTATGCAGTTGGTTATTTGTGTGATACAGTGGTTCAGTCTCTAAGGTCTCCTGAGCTCAGTGTTCTAGTGGAGTGCCCTGCTTGATCTATTTGGGTTCTCCTGATGTAGTTGGGTCTTGAATATTAGTTTCTTATTCATGAATGAAGTCTTGTCACAGGTTGTCTGACTTTGTGACTAACCCCCTGCCTCATCATTCAAGCTGTTGTGGATATAATTGTGGTTCTGGCTCTATGTCAAGGGTTGCCTGACATCTCACTGGCATGCAATCACTGTAAGACCCTGGAGTCAACAGCCTGGGAGGAGGGCTTCTTAGGGTCTGATGCTGCAGCAGTGTGACTCTGGAATGTGTGGTGTGAATCTTGCTGGGGTAGCATCACTCTGAAAATCATGGCGAGAATCTTGGAGCCCGTGATAGTGAAGGACAAGTGTCCCAAAGTCTGTGAATGAGGCACCAGGACTCTCGCCAGGGTGGCTTCACTTTGCAAATCACAATGGATCCATGAGCCAGAAACTGGGTGCCAGAACCAGCGGTCATCAGTCATACAGCACCTGAAAGGGGGGTGAGGATTGATGAAAAAATAGACAGAAAGCAGAATGGGATCGGGAGGTCTGCAAATCAAGTCTGCAGCCCCGAGGTTATTTTTCTCTACTCTTTTATACAATGCTGGTTACATATCACACAATTCATCATTCCCATAATGTGGCAGGCAAAACTATACTCTTTTATTACATGTTTTCCCACGAAATCCCTTATCTTAACTAACTCCTTTACGGCCATACCTTCACCCAAGAAGTCACTTAAATTCATTTCCATAGATAACCTAGCTATTTACACAATGATACTTGCTGAAGGACAATCATGCTTACTAAACTATTATTATGCTTAAAGGTCACTAATGCTCTAGGGGGCAGAAACTATAACTATTATTATGCTTAAAGGTTACTATTCTCTAGGGGGCAGAAAGTATAACTATTATTATGTTTAAAGGTTACTATGTTCTAGGGGGCAGAAAGTATGACTAATCTTAAGAGCAGGCAGGCCACTTTGTGAAACCTGCCCTCACAGGGACTTTGTCCCACACTGGGGATGCAGAAATCTCAGAGTCTGTGGCTGAAACAGTGCAACCTTGGCCAGAGAGGCAAGCCCTCAGCAGTCACTGAGGTTTCCAGAAGCCCAATAGAGGAAAGTCATGGCATCTGCTGATGAAGTTGTTCTCATGACTATAGACGAATACACTCAGAAAATCACTAAAGGTCCCAAGATCCAGCATCCAGAGAAGTGGTCATCACAGGATATGCTTATGGAGTAGTATGACTGAGGTGTCCAGAAGCCAGCAGTGAGGGAAAAGGAAGTCGCAGGGTCTGCTGCTGGAGACATGCAACCTTGGTTGGAGAGGTGCATACACAGCAGCTCACTGAGGGGCCCAGGAGCCATCTGCCGAGGAGTTGGGCTCATGGGATCTGCTGCAGCAGCAGTGCAACCTCAGTGTCCAGAAGCCAGCAGCTCAGTGGGGGTGAGGGGAGAAGTCATGTGCCTGAGCCACATGCCTGAGGGGCCCAGGAGCCTGCTTCCAGGTGGTGGACATCCTGGGGTCAGTGCTTCTCCAGGAAGGGCAGCACAAGTTTTGCTGAAGCGGTTGCAGGGTCCCGAATGGTGGAGCAGTGTCCAAGGCCAGTCTGGGTTGTGGTGAGGCTGGTTTTCTAGTGGAGGCCGCTCCCCCATTCAAGATGGTGTGGGCTATATGCCCAAGCCCCACAGCCTCAGGAGTGCCCACAGTGGTGGCAGGGGCTCCCCATCTAGGAAAGCCTGCTCTGCCAGCCCCCAAGATTCTTGCAATATTTAACTCTCCCTCATTCACACACGCACACACCACACATGCCCCTTTCACTCCCTCAATCATTTACACCCTATCTCTCACTGCCATCCTGTTAGCCACCATCTTGATCTTCCCAAGTAGACTCATATTTTACATTCTTGAATTAATTATTTTCCACATGGCTTTTGAGAAATAGACTTGCTAGAGAACCTTCAAGGATGACACCCATCTATATCCAAACATTTACCAATGCAGGATATTGAGCATCTCATTCAGAAATTGAATTTAAGAAAATATAGATGACATTACTCTTCTCATTTTATAGTGATTTTCTTTAGTGCTGAGATTATACAATAGAGGACTGTTTGGAGCTTATATTCGGTGGTATTATAATCTACTATAGTCTTAAATTAATGATTAAATTTATGTATTAAAAAGAGCTGTTCCAATCAATACCACACTTTCCAATCCCTTTGAGAAGGGTTTCTTGTCCAGAGGGATTCAAAGCTGGCAAAGTTTATCAAAGAGGATGCTCCATAAAATGTCATTAAATACATACAGCAGTGGGCAAAAGTAGGTTTACAGTTGTTGATATGGAGAAATACATGCAGGTTATGGTTATTACAATAGCTTTATTAACTCAAAGAATGTCAGAATGTCACAACATAAACCTACTTTTGCCCGACTCTGTACATACATGCACACATCAGTGTGGGCTATTTGATGTTTGGGTATTTTATTCAAGATAACTTGTCTCCAGAACATTCTCCTCTAGATACTCAGAGTCTTTTTTGGAGCCCTTAAATAGGCACTGATGTACATAGACATTCAACTCCATATTTGGGTCATCAAATTAATGATTTAGTAAACAACAACATCACAGGGAACTATTTTTTGAGGTATTCAACAGATTCTGAAGCAGTTCAAAAAAGTTCTTACTCAGTGGATTAGCAATCTAAGTAAGCGCCTAATTTTGAAAATTGAGTCTTGTGTGTCATTTACTAAGCAAATAACTGATTGCAAGATTAGGGTAAGGAAAATAAGGGATAAGAACTAAACAAAAAGCTTAATATAAGTTACTTGGTGAATCATACTGATAGTAGAATCTAGCAAACATGATATAATAGTATGAACAGTTTAACAGGATAAAATGACTTTTGGGCTCACTGAAAACATGTCATTTTAATTAAATACAGATAATTGGAGAAGCATCATAGGTTTCTAGTCTAGCATAAGTGGACTAGAAAGATAATTTTATCAGCCTTTAGTGCATTTCATCAACGACTTCTGGTTCTTCCCCTGGACAAATGACCGAATTATTCTATCCTGCCTCCTTATAATTGGATGTGGTTACATGACTTTTTTTGGTCACTGAAATATGAACAAAAGTGATTTGTGTCATTGTAGGTGGAGTCAGTGGGCAATGCGCTGACTTCTCTCCTTTTCTCTCCCATAATGACAGGCAATGCTTTTTATTGTAGGGACTTAGGTACCCTGGGTAAATGAGAAATAAACCATGATCTTTTAAACCAATGAAATATTGAGGTTGTGTTTTTCCATACTATATTCTCTTAGCCTATTCTGATTATTATGAGGGCCATAATATATATTTCTGAATAGGAGAGGAAATGAAAAGCTAATTATAATGAAGCCATATTTTTATATGAAAGGTAATGGACACAACATCTAGCTCCTTTCTTAATGAATTAAGTAAAAATACAGAACCAAACACAACCTCCTATATCTAGATGCAAAAGTTGATGTGTGCATTTGCATAAATTAGTAATTGTTTATTTATACTTTTATAAAAGATTGATATTAAAGAGAGTTTTAAAAAATGAATAAAACATACAAAAATTAAGACTACTGGAGCATCATGTCATAGTACAGAAAAAATCATTCATATAACTGTTGTGATTATGTCCTACAACTATTGCTGTTTTTCAGCTGACATATGAGAAGACAGAATTTATCCTTGAATAGTCAAGATTTCAGTATGGTGACATCATTTTATTTTTTTATCTTTATTGTTCAGTTTATTAATTACATTGTTTCCTTTTTATTTCCCCTTATAGCTCTCCTCCACAAGGTACCCAACCCACCCTCTGTCCTCCCACCCCCCACTGTCCTCTCCCATAGTTGCATGATTTTTGTGCAGTCTCTTGCTGCATCTCCCACACCCCTTTTCTGCCCAAGAATTGTCAGTCCATTCCCTCTCTATGTCCATGATTGTGTTATATTCACCAGTTTATCATGTTCATTAGATTATTAATTCATTTGAATTTAGATTCATTTGTTGATGGATGTGTATTTGTCGTTCATAATTTACACTTTTATATTTTTCTTCTTCCTCTTCTTAAATATCTTTCAGCATTTCATATAATATTGGTTTGGTGGTGATGAACTCCTTTAGCTTTTCCTTATCTGCGAAGCACTTTATCTGACCTTCAGTTCTGAATGATAGCTTTGCTGGATAGAATAATCTTGGTTGTAGATTATTGCTATTCATCACTTTGAATATTTCTTGCGACAGCTGTCTGGCCAGTATCATTTCTGTTGAGAAATCCGCTGACAATCGTATGGGTGCTCCCTTATAGGTAACCATCTGTTTTTCTCTTGCTTCTTTTAATATTCTCTCTTTGTCTTTTGCTCTTGGCATTTCAATTATGCTGTGCCTTGGTGTGGTCCTCTTAGGGTTCCTATATATTGGGGTTCGGTGCACTTCTTGGACTCCTAAGTCAATTTCTTTCACCAGGTGTGGGAAGTTTTCGCTCACTATTTCTTCAAATAGGTTTTCATTGTCTTGCTCTCTCTCTTTTTCTGGCACCCTTATAATTCCGAAGTTGGCATGATTGAGGTTGTCCCAGAGGCCCCTTACACTATCTTCAATTTTTTTGGATTCTTTTGGTTTCTTGCTTTTCCAGCTGAGTGGATTTTACCTCTTTGTATTTCAAATCTTTAACTTGGTTCTTGGGGTACTCTAGAGTACTTTTAGGTCTTTGTATAATATTTTTTATTTCAATCAGTGTATGCTTAATTTCTGGTTGGTCCTTTTTCATATCCTTGAGGGTCTCATTCATATGCTTGAGGGTCTCATTCATTTCCTTGTAGATCTCTTTCATTTCCTTGTAGGTCTTGTTTATTTCCTTGTAGGTCTCAGCCTTTTCTAGGAGCCTCTTGAGAAGCCCTATAACCGTAGTTTTGAATTCCATGTCCAGTCGTTTTTTTTTCCTCCATTTCTTTCACATCTGATTTCTTTCCATGTCTCTGCATTTTGGCTGCTTCCCTGAGTCGGTCAATTAGCTTTTTGTGGTAGATGTCCTACAAGGGACAGTGGCTCAGCCTCCCCAGTTACCTGAGATGGATATGGGTTGCACTGTCTTGTTGAAGTTAAGCCCAGGTTAATCGTTGTTAGCACTTGGAGGGGTTGACCTCCAGGCCAATTGTCTGTGAAGTTCAGCTGTGCTCAGGTTGGATGGGCGGAGTCTCTGGGCTAAGCAGACAGCATCAGCTCCGCCCTATACGGCCCCAGGGACTCTGTGCTAGGGGCAATGGCCACCAGCACCCCTAACAGAGAGCTGCTGCAGAGCTCCACCAGCTGCCTGAGAATTCAGACTCTCCCCAAATGAGTCTGCACACCCAACATCTCACCCAGGGTAGCAAAACAATGCAGTCTGATGGTTTCGCAAATGAGAGAGCAAGTCATGAGCACTCTCTGCGTGGTCATGCAGGTGCGCTGTTCCCAAGTTCAACCGCACTCTGCACAAGCTTGCCCTCTCCACAAGCCCGCAGACCCCTGTAGCACCCAAGCTTCTGCGTGCCCTCCCACTGTCCAGTTTTTACCCTGTATGATTGTGGGTTCCCTGGACTTCTCCCAGAGCTGGGGGATCAGTGCAGTGGGAAGTCTTTGTCTCCCCCATTTGAGAAAACCAGCTGGGTTTTCAGCCGCCCGCCCTATCCGTTGGCACACGCTCCAAACCTCTCTCTGCATGTATCTTCATCGCTGTCCTCAGCCACTCCTCTGAGTGACAGTGTCCTATCTTCTCTTTTATTTGTGGAATTTTCACTCAGTCAGCTTTCCGGTGATACTGGATGGTGTTTGTTCTTTCGTTAAGTTGTAGTTTTGAAATTGCTGTGTGGGGCAGCAAGATAGGTGTTTACCTATACCACCATCTTGGTTCTCTGGTGACATCATTTTAGAGTTTTACCTTATATATTAAAAGTAACTATGAAAAGTATATAAGCATAACCAATGGATACAAGACACTGGGGGGGGGGAGGCAGGTAAGGGCATGTGCTAGGGGCTAGGGGAGGCCAGGGGGAGGTCAATGGGGGGGGAGGAAACATATGCACTACTATTTGTAATACTTTAAACAATATATATATATATATATATAACTGTGAAAAACAACAGTTTTAACAAATGAATGTGTATATTGAATTATATTTCTTTATTGACTTTCATTTTAATTTTAGAATCATTTTCTTATTAGAAAGAAAATATTCTTGCTTGAAAACAGAATGTAATTTACATTTTCAAAACCAAATATCCATTTTGAGAAACTTTATATTCATATATGTATATTTAAGTATTTTATGGAATTCCCCACAAATTAGTTTCCCAAATATAAATACCAGTCTTGTCAGTTCTATTTTATTTTACAAGTTCTTCAATTAACATCTATTGAGTATATTTTATGGTCTACAGAATACCCCAAAATAAAAAAGAGAATAGTTCCTAACCCATTAATGATACTTGCATAGTTTTTTAGAATATATATATATATATATATATATATATATATATATATTATATCTTTATTGTTCAGTTTATTAATTACATTGTTTCCCCTTTTTTATCCCCCTATATTTCCCCTCCACCCTATACCTATCACACCCTCCACCCTCACCTCCCCCTCCCCAATGTCCTCTCCCATTGTTGCAAGATTTTTGTCCAATCTCTTGCTGTACTTCCCACAACCCTTTTCTGCCCAAGAATTGTCAGTCCATTCCCTCTCTATGTCCATGTTTCTGTTATAGTCACCAGTTTATCTTGTTCATCAGCCTATCAATTCAATTGATTTTTGGGTTCATTTGTTGATAGATGTGTATTTGTTGTTCATAGTGTATATTTTTACCTTTTTCTTCTTCCTCTTCTTAAAGAATATCTTTCGGCATTTCATATAATATTGGTTTGGTGGTGATGAACTCCTTTAGCTTTTTCTTATCTGCGAAGCACTTTATCTGATCTTCAATTTGAATGATAGCTTTGCTGGATAGAGTAATCTTGGTTGTAGATTCTTGCTATTCATTATTTCGAATATTTCTTGCCACTCGCGTCTGGCCTGCATCGTTTCTGTTGAGAAATCCGCTGACAATCGTATGGGCGCTCCCCTGTAGGTAACCAACTGTTTTTCTCTTGCTTCTTTTAATATTCTCTCTTTATCTTTTGCTCTTGGCATTTTAATTATGATATGTCTTGTTGTGGTCCTCTTTAGATTCCTATATTTTGGGGTTCTGTGTGCTTCTTGAGCTTTTAAGTCAGTTTCTTTCACCAGGTGCGGGAAGTTTTCAGTCACTATTTCTTCAAATAGGTTTTCATTAACTTGCTCTCTCTCTTTTTCTGGCACCCCAATAATTCAGATGTTGGAATGCTTGAGGTTGTCCCAGAGGCCCCTTACACTATCTTCAATTATCTGAATTCTTTTTGTTTCTTGCTTTTCCAGCCGAGTGGATTTTGCTTCTTTGTATTTCAATTCTTTGACTTGGTTCTTGTGGCCCTCTGGACTGCTTTTAGGACTTTGTGTAATATTTTTTATTTCAGTCAGTGTATGCTTGATTTCTAGTTGGTCCTTTTTCATATCCGTGAGGGTCTGTTTCATATCCTCAGAGGTCTTGTTCATTTCCTTGTAAGTATCATTCATTTCCTTGCAAGTCTCATTCATTTCTTGGTTGGTCTTGTTTATTTCCTCGTAATTCTCATTAAGTTCATCGGCCTTTTCTAGGAGCCTCTTGAAAAGCCTTATAACTGTGGTTTTGAACTCTATGTCTTGTCGTCTTTTTTCCTCCATTTCTTTCACACCTGATTTCTTTCCATATCTCTGCATGGTGGCTGCTTTATGTAGTAGATGTCCTCAAAGGGACAGTGGCTCAGCCTCCCCAGTTACCTGAGGTGGGTACTCTTACTGCAATCCTTTATGGGTTGTACAGTATTTTTGAATTTAAACCCAGCTTGTTGTTGTTAGCCCTAGGAGGGTTTGACCTTCAGGCCAATTGGCTGTGAAGGGAGACTGTGTTCAGGTTGGATGGGCGGAGTCTCTGAGCTGAGCAGGCAGCCTCAGTGTCAGCTACGTCTTATGCGGCGCTCACGCGCAGGTCTCTGTTGGATGGGGATGGCTGCAGGCATCTCCAAGAGAAAGCCGCTAGTCTCTTCCCCTTGCCAGACAACTCTGCCTCTCCCCAAATGTGTCTGCACACCCAAAGTCTAGCACATGGTTATAAAATAGATGGTTTCCGGGACCAGGATACACTTTTCCAGGGGGCAAGTCGCGGGTTTGTGCGACCCTTGCGTGCAAACTTCTTTTCCCCGCCTCTGGGTTTCTCCTCAGGCTAGGAGACCTCTGCCACACCCCGCTTCCACGGTGCGTCCCCCGGACCTCGGACCTCGCCTGGCACTGGGGAATCTGTGGAGTGGGACGTCTCCACGTACCCTGGATCTCTGACCTTGCCTAGCGCTGGTGAATCCATGTATCGGGACGTCTCCACCCTCCCCGTTGGCGAAATAACTGGGGCTCCAGTTATTATGGTAGTCCTAAAAGATTTAGAAATAAACACCTGATGCTGTAGAGTCTATTCTCAAACAGGAAAACACAAATTACTTAAACAGGAGACTTTCCTAGAACACACAGCTCAGGCCATATAAGAAACTGCAACACTGAGTCCCACAAAACATCTGCTACATAAGACCACCCTACAAAATCTGCGAGACATAGCAGTTTGATCTAATACATATAAACAAATAAAAAGTAACAGAAGAAATGGAGAGACAAAGAAATAACCCCCAAATGAAAGGAAAGAAATCACCAGAAAAGAAAAAAAATGAAATGGAGGCAACCAATTTGTCACATAAAGATTTCAGAGTAATGGTAATAAAGGTGTTCAAGCAATTCAGTGAGAACTACCAGCAATTTAATAAGAAGTGTAAGGGAAAAAATAAGTATAAGGAAATTAATGAGAAAATTAAGGGACTTAATGAGAGCTACACAAACATGAAAAGAGAGGTTGAAACAAGAATGATATAGCTGAAATAAATAACACCCTGAAAGGATTCAGCAGTAGAATAGAAACATATGAGGACCAAATCAATGAATTAGAAGACTAGGTAGAAAACAAGAACAACAACAAACACCCAATCAGAGCAGGGAATGGGGAAAAAAACTTTAAAAAAAACAGGAGAGCTTCTGGAAGTTTTGGGATAACATAAATGTAACAATATTCACATTATAAATGCACCAGAAGGAGAATCCAATTAAGAAATAGAGAACTTGTTTGGAGAAATAATTGCAAAAATTTCCCTAACCCGGTAAAGGAAAACAACACTTAACGTCAGGAAACAGAGAGTCCCAGGAAAGATGAACCCCCAAAGACCCAAACCTAGGCACACAATAATTAAAATGGTAAACATTAAAGGCAAAGAAAGAATCTTAAAGAGTGCAAGAGAAAGACTGAAAGTTAACCTACAAGAGTGCTACCATTAGACTGTCAACTGATTTCTCAATAGAAAGAATTCAGGTTAGAAGGGAGTGGCATGCAGTATACAAAATAATTAAAACCAGGGAACTGACCTCAAGACTACTCTATCCAGTAAGAATATCATTCAAAATCAAATATGAAATAAAGATCTTCATAGACAAAGAAAGGGTAAAGTTATTTGTTACCACCAAACCTCCACTGCAAGAAATGTTAAAAGGGACAGTATAAGAAGAAATAGAGAAAAAGACAAGAACACAGGCACAAAGAATAAAAATAGAAACAAATAAATACGTATCAATAATAACTTTAAATATAAATGCTCAAACCAAAATAATAGAATAGATGAATGGATAAAAGACATGACCCATATATAGGTTGTCTATAATATATTCACCTCAGAACAAAAAACTCACACAGAAAGAAGTGAAGGGATGGGGAAAATTTTTCCAGCAAATGGAAATGAAAAAAACAAAAAAAGCTGGGCAAACATTTCTCATATCTGACTAAATAGACTTCAAAGTGAAGGCTATAACAAGAGACAAATGAAGGCCACTTCATAATACTAAAGGAATAAAAAGAACAAAGGGATAAATCTGCAATAAACATATAGGCACCCAATGCAAGATAATCCAAATATATAAAAAATAATTCTGGAGGATTTTAAAGGAGAGATGGGTATCGATATAATCATATTAGGGGACTTGAACACCCTAAAGACATCACTGGATAGATCTTATAGAAAATAGAAATCAATAGCTAAAGAATGATCATAAACCAAACACTAGATCAGATGGAATTAATTGACATTTACAGAATATTTCACTCCAAAGCCACAGAATATATTTCTCAATAGCTCACAGAACATTTTCAAAGATAGAACACATGTTAGGATGCAAACTGAATCTCTACACATTCAAGAACATTGAAATAATATCAAGCATCTTCTCAGATCACAATAGCTTGAAATTAGAAACCAACTAAAAAACACTCAGAAATATTCAAACACATAGAGGCCAAATGCATGTCATTAAACAATGAATGGGTTACCAGAGATCAAGATAGAAATAAAAAACTTCCTGGAAGGCACTCGAGCATTCTATATTGGCTCCTCTTGCCCTTTTTTGACAAGAGGGACCCTCTTCTTATAATCCAAATACACATAGCTGTTGCCTGAGCTTTCAGTTCAAGATGTGGCTGAAGCCTCTGAGCGACTGGCACCATGGATCTGTCCCTCGACCAATGGTGTGAGCTGGGCCAACTCTGGAGAAGAAACCTGGGTCCCCAGAGATATGTGATCAGTACCGGGACCTCGCCAGCAGGCGAGGGGGCCCCCAAGGCAGGTGCTGGACGTGGAGGCCACGGGGGCATAGAATACAAAGGAGAGAGAAATGAACCTCACATCACCCGGTTGAGCCCCAGAGGATGGCTGGTTAGCCAGAGACGGGTAAGATTCCTCAGGGAAGGAACAACCTAAGACAGGCACAGTCACAGAGGGGCTAACAGGAGAGAACAAAAAGGTCAACAGAGGTGGGGCACAGACTCTCACCCAAAAACCTTGCAGGGGCTTGAACTTTCACCCCTCCTGAGGGAGGTCTCCTGCTCCCATGGCTGCTTCGCCTCCTATACACAACTCAGACTGGGACCCAGGTGGCAGACAGAAACTCAGCCAGCAATAGCTGCTTTATATCTAAATTCAGTCTAGTATCAGGAATGCTCAAGACCTACTCAAGAATGCAAATATTCCTTTCCACTAATATTTACAGGGTAAACTAAGATTTCTGCTTGAGTATTAAAATTCACAGTAAAATAGTAATCAAGTTTTCAGATTAATTTAAATTGGCCAAGTGAAATAAGTGAATACTCAAGAAAATTTAAGTGTACTGGACAAAAAGCTTTTCCTAAAATATTAACTAAAATATCTATTAGTAGTTCATCTCACTGTGAAATTGCGAAATATCCAAAGAACCTAAAGCAGTCATATTTGTGTGCAAAAATTAGACTTTAAAACTACCAAGACTGCAATATAAAATTTCCAAAAGCCCCCATTAATAAAGAAAAGGGGGGGGATAGTGGGGTAATATCTTATGTAAGGAAAAATATCCTATAAGTAAAATACATCTAGAAAATTCTTACTCCAGAAAAGTAACTTCCATTTGTAAAGCCAACAGCAGGACAACCATGAGAAAACACACATGCTGTCAAAATAAGCCAAAGGAAAATCATTTAGGCAAAAATAAAAAGAATCCCAAGTCTAATTTTCAGAGAAGATCCCTTTGTTAACTTTTGGTCGAGAATGTGTTTGTGTGTTTTCAGAGAACAACTCCAAGACCATGTGTCTTGCTGCGATAGTGAGGAACTGACGGGTCTGTTCCAGTCTTGAGGATGGTCCAGAGATGGGGGACACTGAGGACACCTTGCCATGCTAGTAGTCGGCAGCTGTGCATGGCTATAGGACCAAACCAGAGAGGATGGAACTTGCATTGCCACAATGTGTCCATCATCTGGATACCATTGCTGACATGGACACATAAAGAACTATTTGACATTGAAACTGGGACTTAGAACAGTTGGACATTGAAACTGAGACTGAAGAGGGGGAACCAAGATGGTGGCATAGGCAAAACACCTATCTTACCGTCATACACAGCAATTTTAAAACTACAACTTAATGAAAGAACAAACACCTTCCAGAATCACCAGAAAGCTGGCTGAGTGAAAATTCCACAAATAAAAGTGAAGATAAGACACTGTGACTTGGAGGAGCGGCTGAGGACAGCATTGAAGATTCGAGTGGAGAGAGGTTTGGAGTGCGGGCCAGCGGATAGGGCGGACGGCTGAAAACAGTCCAGTTTTCTCGAACGGGGAGACAAAGACGTCCCACTGGACTGATTCTTCAGCTCTGGGCGAAGTCCAGGGAACCCAGTATCATACAGGGTAAAAACTGGACAGTGGGAGGGCACGCCGAAGCTCGGGTGCTGCAAGCATCTGCTGGCTTGTGGAAAAGGCAAGCTTGCGTGTGACCTTGGGAACAGCGCAGCTGCGTAACTGCATAGAGAGCGCTCACGACTTGCTCTCTCATTAGGGAAACCGTCAGTCTGCTTTGTTTTATGACCCTGGGTGAGACATTGCACATGCAGACTCATTTTGGGAAAGTCTGAATTCCCCGGCAGCCGGTGGAGCTTGGCAGTGGCTCTCTCTCAGAGGTGCTGGCAGCCATTGCCCCTGGCACAGAGTCCCTGGGGCCGTGCGGAGCTAACACTGTCTGCTTGGCCCGGAGACTCCGCCCATCCAACCTGAGCACAGCTGAGCTTCACAGACAATTGGCCTGGAGGTCAACCCCTCCAAGTGCTAACAACGATTAACCTGGGCTTAACTTCAGCAAGACTGTGCAACTCATATCCACCTCAGGTAACTGGGGAGGCTGACCCACTGTCCCTTGTAAGAAGTCTACCACACAAAGCTAATTGACCAACTCAGGGAAGCAGCCACCATGCAGAGACATGGAAAGAAATCAGATGTGAAAGAAATGGAGGAAAAAAAAAACAACTGAACATGGAATTCAAAACTACGGTTATAGGGCTTCTCAAGAGACTCCAACAAAAGGACGAGGCCTGTCAGGAAATAAGCAAGACCGACAAGGAAATCATTGTGTCCTACAAAGAAATGAATGAGACCCTCAAGGATATGAATGAGACCTGCAAGGAAATAATCAAGACCAATGTGGAAATGATCAAGACCAACGTAGAAATGAATGAGTCCTACAAGGAAATGAAGGAGACCCTCAAGGATATAAAGGAGACTCTCAAGGATATGAAAAAGGACCAACCAGAAATTAAGCATACACTGACTGAAATAAAAAAAATATTACACAAAGACCTAAAAGTGCTCTGGAGCACCCCAAGAACCAAGTTAAAGATTTGAAATACAAAGAGGGAAAATCCACTCAGCTGAAAAAGCAAGAAACCAAAAGAATCCAAAAAATTGAAGATAGTGTAAGGGGCCTCTGGGACAACCTCAAGCATATCAACATCCTAATTATAGGGGTGCCAGAAAAAGAGAGAGAGCAAGACAATGAAAACCTATTTGAAGAAATAGTGACCGAAAACTTCCCACACCTGGTGAAAGAAATTGACTTAGGAGTCCAAGAAGCACACCGAACCCCAATATATAGGAACCATAAGAGGACCACACCAAGGCACATCATAATTGAAATGCCAAGAGCAAAAGACAAAGAGAGAATATTAAAAACAGCAAGAGAAAAACAGTTAGTTACCTATAATGGAGCACCCATACGATTGTCAGCGGATTTCTCAACAGAAACGATGCAGGCCAGACGGGAGTGGCAAGAAATATTCAAAGTGATGAATAGCAGGGATCTACAACCAAGATTACTCTATCCAGCAAAGCTATCATGCAGAATTGAGCGTAAGATAAAGTGCTTCGCAGATAAGAAAAAGCTAAAGGAGTTCATCACCACCAAACCAATATTATATGAAATGCTGAAAGATATTCTTTAAGAAGAGGAAGAAGAAAAAGATAAAAGTGTAAATTATGAACACCAAATACACATCTATCAACAAATGAATCTAAAAATCAAGTGAATTAATAATCTGATGAACAGGATAAACTGGTTAATGTAACAGAATCACGGACATAAAGAGGGAATGGTCTAACAACTCTTGGGGAGGAAGGGGGTGTGGGAAGTGCAGCAAGAGACTGGACAAAAATCTGCAACTATGGGAGAGGACAGTGGAGGGGGGTGAGTGTGGAGGGTGGGATGGGTACCAGGTGGAGGGGAAGTGTAGGGGGGAAAAAAGGGAACAATGTAATTAATAAACTGAACAATAAAAATGAAAAAAAAGAAACTGAGACTGAAACATTTTTTGTTCTTATACATTTATTTCTAGTATGCAGAGGAAAGATTTTTTTAAGAAAAGAAACAGGGGAGAGTGATTGATATATAAGCAGAGAGGCATTGAACAGGCTATCAAGCTACAGGGAGAAGGCTGGGGTGGATGAGAGGCGGATGCTGGGGGAGATCAACCGAAGGTCTTATAAGCATGCATATGAGCATAACCAATGAATGAAAGACACTGGGGCGAGGAGTGGGGCAGGTGGGGACATGTGCTGGGTGTAGTGGAGGCTGGGGGGAGGATAATTGGGGGGATGAAAATATATGTACTACTATTAAATATAAGTTATACTGCAAAAAATAATAATAATAAATTAATTAAAAAAACTTCCTGGAAACAAATTAAAATGAACACATTACAACCCAAAATCTATGGGAGGAAGTAAAGGCAGTCCTGAGAGGGAAGTTCTTGGTATCAGAGACCTACCTCATAAAAACAAGGAAAAAAATAAACTATTGAATCCTACAACTTAGGTAGAAAAAGAACAACGATAAATCCCAGAAAGTAGAAGGAAGGAAATAATCAAGATAAGAGCAAAAATAAATAACACAGAATCTAAAAAATATATAGAATGTCAATAAAACCAAGAGCAGGTTATTAGAAAAGATAAACAAGATTGATGAACCTCTTGCCAGACTCACCAAGAAGCAAAGAGAAATGAGAAGGTGGTGGTCAGTGGGTTGGCAATGAGAGAGAGAGTGTGTGATTGAGTGAGAGAAGAAAAGGGGAGTGTGTGGATGTGGGGTGTGTGTGTGTGTGTGTGTGTGTGTGTGTGTGTGTGTGTGTGTGTGACAGATTTCACAGGACTTTTTGGGACCTGGTGGGATCCTAGCTTCACTTCCACCCAGGGTACCCTCAGACACCACCTGGGTCCCTATAATCACTCCTGCCGGGGACTTGATGCCTTTGCTGAGAACCCCAAAATACCAAGACTCCAGTCTCCCCAGCCACAGGCTCCTGCCAGTTCCAGGGCAAGCCCTCCCCCCACACACACTGGCCAGATCCTTTAGCCCCAGATACTGTGACTATGCATGAATAGCCAAACCTTACACAGCAATTCTGGGGTCCATGACAATAAGTGAATAGCCAAGCTTTAAATAGCAAGTTCAAGTGCCAAGCTTTAACTAGCAAGCTCTAGTGCCCCATCCATGTGTGAACAGCCAAGCCTTACAAAGAAACCCCAGCACTGCATATGCCCATGAAAAGCCAAGACTTACAGAGCAAGCCCAGATGCTATGACTGCGCTGGCTACCACCAAGACAAATGCACCAGCCCTGGGTGCTGCTACTGAGCGTGAGCAGCCAAGATTTATGCAGAACACTGGGTGCTTCACACAGCAACCCTGGGTGCCCCAAATTCACAAATTGCCACTAAGCCTGATGCATTGACCCCCAGTCTGTTGACAGTGTGACCATTTTCCAAGCCCACCAGTGCAGTCACAGGCCCAGAGTAACTCCACACTTACATTACTTGATGAGAGCAAAAATGAGAAGATAAAGAAGCAACCATCAAAGGCAAGAAAAGGTGACATTTCCAGAACAGAAACTAAATGAAGCAGAGGCATGCAATTTGTCGGAAAAGGGATTAAGATAGGGTCATGCAGTGAATAAAATGGATGGATGAGAAAACCAACAACTTATGGAATAACCAAGAAGAAATAAAGAGTGATATAACTACAATTTAAAAAAAAACACTATGGATGGTGCTCGACCCGGCAGAGCAGCATCTCAGGCATGTTGAAAAAGATGTTTTGATCCCTAAAATAATGAGAGAAAAGGCCTGAGAAAGATGTTCTGAAAAAATTCAAGATTTTACCAAATGTTGCAAGGAGTCTGGAATCCTTATGGTAGTAAAATGCCGGAAAGAAAATTCTGCATTAATGTCTAACCTCTTATTATATTGATCCTGCCTTTTATGAAGAATGTAAAATGGAATACCTGAAGGAAGTGGAAGAATTAGAAAAACTGGAATTCCTACCAAGAAAAGGCTACAGAAGCTTCCAACAAGCATGTAGGCAAATACTGAAATGATACTAACTCTATTCATGGAAATCACAATTACCTAAAATAATGGACTCAAGAAAGTGTGTCTGCTTATTCTAAATTATGGAAATATTAATTTTATCTGAAATAAAGGTTTTTTAATTAAAAAAAAAACACGATGGGAGGTTTCAACAGGAGACTAGCAGAAGCAGAGGACAGAATTAATGCATTAGAAGACAAATGCGACAAAATACATCCAATTGGGACTGCAATTGAAGAAAAATATAATAGGCAGGATGGTAGCCTAAGGGAGCTTTGGAATAACATGAAATGAAGCAGCATATGTATAATAAGGGAGCCAGAATTGCAAAAAGAAGAGCAACGGTTTGAAAACCTACTTGAAAAAAATAATATTAGAAATCTTCCCTGTTTGGGGGAAGAAGAAGAAAGTCACACAAACACAAGGAGTCCCAAACATGATGAACTAAAAAAGACCTACCCCAAGACATATCATAATTACTATGGCAAACATTAATGACAAAGAGAGAATATTAAAGGCTGCAAGAGAGAGACAGAGAGTTACCTACAAGGGATCTCCCATTATGTTACCAAATTATTCTCAACAGAAACACATCAGGCTAGAAAGGAATGGAAGAAAATATACAAAGTGATGCAGGGTAGGGGACTGATTCCAGGAATACTCTATCCAGCAAGTCTATTATTCAATATGAAAGGAGAAATGTGGAGCTTCATAGACAAACAAACAAACAAACAAACAAAACTAATGGATTGCAAAACTACCAAGCCAGCAATGCAAGGAATGCTAAAGAAAAAGAAAAATGGTAGAAGGAACACAGGCAGCAAAATAAATAAATAAATAAAAATAGCTACAAACAAGTACCTATCAATCATAACTTTAAAGGTAAATGGCCTAAATGCTCCAATAAAAAGATATTAAATGGCTGAATGAATAAGAAAACATTATCCATTTACACTGAGTGGCCAGTATTATGACCATCTGATGTTTGTAGGCAAATTAGCATATACTGCATCGTATGGAATATGGAAGCCTAAGGCCTGTTCAAACACCTTTGCTGTCTATAGTTACCAAGATAAAACATCTCCAATTCACATAGAAGACACAAGGATTGGACAGTTGATCATTGGGAAAAAAGTCATGTGGTCAGATGAATCGTGCTTCCAGTTGCATCATGCAGATGGAAGAGTGAGAATTTCATGGAAACAGCATGAAAGCATTCACCCCACATGCATGAGAATAAGCCTTAAAGCTGGAGGAGGCAGTGTTATGTTTTGGGTCATGTTTTCCTGGCATAATTTGGGCCCTTTAATTAGTGTGGGACAACGTCTGAATAGCACAACATGCCTAAGTATCATTGCTGATCAAGTTCATCCTATCATGTTGATGGCATATCCCAATGAAGATGGCTTCTTCCAAGACAATGAGCCCTGTCACGGTGCTCATATTGTGCAGGAGTGGTTTTAAGAACACAAGGGAGACATTACCTTGCTTAGGTGGGCCCCACAATCACAAGATCTCAATCCAATTGAGAATGTGTGGGACAAAGTTAAAAGCCGTCAGACAGCTGGTTCCACAACCATCAAATATCACAGAACTGGACAGTGCTATTCATCAGGCACAATGTCAGATTCCTCACATCACCTTTCAACATCTTGTGGAGTGAATGCTAAGAAAAATCACTGCAGTATTGAAGGCAAAAGGTGGCCCAAGGAAGTACTCATGGGGTGGTCATAAAAATTTGGCCACTCAGTGTATATGCTGTCAACAGGAGAACCACCTCAAAACAAGGGATACACACAGACTGAGATTGAAGGGATAGAAAAATACATTTCAGGCAAATGGAAATGAAAAAAGCAAGGGTAACAATACTTATATCTGACAAAAAAGACCTCAGAGTGAAGGCCATAACAAGAGATTATGAAGGCCAATTCATAATATTAAAGTGATCTATACAACAAGAGGATAAAACTCTGGTAAACATATATTCACCCATTGCAGGAACACCCAAATACATTTAAAAAAACTTCTGGAAAATATCAAGCGAGAGATTGGTAGCAACAGCATCATAGTAAAGAACTTTAATACTACACTGACATCACTGGACAAATCCTTTGAACGAAAAAATCAGCAAACAGCAATTCTAAATGACTCACTAGATCAGATGGACTTAACTAGATGGACTAAACTGACATCTTCAGAACATTTCACCCCAAATGCATATAGGATATTTTCAAAGGTAGAGCACATTTTGGGTCACAAGCAAATTCTGCAAATTCAAGAAGCTAGAAATCATATCAAGCATATTTTCAGAGCACAGGGCAAAAAATTATAAATTAACTACAATAAAAACAATGAAAAAAATCAAACACTTAGAGGCTACATAACATGCTATTAAACAATGATTGAGTTACCAAAGAGAACAAAGAGCAAATTAAAAACATCCTGAAATGTTGTGATAATTAAAACACAATCCAAAACATAAGAGTCACAGTGAAAGCATTCCTGAGAGGGAAGTGATAGCTCTGCAGGCCTATCTCAAAAAAAAAAAAAAAAAGGAAAGAAAATACTGTAATAAATTATTTAACCCTTCAACTTAAAGAATTATAAAGAGGGAATAAACAAAAGAAGCCCAGAGTAAGCAAAATGAAGGGAATAATAAAGTTCACAGAGGAAACAAATGGCATAGAGACCATTTATCCTATGTAATAAAAGATTAATATGCAAATTTGACAGTACCTTCACCACACCCACATGCCATACCAACAGCCACACCCACCAGCCAATCAGGAGCAAATTATGCAAATAAACTCCAACCAAGAGGGCTGCCACCACTGAGAGCAGGAGGAAGGCTTAGGTTTCCCTGGCAACAGAGGAAGCAAAGCTTTCTGCCTGCCTAGGCCTCCACTCAATGTTACAAAGTTTTAATTATAAAAGATATAGAAATGGCAGCAGCCACTGAGCTGGAGAGAATAGAGGTTTGGGTTTCCCTGGCAACAGAGGAAGCCAAGCTTTCAGCCTGCCGTTGCTGGCCTAGGCCTCCACTCTAGGCTACAATGTTTCAAACAGAAATGGCTGCTGCCCCGGAGCAAGCAGAAGGCTTGGCTCCGCTCTAGGCTATAAAGTTTCAATTGTAGATATAGATTAATCCCAGATACCAGGGCCTCTGCTTGGGTTGCTCCGGGGGTGGGGGGGCATGGCTGGCTTGCAAACCTCCACAGGCCCCTTGTCAAGGCTACCCCTCACCCCAAGGGAACCCTCACTATGATCTGGGACACTCTTTATGGCAAACCAGCTGGCCCCCACCCAGGACCAGGCCTCTATCCTATCTAATAAAAGAGTAATTTGCAGATTGACCATCACTCCAACAACACAAGAGGGCTGCCTCCATGTGGCCAAAGATCCTGCCCTCATGTGGACACAAGATGGCCACCACAAGATGGCCAGCAGGGGTGGGCCATTGGAGGTTCCAGGCACTGCAAGGGAGGGCAGTTAGGAGGGATCGGGCCTGCAAGGGAGGGCAGTTAGGGTGATCAGGCCAGCAGAGGAGGGAAGTTAGGGGCAAATAGGCTGGCAGGGGAACAGTTAGGTATCAATTAGGCTGGCAGGGGAGTGGTTAGGGAGTGATCAGGCTGGCAGGCAGAAGCAATTAGGGTCAATCTGGTAGCCAGGCAGGTGAGCAGTTTGGAGCCTGCAGTCCTCCACTGTAAGAAGGATGTCTGATTGCAGGTGTAGGCTCAATCCTATTAGGATCAGGCCTAGACGGGCAATCAGACATCCCTCGAGGGGTCAGGCAGGCTAAGGGACATCCCCCGCCCCCATGCATAAATTTTGTGCACCAGGCACCTAGTATGTGTATACACACAATTGATCAATGAAACTAAACGATGGTTCTTTGAAAGCATAAACCAGATTTATGAACCTCTAGCCAGGCTCACCAAGAAAAAAGAGAGAGGACCCAAATAAATTAAACCAGAATGGAAAAAGATGAACTACCAACCCCACAGACATACAAGGGATTTGTAAAATAAATGCTACACAGAGTTCTACTCCAACAAACTGGACAACCTTGAGGAAATGGACATATTCCTAAGAAATTACATGCTTTCAAAACTCCATCAGGAAGAATAAAAAATCTGAATAGGCTGATAAGTACGATAAAATTGAATCAGTAATCAAAACACTTCCAGCAAACAAAAGCATTGGACCAGATGCCTTCACTGGGCAGTTTCACCAAACATTCAAAAAAGAACTAAAACCTATCCTTCTAAATCTATTCCAAAATATTCAATAGGAAGGTGCACTTCTAAGCTCTTTCTATGAAGCCAGCTTTATAGAAATCCCAAATCCCCAAACCAGGTAAAGACACCACAAAGAAAAAGAATTACAGTCTAATATCCCTGATGAACAAAGATGATTAAATCCTCAATAAAATTCTAGCAAATCAGAAGCAGCATTGCATTAGAAAGATCATACACCATGACCAAGAGGTATTTATTCCAGGGATGCAAGGCTGGTACAATATCCATAACTCAATAAACATGATACATCACATAAACTAATTTAAAGGCAAAAATTACCTAATCACATCAATTGATGCAGATAAGGTATTTGACAATATCGAACACTCTTTCTTAAGAAAACTGTCAGAAGAGTGGGAACAGAGGGATCATACTGAAATAGAATAAAAGCCTTATATGATAAACCTACAACCAAAATATATTCAATGGTAAAAAAACTAAAATCATTTCTCCCCAAGAACAGGAAAAAATACACAGATACCCACTTTTACCACTCCTGTTTGACCTAGAACTGGAAGTGCTAGCCATGATTATTAGACAAGAAGAATAAATAAGATGTATCCAAATTAGAAAGAAGTAAAATTGTCATTATTTGCAGATGACATGATATTGTACATAGAAAACCCTAAAGACTCCATAAAAACCTATTAGAATTAATAAATGAATTTGGCAACATGGAAAGATACAAAATTAACACCCAGAAATCTATGGCTTTTTATACACCAACTAGAGGCCCAAGGCACAAAATTTGTGCATGGGGCTAGGCCTGCACCCTTTCCAATCTGGGACCCCTTGAGTGATGTCTGACTGCTCATTTAGGCCTGATCCCTATAGGATCAAGCCTAAATGGGCAGTTGGACATCCCTCTCAGAATCTAGGACTGCTGGCTCCCAACTGATCACCTGCCTGCCTTCCTGATTGCACCTAACCACTTCTGCCTGCCAGCCTGATCACCCCCTAACCATTCCCTGCCAGCCTGATTGATGCCTAATTCCTCTGCCACCAGGCTCATTACCCCTAACTGCCCTGCCCTCCAGGCCTGGGTCCTCCCCCAACTGCCCTCCCTTGCAAGTCTGGTCCTTCCCAACTGCTCCCCTGCTGGCCATCTTGTGGTGGCCATCTTGTGTCCACATGGGGGCAGCCATCTTTGGCCACATGGGGGCAGCCATCTTGTGTATTTGAGTGATGGTCAATTTGCATATTACTGTTTTATTATTAGATAGGATAATGAATACACAGAAAGAGAAACCTAAAAAAAATCCCATTTACCATTGTACTAAAGAAATTAAGATACTTAGGAATAAACTTAACCAAGCAGGTAAATATCCTATACACATAAAATTACAGGAAGATGAAAAAGAGATAGCAGAAGACATAAACAAATGGAAGAATATACTGTCTTCATGGATTGTTAGAATCAACATCATTACAATGCCCATACTATCCAAAGCAATCTATAGATTCAATGCAATCCCCATTAATGTACCAGCAACAAATTTCAAATTCCTAGGATAAACTATTCATAAATTGTTCTGCAATTTAAAAAGATCCCCAATAGCTGTAGCAATCTTGAGAAAGAATAACAAAGTTGGAGGGAACACAGTACCAGATATCAAGCTATACCACAAATACACTCTTCTCAAAGCTGCCCTGTACTGGCAAAAGAACAGTCATATAGACAAATAAACGAAAACAGACCCAAGCCATTATGCTCAATTAGTATTTGACAAAGAAGACATTAACATATAATGGAGTCAAGACAGTCTCTTCAATAAATGGTGTTGGGAAAATTGAACAGATACATGCAGAAAAAAGAAACTATACCACCAACTTACACTATACAGAAAAATAAATTCAAAATGGTTAAAGACTTAACTTAAACATAAGACAGGAAATCATAAAAATCTTAGAAGAAGCTATAGGCAGAAAAGTAGCAGACATTTGTCATAGCAAAATCTTTACAGATATTGCTCCTAGGGCAATGGAAACTAAGGATAAAATAAACAAATGGGGCTATATCAAAATAAAAACTTCTACACCACAAAAAATACCACCAACAAAATAAGAAAGCCCAGACATGGGAAAACATATTTGCCAATGTTATCTCTGATAAGAGTGTAATGTCCAAAATGTATAGGGAGCTTATACAACTTAACAAAATGAAGATAAACAGTCCAATAAAAAATGGGCAAAAGACTTATGAAAGCATGCTTTCATATGTGACAGATGAAAGCATGCTCAAAGTCACTAATCATCAGAGAGATGCAAAAAAATGACAATGAGGTAACATCTCACACCTGTTGGAATGGTTATCATCAACAAATCAGCAAACAACAAATGCTGGAGAGCACATGGACAAAAAGGAACCCTCCTACACTACTTGTAGGATTGCAGACTTCTGCAACCACTGAGGGAAACAATATGGAGTTTCTTCAAAAAATTAAAAATGGAACTCCCATTTGACCCAGTAATCCCACTTCAAGAATACATCCCAAGAAAACAGAAACACCAATCAGAAAGGACACTCCTATGTTTATAGCAGCATAATTTACATTAGCTACAATTTGGAAACAGCCTAACTGCCCATTAACAGATGAGTGGATTAGAAAAATGTGGTACACAATGGAATACTACACTTCTGCAAAAAAGAAGAAAATCTTACCATTTGCAACAGCATGGTTGGAATTGGAGAGCAATATGCTGAGCAAAATAAGCCAGTCACAGAGAGATAAATATCACATGATCTCACTCATTTGTGGAATATAATGAACAACATAAACTGATGAACAAAAACTGAATAATTCATAGAAGCATCTAACAGACTATTCAACCTATGATGGAAGGCGGAGTTTGAGGTGGTGAGAGGTCAACCAGAGGACTTGTATGCATGCATATGAGCCTAACCAATGGACACAGACAGTAAGCTGGTGTGGACATGAGCTGGGGGAGGGAGGCAGTGGCTGGGGAGAGGTCAATGGGGGAAAGAGGAAACGTATGTAATACTTTAAATAAATAATTCAAAAAATGAAACAAATAGAGAGGACCCAAGTAAATAAAATAAAAAATGAAACAAGTAAAATAAAAAGTGTTCCCACAGAAATATGATAACAAAAAAATCATGAACAACTATATCATAACAAGTTGGACAACATGGACAAAAATTGACATATTCTGAGAAAATGTAATCTTCCCAAATTCTGTCAAGAAGAATCAGAAAACCTGAATGGGCCCATAACTACAGATGATATTTAAGCAGTAATAATAAAAAAAAAACTCTCAGAAAACAAAAGCCCTAATCCAGATGGATTCACAGAGTTTTACCAAACTTCCAAGTAAGATCAAATACCTATCCTCCTCAAACTATTCCAAAAAAATCCAAAAGGAAATAACATTTTCAAGCTTGTTTTATGAGGCTAGCATTAGCCCAATGCCAAAAACAGATCAATATACTACAAAGAAAAATAATTAGAGGCCAATATCCCTCATGAACATAGATGCTATAATTCTCAACAAAATATTTGCAAATCTAATCTAGCAATACATTTAAAAGATCATACACCATGACCAAGTGGGATTTTCTCCGCAGATGCAAAGCTAGTACAATATTGGCAAATCAATAAATGTGATACATCACAAAAAAATTGGAAGACAAAAATCACATGATCATAATAATTGGCAGAGCAAAAGCATTTGACAAAATCCAACACTTTTTTTTAAATAAAAACTCAGCAAAGTTAGAATAAAGGGATCATACCTTAACATAATAAACTCCATATATGACAAATCCACAGCTAAAATCATACTACATGGGTAAAAACTAAAACAATTTCCCCTAAGAACAAAAACAATATAAAGATGGCATGTTTACTCTCCTGTTCATCATTACATTGGAAGTGCTAGCCAAAGTCATCAGAAAAGTAGAAATAAAATGTATCCAAATTGGAAAAGAGGAAGGAAAACTGTCATTATTTTCAGATGACACAAGACTGCTTCATAAACTACTATATTTATTATTATTCGTTTATTACTCATTAATAAATGAATTTGGCAATGAAGCAGGATACAAAATTAACACCTAGAAACCAATAGCATTTTTATACACCAATAATGAATTCTCAGAAAGAGAAACTAAAAAAAATAGCATTTACCATTGCAACAAAAAATACTTAGAAATAAACTTAACCAAGGAGGTAAAAGATCTGTACTTGGGAAACTACAGGTTGCTGAAACAAGAGGTAGAGGCATACATACACAAATGGAAGAATATACCATGTTCATGGATTGGTAGAATGAACATCATTGAAATGTCCATACAACCCAAAGCAATTTATACATTCAATGCTATTCCTATTAAAATACTAGTGGCATATTTCACAAATCTAGAACAAACACTGCAAAAGTTTATTGGAACCACAAAAGACCCCATATAGACACAACGATATTGAGAAAGAAGAAAAATACCAAATAGAAATTTATATTACAAAGCCACTGTACTCAAAATAGCCTGGTACTGGCACAAGAACAGGCATATAGATCATTGGAACAGAACAGAGACCCCAGAACTTGACCCAAGCCATTATGCTCAATGGATATTTGAGGAAGGAGGCAAGAGCATACAATGGAGTAAAGACAGTCTTTTTAATAAACAATTTTGGGAAATAGGATAGGTACATTAAAAAATGAAACTAGACCACCAACTTACACCATACAAATAAATAAATTTAAAATGGAGTTGTGAGTTGTGAAATTATAGAAAAACATCTTAGAATAAGCCTTAGGCAGCAAAATATCAGACGTCCTTCACAGCAATATATTTATAAATACATCTCCCAGGGCATGGAAAACTGATGAGAAAAAAATGAGACTGCATCAAAATAAAATAAAAACTTTTTCACAGCAAAAGAAACCATCAATAAAGTTAAAAGATATTCCACTGCATGAGAGAACATATTTGCTAATGATACATCCAATATGAAGTTAATTTCCAAATTTATAAGGAACTCATACAAGTTAACGAAAGGAAGACAAGCAAACTAATTTAAAAATGGGCAAAGGACTGAAATACATATTTCTCCAAAGTGGACATACAGAAGGCCAAGAGACATGAAAAATGCTCAAAGTCAATGATCATCTGAGAGACCCAAATTAAAACAACCATGATATATCACCTCAAACTTGCCAGAATGGCTGTCATCAATGAATCAACATATGACAAGTGTTGTCAAGGATGTCGACAAAAGGTAACTCTAATACACTGCTTATGGGAATACAGACTGATGTAACCATTATGGAAAACAACATGGAGTTTGCTCAAAAAATTAAAAATAGAACTCCCATTTGATTTAATGATTCCACTTCTAGGGACTTATTCTAAGAAACAAACAAACAAACAAACAAAACAGAATATATACACCTCTCTTCAAAACAGCACAATTTACAATAGCTAAGATTTGCAAATAGCCCAAGTGCCCATCAGCAGATGATTGGATAAAAACAAAACAAAACAAAACAAAACAAACAAACAAAAATACAATCTACACAATGGAATGCTATGCGGTGGTAAAAAATAAGGTCCTCTTATGATTTGCAACAGCATAGATGGACCTGGAGAGCATTATGCTAAGTGAAATAAGCCAGTCAGAGAAAGATAAGCATTACATTATCTCACTCATATGTGGAATCTAATGAACAAAATATACTGATTAACAAAAGCAATCCAGAGACATAAACCATGAACAAGCTGATTAATGTCAGGGGGGAGGGGGGAAGATTAACAAGTGATATTATATGCGTATATGCATAACCCATGGACACAAAAAATGGTATGGCAGAGGATTGGGAGTGGAGGTGTGTAAAGAAGGGAATCAATGGTGGAAAAAAGCAACACAGAAAATACAGAGTGACATCTGTAATAATTTCAACAATAAAGATAAAATTTTAAAAAAACACTTGTGACTAAGTTATGTAGAGCTCTCTATGCTGTTTTAAGAAATGAACCGCATTCTTTGGTGCAGAGCCACCTCTGCCATGTGAATGGTACTAGAAGGGCACAAAAAAGTATAATGAAAGCAGAAAGTCAATTACAGTATGACAAATTAATAACCACTTTAAGAAATTGTTTTAATAGTGAATTTCCAGTTGGAAGAAGTAAAATGCCCATGATTGAATGTGTATTTTCTGCCAAAAATAAATAAATACATAAATTGTATAAAAGAACCATAGTTCAGAGAACAGGCAAGAGCGGAATACCTAGATAATCTCTGAGATTAGAAATGGGGTTATTTGCCCTCTATCTTATTTTATATTTCCTGCTATACAGACTTAGGCAGGGGTTTTCAGGTGTTTATAGCCAGCAGAAAAAGCAGGGCCCTGAAGGTACAGCTAGCTACTCTTTAAGCTAAAGATAGAAGAATTAGGTTGTTGGGGAGATACTTACACCAGTTTCTAAAATATATTTGCTGCCGAAGCTTGTTTGGCTCAGTGGATAAAGTGCCGACCTGCAGACTGAAAGGTCCCAGGTTTGACCCTGGTCAAGGCCATATACCTTGGCTGTGGGCACATCCCCAGTAGGGGGTGTGCAAGAGGCAGCTGATCCATGTTTCTTTCTCAGCGATGTATCCGACTTTCTATACCTCTCCCTTCCTCTCTGTAAAAAAATCAATAAAATAAATTTTTTAAAATAAAATAAAATAAATAAAAATAAAAGATATTTGCTGCTCTGGTGGTTCATTTGAAGGCAGTAGAGATGCTACAGGCAATATGATACCTGATGAAAGAAACTAAACTTGGGCACATGTAAGCCATACAGACAAGAAATTCAATTCACTGCTATACCTTCTTTTCATTTATTTTTATTTTTGAGAATACTACAGACATTCCAAAATGTATCCTCATTTCCTCCCCTCCACCTGGGTTCAGCCCCACCTCCAAGCCTTCACTACACTATTGTCTGTGTCCATGGACAATGCATATCCTATCTAATAAAATAGTAATATTCAATTGACCTTACCTCTGCTACATCCACAAGCCACACCCACCAGCCACTCAGAAGCAAATATGGGGAAAAAAAACAAAGAAGATGGCTGTGCCCACAGAGAGTAGGAGGGAAGCTTGGGTTTCCCTAGCAATGGAGGAAGCCAAGCTTTCTGCCTGCCCTTGCCAGCTCAGGCATCCGCTCCAGGCTACCAAGTTTTAATTGTAGAAGATACATAAATCCCAGATACCAGGGCCTCTACTTGGGTCACCAGGGGGCATGGATGGCCTGAAAACCACCACAGGCTTCTTGCCCAGGCTGCCCCATGCCCCAAGGTAATCCCCACTCTGATTCGGGACACCACTCAGGGCAAACCAGTCGGCCCCCACCCATGCACCAGGCCTCTATCCTATCTAATAAAAGAGTAATATGCATATTGACCATCAATCCCACATACAAGATGGCTGCCCTGATGTGGTCAAAGATCCTACCTCCGTGTGGACACAAGATGGCCACCACAAGATGACCAGCAGGGGAGGGCAGTTGGGGGCTATAAATCCTGCAGGGGAGGGCAGTTAAGGGTGACAAGGCTGGCAGAGGAGGGAATTTGAAGGTGACTGGACCTGCAGGGAAGACATGTTGTGGGGGACCCAGGCCTGCAGGGTAGAGCAGTTGGGGGGTACAAGGCCTGTGGGGGAGGCCAGTTAGGAGTGACCAGGCCTGCAGAGAAGGGCAGTTAGGGGCAAATAGGCTGGCAGGGGAGCAGTTAGGCATCAATCAGGCTGGCAGGTGAGTGGTTAGGGGTGATCAGTCTGGCAAACAGAAGTGGTTAGGGGCTATTAGGAAGGCAGGTAGGTGAGCAGTTGGGAGCCAGCAGTCCTGGATTGTGAGAGGGATGTCCGACTGCTTGTTTAGGCCTGATGCCACTGGGGCAGTTGGACATATCTTGAGGGGACCCAGATTGGAGAGGGTGCAGGCTGAGCTGAGGGACCACTCCCCTCTTCCCCATGCATGAATTTCATGCACCAGGCCTCTAGTGTGCATATTAGTTCTTTGGTTAATCTCTTAACATCCATCCTCCCATGTTCTTTATGAGATCTGTCAGTCTATTCCTACTTTATTAATTGAAAAAAACTCAAAAAATTCCTAGACAGTTTTGCTCAGTGGATAGAGTATCAGCCTGCAAACTGAGGGGTCCCAGGTTCGATTCTGGCCAAGGGTGCATACCCAGGTTGTGGGCTCATTCCCCAATAAGGGGCGTGCAGGAGGCAGCCAATTAATGATTGTCTCATCATTGATGTTTCTATCTCTATTCCTCTCCCTTCCTCTCTGAAATAAATAAAGAAATAAAAAGAAAAACAAAACAAAACTAAATCACTGCAAGAAACATGACTATATTTGCAATATCATATCAATGGTATTGCTGATAAGTATGTACATCACTTATTCATAATTATTGTGTCATTTTCATATAGATTAGGATGATATTCAAGTGGTAGGAAGCCTTTTCTTTTCAAACTACTGAGAAACTAATATTAGGTTCTGTTCAATTTAATTCAGCTGATGTTCAGCCATCTATATTTTGTTTTTTTTAAATACATTTTATTGATTTTTCACAAAGAGGAAGGGAGAGGGATAGAAAGTCAGAAACATCGATGGGAGAGAAACATCGATCAGCTGCCTCTTGCACACTCCCTACTGGGGATGTGCCCGCAACCAAGGTATATGCCCCCAACCGGAATGGAACCTGGGACCTTTCAGTCCGCAGGCCGATGCTCTATCCAATGAGCCAAACCAGTTTGGCTCAGCCATCTATATTTTCATCATGAAAGTGAATAAGGTAAAAGCATAATAGTATGTTTTGTGTGTTCCTGAGCCAGCATTACAGAATATATTTTTCTCTGACCTCACAGAATCACAGCAGATCTTGGGCCTTGCACACTGATCAGTAGATGTGGTCTTTGCTAAAGAGTGAGTAGGAAAAAGTAGATGCCCTATTGCCATAAAAGTAGGTAATATTCTAGGCCTTCTACAAAATGACATAATTATTCATTTCTTCAGGTTTAAAGTTTAAAATGAGGTGAAGTTCCAGTATAGTTTAAATCCAGTCTTTAGTCTATATTACACATATAACTGTGTTTGATACAAAAGTAAGAATCTCTCAAAAGAATTATGTTAGATGTTCCTAGATTTTTCTGTGAAATAAAATTAATTTTTATCATCAAATAATAAAATTAATAATAACAGACATAACAATAAAATTATTTTATTTTGCAATGCTGATACATGTACATGCCAGATACTGTGCCAATTCCCCTCCCCTTCATTTATAACAAAACTGAAAAATGAGAAAACACCGCAGAATGGGAGTAAAGATAACACAAGGGCCATCTCAGGGGAAGAAGACATAGAAAATGAAGTAAATGACATTAATTAGGAAAAAAGGTAATCCATTTTTCTCTATGTCTTCTTTTTTTTGTTTTGTTTTTTTTCTGTTTGTTTTTATTTCTAAATGTATCTTTATTGGTTTTTTTCTTCAATTTTTTTTCTTTATTGTTCAGTTTATTAATTACATTGTTTCACCTTTTTTTATCCCCCTATATCTCCCCTTCATCCTGTACCTATCCCACCCTCCACCCTCACCTCCCCTCCCCAATGTCCTCTCCCATTGTTGCAAGATTTTTGTCCAATCTCTTGCTGTACTTCCCACAACCCTTTTCTCCCCAAGAATTGTCAGTCCATTCCCTCTCTATGTCCATGTTTCTGTTATAGTCACCAGTTTATCTTGTTCATCAATTCACTTGATTTTTATGTTCACTTGTTGATAGATGTGTATTTGTTGTTCATAATTTATATTTTTACCTTTTTCTTCTTCCTCTTCTTAAAGAATATCTTTCAGCATTTCATATAATACTGGTTTGGTGGTGATGAACTCCTTTACCTTTTCCTTATCGGTGAAGCACTTTATCTGATCCTCAATTCTGAATGATAGCTTTGCTGGATAGAGTAATCTTGGTTGTAGATTCTTGCTATTCATTATTTTGAATATTTCTTGCCACTCGCGTCTGGCCTGCATCGTTTTTGTTGAGAAATCCGCTGACAATCGGATGGGCGCTCCCATGTAGGTAAACAACTGTTTTTCTCTTGCTTCTTTTAATATTCTCTCTTTATCTTTTGCTCTTGCATTTTAATTATGATATGTCTTGTTGTGGTCCTCTTTAGATTCCTATATTTTGGGGTTCTGTGTACTTCTTGGGCTTTTAAGTCAGTTTCTTTCACCAGGTGGGGGAAGTTTTCAGTCACTATTTCTTCAAGTAGGTTTTCATTAGCTTGCTCTCTCTCTTTTTCTGGCACCCCAATAATTCGGATGTTGGCATGCTTGAGGTTGTCCCAGAGGCCCCTTACGCTATCTTCAATTATCTGAATTCTTTTTGTTTCTTGCTTTTCCAGCTGAGTGGATTTTGCTTCTTTGTATTTCAAATCTTTGACTTGGTTCTTGTGGCCCTCTGGACTGCTTTTAGGACTTTGTATAATATTTTTTATTTCAGTCATTGTATGCTTAATTTCTAGTTGGTCCTTTTTTTTTTATCCGTGAGAGTCTGGTTCGTATCCTCAGAGGCCTTGTTCATTTCCTTGAGGGTCTCATTCATTTCCTTGTAATTCTCATTCATTTCCTTGTAATTCTCGTTCATTTCCTGGTTGGTCTTGTTTATTTCCTGGTAATTCTCATTAAGTTGATCTGCCTTTTGTAGGAGCCTCTTGAAAAGCCTTATAACCGTGGTTTTGAACTCTATGTCTTGTCGTCTTTTTTCCTCCATTTCTTTCACACCTGATTTCTTTCCAAGTCTCTGCATGGTGGCTGCTTTATGTGGTGGATATCATCAAAGGGACAGTGGCTCAGCCTCCCCAGTTACCTGAGGTGGGTGCTCTTACTGCAATCCTTTATGGGTTGTATTCAGTATTTTTAAATTTAAACCCAGCTTGTTGTTGTTAGCCCTAGGAGGGTTTGACCTCCAGGCCAATTGGCTGTGAAGGGTACTGTGTTCAGGTTGGATGGGCAGAGTCTCTGAGCTGAGCAGGCAGCGTCAGCATCAGCTGCTTCCTATGCGGTGCTCGCGCGCACGGGTCTCTGTTGGATGGGGTTGGCTGCAGACACCTCAAAGAGAAAGCCGCTAGTCTATTCCCCTTGCCAGACCACTCCTCCTTTCCCCAATTATGCCTGCACACCAAAAGACTAGCCCAGGATTGTAAAATAAATGGTTTCCGGTACCAGGAGACAAGTTTCCAGGGGGCAAGTCGCAGAAACTCGCAGTTCAGGAGCCTCTGCCGTGCCCGGCTTCCAGGGTGCATCCCCCGGACCTCGGCGGACCTCGCCTGGCGCTGTGGGAATCCGGGCCGTGGGACCGGGGGTGTTGCTCCAGCCCCAGCTCCCGCGCACACGCGACCAGGACGGCTCCTAACCTGTTTCCGTCTGAAAGGCTGCACTCCCACAGCTCCTGAGTCTCAGTGTCCCACCTCCACTCCAGTTAGTGGAGTTTTTATTCAGCCAGCTTTCTGGCGATTCTGGGTGCTGTCTGTTCTGCTGTTATGTCCTAAATCGTTGCGCGGGGCAGAACAATAGGTGTTCACCTATGCTGCCATCTTGATGTTCCTTTCTAAATGTCTCTATGTCTTCTTTGTAAAGAGTGTGAGAAATAGAGAAACATTGCAGGAATCCATGCATATGAAGATTATAAAACCAATATAAATTATTTGCTGAAGAGATTAACCACAGTGTCTGGCAGATCTTCTGTTAAGTACATTACATGGATTACCTCATTTATTTCCCAATGTAAAGATAAGGGAAATGAGAACTAAGATTTACTAGTATGAGAGTTGACTATCAATGATGAGACAATCATTGATTGGTTGCCTCCTGCACTTCCCTTATTGGGGATTGAGTCCACAACCTGCATATGCACCTAAGATCATGCAGCTAAATGAGAGAGGCAGCATTTAAATACAGTTGCATCTGACTCCAAAGACTACTCAAATTCCTAGACTGCTAAGAACTGGTAACAACTGCATCATAGTGAGAGTTGCCTGTGGGAATGAGATGCCTGTAACTTGGTCTCTGAGACAGACAAGTTGGCCTTACTTCTGCCACATAAGTGAGGTATATACCTCCAAGTTCATTTTCTAAGCTGGAAGAATACTAGTTTCTATATGAAAATATTAGTTTAGTGGATTTTTAAAATGTGCTAATTACATTTTTTTAAAGTTAACTCTGTGGTAAGGTATCTTTCATATTTTATATATTCCTATGAGAGCTAGGAAAGCAGAAAAGTTCAACAAAAGCCATAGTCTCATAAACCAGACAGCAAATTTGTTCCCATTAGCAACAAAGTACTTAAGTTGTCACAATGTTTTTTGTTTTGTTTTGTTGTTGTTGTTGTGTTTTGTTTGTTTTTACAAACACAATATACAAAGGCACTGATTGTCAAGGAAATAGATCCTTGAATTAAAAAGGCCATCATGTCTTTTAGAAAAACTGAAGGAGAGTATTGCCCTAAAATGAAAGTGTCAAGTCCCAAACAAAAAAGATTTAGAAAGCAGAAGACATGATTGTCTTTTATAAAATTATAAAAAATTGATGTGCTAAAGAAAACCTTTGTCTTCTTTTGAGCCGCTTTGTTTCATTATTATTGTCCTTATACCTAAAATGTATTGAATGCTTACAATAACTAATAACCTATATATAATTATTAATTTAATATTCAAAACAATATTTTATATTAACTACTATTATCACAATCATTTTACATTTAAGGAGACAGTAGCAATTAGAGGTTAGATTGCTTGCTTTTTGTCACCCAGGTCACAAGTGAAGATCTAGAGTTCTTCACCTATGCAGTCTGGCATCAGAGCCTATCTTGTAACCATTATACATACCTTTTCCTAAAACTGAAAAGGCTGGTAGGATTATCACTGTAATTAACCTACAGCCTAGTCAATTTCAATAGTAAGATAGTTTTCATAGTAACATTACTCCTTGGGGTTGGACATAGACACATATAATATACCAGAGACCCAGTGCATTAAATTTGTGCACTGGGGGGTTCCTCAGCTTAACCTGCATCCTCTCCATTCTGGGACCCCTCGAGGGGATCAAGCCTAAACCAGCAGTTGGACATCCTTCTCACAATCTGGGACTGCTGGTTCCCAACCACTTGCCTGCCTTCCTGCCTGATTGCCCCTAACTGCTTCTGCCTACCAGCCTGATCACCCCTAACCACTCCACTGCCAGCCTGATCAACACCTAACTGCTCACCTGCCAGTCCAATTGCCCCAAACTGCCCTTCCCTGCAAGACTGGTTGCCCCCAATTGCCCTCCCTATAGGCCTGTCCCCCTAGTTGCCCTCCACTGCTAGCCTGGATGTCCCCAACTGCCCTCCCTCCCCTTCAGGCCCTTTTGACCCCAACTTGCCCCCCTGCAGGTCTGGTCTCCCGAACTGCCCTCCCTTGCCAGCCATCTTGTGGTAGCCATCTTGTGACCAATGGAGGCAGCCATCTTGTACAAGAGTGTGACAGTCAATTTGCATATTGTCCCTTTATTAGATTAGGATTAGATTCAGAAAATATGGTAGGTATCTGCCCTAAAATAAATCGAAATGGGTCAACTGTGAACATTTCAAATAAATGTTTTAATGGTAGACAAATATATGCATACAAAATTAATTACTCAAAAGAAGGACAACTCTAATTGTTTCATGTTCAAATGGTCTTTTTACTTCTGCTGCTTTCCAGCTAAGGGATTGAGAGGAATACAAATGAAAGATGCAGAACTGAAAAGGCATCACATTGAAAACAACAGCAAGAAGCTTAATCCAAAGATATTATAGGTATATATTTTTATAAAAATGACTATTAGATGTACATGAATCATTTTTAAAATTATGTAAACTGTGATAATAAGTCATTTATATAAAACCCAAATAGAATAGAATTCTTTAAATTTTAGTTTCACTAATTTAAAATAATAGAGATGATGTTGATTGCCCCAATTCATTATATTCCTACTATGAACTATGTACTATACTCATCACTTAAACCCAAATATTTTTCCTTAATCTATTTTTTCCAAAATTCTGTAAAATATAATTGCTATATACTTATTTTATAGGTAAAAATATTTAGGATAAAATAATTAATTTTCCCCAAATCACACTAATAGAGGCAAAGCAAGGCCTTTAACTCACAAGTAAGGAATAGTCTCTAATACATTTTTACCCATAATATTCCAGGCAATTCCTTATCATCTTCTCACTTATGTCTGATAGTCAGTAGAGGAATATACATAATATATTTCAATGTGTATGAACCATAGCTGCTGGTGGTTTACTTGCTACAAACGAGGATTGGTGTCAGGTAAAACTATAAAAAAATAAAATTTTACTCAGAAACCATCCTGCTCCTTTTATTTTTTAAATTTAATTTACTTATTAAATTTAAGTTTCCCCACACCATTTATTGAAGAAACTGTCTTGATGCCATTGTATTCTCTTGCCTCCTTTGTCAAATATTAATTGAGCATAATGGCTTGGGTCAATCTCTGGGTTCTCTGTTGTGTTCCACTGGTCTCTATGTCTATTCTTATGCCAGTACCAGATAGTTTTGAGAACAGTAGCTTGGTAGTGTAGCTTGACATCTGGTATTGTGATTCCTCCAACATTGCTCTTCTTTCTCAAGATTTCTGAAGCTATTTGTTGTCTTTTTTTATTGAGATGAATTTTTGGAGAGTTTGTCTCAGGCCTTTGAAGTATGCCATTGGTATTTTAATGGGGTTGCATTGAATCTATAGATTGCTTTGTTGATGCTACAAATCTATGAACTTGGTATATTCTTCCATTTTTTGTCTTCCTCTATCTCCTTTTTCAGCATTATGTAACTTTCTGAGTATAAATCTCTCACCTCCTTGGTTAAATTTATTCCTAGGTACCTTAATTTTTTTGTTGCAATGGTAAATGGGATGTGTGTGTGTGTGTGTGTGTGTGTGTGTGTGTGTGTGTTGTGGTTTCTGGGTGTTAATTTGGTATCCAGCTACATTGCCAAATTCATTTATTAAGTCTAGTAGTTTTATGATGACATCTTTTGGGCTTTCTAATTCATCTGAGAATAATGACAATTTTACTTCTTGGTTTCCAATTTGAATGCCTTTTATTTCTTTTTCTTGTCTGATCACTATGAGAGATAACCCAACAATCCTCCAAACAAGAGTGGTAAAAGTGAGCATTCTTGTCTTGTTCCTGTTCTTAGGGGAAATTATTTTAATTGCCCCCATTAAGTATGATGTTTGCTATAGGTTTGTCATATGAGGCTTTTATTATGTTGAGGTATGATCCCTCTATTCCCACTTTGCCGAGAGTTTTTATCAGTAAAGGGTGTTGGATTTTGTCAAATGCCTTCTCTGCATTAATTGATATGATTATGTGATATTTGTTTTTCAATTTGTTTATGTGATGTATCATGTTGATTGATTTCTGGATATTGTACCAGCCTTCCATCCTTGTGATAAATCACATTTGGTCATAGTGTATGATATTGCTAATATACTGCTGAATCATATTTACTTTGATTTTGTTAAGGATTTTTGCATCTATGTTCATCAGGAAAATTTGCCTTTATTTCTCTTTTTTTGAAGTGTCTTTCTCTGGATTGGGGATTAGGATAATGCTGACTTCATAGAACAAGCTAGGAAGTGTGCCTTCCTATCAAATATTTTGAATAGCCTGAAAAGACTAGGTTTTAGTCTTCTTTGAATGTTTGGTAAAACTGTCCTGTGAAGCCACGGACTTTTGTTTACTGGAAATTTTTTTATGATTGCTTCAATTTTCTCCTTAGTTATTGGCCTGTTGAGATTTTTTTATTATTTGTGATTGAATTTTGGAAGATTGTATTGTTCTAGGAATATGTCCATTTCCTCTAGGTTGTTAAGTTTGTTGGGATAGAGTTGGTCATAATATTTTTTTACAATCCTTTGTATTTCTGTAGGGTCTGTTGTTATTTTGCCTCTTTCATTTTTTATTTTATTTATTTGTTATTTGGGTCCTCTATTTGCTTCTTGGTGAGCCTGGCTAGAGGATCATCAATCTTGTTTATAATTTCAAAGAACTATCTCTTGGTTTCATTGATTTTTTTGCCTCTATGTCATTAATTTCTGCTCTGATCTTTATTATATCCTTCCTTCTGCTCACTCTGGGCTTTTCTTGTTGCTCTCTATTTCTTTAAATTGCAGAGTTAGATAATTTATTACCATTTTATTGGTTTTTGTTTGTTTGTTTTGTGTGTTTTTTTGTTTGTTTGTTTGTTTGCGGTAGGTCTGTAATGCTATGAACATCCCTCTGAGGACTGTTTTCAGTGTGTCCCAAAGATTTTGGATTGTTGTGTTATCATTGTCATTTGTTCCAAGGATGTTTTTAATTAATTCTTTTATCTCTTTGGTAACCCAATCATTATTTAATAGCATGCTATTTAGTCTTCAAGTATTTTAATTTTCTTAATTGTTTTTATTGTAGTTGATGTCTAATATTATGTCATAGTGGCATGAGAAGACGCTTGATATGATTTTAATCTTCTTGAATTTTGAGAGGCTTTGTCTGTGACCAATATATGATTTATCTTTGAAAAAGTCCCAGGTGCATTTTAAAAGAATGTCTATTCTGTAGATTTGGGATGAAATGTTCTGAAGATGTCAATTAAGTTTGTCTGATCTAGTGAGTCATTGGGATAGCTGTTCCTTTGCTGATATTTTGTCTAGAGCAGCAGTCGCCAAACAGTGGTCTGCAGACCACTGGTGGTCTTCGAGGTCTTGGAGGTTGGCAAATGCTGATTAAAAGTAACCTTTGTTGCAGCAGTCGCCAAACATTGGTCCATGTAACACTGGTGGTCCATGAGGTATCAAAGGTTGGCGACTGCTGGTCTAGTGGATTTACCCAGTGATGTCAGTGGGGTATTAAAGTTCCCTACTATGATCATATTGCTGTACATCTCTCCCTTGACATCTTCTAGGAGTTTTTTTATTTATTTATGTATGCATTTGGGTGTTCCTGCATTGGGTGCATATATGTTTACCAGAGTTATATCCTCTTGTTGTATCAATACCTTTAGTACTATGAAGTGGCCTTCCTTATCTCTTGTTATGGCCTTAACTTTGAGGTCTGTTTTGTTAGAAATAAGTATTGCTAACCCTGTTTGTTTTTCATTTCCATTTGTCTTAAAGATACTTTCCATCCCTTCACTTTCAATCCATGTGAGTCTCTTGTTCTGAGGTGAGTCTCTTGTAGGCAACAAATTTATGGGTTATTTTTTTATACATTCAGCCACTCATCTTTTGATTGGAGCATTTAGTTCATTTTCATTTAAAGTTATTATTGATAGGTAATTGTAGCCATTTTTTTCCTTTGTTACTACTTCTCCCCCTTTTTTTTCTTGTTTTTACAACTGTCCCTTTAGCATTTCTTGCATTGCTGGCTTAGTAGTGATAACCTCCCTTAGCTTTTTTTTTTGTCTGTGAAGCTTCTAAATTCCCATTCAATTTTGAATTATAGCCTTGGATAGAGTATTCTCGGGTTCCATCCCTTATTTTGCATCACTCTGTATACTTCCTTCAATTTCTTCCTGGCCTAATGTGTTTCTGTTGAGAAATCATTTGAAAATTTAATGGAAGATCCCTTGTAGATAACTTTCTGTCTCTTGCAGCCTTTAAGATTATCTCTTTGTTGTTAACGTTTTCCATTGTAATTATGACATGTTTGGTGTGAGTATTTTTGGGGTCATCTTTGGGACTTTCTGTGCTTGTGTGACTTTTTTTCTTGACCAAATCTGGGAAGTTTTCTGACATATTTCTTCAAATAGGTTTTCTATCTCTTGTTCTTCTTCTTTTCATTCTGCCATGCCTATTATATGTATGTTGCTTCATGTCATGTCCCAAATCTCCCTCAGGATCTCCTCCTGTCTTTTGATTTTTATCTCCAGTTGCAGCTCAGATTATGTGTGTATTGCTTCCCTATCTTCTAATTCAGTAATTTGTTCCTCTGCTTCTCCTAATCTACTGTTGAAAGCTTTCATAGTTTTTTTTTTATTACTGTAGCTATATCACTTTTTAATTCTTCTTGATTCCAACATAGGTTGTTGATTTTCTCATCCATTTGGTTTATTAACTGTATGACCATTATTCTGCATTCTTTTTCTGACAAATTTCATGCCTCCATTTTATTTAGTCCATTTTCTGGTGATTCCTCCTTTTCTTTCCTTTGGGGATTATTCTTCTGTCTTCCCATTTTTTATCTCACTGAACAATCTAGTTCTTCGGGTGCGTGGGGCCTGAGGCTACAGTGGAGGGCCTGGTGGCAGATTGTGCAGTTGTGTATGCCCTGATTTTGGTATATACCATTTAGTTCCAGGCAGCAGTGTCCTAGAAGCGTGCTCTCCCAGCATCCTTCTCCTTTTCTTTGGTAAGATTGATCAAATGCATGCTGACAGTTGCTGAGACAAGAAGTAGAACCTCAAAACAGATTTTAGATGTCAGTAATGTGGTGCATATGAAGCCATGGCTCCATATTTGATGAACTATGTGTCTGAAGCAAATAGGCACATAGCTCAAAAAGATACTGAGTGATGTTTCCAAAAATATAACTATATACAGTAACGGAGAGATAGAATATGTCCAGCCAATATTGCAGGTTTTATACCTGTCCCCAGAGACAAGGGTTATAAAGAGTTTCTATAAAATATTTAAACGTCTGCACTGTTATGACCTAACAGCAAAAACATCTTTTCTCTTCTTTTGTTTCTCTCCGAAAGTAGTTTAAGTAATTTATCTAAAGTTGCAGAGTAAGGAGGATGAGTGCCAGAGACTGTCATTTTTCAGAGGTATGTTTTGTATTTAATTTTGATACCTTGTTAAAAATGGGTTTTCTTTTTCTTTTTGAAAAACATGCCTTTTTGTCTGTCATTTTTATAGTAAATTTAAGAAACCATTAAAAAATTAGTGCTCACTGAGTTTAAAATAGATGTGTTTCTGGCCATTGAGAAAACCTGCTATTCCTATGGTCTGGTTGTGATTGTTTGCTATTTTTGTGATATAAATGGTTGAATTTTTTTCCAGAAGGAATCATACAAAGCTCTGACCAAGAGAATTTTCTAATACACAGCAGTTTTAAACAGCTTCTGAAGAATTTAATAGTCCCTTTGCAAGTGCTACCATTATGAGATAAAGCTTAAATGGAACAAAGTCATGAAGGCCTTCTCCCGTTCTCAATTTATATCAAAAACTCAAAAGATCACCCTTGAATTTATTCAACATCTCTCTGCTATCTCAAACACACATAAAATATGTCGTCTTCCTTCACTTCTCATTTCATTTACATGCTTACCCATCGTGGTCCATAACCAATATTATCACCATCAGCCAAGAGCTTGTTACAAATTGCAGACACTTTGGCCTCATCTCAGATCTACTGAATGAAAATTTACATTTTAATAGGATTCTAAGGTGATTCATGTGCACATTAAATTTTGATAAGCACTGATCTGTAATGGAGTTCCTCAACCATGACTCATCATTAAAATATGTGTTAAAAAGGTTTAAAAAACTGATAATTGACCCTAACTATTTAATTCATTAATTAGCTTGGTGTAGAGTCTGGTGATTCTAATATTGAGCCTATGAAGTGATTTTTTTATTATTCTAGATGTTCAGATATGTTGACTTTACACTTGACTATGGATAATCCAATGGTGCCCTATATCCATTCATCCCTAACATCAACTTCTTGACAGGAAGCTATCTTTTACCTTATATCAATGTCTTTGAGAAATAAAATGAACACACCCAAACTAATTCTTGCAGTTTTGCCACTGAACATAGTTTTCCTTAATTTCTGTTCTTAAATGCTTGCTGCTGGCATACTCATATCTGAGCCTTGGATATTTGGCAAGTGACTAGTTGGGACTTCACAGGGGCATATCCCTAAAATAAAATTAAAAAAAAAACACAAAGAATGTCTGACATAATTAACTTTGAACTACTTACTAAATGTACCTATAGACATTTAGATGGCTGTGATATTTTTAATACTGTTACCAATGCTGCAATGAACATTGGGGTGTATATGTATTTTTCTTTTTTTTATTATTTATTTTTATTGATTTTTTTGCAGTATAATAGTAGTATATGTTTTTCTTTCCCCCACCCCCTTATCCTCCCCCCAGCCTCCCCCACCCCCCAGCACATATCTGCACCCACCCCCCTCCCCGGCCCAGTGTCCTTCATTCATTGGTTATGTTCATATGCATGCATACAAGTCCTTCAGTTGATCTCCGCCCGCATCTGCCTCCCATCCAACCAAGCCTTCCACTGTAGCTTAACAGACTGTTCAAGGCAATCCTGCCTCTATATCAATCACTCTCTCCTGTTTCTTTTCTTCAAAAATATCTTGCCTCTGCATACTAGAAAGAAATGTATAAGAACAAAAATTGTTTCAGTTTCAGTTTCAATGTCCAACTGTTCTGAGTCCCAGTTTCAGTGTCAAATAATTCTTTATGTGTATAAGTCAGCAATGGTATCCAGATGGTGGACACATCGTGTCAATGCAAGATGCATCCTCTCTGGTTTGGTACTGGGCTGCCTGCAGACATGCACAGCTGCCGACTGCTAGCATGGCAAGGTGTCGTCAGTGTCCCCCATCTCTGGACCATCCTCGTGACTGGAACAGATCCATCAGTTCCTCACAGTCGCAGGAACCCACATGGTCTTGGAGTTGTTCTCTGAAAACAAACAAACACATTCTTGACCAAAAGTTAACAAAGGGATCCTCTATGCAAAATAGACTTGGGATTATTTTAAATTATTGCCAAAATGATTTTCCTTTGGCTTATTTTGACACCATGTGTGTTTTTTCATGGGTGTCCTGCAATTGTTTTTACAAATGGAATTTATTTTACTGGAGTAAGAATTTTCTAGATGTATTTTACTTACTCGATATTTTTTTTTCCCTTACATGATATTACCCCGCTGTCCCCTCCCCTTTTTTGATTAATGGGGACTTTTGGAAATTTTATATTGCAGTCTTGGTAATTTTAAATTTTAATTTTTGCACACAAATATGACTGCTTTAGGTTTTTTGGATGCTAGGCAATTTTACAGTGAGATGAACTACTAATAGATTTTTAGTTAATGTTTTAGGAAAAGCTTTTTGTCCAGTACACTATAATTTTCTTGAGTATTCACATATTTCACTTGGCCAATTTAAATTAATCTGAAAGCTTGATTACTATTTTCCTGTCAATTTTAATACTCAAGCAGAAATCTTAGTTTACCCTGTGAATACTAGTGGAAAGGAATATTTGCAATTTTGAGTAGGTCCTGAGCATTCCTGATAATAGACTGAATTTAGATATAGAGCAGCTATTGCTGGCCGAGTCTCTCTCTGCCACCTGGGTCCAGGTATGAGTTGTGTGTGGGAGGCGAAGCAGCCATGGGGGTAGGAGACCTCCCTCAGGAGGGGTGAGAATTCAAACCCCTGCAAGGTTTGTGGATGAGGGTCTGTGCCCCACCTCTGTTGACCTTTTAGTTCTCTCCTGTTGGCCCCTCTGCGACTGTGTCTGTCTTAGGTTGTTCCTTCCCTGAGGAATCTTACCCGTCTCTGGCTAACCAGCCATCCTCCGGGGCCAAACAGGGTGATGTGAGGTTCGGTTCTGTCTCCTTTGTAGTCTATGCCCCCCTGTGGCCTCCACGTCCAGTACCTGCCTTGGGGTCGCCTCGCCTGCTGGCGGGGTCCTGGTACTGATCACATATCTCGGGAGACCAAGGTTTCTTCTCCAGAGAGGGCCCAGCTCACACCATTGGTCGATATACAGATCCATGGTGCCAGCTGCCCAGAGGCTTCAGCCACAGCTGGACCTGAAAACTTAGGCATCAGCTGTGTGTATTTGGATAGTAAGAAGAAGGTCCCTCTTGGCAGAAAGGGCAAGAAGGGGCAATATAGAATGCTCGGATGCCTTCCCAGTGCCTTAATTCCCCTTCTGAAAGGAATTAATTTCTTTCCTATCCTTTTTTAAGTTGCTGCCCAACATTCAAAGAATTAGTTTGTAAGTTTATTTGGGATAATTGTATAATATGCTGTTGTCAAATATCAAATATTATAATGACATTGTAGATAATATCATGTAAGGGTATTATGGTGTCATGGGAGGTTAAGCAGGGCCTAGCCTAAGGACTGGTCTACATAGGATATGACAAGCTCTAGGCCATGTCAATTCAATGTCAGACTAGCTGCCATTTTTATAACTTTATATAAACTTTGTCAGGGATGTAAAAACACAAACCATTTACCTCAGTTCAAGAGTTCAAGTATATTGACTTTTCCACTTACTCCCACGACCTGCCACTTACCCTGAGGTTTGACATTCTGATGGACATTTCTCAGTCTCTGGATCCATTCTTGGTCATCAGTCTATGTCATTCATTGTATTCCTCAAATGAGTGAGATCATGCGATATTTGTCTTTCTCTGCCTGGCTAATTTCACTTAGCATAATGCTCTCCAAATCCATCCACGTTGTTACAAATGGTAGGAGCTCCTTCTTTTTCTCCGTGGCGTAGTATTCCATTGTGCAAATGTACCATAATTTTTTAATCCACTCATCTGCTGATGGGCACTTAGGCTGTTTCCAAATCTTAGCTATGGTAAACTGTGCTGCTATGAACATAGGGGTACATATATCCATTCTAATTCGCCTTTCTAATTTCTTGGGGTATATTCCTAGAAGTGGGATCACTGAGTCAAATGGGAGCTCCATTTTTAGTTTTTTGAGGAAACTCCATACTGTTCTCCACAGTGCCTGCACTAGTCAACTATCCCACCAGCAGTGCACGAGATTTCCTTTTTCTCCGCATCCTCGCCAGCACTTGTCGTTTGTTGATTTGCTGATGTAAGCCATTCTGATAGGTGTGAGATGGTACCGCATAGTCGTTTTGATTTGCATCTCTCGTATAATTAGTGACTTTGAGCAAGTTTTCATATGTTTCTGGGCCTTCCTTTTGTCTTCTTTCGTGAAGATTCTATTTAGGTCTGTTGCTTATTTTGTTATTGGATCATTTGTCCTCCTTTTATTGAGTTGGGTGAGTTGCCTGTAGATGCTTGAGATTAAACCTTTATCACTAATAACATTTGCAAATATGTTCTCCCATACAGTGGGTTTTCTTTTTTTTGTTGTTGATGGTTTCTTTAGCTGTGCAAAAGCTTTTTATTTTGATGTAGTCCCATTTGTTTATTTTCTCTTTAGCTCCCATTGCCCTCGGAGCAGGATCATCAAAGAATTTCTTTTGGCATATGTCTGAGATATTTCTTCCTGTAGATTCCTCTAATATTTTTATGCTTTCCTGTCTTACGTTTAAGTCCTGTATCCATTTTGAGTTTATTTTTGTGTATGGTGGAAGTTGGTGCTCTAGTTTCATTTTTTTGCATGTATCTGTCCAATTTTCCCAACACCATTTATTGAAGAGACTGTCTTGACTCCATTTTATGTTCATGCCTCCTTTGTCAAATATTAATTGAGCATAGTGGATTTGGTTGATATCCGGATTCTCTATTCTATTCCATTGATCTATATGTCTGTTCTTGTGCCAGTACCAGGCTGTTTTAAGAACAGTAGCCTTGTAATACAGCTTGAAATCTGGTATGGAAATCCCAGCGACTTTGTGCTTCTTTCTCAGGATTGCTGTGGCTATTTGGGGCCTTTTTTTGTTCCAGATGAATTTTTGGAGAGTTTTTCTAGGTCTGTGAAATATGCCATTGGTATTTTAATGGGGAGTGCATTAAATTTATCGATTGCTTTGTGTAGTATGGATATTTTAATTATGTTGATTCTCCCAATCCATGAACATGGAATGTTCTTCCACCTGTTTACATCTTCCTCTATCTCTTTTTTCAGTGTCCTGTAGTTTTCCACGAATAGATCTTTTACCTCCTTAGTTAAGTTTATTCCTAGGTATCTTAATTTTTTTGGTGTGATGGTAAATGGGATTGCTTTTTTAGTCTCTCTTTCTGTAAGTTCACTATTAGTGTATAGAAATGCCATAGATTTCTTGGCATTAATTTTGTAGCCTGCTACGTTGCTGAACTCATTTATTAAGTCTACTAACTTCTTTATGGAGTCTTTCGGGTTTTTTATGTACAATATCATGTCATCTGCAAATAAGGATAGCTTAACTTCTTCTTTTCCAATTTGGATGCTTTTTATTTCTTCTTCTTGTCTAATTGCAACGGCTAATACTTCCAGTACTATGTTGAACAGGAGTGGTGAAAGTGGGCAACCCTGTCTTGTTCCTGTTCTTAGGGGAAATGGTTTTAGTTTTTGCCCATTGAATATGATGTATGCTGTGGGTTTATCATATATGGCTTTTATTATGTTGAAGTATGATCCTTCTATTCCTACCTTATCGAGAGTTTTTATTAAGAAAGGATGTTGTATTTTGTCAAATGCTTTTTCTGCATCAATTGATATGACTATGTGATTTTTATCTCTCAATTTTTTTATGTGATGTATCACATTTATTGATTTGCGGATATTGTACCATCCTTGCATTCCTGGGATAAATCCTACTTGGTCATGGTGTATGATCTTTCTGATGTACTGCTGGATCCGATTTGATAGAATTTTATTAAGGATTTTGGCATCTATATTCATGAGGCCATATTGGCCTGTAATTCTCTTTCATTGTGTCGTCTTTATCTGGTTTTGGTATTAAGGTGATGCTAGCTTCATAGAAAGAGTTTGGAAGTGTTCCATCCTCTTGAATTTTCTGAAATAGTCTGAGGAGTATAGGTTTTAGTTCTTCCTTGAATGTTCGGTAAAACTCCCCTGTGAAGCCGTCTGGCCCTGGGTTTTTGTTTGCTGGAAGCTTTATGATGACTGCTTCAATTTCTTCCACAGTTATTGGTCTATTGAGTTGTTTAGATTCTTCTTGATTGAGTTTTGGGAGGTTATATTTTTCTAGAAACATATCCATTTCCTCTAGGTTGTCCAGTTTGTTGGAGTAGAGTTGTTCATAGTATTTTTTAACAATCCTTTGTATTTCAATGGGGTCTGTTGTTATTTCACCTCTTTCATTTCTGATTTTATTTATTAGGGTCCTCTCTCTTTGCTTCTTGGTGAGTCTGGCTAGAGGTTCATCAATCTTGTTTATCCTTTCAAAGAACCAGCTCTTGGTTTCGTTGATCTTCTGTATTGTTTCTTTGGTCTCTATGTCATTTATTTTTGCTCTGATCTTTACTATTTCCTTCCTTCTGCTTACACTGGGCTTTTCTTGTTGCTTTCTTTCTATCTCTTTGAGTTGTTGGGTTAGATAATTTATTGCCGCTGTTCCTATTTTTTTTGCAGTAGGATTGTAGAGCTATGAACTTCCCTCTCAGAACTGCTTTCACTGTGTCCCATAGATATTGGATTGTTGTGCTATCTTGTCATTTGTTTCCACGATGTTTTCTATCTCTTCCTTAATCTCTCCAGTAACCCAGTCATAGTTTAATAGCATGCTGTTTAGTCTCCATGTGTTCGATTTCTTTGGGTTGTTTCTATTGTGGTTGATTTCCAGCTTTATGACACTGTGATCTGAGAATATAGTTGATATGATTTCTATCTTCTTGAATTTGGAGAGACTTTGCCTATGACCCAACACATGGTCTATCTTTGAGAATGACCCATGGGCACTTGAAAAGAATGTGTATTCTGTGGCTTTGGGGTGAAATGATCTGAAGATGTCAATTAATTCCATCTGGTCCAGTGAGTCATTGAGGATTGATGTTTCTTTACTGATTTTTTGTTTAGAGGATCTGTCCAATGGTGATAGTGAGGTATTAAAGTCTCCTGCTATGATTGTATTGCTGTCTGTCTCTCCCTTGATGTCCTCTCGGAGTTTTTGTATATATTTGGGTGCTCCTGTATTGGGTGCGTATATGTTTACCAGAGTTATTTCTTCTTGTTGAATTGCTCCCTTTAGTATTATGAATTGGCCTTCTTTATCTCTTGTTATGTCCTTCACTTTGAGATCTAATTTTTCAGACATAAGTATGGCTACCCCAGCTTTTTTTTCATTTCCATTAGCCTGAATAACTTTTTTCCAACCTTTCATCCTCTGTCTGTGTGCGTCTTTTTTTTCGGAGGTGGGTTTCTTGTAGACAGCAGATACATGGGTTGTGTTTTCTTATCCAGTCTATTACCCTATGTCTTTTGATTGGAGCATTTAAACCGTTTACATTTAAAGGTATTACTGATAGGTGCTTATATGTTGCAATTTTTGTTCTTTACCCCTGTGTTCCTTCTTCGCTTCCTATTTCTTTTTACAGCAGATCCTTTAGCATTTATTGCATTGCTGGTTTGGTGGTGACGAATTCCCTTAGTCCTTTTTTATCTGTGAAGCTCCTGATTTGACCTTCAATTTTGATTGAGAGCCTTGCTGGGTATAGTATTCTAGGATTCAGACCCTTCCTTTGCATGACTTTGTAAATTTCATTCCACTGACTTCTGGCCTGATAGGTTTCTGTTGAGAGATCAGTTGTTAGTCTGATGGGGGTTCCTTTGTAAGTGACTTTCTGTCTCTCTCTGGCAGCTTTTAAGATTCTTACTTTTTCATTGTTGTTTGCCCATTTAATTATAATGTGCCTTGGCGTAGGTCTTTTGGGGTTTATTTTTCTTGGGACTCTGTGAGCTTCTTAGATTTGTGTGGGTTTTTCCTTTCCTATACCAGGAAAGTTTTCTATCATTATTTCTTCCAACAGGTTTTCTACTCCTTGCTCACTTTCCTGTCCTTCTGGAATCCCAATTATACGGATGTTGTTTTGTTTCATGTTGTCCCAAAGTTCTCTGAGGCTCTCCTCCTGCTTTAAAATTTTTTTTTCTAGAAGCTGCTCTACTTGTTTATTTTTTCCTACCTGGTCTTCTAGCTCACTGATGTGATCCTCTGCTTCTTCTAGTCCACTCTTAATACTTTCTATAGAGTTCTTTACTTCAGCAATGTCACTTTTCATTTCTTCTTGGCTCCTCTTCATTTCTTCTTGGCTCCTCTTCATTTCTTCATGGCTCTTCATCATTCATCCTGGGTCTTCCTCATTTCCTCTTGGTTCTTACTCATATTATCAAATTTGTCTTCCATTCTTTTCAGCCACCTTATGACCATTTCTCTGAATTCTTTCTCTGACAGGTTGTTAACTTCCATTTCGTTTACCTCCTTTTCTGGCGTGCCTTGCTTTTCTTTCATATGTGGGCTGTTTCTTTGTCTTCCCATGGTCTCTCTTCTCTGTGTATCTGGTTATGTAGTTCTCACTCTCCTGCGTTGATTTAAAGGCACAAAATACAACACAACCAGGTGCAATGCACCAGGCACTGACCCGGAATGTAGTCAAAGTAATTGTAATTCCAAATAAAGGTCACCGCCAGAGAAAGGCAAATTCGGTGATACGTGGGAAAAAGAAAGAGAACCTCCCCCAGACCCACACAGACACTCACACACCCACACTCACACAAAAAGACAGAGACCCACACACACACAGACACTCACAAAAAAGAAAGACAGGAATGCCAAAATGATAATGGGAAAAGGGGGAGAAGAAAAAAAGAAATAAAAGGAGTATATTATAAATGTGGGGTGAAAACTCCTATAGGACAGCCCCTAATCCGAACCAAAAGCTGCAACAAGTACTTGGAGATTGATACAAATTACATACAAGTACTAATATCAAGAGAGGTAAGGGAACACAGAAGCAAAAATCTATCTCAAAAACAATGCAGATGAGGACAACAAAACAAGAAACAACACCAAAAATAAAAATAACCCCCCCTACAAGACAAACCAAAATAACAGAATAAGCAAATCAATCTCATAAACCTGCTTAAAAAATCAATATAATCAACAGTCAAGTAAACAACAACAACAGGACAGGGATAAAAACACCTTAAGATAGTGAAGTCAGAGAAGCTAGAGGTATATATGCACTTGGAGTAGGTGGTTAGAGATTAGATATATCAGTGGGGTGAAATTTTAACAGGGGGTAAAGGGAAAGAATTAGGTAAATCTAAAGCGGGAAAAGTGTAAGGGAAACAAGGCACTAAATAGGGAAAGGTTAGCCAGAGAGTGGTGGTATAAAGGTGAAGTTTAGGTAGAGTAAAAGATACTAAAGTGTAGATGAAAATAGACTGTATTCCCAAGGTCGAAGAGAAAATATAATCAATTCCCTGTCACATAAGAGTCAATTTGTGATTTGGCCCCTGGGTGGCAGTGTTTCTAGATTGACTTCTGGGTCTATTGGTCCTCTCTATCCTGAACTAAACAATACTGCCTCTGTAATGGTGACTGCTGTTTTACCAGCCAGAACCCTCCCAAAATCTTCCGGGTTTCTCTCCTCTGTCAGGTCCAAACTGTTTGCGCTCCAGGGGTTAACTCTGCCACCAGCTCAAAGGGCCCTCTCCCACATTTACCAGCTTCAACAGCCACAGATTTTATTTCAGGTGCAGATCTCCAGGTTTTGAGTTCCAAGGTGCAGATCTCCCAGACTGCCAGCCCCCTCAGTTTCGTGCCCAAAGTACCCCCAGGGAAATCTGACCTTTCCGTGCTGGAGTTAGAGCTCCCTGGGCTCTGCGCGCCTCTGTGCCAACTGGGCGCTGGTGCTCCGGGAGTCTCAGCGGTCCATCTGGTACGGGTACCGTAGGTGTATATTTTCAGGCCCTTCCCCTTCAAGATGTCGTGGTCTGCCTCTGTGAGCCTCCTCACGCAGTTGGCTCAGGGAGAGAACCCAGCAGTACTGGGGCCGCTCAGGCTGGGGAGGCCAGCCCAGCAGTCCTCTATCTTCTCCTGGAGCACAGCTGTCCCCCTAGTCGCCGACAAATGCTCCCTGCGCGCCTTTCAGCTGCTCCCTCCCTCTGCCCTGTGAGCAGATTCAGATTGAATCCCTCTGTTCCGCCGCCATTTTTCCTGTATATGTATTTTTCAATTAGTGTGTTTATTTTCTTTGGGTAAATGCCCAGACATAGAATTGCTGGTTCATATGGTAGCTATACTTTAATTTTTGGGAAAACTCTATAATGTTTTTCATAGTGGCTCCATCAATTTATATTACCAACAGTGCACTAGAGTTTCCTTTCCTCCACATCCTTACCAAGATTTGTAATTTTTTCTTTCTTTCTTATAATAGCTAATCTGACAGGAGTGAGGTGATTTCCTATTGTTGTTGTGGTTTACATTGCTCTGATGATTAGTGACAAGGAGCATTTTTCATGTGCCCATTTGCCCTCTCTATGTCCTCTAAGAAAAATGTTGTTTGGGTTCTCTGCCAGTTTTGTAATCAAACTGTGTGGGGGTCTAGCCCAGCCCAGCCATGAAACAGCTGTTGTGTAATGTGAGCATTATGCTTTTCCCTGTCCCAGCTGTGACAGGATTGCTCTGCAGGGTGAAGAAGTCAGGGGCATATCCCAAAGCATTAGTGGTCTAAACAGAAGGGACTAAATATGGTGCCTTCCAGGTTCATCACCAGCAAGTTATAATGATATTGTAAAATTGGCACCTGCCAAATTTGTCCTCAGGAAATTGCTGCCATTTTTTCTTTCTGACAGCCACTTTAGGATTAATTAGTTGATCACCCTCACTTATGGTCTAGGAACTTTTTAAACTGTTGTTTTTGCATTTGTTCTTAGGTGAAGTAGGTCTGTACGGCAGACCTTTAAGAACAGGTTCCAAGTTGTTGTGCAGGATGGGTAAGGCATGAAGCACGCCCATCCGTGCTAGCATTGCAGACAGAGGACACAAAAAATGGCACCTGCCAGCATCCTTGCCAGCAATACAGAATGTATTGCAAAAAAAATGGTGTCCACCAATGATTCCATCACCAAAGAAAGTATCTGAAGGTTCCTGCCTCTCCTACTGCCTCTTGAGGCTTGGTAAGTATGATTTCCTCATTTCTTGTGTAGGCATTTTTCAATTGTTACTTTTGTGCTTGATCCCAGGGTGACTATTTCTTCACACAAACCCTTTAAGAGTGGGCTTTTGGCTATTGGACAAGGTGGGCTATGCAGAGCACAAGGTATACTTACTGGTGCTAACAGACTAGAGGGAAGGCACAAAAATGGCATCTACCAGGTCTGCTTACCAGAAAATTAGAATGAGATGGCAAAAATGACACCCACCTGTATACATGTCCTTGGAGAAAGGTACAGCAGATTCCTGTCTCTCCAGCAGACACTTTTAGGGATTAGTGTGTCACCCTAACTTATGGTCTAGGTGTTTTTCACACTGTTGCTTTTGTGCTAGATCTCAGGTGAGTGGGTCTGCATGCAAGCCTTGTAGAAGTGAGCTCTCCATTCCATACAGGTCTGTGGTTCCCCGGGTCTTAGTCCAAATTGATTTTCAAAACCAGACATTTTGAGCTCTTGCCTTCTTGGTGCCAGATGCAGGGGCTAGGGAGCCTAATGTGAAACATTCCTTTCACTCTTGTAGAGAAAGCATTGTAATTTTGGAATCCCTTCCCACTTGTGGGACACTGTACCTGGTGTAAAGTCCCAATCCCGTTCAGATTAAGTTTCAGCCTTGATGTCTCTTATCTTTTGTTATGGAGGTGCTTTTCATCTAATTTGATTTGTGTCCTTTTCAGAGGAACAGTTTTCCATATGTAACTGTAAATTTGTTGTGTCTGTGGGAGGAGGTGGTTTCAGTGTTTTCCTTCTCTGACATTTTGAATTCTAACCTTTTTGTCTGTTTTAGTTTACTTTTGCTGTTGTTTTATCAGTCTCACCTTGATCCTCATTCCAGGGGAAGCCTAAGTCACATATAATACCCACAGAACAAACCAGATCTATAATTTTTATACTAATAAGAAAACATTACCAGATCAAGATTTCTTTTAGATCACTGGTAGAAGAGAATCAAATGGTCCGTCATAGTCATTTTCTTTTCCGAGCAATGGCATGTATGATACTGTGAAACTCTCCATGTGACTGTCCTATGATAAAATTACAGAGCACTCTGGGGCGACCCACAAAGACTTTACATACTAATGGAATCACTATAACATTTGTCCACAGTATCCATTTGGAATTTGATAGTGCTTTGTGAAAATACTACCTTAATACCCAGACACACTGTGTTTGAACTGGAGCAATTTTCTTAGGAGTCACAGTAAACTTGAGCAAACTGAGCACAGAATGTCAAAAGCTTCTACTTGGAGTATTTGGAAGCATACCAAGATGACTTTGAACTTAAATAACAGTTTTGCAATGCAGACAACCTTTCTGATCAGTTAAGACCAGGGAACAACATTAGCACAGTTGTTCCCAACAGACTCACATTATTGAGTGAAATCTCTGAATCTTGAACTTAACAGAAACTTAGGTATGCAATAGTAATTTAATAACTGACTTTGAATTAAATAATTTTATATCTAAAACTGAGTGAAGATGGTTGGGTATGAAAAGTCTAAGTTGAATATAATATTAACAATAGTTCTAGACAATTTCAGACTGGAATACTGCTTTGGAGAGGACACTGCATTGCCATATATACTGATAATTATTTAGAGAGAAATCATTAAGTGGCTGGGATCTTGAGTTGTCCATCTTAATTAAGTCCCTTCCTATCTATGATCATGGGTCCTCTATCTGTTGTACACTAGATACATGAATTTCAGCCTATAAATGACAGTAGTATTATGAGAATGTGTTGTCAACCAGGATTATGAGCCTATAAATGCATAGAGCTAAGGCTACATGACCCTGGCATTTTTTCTTTTACAGTGTCTTTGAATCAACTAGGCTAGAGGAGTTAATTCTCTTTTTCTGTTTGAATCAGTCCTTTGCTATCTATTTTGACCACCCCCCATCCTCCGCAATTTATTAAGTCAGAGGCACCTAAACTATGTTCTTACTTGGAAGCTGTCCTGAAAAGCCTAGATTACATGGAAGCAAACATTGTAGCAAAATCTCAGGCACTGTTTCTCTCTCCTCTCTCTCCTTTTCTGTCTTTCTCCCTTTGCTTAGCTCAGATGGCTATAAGTGCTCAGGCTTGAAAAGGCCTAGGGTAAATGCTTCTAAGAATTGGGGCAAATTTTCTTTTTTTATTACTCTTCTCAGAAGTTTCATTTTCTTATTGCTACCATGGTCTGAATTGGCATTTCCCTGGCATTATAGTATTAAAATCTGAGGCTCTAGTATATTGGATTTAAGTGGATAAGACAAAAGAAGAGATTGTTCCTAGCTTGCATTTGTCCTAGGTGACAAGCTACCAATGTAAAAGATAGTTTATCACATGGTAGAGCAGAACTCATTAAGGATCCACATTGTGTTATGGGACCTATCTTAACAGTAATAGGTTAGTTAACCTTTTATGTCAGTTTCCGTATAACAAAAATGGATAAATAAAGGTGCCCACCTCAAAGACTAGTAAACATTCAATGAAAAAATGTGTATGGTGTGCTTTAAATAATATATTTTCTCTAGTAAAAGCTACATAAGTGTTTCATATTATTTTATTATTTATTCCCAGTGAATGTGGGTTCATGTTTTTAGAGCATTAGGATAGTCAGGGAAAACTTAGTGGGTTATGCCTAACCAAAACCCTCACCAAAACCTAATATTTTCCCTGGGTGCTGAAGATATATCCTTTTTCAAATTAATGTCATAAAATGAATAATGGCATTCATGCCTACCATCCAGATAGTCCTAATCCAGCTAGTTTATATTCTTTCTACTTTAATTATTCTTATATTTAGGTGTCAAAGGCAAGTATCCTTGCTTGATTGACCCCAGCTGTAATCTGGTACAAAAGGAGATACTGTAATGTATATTACAAAATATACACAAAAATATAATTTCTTGCTTAGTGATCAGTCAGGTAAGTTACTCTTAATTCTAATAAAAGAACCTAGGTACATAGGAGTGTGTGTATGTATAGAAAAGAGAAAAATCAGAGAATAGAAAACGTTAAAAAATTTTTGTTTTCTAACCAAGAAACAAAATGTGAGCAGTCTTCTCTACATGTCTTCCATTTTAGTTTTTGAAACCCAAGGAATTCAGATGACTAGTTATTAGAGAACCCTGAACCCAACATGACCATATAAATGAATCATTATTTTGTAATCTTTAAAAAAATTAGAATTTCAAACTTCAATACAAGAACTTTCTTTCCCCACAGTAGTAAATACTCTTATTTAGTCAAACATTAAAAGGCTCTGAACTGCTATGCTGTACAAAAAAAATAATAAAATAAAAAGAAAGAGTTTTTCTATTATATTTTGTGATAGTAATAACGAAATAAATTATTTATTTTCTCTTTCAGTCTTCTGCCAAATTTTCATACAAATCTGGCCTTGGGTGTGTGTCAGATATTTGCTAAACCCTATTATACACCACAGTTCTTTTATGAAGAACCAGCTGGGAAAATGTACCTGTCTCAAGGTATAATCATGTTGGTTAATTTGGCTAAACTAATATATAGATTGAGTATCATGCAAAGAATATAGACTGGACATCTGCTATCCTATCTAGTAAAAAAGTAATATGCAAATTAACCATCATTCCACTACACCCACAAGCCAATCAGGAGCTAGTATGCAAATTAACCCAACCAAGATGACTGTAGCTCAAAAGAGCAGGAGGCTTGGGTTTCTCTGGCAATGGAGGAAGCCAAGATTTCTGCACACCTTGGCGGGCTCAGGCCTCCAATCAAGGCTATAAAGTTTCAATTATAGAAGATAAAAAAACCCCAACAAAAATGGCAGCAGCCACAGAGCAAGCAGGAGGCTTGGATTGCCCCCAGCAATGGAGGAAGCCAAGCTGTCCACAGCCCTGGCCTACCTTGGCCTCTGCCAAAGGTTACAAAGTTTCAATTATAGAATATAAATGAGTCCCAACAGAAATGGCTCTGGCCATGGAGAGAGAAGGAGGACAGGCTCCTCTTAAGGCTACAAATAAATAAATCCCAGATACGAGGGTCTCCACTGGGGTTGCTGGAAGTTGTTGCCGGCCTTCAAACCACCACAGGCCCCAAACCCAGGCCACCCCATGCCCCAAGGGAACCCCTGCCCAAATCTGGGACACCCCTCACAGCAAACCAGCCAGCCCCAGCCCATGCAACAGGCCTCTATCCTATCTAATAAAAGAGTAATATGCAAACTGATCATCACTCCAACACACAAGATGGCTTTTCCCATATGGTCTAAGATCCTGCCCCCATGTTGACACAAAAAGGCCATCACGAGATGGTCAGCAGAGAGGGCAGTTGGGAGGGACCAGGCCTACAAGGGATGGCAGTTTGGTGTGATCAAGCCTGTAGGGTAGAGCAGTTAGGGGTGACCAGGATAGCAGAGGAGGGAAGTTGGGTGAGACTGGGCCTGCAGGGAAGGGCAGTTGGGAGGAACCCAGCCCTGCAGGGGAGAGCCTTTGAGGGGAGACTAGGGCTGCAGTGGAGGGCAGTTAGGGGCAATCAGGCTGGTAGGGGCCCAGTTAGGCACCAATCAAGCTGTCAGGGGAGTGGTTAGGGGGTGATCAGGCTGGCAGGCAGGAGTCATTAGGGGCAATCAGGAAGGCAGGCAGGCCAGCAATTGGAAGCCAGAAGTCCTGGACTGTGAGAGGGATGTCTGACTGCCTGTTTAGGCCTGATTCTACCAGTATCAGGCCTAAATGGGCAGTCAGACATCCCTCAAGGGGCCCCATATTGGAGAGAGTACAGGCTTGGCTGAAGGACACACACCCTTGTGCCCAAATTTTGTATATTTTGTCCTCTAGTCCTATCTAATAAAAGAGTAATATGCAAATTTGACCTTACCTTTGCTACACCCACAAGCCATGCCCACCAGCCAATCAGGAGGAGATTATGAAAATAAACCCCAACCAAGATGGCTGCTGCCACTGAGAGTAGGAGGAAGGCTTGGGTTTCCCTGGCAATAGAGGAAGCCAAGCTCTCAGCCTGCTGTTGCTGACCTAGGCCTCCACTCAATGCTACAAAGTTTCAATTATAAAAGACACAGAAATGGCTGAAGCCACTGAGCTGGAGAAAACAGAGGTTTGGATTTCCTTGGCAATGGAGCCAAGCTTTCTGCCTGCCATTGCTGGCTGAGGCCTTCAATCCAGGCTATAAAGTTTCAAACAGAAATGGCTGCCGCCACGGAGTGAGCAGAAGGCTTGGCTCTGCTCCAGGCTACAAAGTTTAATTGTAGACAGAAATTAATCCCAGATCCCAGGGCCTCAGCTTGGGTCACTGGGGGCATGGTCAGCTTGAAAACCTCCACAGGGCCCTCGCCCAGGCCTTCCCTTGCCTCAAGGGAACCCCCACCCTGATCTGGGACACTTTTCAGGGCAAACCAGCTGGCCCCCACCCATGCATCAGGCCTCTATCCTATCTACTAAAAGAGTAATTTTCAGATTGATCATCACTCCAATACAACAGGGCTGCCCCCATGTGGTCAAAGATCCTGCCCCCATGTGGACACAAGATGGCCACCACAAGATGGGAGGTTCCAGGCCCTGCAAGGGAGGGCAGCTGTGGGCGATCAGGCCAGCAGGGGAGTGCAGTTGGGAGGGACCAGGCCTGCAAGAGAGGGCAGTTGAGGGCAAACAGGCTGGCAGGGGAGCAGTTAGACATCAATTAGGCTGGCAGGATAGTGGTTAGTGGGTGATCAGGCTGGCAGGCAGAAGCAGTTAGGGGCAATCAGGGAGGCAGGCAGGTGAGCAGTTTGGAGCCAGCAGTCCTGGATTATGAAAAGGATGTCCAACTGTCCCTTAAGGTCTGATCCTACCCGGATCGGGCCTAAATGGGCAATCGGACATCCCTCGAGGGGTCCCAGATTGGAGAGGGTGCAGGCTGGGCTGAGGGACACCCCTCTGCCCCCATGAACGAATTTCGTGCACCAGGCCTGTAGTAATAAATAAAATCCATACACCTGGATAGAAACCATCCACACTGAAATATTGGTATTGAGTAGTGCATGGTACATTCTAGCTTTGGGCTCTTATTACTGTTTTTACGGAAAATATATACAACTTATATACAGGACAATGATTCTTGGGTTATACCTACATACACAGTGATATCATAATCACATTGCATCATAAAACTAGTTAGGATCCAGTATTTGACAGATTGTTTTTAACATCAATGTTTCAAAAATCTTTATTTCTTTCTAAATTATATTTTGTATAAACTCTGAACTTTCTATCTGAGCTTTCTTACCATATTAGAGGGAATTCAAGTACTTTATTCATTGTGGTGGTGAAATCATCCTGTATGATAAAAGCTTAATATGCTAAGTATCCAGTTGTCTGGTTGTCCATTCAACCAATTAATGTATAACATACTAATTATATGCTTAGGCCACTCAACCACTTGTTTTGATGTGATCTGACCCCCAGGGGGCATACAGTCAACCAGTCCCTATGATGTGTGCTGGCCACCAGGGGGTAGATGCCCTGACTGGTAGGTTAGCTTGCTGCTAGGATCTGGCCAATCATGATTTGACATACCTTGGAGACCTCCTGTAGTCCCTTTGCAACACCAGTGGGGTTCCTTGGCCTAGCCTGCGCCCTCTCACAATCTGGGACCACTCGGGCTGGGGGGGGGCATGTTAGAGAGCCAGTTTGGCTTGATCTAACAGGCCAGGACAAGGGACACCACTCGTGCACAAATTTGTGGACTGGCCCTCCAGTATAATATAATCATATATAATAAAGAGCTAATATGCTAATTAGACTAGAAGGTGGAACAACCTTCCAGAATGACCTTCCACAATGACCAGTGGGCAGGGGCTGAGAGGGCCTATCCTATCTAATAAAAGAGTAATATGCAAATTTGACAGTACCTTCACTACACACACAAGCCATGCCCACCATCATGCCCACCAGGCAATCAGGAGCAGATTATGCAAATAAATCCCAACCAAGATGGCTGCCACCACTGAGAGGAAGAGGAAGGCTTGGGTTTCCCCAGCAAAGGAGGAAGCCAAGCTTTCCAGGTGCTGTTTCTGGCCTAGGCCACCACTCTAGGCTACAAAGTTTCAAACAAAAATGGCTCCCTCTACAGAGTGAGCAGAAGGCTTGGCTCCACTCCAGGCTACAAAGTTTCAATTGTAGGACATAAATTAATCCCAGATCTCAGGGCCTCAGCTTGGGTCTCTGGGGGGTGTGGTGGGCCTGAAAATCTCCACAGGCCCCTTGCCCAGGCTGCCCCACATCTCCAGGGAACCCCCACCCTTATCTGGGACACTCTTCAGGGCAAACCAGCTGGCCCCCACCCATGCACCAAGCCTCTATCCTATCTAATAAAAGAGTAATTTGCAGATTGAGCATCACTCCAGCACACAAGAGGGCTGCCCCCATGTGGTCAAAGATCCTGCCCCCATGTGGACACAAGATGGCCACCACAATATGGCCAGCCGAGGAGGGTCATTAGGAGGTTACAGGTCCTGCAAAGGAGGTTAGTTGGGGGTGATCAAGCCTGCAGGGGAGGGCATTTAGGGGTGACCAGGCTGATATAGGAGACAAGTTGGGGGCAAACAGGCTGGCAGGGGAGCAGTTAGACATCAATTAAGCTGGCAAGGTAGTGGATAGGGGGTGATCAGGCTGGCAGGCAGAAGCAGTTAAGGGCAATCAGGGAGGCAGGCAGGTGAGCAGTTTGGAGCAAGCAGTCCTGGATTGTGACAAGGATGTCCGACTGCCCGGACAGTTGGACATCCCTTGTGGGGTCCCAGATTGGAGAGGGTGCAGGCTGGGCTAAGGGACACCCCCCACCTTCCATGTATGAATTTCGTGCACTGAGCCTCTAATATAAAAAATATAATATAATATAATATAATATAATATAATATAATATAATATAATATAATATAATCCTATCTAATAAAAGAGTAATGTGCAAATTGACCGCACCTCTGATACACCCACATGCCATGTCCACAAGCCATTCCCACAAGTCACACCCACCAGCCCATCAGGTGCAAATAAACCCCAACCAAGATGGCTGCCAGACACTGAGAGCAGGAAGGAGGCTTGGGTTTTCTCAGCAATGGAGGAATCCAAGTTTTCCACCTGCCCTTGCCGGCCTAGGCCTCCACTCAATGCTACAAAGTTTCAGTTATAGAAGATAAATAATCCCAACAGAAATGGCAGCAGCCACAGGTGCTGGAGAGAGATGAGGCTAGGATTGCCCGGTCAATGAAGGAAGCCAAGCTTCTGCAGCCCTAGTGCCTAGGCCTCCACTCTAGGCTACAAAGTTTCACGTATAGGATTAAACAAGGACACCCTTCAGGGCAAATCACCTGGCCCCTACCCATGCACCAGGCCTTTATCCTATCTAATAAAAGAGTAATATGCATATTGACCATCACTCCAACACAATAGGGCTGCCCCCATGTGGTCAAAGATCCTTCCCCCATGTGGACACAAGGTGGCCACCACAATATGGCCAGCAGAGGAGAGCCATTGGGAGGTTCCAGGCCCTGCAAGGAAGGTTAGTTGGGGGTGATCAAGCCTGCAGGGGAGGGCAGTTAGGGGTGACCAGGCTGACAGAGGAGGCAAGTTGGGGGCAAACAGGCTGGCAGGGGAGCAGTTAGACATTAATTATTCTGGCAGGGTAGTTGTTAGGAGTAATCAGGCTGGCAGGCAGAAGCGGTTAGGGGCAATCAGGGAGGCAGGCAGGTAAGCAGTTTCGAGCCAGCAGTCCTGAATTGTGAGAAGAATGTCTGACTGCCCGTTTAGGATTGAGCCTAAATGGGCAGTTGGACATCCCTCGAGTTTTCCCAGATTTGAGATTGTGGAGGCTGGGCTGAGGGACACCCCCTGTCCCCCATGCACGAATTTCATGCACCGGGCCTCTAGTATAATATAATATAATATAATATAATATAATATAATATAATATAATATAATATAATATAATATAATATTATATTATATTATATTATAATATAATATAATTAATATAATATACTATAATATATAATATGTGCAAAATTAGATGTGAACTTCTGTACACAATACACCTGAAAGAGATGGTATTATTACCATATGGCCTTTCTTCATGGGGATGTGGTGGCATGCAAATGAGCCTACCTGTGCCTTGGCTTAAGCTCTGTTCTTATATACCTATACCATATAATATCCGTGGCATGAGTGAACATCCCCAGAAACCTAACTTTTAAAGCTTCCCTAAGTGTCCTAATATCATGAAAGTTTGAATGGACCACTAAATGGAGGTATTTTAACCCTGTTTATTAGTCTTTTCAATGCTATTAATAACCTTTTACTTTCTCCCAAACTATCTGACTACTTTGCATGATCTTATTCTCTTTCTCGCTCCCTCCTTCACCCTTCTTCTGTCCTTCCTTGTCTCCTCTCTCCATACCTCCGTTCTCCTATACTCCCTCTCTCTGTAAAATGGAAATATAAACAGTAACTCAATTAAGGTTTCATGGTGGTAGGAAGATGGATTAATATTGACAAAATACTTAGTAATTTAAAGGGTCTATCCTAACATTAATGAGCATTATTAGAGAATTATATTGCAGTTTAATGAAGTGATGACTCAATTGACATTTCATTTTGGATCCCAATCAACCAATTTTAAGTCCACAGAGTTTGAATGCCCAGATAATAATTTTCTAGTAAGGAACTTATTTTGCTTAGGTTTATATGCTTTTACAGGTTTTTTCCTAGCTATATTTATAATAAAAATGTACTATTCAATTATGAGGACTTTTAAAAAGTGCATGTTCTGACTTTCCCATTAGAAATATATTATCAAAATATTAGAGAAAATTCCAAACACAAATATAGGATTATTGGATATCCAGATATTATGTTCAACAAATTGCAATAGTATGTTTAAAAAATACAATAACATTAAAATTGCATACAAAGTGATTTTATATACATGAAATCCTATTTTTTATTGTCTGTCACTGTAAAATTATTTTTTTCTTTGTTCTCCATATTCTCTCAATACTTACATAATATTTGAGGATGCAACAGTAGTTTAAAATGATACATTTAAAGAAAAATGTTTACACTTTTAAAAATTTGTCTTACCCAGTGTTTTTAAGTAATTGGAGCATTGACAGTTCACCCATGGGTTTCAGGTTTGATTCTTGGTCAAGGGCACATGTCTAGATTGCAAGTTTGATCTTTCACCCCAGTTAGGGAGTGGAAAGGAGGCAACCAATGGAGATATCTCTGTCACATTGATGTTTCTCATTCTCTCTACCTCTCTTCCCCTTTCTCCTTTCCACTCTCTCTAAAAATCAATGGAATAATATCCTCAGGTGAGGATTAAAAAGAACAATACACCAACAAAAAATTTTTATCGCATACCATGAAACATACTAAACATGATTATAGAATACAATGTATGTGCATCAGTTTTGAGGTTAAACTATCTTTATAGCTATTTGAAATGAGGAGGGGTAAATACCTGGTACGAAAAGTTGAAGGACATACAATAATGTGAATTTTCTTATCTTAAATGCTAGATGATTTCTGCTGTAAATTTGTCTCCCTAAATCTTGGTACCTGGGATAATAACTAGCTATATTTTTCTCTTCCAGCTAGAGAATTAAAATATCTTATAATATTCAAAAGAGAATGAGAGCAGATTTAGAAGAACATATGCTAATACTCAAAGTCACTCACAAAATGCAAACTAGACAGGGTTGATTTTGTGTCTGACACAGGAGCTTAAAGATCCAAAAAGGAAGAAAACTTTAAATGAAATGGTGTCACAAGGCTATAATAAAACCACATTTGCATCTATTAGAGCCTCCTCCTTTCCCATAATCTTCATCAAGAGTAAATGAATCTTCGATTTTCCAGGACCTGGTAATATATTTTTGGTTTTGGTAAATGACTGAAGATGAGGGAAGAAATGTAAATAGAATGATTCTAAATGAAATAACAAAGATGCAAATATAGGGTGCTTAATGAAAAAGCAAATGAACTGGAAAAATGAACTCAAAAGTATCATCAACTTTTTAACAAGTTGGATCAGTATTCCTATTTTCTGGCCAATGGTAGGACAATGGAAAAACAATTCATTCATTGGAGATAGTCATGGTTCTAGTTGTAGTAAGACCAAGCATGACATTTTCCTCACCTAACCCTATGACACAATAATAAACACATAGTCATATCAAAAGATACAGGGAAGAGTCAGCATTGCCAGGAGTTAAACATCCTATCTAATAAAAGAGTAATATGCAAATTAACCATCACTCTGCTATACCCACAAGCCATACCCATTAGTCATGCCCACTAGTCAATCAGGATCAAGTGTGCAAATTAATCCCAACCAAGATGGCTGTGGCCATGGAGAGAGCAGGAGGGAGGCTTGGGTTTCCCCTGAGATGGAGGAAGCCAAGTTTTCCACACACCCTAGATGGCCCAGGCCTCAGCTTAAGGCTACAAAGTTTCAATTATAAAAGATAAATAAACCCAATAGAAAGGCTGCCACCACAGAGTGTGAGCAGAAGTCTTGGCTCCACTCCAGGTTACAAAGTTTTAATTGTAGAAGATAAATAAATCCCAGATATCAGGGCCTCTGCTTGGGTTGCTGCAGGGCATGGGCAACCTGAAAACCACCACATGCCTCTTGCCAAGGCCACCCAATACCCCAAGGGAACCCCCACCCTGATCCGGGACACACTTTAGGGCAAACCAGCTGGCCCCCACCCATGCACCAGGCCTCTATTCTAGCTAATAAAAGAGTAATACGCAGATAGATTGAGCATCACTCCAACACACAACAGGGCTGCCCCCATGTGATCAAAGATCTTGCCCCCATGTGGACACAAGATGACCACCACAAGATGGACAGCAGGAGAGGGTAGTTGGGAGGGACCAGGCCTACAAGGGAGGGCAGTTGGGGTGATCAAGCCTGCAGGGGAGGGCAGTTAGGGACAAACAGGCTGGACAGGGAGTAGTTAGGGGGTGATCAGGCTGGCAGGCAGAAGAGGTTAGGGGCAATCAAGAAAGCAGGCATGCAAGCAGTTGGGAGCTAGCACTGCTGAATTGTGGCAGGGATGTTGGAATCAGGTCTAAATGGGAAGTTGGACATCCCTTGAGGGGTCCCAGATTGGAGAGGATGCAGGCTGGGCTGAGGGACATCCCCACCCCATGCATGGATTTCGTGCACCAGCTCTCTAGTATTATTATAAGAACATGGGCATTGTCAAATCACTCAGATATTCCCATCAAGATTATAACTCAAGTTTAGATATACCATAAAATAAGAGAGTGGTTGATGCTTGAGGCAAGGAGTTGGACTTTAAAATCCCAACCTTCCTTATCCATTTGATTCATCCTATGTTATCCTATTTTATTAAAACACATCATTCAAAAATATGTATTTTACTGCTATGAATAACTTAAAACAGAATCTTTCCTGAAACTTGAGGTTGTCACTTAAAACACACACACACACACACACACACACACACACACACACACACACACACACAAACATTCTAATTCTAAAAGTGAAATCAAATAGCATCAAGAACAGGGACTCATAATATAGGGATCATTAACATAATTGGAGTACACATGTCCTTAATGTGTCTTTGTTTCATGTGAAAAGTATAAGGCATGCCTCTCATTGCAAAGGGGAAACAAAAAGAGGAAATGTATTGAGAGTCTAGTACAGTGATGGGCAACCTTTTGAGCTTGGTGTCAAAATTCACTAAAAAACCGAGCATAACTCGGGTGGTATGTCAAAATAAAAAAAATAAAAAAACATAATTTCACAATATTTATAGTTTAAATAACAAAAATGTATAATTGTAATATATAACTGTATTTAATAAACCAAAAACTAATTATTTAACTTACCTGCTTAGTGACTTCTTTGCTCATCTGTCAGTCGGTTTCTTTTGTTGGTCTTGATATTATTTAACTTGTGTGGGGTGCCATGAACTAAGATAAGTAAGCGGGGAATTCTTTAATTAACCAGCCTATTAGTGACTTTGTTGTTGCTGAATTTCATTGGCTAAACCTTCAATTGAAGGTTGGTAGTTTGCAGACTTCAAGCCCAAGCAAGCGCTACTAACTTCATCTGTCAAAGTTTCTTTTGTTGGTTTTGATGTTATTAAATTCAGAGAATAAGGTCTCAAAAAAGTACATAAAGGGGAAAATTTTGAGTAAAACCATGGCTATATTTTTTAGGGTGCTAAAAGTGTCTGGTTCCAGGCACTCCAAATTTTCTGTTCATAGCACTTCTCTTGATTCTCCAAGGGGCACCTTTCCAGATTCTCAAGCTTTGACCTCATGTAGACAAACACTTTCACAGAGATGCTGTCTTGAAATTGTGCAAGTTGCATCTCCAAATCATCAATTTGTATCCATTGGAAACCATTTAATTCCAAACTACTGTAGACTACTACATCAGGATACTTAATTGTTTTTATGGTCTGTTCTAGGCTTCTAAATTGAATAAATCTATTACTGAACTGGTCAAGTAACGAGTCTAAAACATGCTGGTACTTTATATGCAAGGGTTCCATTTCATTTTGTACAGCTGCACTGGCCTTCTCAAAATACTTTGTTACTCGATGAAAATACTTATAAGTTTTAGTTTCTACATCTCGCTTGAAAATGTTAAGTTTACTTTCAAAAGATTTTATGTATTCAAACATAATGTCAATACATTTTCCAAAACCTTGTAACTTTAATTTCAGTTCATTAATATGAACAGAGAGATCTATAAAAAAAATATCAGGGTGTTGACCCACTTATCATCATTGAGCTGAGAAATGTTTCCCAGATCCTTATCCTCAAGAAATACCTTAATTTCTCCAAAGCACTCCACAAAGCACTCAAGAACTTTGCCTTGGTTCAGCTATCTTACATTATTGTACATCAGCAGTCCACTATAGGTGGAATCAACCGCCAGTAAAAATGCAGAAAATTCTCGCTTGTGAGGGGGACGATCAGCGATTGAATTAACTATTTTTGTAGCAACTGATATTAAATCGTTTAAATCGGTGAATACTTCCTTGGCACATAAAACATCCTGATGGATAATACAATGAAAAGGCACAATTAGATGTCCGATAGCTTCTTGTTAACAATTTGACAAATCTGACTTTTTTTTCCTATCATGTTTGGTGCCCCATCTGTAGTCACTGACACAACTTTAGAGATATCAATGCTTAGGGCACAGAATGTTTGTATAACAACCTTAAATATTTCGCTTCCTGGTGTACTTGTTGGCACTAATACTAACTTTATCAACTCTTCTCTCATCCTGAGACCATCAGAATATCGAACAATAATGGCCAACTGAGTATGTGACATGACATCAGTAGTTTCATCAAGAGACATAAAAAATATTTACAATTATGTCTCTCTTTAACTGATGTTGTATGTTTGTGTGTAGTCTCATTATTCGGTCTTTTATAACATTTCTACTGAGTGGTAACTCAGATATTCTCTTAATAATTGTGTCTTTATTCTACATCTCGTGAAATAGAACTGGTGCACGTCTTAGGAGAGTTTCTTTAATAAATTTGCCCTCACTGAGTGCTTTTCCATGCTGAGCTATGGAGTGAGCAATGCTCAAACTTGCAGATGTTAAATTTGTAGAGCCTTTTATAAATTTAAGGATGGAATTAGATTGGCTCTTATAAAGGTGTAGCTGCCTGGAAATGTATTCCTTCTTTTCATCCTCACTTTTTTTCAAGAGCTGGGAATGATTAGTTTCAAAATGTCTATTTATATTCCACATTCTGCTTACTACCGTTTTAATACATAGAACTCAAAATGATCTGCCATTTTTTTCTATAACACCACACATTTTGGTTCATGTCTCTTGAAAGGGTCGGCTACTGCTAGTACCACTTCCTTTACTTATTTTTTTTTGGGGGGGGTCGGTTCTCCTTCAGGAGGGCAGTGACAGAAGATGGAATTATAGATAGCCAGTTAGCCCTGCAGGCAATTAGGGGTTAATTAGCCTAACTGACCACAAGATGGCACATGTAACTGTATTTTAGGAAAGGGCAGGGTTAATAAGCAGAAATAGGGATTAATAAGTATGCACAACAGTTATAGTGGTGAAATGGAGTCTGCACTATGCTGCAAAATGATGTTCCTTATATAAATTAAGATGGCTGCCACTATTTCTAATGGCGGGGAATGGCACCCATAGCACATGCCCTCGCCTCCCCCTCACTTATCTCAGTAATGATGGTCAATTAGAAATCCATGACACCCCAGAACAGTAGATTGGATGATGGTTGCTGTGGTTATGTGGTTGCTGGTAATGGCGATCACAGGGCCCCCAGAGATGTGTCCCCCGTGGCATTCAGCTGCTCCCTGCTCTGCCAGCCGGAAGTGAGGTCAAAGACTCCCTAAAGGCCTACATGGAAGTCCCAGAACTAGATGCTCTGTGCTGCAGTTCTGTTGTTTTGGCCTACAGACCTCTGGCACCGAGTGTTTACACTATACTACAGCAAATGTTTCATCCCAGGCTACTGCACTTGGCCGTGCAGTGGCCAAGGATGAAACGTCCTTCTCGGCATGCGGCCCCATACTTTTTTGTATGTGACCGCATGTGGCAGTGTGTCATCGAAAATGGCTATTTGTGTCAGTGCTGACACGCATGTCATAGGTTTGCCATCACGGATCTAGTACTTAGCTTGGTCCACAGTTCTGTTAATTTCTCAATTTTTTAGGTTAAAATAACACCACATATGGGAGCACATTCCTGTGGTGTTACTAAATTACTGGAGGTAATATTAGTCTACACCACATTTTCCAAGTTTATAGAACATAAAACCCTTATGCTTTTTGAACTCTATAGATACTCAATTTATTTCTCAGGAGAGCTTCTATGGGTTCATTCCCAAGGGGATCCAACTTTCCACTCATTTTATTAATCTGATTTGATCAATTGTAACATGGGATTAGAAACTCTGCCAAAAGTTTCTGGATACATATTTGACTCATGTTAAAATAGGATTCACCAGGGATCTAATTTTTGTATTATTTCCTTTCCAGCTCTGGTTTGAGGTTTGATTAAAACAACTAAACATTAAAAGGAGAGCTTAGAGAAAGTGAGGCCCTTAATTCTTCTGGATCAATAATTTTTCAGCTTCTTGGTAATGCATAACCTCAGGTTCATTATCCAGAAATCCTCATTCAATTGGAGAAAAATCCTCATTCAGTTGCATGTGATCAGTAGTCCACATGGTGATAAACACTACTCTTGGAGTATATGCTGGAAGCTGGTTACTTTCTCACCACTTAAAACAATATTTTGAATACAGTTTTAGTGTCTTGGACTCCTGTGGTCTATCCAAGGACACCAATTTAAGATCTAGATTTATATAAAAAGCAGAATGCATATTTAATGTATAAATATTTAGTTTTGCTTAGAAAAATTAACAGATTTATAACTTAATATTATTGTCCTCAGCTTTTACATCTTATTGATATAGAAATTGATTGTATAAAATATTTGTGTACTTTTCACCACAGAAAGAGGCCCTCATTTCTGCATTTGCCCTGAGTCCATCACAATATTGAGACTTCCAGCTTTTAATGCCTGCTTTGGAGGATTGGACTCACATTTCCCCTATACCATCAATGTTGGTGTACAGTAATTTATTGATGAAAGTGCTATAACTTATTCATTTTTATAACCTGCTCCTCTTTTCCCTACAACCTCAGTGACTAAGGTAAAACAGGTTCTCAATATCTGCTTTTAATTGTCTTACTTTTGGAGGACACCCAGTACTTTGGATATTTACCCCTAATCAGATTTATCATTGCCAAACGTTCTCACATACAGTGGGTTCCCTTTTCACTTTGTTGACGATTTCATTTGCTGTGCAGAAACATTTTAGTTTAATGTAGTCCCATTTGTTTATTTTTCCTTTGTTTCTTTTGCCCTAGGACAGTGGTCGGCAAACTCATTAATCAGCAGAGCCAAATATCAAACAGTACAATGATTGATATTTCTTTTGAGAGCCAAATTTTTTAAACTTAAACTTCTTCTAATGTCACACTCAAGGAGCCAATGAGCCGCATGTGGAGATGTAGTTGCAAAAATATTGCTATGAGAGATGTCTGAGATTTTGCCAACTATGGTTTTTCCTAGGATTTTTATGATTTTATAGTTTTTAATTGTCTTATTCTTTTTGCGTTCATTTTTGTCTATAGTATAAATTGGTGGTCTAGTTTCATTTTTTTTCATGCACACGTCCAATTTTCCCAGCACCATTTATTGAAGAGATTGTCTTTACTCCATTGTATGCTATTGCCTCCTTTGTCAAATATTAATTGATCCTGAAGACATTAGTGATTTCTGGGGTCTCTATTATTTTTCATTGATCTATAATACCTGTTCTTCTACCAGTACAAGGCTTTTTTAAAAATACAATGGTGCTGGACTATATTAACTGTTTTTTTCTGTATCTATTGATATGATCATGTGATTTTTATCTTTCATTTTGTTTATGTGGTGCATCACACTTATTGATTTGTGAATATTGTACCAACCTTGCATTTCCAGAATGCAAGATTGATCATGGTGTATGATTTTTTAATGTATTGCTGGGTTTGTTTTGCTAGTATTTTATTGAGGATTTTAACACTTATTTTCATCAAGGATATTGGCCTATAATTTTCTTTGTTTGTAGGGCCTTTCTCTAGTTTTGGAGTTAGTATAATGATGGCCTTGTAAAAAGAGCTTGTAAGTCTGCCGTCTTATGGAATTTTTTTGGAATAGCTTGAGGAGGAGAGGTGTTAGTTCTTCTTTGAATGTTTTGCAAAATTTACATGTGAAGCCATCTGGTCCAGGACTTTTGTTTGCTAGGATGTTTTCTTTTTATTACTGCTTCAATTTCATTAGTTATTGGTCTGTTTAGGTTTCTGATTCTTTCTGTTAGAGTTTTAGAAGACTGTATGATTCTAAGAATGTGTCCATTTCACCCAGGTGGTTTATAAGAGCATATTGCATATTATATATGTATAGTATATCATATTATCTACAAATAAATGTATACACATACCCTCACACATCTAATCTTTTTGTGAGAATTTTCCCAGTTATAGTTAATGTTCAAGTTAATATTCAGAAATAAGGTTGTACTATTTTTGTGTGGCATAAATTTATTTTTTTCACTAAAATAAAATGCTATGCATATTTTTCAAGTTAGTTCATGTAAATCACCTTCACTCACTTTAATTTAATAGTTGTCTAGCATTGAATCAATATTGTGTGCTTAGAGTAATTACTTGCATAATAAATTAATGACTTAACTAACTTCTTATTGAATTATTTTAGAAATGTGTTACACTTCAAATAAATTGATATGACTATTTTTTATAGAATAATAGAGTTCCAGAATTATTTTTATTCTGGTTTAGAATATAAAATTTCTCTTTAAGAAGCTAGCCAGAGAGAAGAAAAAAATGGCGGCGGAACAGAGGGATGTGATCAGAATCTGATCCCAGGGCAGAAGGAGGGAGCAGCTGAAGGTCGCGCAGGGAGTGTTTGTTGGCGAGTAAGGGGACAGCTGTGCTCTGGTAGAAGATAGGGGACTGCTGGACTGGCCTCCCCAGCCTGAGTGGGTACAGTACTGCTGGGTTCTCTCACTGAGCCAACTGCATGGAGGTGGACCATGACATCTTGAAGGGGAAGGATCTGAAAATATACAGCTGCAGTACCAGCTGGACGGATAAGACTGGCAGAACACCGGCGCCCAGTTGGCATGGACACGCAGAGTCCAAGGAGCTCTGAGCTCCAGCACGGAAAGGTCAGATTTCCCTGGGGGTACTTTGGACGAGAAACTGAGGGGGCTGGCAGACTGGGATATCTGTGCCTTGGAACTCAAAGCCCAGAGATCTGCGCCTGAAATAAAATCTGTGGCTGTTGGAGCTGGTAAACATGGGAGAGGGCCCTCGGAGCTGGTGGCAGAGTTAATCCCTGGAGCACAACCAATTTGGACCTGACAGAGGAGGAAAACCTGGAAGAGTTGGGGAAGGTCCTGGCTGCTAAAACAGCAGTCACCATTAGAGAGGCAGTATTGAATATCACAGAGACAGCGAGATTTTAGTTCAGGCTAGAGAGGACCAATAGACCCAGAGGTCAATCTAGAAAAACTGCCACACAGGGGCTGAATCACAAATTGACTCTTGTGTGACACAAGGAATTGATTATATTTTCTCTTAGACTTTCGGAATACAGTCTATTTTCATCTACTCTTTAGTATCTTCTACTCTACCTCAAATTCATCTTTATACCATCACTCTCTTGCTAACTTTCCCTATTTAGTGCCTTGTTTCCCTTACACTTTTTCCACTTTAGATTTACCTTAAGTCAATCTTTTTACCCCCTGTTAAAATTTCACCCCACTTATATATCTAATCTCCAACCACCTACTCCAAGTCCATATATATCTCTAGCTTCTCTTACTTAACGATTTAAAATTGTTTTTACCCCTGTCCTGTTGTTGTTGTTTAATTGACTATTGATTATACTAATTTTTTATGCAGGTTTATGAGATTGATATGCTTATTCTTTTATTTTGGTTTGTCTTGTAGGGGGCGGTTATTTTTATTTTTGGTGTTGTTTCTTGTTTTGTTGTCCTCATTTGCATTATTTTTAGATAGATTTTTGCTTCTGTGTTCCCTCACCTCCCCTGATATTAGTACTTGTATGTAGTTTGTATCAATCTCCAGGTACTTGTTGCGGGTTTTGGCTCAGATTAGGGGCTGTCCTATAGGAGTTTTCACCCCACATTTATAGTTTACTCCTTTTTTTACTTCTTCCCCTTTTCCCATTATCATTTTGGCATTCCTGTCTTTCTTTTTGTGAGAGTGTGTGTGTTGGGAGTGTCTCTTTCTTTTTGTGGGAGTGTGGGTGTGTGAGTGACTGTGTGTGTCTGGGGGGGGGTCTCTTTCTTTTTTTCTCACCTATCACCGAATTTGACTTTCTCTGGCGATCACATTTATTTGGAATTACCATTACTGTGACTAAATTCCGGGTCAGTGCTTGGGGCGTTGCATATGGTTATGTTGTATTTTGTGCCTTTAAATCAATGCAGGAGAGTGAGAACTACATAACCAGATACGGAGAGAAGAGAGACGATGGGGAGACAAAGAAACAGCCCACATATGAAAGAAAAACAAGCCTCACCAGAAAAGGAGGTACACGAAATGGAAGTTAACAACCTGTCAGAGAAAGAATTCAGAGAAATGGTCATAAGGTGGCTGAAAAGAATGGAAGACAGATTTAATAATATTAGTGAGAACTAAGAGGAATGGAAGAAGAACCAAGAGGAAATGAGGAAGACCCAGGAAGAAATGATGAAGAGCCAAGAAGAAATGAAGAAGAGCCAAGAAGAAATTAAAGTGACATTGCTGAAGTAAATAACTCAATAGAAAGTATTAAGAGTAGATTAGAAGAAGCAAAGGACCGCATCAGTGAGCTATAAGACCAGGTAGGAAAAAATAAACAAGTAGAGCAGCTTCTAGAAAGAAAAATTAAAAAGCAGGAGGAGAGCCTAAGGGAACTTTGGGACAACATGAAACAAAACAACATCCATATAATTGAGCTTCCAGAAGGACAGGAAACTGAGCAAGGAATAGAAAACCTGTTGGAAGAAATAATGACAGAAAACTTCCCTGATACAGGAAAGAGAAAAAACCCACACAAATCCAAGAAGCTCACAGAGTTCCCAGCAAAATTAACCCCAAAAGACCTATGCCAAGGCAATTTATAATAAAATTGGCAAACACGAATGACAAAGTAAGAATCATATAAGCTGCCAGAGAGAGACAGACAGTCAACTACAAAGGAACCCCCATCAGACTAACAAGTGATCTCTCAATAGAAACATATCAGGCCAGAAGTCAATGAAATGAAATTTATAATGTCATGCAAAGGAAGAGTCTGAATCATAGAATACTATACCCAGCAAGACTATAAATCAAAATTGAAGGTCAAATCAGGAGCTTCACAGATAAAAAAGGACTAAGGGAATTTGTTACCACCAAACCAGCAATGCAAGAAATGATAAAGGGTATACTGTAAAAAGAAATAGGAAACAAAGAAGGGACACAGTGGTGAAGAACAAAAATGGCAACATATAAGTACCTATCAATAATAACTTTAAATGTAAATAGTTTAAATGCTCTAATCAAAAGACATAGGGTAATAGACTGGATAAGAAAACACGAACCATGTCTCTGCTGTCTACAAGAAACCCACCTCCAAAAAAAAGACACACACAGAAGGAGGATGAAAGGTTGGAAATAAGTTATTCAGGCGAATGGAAATGAAAAGAAAGCTGGGATAGCAATACTTCTATCCGACAAATTAGATCTCAAAGTGAACTACATAACAAGAGATAAAGAAGGCCACTTCATAATACTAAAGGGTACGATCCAACAAGAAGAAATAACTCTGATAACATATACACACCCAATACAGGAGCACCCAAATACGTTAAAAAAAACTGGATAATATCAATGGAGAGATAGACAGCAGTACAATCATAGTAGGAGACTTAAATACCCTACTATCACCATTGCAACAAATCCTCTAAAGAAAAAAATCAGTAAAAATGCATCAATCCTCAATGACTCACTAGACCAGATGGAATTAATTTACATCTTCAGATCATTTCACCCCAAAGCCACACAATATACATTCTTTTAAAGTGCACATGGGTCATTCTCAAAGATAGACTATATGTTGGGTTATAGGCAAAGTCTCTGAAAATTCAAGACGATAGAAATCATATCAAGCATATTCTCAGATCACAGTGGCATAAAGCTGGAAATAAACTACAATAGAAACAATCCAAAGAAATCAAACACATGGAGACTAAACAGCATGCTATTAAACAATGAATGGGTTACCAGAGAGATCAAGGAAGAAATAAAAAACATCATGGAAACAAATGACAACGATAGCACACTAATCAAAATCTATGGGACACAGCGAAAGCAGTTCTGAGAGGGAAGTTCATAGCTCTACAATCCTACTGAAAAAAACAAGAAACATCGGCAATAAATTATCTAACCCAACAACTGAAAGAGCTAGAAAGAAAGCAATAAGAAATGCCCAGTTTAAGCAGAAGTAAGGAAATAGTAAAGATCAAAGAAGAAAAAATGACATAGAGACCAAAGAAACAATACGTAAGATCAATAAAACCAAGAGCTGGTTCTTTGAAAGCATAAACAAGATTGATGCAGCTCTAGCCAGACTCACCAAGAAACAAAGAGAGAGGACCCTAATAAATAAAATCTGAAATGAAAGTGGTGAAATAACAACAGACCCCATTGAAATACAAAGGATTGTTTAAAAAAATACTATGAACAACTCTACTCTAACAAACTGGACAACCTGGAGGAAATGGATATATTTCTAGGAAAATATAACCTCCCAAATCTCAATCAGGAAGAATGTAAACAACTAAATAGACCAAAAACTGTGGAAGAAATTGAAGCAGTCATCAAAAAGATTCCAGCAAACAAAAGCTCAGGGCCAGACGGCTTCACAGGGGAGTTTTACCAAACATTCAAGGAAGAACTAAAACCTATCCTCCTCAGACTATTCCAGAAAATTCAAGAGGATGGAACACTTCCAAACTTCTTCTATGAAGCTAGCATCACCCTAATACCAAAACCAGATAAAGATGACACAATGAAAGGGAATTACAGGCCAATATCCCTCATGAATATAGATGCCAAAATCCTCAATAAAATGCTAGCAAATTGGATCCAGCAGTACATCAGAAAGATCATACACCATGACCAAGTAGGATTTATCCCAGGAATGCAAGCATGGTACAATTTCTGCAAATCAATAAATGTGATACATCACATAAACAAATTGAGAGATAAAAATCACATAGTCATATCAATTAATGCTGAAAAAGCATTTGACAAAATATAACACCCTTTCTTGATAAAAACTCTCAACAAGGCAGGAATAGAAGGATCATAACTCAACATAATGAAAGCCACATATGATGATAAACCCACAGCAGATATCATACTCAATGGGCAAAAAAAAACCACCATTACCCCAACATAATGAAAGCCATATATGATAAACCCACAGAAAATATCATACTCAATGGGCAAAAACTACCACCATTACCCCTAAGAAGAGGAACAAGACAGGGTTGCCCACTCTCACCACTCCTGTTCAACATAGTACTGGAAGTATTAGCCATTGCAATTTGACAAGAAGAATAAATAAAGACATCCAAATTGGAAAAGAAGAAGTAAAGCTATCCTTATTTGCAGATGACATGATATTGTACATAAAAAACCCGAAAGACTCCATCAAAAAGCTAATAGACTGAACAAATGAGTTCAGCAATGTAGAAGGCTACAAAATTAATGCCAAGAAATCTATGGCATTTCTATACACTAACAGTGAACTTCCAGAAGGAGAGACTAAAAAAGAAATCCCATTTACCATCACACCAAAAAAATTAAGATACCTAGGAATAAACTTAACTAAGGAGGTAAAACACCTATTCGCGGAAAACTACAGGACACTAAAAAAAGAAACAGAGGAAGATGTAAACAGGTGGAAGAACATACCATGTTCATGGATTGGGAGAATCAACATAATTAAAATGTCCATACTACCCAAATCAAAGTATAAATTTAATGTACTCCCCATTAAAGTACCAATGGCATATTTCACAGACCTAGCAAGAACTCTCCAAAAATTCATCTGGAATACAAAAAGCCCTGGAATAGCCACAGCAATCCTGAGAAAGAAGCACAAAGTCGATGGGATTTCCATACCAGATTTCAAGCTGTATCACAAAGCTAATGTTCTCAAAATGCCTGGTACTGGCACAAGAACAGACATATAGATCAATGGAATAGAATAGAGAATCCAGATATCAATCCAAACCATTATGCTCAATTAAAATTTCACAAAGGAAACATGAACATAAAATGGAGTCAACACAGTCTCTTCAATAAATTGTGCTGGGGAAATTGGACAGATACATGCAAAAAAATGAAACTAGAGCACCAACTTACACCTTACACAAAAATAAACTCAAAATGGATACAGGACTTAAACATAGGAGGGGAAACCATAAAAATACTAGAGGATTCCACAGGCAGAAAAATCTCAGACATATGCTGAAAGAACTTATTCGATGATACTGCTCCTAGGGCAATGGAAGCTAAAGACAAAATAAATAAATGGGACTACATCAAAATCAAAAGCTTTTGCACAGCTCAAGAAACCATCAACAAAACAACAAGAAAACCCACTGTATGGGAGAACATATTTGCAAATGTTATCAGTGATAAAGGTTTAATCTCAAGGATCTACAGGCAACTCATGCAACTCAATAAAAGGAGGACAAATGATCAAATAAGAATAATTGGCAACAGACCTAAATAGAATCTTTTCGAAGAAGACAAAAAGGAAGGCTCAGAAACATATGAAAACTTGCTCAAGTCACTAATTATTTGAGAAATGCAAATCAAAACGACTATGCGGTACCATCTCACACCTGTCAGAATGGCTTATATCAACAAATCAACAAATGACAAGTGCTGGTGAGGATGGGGAGAAAAAGCAACTCTCCTGCACTGCTGGTGGGATTGCAGACTGGTGCAGCCACTGTGGAGAACAGTATGGAGTTTCCTCAAAATCTAAAAATGGAGCTCCCATTCTACCCAGTGATCCCACATCTAGGAATATACCCCAAGAAACTAGAAATGTGAATTAGAAGGGATATATGTACCTCTATGTTCATAACAGCACAATTTATCATAGCTAAGATTTGGAAACAGCCTAAGTGCCCGTCAGCAGATGAGTGGATTAAAAAACTATGGTACATTTACACAATGGAATACTCTGCTGTGGTAAAAAAGAAGGAACTCCTACCATTTGTAACAACATGGATGTATTTGGAGAGCATTATACAAAGTGAAATTAGCCAGGCAGAGAAAGACAAATATCACATGATCTCACTCATTTGAGGACTATAATGAATGACATAGACTGATGAACAAGAATGGATCCAGAGACTGAGATAAATCCATCAGAATGTCAAACCTCAGGGTCAGTGGCGGGTGGTGGGAGTAAGGGGGAAAGTCAATATATTTGAACTCCTGAATTAAGGTAATTTGTGTTTTTACATCCCTGACAATGTTTATATAAAGTTATAAAAAAATTGGCAGCTAGTTTGAGACTGAATTGACATGGCCAGGACCTTGTCATATCCTATGGACACCAGTCCTTAGGGTGGGCCATCCTTAACCTCCCATGACACCATAATACCTTACATGATATTATTCTACAATGTCATTATAATATTTGATATTTGACAACAGCATATTATACAATTATCCCAAATAAACTTACAAACTAATTCTTTGAATGTTGGGCAGCAATTTAAAAAAGGATAGGAAAGGAATTAATCCCTTTCAGAAGGAATTAAGGCACTGGGAAGGCATCCGAGCATTCTATATTGGCCCTTCTTGCCCTTTCTGCCAAGAGGGACCTTCTTGTTACTATCCAAATACACACAGCTGATGCCTTAGCTTTCAGTTCAAGCTGTGGCTGAAGCCTCTGGGCAGCTGGCACCATGGATCTGTCTCTCAACCAATGATGTGAGCTGGGCCCTCTCTGGAGAAGAAACCTGGGTCCCCCGAGATTTGTGATCAGTACTGGGACCCCGCCAGCAGGCAAGGGGACCCCAAGGCAAGTGCTGGAGGTGGAGGCCACGGGGACATAGACAACAAAGGGGAAAACTGAACCTCACATCACACTGTTGGGCCCCAGAGGATGGCTGGTTAGCCAGAGACAGGTAAGATTCCTCAGGGAAGGAACAACCTAAAGAGGCACAATTGCATAGGGGCCAGCAGGAGAGAACTAAAAGGTCAACAGAGGTGGGGCACAGACCCTCACCCACAAACCTTGCAGGGGCTTGAATTCTCAACCCTCCTGAGGGAGGTCTCCTACGCCCATCGCTGCTTCGCCTCCTGCGCACAACTCAGACCAGGACCCAGGTGGCAGACAGAGACTCGGCCAGCAATAGCTGCTCTATATCTAAATGCAGTCTATTACCAGGAATGCTCAAATCCTACTCAAAAATGCAAATATTCCTTTCCACTAGTATTTACAGAGTAAACTAAGATTTCTGCTTGAGTATTAAAATTGACAGTAAAATAGTAATCAAGTTTTTAGATTAATTTAAATTGGCCAAGAGAAATAAGTGAACACTCAAGAAAATTTAAGTGTACTGGACAAAAAGCTTTTCCTAAAACATTAACTAAAATATCTATTAGTATTTCATCTCACTGTAAAATTGCCTAACATCTAAAGAACCTAAAGCAGTCATATTTGTGTGCAAAAATTAAAATTTAAAATTACCAAGACTGCAAGATAAAATTTCCAAAAGCTCCCATTAATCAAAAAAGAGGGGGATGCAATTGGGTAATATCATGTAAGGAAAAATATCCTGTAAGTAAAATACATCTAGAAAATTCTTACTCCAGTAAAGTAAATTCCATTTGTAAAACCAACTGCAGGACACCCATGAGAAAACACCCATGCTGTCAAAATAAGCCAAAGGAAAATCATTTAGGTAAAAATAAAATGAAATCCCAAGTCTATTTTGCAGAGAGGATCCCTTTGTTATCTTTTGGTCGAGAATGTGTTTGTGTGTTTTCAGAGAACAACTCCAAGACCATGTGGGTTCCTGCGACTGTGAGGAACTGATGGATCTGTTCCAGTCACGAAGATGGTCCAGAGATTGGGGACACTGCCAACACCTTGCCATGCTAGCAGTCGGTAGCTGTGCATGGCTGCAGGCAGCGCAGGACCAAACCAGAGAGGATGGATCTTGCATTGCCATGATATGTCCACCATGTGGATACCATTGCTGATATGTACACATAAAGAATTATTTGACACTGAAACTGGGACTCAGAACAGTTGGACATTGAATCTGAGACTGAAACATTTTTTGTTCTTATACATTTCTTTCTAGTATGCATAGGCAAGATATTTTTTAAGAAAAGAAACAGGGGAGAGTGAGAGTGATTGTTATAGAGGCAGGGAGGCATTGAACAGGCTGTCAAGCTACAGGGGGAAGGCATGAGTGGATGGGACGGGTATGCTGGGTGAGATCAACCGAAGGACTTGTATGCATGCATATGAGCATAACCAATGAATGAAAGACACTGGGGCGGGAAGGGGGTGGGTGGGGACATGTGTTTGGGGGTAGGAGAGGCTGGGGGGAGGATAATGGGCAGGGGGAAAGGAAAATATGTACTACAATTAAATATAAGTTATACTGCAAAAAAAAAAAAGAAGCAGAAGAAGCTAGCCAGATCATGACCAGTTTTTAAAGATCAGGGAATTAACATTAATTTTTGCCTCCTTCCAAAACTTAATACATGTAAAATTCCTTTTATCCAGTGTCAATTCTATCACTTTATTTTGTCAGGCCACTCAAGTATCTCAATTTTTCTCATACATCAGAGGGTCTTTCGCCTATCCTTTGTTTTAGATAGCAGGACTCTGAATCCTATTGCCATTCCAATAGCAATGGCAATGGATTCAGTTGTCATATAATAATGGCACCAATTAAGAAATTATCTGCGAGAATAAAAATGGTGATAAATCTCAAAGTCAGCAATGTTTACTTTGAGAAATATTCAGCAATAAATCTTAGAAGCCCCAGTGGATAGAGCATCAGCCTGTGGACTGAAGGGTCCCATGTTCAATTCTGGTCAGGGGCCTGTACCTTGGTTGTGGGACCATCCCCAGTAGGGGTTGTGCAGAAGGCAGCTGATTGATGTTTCTCTCTCATCAATGTTTCTAGCTCTCTATCCTTCTCCCTTTCTCTCTGTAAAAATCAATAAAATATATTTTTTAAAATATGAGAGTCCCTTCAAGTGCAGCCAGCAGCTATATCTGTTCTGCCTGCAGTTAACTAAGATTTCCTTTCCTTTCCCTCAGTTTTCAACAAAGCAAAAACAGTTCCAGTCCCATAAAAGTGACAGCCCTTGATGTTAGCATATCAAGCTTGGGTTCACAGGACAGGTTAAATAAAACAGATGAGATTCCATCATAATAATTTTCCCATAAATATAAAGTGAGAATTCAGACCAATATAATACATTTGTTTCCAACAGAAAAGAGGATGGTCCAAAACCCTTAAGTGAGAGTATAAAATTATGAAAAAAGGTAAGAGTCACTTGTAGCTATTCTGTCTTGAGATTTTAGGGTAATCACTGTCCTTAGGGATCACATCTAAAAATAGAAATCTAGGAGTAAATAAACAAAAGATGAACTATTTCACAGGAAGGATAATAGTGTTTGGAATAAATTCCTAGTACAACAGTGAAGCATGGAATAGGCTTCAGGAAGAATATAAACATGACAAAGAAATATTATATGAAAAAATCAATCCTGAATTAAGATGAAATCTTATGTGTGCCAGAATAGAAGATCAGAGAACCTGCACATCGTTCATGTAATTAACCATTTTCAGTTTTTAAACATGCCACAAAATATATCTGAACGTACTTCATGCATCCCTTAAAATTATTTTTATATCTCTACCTATATTACTTTGAAGTAGAGATGAATTATTCTCTTTCTCATTTTCTATAAGACAGAACTGAAGAAAAGTGTGTGTGTGTGCGCGCGTGTGTGCCCATCTGTTTGTCCCACTTTGTCTCTGTCTCTGTCCATAATGTATGCCTGCTTCCAAAAGTAACTATGATTGGTTTTTATGTTGCTTGCTCAAGTCCATACACTAAATCAACATATGAAAGAAATGCTTCAGAGAGGATAGAGAGTATAATTCAGCTATGAAATCTGGACTAGTATACATTATAGCATCATAAACTATTAGGAATAGTAAGTACCTTAAAGACCCATATCTTCATTTTCTGGATGAAACTGAGGCTCAAAAAGTTAAATACAAAATTTCAAAGTTATCCAACTACTTATTGGAAGGGCTGGCCTACATTTATTTTACATGCTAATATTTGAGAGGTGCTGGAAGGCCCTGTGTTTCAAAATATTTCATGCAGAGCCTTAGAGGACTTGAAATTCCAAAGATCAGAATCCTTCATCTGAATTATTATTATTCTGTTCCAAATGTTATTATGGATGAACTATCCACACTTTTATCTAAGGTCAGTTCTTTCTACTTGTGTACTAGATCTCATCCCCTGTTACCTATTCCAGCAATTAATCATCTCTCTCTCTTCTTTATAGTCTATTTTCCCTTTTTAATTGATAATGCTCATCAGCATGTTTTTGTTATTCTCTTATGTTTTTGTTAATCTCTTCCTAAGGAAAAATATATTTTAAAACTTTTGGCTCTACTTTCATTGCCAGTTATAGTTCTAATTTTTTACTCCTTTTAGCAGCAAATATTCCTGAAAGATTCTCTACATTTGCTCTTGAATTTCTCCCTGCCCATTCTCTTTTTTTTTTATTTTTTTTTATTTTTTTATCTTTATTGTTCAGTTTATTAATTACATTGTTTCCCCTTTTTAGCCCCCTATAGCTTCCCTCCACCCTGTACCTATCCCACCCTCCACCCTCACCTCCCCCTCCCCACTGTCCGCTCCCATTGTTGCTAGATTTTTGTCCAGTCTCTTGCTGCACTTCCCACAACCCTTTTCTCCCCAAGAATTGTCAGTCCATTCCCTCTCTATGTCCATGTCTCTGTTATATTCACCAATCTATCCTGTTCAACAGCCTATCCATTCACTTGATTTTTATGTTCATTTGTTGATAGATGTGTATTTGTTGTTCATAATTTTCATCTTTACCTTTTTCTTCTTCCTCCTCTTAAAGAATATCTTTCAGCATTTCATATAATGTTGGTTTGGTGGTGATGAACTCCTTTAGCTTTTTTTTATCTGCGAAGCACTTCATCTGACCTTCAATTCTGAATGATAGCTTTGCTGGATAGAGTAATCTTGGTTGTAGATTCTTGCTGTTCATCACTTTGAATATTTCTTGCCACTGCCGTCTGGCCTGCATAGTTTCTGTTGAGAAATCCGCTGACAGTCGTATGGGTGCTCCCTTATAGGTAACCAACTGTTTCTCTCTTGCTGCTTTTAATATTCTCTCTTTGTCTTTTGCTCTTGGCATTTTAATTATGATGTGCCTCGGTGTGGTCCTATTAGGGTACCTATATATTGGGGTTCGGTACACTTCTTGGACTCCTAAGTCAATTTCTTTCACCAGGTGTGGGAAGTTTTCAGTCACTATTTCTTCAAATAGGTTTTCATTGTCTTGGCCTCTCGCTTTTTCTGGCACCCCTATAATTCGGATGTTGGTATGCTTGAGGTTGTCCCAGAGGCCCCTTACACTATCTTCAATTTTTTGGATTCTTTTGGTTTCTTGCTTTTTCAGCTGAGTGGATTTTACCTCTTTGTATTTCAAATCTTTAACTTGGTTCTTGGGGTGCTCCAGGGCACTTTCAGGTCTTTGTATAATATTTTTTGTTTCAGTCAGTGTATGCTTAATTTCTGGTTGGTCCTTTTTCATATCCTTGAGAGTCTGCTTTATATCCTTGAGGGTTTCTTTCATTTCCTTGTAGGACTCATTCATTTCCACGTTGGTCTTAATAATTTCTTTGCAGCTCTCGTTTATAACCTGGAGGGTGTTGTTCATTTTCTTGTAGGACTCACTCATTTCCTTTGTGGTCTTGCTTATTTCCTTATAGGCCTCGATCTTTTGTTGGAGCCTCTTAAAAAACCCTATAACCGTGGTTCTGAATTCCATGTCCAGTCGTTTTTTTTCCTCTATTTCTTTCACATCTGTTTTCTTTCCATGTTGCTGCATGTTGGCTGCTTCCCTGAGTTGGTCAATTAGCTTTGTGTGGTAGACTTCCTACTAGGGATAGTGGCTCAGCCTCCCCGGTTACCTGAGGTGGATATGGGCTGCACAGTCTTGCTGAAGTTAAGCTCAGTTAATTGTTTCTAGCACTTGGAGGGTTGACCTCCAGGCCAATTGTCTGTGAAGCTCAGCTGTACTCAGGTTGGGTGGGCGGAGTCTCCGGGCCAAGCAGACAGCGTTAGCTCCGCCCTATGCGCCCCGGGGACTCTGTGCCGGGGGCACTGGCTGCCCGCACCTCTGAGAGAGAGCCGCTGCGGAGCTCCACCGGCCGCCGGTTGCCGGGGAATTCAGACTTTTCTGCCCATTCTCTTTTAAACACACTTCAACTAGGCTTTACTCTCCTTACCAAACCTGTTGACCTTGAAATATCAATGATAAGCTCTCATCTGACTTCACCTATCAACACTTTTTGACATAGTCAATCACTTCCTCTCCTTTGATCCTTTTTCTTCACTTAGCTTCTAAGATAATACATACTCATGATTTGCCTGTTAGCTACTCATTCTTTCCTGGTTTCCTTTTCTAGTTATATTTTTCTTTCCCAAATAGCTTTGTGTTACAGTTTCTTAGAGCTCAGTCCAGCATGAAAATTGTATCCACTCGTGTGGTTTTAAATAACATATATATGCCAATAATGACTATATTTATATTCCCAGTTTAGACACCTCTCCCAAATTCAAGACTCATATATCCAATTACCTACTCAACATCTTCACATGGGTGTCTGACAGATAGTTCATTTCTAAAACTGAATTCCATTTCTTCACACATTCATTTTCTCTATCTTCAAACTTTCAACATTTAGTAAATGTCAATAATCCTTTGGATTATTAGGCCAAAATTATAGCTATCTTTTGTTTATCTCATCCTATAATCAACCAACCAGAAAGGCCTGTTGGAACTGTCTTTAAAAATATTCCATGGAGTCCAACTGGCAGGGCTCAGCGGATGCTTGCCAACCTATGAACTAGGAGGTCATGGTCCGATTCCCTGTCAGAACACATGCCTGGGATGTCGGCTTGATCCCCAGTGTGGGTCATGCAGGAGGCACTCAATCCATGATTCTCTCTCATCCTTGATGGTTCTATCTCTCTCTCTCCCTTCCTCTCTCTGAAGTAAATAAAAATATTAAACACAGACAATGAACACAGACAATAGTGCAGTGAAGGCCTTGGAAGGGGATAGGAGAGTGGGTCAATGGGGGAAAAAGGGGAACATCAGTAATGTCTCCTGTTTCCCCCCATTGACTTCCTCCTGACATCCCCTACCCCCAGCACATACCCTCACCTGCCCCACCCAAGTGTCTTATATTCATTGGTTATACTTTTATGCATGCATACAAGTCTTTTGGTTGATCTCTTGCAGCCCCCACCCCGCAACCTCCCCTGCTTTCCTACTGTAGATTGACAGTCCGTTCAATGCTTCTTTGCCTCTGTATCTATTCTTCCCCTGTTTCTTTTACTTAAAAAATCTTGCCTCTGAAGACAAGAAATAAACATATGAGAACAAGAAATGTTTGAGTCCCAATTTCAATGTCCAACAGTTCAAACTAATAACAAAAAGAAATAAAAATGAAATGTTTCTACTAAAACCTTTTTCTTCATTTACAAGGTCAAAACAAGTTCATAAGTCGTATGTATTTATTAAAACAATAATTACATTATTAATAATATATTTACACAGAGATATTTATTTCTTCACCTTCTTCCTTCCTTTCTTTTTTAAAATAATAATTCTTTATTGTTGAAAATATTACATATGTCCCCCTTTTTCCCCAGTGATACCTTCCAGCCCTGTGCCTCCTGTGTCTATGGATTATGCATATATGCATATAAGGTTTTTGGTTGATTGCTTCCCACTCAACCACCTTCCCCTGTCTTCCCTCTGAGATTCCTTGCTCTGTTCCATGCGTCCATGTCTTAGGATCCACTCTGTTCATCAGCTTATTTTGTTACATATGAGTGTGATCATTGTCTTTCATTGACTGACTTATTTCACTTAGCTTGATACAATCCAGGTTCCTCCATGCTATCTCAAGGGGTAATATATTCTTTTTCACTGCTGCATGATATTCTGTGGTATAAATGGACCACAGTTTTATTATCAACTCATCTACTGATGGGCACTTGGGCTGTTTCCAGATTTTAGCTATTGTAAATTATGTTTCTATTACCATAGGGGTGCATACATTCTTTCTGATTGGTGCTTCGGGTTTCTTAGGATATATTCTCAGAAGTGGGATCACTGGATCAAATAGCAGTTCCTTTCTTTTTTAACACTGAGTTTTTCTTTTTTTTAATTTTTATTGATTTTTTACAGAGAGGAATGGAGAGGGATAGAAAGTCAGAAACATCGATGAGAGAGAAACATTAATCAACTGCCTCTTGCACACCCCCTATTGGGGATTTGCCTACAACCAAGGTACATACCCTTGACTGGAATTGAACCTGGGACATTTGAGTCTGCAGGCCTACGCTCTATCCACTGAGCCAAACCAGTTTCGGCAATATTTAAAATTTTTGAAGAAATTCCATACTGTTTTCTATAATAGGTGTACCAGTCTGCATTCCCACCAGCAGTTTACTAGGATTCTCTTTTCCCAACATCTCACTGGGATTTGCGATTTGTCTATTTGTTGTTGGTAGCCATTCTGAGAGTTGTGAGATGGTACCTCATTGTCCTTTTTAAAAAATGTATTTTATTGATTTTTTACAGAGAGAAAGGGAGAGGGATAGAAAGTCAGAAACATCAATGTGAGAGAAACATCCATCAGCTGCCTCTTGCACACATGGATGTCCCCACAGCCATGGTACATGCCCTTGATGAGAATCGAACCTGAGACCTTTCAGTCCACTGGCCGATGCTCTATCCACTGAGCCAAACCAGTTTCAGCCTCATTGTCCTTTTGATGTGCATCTCTTGGATTATTAATGACTTTGAATATTGTTTTCATATGTCTCTTGGCCATCTGTATGTCCGCTTTGAGGAAGTGTCTCTTTATGCCCTTTGCCCATTTTTTAATTGGATTGTGCATCTTCCTTTCCTTAAGTTGTATGAGTTCCTTATATATTTTGTATCTAAAGCCTTTATCAGATATATCATTGCCAAATATGTTCACCTACACAGTAGGCTCTCTTGTTGTTTTGTTGATAGTTTCTTTTGCTGTGCAGAAGCTTTTTTATTTTAATGTAGCACAGTTTGTTTATTTTCTCCTTAGTTTCCTTTGCCTTAGGAGCTGTATCGGTGAAGATATAACAAGAACAAATGTCTGAGAATTTGCTGCCTATGGTTTCTTCTAGAATTTTTATTGTTTCATGACTTACATTTAAGTCCTTTGTCCATTTTGAGTTTATTCTTGTATATGGTGTAAATTGGTAGTCTAGTTTCATTTTTTTTTCTGCATGTATCTATACAATTTTCCCCATAGCATTTATTGCAGCGACTGTCTTGACTCCATTGTATGCTCTTACCTCCTTTGTCAAATATTAATTGAGCATAATGGCTTTGGTTGATTTCTGAGTTCTCTGTTCTGTTCCATTAATCTATATGCCTGTTCTTGTGCCAGTAGCAGGCTGTTGTGATTATGGTGGCTTTGAAGTATAACTTGAAATCTGGTATTAAGATTCCTCTGACTTTGTTTTTCTTTCTCAAAATTGCTGCAAGTATTTGGGGTCATATTTTATTACATATACATTTTAGAGGTATTTGTCCTAGATCTGGAAATATGCTGTTGGTATTTTAATAAGGATTGCATTGAATATGTAGATTCCCTTGAGTAGTATAGAGATTTTAATTAATTCTACCAATCAAAGAACACAGTAGATTCTTTCACTTGTTCATATCTTCTATCCCTTTTGTCAATGACCTATAGTTTTCTGAGTACAAGTCTTTTTCCTCCTTAGTGAAGTTTATTCCTAAATATCTTAATTTTTTGTTCTTTCAATGGTAAATATGATTGTTTAGTTTCATTTCTGTGAGTTCATTTATTGGTGTATAAAGAAGCCATTAATTTTTTGGGTGTTGATTGTGTATACCTCTACTTTGACAAATTCATTCATTAAATCTAATAGATTTTCAATGGAGTCTTTAATGTTTTCAATGTATAATATCATGTCATCTTCAAATAATGAGAGTTTTACTTCCTCCTTTCCAATTTGGATGTGTTTTATTTCTTCTTCCTGTCTGATCATTGTTGTTAAGACTTCCAGTATTATGTTGAATAAGAGCGGGGAAAGTGGGCATCCCTGTCTGATTCCTGTTCTTAGGGGGAATGGTTTTAGTTTTTGCCCAATGAATATAATGTTGGCTGTATATTTGTCATATATGTCCTTTATCATGTTGAGATATGCTCCCTGTATTCCCACTTTGCTGAGTTTTTTTTAATCTTTATTGTTCAGTTTATTAATTACATTGTTCCCCCTTTTTTATCCTCCTATAGCTCCCCTCCACCCTGTACCCATTCTACCCTCCACCCTCACCTCCCCCTCCCCACTGTCCTCTCCCATTGTTGCAAGATTTTTGTCCAGTCTCTTGCTGTACTTCCCAAACCCCTTTTCTCCCCAAGAATTGTCAGTCCATTCCCTCTCTATGTCCATGTTATATTTACCAGTTTATCCTGTTCATCAGATTATTAATTCACTTGATTTTTGTATTCATTTGTTGATAGATGTGTATTTGTTGTTCATAATTTATATTTTTACCTTTTTCTTCTTTCTCTTCTTAAAGAATATCTTTCAGCATTTCGTATAATATTGGTTGGGTGGTGATGAACTCCTTTAGCTTTTTCTTATCTGCGAAGCACTTTATCTGACCTTCAATTCTACATGATAGCTTTGCTGGATAGAGTAATGTTGGTTGTAGATTCTTGCTATTCATCACCTTGAATATTTCTTGCCACTCCTATCTGGCCTGTATCGTTTCTGTTGAGAAATTCACTGACAATCGTATGGGTGCTCCATTATAGGTAACTAACTGTTTTTCTCTTGCTGCTTTTAATATTCTCTCTTTATCTTTTGCTCTTGGCATTTTAATTATGATGTACCTTGGTGTGGTCCTCTTAGGGTTCCTATATATTGGGGTTTGGTGTGCTTCTTGGACTCCTAAGTCAATTTCTTTCACCAGGTGTGGGAAGTTTTCGGTCACTATTTCTTCAAATAGGTTTTCATTGTCTTGCTCTCTCTCTTTTTCTGGCACCCCTATAATTTGGATGTTGGTATGCTTGATGTTGTCCCAGAGGACCCTTACACTATCTTCAATTTTTTTTGGATTCTTTTGGTTTCTTGCTTTTTCAGCTGAGTGGATTTTACCTCTTTTATTTCAAATCTTTAACTTGCTTCTTGGGGTGCTCTAGAGTACTTTTAGGTCTTTGCATAATATTTTTTTTATTTCAGTCAGTGTATGCTTAATTTCTGGTTGTTCCTTTTTCATATCCTTGAGAGTCTCCTTCATATCCTTGTAGGTCTCATTCATTTCCTTGTAGGACTCATTCATTTCCACATTGGTCATGTTCATTTCCTTGCAGGTCTCATTCATAGCCTTGAGGGTCTCATTCATTTCCTTGTAGGTCCTGCTTATTTCCTTATAGGTCTCGACCTTTTCTAGGAGCCTCTTGAAAAGCCTTATAACCGTGGTTTTGAATTCTATGTCTAGTCGTCTTTTTTCCTCCATTTCTTTCACACCTGATTTTTTTCCATGTCTCTGCATGGTGGCTGCTTTATGTGGTAGATGTCCTCTAAGGGACAATGGCTCAGCCTCCCCAGTTACCTGAGGTGGGTACCCTTACTGCAATAGACCTCTGCCGCACCCGGCTTCCAGGGTGCGTACCCTGGACCTCGGACATCGCCTGGTACTGGTGCTCCACCCTCCCTGTTGGAGAAATCCAGCTGGGCTTGCTGCTGCCAGCCCTACAGCCCATGTGCGCGGCCACGGCTTCTAACCTCTGTTTCCACAGGTATCTTCAAGGCTGTGCTCTGGCCGCTCTTCTGAGTCTCAGTGTCTCACCTTTACTTTTATTTGTGGAGTTTTCACTCAGTCAGCTGTCCGGTGATTCTGGGTGATGTTTGTTTTGTTGTTTTGTTGTAGTTTTTGAATTGTTGCGCGGGGCAGAACAATAGGTGTTTACCTATGCCGCCATCTTGGTTGCTTCTCTGAGTTTTTTGTTTTTTGGTTTGTTTGTTTTTTTTATAAAAAATGGGTGTCGGGTCTCATCAAATGTTTTCTTCTGTGTTCATTGATCATGTGATTTTTTCTTATAATTTGTTTGTATGTATTACATTTATTGATTTGTAAACATTGTATCATCCTTGCATCCATGGAATAAATCACACTTGGTGATAGGGTATGATCTTTTATAAGATATTGCTGGATGCAATTTGCTAACATTTTTCAAAAAATGTTAGCATTTATTTTCATCAGGGCTATTGGCCTGTAATTCTCTTTCTTTGTGGTATCTTTATGTGATTTTAGAATTAGGATAATGTTGGCCTCATAAAAAGAATTTGGAAGTATTCCTTCCTCAAGGATTTTCTGAAATAGTTTGAGGAGTATAGGTGTTAGTTCTTCTTTAAATGTTTGGGAAAACTCCCCTTTGAATCCATCTGGAACTGGGCTTTTGTTTGCTGGAAGTTTTTTTTTATTATTATTACTGTTTCCATTTCATCAGTTATTTGCCTATTTTGATTTTGTCATTCATCCTAATTCACTTTTCAGAGATTGTATTTTTCTAGGAATGTATCCATTTCACCCACATTGTCCAACTTATTATCATATAGATGTTCATTATATTTCCTTATAATCTTTTGCATTTTTGTGGTGTCCATGGTTACTTCTTCACTTTTGTTTCAGATATTAGTCATTTCGGTTCTCTCTCTTTTGTTCTTGACTAGTCTGTCTAAGGCAGTGGTCAGCAAACTGCAGCTCTGTTGACTAATGAGTTTGCCGACCTACCACTGGCCTAAGGGTTCATCAATTTTGTTTATTTTTTTCAAAGAACCAGCTCTTGGATTCATTTATTTTTTTTTTAGTTTCTATGTTATTCATTTCTGCTCTCATCTTTCTTATTTCCTTCCTTCTTCTTACTCTGGCATTTTATTGTACTCTTTCTAGTTCTTTCTAGTAGTTCTTGTTACTCCAGTTTTTCTTGTTGTTTGTTTTACATTTCCATTTGTAGGGGAAAAATTTTTCCATCCCTTCACTCTCATCATGTGTGTGTCTTTTGTTCAGAGATGGGTCTCTTGTAGGGTTAAATTATTTATTGCTCATTTTTTGTTTGTTTTTCAGATATGCCTGAGTAGCTAGACATATTCTATTCTTCAAGCCTTTAGTAGTGCTATGATGTTCCCTTTCAGGACTGATATTATTGTGTCTCAGAGATTTTGGGTTGTTGTGTGTTAATTTTCATTTGTTGGCAGGAAGTTTTTATTTCTTTCTTGGTCTCATTTGTAACCCAGTGATTGTTTAATAATATGCTATTTAGCCACCATCTATTTAAATCTTTTTGGCTGTTTTTTACTATAGTTGATTTCTAATTTTATTCCACTGTGATTTGAGGCAATGCTTGACATTATTTCAATCTTCTTGAGCTTGTAGAGACTGGTTTTGTATATTAACATGTAGTCTATCCTTTTAAATAATCCATGTGCACTTGAGAAGAATGTATATTCTGCAGCCTTGAGGTGAAATGTTCTACAAATGTGAATTAAATTCATCTGATCCAGTGTGTCCTTTACAGTCATTTCCTTGTTAAGTTTTTGTCTGAAAAAATCAATCCAGTGAAGTTAGTGGGGTGTCAGAGTCTCTTACTGTTACTGTATTGTTGACAATCTCTCCCTTAAAGTCCTCTAGAACTATGTATGTGTGTATAAATAAATATATATATATATATATATATATATATATATATATTTCTACATTTCGGTGCATATATGTTTACCTCTTTTAGGATTGGTTATATCCTTTTGTTGGATCAATCCCTTTAGTATTATGTAATTACCTTTGTTGTCTCTTGTGATGGCCTTCATTTTGAAGCGTATTTCATCAGATATAAGTATTGTTACTCCAGTTATTTTTTAAGTTCCATTTTTAGGGAAAAAATTTCATCCCTTCACTCTCATTGTGTGTGTGTCTTTTGTTATGAGAAGGGTCTCCTGTAGAGAGCATATAGTTGGGTCATGTATTTTTTTTAATCCATTCAGTTACGTTATGCCTTTTGATTGGAGCATTTAATCCATTTACATTTAGGGTTATTATTGATAGTATTTATGTATTGTCATTTTAATTCTGTATACTAATTTTTCCTCTCTGTTTCTTCTTCTCATTACAGCAACCCCTTTAACATTTCTTGCATTGCTGGCTTTGTGGTTCTTTAGCTTTTTTTCCCCAGGAGGCTTATTATTTGACTGTCCATTTTGAATGATATTCTTGCTGGATATAGTAATTTTGGTTTCAGATCCTTGATTTCCATTACCTTGAGTACTTCAGGTCATTACCTTCTAGCCTGTAGAGTTTCTGATGTCAAATCAGTTATAAACCTTCCTTTGTTAGTGACAGTTTACTTTTCTCTTGCTACATTAAAAATTCTCTCTTTTTCTTTAATTTTTGGCATTTTATTTTATTATTTTATCAAAGGATATCTTTTTTTAATTTAACAAATATTTATTGTTCAGATTATTAATTACAATGTTCCTCTCCCCCCACCGCATAGCTCCCTTGCACCCATTATCCTTCCCACCCACTGCCCTTACCTCCCCCACATTGTCCTCAACCATAGATGTATGATTTTTGTCCATTCTCTTCCTGCACCTCCCACACCCCTTTCCCCCCAAGAATTGTCAATCCATTCCCTCTCTATGCCCCTGATTCTAATATATTCACCAGTTTATCCTGTTCATCAGATTTCTAATTCACTTGATTTTTAGATTCACTCGTTGATAGATGTGTTTTTGTTGTTCAAAATTTTTATTTTTATCTTTTTCTTCCAATTCCTCTTCTTAAAGAATACCTTTCAGCATTTCATATAATACTGGTTTGGCAGTGATGAAGTCCTTTACCTTTTTCTTATCTGTGAAGCACTTTATCTGCCCTTGAATTCTGAATGATAGCTTTTCTGGGTAGAGTAATTTTGGTTGTAGATTCTTGCTATTCATCACTTTGAATATTTCTTGCCGCTCCCATCTGGCCTGCATACTTTCTGTTGAGAAATCAGCTGAAAAGCGTATGGGTGCTCCCTTGTAGGTAACTAACTGTTTTTCTCTTGCTGATTTAATATTCTCTCTTTGTCTTTTGCTCTTGGAATTTTAATTATGATATGTCTTGGTGTGGTTCTCTTTGGATTCCTATAGTTTGGGGTTCTGTGCACTTCCTGGACTTGTAAATCTATTTCTTTCACCAGGTGGGGGAAGAAGTGTTTGGTCATTATTTCTTCAAATATGTTTTCAGTATCTTGCTCTCTCTCTTTTTATGGCACCCCCATAATTTGGATGTTGGTATGCTTGAGGTTATCCCAGAGGCTCCTTACACTATCTTCAATTTTTTGGATTCTTTTTGCTTCTTGCTTTTCCAGCTGAGTGGATTTTGCTTCTTTGTATTTCAAATATTTGACTTGATTCTTGCAGTCCTCTAGACTGCTTTTAGGTCTCTGTATAATATTTTTTTTATTTAGTCAGTGCATGCTTAATTTCTATTTGGGTTTTCTTAATATCCTCGAGGGTCTCGCTCATATCCTCGAGGGTCTCATTAAATTTATCAGCATTGTCTAGGAGCCTCTTGAAAAACCTTATAACTATGGCTTTGAACTCTATGTCCAGTCATTTTCCTCCATTTCTTTTAAATGTGATTTTTTTCCATGTCTCTGCATTTTGACTGCTTCTCTGAGTTGGTCTAGTAGCTTTGTGTGGTAGATTCCTTCTAGGGGACAGTGGCTCAGCCTCCCTAGTTACCTGAGGTGGATTCTCCTGGTGCAGCCCTTTATGGGTTGGACAGACTTGTTGTAGTTAAACCTAGATTGTTGTTGGTATCACTGGGAGGGTTTGACCTCCAGGCCAATTGGCTGTGAGGATCAGCTGTGTTTACACTGTGAGAGCCACAGCTCAGCTTGTATGGGCGGAGTCTCCTGGCTGAGCATGCAGCCTTGGTTTCCCATCAGCCCCACCCTAAGCAGCACCTGGGTCTCTGTGCCCCTCAGTAATGGCTGCATGCACCTCTGAGAGAAAGCTATCGCTGAGCTCTGTCTACTGCCAGGCATTTCAGCCTCTCCCCAAATGAGTCTGCACACCCAAAGTCTCACTCAGCGTTGGAAAACAATGCAGTCCAGCGGTTTCCCTTCTTTTTTCCCCTCTAGAATTAGAGAGCAAGTCATCGTGTCCTCTCTGTGCGCTTGCCCACCTCTGCAGTTTCCAAGTTTACACCATGAGCTTGCGGACCTCTACAGCTCCTGAGTTTCAGTGTGCTTCCTCCTTATCGTCCAGTTTCACCCCATATGAGTCTGCATTCCCCAAGACTTGCCTGGAAATGGGGAATCAGTGCAGTGGGATGCCTTTGTCTTTCTCCCTGTTTGAGAAAACCAGCTGGGTATTCAGCCAGAAACCCACCCTTTCTGCTTGCGTGCATGGCTCCACACCTCTTTCTCTGCAGGTCTCTGAAACTCTTCTCTTCACAGCTCCTCTGATTCAGAGTGTCCTTCTATATTTCCTTCTATTTGTGGAATTTCCACTCAGCCAGCTTTCTGGTGATTCTGGATGATGTCTGTTTTATCTATTAATTGTAGTTTTGATATTGCTGTGTGGGGCAGCAGGATAGGTGTTTACCTATGCTGCCATCTTGGTTCCTCCCCAATTTTTGGCATTTTAATTATGATGTGTCTGGGCATGGGCCTGTTTGGGTTCATTTCTTCTTGTTTTTGCTTCTATGTGCCTCTTGGACTTGCGTGACTTTTCCTTTACCAGGTTAGGGAAGTTTTCTGCCATATTATCTTCAAACACATCCTCTATCTTTTTCTCCCTATTCTGGCACACCTGCTATTCTAATATTGTTACATTTCACATTATCCCACAGCTCCCTTAAGCTGTCCTCCTGTTGTTTTTTTAATTGTCTCTGTTTTTGTTCTCTAATTGATTTTTTCAACCCCGTCTTCTAATTAATTGATTCAATCTTCAGCTTCCCCTAATCTGCTGTGTATTCTTTCCAATGTTTTCTTTATTTGTGTTGTGTCATTCTTTATTTTAAACTATTCTTTTTTATAGTTACTATATCTTTTTTTTTTTCATTCTGTTGAGCATCTTTACCATCATTACTCAGAACTCTTTCAGGTGAATTTCTTATCTCTGCTTTATTTACCTCTTCTTCTGGAGACTTATATTGTTCTTTCATTAGTGGGTTGTTTCTTTGTTTCCTCATTCTGGCCATCTATTTGGTTTTGTGACTATGTATTAGGTAGATACTCTAAGCTCTCAATCTTTACTGCAAGACAGTGTCAAACACTGTTTCTGACTAATTAGATCTGGCAAGGACTCAAAGCCTCCAGAGACTGCCTCTATCTACAGACTGTTAAGATTCCGACTTGAATTACCTCAGGCAGTCATTCTCAGGTGTGGGAAGAGTGTTTTTTTTTTCCAAATGGGTGGGGAAGTTGCTAAAAATTATTTTAGTCTCTTAAATGGCCTCAGGGCAAACTGTTTTCCAATAGGGTGGGTACACTGTCTTCCCCTCAGGCAAAACAAATATCTGTGTGGGAATAATATCTTCCACTGTGTGAGGGAATGAGTTAGCTCAGAAACAGGGATTGTCTGACTTTTCTCTAACTCCCTAGTCTCCAATCCTTACTTCTGCTCACACAGCTCAAGTCCACATTGCCCTCTCTCTGAAGGATCACACGGTGGGAGGCTCCACAGAGAATTTTGTGCATTGGTCACTTAAGAGAGTGCCTGAATTTCCACCTGTCACACCCTGGAAGACAACAACCCTGCTGCTTTTCACAGCCAGTTATTTGGGAACCCTTCTCAATTGTGGTGCTCTCTGCTGGGATTAGACCCCAGAGTTTTCAGGGGCAACTTCCCACAGCTGAGATATCTCTCTGGAACAAAAGATGCTGTCTGTGGTTGCCCACCCAACACTTTTGCACCTCCACCCCTTCTACCAGTCTCTATGTAGCCTCCATTTTTGGTCCTCGGGTATCAGAGTGCTCTCCTGCAAGTCTTCCATTGATTATTAAGGAATTATTTCTGTATTTTAGTTGCAGCATCCACTTACTCTGCCACTATTTTTTTTTAATATCTATTGTTGAAAGTATTGCAGATGTTCCCTTATTCCCTCACTGGCCTCCTCCACTCCACTCCCACACCCACCCCATGATTTCACATCACTATTCTGTGTGTCCCTGAGTTATGCATATATGCATAATAAATTTATTGGTTAATCTCTTCATGTGTCCTTTCTACCTATTCCCTCTGAGATTTTTCAGTCTGTTCCATGCTTCCATGTCTCTGGATCAAATTTGTTCATCAGTTTATTTTGTTCATAAAATTCCACATATAAGTGAAATGATCTGATATGTGTCTTTCTATGACTGGCTTATTTCACTTAGCACTATACTGTCCAGATCCCTCCACGCTGTCTCAAAGGGTAAGAGATCCTGCTTAAGTTGCACAATAAGTAATTGTTAATTGAGTGAATTTATTAATGACCCATACATTGCATAAAACCTTAGAATTTCCAAAGTCTTATCATTAGCAAATGAGAACAATTCTGTGAGATAAAAAACATATTTTAATAGTATGCTTAGAGAGATGTGGAAATTTAGGCTCAGAGGTAATGATTCTGACTGTATCCTAAATGCCTCTAGTAAAACTGTGTATGTCACAAAGAAAATATTATATATTAACAACTTGGCAGTCATTAATCAATTAATAATACTTGATTCATCAGTAGTAACTAACGTTCTGAAAGAATTAAATAAAGTCAATTTTGATGGGATAAATTAAAGGTATCATTTTATAAAAAATACATTAAACAATAAAGGAGAAATGGAAGTTGGGAAGTAGAATACAAGTATCAAATATATAGAGAAATAAAATGTATATGTTAAGAAAATATCCATGTAAGTTTTCTATATTAAGCTCCTTAAGCAAGTAAGAAATAGAGTCCAGGGCTAGTTAAATACAGAATTATTTTTTATTCCTTTTAAGCAGTATGGTATATATGTCCGTCTTCTTTCTGTTGCTTGTAGAATTTTACCTTTCCTCATTATAATACAAAACATTTTAAGGTTGGGGATATAATTTTATTTAATAAAGAAATTCTTTTCATTTTTATGTATACCCATTTGTTTATTTTCTGTTTATTCTCCATTGCCCTACAAACTGTATTGGTAAATACATTGCTACAAAAATGTCTGCTATTTTACTAATGGCTTCTTCTAGGATTTTTATGGTATCCTATATTATGTTAAGTCCTTTATCCATTTTGAGTTCATTTTTGTGTATGGTGTAAATTGGTAGTCCGTTTTCTTTTCTTTTTTTCAAATGTCTGTCCAGTTTTCCCAACACCATTTATTGAAGACACTGTCTGATCTCCCTTGTATGCTCTTGCTTTTTTTGTCAAATATTAATTGAGCATAATGGCTTGGGTCAATACCTGGGTTCTCTGTTCTGTTCCATGGGCCTATATGTCTCTTCTTGTGCCAATACCAGGCAGTTTTGAGAACAGTGGCTTTGTAGTATATCTTTATATCTGGTACTGTGATCCTCCAACTTTGTTCTTCTTCCTCAAGATTGCTGCAGCTATTCAGTGTCTGTTTTGTTGTTGTTGTTCCATATTAATTTGGGGGGAGGTTGTTCTAGGTCTTTGAAGTATGATGTTGGTATAATAATGGGGATTACATTGAATCTATAGATTGCTTTGTGTAGTATGGATATTTCAATGATGTTGATTCTACCAATCCATGAACACAGTATATTCTTCCATTTGTTTATATATTTATCTGTCTTTTCTTTCAGCATATTGTAATTTTCTGAGTACAAGTCCTTTATGTCCTTGATTAAATTTATTTCTAGGTATCTTAATTTTTTGTTGTAATGGTAAATGGGATTATTTTTAGGTTTGTCTTTCTGTGAGTTCATTATTTGTCTATAAAAAGCTATAGAATTCTGGGTGTTAATTTTGAATTCTGCTACACTACCAAATTCATCTATTAGTTCTAATAGTTTTTTGATGGGGTCATTAGTGTTTTCTATGTACAATATCATGCCATCTGCAAATAAAAAAAGCTTTTGCAAAGTGAAAGAAACCATCAACAAAACAATAAGAAAGCCATTGCATGGGAGAATATATTTGCCAATGTTATCTCTGATAAGCTTTTAATCTCCAAAATTTATAGGAAACTCATACAACTTAACAAAAGGAAAACAGATGATCCAATAAAAAACAGGCAAAGGACCTAAATAGACATTTTTCAAAAGAAGAGATACAGAAGCCTGAGATACATATAAAAACATGCTCAGGGTCTGAACTGGCAAAACCCAGGGCCTGCAGCTGCAAAAGGGCCTGGTTCAGCTTTCTCTACCTCCAAAGCCAGGGTGGCTCCCATGGCATCCTGAGTTTTACCCACTCATCTGTGGAAGGCTTAAGCATTACCTGGAGGAGAATGTAGCTAGTTTTGCAACTTTAAGAGATGCTCAGTCACCTATGCTTCTTCTTCCATGGAAGAAGAGAGCTATACCTTCATGTGCCACATCTTCCTGCTCAAAAAAGAAGCCTGCAGAGTGGATAAGTCTATTAATAAAGATATAAATGATTCAAGGAGCAGCAGCCTCAGGCAACTCATCCCTGTCCAAAAAGCAACAGCTGTGTGAACAGCCCTCCTCTGTATAAGGAGCAGCAGCCCTGTAAGCAATATATCAACCATTGGAGGAGCAGCAGCTGCATGAATAGTCTGCCCCCAACCGGGGAGCAGCAACCACACAGAGCCTGTCCCCATCTGAGAAACAGCAGCCACATCAACAGTCCAACAATGTCTAAGGAGCAGGAGCCACACAAATAGCCCACTTCTTACACGGGGAGAAACTTCATGAGCGAACCACCCCCTTATGAGGAGCAGCAGACACATGCAGCCTCCCCTGTCTGAAGAGCAGCAGCCTTGTGATCAGCCCACCCCTGTCCAAGAAGCAGATGCTGCATGAGCATCCTATCTCTGCCAGCCATAGGAGCCATCACTGCTGCAAGCAGTGCCCACCAGAGAAGCCACTGCCATCTGAGGAGCAGCTGCTGCTGAGACAGCCCAAGGAGAATCTTCCACCAAAGGAGATGCTGCCACCAGATGAGGAGCCCCTGGACAACTCGACACCTAGATCCTTAGGTGAGAGAAAAAATGGGGAGACAAAGAAACCACCAGAGGAAAGAAAAGGAGGAATTACCAAAAAGGCGGCTAAGTGAAATGGAGTCATGAAATATGTCAGAAAAATAATTCACACTAAAGGTCACACAATTAGTTCATAAACCAGATGAATGAATAAATCAACAGCTTATGTAGGAATCAAGAACAAACAAAGAGTGATATAGCTGCAATACAAAAACATCATTGAAAGTTTCAACAGTAGACTAAGAGACATGGATGACCAAATTAGCAAATTAGAAGAAAGGAGGATAAACACATCCGAACTGAACTGCAATTGGGGGGAAAAACAATTAAAAGCCAGAAGAGGAGCCTAAGGGAGCTTCGGGACAACATGAAATGAAGCAACACATGAATAATAGAGGTGCCAGAACAAAAGGAAGAAGAAAAAGTACAGAAAACCTATATGAAGAAATAATGTCAGAAAACTTCCCTGATGTGGGGAAGAAAAGTTACACAACCACAGAGAGTCCCAAACAAGATGAACCTTAAAAGACCCACATCAAGACATGTGGGAATTATAAAGGCAAATGTTCAGTTCAAAGACAGAATCTTAAAGGATGCTAGATAGAGAAAGAAAGTAACATACAAGGGATCTCCCATTAGATTATCAAGTGATTTTTCAACAGCAACACATAAGGCCAGAAAGGAATGGAAGTAAATTTACAAAGAGAACCAAAGCAAGAGAGTGAATCTATGAATACTCTATCCAGCAAGGTTATCATTCAAAGTTAAAGGGGAAATAAGGAGACTCACAGACAAAAAAGGCCAAGTAAGTTTATCACTGCTAAGCCAGCAATGCAAAAAATGCTAAAGGGACTGTTGTACAAAGGAAGAATAGGAAGGGAGGAATGAACACAGGGACAAAAAACAAAAATGGCTACAAATAAGTAACTATCAATAATAACTTTAAACACAAATGGAACTAATGTTCCATTCAAAAGACATTGAGTGGATGAATGGATACAAAAACATGATCCATATATGTGCTGTCTCCAAGAGACCCACCTCAGAACAAGGGACTCCCACAGACAGAAAGTGAAGGGATGGAAAAATACCTTCCAGGCAAATGTAAATGAAAAAAATTCTGGGGTAGTAATACTTATATCTGACAAAATAGACCTCAAAGCAAAGGCTCTAACAAGAGATAAGGAAGGCCACTTCATAATACTAAAGGGATCTACACAACAAGATATAACCCTGATAAACATATAATTACCTAATGTAGGAGCACCAAAATACATTAAAAAATACCTCGTGGAACATATCAAGGAAGAGATTGACAACAATACAATCATAGTAGGGGACTTTAATACTCCATTGACATCACTGGAAAATCCTCTAGACATAAAATCAGCAAAGAAACAGCAATCCTAAATGACTCACTAGATCAGATGAACTTAATTGATATCATCAGAACATTTCAGCCTAAATACATGGAATATATGGTTTCCTCAAATTTACATGAGACATTTTCAAAGATAGACCACTTATTTGTCACAGGCAGTCTCTCCAAATTCAATAAGATTGAAATTATATCAAGCACCTTCTAAGAGCACAATGGCATAATATTAGAAATAAACTGCAATAAAAACAATAAAGAATTCAAACACTTGGAAGCTGAATAGCATACTATTAAACAGTAATTGGGTTACCAAAGAGATCAAAGAAGAAATTAAAAATACCCTAGGAATGAATGAGAATGAAATCACAACAATCCAAACTCTATGAGAAGCAGTGAAAGCAGTACTGAGATGGAAGTTTGTAGTTCTATAGACCTACTTTAAATAACTTGAAAAAATGGTAATAAATCATGTAACTCTACAACTCAAAGAATTAGAAAGAGAGCAGCAAGAAAAGACCAGCGGGAGCAGAAGGAATGAGATAATAAAGATCAGAGCAGGAATAAATAACATAGAGACAAAAAATACAAAAGATGAATGAAACCAAGCAACAAAGAAAGCCCAGAGTGAGCAGAAGGAAGTGAATGATAATGATCAGAGGAAAAATAAATTAGCTAGAGACCAACAATAAGCAAAAACAAACAAACAAATAGAGCTGATACTTTGAAAGGATAAACAAGATTGATGAACCTCTAGCCAGGATCAGCAAGAAGCAAAGAGAGAGGACCCAAATAAACTAAATCAGAAATGAAAAAGGCAAAATAACAACAAACCACACATAAGTACAAATAATTGTTAAAAATACTATAACTAACTCTATTCCAACAAACTAGACAACCTAGAGCATATGGACATGTTCCTAGAAAAATACAACCTTCCAAAACACAATCAAGAGTAATATAAATATCACATTAGGCTGATAACTATGGAGGAAATTGAAGCAGTCATCAAAAAGTTTCCAGCAAACAAAAGCCTGGGGCCAGGGGAGTTTTAACATATATTTAAAGAAGACCTAAAATGTACTTTCCTCAGACTATTTCATTTTTTAATTTTTATTGTTCAGTTTATTAATTATACTGTTCCCCGTTTTTTATCCCTGTATAGCTCCCCTCCACCCTGTACCCTTCCCACCCTACACCCTCACCTCCCCCTCTCACTGTCCTATCCCATTGTTGCAAATTTTTTGTCCAGACTCTTGCTGTACTTCCCACACCCCTTTTCTCACCAAGAATTGTCAGTCCATTCCCTCTCTATGTCCATGATTCTGTTACATTCACCAGTTTATCCTGTTCATCAGATTATTAATTCATGTGATTTTTATATTCATTTGTTGATAGATGTGTATTTGTTGTTCATAATTTATATTTTTACCTTTTTCTTCTTTCTCAAAGAATATCTTTCAGCATTTCATATAACATTGGTTTGGTAGTAATGAATTCCTTTAGCTTTTTCTTATCTGTGAAGCACATTATCTGATCTTCAATTCTGAATGATAGCTTTGCTGCATACAGTAATCTTCGTTGTAGATTCTTGCTATTCATTACTTTGAATATTTCTTGCCACTCCCGTCTGGCCTGCATTGTTTCTGTTGAGAAATCCGCTGACAGTCGTATGGGTGCCCCCTTATTGGTAACCAACTGTTTTTCTCTTGCTGCTTTTAATATTCTCTCTTGTCTTTTGCTCTTGGCATTTTAATTATGATATGTCTTGGTGTGGTCCTCTTTAGATTCCTATATTTTGGGGTTCTGTGTACTTCTTGGGCTTTTAAGTCAGTTTCTTTCAGCAGGTGGGGGAAGTTTTCGGACACTATTTCTTCAAGTAGGATTTCATTACCTTGCTCTCTCTCTTTTTCTAGCACCCCTATAATTCAGATGTTGGCATGCTTGAGGTTGTCCCAGAGGCCCCTTAAACTATCTTCAATTATCTGTATTCTTTTTGTTTCTTGCTTTTCCAGTCAAGTGGATTTTGTTTCTTTGTATTTCAAATCTTTGATATGGTTCTTGTGGCCCTCTGGACTGCTTTTAGGACTTTGTGTAATATTTTTTATTTCAGTCTGTGTATGCTTGATTTCTAGTTGGTCCTTTTTCATATCTGTTAGGGTCTCATTCATATCCTCGTAGGTCTTGTTCATTCCCTTGTAGGTCTCATTCATTTCCTTGTAAGTCTCATTCATTTCCTTGTAGGTCTCATTCATTTCCTTGTAAGTCTTGTTCATTTCCTCGTAGTTCTTATTAAGTTCATCGGCCTTTTCTAGGAGCCTCTTGAAAAGCCTTATAACCATGGTTTTGAACTCTATGTCTAGTCGTCTTTTTTCCTCCATTTCTTTCACACCTGATTTCTTTCCATGCCTCTGCATGGTGGCTGCTTTATGTGATAGATGTCCTCTAAGGGATAATGGCTCAGCCTCCCCAGTTCCCTGAGGTGGGTACTCTTACTGCAATCCTTTATGGGTTGTACAGTATTTTTGAATTTTAGCCCAGCTTGTTGTTGTTAGCCCTAGGAGGGTTTGACCTCCAGGCCAATTGGCTGTGCAGGGAAACTGTGTTCAGGTTGGATGGGCGGAGTCTCTGAGCTGAGCAGGCAGCGTCATCATCAGCTACGTCCTATGTAGCGCGCAGGTCTCTGTTGGGTGGTAATGGTTGCAGGCACCTCCTAGAGAAAGTAGCTAGCCTCTACCCCTTGCCAGACAACTCTGACTCTCCCCAAATGGGTCTGCACACCCAAAGTCTTTCCCAGGGTTGTAAAACAAAGCAGTCCGGTGGTCTCCGGGACCAGGGGGAAGTCGCCAGGGTGCAAGTTGAGCGTCTGTGCTGTCGCACACTTTACGTGCCCAAACTGCTGTTCCAAGCAACCCGGATTCTCCTCAGACTAGGAGACCTCTGCCACGTCCAGCTTTTAAGCTGTGTACCCCGGACCTCGGACCTTGCCTGGCACTGGGGAATCTGTGCAGTGGGACGTCTCCACCTTCCCCATTGGAGAAATCCAGCCGGGATTGCGCTGTCAGCCCTACAGCCCGCATGTGCGGCCATGGCTCCTAACCTCTGATTCCGCACATATCTTCAAGGCTGTGTTCCACTGCTCTTCTGCGTCTCAGTGTCCCACCTTTACTTTTATTTGTGGAGTTTTCACTCAGCCAGCTTTCTGGTGATTCTGGATGATGTTTGTTTCATTGTTATGTTGTAGTTTTTGAATTGTTGCATGGGGCAGCACAATAGGTTTTTACCTATGCCGCCATCTTGGTTGCATCCCCTCCTCAGACTATTTCAAAAAATTCAAGAGGAAGGAACACCTCCAAGCTCATTCTATAAAGCCAGTATCACCTTATTATCAAAACCAGATAAAGACAACACAATGAAAGAGAACTTCAGGCCAATATCCCTCATTAACATAGATGCCAAAATGTTCAACAATATTCTAGCAAATTGAATCCAGCATTACATGAGAAAGGTCATACACTATGACTAAGTAGGATTTATCCCAAGGATGCAGGGATGGTACAATATCCACAAATGAATAAAAGTGATTCATCACATAAACAAATTGAGAGTTAAAAACCACATAAGTAATTTCAATTGACACAGGAAAAGCATTTGACAAAATCCAACATGCTTTCTTGATAAAAACTCTCAGCTAAATGGGAATAGAGGGATCATGCCTCAATATATTAAAAGCCTTAAATGACAAACCTACAGCCAACATAATACTCAATGGGCAAAAACTAGAATCATTTCACCTAAGAACAGGAACAAGACAGGAATGCCCACTTTCACCACTCCTGTTTGACATGGTATTAGAAGTGCTAGAAATATGAATAAGCTAAGAAGTAGAAATAAAAGTTATCCAAATTGGAAAAAAAGATGTAAATTGTCATTATTCGCAGATGACATGTTACTGTAAATAGAAAACACTAAAGACTCCATCAAAGAATTATTAGCCTTAATAAATGAATTTGAAAATGTACCCAGACACAAAATCAATGCCAAGAAATCTATGGCATATTCATATACCTATAGTGAAGTTACAGAAAGAGAAACTAAAAAAGCAATCCCACTTACCATCACACCAAATATATATATATATATATATATATATATATATATATCCATATATATATATATATGAATAAACTTAAATAAGAAACTAAAATACCTATATTCAGAAAACTACTATTATTTGAAAAAATAGTAGAACACATAAACAAATGGAAGAACCTACTGTATTCATGGATTGGTAAAATTAAAATCATTAAGATGTCCATATTACCCAAAACAATCTAGAGATTCAATGACCTCCATTAAAACACCAATGGCATATTTCACAGACCTAGAATGATATATCCAAAAATTCATCTAAGTTTTTTTAAAAAGACCCTGAGTAGCTGTAGCAATCCTGAGAAAGAATAACAAAGTAGGTGGGATCTCAATACCAGATTTCAAGCTGTACTACAAAGCCATTGTTCTCAAAACTGCCTGGTACTGCCACAAGAACAGACATACAGACCAATGGAGTAGAACAGAGAACCCAGAAATCGACCCAAACTACTATGCATAATTAATATTTGACAAAGGAGGCAATAACATACAATGAAGTCAAACTCTTCGATAAATAGTGTTGGGAAAAATAGGACAAATACATGCAAAAAAATGAAACTAGAACACCAAATTATACCATACACAAAAATAAACTTACATGGGATAAAGGGCTTAAATATACCATGGAAAACCATAAAAATATTAGAGGAATCCACAGGCAGCAAAATCTTAGATATATGCTGAAGCAATATCTTCACCAATACATTTCCTAAGGCAATGGAAACTAAAGAGAAAATGAATAAATGTGGGTATATCAAAATAAAAAGCTTTTGAGCAGAAAAAGAAATCATAAACAAAACAACATGTAAGCTCACTGCATGTTAGAACATATTTGCCAATGTTATTACCAATAAGGGTTTAATCTCCAACATTTATAGGGAACTCATACAGCTCAACAAAAGGAAGATAAACAATCTAATCTTAAAATGAGCCACGAACCAAAATAGATACTTTTCGAAAGAGCACATGGCCAAGAAACATATGAAAACATGCTCAAAGTCACTAATTATCCTAGGGATGCAAGTCAAAACAACAATGCCTTACCATCTCACACCTGTCAGAATGGCTATCATCAATAAATCAACAAATGACTAGTGCTGGTGAGGATTTGGAGAAAAAGGAACCCTCGTGCACTGCTGGTGGGAATGCATACTGTAGTGAACAGTATGGTGTTTCCTCAAAAAAGTAAAAATGGAACTCCCATTTGACCCAGTGATCCAATTTCTAGGAATATATACCAAGAAAATAGTAACACCAATAAGAAAGTATATATGCACCCCTATGTTCATAGTAGCACAATTTACCATAGCCAACATTTGGAAACAGCCTAAGTGCCCCATCAGCAGATAAGTGGATTACAAAAAACAACAACAACAACAACAACAAAAATCTACACAATGGAATGGTATGCTGAGGTAAAAAAGAAGGAATTCTTACCATTTGCAACAGCTCACTCTGATGGAACTGGAGAGCATTATGCTAAGTGAAATAAGCCAGTGGGAGAAAGATAAATCTCACATGATGTCACTCATTTGTATAATATAATGAACAACAAAAACTGATGAACAAAAACAGATCCAGATACACAGAAGCATCAATTAGACCATCTACCCTCAGAGGGAAGATAGAGGAGGGTGGAGGTAAGAGGGAGATATCAAACAAAAGATGTATATGCATGCATATAAGCCTAACCAATGGATACCAACAACACTCAGGGGGTGAGGGCATGAGAAGAGGGGTGGGTGGACAATGGGGGTATAAGGACACAAATGTAATAAATTATTCAATAAAAGATATAAAGGAAAAAGAGAAAACATGGGCAAAATCACTAATCAGTCAAAAGTTGCAAATCAAAATACCAATGAGGTAATGTCTCACACCTGTCAAAATGGTTATCATCAACAAATCAACAAACAGGTACTGGGGAGGACAGAGAGAAAAAGAACCTTCTTGCACTGCTGACTGGAATGCAGAATGGTGCAGCCACTGTAGAAAACAGTATGGTATGTCCTCAAAATATTAAAAAAAATGTACCTAGCCAGTTTGGCTCAGTGGATGGAGCATCAGCTTGCAAACTAAAGGGTCTTGGTTTTGATTCTGGTCAAGGGCACATGCCTGGGTTGTGGACCAGGTCCCCAGTAGGGGGCATGCAGGAGGCAGCTGATCAATGATTCTCTCTCATCATTGATGTTTCTGCTTCTCTCTCCCTCTCCCTTCCTCTCTGAAATCAATAAAAAATTTAAAAAAATGAAAAATGGAATTTACATTTGACCCAATAATCCCACTTTTAAGAATATATCCTAAGAAAATAGAAACACCAGTCAGAAAGGGTATATGCAGCTCTATGTTCATAGCAGCACAATTTACCATAACTAACATTTTGAAATAACCTAAGTGCCCATCAGCAGATGGGTGGATTAGAAAACTGTGGTACATTTACTTAATGGAATACTACACTGCCGTAAAAAAAGAAGGAATTCTTACCATTTGCAACTTCATGGATGGAACTAGAGTGCATTATGCTAAGTGAAATAAGCCAGTCAAAGAAAGATAAATATCACATTGTCTCACTTATTTATGAAATATAATTAACTTAAACTGATGAAGAAAAATAGAACTAGAGTCATAGAAGCATGGAACAGACTGTCCAACCTGTGAGTGAAGATGGGGATGAGGAGGTAAGAGATCAATCAAAGGACTTGTATGCATGCATATGAGCATAACCAATGGACACAGATGGGGGGGTGAGGGCATGTGCTAGGGGTAGGGGCTGTTAGGGAGAGGTCAATGGGGAAAAAGGAGACTTATGTAATACTTTAAACAATAAAAATTAAATTTAAAAAAAGAAGGTCTTTTCAATCTGTAGACTTTTTTTTAAAGCTACATCTCAAGTGAGAAGGAAAACTCAAGTGTGGAAAACTTGAACCATTTACTTACAGAATCTGAGTTTTAATGGGTGATTTCAGCAAAGGTAGGGTTGCTCAATGAAGTCAGAACTCTCCCACAGGGGCAATACAGATATATTGATTAATAAATACAATAACTTATTGACTGCTTACTTTGTACTGGGCACTACTAAATTATTTCCATGAATTCTTTTATTTAACTCACATAAAATAGTAGAAAAAATTGAACTATTTTGCCCATTTTACAGATTGGAAGACTGATACTCAGAGCAATTCAATAACTTTATCAAGTGTAGATTCAAGCCCTTAATGTTGGAATCAGGAACTCAGCTTTATTGTTGAAAGTATCACATAAATCTCCTCCCATCCCACCCCCGCATTGACCTCTCCCCGGCTGTCCCCAACCACAGCTCATGCCCTCACCTTCCTATCTATGTCCATTGGTTTTGCTCTTATGCATGCATATAAGTCCTATGGTTGATTTATTACCCCCTCACCCCCACCTTCCTTCTAAGGTTGGACAGTCTGTTCCATGCTTCTATTACTCTGGTTCTATTTTGTTCATCAGTTTATGTTGTTCATTATATTACACAAATGAGTCAAATCATGAGATATTTATCTTTCTCTGACTGGCTTATTTTGCTTAGCATAATGCTCTCCAGTGCAATCCATTCTGTTACAAATGGTAAGAATTCCTTCTTTTTACAGCAGTGTAGTATTCCATTGTATAGATGTACCACAGTTTTCTAATCTACTCATATGCTGATGGGCACTTAGGCTGTTTCCAAACCTTAACTATGGTAAATCATGCTGCTATTAACATAGGGGTGCATATATCCTTTCTGGTTGATATTTCTGATTTCTAGGGATATGTTCACAGAAGTGGGATTACTGAGTGGAATGGGAGTTCAATTTTTAATTTTTTGAGGAATCCCCGTACTCTTGTCCAGCTTTTAACTATCCTATCTAATAAAACAGTAATATGCAAATTGGCCATACCTCTGATCAAGCCACACCCACAGCCACACCCACCAACCAATCAGGAGCAAATTATGCAAATAAACCCCAACCAAGATGGCTGCCACTACTGAGAGCAGGAGGGAGGTTTGGGTTTCTCCAACAACAGAGGAAGCCAAGCTTTCCCCCTACCATTGCCAGCCTAGGCCTCCACTCAGTGCTATGAAGTTTCAATTACAGAAGATACATAATCCCAACAGAAATGGCAGCTGCCACAGAGCTGGAGAGAAAAGAAGCTTAGGGTTGCTGGGGCGATGGAGGAAGCCAAACTTGCAGCCCTAGCCTAGGCCTCCACTCTCAGCAGTCAAATAGAAATGACTGTTGCCACAGAGCAAGCAGAAGGCTTGCTCCGCTCCAGGCTATAAAGTTTCAATTGTAGAACATAAATTAATCCCAGATCCCAGGGCCTCAGCTTGGGTCGCTGTGGGGTGTAACTGACCTGCAAGCCACCATAGGTCCCTCGCCCAGGCCTCCTCACACCCCAAGGGAACCCCCACCTTGATCCAGGACCCCCTCAGAGCAAACCAGCTGGTCCCGACCCATGCATCAGGCCTCTATCCTATCTAATAAAGGAATAATATGTAGATTGACCATCACTCCAACACACAAGACGGCTGCCGCCATGGGGTCAAAGATCCTGTCTCCATGTGGACATAAGATGGACACCACAAGATGGCCAGCAGGGGAAGGCAGTGGGAGGTTCCAGGCCTGGAAGGAAGGGCAATTGTGGACCATCAGCTCAGCAGGGGAGAGCAGTTGGGAAGGATCAGGCCTGCAAGGGAGGTCAGTTGGGGGTGATCAAGCCTTCAGAGGAGGGCAGTTAGAGGTGACCAGGCCAGCAGAGGAAGGAAGTTGGGGGCAAATAGGCTGGCAGGGGAGCAGTTAGACATCAATTAGGCTGGTAGGGTAGTGGTTAGGGGGTGATCAGGCTGGCAGGCAGAAGCAGTTATGGGCAATCAGGTGGCAGGCAGGGGAGCAGTTTGGAGGTAGCAGTCCTGGATTGTGAGACTGCCCATTAGGTCCGATCCTACCGGGATTGGGCCTAAACAGGCAGTCAGACATCTCTCAAGGGGTTCCAGATTGGAGAGGGTGCAGGCTGGGCTGAGGGACATCCCCTCCCCCGCCACACACACACACACACACACACATTGTGCACAAATTTCATGCACCAGGCCTCTAGTCCTATCTTATAAAAGAGAAACATGCAAATTTGACCATACCTTTGCTCTGCTACCAGCCAATGAGAAGCAGGGGGCATGACCAAGCAGCACGAGGGGCAAGGGGAGGGGACAGGGCTGTAGCTGTGGCATGAGGTGCCTACTGGCAGCAGGAGGGCTTGGGGAAACACCAGCTGAAATGAAATACATGTCTTTGTATCTTTACATTTATTTTTTTAATATATATTTTATTGTTTTTTTTTGTTTGTTTGTTTGTTTGTTTTTTTTTACAGAGAGGAAGGGAGAGAGATAGAAAGTCAGAAACATCGATGAGAGAGAAACATCGATTAGCTGCTTCCTGCACACCCCCTACTGAGGATGTGCTCACAGCCAAGGTGCATGCCCTTGACCAGAATCGAACCTGGGACCTTTCAGTCCACAGGCCAACGCTCCATCCACTGAGCCAAACTGGTTTCAGCTGTATCTTTGCATTTAATTCACTCAAGTGTTGAGGGGATAGCTGGGGACGGAGGGGGCACTGGCTGCCTTTTACCTCCCCTGAGGCAGGATTTTAGGAAAAGGGAAGAGCCAGGGCAGGTGGGGGTAAGCCCTGCCAGTGGTGGTGCCTGCTTGGCCCAGGATTGTGCCCTGCAGCTGGAGGGCAGGGTTTCCCGAAGAGCCTGAAGGAGGAAAGAGGCCTGGCCACTGGCCTGCAGCTCGCCAGTTCTTGGCCCTCGGTGTCAGAGTGGTACCTGGCAGATACATGCATCCTCTTTCCAGGTCCGGCCATCACCAGAGATCCTGAGCGATTGTGTGAGAACAATCCGGCCCGTGAATGCTGGTCACAGGATCCCAGTTCTTCCCGCCTGGCCCTTCTCCGCATTTAACTGCTGCTTTTTGTCAGCATCACCAGTTGTTGGGGAGTCCGGGGGACCCTCCCTGCCCCACCACAGAAACAGGGGGCCCAGTGTGCTCCTCTCTGGGGTGGTACCGAGGGCAGCTCTGACCCGGATTTGAAGGGGCTGGGGCTAAGGTCTGGGTTGGGGGGGCGGGGCCGAGGCAACCTGGGAGCACAGGTCTAGGAGGTTGCCCAGTGGTTGCCAGTATCCAGGGCTGAGGCTGCCTGGCCAGAGCCAGCCATCAGCCCCATTGCAGGGTGATGGCTGGGTGCCCAAGGCCTAAAACCTTGGCCAGGGGTAAGGCGTCAGTAGGACATTCCCTGAGGCTCCCAGTATATGTGAGGGGGCAGGTTGGGCTGAAGGACCACCCCCCATGCTGTGCACCGGGCCCCTAGTTATATTATAAAGGACTAAAGTAGCCTAGAGTCTCCAGTTTCCTCTTACAATGTAATTCTAATTATTTTTCCATAAAATATTTACAAGAAACAAAGCAGAATATTGTAATAAACATTTAGCGCTGTGGGAAGTGCTTCATTTTAAAATATAATGCCATTTATAAAATGCCACTTGCATATTGCTTATTCATATATTCTGGAAAACTGAATTTATGCTAAGTGTCCTTCATACTAATACTTTGTCATCCCTGAAGATGACTCGATTAAAATGAAACACTAATTCATTACAAATAGAATAATCAAAGCACATTGGCTATGTTTTTTACTTTGTTAGTTCCAAATTTCACTTTTTTAATAACACTTTTTATTTTTTTGAGATTTCATCATCATGATTTATTTTCACCCATAATAGTTTTAATGTTAATATGTGATAACATTTTGAAAAGTGTAATGGTTTTAGTTTCAACAATGTAATTAAATCATAATATTATGTAACTGACCCATCTTAAAACCTTGCTTAGTTTTTTACAAGTGACATCATATGGGGGTATAGCAGTTTTTTAAAAATACAGGAATGATAAAGATAGGAAAAATAATATAGTAATGTTGTATGAAATTTTACCTAGATTCTTGAATTGTAGCAAATAAATCATATTATTCCAAGTAAAATATGGTCCAGTTCCAACCTTTCTATTACACCTTAGCTTATTCTACAATTGGAATTTCAGCTCTCTTCCCATTTTATAGATTCAGAACTACAAACAGGTAAAACTCAGTTTGAAATACTGTGTTAATTGTAAAAACACAGCTGGGCACATGACTTTTAAGGTGTGAGCTATACTGTGCAGTGAGCTTTAGTCATAAGGATGTTCTCAAAGCAAAATGAGATATTCAACACATCAAAATATAATCCAGTAGATTGCTAGGCATAAGCAAGGAACTTCAAATAAATGTATGACACATTTTCTGTTGAATTGTACCAATTTAATGCCTGAAGTCACTCATGACTCATTATTAATATACTCTTTTGGAACTGTATTTGTCATCTACTTACTTAACTTTAAGACCTTAACTTCATTAATTTCCTTGCCTGCTGTTTTTAACTTCCTACTTTTTTTCTCTCTTATAGCCACAACTTTAAATTTGAAGTTTACCTAAGATACATGCTGTTTTGTAAAAACATTCTATACAAGTGTAGTCACTGACATTAATATTATATCCTGCTAAAATGTGTGTGTGTGTGTGTGTGTGTGTGTGTGTGTGTGTGTGTTTTATTAAGATTGTAAGTCAGAAATGGCAGGGAACATTTGAAAATAAATATGGTCTCCTCTTACTAGACTCTGTGAGACAAAAGTGATTTCAGAATTAATCCAGAGTAAATAGATACCCATCCAATATCCTAATCCTTTTTATAACATGCAACACAGAGGATATTTCAACCTCTATTAAATCATTTCTAGGGATGAGGGAGCTTATATACTATGAAAATCACAATATTTCACTGCTAGACTTTAGAAATTTGTTCTTTCATTCAACTTAAATGTGGTTCCCTGCAAATTGCATATTTTTTTCTATTATCCACTTATTTGGCAATATAAACTAAGTCTAAATCTACCATATAACAGTATGATTTGATTTCTGAAAAATAGATACATTGTCAAAATTTTTCTTCTCTGGAATAAACTTTATTCTTTTAAGTTCCTCAGATAATACTCTTTTTTTCCCCAGCAGGTTTCTCATCTTACTTTGACCTTAAGTTTTTCTAAAATATAGCAGCCAAAAGCTGATTTCCAATTTCTACTATACTGGTTTTCTATATAAGCATAACATATATTTGCATTAAGGTTTTTGGTTTTTTTATATTTCCTTATGCCCCATTACCTCCTCATCCCCCCCCCCCCCACCCACACACACACACTCATGTCTTCACCCGACTGTTGTCTGTATCCATTGGTTAGGTCTATATCCATGCAAATAAATCCTTTTGTTGAGCTCTCCCCCTTCCCCACACACTCCCCTACCTTCCCTCTGAGGTTTGATGGTCTGATAAATGTTTCCCTGCCTCTGAATCTGTTTTTGTTCATCAGTTTATGTTGTTAATTATATCCCACAAATGAGTGAGATCATGTGATAATTATCTTTCATTGACTAGCTTATTTCATTTAGCATAATGCTCTCCAGTTCCATCCATGCTGTTGCAAATGGTAAGAACTCTTTCTTTTTACCACATCATAGTATTCCATTGTGTAGATGTACCACAGCTTTTTATTTATTTATTTATTTATTTATTTTATTTATTTATTTTAAATCTTTATTGTTCAGTTTATTAATTACATTGTTTCCCCTTTTTATCCCCCTATAGCTTCCCTCCACCCTGTACCTATCCCACCCTCCACCCTCACCTCCCCCTCCCCACTGTCCTCTCCCATTGTTGCTAGATTTTTTGTCCAGTCTCTTGCTGCACTTCCCACAACCTTTTCTCCCCAAGAATTGTCAGTCCATTCCCTCTCTATGTCCAAGTCTCTGTTATATTCACCAGTCTATCCTGTTCAACAGCCTATCAATTCACTTGATTTTTATGTTCATTTGTTGATAGATGTGTATTTGTTGTTGCTAGTTTGCACTTTTACCTTTTTCTTCTTCCTCTTCTTAAAGAATATCTTTCAGCATTTCATATAATGTTGGTTTGGTGGTGGTGAACTCCTTTAGCTTTTTCTTATCTGCGAAGCACTTCATCTGACCTTCAATTCTGAATGATAGCTTTTCTGGATAGAGTAATCTTGGTTGTAGATTCTTGCTGTTCATCACTTTGAATATTTCTTGCCACTCCCGTCTGGCCTGCATCGTTTCTGTTGAGAAATCCGCTGACAGTCGTATGGGTGCTCCCTTATAGGTAACCAACTGTTTCTCTCTTGCTGCTTTTAATATTCTCTCTTTGTCTTTTGCTCTTGGCATTTTAATTATGATGTGCCTTGGTGTGGTCCTCTTAGGGTTCCTATATATTGGGGTTCGGTGCACTTCTTGGAATCCTAAGTCAATTTCTTTCACCAGGTGTGGGAAGTTTTCAGTCACTATTTCTTCAAATAGGTTTTCATTGTCTTGGCCTCTCGCTTTTTCTGGCACCCCTATAATTCGGATGTTGGTATGCTTGAGGTTGTCCCAGAGGCCCCTTACACTATCTTCAATTTTTTGGATTCTTTTGGTTTCTTGCTTTTTCAGCTGAGTGGATTTTACCTCTTTGTATTTCAAATCTTTAACTTGGTTCTTGGGGTACTCCAGGGCACTTTCAGGTCTTTGTATAATATTTTTTGTTTCAGTCAGTGTATGCTTAATTTCTGGTTGGTCCTTTTTCATATCCTTGAGAGTCTGGTTTATATCCTTGAGGGTTTCTTTCATTTCCTTGTAGGACTCATTCATTTCCACGTTGGTCTTAATAATTTCTTTGCAGCTCTCGTTTATATCCTGAAGGGTGTTGTTCATTTTCTTGTAGGACTCACTCATTTCCTTTGTGGTCTTGCTTATTTCCTTATAGGCCTCGATCTTTTGTTGGAACCTCTTAAAAAACCCTATAACCGTGGTTCTGAATTCCATGTCCAGTCGTTTATTTTCCTCCATTTCTTTCACATCTGATTTCTTTCCATGTTGCTGCATGGTGGCTGCTTCCCTGAGTTGGTCAATTAGCTTTGTGTGGTAGATGTGCTACAAGGGACAGTGGCTCAGCCTCCCCAGTTACCTGAAATGGATATGGGTTGCACAGTCTTGCTGAAGTTAAGCTCAGGTTAATCGTTGTTAGCACTTGGAGGGTTGACCTCCAGGTCAATTTCTGTGAAGCTCAGCTGTGCTCAGGTTGGGTGGGCGGAGTCTCCGGGCCAAGCAGACAGCGTTAGCTCCGCCCTATGCAGCCCCAGGGACTCTGTGCTGGGGGCAATGGCCGCCAGCACCTCTGAGAGAGAGCCGCTACGGAGCTCCACCGGCTGCCGGTTGCCGGGGAATTCAGACTTTCCCAAAATGAGTCTGCCTGCGCAATGTCTCACCCAGGATCGTCAAACAAAGCAGTCTGACGGTTTTCTGAATGAGAGGCAAGTCGCGGTGCGCTCTCTGCGCCATCACGCAGCCGAGCTGTTCGCGCGAGCTGCCTTCTCCACAAGCCAGGAGACCCGGCAGCACCCGAGCTTCGGCGTGCCCTCCCACTGTCCAGTTTTCACCCCGTGTGATAGTGGGTTCTCTGGACTTCGCCCAGAGCTGGACAATCAGTCAGTGGGACGCCTTTGTCTCCCCGTTCGAGAAAACTGGCCGGTTTCCAGCCGCCCGCCCTCTCCGCGGCGTGCGCTCCAAACCTCTCTCCGGGCGAATCTTTCAACGCTGTCTGCCGCCGCTCCTCCAGGTCACAGTGTCTTATCTTCACTTTTATTTCTGGAATTTTCACTCGGTGAGCTTTCTGGTGATTCTGGAAGGTGTTTGTTCTTTCGTTAAGTTGTAGTATTAAAATTGCTGATTATGACGGCAAGATAGGTGTTTTGCCTTTGCCGCCATCTTAGTTCTCTACCACAGCTTTTTAATTCACTCATCTACTGATGGGCACTTAGGCTGTTGCCAATCTTAGCTATGGTGAATTGTGTTCCTATGAACATAAGGGTGCATGTATCCTTTCTGATTGGTGTTTCTAGTTTGTTGAGATATATTCCTAGAAGTGGGATCACTGAGTTAAATTGGAGCTCCATTTCTAGTTTTCTGAGGAAACTCCATACTGTTCTCCAGTGGCTGCACCAGTCTGTATTCCCACCAGCAATGCACAAGGGTTCCTTTTTCTCTGTATCCTGGCCAGCACTTGTCATTTGTTGATTTGTTGATGATAGCTATTCTGACAGGTGTGAGATGGTACCGCATTGTCATTTTGATTTGCATCCCTCAGATAATTAGTGACATTGAGCATGTTTCCATATGTCTCTTGGCCTTCCTTCTATCTTTATCTGGTTTTGATATTAGGGTGATGCTGGATTCATTTAATGAGCTTGGAGGTGTTCCTTCCTCTTGAATATTTTGGAATAGTCTGAGGATGATAGGTTTTATTTCTTCCTTGAATGTTTTGTAAAAGTCCCTTGTGAAGTCATCTGGCCCTAATCTTTTGTTTGCTGGAAGCTTTTTGATGACTGCTTCAATTTTTTTCCCATAGTTATGGGCCTATTGAGATTTTTAGAATCATCCAGATTGAGTTTTTGTAGGTTGTATTTTTCTAGGAATATGTCCATTTCCTCCAGGCTGTCTAGTTCGTTAGAATAGAGTTGTCCATACCATTTTTAACAGTCCTTTTTTTTATTATTTCTGTGGGGTCTGTTGTTATTTCGCCTCTTTCATTTCTGATTTTGTTTATTTGGGTCCTCCCTCTTTGCTTCTTGGTGAGCCTGGCTAGAGGTTCATCAATCTTGTTTATCCTTTCAAAGAACCAGCTCTTTGTTTTGTTGATCTTTTCTACTGTTTTTGTTTGTTTGTTTTTTTGGTCTCTGTGTCATTCATTCATTTCTGCTCTGAATTTTTATTATCTCCTTCCTTCTGCTCATTCTGGGCTTTTCTTGTTGCTTTCTTTGTATTTCGTTGAGTTTTAGAGTTATATGATTAACTACCATGTTTTCTTGTTTTATGATGTAGGCCTGTTGTGCTATAAACTTCCCTCTCAGGACTGCTTTCAGTGTATCCCATAGATTTTGGATTGTTGTGTTTTTATTGTTATTAGTTTCTAGGATGTTTTTAATTTTTTGTTTTATATCTTTGGTACCCCAATCATTGTTTAATATCATGCTTTTCAGCTTCCAAGTATTTGCATTTTGTGGATTGTTTTTATTGTAGTTTATTTCTAATATTATGCCTTTGTGGTCTGAGAAGATGCTTGGTATGATTTCAATCTTCTTGAATTTATTTTGTGACCTAATATGTGGTCCATTTTTTATAATGTCCCATGTGCACTTGAGAAGAATGTGTATTCCTACTCATAGAGGGGATGTCTGTCTGCTCCTGCAGCTTCTGCTCCTCAGATGAAAGAAAGGCTGCTTTATGCTGCTGCTGCACCTTGGGAGGGAGTGAGCTGTGCATGTGGCCACTGCTCCTCGGACAGGGGCAGACCGCTCACCCAGCATTTGCTTGTCGGACAGATGCAAGCTGCGTGTGGCTGCTGCTCCTCAGACCAGTACAGACAGCACAGGGATGCTATTCCTTGGACGATGGCAGTCTCCTTATGTGTCTGCTGCTCCTCAGACTGGGATGGGCTGTTTGGGCTACTGCTGCTCCTCAAATAGGAATGGGCTTCTCAAGGCGCTGCTATTCCTCTTACAGAGACTGGCTTCTCACACAGCTGCTGCTCCTTGGATGGGTACAGGCTGCTTGTGCAGCTGCTGCTACTCAGACTGGTTCAGGGTGCCAGCATCATGCAGCTGCTGCTCCTTGGACAGGGGTGAGCTGCATGGGGCTACTGCTCTTCAGTCATGGGTGGACTGTTCACATGGTTGTTGCTCCTTGGACAGGGGCAGGCCACATGAGTCTGCTGTTCTTAGGCCTTGTGTTGGCTGCTTATAGAGCTGTTGCTCCTTGGACAGGAATGGGCTTCTCACATGTCTGCTGCTCCCATGGTTGCAGTGACCTGGGCTAAAGCATTGGACTGGTCAGTGGGGAGCACACTTCAGAACTCATAGGAGCCTGCACCTGGGGAGGCTGGAGACTTGTTGAATGTGGGACCACAGCCTAGGTAGCAGGTCCCTGGCAGGGGGTGGCTGTAGAGTCCCAGATGTTTTCTGAGGGCACCCTGGGTGGAGGTGAGGCTGGGCTCCCAGTTACAGCAGCTCTCCCCTTCAAAAAGGCAAGGCCTCTGAGGAAGAGCCGACCTCCTGGTACTGTTTGCAATGGTATCAGTGGCTGCCTAATTAGGCAAACCCAGTTAGCCTGCCCCCAAAGGTCCTCCCGGATCTAACTATGCCTTACTCACATACACATACAGACACCCCAAATAAACACACACTCCTCTTTTACTCCCTCACTCACTCACGCTCTCTCCCTCACTGCCACTTTCTTCCTGCCTCTGTAGTTGGGTTTGGAGTGTTACTGACCCATTCGTGAATGGAGTTTCCTCTCCAGGTGTCTTGTTATGTGGCTCACTCTGTAGCACTTGGCCATGCAGGGTAAAATTCATATTGACAAGACACAACACAAAGAAACAAAGCACGAATGTATTCACAACACCAATAACCCCACTATAAGTGACCACCTGATAAATAAGAATTAGGAGAGAGAAAGGAGAACACAAATGATATTGAAGAGAGAGAAAAGAAAAATGTAAAAAGGAGAATATATATATATATGAAAACATTACACAACCAATAGATAAACAAACAAACAAAAATATAAACAGCTAACAAAGAGGGTGGGGGCAGAATTTGTAGATGCTGAGCTTATATACAGAAAATAAGGTTAAGAATTGGATGAACATGGGGAGGTCCTCAGTTCAATGTAGAGGAAGTAGAAAGGGATGGTTGGATAAGAAGAAAGAGAATGAGAAGAAAATAATAATAATAAATTTACAAACAAATGATTTAAAATGGTATAAAAATAGAAAATAAAATAAAATAGAGTGATGGAAAAATAATATGAAAAGAAATAAAATAAAGCAACAAAAAATAGGAAAACAAAGAAAAAAGAAAAAAAGAGGTAACAAAATAATAATAAAAAATACAAATGAAAAAGTTAAATGTTGTTCCTTTGGCTGGCTTAAGATCCCAGTCTTCTGTTCTGTACTGTTTCTCAGGTTCCTGTTGCAAGGACTGAATGTATCTCTTTAGGTCAGTCCCTTTGGACACTTAGGGACTTTTTTTTTTCTTTAATCCTTTGACCCATTCAGGGTGGAATCTGGGTGTGGCTACATTGGTTGCCTGGAGACTGCAGGGTGGGGCTATCTGTTTAGGAGAAAATGGCTGCCCAGGTCCCCGGCTCAGATATGACTCAGCTCGTAATTTACTGCCACTTATCCTGTACCCCCTTCTCTCCCCAGCCTCTCCCCAGCCTCCACAAGTCTGCACCTTCTCCCTCACCTCAGCCACAGGTAAGTGTCTGTATTGGAAAGGTCCTATGAATCAGGTTCAGTTAAAAAAGGCACAGGCCACAGAGAGGGGAAAGACTGGGTCTCCGCTAGCTTCTCTCCTTTTGGCAATGCACTATCTGGTCATCCCCCGAGGCATCTCTGGGTTCAGCCTTTTGTGACTGTTGACCCATATCTAGCATTCTCTGCCTCCAGCAGTCCTGTGGACCTTCTTCTCACAGTATGACACTGTGCCGGTCCCCAGTGTCTCTGCTCAATGCTGTGCAGTTTTCCTCTGACCCTCTGGGCTCAGAAGTTTGACAGATTCCCATGCCAAGATCCTTGATTTAACCTTTTTCCAGGGATCCTATGCCCTTCCCAGCTGCAAACTGTCTCACAAGCTCAGTTTCCTTCACCAATTTGGGGTGGGTGTTATTCATTTCAGCTGCTCATTCTATCTGTTCCAGGACAAGGTTAGGGATATGTCTATTTCACCACCATTTTGTCTCCTCAAGGTCTTTGTTTTTTTATGGTTGTTTGTTTGTTTGTTTTAAGTACAGCTTGATAAGGCCAAATACAAAGCTCTTGGGCATATTTCCAGAATTAGTCCATAATATTGGCAATAATCCATCAGTTATTTGAGTACAGTAATTCAATCAGCATTATCCAGTTCATATTTTTCAATCTTTTTCCCTAGGTCAGTAGTCAGCAAAGTGCGACTCATGAGCCACATGTGGTTTGCGAGCCGTGGTTTGCCGACTACTATCCTAGTTCATCGGTTGAAGTTCAACTACTGAGCCAAAATGTTCCTCTTTTAAATGCTTAGGTCAGTGGTCGGCAAACTCATTAGTCAATAGAGCAGCAAACCGTGGCTTGCAAGCCACATGTGGCTGGTGAGCCGTGGTTTGCTGACTGCACTAGGTAGTAACAAAAAAATGTTCTCCGGTGTATGCTTAAAATCAAGGGAATATATAAGGCTAGTGAGAGAACCATAAAAGGAAATGATGTAGGCTGCAACATCAAAATTATAGAGAGAGGAATCCCTGGACTCTGCTCTTTCCCACAAACACAACTTTAAGCAACAATTCATGAACAATTTTTTTGTGAGAAATATAAATGCCTTTAAAGACTCCTGTAACACAGATGAACATGAAACCACACTTAGTGAAGCTGATATGGATATATTTGGGACATTCTCTTATCAGTATCCTCACTCCCAGCATGGTGACATATGATGCCCTACCACCCAACTTCTCCCAGAAGAAGGAAAGAGTTTACACATGCAATGCCTCAAAATTTCCAAGAAGGCACACCAGAGGACTTGATTTTATCTTGCCAGTCTTGGAGCTCTGATAGATATAGCTTGCAGAAGCTATAGTTTCTCATTGTTGCTCAGTTCAGCACAAAACAGATGAATGAAAAAATCCCAGCTTTCAGTTTCCCTCTGGGGAGAGCAAAAATTGATCCATATACTCAATGTCCTGGCTTCTCTAAGACTATCCAAAGAACTGGCATCTGACATGCCAATCTTGGAACTTTGATAGGCTTGCCACAGTCTAGCCATCTAGGGAAGAATTACAATAGAAACATGAGGTTCTAAAGTCCATGCATACACTTCCTGGCTCAGCACACAGTGAACAGACCAAAATCACAACTGCCTGTTTCTTCCTAGACAGGGAATATGTTGGTCTGGGCAGGGAAAGTCACACACTTTCTGATGACTTCCCAAAGGACTGGCTTCTTACTTGCTTGTCTCATAGTGTTTATGGTACCTGGCACAACCTAGCTACCTGGGCAAAAGTGAAGCAGAAATAGATATTTGGGATATCAGTCAACATAAACCCCACCAACATGTCTTTCACCACATAGTAAACAGATAAAAAAGCCAGCTCCTAAATTCTCCCAGGGAAAGGAAAAATGTGGCTGTGGTATGCAATTATGAAACTCTTCTGAGGTCTGCCCAAGAAACTGGTTTCAGTCTCTTTTGTCTCAGTACACAGATGGGACTTGCATACCTTAGATCCCTGAGAACAAATGAAGTATGCTAAACAAAGATTTGAGAGAATCTTTGTTTAGAGGTTCACAGAATCTCTATCTGAGCTGATTGGTGGGGATTTTCGGTATGAGTCAAGAGAGATGGCTTCTTTGCCTAATGTGCAAACCCCAACACAGAGATTCAAGGAGAATGAAAAATAAGGCAAAAAATGTTATTAACAAAAGGCTAAGATAAATCTCTAGAAACAAACTATGGAAAAATAATTGCATGATTTATCTGAAAGATAATCCAAAATAATGACCCTAAAGATGACCTCTGAGGTTAAAAAAAAGTAGCATAATCAAAGAAAAATCTCAGCAAAGAGAAAATATAGAAGCATACAAAACATAATTAATGAAGCTGGAGAACACAATAATTGAACTAAACAATTGTGATGAGTGCTGGGGCTCCACCAGCAGGCAAGGGGATGCTAAGGCAGGTGCGGGGCATGGAGGCCATGGGGTCATAGGCTACCAAGGAGACAGAACTGAACCTCATATCACCCTGCTTGGCCACGGAGGAGGACTGGTTAACCAGAGATGGGTAAGATTCCTCTGGGAAGGAACAACCTAAGACAGGCACAGTCACAGAGAGGCCATCAGGAGAGAACATGGGGGTCAACAGAGGTGGGGCACAAACCCGCACCCCCCCCCAACCTTGCAGGGGTTTGAACCCTCACCCCTTCTGAGGAAGGTCTCCTCCACCCATGGCTGCTCGGTTTACCATGTCCAGCTCAGATCAAGACCGAGGTGACAGACAGAGCCTTAGCCCACAGCAGCCACCCTATATCAAAATGCAGCCTAGCACCAGGAATGCTCAGGGCCTACTTAAGAATGCAAATAATCCTTTCCACTAATAATTACAGGGTAAACTAAGATTGTTGGTAGAGTATTAAATTTGACAGTAAAATAGCAATCAAGTTTTCAGATTAATTTAAATTGGCTAATTGGAATAAGTAATACTGAAGAAAATTAAATTGTACTGAACAAAAAGCTGTTCCTAAAATATTAACTAAAATTTCCATTGGTAGCTCATCTCATCATAAAAGTGCTTAACATGCAATGAACCTAAAGCGGTCATATTTTTGTGCAAAAATTAAAATATAAAGTTATCAAGACTGCATTATAAAATTTACAAAAGCCTCCAGTAATCAAAAAATGGGGGATAGTAGGGTAATATCATGTAAGAAAAATATCCTGTAAGTAAATTACATCTAGAAAACTTTTACTTCAGAAAATTAATTTTCATTTGTAATGCTAACAGCCAGACTCACATGAAATACATGGTGTCAAAATAAGCCAAAGGAATACCGTTTGGGCAAAAATAAAAAGAATCCCAAGTAAATTTTATAGAAAAGACCCCTTTCTTAATTTTTGGTAGAGAATATGTTTGTATATTTTCAGAAAACAACTCCAAGACCATGTGGATTCCTGCAACAGAGAGGAATTGACAGGTCTGCTCCCACGATGAAGACAAGGGGAAAATCAGACCAGAGATAGAAGACACTTACAACACCTTGCCATGATAGCAGTCAGCAGCTGTGTGTCACTGCAGGTTGCCTAGGACCAAACCAGAGAGGGTCAGGCCTGCATTGCCACCATGTGTCCACCATCCAGATATCATTGCTGACATGTACACATAAGGAACAGTTTGACATTGAAACTGGGACTCAGAACTGTTGGACACTGAAATTGGGAATCAAAACATTTTTTGTTATTATTTGTTTATTTCTAGTCTGCAGAGGCAACGTTTTTTAATGATAAGAAATTGGGAAAATAGACAGAGGCAAAGAAGTATTGAACAGACTGTCAAACTACAGCGGGAAGTCAAAGGAGGTTGGGGGGGCTGTAAGAGATCAATGGAGGTATTTATACACATGCATATAAGCATAACCAGTGGATATAAGACACTGGGGGGGGGGGTAGGTGAGGGCATATACTGGGGGCTAGGGGAGGCTGGGGCGAAATCAGTGGGGGGGGAGGAGACATATGTACTACTATTTGTAATACTTTAAACAATAAAAAATAATTATTAAAAAATCCTATCTAATAAAATAGTAATATGCAAATTTGACCGTACCTTTGCTACACTACCAGCCAATCAGGAGCGGGGAGTGGGGCCAGGCTGGGCAGTGATGGCAGCCCACCCCCATCGATCTATTGTAGCATCAGCGGTGGCCTGCCTACAGCCTGGTCCGGACCAGGCTGTAGGCCTGGGCAGGTGCCTCCCCATCCCCCCAACTATCACAGCAGTGAGGTGGCCAGCTTACAGCCTGATGCTGCCTGCTATATCCAGGCAATGGCAATAGGGACTGTACAGTTCCAGCGGGCACCTCCTAATGTCGCCCGTTGGATCCAGGTGGCGATTGTTATGGGAGAGGCAGCATAGATAGTGCCAGACATTTCCCATGGGCTCCAGGTGGCGTTGGGACCAGGAAGGTCCAGGGGCCAGTGCCTGATGTTGCCTGCAGAGTCCTGGCATTGATTGGGACCGGGAAGGTGGTATGGATTGCACCTGATGCCCCCCGCAGAGTCCAGGTGGCAATTGGAACTGGGCAGTTCCAGCAGGCAGCTCCTGATGTTATCTGCGGGGTCCAGGCGGCGATCGGGATTGGGCAGGCAGCATAGACAGCGCCTGAGGTCGCTGGGTGGCCTGGGTCTCTAGGATCACTGTCTGCCCCTGGGCTGTCTGAGGACACTGGTGGAGCAGGCCTGGGTTGAACATTTTAATGAAATGGGTCGCCTGTGTCCCACCCCACCGTGCCCTGTCCCTGGAGAGAAGAGGGAAGTGGGCAGTTAAGAGGCACCTGGGCTCCAAGTGGCTGGGTGCAACATGCAGGCATGCTACCAGGAAGAGGTGCTAAATCATGAGGATGCAGAGGGCTGGCTGATGGAATTGAGCAAAGGTGCAGATGAGGTGGCTCTTGCAGGCTCTGAGGTGGAAAAGTGCATCTACAGCCTGATGGACAAAATCTCCTTTCTGAAGAAGGTGCACGATAACGAGATCACCAAGCTGCAGGCATAGATCAAGTATGCTCAGATCTCCATGGAGATGGACATGTTCTCCAAGTCCGACCTCTCTGCTATGCTCAAGGACATCTGCGCCCAGTATAAGAAGCTGGCTGCCAAGAACATGCAGAATGCTGAAGAATGATACAAGAGCTCTGCCAAGAACACCTATGTAGTACGGGACAGCTACTGCTGAAAGCCAACACCCTGGAGATGGAAACATGCTGGGGCATGAACGAAGCACTGGGAAAGCAGCTACAAGAGTTGGAGGATAAGCAGAACTTCGATGTCAGTGCTATGCAGGACATAATCAACAAATTAGAAAATGAGTTGAGAACTACAAAGAGTGAAATGGCACGGTATTTAAAAGAATACCAGGACCTCCTCCTCAATGTGAAGATGGCTTTAGACATTGATATTGCAGCTTATAGGAAACTCTTGAAAGGTGAGGAGACCCTGCTCGGTTTCACAAGCATAGGAAGCATAGCCAGAGGCTACTCCCAGAGTGCCCAGGTCTTTGGTGATCTGCCTATAGTGGGTTAAAGTCTAGTTCCTACTTGATGTCTGCTCGCTCCTTCCCTTCTTAATACCCCTGCCATGTCCAGGAGGAGCAGATTGAGGTGGAGGAGACCACTGAGAATGCAAAATCTGAGGAAACTAAGCATGAACCACCTTGTGAAGGAGAAGATAAAGAGGAGGAAAAGGAAGAGGCTCAGGAAGAGGAAGAAGAAGAGGAAGAAGGTGCCAAGAAAGAATTTGAGGATGCAAAGGAGGTGAAGGTGAAGGAGAAGATGCCCAAGAAAGTGAGGATAAGGTGAAGGAGAAGCTGCCAAAAGAGATGAAGGTGCTGGGGAGGAGGAAGCAACCAAGAAGAAAGATTGACCCCCCCTTTTTTAAATTATTCAGGAATAATCCAATCAACCCCATCACCAACCAAGTAGTTGTGTCCCCGATAGTATATGAATTAAAGTCAGATATTAAATGCTATGCTATGACTTTTCTCCTTATACAGAGTGTCAGTTTGCTTTCAGAGTGGCTTCCTGGCTTGTTGCCAGCCTGTGCATGATCCATGCTTATGAGTTCAGGTTCCATGACAATGTGAATAATTCAGATGTTTACAATGAAAACACATGAGTACACAAATTCACTAATGTTAATGTTAAAATTCATGGAAAAAATAGTCCTTTGAATCTTTGGTGGTTATAAATTAAAGACCTCAAATCATGTGCAATAAACAGTAAACAAAGTTACACTGAATGGCAAAAAAACAAACAAACAAACAAAAAAACAAAACATTAGGGGCCAGGAAATGTCCAAAGACCTGGGAATCATTCCCAGTTCAGGAAGGGAAGTCACATTATTATTGCTACAAATACTGTATTTTCTACTACTTACAACATATGTAATACAATGTATTAGATGCCTTCCTATCTCATGAAGTACGTATTCTCACAGGTAATATTTGTAGATATGTTATAGTTAGGGCAGTATGTCATATCCTATCTATATTAATAAAAGGGTAATATGCTAATTAGGCCATGATACATTCCAGATGTCTTTCCAGACAAAGCCATGGTGGCGAGGCCAAGGCAGGGGCGGTTACGGGTGATCAGGCCAGGAGGGGAGCGCAATTGGGGGTGATCAGGCTGGCAGGGGGTTGCAGTTTGGGGCAAGCAGGCCAGCATACAGAGTGGTTAGGGGAGATCAAGCAGGCAGGCAGGTGAGCAGTTAGGAGCCAATAGTCCTAGGTTGGGAGGGGGTTGTCTGACTGCCAGTTTAGACCTGATCCCACAGAGGTCCCAGATTAGAGAGGATGCAGGCCAGGTTAAGGGACACACCCACCACCCCCAACCCCTGTACACAAATTTCATGCACCGGGCCACTAATAAATAAATAATAAACAAAAAATAAATTACTAGATTGGTTAAATGGCAGACTACACTAAGAATAAGAAAGGATCATGGAAGTTGAACACAGATTACTTGAAATCATTCAGTCAAAATAGTAAAAAGAGAAGAAAAATAAATAGTGAAGAAAGCTTAAGTGGCTTAAGGGACATCATCAAGCATTATATCAAGCATTATGGAATTTATTTAGATGGAGAAAAGAGAGAAAGTAACAGAAAGCTAATTCAAAGAAACAATTATTGAAAACTTGCCAAATATGGGGAAGATGGACATACATTTCCAAGGAGTCCAAAAATATCAAACAAGGTGAGTTGAAATTCACACTGATTCACAATGTAATCAAATCATCAAAAATCAAAATTAAAGAGAGAATTTTGAAAGCAGCGAGAGAAAAATATTACACAAAATAAGGCCCCATAAAATTATCAGTGGATTTTTCACCAGAGACCATACAGAGCAGAAGGGAGTGTTAAGACGTATTAAAAGTGCTACTATTTGTAATACTTTAAAAAATGCCGACAGAAGAAATAATTGCTAAGCAAGAATACTATCCCCCAAATAAACTGTCCCCAAATAAAGGAGGGATACTTTCTCATAAAACAAAAGCTGAGGGAGATAATTAGATCTAGAAATATTTTTAGAAGAAATAAGAGTTCTTATAAAGTGGGGGTTTTTTTAGTTGAAATAAAAGGTAGCTAAAGAGCAACTTGCTAATGTAAAAAATATAAAACTTACTGGTAAAGGTTAATATTTAGAAAATACAAAATATTTTATTTCTGTAACAGTGGTAGATAAATTACTTTTATTTCTGTTATAAAAGTTCAAAGAAAATTATGATTATAACTAAAAATGTTAAAAAATACACAATATGGGTAGATGCAAATTTTGACCAGAAAATATAAAGTGTATTGGGGGAGATAATTTAAAGAGGAGAGACTTTGTGTGATGGAAGTTAAGTTGTTATCAACTTAGAACAGACTGTTATATTATAGCAATGTTGCTGTTCACAATACAATAACTTTACATATAAGGATATGCATAGGCAGAGGGATGCAAAATATATCTCATGCCAGTTTTAACCAAAAGAGAAAAGGAATAATTATACTGACATGAAACAAAACAGATTTTAAATAAAAGACTGTCAAAAGACTCATAGATAGAGAGCAGGCTGACAGCTGTCAGGACAAGGGTCTGGTGGGGGTAAGTAAAAGGATTGAGCAAAAAAAAGAGGGGAGAGAAAAAACTCATAGACACAGACAAGACTATAGTGATTGCAGAAGGAGAGGTGAAAGGAAGTAGAAGAGAGTATATGGGGAATAAATGGTGAAGGATGAAGAGTTGACTTGGGATGGTAAACACACAATACAGTGTACAGATTAGGTGTTGTAAAATTATGCACCTAAAACACATATAATTTTCTTAAGCAGTGTCACCCCCAAAAAATTCAATGAAAACAAAACAAAACAAAGCTGTAATAAGAAACAAAGAAAGGCATTATATCATGGTAGAAGGATTAATCCACTAGGAAAATATCAGGATTATAAATATATATGCAACCAATATCAGAATAACTAAATATATAAAGCAAACATTTACAGAAGTGAATGAGGAAATAGACAAAAATGTAATAAGGGTAAGAGAATCCAATATCCCATTTCAAATAATGGAAAAATAAACAGAGTTCAATAAGGAAATAGATGACTTAAATAACATTATAGATCAAGTGGAATTAATGTATATAATAGATCATTCTATTCAGCAGCAGCAGAATAAGCATTCTTCTCAAGCAAAGAGAGAATTTCTATAAGATAAATTACATGTTAGATCACAAATCAAGGCTTAACTGAAAATATTATTCAATATTTTTTACCACAATGATATAAAAGTTAAAATCAATAATAGAAGGAAAACTGAGAAATTCACAATACATGGAAATTAAACAACACATTTTAAACAAAAAATGAATCAAAGAAGAAATAAAAGGTATTATTTCAAGACAAAGAATGAAACAACATATCAAACCTTACAGAATATAGCAAAAGCAGTGTTAAGCAGAACCTTTAGCATTTCTTGCATTGCTGGCTTGGTGGTGATAAACTCCTTTAGTCCTCCTCCTCCTCCTCCTCCTCCTCCTCCTCCTCCTCCTCCCCCTCCCCCTCCCCCTCCCCCTCCTCCCCCTCCCCCTCCTCCTCCTCCTCCTCCTCCTCCTCCTCCTCCTCCTCCTCCTCCTCCTCTTCTTCTTCTTCTTCTTCGTCAGTGAAGCTCCTGATCTCAACTTCAATAATAAAGAATTAAAAATAAATAAATGCTGGGAAGTCAGAGTAGACTGGGGAGGTTAATGGGGGAGAAAGGAGACTTATGTAACACTTTGAATGATTAAAAATAATAACAGACCCCCACAATAAATAACTTTTATGCATAACCCATAGACACAGACAATAGTGCAGTGAAGATCTATGGAAGGGGTGAGAACAGGAGTCAAAGGGGTCAATGGGGGAAAAATAGGACATCTGTAATACTTACAACAATAAAGATAAAAACATTATAAATATATTGCCAAAAACAAAGAAACAAAAAAAAAACACAGTAAAATAATAATAACAAACAAAAGCATTGTTAGGGGGAAAGTTTATAATGATAAATACCAACTTTAAAAAACTAAAATCTCGGGGGAAGAAAATGGTGATGGAATAGAGGGACTGAATCTGAGCCTTGTCCCAAAGCAGACAGAAAGAACAGCTGAGGGTCGCATGGGGAGTGTTTATTGGTGAGTTGAGGGACAGCTATATTCCAGGAAAATGTGGGGTACTGCTGGATGGGTCTCCCCTGACTGAGCAGCCCCCGGTGCTGCTGGGTTTTCTAGTGGATCCACTGGCTCAAACACAGACCATGCTATCTTGAAGGGGAAAAGCCTGAAAATATACAGCTGAGACACCCACCAAACAGCTGAGATCCCCAGAACACCGGGCCCCAATTAGCACAACACATGGATTCAGAGGAGCTCTGCACTCCACCACAGAAAGGTCAGATTTCACCTGGGATAAGGTTAGGTCTCTGCTCCCCTCAGGGGAGAGAAATGCCCACATAGAGGGAGCTGGAGGAAGGGGGAAGTCTGTGCCTGAAAAAAATCCTTGGCTGTTGGGGCTGAAGTGATCCATGAATGTGGAAGGGGGTCCTCAGAGATGATAACAGAAGGAATCCCTAGAAAGCAACCCATTTAGATCTGATTAAAAAGGACAGCCCAAAATTTTTCAGTGTATGCTGGCTGCTTAAACCCAAGGGGGAAAAGATGTCTGCACAGACATACACACAGAACTGGAATTTGCACACTTGCGTTTTTTTCCTATCCAAATCCTTGCTCTGATTACTAAGCCCAGAGCATGGGATCATCCTGGGAGACTACAGGGGAGATATTTTTTTCTGGAACCTGGGGATCAGAGCAGGAAGTCACCATTAGAGACCCAGCTCTGGGGCAGCCCAATCCCACAAATCAGTATTGAGTACCACAGGGGTAACAGGATCTTAGTTCAGGCTAGAGAGGACCAATAGACCCAGAGGTCAATCCAGAAACACTGCCACACAGGGGTTAAATCACAGATTGACTCTTGTGTAACACAAATTAAGGAATCAATTTTATTACTACTACTATTTCACTTTTTTTAAGTGTCACTTTATTTGCTCTTTATTATACTTTGGGATTAGTGTTCTACAGACTATTTTCATCCTTCCTTTAGCATTTATTTACGCTATCTAAACTCCACCTTTATGCCATCACTCTGTTGTTGAACTTTCCCAATTTTGTGTCCTGTTTATCTTACCATTTTCCTGCTTTAGATTTTCCTTATTCTTTCTCTGTACCCTGTTAAAATTTCACCCTACTTATATATATAATCTCCAATCCCCTGCTCCAAGTCCATACACACTTCTCTCTTCTCTGCCTTCACAATCCTAAATTGTTTTTCTCTCTGTCCTTTTGTTGTTGTTTGCTTCACTGTTGTTATATCAAATTTTTATGCATGTTTTTCAGAATGTGTTGCTTATTCTTTTCTTTTTGTTTGTTTTGGGGTGTTTTTTTTTTTGCTTTGTTTTTGTTTATTTTATGCTTCTGTTTTGCCTCACCTCATTTGATATTGGTTGTTGTTTGTAGTTTGTATTAATCTCCAGGTACTTGTTGCTGGCATTTGTTGGGATTACTGGCTGTCCTACTGGGGTTTTCTCCACACATATATAGTTTATTACCCTTTTCTTTGTTATTCTCTTTCTTTTCTTACTTACTTTTAATTTTCCCCTTCTCCCAATGTCATTTTGTCATTACTTTCTTTCTTTGTGTGTGTGTTTTCTTTCTCTCTCTCTTTTTTCTCACTTATTCCCTAATTTGCCATTCTCTGGTGATCACCTTTATTTGGGATAATCAATATTGTGAATACATTCCTGTTCAGTGCCTGGTGCGTTGCACCTAGTTGTGTTGTGTTTTTTGTCTTTAAATCAATGCAGGAGAGAGAGAACTATATAACCAGACACCTGGAGAAGAAACACAGACCATGTGGATACAAAGAAACATCCCAAATATGAAAGAAATGCAAGCCTCACCATAAAAGGAAGAAAGAGAAATAGAGGCAAGCAACCTGAGAAAGAATTCAGAGAAATGGTCCTAAGGTGGCTGAAAGGAATGGAAGACAAATTTGACAATATGAGTAAGAACCAAGAGGAAATAAAGAAGAGCCAAGAAGAAATGAAAAGTGAAAACACTGTGGTAAAGAACTCAATAGAAAACATTAAGATTAGACTAGAACAAGCAGAGAACTGCAACAGTGAGCTAGAAGACAAGGTGGGAAAAAATACCCAAGTAGAGTGGTTTCTAGAATAAAAAAATTAAAAAGTAGGAAGAGAGTCTAAGGGAACTTTGGGACAACATGAAACAAAACAACATCCGCATAATAAGGCTACCAGAAGGAGAGGAAACTGAGCAAGGAAGAGAAAACCTATTTGAAGAAATAATGATAGAAAACTTCCCTGATATAGGAAAGAAAAAAAACCACACACAAATCTAAGAAACTCACAGAGTCCCCAAAAAATAAACCCCAAAAGACTGATGTTAAGGCACATTATAATTAAACTAGGGGTCCAGTGCACGGAATTTATGCACTGGAGGTGGGTGATCCCTCAGCCCAACCTGCCCCCTCACACATACTGGGAGCCCTCTGGCTGAGGCTTTAGGCCTTGGGCACCCAGCCATTGCCCTGTAATGGAGCATATGGCTGGCTCCATCCCAGCTCTGCCACCTTACCCTTCTGGACAGGGCCTTAAACCCAGCCATCTCGCTTCCTGCTAGCATGTGCCTCGGCCCTGCCCACCTAGGCCCGGGAGCCTCAGACATGCCCCCCCACATCCTGGGCAGCCTCGGCAAGGCCCCCGAGATCCCTCCAGGCCTGAGCAACCTCGGCCATGTTCCCCATGACCCGGGACGCCTCGGTCATAAACTCTCAGGCCCTTCAAGGCCTGGGCCACCTCGGCCATGCTCCCCCATGGCCCAGACCGCCTTGGCCACACACCACAGGCCCAGGTCACATTGGATATGTCCCCCCCCAGGGTCCCCAAGGCCCAGCCACCTCAACTATGAACCCCAGGGTCCGGGCCACCTCGGCCTCAGCCCCCCGCATCCTGGGCCACCTTGGCCATAACCCCCCACAACCTAGGCCACCTTAGCTACACCTGCCAGGCCAGGGCTGCCTCAGACACGCCTCCTGTGGCCCAGGCCCCCTCAGATATGCCCCCCGCAGCCTAGGCTGTTTTGGCCACACCTCTCATGGCTTGGGCTGCCTCGCCCATGCCCCCCAGACCCCTTGCCCCCTGGCACACTTGGGCCATGCCCTCACGCTCCAGATTGGCTGGTGGGCATGGCTGGTGGGCGTGGCTTTTGGTGTAGCGAAGGTATGGTCAAATTTGCATGTTACTCTTTTACTAGGTAGGATTGGTAAACACCAATGACAAAGTAAGAATCTTAAAAGCCACTAGAGAGAGACAGAAAGTCATCTATAGGGGAACCCCCATCAGACTAGAAACTGATTTCTCAACAGGAATGCATCAGGACAGAAGGGAATGGAATGAAATATACAAAGTCATACAAAGGAAGGGGCTGAATCCAAGAATAATGTACCCAGCAAGGCAATGAATCAAAATTTAAGGTAAAATTAGGAGCTTCACAGACAAAAAGAGACTAAGGGAATGTATTACTACCAAACAAGTAATGCAAGAAATGCTAAATGGTCTGGTGTAAAAAGAAAGAGGAAGTGAAGAAGGAACACGAAGATAAAGAATAAAAATTGTGACAAATAAGTACCTATCAATAATAACTTTAAATGTAAATGGATTAAATGCTCTAACAAAAGACATAGGGTAACAGACTGGATAAGAAAAGACAACCCATATATCTGCTGTCTATAAGAAACCCACCTTTGAAAAAAAGTACACAGACTAAGGGTGAAAGGATGGAAAAAGGTTTTTCAGGTGAAAGGAAATGGAAAATAAGTGGGGTAGCAATACTTATATCTGACAAATTAGATCTCAAAGTGAAGGACATACCAAGAGATAAGGAAGGCCACTTCAAAATGCTAAATGGAGCAATCCAACAAGAAGAAATAACACTGGTAAACATCTACACACTAAATACAGGATCACACAAATACATTTAAAAAAACTCTTGGAGGATATCATGGGAGAGATTGACAGCAATACTATCATAGCAGGAGATTTTAATACCCCACTGTCACCATTAGAAAAATCCTCTAAAAAAACACCAATGAAACATCAATCCTAAATGACTCACCAGATCAGATGGAATTAATTGACACCTTCAGATCATTTCATCCCAAAGCTACAGAATATACATTCTTCTCAAGAGAACATGGGTCATTTTCAAAGATAGACCATATGTTAGGTCATAGCAAAGTCTCTACAAATTCAAAAACATAGAAATCATATCAAGCATATTCTCAGATCACAGAGACATAAAGCTGGAAATCAACTACAATGAAAACAATTCAAAGATATCAAACACCTGAAGACGAAACAACATGCTATTAAACAATGACTTGATTACCAGAGAGATCAAGGAAGAAATAGAAAACATCATAGCAATGAATGACAATGAAAACACAACAATCTTTTTTTTAAATTATTTTTATTGATTTTTTGCAGTATAATAGTAGTACATGTTTTCCTTTCCTCCTCCCCCTTATCCTCCCCCCAGCATCCCCCACCCCCCAGCACATATCACCAGCTTCCCCCCTCCCCGCCCCAGTGTCTTTCATTCATTGGTTATGTTCATATGCATGCATACAAGTCCTTCAGTTGATCTCCCCCCGCATCTGCCTCCCATCCACCCAAGCCTCCCCCTGTAGCTTGACAGCCTGTTCAAAGGCCATCCTGCCTCTATATCAATCACTCTCCCCTGTTTCTTTTCTTCAAAAATATCTTGCCTCTGCATACTAGAAATAAATGTATAAGAACAAAAAATGTTTCAGTCTCAGTTTCAATGTCCAACTTTTCTGAGTCCCAGTTTCAGTGTCAAATAATTCATTATGTGTATAAGTCAGCAATGGTATCCAGATGGTGGACATATCGTGTCAATGCAAGATCCATCCTCTCTGGTTTGGTCCTGGGCTGCCTGCAGACATGCACAGCTGCTGACTGCTAGCATGGCAAGGTGTCGTCAGTGTCCCCCATCTCTGGACCATCCTCATGACTGGAAGAGATCCATCAGTTCCTCACCGTCGCAGGAACCCACATGGTCTTGGAGTTGTTCTCTGAAAACACACAAATAAATTCTCAACCAAAAGTTAACAAAGGGATCCTCTATGCAAAATAGACTTGGGATTCTTTTTAATTTTTGCCTAAATGATTTTTCTTTGGCTTATTTTGACACCATGTGTGTTTTTTCATGGGTGTCCTGCAATTGAAAACACAACAATCTTAAAATCTATGGGACACAGCAAAAGCAGTTTTGAGAGGGAAGTTGATAGCACTACAAGCCTACTGCAAAAATAAAATAAAATAAACATGAAACAATGGTAATAAATCATCTAACCCCAAAACTCAAAGAACTAGAAAGAGAGCAACAAGAAAAGCTCAGTGTAGGCAGAAGGAAGTAAATAGTAAAGACCAGAGCAGACATAAACAACATAGAGATGAAGGAAATAATACAAAAGATCAACAAAACCAAGAGATGGTTCTTTGAAAGGATAAACAAGATTGAAGCACCTCTAGCCAGACTCACTGAAAACCAAAGAGAGAGAACCGTAATAAATAAAATCAGGAATGAAAGAGGCAAAATAACAACAGACCCCAACAAAATAAAAAGTATTGTTAAAAAATACTGTGAACAACTTTACTTCAACAAACTGGACAACCTGGAGGAAATGGATATATTCCTAGAAAAGTATAACCTTCCAAACCTCAGTCATGAAGAACTAAATAGCTCAATAGACCAATAAATGTGGAAGAAATGGAAGCAGTCATCAAATAGCTTCCATCAAATAAAAGCCCAGGGTCAGGTGGCTTCATAGTGGAGTTTTACCAAACATTCAAGGAAGAAATAAAACCTATCCTCCTCAGACTATTCCAGAAAATTCAAGAGAAAGGAACACTTCCAAGCCCCTTCCATGAAGCCAGCATCACTCTAATACCAAATCCATATAAAGACAAAATAATGAAAGAAAATTACAGGCCAATATCCCTCATTAATATAGATGCCAAAATTCTCAACAAAATTATAGCAAATTGGATCCAGCAGTACATCAGAAAGATCATACACCGTGACCAAGTAGGATTTTGACCAGGAATGTAAGGATGTTACAATATCAACAAATAAATAAATGTGATAAATCACAAACAAAAATTGAGAGATAAAAATTACATAGTCATATCAATTGATGCAGAAAAAGCATTTGACAAAATTCAACACCCTTTCTTGATAAAAACTCTCAACAATGTGGGAATGGAAGGATCATACCTGAAGATAATAAAAGCTATAAATGATAAACCCACAGCTAACATCATACTCAATGGCCAAAAACTACAACCATTTCCCCTAAGAAGAGGAACAAGACAGGGATGCCCACTCTCACCACTCCTGTTTGACATAGTACTGGAAATATAAGACATTGCAATTAGACAAGAAGAAATAAAATGCATCCAAATTGGAAAAGAAGAAGTAAAGCTCTCCTTATTTGCAAATGGCATGATCTTGTACATAAAAAATCTGAAAGACACCATAAAAAATACTAATAGACTTAATAAATGAGTTCAGCAATGTAGCAGGAAACAAAATTAACTACAAGAAATCTATGGCATTTCTATACACCAATAGAGACCTTACAGAAAGAGAGACTAAAAAATTAATCTCATTTACCATCTCACCAAAAAAATTAAGATACCTAGGATTGAAATCAACTAAGTAAATAGAAGACCTATTCACGGAAAACTACAGGACACTGAAAATAGTAGATAGAGGAAGATGTAAACAGGTGGAAGAACATACCATGTTCATGGATTGGGAGAATCAACGTCATTAAATTGTCCATACTACCCAAAGCAATCTAAAAATTTAGTGCACTACCTATTAAAATACTAACAGCACATTTCATAGACCTAGAAAGAAGTCTCCAAAAATTCATCTGGAATAAAAAAGACCCCAAATAGACACAGCAATCCTAAGAAAGAAGCACAAAGTAGGTGGAATCTCAATAGCAGATTTAAAGCTGTATTACAAAGCTACCTGGTAGTTCTCAAACAGCCTGGTACTGGCACAAGAACAGACATATAGACCAATGGAATGGAATAGAGAATCCAGATATCAACCCAAACTACTATGCTCAATTAATATCTGATAAAGGAGGCATGAACATACAATGGAGTCAACCCAGTCTCTTCAATAAATGGTGCTGGGAAAATTGGATAGATATTTGCAAAAAAAATGAAACTAGACCACTAACTTATACCATACACAAAAATAAACTCAAAATGGGTATGGTACTTAAACATAAGATAGGAAACCATAAAAATAATAGAGGAATCCACAGGCATAGAAATATCAGACATATGCCAAAATAACTTCTTCACAGATACTGGTCATAGGACAATGGAAGCTAAAGCAAAAATAAACAAATGGGACTACATCAAATTAAAAAGCTTTTTCACAGAAAAATAAACCATCAACCAAACAACAAGAATACCCACTGTATCGGAGAACATATTTCAAATGTTATCACTGATAAAAGTTTAATCTCCAGTATCTAAAGGCCACTTATACAACTTAATAAAATAAAGGTAAGGATCCAATAAAAAATGGGCAATTGCCTAAATAGAATATTTTCAAAAGAAGACGAAAGGAAGGCCAAGAGACATATGAAAACCTGCTCAAAGTCACTAATTATCCAAGAGATGCAAATCAAAAGGATAATGAAGTACCCTCTCACACCTATCGGAATGGCTTTCATCAACAAATTAACAAACGACACATGCTGGTGAGGATGCTGAGAAAAAGGAACCCTAGTGCACTACTGGTGGGAATACATACTTGTGCAGGCATTTTAGAGAACAGTAGAGTTTCCTAAGGAAACTAAAATGTAGTTCCCACTTGACCCAGTGATCCCACTTCTGGGAATATATCCAAGAAACTAGAATCACCAGTCAGAGAGGATATATGCGTCCCTATGTTCACAGCAGCACAATTCACCATAGCTAAGATTTTGAAACAGCATAAGTGGCTATCCGCAGATGAGTGGATTAAAAAGCTATGGTATATCTCCACAATGAAATACTTTTGCTGAGGTAAAAAAGAAGGAGCTCCTACCATTTGCAACAACATGGATGTTGCTGGAGAGCATTATACTAAGTGAAATTAGCCAGGCAGAGAAAGGTAAATATCACATGATCTCACTCATTTGTGGAGTATAATGAATGGCATAGATTGATGATCTATAACAGATCCACAGATTGAGAAATGTCCATCAGAACGTCAAACCTCAATGTAAGTGGAGGTTGGCAGGTATAAGGGGGAGCGATCAACAGAGGGTCTTGTGTACAAGCATATAAGCCTAATCAATGGACACAGACAAAAGAGGGTGGTGGGGTATGTGTGGGACAAAGGGCATAATGAGGGATAAAGACACATATGTAAAAAAATAAAAAAATTATAATAAAAAATACATATAAAATAAAATATTAAATCCAATCCATACTAGTGGTCACCATAACCTTAAGAAAAAGGATTGTAATTGAAAGTCAATATATTTGACCTCTTATACTAAGGTAAGTAATTTGTGGTTTTACCTCCATGACAAAGTTTATATAAAGTTACAAAGAAAAATTGACAGCCAGTTTGAAATTGAATTGACATGGCCTAGAGCAAAGACTATTCTTACATAATATTATTCTACAATGTCATTATAATTTTTGATATTTTACAATAGCATATTGTACAATTATCCCAAAGAAACTTACAAACTAATTATTTGAATGTTTGCCAACAATTTAAGAAAGGACATGAAATGATGTAATCACTTTTAAAAGGAGTTAAGGCACTGGGAAGGCACTTGAGCATTCTTGATTGGCCCCTCTTGCCCATTTTGCCAAGAGGGACCCTCTTCTTACAATCCAATTGCACACAGCTGTTGCCTGAGCTTTCTGTTCAAGTAGAAGTTGAAGCCTCATGGTGGCTGGCACCATGGGTCTGATTCTTGCCCAATGGTGTGAGCTGGACCCTCTCTGGAGAAGAAACCTGAGTCTTGGAGATATGTGATCAGTACGGGAACCCTGCCCACAGGCGAGGGGATCCCAAGGCAGGTGCTGGATGTGGAGGCCACGAGGGCATAGACTACTAAGGAGACAGAACTGAACCACACATCACCCTACTTATCCCCAGAGGATGGGTGGTTAGTGAGTGACAGGTAAGTTACCTCAGGGAAGGAACAACCTAAGATAGACATAGTCTAGAGGGGCCACGAGTAGAAAACTTGGGGGTCAACAGAGGTGGGACACAGACCTTCACCCCGCTAACCTTGCAGGGGGCTGAACTCTGACCCCTTCTCAGGAGGTCTCCTGTCCCGGTGGCTGCTTCGCCTCCCATACCCACCTCAGATCTGGACCCAGGTAACAGACAGAGACTTGGCCAGCAGCAGCTGCCCTACATCTAAATCTAGCCTATCACCAGGAATGCTCAGGGCCTACTCAAGAATCCAAATAATTATTTCCACTAATATTTACAGGGTAAACTAAGATTATTGTTTGAATATTAATTTTGATGGTAAATAGTAATCAAGTTTTCAGATTAATTAAAATCGGCTAATTGAAATGATTGAGTACTCAAGAAAATTTAATTGTACTGGACAAAAAGGTCTTCCTAAAATACTAACTAAAATTTCTATTGGTAGTTCATCTCGTCGTAAAATTGCTTAACATGCAACGAACCTAAAGCAGTCATAGTTTTGTGCAAAAATTAAAATTTAAAGTTACCAATACTGCACAATAAAGTTTCCTAAAGGCTTCATTAATAACAAAAAGTGGGAATAGTAGAGTAATATCATGTAAGTAAAAATATCCTGTAAGTAAATTACATCTAGAAATTTTTTACTTCATAAGATTAATTTCTGTTTGTAATGCTAACAGCAAGACTCCCCTTGAAAGACACACATGGTGTCAAAATAAGCCAAAGGAAATCATTTGAGCATAAATAAAAAGGATCCAAAGTTAAATTTATAGAAAATATTTATTTATTAACTTTTGGTCAAGAATATATTTGTATATTTTCAGAAAACTACTCCAAAACCATATGGATTCCTGCAACAAAGAGGAATTGACAGCTCTGCCCCAACCCAGAAGACAAGTGGAGAAACAGTCCAGAGATGGAAGATGCTGATGACACCTTGCCATGCCAGTAGTCAGCAGCTGTGCATAGCTGCAGATTGTCCAGGACCAAACCAGAGAGGGTGAGACCTACATTGCCACCATATGTCCACCATGCAGATATCATAGCTGACATGTGCACATAAGGAACTATTTGACACTGAAACTGGGACTCAGAACTTTTGTACATTGAAATGGAGACACAAACACTTTTTGTTCTTATATGTTTATTTCTAGAATGCAGATGCAAGATTTTTTAAAAAGAAGAAATGGGGGAAATAAATAGATACAAAGGCAAAGAAGCTTTGAACAGAGTGTCAAACTATAGTGTGAAGGCAGGGGAGTTGGGGGGGCTGTAAGAGATCAATGGAAGGACTTGTATGTATGCATATAAGCATAACTAATGGATAAAAGACACTGGAGTGGGTAGGTGAGGGCATCTGCTTGGAAGTAGGGGAGTTGGGTGAAGGTCAATGGGGGGAGAAAAGGAAACATATGTACTACTATTTATAGTTCTTTTAACAATAAAAAACAATTAAAAAAAAGAAAGATCCTAAATATATAATCTTTTATTATATAACAAGGAGCTAGAAAAAGAACAAACTAAACCCATATTTACACAGAATGGAAATAATGAAGATTAAGTTAGAAATATTTTTTAAAACTCTTATTTTAATAAGTTAAAAATATTAAAAAATAAAATCAGATATTAAAGAAAATACATTACATTTGATGGCACAGAAATAAAAGTTTCAAGAAACTGTTATAAACAATTATTTGCAAAAAAAATTGGATAACCTAGGAGAAATGGATAAATTTACAAAACTATAAGACCTACAATAACTGAATCATGAAGAAATAGAAAGTGTGAATGAACCTACAACTACATTGAGTTTGAATCAATAATCAAATACCTCTCTAAAGAGACAGGTAAATACTCTCAAACATTAGAAAAAGAATGAATGCAAGTTCTTTCAAACTCTTCAAAGCAATGAAGAAAGGGGACACATCTAAACTTACTTAATGAAGATAGTTTTACCCTGGCACCAAGTTTTGAATATAAACAAAAACAACACAAGCAAAAAACAAAACAAAAACTATTGTTAAGTGTCCCTGAATAATATTAATACAAAAATTCTCAACAAAATATGAGCAAACCAAATTCAGCACTACATTAACAAAATAAAGAAAAATATCCACATGAGTTTGTCAATACATGCAAAAATACATTTTATAATTTTCAATATTTTTTCATGATAAAACCTCTACATACTAGGAATGGAAGAAACTACCTCTGCATAGTGAAAGTATATAGTTAACATCATTATCAGTGGTAAAAAAAAATGTAGGATCAGGAGAAAGGCAATGATGTTCATTGCCAAATCTATTCTATAAATTAATTGAAGAGCTAGACAGAACAATTAAGAAAGAAATAAAAGGCCTCTAAATCAGAAATAAGTAAAAATTGTCTCTGTAGATAACATGGTCTCATATAAACACCCAACTAAAGCAAAAGAGACTATCAATAAAATAACAAGAGTGCCCACTCCATGGGAAAACATATTTGCAAATTATATCTCTGATAAGGGGTTAACTTCCAAAATCTACAGGGAATTCATACAACTTAACAAAAGGAAGATAAACACCCCATTTAAAAAATGGGCAAACTACCTCAATAGATACTTTTTCCAAAATGGACATACAGAAATCCAAAAGGCATATGAAAAAGTGTTCAACGTCACTAATCATCCAAGAGATGAAAATCAAAATGAACACCTCACACCGGTAAGAATGGCTATCATCAACAAATGACAAGTTTTGGTGAGGATGTGGAGAAAAGGTAACCCTTTTGCACTGATGGTAGGAATGTAGACTGGTGCAGCCTTAGTGGAAAAGACTTTGGACTTTCCTCAAAAAATTAAAAATGGAATTGCCACTTGACCCAGTGGTCCCACTTCTAGAAATATATCCCAAGAACTCAAAAACACTAATTAGAAATAATATATGTACCCCTATGTTCATAGCAGCACAATTTACAATAGCTAAGATTTGGAAACAGTCTAAGTGCCCATCAGCAGATGAGTGGATTAAGAAAATTTGGTAAATCTATAAAATGAATACTATGCAGCTATAAAAAAATATAGGACTCTTACCATTTGTAATAGCATGGCTGGACCTGGATAACATGCTAAGCAAAATGAGCCAGTCAGAGAAAGATAGTATCATGTAATCTCACTCATGTGTGGAATCTAATGACCAAGCCAACAAATACTAATGAACAAAAATTAACCCAGAGACATAGAAACATAGAACAGATTTTTAAACCTCAGAGGGGGCAGGGGAAGTTGGAGGGGGGAATAGATCAACCAATGAACTCATATGTGTTTATACATAACCCAAGGACACAGATAGTGGGTGGTAGAAGCCTTGAGGGGGAGGAGGATGGGAGAGAGCAATGGGGGAAAAAGAAGATATATGTAATATTTTTCAACAATAAATATTTTAAAAAATGTTATAACAAATAAATTCAATAAAGTTAAAGTATGTAATATCGAAGGAGAACAAAGATGGCGGCATAGGTAAAACACCTATCATGCCGTCATACTCAGCAATTTTAATACTACAACTTAACGGAAGAACAAACACCTTCCAAAATCACCAGAAAGCTGGCCGAGTGAAAAATTCCACAAATAAAAGTGAAAATAAGACACTGTGACTCGGAGGAGCGGCGGCGAACAGCGTTGAAAGATTTGCGCGGAGAGAGGTTTGGAGCGTGCGCTAGCAGAGAGGGCAGGGGGCTGAAAACCAGCCAGTTTTCTCAAACGGGGAGACAAAGACGTCCAACTGGACTGATTCTCCAGATTTGGGTGAAGTCCAGAGAACCCACTATCACACAGGGTGAAAACTGGACAGTGGGAGGGCACGCCGAAGCTCGGGTGCTGCAGGGCTCTCCCGGCTTGTGGAGAAGGCAGCTTGCACGAACAGATCAGCTGCGTGACCACATAGAGAGCGCTCTGCGACTCGCTCTCTCATTCAGAAAACCGTCAGTCTGCTTTGTTTTACGACCGTGGGTGAGACATTGGGTGTGCAGAGTCATTTGGGGAGAGTCTGAATTCCTCGGCAGCCAGTGGAGCTCGGCAGCGGCTCTCTCTCAGAGGTGCTGGCGGCCATTGCCCCCGGCACAGGGTCCCTGGGGCCGCACAGGGCGGAGCAAATGCTGTCTGCTTGGCCCGGAGACTCCGCCTATCCAACCTGAGCACAGCTGAACTTCACAGACAATTGGCCTGGAGGTCAGCCCCTCCAAGTGCTAACAGCGATTAACCTGGGCCTAACTTCAGCAAGACTGTGCAACCCATATCCACCTCAGGTAACTGGGGAGGCTCAGCCACTGTGCCTAGTAGGAAGTCTACCACACAAAGCTAATTGACCAATTCAAGGAAGCAGCCACCATGCAGAGACATGGAAAGAAATCAGATGTGAAAGAAATGGAGGGAAAAAAATGACTGGACATGGAATTCAAAACCACGGTTATAAGGTTTTTCAAGAGGCTCCAACAAAAGGTCGAGGCCTATAAGGAAATAAGCAGGACTACAAAGGAAATGAATGAGTCCTACAAGGAAATGAATGAGACCCTCAAGGATATAAAGGAGACTCTCAAGGATATGAAAAAGGACCAACCAGAAATTAAACATACACTGACTGAAATAAAAAATATTATACAAAGACCTAAAAGTGCTCTGGAGCACCCCAAGAACCAAGTTAAAGATTTGAAAAACAAGGAGGTAAAATCCACTCAGCTTAAAAAGCAAGAAACCAAAAGAATCCAAAAAATTGAAGATAGTGTAAGGGGCCTCTGGGACAACCTCAAGCATACCAACATCCGAATTATAGGGGTGCCAGAAAAAGAGAGAGAGCAAGACAATGAAAACCTATTTGAAGAAATACTGACCGAAAACTTCCCACACCTGGTGAAAGAAATTGACCTAGGAGTCCAAGAAGCACACTGAACCCCAATATATAGGAACCCTAAGAGGACCACACCAAGGCACATCATAATTAAAATGCCAAGAGCAAAAGACAAAGAGAGAATATTAAAAGCAGCAGGAGAAAAACAGATGGTTACTTATAAGGGAGCACCCATACGATTGTCAGCAGATTTCTCAACAGAAACGATGCAGGCCAGACGGGAGTGGCAAGAAATATTCAAGGTGATGAACAGCAAGAATCTGCAAGCAAGGTTACTCTATCCAGCAAAGCTATCATGCAGAATTGAAGGTCAGATAAAGTGCTTCACAGATAAGAAAAAGCTAAAGGAGTTCATCACCACCAAACCAATATTATATGAAATGCTGAAAGATATTCTTTAAGAAGAGGAAGAAGAAAAAGATAAAAGTGTAAATTAGGAACAACAAATACACATCTATCAACAAATGAATCTAAAAATCAAGTGAATTAATAAGCTGATGAACAGAATAAACTGGTGAATGTAACCGAATCATGGACATAGCGAGGGAATGGACTGACAACTCTTGGGGAGAAAGGGGGTGTGGGAAGTGCAGCAAGAGTCTGGACAAAAATCATGCAACTATGGGAGAGGACAGTGGAGGGGCTTGAGGGTGGAGGGTGTGATGGATACCAGGTGGAGGGGAACTATAGGGTGAAAAAAAAGGGAACAATGTAATTAATAAACTGAACAATAAAGATAAACAAAACCTGGTTAAAAAAAAAGAAACCTGGGAGAAGCCAAGGTTGGAAACTAAAAAAAAAAAAAGTATGTAATATCAACATCCTATCTAATAAATAGGGATAATGCTAATTGACTGGAACACCCTCACAAATATGGCAGCACCCACAGACAATAAGGAAGGAATATGATAATTAACTGTCACACCCTCAAAGATGGTGGCCCCCACAGCCACAAGATGGCAGCGCCCAGCCTACTCAACCTTACCAGGGCAGCATGCATGCAGCATGTATGGGCCCGCTCCCAGGTGGATCAGACAGCTCTACGCACGTGCCTCCAGAGTCTCCAGTCCCCTCAACCCCTGAGCCACCCAGGGCTAGCTTAAGGCACAGGCAAGTCTTCAATGGCAGCTTCCCAGCCACACAGGGCCAGCCCAAGGCACAGAAAAGCCTCAGATTGTGGCTGCCCAGTTGCCCATGGCTGCCCGAGGCTCAGGTAACCACACCCAGCCAAAGCCTGCACTGCCGGCAGTTGCAGCAGCAGAGGTGTAATGTGGTGTTGTCTTCCCCTGATCTCTGGGTCCCCTACCATCCCTGAGGGCTCCCAGACTGTGAGAGGGGGCAGGCTGGGCTGAGGGACTCCCCCCCAGGTGCATGAATTTTCATGCACCAGGCCTCTAGTATAAAATATCAGTTTGGTTTTTATATACTAACTACAAACTATCAGACAAAGAATTAAGAAAATTCCATTTATGATAGCATTATAAATAAGAAAATACTTAAGAATAAATTGAACTAAGAAGCCTAAAGACTTATATACTGGAAACTAGAACACATTGATTTAAGAAATTAAAGAAGGTACCAAAAATATAAAGTCATCCTGTGTTTATGGATTAGAATATTAATATTATGAAAATGTCAAAGTAATCTACAGATTCAGTGCAATTTCTATGAAAATCACAATGACATTTTAAATAAAAAATAGTTATAAGTTCATATGAAACCACGAATCATCATGAATAGGCAAACCAATATTGAGAAAACACAATACTAGAGGCATATTTACTCTTAATTTCATAATACACTATGAATGTGCAGTAAACAAAACAGTTTGTCACCTGCATAAAGACACTCATATAGACCAATTGAAAACAATAGACGATAAATACTTTTACACATCTATGGACAACTAATTTTTGACAAAGTTGCCAAGAATTCACAAAGTAAAACAGATAAGCTCTTCAAAAACGGTGTTTGTAAAACTAGATATCCACATGGAAAATAATAAAATTGGAACTTAATCTTATACCATGCACACACAAAAACTGACTGAAACAATATTAAAATTTAAACATAACACTTGAAACTGTAAAACTCCTTGAATAAAACTTATGGCAAAAGTTTTATGGCATTGGTCTTTGCAATGATCTCCTGGTTAGGACACCTAAAACATAGGCAAGCAAAGACAAATTGGACTATATCAAACTAAAAACCTTTACAACAATGGAAAAAATCAACTAAACATAGGTAAACCTATGAAATGGGAGAAAATATTTGCAAGCTATATATCTGGTAAGAGATTAATTTACAAAATATATGAGGAGCACATACAACTCAACAGCAAAATAACTAATAGTCTAATGTAAAAAACTTGACTGGAGAAATTTTTCAAAAAAACAAACAAACAAACAAAAACCCACAAACATACAAATGACCAAGAAAGATGAAATAATACTCAATATCAGTAGTCACCAGGGAAATGTAAATGTAAATCAAAACCACAATGATTAAATAGGGATAGCTATTATTAAAAAAAAAATAGTTAACCGTGTTGGTAAGTATGTGGAGAAACTGAGACTCTTGTACACTGTCTTTGGGAATGTGAAATGGTTTAGCCACTATGGAGAACAGTATAGGGGTTCTCAGAAAATTACAAATAGAACTACCATATGATCTAGCAATCCTAGGTATTTATCCTAATATATTAAGAGCCAGGGTTTGCCATGACCTAAAAGTCTGAATGGATGACTGATCACTGGAAATCAATCCTTGTCTCACTAATAGAAAGATGTGGACAGAAAGCCCTGAAGGCTGGTAAACAGCCTTAATTGCTCTGAAAGGTCAGAGCTAAAGCATCTTAACTGAAGCAGCCTCCTTTGTTTTATGTATATTTCTGTTATTGGAATTTCCTGCTGAAAAGCTATGGGTGGATCCTATAGTCTTAATAAAAGGGATAGCCAGGCCAGAGCGTGGTGCAGTCCTTGCACTAGAGATGAGCAGCTGCCTGGCCCCCAATATTCCCAAATTCATACTTTTCTAAGTCTCTCTTCATTTGTGTGGGACCTTCTCCCGAATCGGAACCCTGAAATGGAACCCTGAACCATGCAGGACGTGAAAGGGTTTCCTATATCTGGTGCCTAACTCGGTGAGTCTGGAGGAGATGATATTTTTTGCCTAAGAGTGCCAGAGGAAAGATGCACCCAGAAAAGGTGTGGAAATTTCACCCCACACAAAGCTCGTGACCAGCTGCAGAGTTGCGATCTGTAAGTAGGGTGGGAACATCTTTTTCAGCCAGGCTAATGGGGAAGAATTAGATTGTAAAATAATGTGGTTTCGTGTTCAAATTAAAATCTTAGTTTGTATTTGGAATCTAAAAACTCTAAAGAGAAGTGGAACTCCACTGCTAAAACCACCTCTGGTAAAGAGAAATTCAAAGGTGACAGGAGAGGGCAGGGCTATCTGCTCTCCCACAGTGAGATTGCTTAAGGTATTTAAAAATTGTAAAAGAACTCACAGGGAAATGCAAATCTTGGCCAAATTTGGTGTTATTTATTACTTTGGGAAGCGAAAAAGAAAGAAAAAGTTACAATCTGTCTATCTTTTAAGCATGAAAAATGTGTGGCCAAATCTGTTGCTGATGCTTCCCCCAAAGTAAGCAGGATGTGGATGATGGGAGACATGTGAAGATCCAATATGGATGCTCACTTTCCCAGTGTGCTAAATTAACGTTTTCTTTCTTACCATGAAAAAACCTTAAAAATTTAGAAATGTGTATGGAATTTCTGTGTTCATGGGGAGAGAACCTAGCAGTAAGGCAGAATGTGCACATGGTCCAATTTTGGACATTTAGATTGTCTTCAGCTGGAATATCTCTACAAAAACTGCAGAAAATGAAAAACCCAAAACTGGTGTTTCCTATGAAAAATGGCAAAAAAATCTTTTGGAAAGAAATTCAAGCTAATTCCAGCAACAGGATTCAAATTTCCATAATGAAGAGTAGTTTTTAAAATGCTAATGAGCCTTGTTAAAAAGTTAACTTTTAAGGCCATTAAGAAAAGCAGTAAATTTTGTTATAGAATTTATCCAAAGTAAATGTCTTAAAATAATTGGAATTGGATTTGGATCTCAAGGAAATTGTTGAAATATAGATAAATATTGTATTAATTATAAAGATCTAAATAGTCCAGGTAACTATCTATGTCCTTTGTTAATGGAGGAACAAGGGTAGTTGCCCTTCCCAGAGCATACAGGTAGACCAGTTTTCTACTAGCAGCCATCTTTGAATAATGTGTTAATTTGCATTAGAATGGCTACAGTTTTGCTTCTTGACTTCCTCAGCAGAAAATTCTTGGTTGTTTTGAAGAGTCAAACAACTGGGGCCAAAAAAAAAAAACTGTTTTGATAGCCTAAAAGCTTTCCCTATAATGGCAAACTCTCAAAGAACTCTGAAATCAGTTTCCCACTAGTAGCCATTCTTTAATGACAATTTTTGCGTTTGAATATCTACAGGTTTGCTACTCAATTCCCCTGGGGCAAAGGAAAATCATGGCCACTTTAAAAGGTCAAGTGGCTAGGCTGGGCCTATTAACCAAATGATAAAAACTTGTTTAGTAATCTGAGTTTGCTTTCTCATGAGAAAAATCTAGAGGACACAAATGAATATATTAATTGATTGTGTGTTGTATTATTCTTAGAAATACAAAGTGTTATTAATCTAAGAATTGCTAACTGTTTGACTTTCCAGCTTCAAAAGTTCAAAGTGCAAATTAAATTGGGAAAAATGTGGTTGTGGTAATTACGTGTCTAAAGTATAAGAACTTATTTTTGAAAAAAAAAATGTGTTTTCTCTGATGATTAGGAATTCAAAATATGTTACTTATTGGTTTAATTTAAAAAGAGGATTAATTTTTGATCCCAACCAAAATTTTTCTGTGCAAAAACTAGTTTAAAATATAATTGATATCTTAAGATAAATACAACAATCATCTTTAAATCATTATATATATATATTGATAGTTTTTTCCATGTTAAAATTTCAAGGCCTTAACAGAGATGGTTCTTGGAAAACTCCAAGGGCCCGGAGTAATACAAGAAAATTTATTCTCTTTCTTAAAGAAAATCTTTTTTTTATTTAATTTAACTGATATAATATACTTAAAATTGCATGGAAAGCCTTATCAAATAACAAATTTATAAATATATTCATGTTATGAAGATTTTGGCCTCTAAGAAGGGAAAAATGAAATAAATAAATATTTCTTAAAATCCAACAGCAGAACTTAAAATAACAAAAAGCCCTTAGCCGCCTGCATTCTTAATTAAGCTAAAGGTGGGGCATGTGAAATTTGCTTTCCTTTTTAAATGAAGATGCTTTCTTTAATTTCTCAAATAAATTAGCTTTTTAAATTAAAATGAAGGTTTTCAGCTAAATGAAAACTCAATGTCTTTGTAAGCAATTTGAATAAGTATTCTAAGTTACTAAGACCACCCACAGTCCTTTTGTGGGTGCAAATTAATCCTAAAGGGATACTCTAAAAAATAAAATTCTAGCTGAAACCGGTTTGGCTCAGTGGTAGAGTGTCACCCTTTGAAAGGTCTCAGGTTCGATTCTGGTCAAGGGCATGTACCTTGGCTGCGGACAAATCCCCAGTAGGGAGTGTGCAAGAGGCAGCTGATTGATGCTTCTCTCTCATCGATGTTTCTGACTTTCTATCCCTCTCCCTTCCTCTCTATAAAAAATCAATAAAATATATATTAAAAAAATAAAATAAAAAATAAAATTCTACCTTAATAAAATGGGGAAATTTGAAAATTTTGAAATCTCTTTCACTGGTATTTACAGGATAAACTGATGATTGTTTTTAAAATATTAAATCAAATCTGTACTAGTGGTAGCCATAACCTTAAAAGAAATTGTTTCATGTGACAAAGTTTTTTAAATGAAACTCTCTGTAGCCTGAAAATTACTTTGGAAGGAAATAAAGAGAGGTTTCCTTCAAATGTCTTAAGGATTATAATTGAAAACCAAGGCATTATGCCTCAGAAGTTTGAGATAAGAAAAGATTGTCTTAAAACTTAAAATGACTTTCAGAAATTATTAGGGGACATTAACTGGTTAAGACCTTATCTGAAAATCTCTTCAGGAGAAATGACAAACTTATTTAATTTACTTAGAGGTGACTCTAATCTTTGCTCTCCCCAAACACTAACAGATGAAGCTAGGAATGAGGTGGTAAGAGTTGAGCAGGCAATTTCCTCAGATACAGCCCAAATTGCCTTTATTGGGACAAATTAACCCTACTGCAAAGAGTCATACTTGAGTCATCTTTCAAAATAAAAATTCTCCTGCCATTATTGAATGTGTCTACCTAGCACATCAATTCTCTAAAACTGTGGTTACATATGTAGAACTAATGGCCCAATTATTATTTCAAATTAGAAAATGTTGTAAACAGCTTAAAGGGGAAGAGCCCCAGAATCTCTACCTCCCCTCACTGGGAAGCAATTAGAAATGTTATTTCAGAATAATACAAATTGGCAAATTGGGTTAAGTGGATATTCAGGGGAACTTAGCTATCACCTATTAAAAGATAAATTACTACAATTTTTATATAATACCTCCATCATTATATCAAAAAATACTAGGCAGGAACCTACTTCTGGATCTTTAACTGATGAATCATCTAATGGGAAAGCTGCCTATCATACAATAAATTCAGACTGAGTCATACTGACCAGTCATACTTCTGTACAAAGAATTGAACTAGAATCTACTAAGGCTGCATTGTAGGATTTCCAAGAGCCTCTTAATATAGTCTATGATTCCTTTTACACTGCAAACTTAGTGAATAGAATTGAAACTTCCTGATTGAAATGGCTTAGTGACCAAAGTTTATTTTTACTATGTAAACAAGTTCAGCCGATTGTACAACAAAGACAATATCCTTTTTATATCACTCACATCAGGGCTCATAGTGTCTTACCTGGTCCTTTAACAAAAGGAAATACATATGCTGATCAATTGGTTGCTTTATTAAAAGAAGTCTTAGAATCTCATCAGTTTTTACATCAGCCTGCCAAAATGCTGTCTAAGTAATTCTCAATCATTGGACAACAGGCAAACAGATTATTAAGGAATGTCCCACTTGCATGTTACATCTACCTCAAGGGCCTAACACAGGAGTCAACCCTAGAGGTTTAAGAGACCATATCTGGCAAATGGATATAACACATTATATTTCCTTTGGATGCATTGGGGCATTACATGCCTCTGTAGACACCTTTTCAAAAGTAATATGGGCTACTGCATCTACAGGAGAAACGGCAAAACAGGTTATTAATCATTACCTAGCTGCTTTTGCCATCATGGGAGTTCCAAAGTTATTAAATCTAATAATGGGCCTACTTACACAAGCTGTCAATTCCAGGAATTTTGTAAGAGGTGGCAAATTCAGCACATTACAGAGATACCATATAACTTCCAAAGACAGGTATTATTGAACAACAGCATCAGCTGCTAAAATCCCAATTGAAAAAAAATGGGGAGGATGATGGATAAATCACCTGTGGGTAGACTGCACCAAGCTTGATTATTTTACATTTTATTCACTTGTGACACAAATGGAAAGACGCCTATGGAGCTAGATTGGTGCTAGAATATAACAAAATAAAATAGTTTAGTTAAATGGAAAGATCCCGAATTTGGTTTATGGAAGGGACCTGATCCATTATTAACCTTTAGCAGAGGGTATGCTTGTATATTTTCAGAGAATATTTCCAAATCTGTGTGGATTCCCATGAGAAATATTAAACTACAACAGGAATCCAAGAGAGAAACTAGCCAGACTAATGAAGACTTTGCACCTGGAGCCAAACCACACAGCTGCAGACAATCAACTACCTCAGCCACAGAGAGCAGGGACTCCAAGCAATCCACTGAAGATGACGAGCAGGAGGAGGACAAGCAAGACAAAAACAGCCAGACAACAAACGGCCTGTAGACTACCTGGGGCATGATAAAGAAGATGGTACAGATGCTTGAGAACATCTTTATGGCCATAATAGCAGTAATCAGCTACATGGTAATAGTACCTGGGGAAAATGGGAAGTATTTTAGACTTATGTTACTGACCCTTCATGGATAAGAACCCTTATGTGGGCTAATCACCTATATACCAAACACCTTGGTTCACCCAGGAGCAACAGGGGTGGGGCAAGAAAGTATAGTTACATAGATATCACCACCCAGCTTCTCTTTTGTATCACACAAAATCAAACCAATACTCCTTTGTGTGTAAAATTTAAAGAGAGGCTTCTGGCTTGCGTGAACACCAAAGGAGGGGAGGCAAAAGCAAAAACATATCTGCTATCACTACTTGCTCCCGGAAGAGGTGCAGAAAATGTAATTAAAACTTGTCTATACAAAAAAAAAAAATTGACAGCCAGTTTGAAATTAAATTGCCATGGCCTAGAGCAAATAATATCCTTACATGATATTATTCTACAATGTCTTATAATTTTTTATTTTTTTAAATTATTTTTTTTATTATTTTTTGCAGTATAACTTATATTTAATAGTAGTACATATGTTTTCCTATTTCCCCCCCATTATCCTCCCGCCAGCCTCCCCAACCCCCCAGCACATGTCCTCACCTGCCGCCCTCCCCGCCCCAGTGTCTTTCATTCATTGGTTATGCTCATATGCATCCATACAAGTCCTTCAGTTGATCTCCCCCAGCATCCGCCTCCCATCCACCCCAGCCTTCCCCCTGTAGCTTGACAGCCTGTTCAAGGCCACCCTGCCTCTATATCAATCACTCTCCCCTGTTTCTTTTCTTCAAAAATATCTTGCCTCTGCATACTAGAAATAAATGTATAAGAACAAATATGTTTCAGTCTCAGTTTCAATGTCCAACTGTTCTGAGTCCCAGTTTCAATGTCAAATAGTATAATTTTTAATATTTTACAACAGCATATTGTACAATTATTTCAAACAAACTTGCAAACTAATTCTTTGAAAGATTGGCAGCAATTTAAAAGGACATGAAGTATTTAATCCCTTCCACTGTGTTAAAGGCCCCTTGGATAGGCACTTGAGCATTCTATGTTGGCCCTCTTGCCCTTTTGCCAAGAAGGGACCCTCTTCTCACAATCCAATGCCCACAGCTATTGCCTGAGCTTTCTGTTCATGCTGAGGTAGAAACCTGCTGGTGGCTGGTGCCATGGATCTGTCTCTCACTCAATTTGTGAACTGAGCCCTCCTTGGAGAAGAAATCTGGTTTTACCAAGATATGTGATCAGTGCCAGGGCTCCGCCAGCAAGCGAGGGGATCCTAAGGCAAGCGCTGGGCATGGAGGCCACAGGGGCATAGGCTACCAAGGAGACAGAACTAAACCTCACATCACCCTGCTTGGCTCCAGAAGATGGCTAGTTAGCCAGAGATGGGTAAGATTCCTCAGGGAAGGAGCAACCTAAGACAGGCAAAGTCAGAGGGGCCATCAGGAGAGAATTTGAAGGTTAACAGAGGTAAGGCACAGACCCTCACCCCCTCAGCACTGCAGGGGCTTGAAACTTCACCCCTGCTGAGGGAGGTCTCCTACCTCCATGGCTGCTTTGCTTCCCATGGTCAGCTCAGATCGGGACCCAGGTAACAGATAGAGACCTGGCCCAGCCCGAGCAGGACCCAGGTAACAGACAGAGACTTGGCTGACAGCAGCTTCCCTACATCTAGCATCAGGAATGCTCAGGACCCACTCAAGAATGCAAACAACCCTTTCCACTAACATTTACAGGGTAAACTAAGATTGTTGTTATAGTATTAAATTTGACAGTAAAATAGTTTTCTGATTAATTTAAATTGGCTAAATGAAATAAGTGAATGTTCAAAAGATTTAATTGTATTGGACAAAAAAGCTGTTCCCAAAATATTAACTAAAATTTCTATTGGTAGTTCATCTCATGCGATGAACCTATTTTTGTGCAAAAAATTAAAAATTTAAAAGTTATCAAGACTGCATTATAAAAATTCCAAAAGCCTTCATTAATTAAAAAGGGGGGGTAGTAGGGCAATATCATGTAAAGAAAAATATCTTGGAAGTGAATTACATCTAGAAAAAATTTTACTTTGAAAATTAATTTTCATTTGCAATGCTAACAGCAAGACCTGTGCAAAACACACATGATGTCAAAATAAGCTGAAGGATAATCGTTTGGGCAAAAATAAATAGAATCCCAGGTCTAAAGATTGATTCATTTATTAACTTTTGGTCGAGAATATGTTTGTGTATTTTCAGAAAACAAGTCCAAGACCATGTGGATTCTTGAAACAGAGAGGAATTGTCAGGAATGCTCCAACCATGAAGACAAGAGGGGAACAGTCCAGAGACAGAAGACGCTGACTACAACTTGCTATACTATCAGTCAGCAGCTGTATGTCGCTGCAGGTTGCTCAAGACCAAAACAGAGAGGGTCAGATCTGCATTGCCATCATTTGTCCACCATCCAGAACTGAAATATCATTGCTGACATGTACATATAAGGAACTGTTTGGCATTGAACCTGACACTCCAAAGACTGATGGACATTGAAATTTGGACTCAAAAACTGTTGGCCCAGAATTAAACTTACTGCAGACTGATTCATTTGCCTCTCAACATGGCCACTGTTGCTTGTCTTACTTTTTGTTCTTACATGTTTATTTCTAGCCTGCAGATGCAAGACTTTTTAAAGAAAAGAAATGGAGGTGATGCTGGAAACCAATCCTTGTCTCACTAATATAAAGATGTGGACAGGAAGACCAGAAGGCTGGTAAACAGCCTTAATTGCTCTGAAAGCTCAGAGCTAAAACATTGTTAATTGAAGTAGCCTCCACCTTTGTTTTATGTATATTTCTGTTGTTGGAAATCCCTAACTAAAGGCTATGGGCAGATCCTATAGTTTAATAAAAGGGATAGCCCAGCCAGAGCGCAGTGTAGTCCTTCCACTAGAGATGGGCAGCTGCCTGGCTCCCAGTATTCTCAAATTCATACTTTTCTAAGTCTCCATTTGTGTGCAGCCTCATCCAGAACCCAAACCGTGAACTGGAACCCTGAACCACGTGGGACGTGAAAGGGGCTCCTACTGATCACTAGGCTAGGGTCCCAGATGGTGCAGCAGAAATCAGTCCTGGGTCCTGGTAGCCCATGACAGGAGTCAGTCCTAGGTACCAACGGCCCACAGCTGGAGTAAGTCCTGGGTCCCAGCAGGAACCAGAGCCATGCTGCCATTGCACTGGCTTCTTGGTCCCTACCTCCAGCCTGCAAGCCCTGGTAACCAGAACCATGTTGTGATCGGACTGGCCTCTTGGTACCTATCCCCACCCACAGGTTCTGGGGAACCAGAGCCATGCTATGATCTGGGAATCTTGGTCCCTTCCACCACCTGCAGTTTCTGGGAACTGGAGTCATGCTGTGATTGAACCAGCCTCTTAGTCCCTCCATCCCCCACCTGGCCTGCAGGCCCAGGAACCAGAGCCATACTGCGATGGAACTGGACCCTACACGAGGGGTTCTGGATTGTGAGAGCATGCAGACTCAGCTGACAGCCCACCGGAGTGCATGAATTTTCGTGCACCAGTCCTCTAGTATAAAATAATTGAAATCAGCATATCAAAGAGCAATTGGAACTATCATATTAATTGAGCTACTTATTCACAATACCCAAGATATTGAAACAACCTAAATGTACATCAACATGTAATTGAATAAAGAAAATGTAGTATATACTTACAATAGATTATGATTTAGTCTGAATAAGAAAATTCTTAATTATGCAACAACATGGACGATGTTTGACATCATTATGCTACATGAAATAAGCCAGTCACAAAAAGAAAATACTGCATAATTCCACTTAAATAAAGTACCTAATATGGTCAAATTTATAGAATTAGTTATTTTCCTTTTGAGTTGTATGAGTTCCTTACATATTTTGTAGATTAATCTGTTACCTTATATATATATGGGCTGTGACAAGGTTAAAATGGGAGTTACCTATCAATAAGAATACAATTTCAGTTAAGCAAAGTGAATCAAATTTTTGAGATATTCTTTCCAAAATAACACATATAGTTTGTGATGTTGTATGCACTTTATGACATCTTTATGTCGCCCTTTTACTAGATGGAATCTCATGGTACAGATATACTTTATCTGAATTTGGATTTTAAACTATTTTAAATGTATTAAAAACCATCAAGGTATATACAGAGCTAGCTATGCACAACTATTATTAAGAAGTTTAAAAATAATATCTTAAATATTTAAAATTCATAATAAAAGGTAAGAAGCATAGTGGAAAAAGTAACGTTTACTGTATATATCTATGGATAGAAGTGACCACCAGCTGAACTAATTATGGCTAAATGCTAAGTTAACTGACAAATGGATTGTCCAATTCAGTTCTCAGACAGAAACCACTATTTGAAACAAGAATCATTTATAGGGGTTGTTCCCTGGAGAATATGGGAAGTTCTTCATTCTCCAGGCTTTCATTCTTAAGCAAAGAAAGCATTCTGCAGTGATTCCTACAGATGGATTTCTACAAGGTCCTAATGGGGAATAAATGACTAGTAAGTATATATTTTTTATTGGTTTACTAGAAGACTGATGCATGAAAAGTCATGCACTGGAGCTGGGGTCCCTCAGTGCAGTCAGCCTCCTCTCACAGTCCGGAAGACCTCAGGGGAAGGAGGGGACCCAGAGATCAGGGGAAGGCAATGCCCCATCATACCTCTTCTGCTGTCACTGCCAGCAGTGCAAGCCTTGGCCAGCTATGGTTACCTGAGCCTCAGGCAGCCTTGGGCACCTGGGCAGTGGCCATCTGAGGCTTGCCTGTGCCTCAGGATGGCCCTGGGGAGTTGGGGGACTGAGAGGACTCTGGAGGCAGGCGTGAGGAGACTGGGTTCTGCCATCTTGTGGCTGTCAGCTAGACCATCTTTGAGGGTAGGGCAGTCAATTAGCATATTCCCTCCTTATTGGCTGTGGGTGCTTCAGTATTTGTGACAATGTGAGGGTCAATTATCATATTCCCTCTTTATTAGATAGGATTGCCCCATTTGAACAATATATTTTTGAACAATAATATTTTTAAAAATATGTTTTATTGATTTTTTTACAGAGAGGAACAGTGAGGGATAGAAAGTCAGAAACATTGATGAAAGAGAAACATCAATCAGCTGCCTCTTGCACACCCTCTACTGGGGATGTGCCCACAGCCAGCCAAATTATATGCCCTTGACCAGAATCAAACCTGGTATCCTTCAGTCTGCAGGCTGACGCTCATGCACTGAGCCAAACCAGTTTTGGTTGAACAATAATATTTTGATGTTAACATTTTAAGAATTAATTCAAACTGCAACCAAATACTTTTTAAAGTTACTGTAACTTATTCATTTTTAGATTAATCTGATTTCTTTATACACATTTTATTGTCTAAGAAATGCAAGTAGGTCTAAATAGGTCAACTTAGTAGCATTCATGATATAATTAATTAAATTTAAAAAAAACACTTTCCCACCACTTTCTGCATTGCTTCTTTCAAATAACCTAGATATTATTTTTCAAATGGTTCCATCTGTACTTGAATGGTGCTGGTGAATGGAAAATTTCCAAGAACCTCTTTGAAGATGATTGGTAGTTAATATCCATCCCTCAATCATTCACATAGATTTTGGAAAAGGAAGCTGTTGTTCCTCAATTTACTTCAGCAATCCCTTGGTTTATGTGGTAAATTAGACATTTGCTAATAAAAAGGAGAGATGCATATAAGGAACTAATTTAAGAGTGAAAGCCATATTGTGAATGAAATTGTTATAAAAATGATATAAGTATATTCAAAGAATCATGAATCAGTTCAAACCAAATTTTATAAATTATAAAAAGTTCATAATCAAATATTTATGGCTCTCTCTCTCTGCAGTGTTTGAAAAATTAAATTATTAAAAGCAAATATTGTAGGAAATAGGCTCTCATCAATCTCAATAAAAATTACATTTCACTATCACTGTCATATTATTACTGATTTTGCTTTCAGTCTTTTGAGATTGAAGAGAATTGAAACAAACTCTAGTAACAAATCAACGCTTTTCAATGTAATTTACTTTGTGAGGAATTTCTAATTGATTCAGACTGATGGTACAGAACATTTGATGTATTGCTGAAACAAGGATATAATTTGGAACAAGTAAATTTATAAGCTCCACTCCTTGAGAGAAAAATGGCTGTTACATTTCATGTTGTCATTTTTAGTTTTAACAAGGTAGTTGTATACCTGTGTCGATTATTACAAAGCAATGCCAAACAATGTGTACACTTGTAACTGTCTCACCAAACCTATCAATTTTCATTTTGGCAGGCCCATCCTTCTATTTGATTAAAATGAAGGATTTTTTTAATTTATTAAAGTAATTTATTTATTTATTTATTTAATCTTTATTGTTCAGTTTATTAATTACATTGTTCCCCCTTTTTTATCTCCCTAAAGCTCACCCCACCCTTTACCCATCAAAACCTCCGCCCTCATCTCCCACCCCCACTGTCCTCTCCCATTGTTGCAAGATTTTTGTCCAGTATCTTGCTGTACTTCCCAAACCCCTTTTCTCCCCAAGAATTGTCAGTCCATTCCCTCTCTATGTCCATGATTCTGTTATATTCACCAGTTTATCCTGTTCATCAGCCTATCATTTCACTTGATTTTTATGTTCATTTGTTGATAAATGTGTATTTGTTGTTCATAGTTTATATTTTTACCTTTTTCTTCTTCCTCTTCTTAAAGAATATCTTTCAGCATTTCATATAATTTTGGTTTGGTGGTGATGAACTCCTTTAGCTTTTTCTTATCTGCGAAGCACTTTATCTGACCTCCAGTTCTGAATGATACCTTTGCTGGATATAGTAATCTTGGATGTAGATTCTTGCTATTCATAACTTTGAATATTTCTTGCCACTCCCATCTGGCCTGCATTGTTTCTGTTGAGAAATCCGCTGACAATTGTATGGGTGCTCCCTGGTAGGTAACTGTCTTTCTCTTGCTGCTTTTAATATTCTCTCTTTATCTTTTGCTCTTGGCATTTTAATTAAGATGTGTCTTGCTGTGGTCCTCTTTAGATTCCTATATTTTGGAGTTCTGTGTACTTCTTGGGCTTTTAAGTCAGTTTCTTTCACCAGGTGGGGGAAGTTTTCAGTCACTATTTCTTCAAGTAGGTTTTCATTACCTTGCTCTCTCTCTTTTTCTGCCACCCTCATAATTCGGATGTTGGTATGCTTGAGGTTGTCCCAGAGGCCCCTTACACTGTCTTCAATTATCTGAACTCTTTTTGTTTCTTGCTTTTCCAGCCGAGTGGATTTTGCTTCTTTGTATTTCAAATCTTTGACTTGGTTCTTGAGGCCCTCTGGACTGCTTTTAGGACTTTGTGTAATATTTTTTATTTCAGTCAGTGTATGCTTGATTTCTAGTTGGTCCTTTTTCATATCCGTGAGGGTCTTGTTCATATCCTCAGAGGTCTTGTTCATTTCCTTGAAAGTCTCATTCATTTCCTTGTAGGTCTCATTCATTTCCTCGTAAGTCTTGTTCATTTCCTCATAGGTCTTGTTCATTTCCTCGTAGTTCTTATTAAGTTCATCGGCCTTTTCTAGGAGCCTCTTGAAAAGCCTTATAACCATGGTTTTGAACTCTATGTCTAGTCGTCTTTTTTCCTCCATTTCTTTCACACCTGATTTCTTTCCATGTCTCTGCATGGTGGCTGCTTTATGTGGTAGATGTCCTTTAAGGGACAATGGCTCAGCTCCCCAGTTACCTGAGGTTGGTACTCTTACTGAAATCCTTAATGGGTTGTACAATTTTTTTGAATTTAAGCCCAGCTTGTTGTTGTTAGCCCTAGGAGGGTTTGACCTCCAGGCCAATTGGCTGTGCAGGGAAACTGTGTTCAGGTTGGATGGGCGGAGTCTCTGAGCTGAGCAGGCAGAGTCATCATCAGCTACGTCCTATGCAGCACGCAGGTCTCTGTTGGGTGGTAATGGTTGCAGGCACCTCCAAGAGAAAGTCACTAGTCTCTACCCCTTGCCAGACAACTCTGCCTCTCTCCAAATGGGTCTTCACACCCAAAGTCTCTCCCTGGGTTGCAAAACAAAGCAGTCCGGTGGTCTCCGGGACCAGGGGGCAAGTCGCCAGGGTGCAAGTTGAGCGTCTGTGCTGTCGCACACTTTACGTGCCCAAACTGCTGTTCCAGGCAACCCGGATTCTCCTCAGACTAGGAGAACTCTGCTGTGCCCGCCTTTTAGGGTGTGTACCCCGGGCCTCGGGCCTTGCCTGGCACTGGGGAATCCGTGCAGTGTGACGTCTCCGCCCTCCTGGTTGGAGAAATCCAGCTGGGATTCCTGCTCTCAGCCCTACAGCCCACATGCGTGGCCACAGCTACTAACCTCTGATTCCACGTGTATCTTCAAGGCTACACTCCGCAGCTCTTCTGAGTCTCGGTGACCCACCTTTAATTTTACTTGCGGAGTTTTCACTCAGCCAGCTTTCCAGTGATTCTGGATGATGTTTGTTTTGTTGTTATGTTGTAGGTTTTGTATTGTTGCTCGGGGCAGCACAATAGGTGTTTACCTATGCCGCCATCTTGGTTCCTCTTTTATTTATTTTTATTGTTTAAAGCATTACAAATAGTAGTACATATGTTTCCTTATTTTCCCCATTGAGCTTTCCCCGGCTTTCTCAACCCCCCCCCCCCGCCCCCAGCACATGCACCCCCCCATTGTCTTGTGTCCTATGGTTATGCTTTTATGCATGCATACAAGTCTTTTGTTGATCTCTTGAAGCACCCCCCCAATCTCCCCTGCCTTCCCACTGTAGTCTGATAATCTTTTCCATGCTTCTTTGCCTCTGTATATATTTTTATTTTCCCAATTTTCTTTATTTAAAAAAAATTGCCTCCCCAGACTGGAAATAAACATATGAGCACAAGAAATTCTTGAGACCCAATTTCAATGACTAACAGTTCTGAGACCCAGTTTCAATGTCAAACTGTTCCTTATGTGTGCATGTCAACAGTGGTTTCTGGGTAGTGGACAAATGTTGGCAATGCAGGTCCGACCTGACCCTCTGTTGTTTGGTCCTCAGTAACCTGCTGTGATGCACAGCCTCTGACTAGTATCATGACAAGGCATCATCAGCATCTTCCATCTCTGGACTGTTTCTTCTCTTGTTATTGTGGTTTGAGCAGACTGAACAATTCCTCTCTGTTGCTGGAATCCACCTGGTCTTGGAGTTGTTCTCTGAAAATATACAAACATATTCTCTACCAAAAGTTTATAAAGGGATCTTTTCTATAAATTTGACTTGGGATCCTTTTTATTTTTGCCCAGACAATTTTCCTTTGACTTATTTTGACATCATGTGTGTTTTACATGGATGTCTTGCTATTAGAATTACAAATAAAAATTAGTTTTCTGAAGTAAAAATTGTCTAGGTATACTTTACTTACAAGATTTTTCCCTTTCATGATACTACCTACCATCTGCCCTTTGTTTTAATTAAAGGGAGTTTTTGAAAATTTTATAATGCAGTCATGATAACTTTAAGTTTTATTTTTTTGCAAAAAAATATGACTGCTTTAGGTTCATTGCATGTCAATCCATTTTACCATTAGATGAACTACCAATAGAAATTTTAGTTAATACCTTAGGAACAGCTTTTTGTTCAGTACAATTAAATTTTCTTAAGTATTCACTTATTTCAATTAGCAAATTTAAATTAATCTAAAAACTTGATTACTATTTTACTGCCAAATTTAATATTCTAACAACCATCTGAGTTTACCCTGTAAATATTAATGAAAAGGATGTTTGCATTCTTGAGTATGCCCTGAGCATTCCTGGTGCTAGGCTGGCTTTAGATATAAGGCAACTGTTGTCAGCCAACTCTCTGTCTGTTACCTGGATCTCGATCTGGACTGGGCCAAGTCTCTTTCTGTTACCTGGGTCCGGTCTGTCCTGGGTGTGGGAAGCGAAGCAGCCACGGGGGTAGTATACCTCCCTCAGAAGGGGTGAGAGATCAGGCTCCTGCAAGGTTGGGAGGGGGGTGTGTGCTTCTCATCTGTGGACCCCCAAGTTCACTTCTGATGGCCCCTCTGCAACTGTGCCTGTCATAGGTTGTTCCTCCCCTGAGCAATCTTACCTGTCACTGGCTAACCAGCCACCTTCCGCGGCCAAACAGGGTGATGTGTGCTTCAGTTCTGTTTCCTTGGTAGCGTATTCCCCCATGGCCTCCACGCCCGCGATCTGCAATGATTTCCCCTTGTCTGCTGGAGGGGCCCTTGCACTGGTCACACATCTCAGGAGACTCAGGTTTCTTCTCCAGGGATGGCCCAGTTCACACCATTGGGCAAAGACAGACCCACAGTATCAGCCTCCAGGAGGCTTCAACCTCAGCATGAACAGAAAACTCAGGCAATAGCTGTGGGTTATTGTATTGTGAGAAGAGGGTCCCTCTTGGCAAAAAGGGAAGAGGGGCCAGTATAGAATGTTCAAGTGCCTTCTCAGTGCCTTAGTTCTTTCTGAAAGGGGTTAAATCCCTTCATGTCCTTGTTTAAATTGCTGCCAAACATTTAAGGAATTATTTTATATGTTTGTTTGGGAAAAATATACAATAAGCTGTTGTTGAATGTAAAAAAATTTTAATGATATTTTGGAATGATATCATGTAATGATATTCTTTGATCTAGGCTATGTCAATTCAATTTTAATGTGGCTGTCTATTTCTTTTTCTAACTTTGTATAAAAGTTGTAAGAGAGGTAAAAACACAAATTACTTACCTTAGTTCAAGATGCAAAATATATTGACTTTCCAAACCTGTCCTTAAGAAAAGCTCTCTTTATTTACCTCCAAAATAATTTTCAGGCTATTGAGAGTTTCATTTGAAAGTCATTGTTACATGAAACAATTCTGTTACAGTTATGGTGACCACTAGTATGGATTAGATTTAATATTATATTTTATTATTTATTATTTTTTCTTAAAATTATATATTTTTATTTTTTGTATGTATCCTTATTCCTCTATTACCCCCCAACCCCTAACTGTGCCCCATACCCCTGTTTCTCTGTCCATTGATTACACTCATATGCATGCACACAAGTCCCTGTGTTGCTCTGTCTTCCTTACTCCCACCAACCTCCATCTTCCTTGAGGTTTGAGGTTGTGATGGATGTTTTCAGTCTCGGGATCAGTTCTAGTTCATCAGTCTATGCCGTTCATTATATTCCACAAATGAGTGAGATCATGTGATATTTATCTTTCTCTGCCTGGCTTATTTCACTTAGCATAATGCTCTCCATTTCCAACCATGTTGTTGCAAATGGTAGGAACACTTTCTTTTTTATTGCAGGATAATATTCCATTGTGTAGATGTACTACAGTTTTTTAATCCACTCGTCTGCTGATGGGCACTTAGGCTGTTTCAAAATCTTAACTATGGTAAATTGTGCTGCTATGAACATATGGGTGCATATATCCTTTATGATTCGTGTTTCTACTTTTTTGGGATATATTCCTAGAAGTGAGGTCACTGAGTCAAATGGGAGTTCCATTTTTATTTTTTAAGGAAACTCCATACTGTTCTCTACAGTGGCGGCACCAGTCTGTATTCCCACCAGCAGTGCACAAAAGTTTCTTTTTCCACACATCCTCCCCAACACTTCTCATTCCTTGATTTGTTGATGTTAGCCAATCTGACAGGTGTGAGATGGTACCACATTGTTGTTTTGGCTTTGAACATGTTTTCATATGTCCCTTGGCCTTCCTTTTGTGTTCCTTAAAAAGTGTCTATTTAGATCCCTTGCCCATTTTTTTTGATTGGGTTGTTTATCTTGTTTTTGTTAAGCTGTATGGGTTCCCTGTAAATATTGGAGATTAAACCTTTATCATTAGTATCATTGGCAAATACGTTTTCCCATGCAGTGGGGTTTCTTATTGTTTTATTAATGGTTTCCTTTGTTGTGCAAAAGTTTTTTATTTTGATGTAGTCCCATTTGTTTATTTTCTCTTTAGTTTCCATTGCCCTAGGAGCAGTATCAGTGAAGAAGTTCCTTAGACATATATCTGAGATTTTGCTGCCTGTGGATTCCTCTAGTATTTTGATGGTTTCCCTCTTTATGTTTTAGTCCTTTATCAATTTGGAGTTTATTTTTGTGAATGGTGTAAGTTGGTGATCTAGTTTCATTTTTTGTGTGTGTCTGTCACTTGCACATAAGGACAATTTTACTTCTTCTTTTCCAATATTGATGCCTTTTCCTTTTTTTCCTTGTCTGATTGCAATAGCTAATACTTCTAGCACTATGTTGAACAGGAGTGGTGAGAGTGGGCATCTCTGTCTTGTTCCTGTTTTTAGGTGAAATGGTTTTAATTTTTGTCCATTTAGTATGATGTTGGCTGTACGTTTGTCATAGATGGCTTTTATTATGTTGAGGTATGATGCTTCTATTCACACCTTGCTGTGAGTTTTTATCACAAAAGGGTATATTATATTTTGTCAAATGCTTTTTTTGCATTAATTGATATGACTATATAGTTTTTATTGCTCAATTTGTTTATATGATGTATCATGTTTATTGATTTGTGAATATATTACCATCCCTGCATCCCTGGGATAAATCATTCTTAATCATGGTTTATGATCATTCTAATGTACTGCTGAATTCGATTTGCTTGAATTTTTTTGATTATTTTGGCATATATGTTCATGAGGGATATTGGCCTGTAATTCTCTTTCATTGTGTTGCCTTTATCTGGTTTTGGTATTAGGGTGATGCTGGCTTCATAGAAGGAGCTTGGAAGTGTTCCTTCCTCTTGAATTTTCTGGAATAGTCTGAGAAGAATAGGTTTTATTTCTTCCTTGAATGTTTAGTAAAACTCCCCTGTGAGGCCATCTGGCCCCAGGCTTTCATTTGCTGGATGACTGCTTCAATTTGTGCCATAGTTATTGCCCTATTTAGATGTTTAGATTCTTCCTGATTGAGTTTTGGAAGGTGATATATTTCTAGGAATGTGTTCATTTCCTCCAGGTTGTCCAGTTTGTTGGAATAGAGTTGTTCATAATATTTTTGAACAATCCTTTGTATTTATCTGGGGTCTGATGTTATTTCACCTATTTCATTTATTATCAAATGTTTATGTGTGTCCTCTCTCTTTGCTTCTTTGTGAACCTGGCTAGAGGTTCATTAATCTTGTTTATCCTTTTGAAGAACCAGCTCTTGGTTTTGTTGATCTTTTTTTTTTTTTTGTCTTTATGTCATTCATTTCTGCTCTGATATTTATCATTTCCTTCCTTCTGTTTACTGTGGGCTTTTCTTGTTGCTCTCTTTCTAATTCTTTGAGTTGTTGGGTTAGATGATTTATTGCCATTTTTTTTTAATTAATTTATTTATTTTTTTAGGTAGGCCTGTAGAGCTATAAAATTCCCTCTCAGGACTGCTTTCTTTGTGTCCCATAAAATTTGCAATGTTGTGTTTTTATTGTCATTGCTTTTAATTTATTCTTTGATCTCATTGATAACTCAATCTTTGTTTAGAAGCAAGTGTTTGAATTTTTTTGAATGTTTTATAGTAGTTTATTTCTAGTAATATACTTTTGTGGTCTGAGAAAATGCTTGATATGATTTCAATCTTTTTGAATTTGGGGAGACTTTTTTGTGACCCAATATGTGCTCCATTTTTGAAAATGTCTGATGTGCACTTGAGAAGAATGTATATTATGTGGCTTTGGGGTGAAGTGCTCTGAAGATGTCAATTAGGTTCATCTGATCTAGTGTGTCATTTAGGATTGATGTTTCTTTGCTGATTTTTTTTGTCCAGATGATTTATTCAGTGATGTCAGTGGTGTATTAAATATCCTACTATGATTGTATTCTTGTCAATATCTCCCTTGATATCTTTCAGGAGTTTTTTATGTATTTGGGTGCACCTGAATTGGGTGCATATATGTTTACCAGAGTTATATTTTCTTGTTGATTTGTTCTTTTTAGTATTATGTAGTGGCCTTTCTTATCTCTTATTATGGCCTTTACTTTGATGTCTATTTTATCAGCTATAAGTATTGCAACCCCAGTTTTTTTTTTCTCATTCCCATTTGCCTGAAAAATATGTTTCATCCCTTCACTGTCAGTCTATGTGAATCATTTGCTCTGAGGTGGGTCTAATGTAGACAGAAAATATATGGGTCATGCTTTCTTATCCATTCATCTACTCTATGTCTTTTGATTGGTGCACTTAATCCATTTACCTTTAATGTTATTATTGTAAAGTACATGTTTGTTGTCATATTTTTCCTTAGTGTTTGTGTTTCTTCTTGCCTTTCTCTTTCTTGGTTTTATTGTTGTCCCTTTAGCAATTCTTGCAATGCTGTCTTGGTAGTGATAAACTCCCTTAGTCCTTTTTGTCTGTGAAGCTCCTGATTCCACCTGTAATTTTGAATGATAGTCTTGCCGGTTATAGTATTCTTGGATTCAGTCCCATGCTTTGCATCACTTTGTATATTTCATTCCATTCCCTTCTGGCCTGGTGTGTTTCTTTTGGGATATCAGTTGATATTCTAAAATGGGACTCCTTGGAAGTAACTTTCTTTCTCTCTCTGGCAGCCTTTAAGATTCTTACTTTGTCATTGGTGTTTGCTAATTGAATTATGATGTGTCTTGGTGTTGTTCTTTTGGGGTTCAAGTTGTTTGAGACTCTATGTACTTCTTGGATTTGCAGGTTTTTTTTTTCTTGCCTATATCAGGGATGTTTTATTTCATTATTTCTTCGAACAGGTTTTCTATTCCATGCTTCTCTTCCTCTGTTTCTGGTATCCCAATTAAGCTAATATTGTTTTGTTTTGTGTTGTCCCAAAGCTCCCTTAGGCTCTCCCCTTGTTTTTTAAACCATATTTCCAGTTGCTCTGCTGTGTTTGTGTGCTTTTTCCTACCTTTTCTTGTAATTCACTGATGCGGTCCCCAGTCTCTTCTAGTCTACTGTTTAAGTCTTCCATTGTTTTCTTTATTGCAGCTATGTTATTTTTCATCTCCTCTTGTTTTCTTTTCGTGTTGGTGACACTCTCATTCAGCTCCTTATAGTTCTCATTGAGTTGTGTGTATTTTTTATTGAGTTGTGTGTATTTGTCATCCAGCCATTTAAACATTTTATAACCATTACTTTGAATTCTATCTTCAACAAGCTGTTAGCCTTGAACTCATCTAACTTCCTTTCTGGTGATTCCTCTTTTTCTTTTCTTTGGTGGTTGCTTTTTGTCTTCTCATGTTTACCTGTTGTGTTTTAAATGTAGATCCAATTGCTTTGCTACCCAGGTTCTTTGGGGATGGAACTGGCATGATCTTTCAGTTCTCCTGGGCTTGTTAATCTAGTGTAACTCCTACTTGAGCTATTTGGGTTTTCTTGATATGGGTCTGAGAGCATGAGAAGGACAACTGCAGTTTCTATAATTCAGTCTCTGTGGTTGGGGGTGACCCAATTTTTGCTGTCTTGCACCCTTAATAGAAATCATGCATGCCCATCAGGGATTCCCAGTGGCACCAATGAACCGTCTGTTTGGGTGATGGGGCTCAGGGGGCCAGCACTCTGGAAAGGCATGACTGTGGTGCCCAGAGTTCTGTTATCGTAGGGTGGGCAAATCCAGATTTTGAAGGGCCCTGGCACTGTAGCTGCGCAATTGAGATGCCTGTGGCCCAGTATCCTTGATGAAAGAATTCAAAGCTTCTTCTTCTGGGTGGGAGTGTGCCCCCATTTGTTTAAGATTGCACCCCAGGAGAGTTCTCAGTGGCTTCCTCTAGTGCCCTGTGAGTAGATGGGCTCACGGTGTCTGCCTGTTGGCACCTCATATCTGTGAAGGCGCATTTGTGGGGCGTGAAGTTCTGATGCACTCTGAGGGGTCCTGGTGCTGTGGTTGAGGCATAGGGGGGATATGGATATTTATCCAGGAAGAGGAAGTTCAGAGTTTCTACTGCAGTGCTACTCACACTTTTCTGTGCAGAATTCCACCCTCGGGAGCTTATCCCTGGAGGTGGAGGTCCCAGGGTCTGCAGGTCTTCAAGTGGAGTAGTGGGACTTTGGCTGGAGTGGTCACTGGGTCGCGGGGCAGTTCCATGGCCCATCTGGTTGGTGATGTTGATGAGTTCTCCCCCAAAAAGGGCCTTTTTCTCCTTTAAGATGGTGTGGCCTCTGCACTGTGATCCCGCCATCTGGGGAGTGTCCACAGTGGTGGTAGACTCTCCTTGTCAAGGGGAGCCTGTCTGCCAGTCCCTGCTGCTCCTGCGAGAATCAACTTTCCCTCCCTCACTCACACACACACCATGCACATCCACACACTCTCTTTTCATACCCCCCTTGCTCACTTCCTCTCCCTCACCTACATTCTATCAGCCACCATCTTTTTTCCCAAAATGAAGGATTTAAACAAAATGCAAAATTAAACCAAAAAGGCCAATCTGATATATAAGAAGTAAAGTTGCCTTGCAACATCACTCAGCCACCTATAGTTCAGAGTTCATATCTTGTTAACATCATTAAAATTAGAACAATGAATGACTTTGCTTTATGTTTTGGTTTGATCACTTCTGTTGCTGTTGAGATATGCTCTGTGCTTTGTTCAGAAAGTCTGAATGCTATTATTATGTATATGTATCCCAATGCTTTGAAAATGGTTTGGCCAGGGGGCGGGGAGGGGGGAGATTGTGCCTGTGTGTTTTACTTACTCAAAATGTCAGAAGCATTTCATTTCAATTCACTGACAAATTGCCTTCTTTTACAACAGATGTGACACTGGAATTTGAAAAAAGCCTTGTATGACACACCTTTAGGTTTGAATGAAGGATCTTCACACAATGTGTATGTCCATTGGCTGATAGAAAGTGTCTGTGTGTGTGGTGGGAGGGGGGAGGGAGATAGGAGGTACGTGGGCTGATAAAGGGATAAAACAAATTATTTTTTTTCATTTTTTCCTCACGTTATCCATTACAGGATGGAATATTCCAGAGGCCTGATTTTGAAAGGTTCTATTCAAACCTCACCATATAATGGAAACCTCTCTATGGCAATCTTATTTCTCTTCAGCTAGGTATTATGTCATTTGGCTAAGGAACCATTTTCTATCTCTGCTGTTCCTTGATGTGCTACAACAGGTGTCCCTAGGATAAATAATTGAGGTACATTGAAATAAGATATTCTTAGAGGATTATCCTATCTAATAAAAGAGTAATATGCAAATTGGCCATCACTCAGCTATACCCACTAGCCATGCCCACTAACCAGTCGGGAGCGAGTATGCAAATTAACCCCAACCTAGATGGCTGCAGCCACACAGAAAGTAGGAGGGAGGCTTGGTTTTCCCAGAAATAGAGGAAGCCAAGCTTTCTGAACACCCTGGACAGGCCATGCCTCCGCTTAAGGCTATAAAGTTTCAATTATAGAAGATAAATAAATCCCAACAAAAATGACTGCTGCTATGGAGCAAGCAGAAAGCTTGGTTCCACTCCAAGCTACAAAGTTTCAATTGTAGAAGATAAATAAATCCCAGATATCAGGGCCTCCACTTGGGTCACTGGGGAGGGGGGGTCCAGCCGGTAAACCACCACAAGCCTCTTAACCAGGCCACTCCAAGCTCCAAGTGAGCCCCCACCCTAATCCAGGACACACATCAGGGCAGACCAGCTGGCCCCCACCCATGCACCAGGCCTCTATCCTAGCTAATAAAAGAGTAATGTGCAGACTGACTATCACTCCAACACATAGGATGGCTGCCCCTATGTGATCAAAGATCCTTCCTCTATGTGGACATAAGATGGCTACCACAAGAAGGTCAGCAGGGGAAGGCAATTGGGAGGAACCAGGCCTGCAAGGGAGGGCAGTTGTTGGCAATCAGGCCAGCAGGAGAGTGCATTTGGGAGGGATCAGGCCTGCAAGGGAGAGCAGTTGGGGGGTGATCAAGCCTACAGGATAGGGCAGTTAAGGGTGACCAGGCTGGCAGAGGAGGGAAGTTTGTGGCAAACAGGCTGCCAGGAGAGCAGTTTGACATCAATCAGGCTGGCAGAGGAGTGGTTAGGGAGTGATCAGGCTGGCAGGCAAAAGTGGTTAGGAACAATCAGGAAGGCAGGCAGGCAAGCAGTTAGGAGCCAGCAGTTTTGGATTGTGAGAAGAATCAGGCCTAAACAGGCAGTTTGACATACCTCGAGCAGTCCCACATTGGAGAGTGTGCAGGCTGGGCTTAGGGATACCCCCTCACCCATGCACCAATTTTGTGCACTGGGCCTCTAGTATAAAAATAAACCCAACCAAGATGGATGCAGCCATGGAGAGAGCAGGAGGTAGGCTTGGGTTTCCATGGTAAAGGTGGAACCCAAGCTTTCTGCCTGCCCTTGCTGGCCTAGGCCTCTGTGCAAGGCTGCAAAGTTTCAATTACAGAAGATAAATAAATCCCTACCTAAATGGCGGCAGCCACAGAGCTGGAGAGAACAGGATGCTAGGTTTGCCCTTGGGGATGGAGGAAGCCAGCTCTTGCATCCTTGATCTGCCATGGCCTCCACTTAAGGCTACAAAGTTTAAATTATAGAAGATAAATAAATTCCAACAGAAATGGCTGTGGCCACTGAGTGAGCAGAAGGCTTGGCTTTGCTCCAGGCTACACAGTTTCAATTGTAGGACATAAATAAATCCCAGATATCAGGGCCTCCACTTTAGTCTCCTGGGGGTGTGACCAGCCTGAAAACCACCACAGGCCCCTAGCCCAGGCAGCCACATGACCCATGGAACCTCCACCCCAATCCAGGGCACCCTTCAGGGCAAACCAGCTGGCCTCACCCATGCACCAGGCTTCTATCCTATCTAATTAAATAGTAACATGACCATCATTCCAACATAAAAGTTAGCTGCCCACATGTGATCAAAGATGGCTGTCCCCACGTGGACACAAGATGGCCAGCAGTGGAGGGCATTCGGGAGTGACCAGGCCTGCAAGGGAGGGCAGTTGGGGGTGACCAGGCCAGCAGAGGAGGGAATTTGGAGGTGACAGGGCTTCAGGGAAAGGCAGTTGGGAAGGAATGAGTCCTACAGGAGGAAGGCATTAAGGGGTGACAAGGCCTGCAGGGGAGGGCAGTTAGGAGTATCCAGACCTCCAGGGTATGGCAGTTAGGGACATATAGGCTGGCAGGGGAGCAGTTAGGCATCAATAAGGCTGGCAGGGTAGTGGTTAGAGGGTGATCAGGCTGGCAGGAAGAAGCAGTTAGGGACAATCAGGAAGACAGGCAGGCGAGCAGTTGGGAGCCAACAGTCCTGAATTATGAGAGCGATGTCTCTCTGCCCATTTGTATTGGGCCTAAATGGACAGTCAGACATCCCTTGAGGGGTCCCAGATTGGAGTGCAGGCTAGGCTGAGGGACACTCCCCCCCCCATGCATGAATTTTGTGCACCAGGCCTCTAATCCTATCTAATAAAAGAGTAATATGCAGATTTACCATCATGCCAAAACATAAGATGGCTGGCCCCATGTGGTCAAATAACCTGCCCCCATGTGGACACAATATGGCCACCACAAAATGACCAGCAGGGAGGGCTGTTGGGGGGGACCAGGCCTGCAAGGGAGGGCAGTTGGGGGTGACTGGGCCTGAAGGGAAGGGCAATTGCAGGGACCCAAGCTTGCAGGGCAGAGCAGTTGGAGCAGGGTCGGGGGACCAGGCCTGCAAGGGAGGCTGTTGTGGGCAATCAGGCCAAAAGGGTAGGGCAGTTAGGAGTACCAGGCTGGCAGAGAAGTTGGGGGTGACCAGGCCTGCAGGAAAGGGCAGTTGGGGGGACCCAAGCCTGCAGGGGAGAGCAGTTTGGGGGGGATCAGGCCTGCAAAGGAGAGCAGTTATGGGTGACTACGTCTGCAGGGGAGGGCAGTTAGGGGCAAACAAACTGTCAGGGAGCAATTAGGCATCAATCAAGCTGGAAGGGGATTGTTAGGGGCAATCAGGAAGTCAGGCAGGCAAGCAGTTGGCAGCCAGCAGTTCTGGATTGTGAGAGGGATGTCCAACTGCCCATTTAGGCCCAATCCTACCAGAGAGAATGCAGGCTAGGCTGAGCGACACTCCCTCCCCCATGCACGAATTTCATGCACCTGGCCTCTAGTATCATATGAAAGGCTATAAAAAATCTCATAAGGTATAGGTGAGTTACTGTGAAAACATAATGGGATTTCAATACCTTCAAATTACTCAGTTGTTTGGAATTCCAAACACTAACTTGTCATTAAATGTGGAATTTTTTGTATTCAATTTTAATAGTCTTGGAGGCAGTAGGGTAGATAATGAAAACTATTATTTATATAATTTAAAAAAGTAAACTGTGAATTTTATGCTTAAAATAAACATTTTAGGTAGTCTTTATTATAAGTAAATCAAACTCCCTCTCCATTCTTCTTATCTTTGCCCTTTGCCAGACTCCTTTGCTGCCTTTTGATTTGTAAAATGACCACTATTTTGAAACTTAAAACTCTCCTTTATTTTTGAGTCATCCTTTTTCCTTAATCCCTCTGTCAAACTTGCCACTAAATCATTTCATTTCTTTTTATGAAAAAGCCACAGATTAATTTATCCTTCTCTATTCCCACTATGCTAATTCAGAATGTCCCAAAGCTCGTGTGTGAATTATTGCCACTGACATCTATTTCTCTAAAATTAGGGTTCTCCTATGTGCTTTCCATTTTATTTATTACAATAAGGATGCATTTAATAATGTACCTGCAAGCACAAATAAACCTCATATTGACTTCTGCATTAAGAAAATATTATTTTGTCCAAACTTATCTCTCCCTTTTCTTCTTAGGTATATCTTTCCCTCATACACATCATGGTTATTCTTGTGCTTTCTCATGCTGCTACCCTCAACTTAAATTTCAAAAGTCTTAATCTCTACTTTCTTACGGTTGACAGTTCTTCAAGGTCTGAGGTAAGCCTCACTTTGACAAAGCCTTATATTTTAATCCAGATTAATCTCTCCATGCATAAACTTAGCAGGGTAGTGAGTGTTTAATGCCTCCTGATAGAAGAAGTCAATTGTATATTTTCAGGATCTTTAAATTTTCTATTATATTATTTTTATATTTGAGATATATATCTATTACATTAATTAAAAAATCATAATTGTAATGCACTTAGGCATAGTGTCAAAAGAGAAGAAAGCCCAAAGAAATTCTATATATAGGAACATATACACTGAGTGTCCAGATTATTATGATCTCTGAATACATAATAATTTGGCCACTCAGTGTATATCCTATATAATAAAAGGCTAATATGCAAATTGTACCCTCAACTATGAGTTCCTCCATCAGGCAGGCTGGCTAATCACCCATGTCCCCTCCCCTTGGCCAGGCTGGCTGGACCCCACCCATGCACAAATTCATGCACCGGGCCTCTAATATTTTATATATATATATATATATATATATATATATATATATATACTGAGTAGACAGATTATTATGTGTTCAGAGGTTATAATAATCTGGTCACTGAATGTGTGTGTGTGTGTGTGTGTGTGTGTATATATATATATATATGTATTGGAGACCTGTTGCAGGAAGATTCCTGCAAGAATGGAGCTTCCTGCAGCCTGAGCAAAGCTCCCTCCCTTCTCTGCTGCCTAGCTCCCTTCTCCACTACCTCGCTCTCTCCTGACTCTCTGCCATGCTCAATCCTGTCTCTGCTGCCTCACTCCTATCTCCTTTTCCTTGCTCCCTCCCTTCTCCCCCATCCCACTTGCTTACTTTTCCTCAGCTTTGCTCCCTTCTGCAGTGCTTGGCTTCCTTCTACACAGTCTTCTGTGCGTGGATATGCAAATTAAATGCCATCTTGGTTGGGTTAATTTGCATACTCTGATTGGATTGTGGGGGTGGCTTGTGGGTGTAGTGAAGGTATGATCAATTTGCATGTTACTCTTTTATTAGATAGAATACACACACACAGTAATAAAAGAGAAATATTCAAATTGATCATCTCTCTGTTACACTCAACAGCCAATCAGAGTGAGTATGCAAATTAACCCAACAAATATGGTGGTTAATTTGCATACACAGGCATGGAGCAAAGACTGAAGACAATGTAGAAAGAAGCCAGGCACTGCAGAAAGCAGTGAAGCTGTGGATAAGCAAGTGGGGTGGTGGAGACAGAAGGGAAGGAAGAGGGGCAGTAGAGACTGGAGCTAAGCCCTCCCTTCTATGCTTTGCTCCAGCCACAGGAAGCCCTATTCTTGCAGGAGTAAGCCTGAGGAAGCCCTGTTTTTACAGGAATCTTCCTGCAACTGGCTTCTAGTATACATCCTATCTAATAAAATAGTAATATGCCAATTGACCGCACCTCTGCTACAGCCACAAACCATACCAACAAGCCATGCCCATCAGCCAGTCAGAAGCAAATTATGCAAATAAACCCCAACCAAGATGGCTGCAGCCAGTGAGAGCAGAAGGGAGGCTTGGCTTTCCCCGGCAATGGAGAAAACCAAGCTTTCCAACTGCCCTTGCTGACTAAGGTCTCCATTCAATCCTATAAAGTGTCAATTTTAGAAGATACATAATCCCAACAGAAATGGGTGGCAGCCATGGAGCTGGAGAGAGCAGAGGCTAGGGTTTTCCCATCGATGGAGAAAGCCAAACTTCTGCAGCCCTGGCAGACCTAGGCCTCCATTTAAGGCTACAATGTTTCAATTATTGAAGGTAAATAAACCCGAACAGAAATGGCTGCCACCATGGAGGGAGCAGAAGGCTTGGCTCTGCTCCAGGCTACAAAGTTTCAATTGTAAGACATAACTAAATCCCAGATACCAGGGCCTCCGCTTGGGTTACCAGGGGGCGTGGCCAGCCTGCAAACACCAAAAGTCCCTCGCCCCGGCTGCTCCATGTCCCAAGGGAACACCCAACCTGATCCAGGACACCCTTCAGGGCAAACCAGCTGGCCCCCACCAATTCACCAAGTCTCTATCCTATCTAACAAAACAGTAATATGCAGATTGACCATCACTCTAATACACAAGACGGCTGTCCCCATGTGGTCACAGATCCAGCCCCCATGTGGACACAAGGTGGCCACCACAGATGGCCAGCAGGGGAAGGCAGTTGGGGGCAATCAAGCCTGCAGGGGAAGGCAGTTAGGGATGACCAGGCCAGCAGAGGAGGCAAGTTGGGGGCAAACAGGCTGGCAGGGGAGCAGTTAGATATCAATCAGGCTGGCAGGGGAGTTGTTAGGGGGTGATCTGGCTGGCAGGCAGAAGGGGTTAGGGGCAATAAGGAAGGCAGGCAGGAAAGTAATTGTGAGCCAGCAGTCCTGGATTGTGAGAAGGATGTCTGACTGCCTTTGAGGGGTCCCAGATTGTATAGGGTGCAGGCTGGACTGAGGAACAACCCCCTAACCCCTGTGCACAAATTTCATGCACCAGGCCTCTACTCTAGTTTATTTATATATATATATATATATATATATATATATATATATATATATATATATATATATATATATATGCTGCTAGAAGTTTTCAAAACTAAAAAAATGGTCTATAACTTACAATGGTTCAACTTAAGATTTTTCAACTTGTTAATGGTGAGAAGGTGATATGTATTCAGTAGACACTGAACTTTAAATTGTGCAGTATGATCCTTTCCTGAGCTAACAATAAGTGGTAGGATACTCTCTCATGATGTTAAGAAGCAGCAAGGAGCTACAGCTTCCAGTAAATCATGAAATCAAGAGGGTAATTGATACTCTGTAGAGCATTGTGTTGCCTGTGGTTTTGGATATTGTGTTCTTCTCATCTTTAAGGTAGCCTAGTCTAGTCTATGATGCTTTGTAGGCTATGTGTATTCAATGCTTTTGAAATTTACAATATTTTCAACTTATGTTGTGTATTGTATTAAGTGAATAAGTCAGATAGAAGAAGATATATGCCATTTGGTTTTACTTACGTGTGGAATATAAAAAAAATACACACAAAAAAAAAAAAAACAAAAAAAAAATGAGACAATACAAAAATAGACTTATAGAACCAGACAAAAGAGATTGTTGCCAGATGGGTGGGAAGTGAGCCAATAGCTAAAAAAGGTGAAGGGAAATAATATTATGGTAAGTTTGCATGATGACATTGTAAGGTATAAAATCATTGAATAACTATGTTGTATATTTAAAATTAATATAGCTAATATAATGTGGTATACTAACTATATTTAAATAAAAAATTTAAAACTATTCTATTCCCAAACCACCTTTCAAGTACAAAATACAATACTGTTTACTATAATCACCATGCAGTATATTAGATCCCTGGAACTTATTCTTCTCCCTAACTAGAAGTTTGTACATTTTATTGAGTATCTTCACACTTCTACCATCCCAAAGTCCCTGACAACCATCATTCTATTGTCTGCTTCTTTGTGTTTGACTTTCTTAGAATCCACATACAAGTGAGATCATAAAGTATTTACTTTGATTTATTTCACTTAGCATATTACCTTAATATCCATGCACATTTTTTCAAATGATAGGATTTCTTCCCTTTTTGTGCTGGATAATATTCCACTATATATATTCTAATCTGACATGAGTTCAATAGTTCCTAAATTATATTCAAAATAATATATATAACCTGCAACCATAAAGGTTAATGGTATGAAGCTCCAACCAAATGAACTACCCCACCAGGGCTTCGCTAAATTTTTAATTGGCTTGTTTTTTGTTTTTGTTTTTTGGTATTGAGTTGTATGAGTTTTTTTTAATATATTTTGAATATTAACCCCTTGTCTGAGCTGTTTGTAAATGTCATTTCCCATTAGGTTAATTGCTTTTTTGTTTTGTTGATTGTTTCTTTTACTGTGCAGAAGTTTTTTATTTTGATACAGATCCACTCATATATTTAATTTTTTATTATTCTTGCCTTTAGGGCCAAATTAATAAAACTTTCTCTAAGACCAAGGTCCATGGGTTTAGTGCCTACTTTTTTTTCTTTGTAATTTAATGTTTCAGATCTTATATTTAGGTATTTTATTCATTTTAGTCAATTTTTGTACATGGGACAAACTGTAGTCTCATTTTATTTTATTTTTTTTTGCAAGTGACTTTCTAATTTTCTAAGCAACATTTATTGAAGAGGCTTTCTTTTAGCCCTTGTAGGTTTTTGTCTTCTTTGTTAACAATTATTTGCCCATGTATATGTAGTTTTATTTCTGGGGTCTCAGTTCTGTTCCATTGATCTGCATGTCTGTTTTTCTGCCAATATCATGTTGTTTTGAATATCTTTGCTCTGTAGTATAAAGTCAGGTAGTTTGATACCTCTGGATTTGTTCTTTTTTCCCTCAGGATTGCTTTGGGGTATTTTGTAGTTTTCTAAAAATCTGATCATTTTTGTTCTATTTATTTTAAAAATAAGCATTTGGTATTTTGAAGGAGACTGCTTTAAACTGGTATACTATATTGCTTTGGATAATATAGACATCTTAATTATGTTGATCCTTCCAACCCATAAACATGGAATAGCTTTCCATTTAATTGAATCTTTTAATCAATATGTTTTAATAAATAGAAAAATTCTCAATTATAGTTTACATTCACTATTGTTTTGTATTAGTTTCAGGTGCACAATATATTGGTTAGACAATCATATATTTTATAAAGTTTTGACCTTGATATATCCAGTAACAAATGGACACCATACATAGTTATTACAATAATAGAGGCTTAGTGCACAAAAGTGGTGCATGGGGGGGTGTCCTTCAGCCCTCCCTGCACCCTCTCAAATCTGGGACCCCTCAAAGGATGTCCTACTGCCAGTTTACAAGGATTGGGCCTAAACCAGCAGTATGACATCTCCCAATCCAGAACTACAGGCTCCTAACCACTCACCTGCCTACCAGCCTGCCTGATTGCCCCTAACCACTCTGCCTGCTGGCTTGCTCACCCCAACTGCCCCCCTGCTGGCATGCTTGCTTCCACCTCTTCTCCCCACTGGCCTGCTCACCCAACTGCCCTCCCTGCTGGCATGCTCACTCCAAACTGCCCTCCCTGCTATCCTGATCACCTCCTACTGACCCCCACTGATGGCCTGCTCATACCCAACTGGGCCCCTGATGGTCTGCTTACCCTCAAAGGCCTTGGCCCCCACGAGCCTGATTATCCACAACTGCCCTCCCCTTTTGACTTCTGACCACCTCTACCTTGTCCATGCCACCAAAGCTTTCTCCAGAAGAATGTCCAAAAGGTCTCCTGGAAGGTCTACCAGTCTAATTAGCATATTACCCTTTTATTAGTATAGATAGAGCCCTGGTGCATGGGTGGGGGCCAGCTGGTTTATCCTAAAGACTGACCTGAAGCAGGGTGGGGGTTCCCTTGGGGCATGGAGTGGCCTGGTTGAGGGGCCTGTGGTGGTTTGCAGGCCGGCCCTGCCCCCATGGGGTGAGGGTCCCTGCTGGGAGGGTATGGCCAGCCTGAGTGAGGGGCTGAGGATTGTTTTCAAGCTGGCCGTGCCCCACAGCAGGGACTCTCACCCCATGGGGGTGTAGCCAGCCTGGGTGAGGAGCTGAGGGCTATTTTCATTCTGGCCATGCCCCTCAGTGATCCAGGTTCCCAGCCCCTGCTTTCTTTTTTTTTTTTCAGCACCTCCTTTCCTGGAGGCCAGGGCAAGCTGGAAGCAGGTACCTGGGATGCATTTGTCTTCTATAATTGAAATTTAGTAGCCTTGAGTGGAGGCATGGCCAGCAAAAGCAGGCAAGAAGGTTGGCTTCCTCCATCGCTGGGGACAATCCAAGCCTCCAGCTCACTCCAGCTCCAAGACCGCCACCATCTTTCTTGGGTTAATTTGCATACTCACTCTTGATTGGCTGGTTGGCGTAGCATGTTTCTCTTTTATTAGTGTAGATTATTGACATTTCTTGTGTTATACTTTACACACCTATGTCTATTTTGTAGCTACCAATCTATACATCTCAAGCCCTTCACCTTTTTCTCCCAGTCTCCCAAACCCCTCCTCTCTGGCAACCGTTAGTTTGTTTTCTATTCCTATGAGTCTGTTTCTGATTTTTGGATTATATTGTTCTTTAATTTCCACATATGAGTAAAATCATATGGTATTTTTCTTTCTCTGACTGACTTATTTCACTTCACATAATGCCCTCTAGGTCAATCTATGCTCTTTCAAATGGTAAGATTTTGTTCAGGTTTTATGGATGAGTAATATTCCATTGTATATATGTACCACAGCTTTTCATTCACTCACCTTTTGATGGGTATTTGTGTTGGTTTCATAGTTTGGCTATTGTAAATAATGATGTAATGAACATGATGATACATATATTCTTTTGAATTAGTGTTTTGTGTTTCTTCAGATATATATCCTGAAGTGGAATTGTTGGGTCATAAGGCAATTTCATTTTTATTTTTTTTTAGAAACCTCCATTCTGTTTTCAATGAAGGCTGTACTAATCTGAATTCCTAGCACAAATATTAGTAATATATATATATATATATATATATATATATATATATATCTCCTATCTAATAAAAGAGTAATATGCAAATTAACCATACCTTCGCTACGCCCACCAACCCTGCCTACTAGCCAAACCCACAAAGCCAATCAGAGTGAGCATGCAAATTAACCCAAACAAGATGGCAGTTAATTTGGATATCCATGAGCAGAAGACTGTGTAGAAGGAAGCCAAGCTCTGCAGAAAGGAGCAAAACTGTAGAGAAGTAAGCAAGCAGAGTGGGGGAGAAAGGTGGGAGTAAGGCAGAGGAGATGGGAGCAAGGCAGAGAAGATGGGAGTGAGCAAGGCAGCAGAGATTGGAGGGAGCTTTGCTCAAGCTGCAGGAAGCTCTATTCTTGCAGGAATCTTCCTGCAATGGGTCTCTAACATATATATATATATATAATTTGACATACTCAATTGTATCCCATTGGTTTATGTTTCTATTTTTGTGCCAACATTCTTTTTTGAATACTATAGCTTTTGAATATAGTCTGAGGTAGCATCTCACACCTGTAAGAATGGATATCCTCAAAAAATCAACAATTTACAAGACCTGCCGAGGATATAGAGAAAAAGGAACCCTTGTAGACTACTGGTGGGAATGGAGACTAGTGCAGCCACTGTGGAGAATAGTATGGCGTTTCCTCAAAAAACTAAAAATGTAACTTCCATTTGACCCATGATCCCACTTCTAGGAATATATCACAAGAAACTAGACAACGATTTACAAAGGATATGTACACCCCTATGTTCATAGCAGCACAGTTTACCATAGCTAAAATTTGGAAACTGCATAAGTGACCGTCAGCAGATGAGTGGATTAAAAAACTATGGTACATCTACACAATGGAATACTATGCTGCTGTAAAAATGAAGGAACTCCTACCATTTGCAACTGCTCACATCTACCTACAGAGCATTATTCTAATTAAAATGAGCAAACCAGAGAAATATAAATATCACATGACCTCATTCATTTGTGGATCATATTAAGTTAATGATTTATAGTTATCATGTGCTCATCTGGAAGGGTTCTTGGAAAAGGAACACAACAGAATATATTTTACAAAATCCAGAGTTTAATATATGTACCTTTGGCTGATAGTGAAATTCTAACATGTGGTTCTTTACAGACTTATGTAATTTAGCTATGAAAATAATCTCTACAAACTCTCATATCTCAGCAAAAGCTGTTTTCATTGCACATTTTTCATAATATGATCTATTAAGTATAAAATTGAAGGAGCTGATTTGTGCACATAAGACGTTTATGTTCTAGATATTTTTTTTATTTTATTTACAAGACTGGTCATGTAGAAGCAAATATTGGACAGATTTTCCATGCACTAAGTATGACTCTTAGTAGGTGGTGGAAATATAAGATTGGCACTTAATATTTAAAATGAATATGCAATCAGCAAATGTATAATTTTGTTGTCCAAGCATTGTGTATTTGTCTAAAACATTTGCAAATATTCCTTTAAAAATAATTATAAAATGACTAAAGGGCTTGTGAAAAGGTGTCACTTGCTGATCATTGTTGCCTAACTCAATTTCCAGCCTGCAGTTGAATACAGTTATTATCAACTTCCTATCAGATTGTGTGACCTAGTGAGATCCCAGTGCATGGTTGAAAATTAAAGAACTGCATTTCACTCTTATCTGAAAGCATTCCTTAAAAATAAAAAAGTAAAATGCTTGTCATGAGAGCTCTCCACAGCTTTTACTACTACTACTACTACTACTACTACTACTACTACTACTACGAAGAGGAGGAAGAGGAAGAAGAAGAGGAAGAAGGAGAAGGAGAAGGAGAAGGAGAAGGAGAAGGAGAAGGAGAAGGAGAAGAAGAAGAAGAAATACAAAATAGCAGCAACAACAAGTAGCATTCTACAATGTGCTTGCACTCTAGAGGAGAAATAAGATAGACTTATGAATATAGCTAGAGGGCCTGTCCCAAAGCAGATCCAAATCCTTCTGCTTTTGGAAAAGCTTTTGATTTTTTATCATCTTATAAAAAGGGAGTGAATTAGATACTGATAACTGGCAACCCTTTTGCCTACCTCTGCCACAGTCCTGTTTATTCAGGTGTGTCAGCAGTGTCCATGGCCACATGCTTACAATATAATCTGGTGAAATAGCATTTGAGATCCTTCATTCTGCCTAAATCTAACACAAGATTACAGATGATAGTTTTATTCTGCCTCATGAAAAAAGTTGTTCATTCAAGAACAAGGCTGTACCACATGAACTTTGTTTCACTTAGATCCTTATGATTCATCTTTTCCAAAGCAATCCATAGTTTCTTAGTTTCTTCTAACCTGAGGATAATATGTTTTGAAAGTGGATCAAATGATGTAAAAAAGATAATTTTAGTGTTCTAAATATGAAAATTATATCCCAAATCCACACATAAGATGATATATCCAATGAGAGAATTCTATATGAATATTTCTGTTTATGTCCTTGAAACATACACTGAAAGCTGGATAATTTGTCCTTGTCATTACTCACAAATTTTGGGGGGATTATTTGTAAAATATTGGGTAGTGACCCTGCAGTTCACAGAGGATAAAGGAACAAAAAATTGGAAATTAAAAGTATCAAATAAAAAGAGTGAGTGGAAGAAGGAAGAGATACAAATTTAAAATGGAAGGAATGGAATCATTGCTGTGTGACCTTGAGAATGTTTATAATTTATCTGTGTTTTATTTTCTTATTTCTATTCTGAAGAATGGGGATAAAAACAGTATTTACTTCAGTTTTTTTTATAGTTTATTGTTCAGTTTATTAATTACATTGTTTCCCCTATATCTCCCCTCCACCCTGTACCTATCCCACCCTCCACCCTCACCTCCCCCTCCCCACTGTCCTCTCCCATTGTTGCAAGATTTTTATCCAGTCTCTTGCTGTACTTCCCACAACCCTTTTCTCCCCAAGAATTGTCAGTCCATTCCCTCTCTATGTCCATGTTTCTGTTATATTCACCAGTTTATCTTGTTCATCAGCCTATCAATTCAATTGATTTTTGGGTTCATTTGTTGATAGATGTGTATTTGTTGTTCATAATGTATATTTTTACCTTTTTCTTCTTCCTCTTCTTAAAAAATATCTTTCAGCATTTCATATAATACTGGTTTGGCAGTAATGAACTCCTTTAGCTTTTTCTTATCTGCGAAGCACTTTATCTGATCTTCAATTCTGAATGATAGCTTTGCTGGATAGAGTAATCTTGGTTGTATATTCTTGCTATTCATTATTTTGAATATTTCTTGCCACTCGTTTCTGGCCTGCATCGCTTCCTTTGAGAAATCCGCTGACAATCGTATGGGTGCTCCCTTGTAGGTAACCAACTGTTTTTCTCTTGCTGCTTTCAATATTCTCTCTTTATCTTTTGCTCTTGGCATTTTAATTATGATATGTCTTGGTGTGGTCCTCTTTAGATTCCTATATTTTGGCGTTCTGTGTGCTTCTTGGGCTTTTAAGTCAGTTTCTTTCACCAGGTGGGGGAAGTTTTCGGTCACTATTTCTTCAAGTAGGTTTTCATTAACTTGCTCTCTCTCTTTTTCTGGCACCCCAATAATTCGGATGTTGGCATGCTTGAGGTTGTCCCAGAGGCCCCTTACGCTATCTTCAATTATCTGAATTCTTTTTGTTTCTTGCTTTTCCAGCTGAGTGGATTTTGCTTCTTTGTATTTCAAATCTTTGACTTGGTTCTTGTGGCCCTCTGGACTGCTTTTAGGACTTTGTGTAATATTTTTTATTTCAGTCTGTGTATGCTTGATTTCTAGTTGGTCCTTTTTTTTATCCGTGAGGATCTGGTTCGTATCCTCAGAGGTCTTGTTCATTTCCTTGAAGTTCTCATTCATTTCCTTGTAATTCTCATTCATTTCCTGGTTGGTCTTGTTTATTTCCTGGTAATTCTCATTAAGTTGATCAGCCTTTTGTAGGAGCCTCTTGAAAAGCCTTATAACCATGGTTTTGAACTCTATGTCTTGTCGTCTTTTCTCCTCCATTTCTTTTACACCTGATTTCTTTCCATATCTCTGCAGGGTGGCTGCTTTATGTGGTAGATATCCTCAAAGGGACAGGGGCTCAGCCTCCCCAGTTACCTGAGGTGGGTACTCTTACTGCAATCCTTTATGGGTTGTATTCAGTATTTTCGAATTTAAACCCAGCCTGTTGTTGTTAGCCCTAGGAGGGTTTGACCTCCAGGCCAATTGGCTGTGAAGGGAGACTGTGTTCAGGTTGGATGGGTGGAGTCTCTGAGCTGCGAAGGCAGCATCAGCCTCAGCTGTGTCCTATGCGGTGCTCGTGCGAGCGGGTCTCTGTTGGATGGGGATGGCTGCAGACACCTCCAAGAGAAAGCTGCTAGTCTCTTCCCCTTGCCAGACAACTCTGCCTTTCCCCAAATGTGCCTGCACACCAAAAGTCTAACCAGGAGACAAGTTTCCAGGGGGCAAGTCGCGGGTTTGCGCAACCCTTGCCACTAGGAGCCTCTGCAGCACCCCGCTTCCGGCTTCCAGGGTGCATTCCCTGGACCTCGGATCTCGCCTGGCACTGGGGAATCTGTGCAGTGGGAAGTCTCCACGTACCCCGGATCTTGGACCTCGCCTGGCGCTGGGGAGTCCATGTTGTGGGACGTCTCCACCCTCCCCATAGGAGAAATCTGGCCGGGAGTGCTGCTCCAGCCCCAGCCCACGCGCGCGACCAGGGTGGCTCCTAACCTGTTTCCATCTTCAAGGCTGTGCTCCCGCCGCTCCTGAGTCTCAGCGTCCCACCTTTACTCTTATTAGTGGAGTTTTCATTCAGCCAGCTTTCTGGCAATTCTGGGTGCTTTCTGTTCTGCTGTTATGTTGTAGTTCTTAAATCCTTGCGCGGGGCAGAACAATAGGTGTTTACCTATGCCGCCATCTTGGTGCCTGTCCCATAGTTTTGTTTTGAAGGTGATTTGAATTTACAACATACGTAGAGCATCACAGTTCCTAACTCATGCTAAGAATTCAATAAAAATTTAAGTATAATAATTATTATCAATTAAGTGGTAATTATGTGCCTTTGTTCTTATTGCAGTGTGATATTTAATATTATACCACATAATGCTAACATTTCTTTTTATCTTCTTTTTGTGGGTGAAGAAACTTAAGTAACTTACCTAGGCCACACAGGTGGTAATGAGGAGGTACAAAATCAACACCCAGATCTATGTGTTTTTAAAGCTCATGCCCTATAGATCAACCTACATCTATGATTGTCAAACACTTTTCTATATTCTATTTCTTCTGTATTATAAAAAGAATCATTCTCAAAAATATAAATAATAATATTGTGTTTGATAAATGTTACACATACCCTTTGTTATGCCAAATATACCAATCTCATCTAAGTGCTAAATTAAACATGAAAGGTCCCTTCAATCTTCAGAAGATGTGATCTAGAATCTGTTAAATATCATTAATGCAGGGACATTGGGTAGCATTATTATTGGCCTGGGAAACAGACTTCTAAAACTGAGAGAAACCAAATGATATTTGGATGAATCCAAAACAAAAAGTAAAAGTATAATCTTTTAGCCAGAACAACCTGGCCAGGATAGAACCACTAATACTTGCAGGGTTCCATCTATTCTGAACACAACCACTACTACTGTTAGACATGATAGCAGTTTCCTTAAATTAGTTATAAACATCATTTAAATATTTTGTTACTCACTTTAGATTTATAGTCTGGGATATTAGTATACAATTAGCTGAGACCAGGTTATAACCTGGGTGTTGGCTGCTACAGAGGAAGAAAACCAAGTTAACAAATATATTACACAGTAGAAAGTTGGACAATGAGCAGCAAAAAAGCAGCCTTAATTTTTTACTGGATTTTATATTAAAGGAATATTTACCCCATAAATCCCCATTTTTAGTTTTAAAAATGTAAGATACACCACATTGCACATACTATTTTTGAACCTTTACAATCGTTTATTTTAATTTTATTTTTCAATTACATTTGACATATATTAGTGTCAAGTGTAGAACATAGTGATTAAACATATATACACCTATGAAGTGATAATTCTTGTAAGCATAGTATCCTACACCATTCATAGTTATTACAGTACAAGTGGCCTGGTGCTCAGATTTGTTCACATTAAAAGGAAATCAGGAGCCCAGTCCATATTGCCTGAGCGGCCAGGAAGTCACGTGGGGAGTCTGTCCTGTTCTTCACAGCTTCCTGAAAATATATTTCCAAATGTCCCTTCTGAGGCCAGAGTCATGCCTTGCGAGCAGGGAGGTCCCAGTAAACACCTTGGGCAGTGCCGAACGCTTTCTACAACTCAGAGCCGGATGAGAGATGATCAGAAATAAAGAATACAAAGTTGGGGATCTTGGAGGGAAGGGGTACTCTCTCTCCCAAGCCCCCACCCTTCAGATCCATCTTTCTTTTATCCCAGTCATCAGTTGAAACTTTGTGGACATTTTTATATTGCTGCCTTCCTCTGTAGCTCTGGGGCAATTAGTAACGGATAAGATTTTATCTCTATGGCCAAAGCAGAGTTCCAGGAGCCTGTCAGCGATATGAAGCTCCTCCTGGTTACTCTGAGAGTCTGCACTTCATTGTGTAGATGTACCATTGTTTTTTAATCCACACAGCTGCGGATGGACACTTAGGCTGTTTCAAAATCTTAGCTATGGTAAAGTGTGCTGCTATGAACATAGGAGTGCATATATCCTTTCTAATTCGCGTTTCTAGTTTCTTGGGATATATTCCTAGAAGTGGGATCACTGGGTCAAATAGGAGCTCCATTTTTAATTTATTGAGGAAACACCATACAGTTCTCCACAGTGGCTACACCAATCTACAATCCCACCAGCAGTGCAGGAGAGTTCCTTTTTCTCTGCATCCTCACCAGCACTTGTCCTTTGTTGATTTGTTGATGTAAGCCATTCTGATAGGTGTGAGATGGTACCACATTGTCGTTTTGATTTGCAAATCTCAGATAATTAGTGACTGAGCAACTTTTCATATGTCTCTGAGCCTTCCTTTTGTCATCTTTTGAAAAGATTCTACTTAGGACTGTTGCCACTTTTTTATATTAGTTTATTGTGTACATCATAGTAGTTAGCCAACCATATAACTTACAGTGGTATTTAAAGTACCCACCTCTGTTGCCAATTTTTTTTATTGAATCATTTGTCCTTTTATTGAGTTGTATGAGTTGACTGTAGATGCTTGAAGTTAAACCTTTATCACTGATAACATTTGCAAATATGTTCTCCCATAAAGTGGGTTTTCTTCTTGTTTTGTTGATGGTTTCTTTAGCTGTGCAAAAGCTTTTTATTTTGATGGAGTCCTATTTGTTTATGTTCTCTTTAGCTTCCATTGCCCTAGGAACAGTATCACCGAAGTTCTTTCGGCATATGTCTAAGATTTTTCTTCTTGTGGATTCCTCTAATATTTTCATGGTTTCCCATCTTATGTTTAACTTTTGTATCCATTTTGAGTTTATTTTTTGTGTATGGTGTAAGGTGGTGGTCTAGTTTCATTTTTTTGCATGTATCTGTCCAATTTTCCCAACACCATTTATTGAAAAGACTGTCTTGATTCCATTTTATGTTCATGCCTTCTTTGTCAAATATTAATTGAGCATAGTGGTTTGGGTTGATATCTGGATTCTCTATTCTATTCCATTTGTCTATATGTCTATTCTTGTGCCAGTACCAGGCTGTTTTGAGAACTGTAGCTTTGTAATACAGCTTGAAATCTGGTATAGAAATCCCACCGACTTTGTGCTCCTATCTCAGGATTGCTGTGGCTATTCTGGGTCTTTTTTTTATTCCAGTTGAATTTTTGGAGAGTTCTTTCTAGGTCTGTGAAATATGCCATTGGTTTTTAATGGGGAGTACATTAAATTTATACTTTGCTTTGGGTAGTATGGACATATTAATGATATTGATTCTCCCAATCCATGAACATGGTATGTTTTTCCACCTGTTTATATCTTCCTCTATCTCTCTTTTTAGTGTCCTGAAGTTTTCCGCAAATAGGTCTTTTACCTCCTTAGTTAAGTTTATTCCTGGGTATCTTATTATTATTATTTTTTTTGGTGTGATGGTAAATGGGATTGCTTTTTTAGTCTCTCTTTCTGGAAGTTCACTATTAGTGTATAGAAATGCCATAGATTTCTTGGCATTAATTTTGTAGCCTGCTACGTTGCTGAACTCATTTATTAAGTCTACTAACTTCTTTATGGAGTCTTTCGGGTTTTTTATGTACAATATCATGTCATCTGCAAATAAGGATAGCTTTACTTCTTCTTTTCCAATTTGGATGCCTTTATTTCTTCTTGTTGTCTAATTGCAATGGCTAATACCTCCAGTACTATGTCAAACAGGAGTGGTGAGAGTGAGCAACCCTGTCTTGTTCCTGTTCTTAGGGGGAATGGTGGTAGTTTTTGCCCATTGAGTATGATGTTTTCTGTGGGTTTATCATATATGGCTTTTATTATATTGAGGTAGGATCCTTCTATTCCTATCTTGTTGAGAGTTTTTTATCAAGAAAGGGTGTTGGATTTTGTCAAATGCTTTTTCAACATCAATTGATATGATTATGTGATTTTTGTCTCTCAATTTGTTTATGTGATGTATCACATTTATTGATTTGCGGATATTGTACCATCCTTGCATTCCTGGGATAAATCCTACTTGGTCATGGTGTATGATCTTTCTGATGCAGTGCTGGATCCAATTTGCTAGAAATGTATTGAGGATTTTGGTATCTATATTCATGAGGGGATATTGGCCTGTAATTCTCTTTCATTGTGTCATTTTTATCTGGTTTTGGTATTAGGGTGATGCTAGCTTCATAGAAAGAGTTTGGAAGTGTTCCATCCTCTTGAATTTTCTGGAATAGTCTGAGGAGGATAGGTTTTAGTTCTTCCTTGAATGTTTGGTAAAACTACCCTGTGAAACCATCTGGCCCTGGGCTTTTGTTTGCTGCAAGCTTTTTGATGACTGCTTCAATTTCTTCAACAGTTATTGTTCTATTGAGCTGTTTAGATTCTTCCTGATTGAGTTTTGGGAGGTTGTATTTTTCTAGGAATATGTGCATTTCCTCCAGGTTGTCCAGTTTGTTAGAGTAGAGTTGTTCATAGTATTTTTTTTAACAGTCCTTTGTATTTCGATGGGGTCTGTTGTTATTTCACCTCTTCCATTTCTGATTTTATTTATTAGGGTCCTCTTTCTTTGCTTCTTGGTGAGCGTGGCTGGAGGTTCATCTATGTTGTTTATCCTTTCAAAGAACCAGCTCTTGGTTTTGTTGATCTTCTGTATTGTTTCTTTTGTCTCTATGTTGTTTATCTCTGCTCTGATCTTTACTATTTACTACCTTCTGCTTACACTGGGCGTTTCTTGTTGCTTTCTTTTTAACTCTTTTAGTTGTTGGGTTAGATATTTTATTGCCACTGTTTCTTGTTTTCTGCAGTAGGATTGTAGAGCTATGAACTTCCCTCTCAGAACTGCTTTCACTGTGTCCCATAGATTTTGGATTGTTGTGCTATCATTGTCATTTGTTTCCTTTATGTTTTCTATCACTTCCTTGATCTCTCTAGTAACCCAGTCATTGTTTAATAGTATGCTGTTTAGTCTCCATGTGTTTGATTTTTTGGATTATTTTTTTGTACTTGATTTCCAGCTTTATGTCTTTGTGATCTGAGAATATGTCTGATACAATTTATATCTTCTTGAATTAGAAGAGACTTTGCCTATGACCCAACACATGGTCTATCTTTGAAAATGATCCACGGGCACTTGAAAAGAATGTATATTCTGTGGCTTTGGGGTGAAATGATCTGAAGTTGTCAATTAATTCCATCTGTTCTAGTGAGTCATTGAGGACTGATGTTTACTGATTTTTCTTTAGAGGATTTGTTTCAATGGTGATAGTGGGGTATTAAAATCTCCTACTATGATTGTGTTACTGTCTGTCTCTCCCTTGATATCATCCAGGAGTTTTTTTTATGTATTTGAGTGCTCCTGTATTGGGTGCATATATGTTTACTAAAGTTATTTCTTCTTATTGAATTGCTCCCTTTAGTATTATGAAGTGGCCTTCTTTATCTCTTTTATGTCCTTCACTTAGAGATCGAATGTGTTGGATATAAGTATTGCTACCCCAGGTTTTTTTTCATTTCCATTCGCCTGAAGAACCATTTCCATCCTTTCACCTTCTGTCTGCATGTGTCTTTTTTTCGGAGGTGGGTTTCTTATAGACAGCAGACACATGTGTTGTGTTTTCTTATCCAGTCTATTACCCTACGTTTATTGATTGGCACATTTAATTCATTCACATTTAAAGTTATTATTGATAGGTACTTATATGTTGCCATTTTTGTTCTTTACCCCTGTGTTCCTTCTGCGCTACCTATTTCTTTTTCCAGCCGACACTTTAGCATTTCTTGCATTGCTGGTTTGGTGGTGATGAATTCCCTTAGTCCTTTTTTGTCTGCGAAGCTCCTGATTTGACCTTCAATTTTGATTGATAGCCTTGCTGGGTACAGTATTCTAGGTTTCAGAGCCTTCCTTTGCCTGACTTTGTAAATTTCATTCCATTGCCTTCTCGTCTGATACGTTTCTGTTGAAAAATCACTTGTTAGTCTGAGGGGGGTTCCTTTGTAGGTGACTTTCTGTCTCTCTCTGGTGGCTGGTAAGATTTTTACTTTGTCATTGGCGTTTTCCAATTTAATTATAATGTGCCTTGCATAGGTCTTTTGGAGTTAATTTTGCTTGGGATTCTGTGAGCTTCTTGGATTTGTGTGGGTTTTTACTTTCCTATATCAGGGAAATTTTCTGTCATTATTTCTTCCAACAGGTTTTCTATTCCTTGCTCTGTTTCCTGTCCTGGAAGCCCAATTATATGGATGTTGTTTTATTTCATGTTGTCCCAAAGTTCCCTTAGGCTCTCCTCCTGCTTTTTAATTTTTTTCTAGAAGCTCCTCTATTTGGTTATTTTTTCTGACCTTGTCTACTAGCTCACTGATGCTGTAATCTGCTTCTTCTAGTCTACTCTTAATACTTCCTATTGATTTCTTTATTTCAGAAATGTCACTTTTCATTTCTTCTTGGCTCTTCTTCATGTCTTCCTGGGTCTTCCTCATTTTCTCTGTTTTCTTCTTCAATTCCTCTTGGTTCTTACTTATAATGTCAAATTTGTCTTCCACTATTTTCATCCACCTTATGATCATTTCTCTGAATTCTTTCTATGACAGGTTGGTAACTTCCATTTCATTTACCTCCTTTTCTGGTGAGGCTTGTTTTTCTTTCATATGTAGGCTGTTTCTTTCTCTCCCCATGGTCTCTCTTCTCTATGTGTCTGGTTATGTAGTTCTCACTCTCCTGCGTTGATATAAAGGCACAAAATACAACACAACCAGGTGCAATGCACCAGGCACTGAACAGGCATGTAGTCACAGTATTGGTAACTCCAAATAAAGGTGATTGCCAGAAAAGGAAATTCGAAGATAGGTGAGAAAGAAGAAAGAGAACACCCCCCCCACACACACACTCACACACACACAAACAAAGACTGGAATGCCAAATTGATATTGGGAAAAGGGTAAGAAGTAAAAAAACAAAATAGAAAGGAAATAAACTATAAATGTGTTGTGATAACTCCTATAGTACAGCCACTAATCCAAAAAAAAGCCAGCAACAAGTACCTGGAGATTGATACAAACTATATACAACTACTAATATCAAGGGAGGTGAAGGAACACAGAAGCAAAAATCTGTCAAAAAACAATGCAAATGAGGACAACAAAACAAAAGAAAACAAAACACTAAAAAAAACCACAAAACAAACCAAAATAAAAGAATAATTCAACCAATCTCACAAACCTGCATAAAAAATCGATATAATCAACAGTCAAGTAAACAACAACAACAGGACAGAGAGAAAAACAATTTAGGATTGTGAAGTAAGAGAAGCAAGAAGTATGTATGGTGTTGGAGTAGGTGTTTAGTTTTCTTTTGTTTTGTTGTCCTCATTTGCATTGTTTTTTGATAGATTTTTGCTTCTGTGTTCCTTCACCTCCCTTGATATTAGTAGTTGTATGTATTTTGTATCAATCTCCAGGTACTTGTTGCTGGCTTTTTTTTTGGATTAGTGGCTGTATTATAGGAGTTTTCACACCATATTTATAGTTTATTTCCTTCCTGTTTTGTTTTTTACTTCTTCCCCCACAAAACAAACCAAAATAAATGAATAAGCAAACCAATCTCACAAACATGTAGAAAAATTTGATATAATCAACAGTCAAGTAAACAACAACAGAACAGAGAGAAAAACAATTTAGGATAGAGAAGTTAGAGAAGCAAGATGTATGTATGTACTTGGAGTAGGTGGTTGGAGATTAGATATATAAGTGGGGTGAAATTTTAACAGGGGGTAAAAAGAAAGAATTTAGCTAAATCTAAAGCATGAAAAGTGTAATGGAAATAAGGCACTAAATTGGGAAAGGTTTCCAAGAGAGTGGTGGCATAAAGGTGAAGTTGAGGTAGAGTAAAAGATACTAAATGGTAGATGAAAATAGACTGTAGAACACTAATCCCAAAGTAGAATAAATAGAAAATAAAATCAATTCCTTGTGTTACACAAGAGTCAATTTGTGATTCAGCCCCTCGGTGGCAGTGTTTCTAGATTGACCTCGGGGTCTATTGGTCCTCTCTAGCCTGAACTAAAATCTCGCTATCCCTGTGGTATTCAATACTGACTTGTGAGGGTGGGCTACTCCAGAGCTGCCTCTCTAATGGTGACTGCTCACATTTATTTCCAGGCTCCAGAAAAATAGCTCTCCCCAGCGATACCCCAGGTTATCCCCCAGCAGAGGATCCCAAGATCCTGGTTTAGCACTGAGAAGCTGGATTATGAGAGGGGAAAAAAAAACCTGCAAGTGTGCAAACTCAGGTTTTGCACAGATCTCAGGTTCTCCACATATGTCTGTGCAATTCCCCTTATCCCCTTGGATTTAACAGCCAGGACCCGCCCCCAAATTTTTGGGTTTCCCTCCTCTGTCAGGTCCTAATACGTTGTATTCTAGGAATTCCCTCTGCCACCAGCTCTGAAGGCCCTCTTCCTCGTTTACCAGCTTCAACACCCACAGATTTTATTTCAGGTTCAGATCTCCCAGCTTTGACAGTTCCAAGGTGCAGGTCTCCGGGCTCTGCCAGCTCCCTTGGTCTCGCGCCCAAAGTAACCCAGGGGAAATCTGATCTTTCCATTCAGGAGCACAGAGCTCCTTAAACTCTGCAAGTCCACTCCAAGTGGGCACCAATGTTCTGGGCATCTCAGCTGTCCAGTGGGTACTGCAGCTGTATATTTTCAGGCCCTTCCCCTTCAAGATGGTGAGGTCTGCCTCGGAGCTGGTGTCTCTGAGAGAGAATCCAGCAGCACTGAGGCTGCTTGGTTAAGGGAGGCCAGTCTAGTAGTTCCCTACCTTCTCCCGGAGCACAGCTGTCCCCCTGCTCACCAATAAACACTCCCCGCTCAACCCTCAGCTGCTCCCTCCTTCTGCCCTGGGACCAGACACAGATAGCATCCCTCTGTTCCACTGCTATTTTTTTTTTTTTGCTGGAAGCTTTTTGATGACTCCTTCAATTTCTTCCATAGTTATTGGTCTATTGAGCTGTTTATATTCCTCCTGATTGAGTTTTGGGAGGTTGTATTTTTCTAGGAATATATCCATTTCCTCCAGGTTGTCCAGTTTGTTGGAGTATAGTTGTACATAATATTTTTTAACAATTCTTTGAATTTCAATGGGGTCTGCTGTTATTTCACCTCTTCCATTTCTGATTTTATTTAATAGGGTCCTCTCTCTTTGCTTCTTGGTGAGCCTCACTAGAGGTTCATCAATTTTGTTTATCCTTTCAATGAACCAGCTCTTGGATTTGTTGATCTCCTGTATTTTTCTTTGGTCTCTATCTCGTTTATCTCTGCTCTGGTTTTTACTATTTCCTTCCTTCTGCTTACACTGGGCTTTTCTTGTTGCTCTCTTTCTACCTCTTTGAGTTGTTGGGTTAGATAATTTATTGCCGCTGTTTCTTGTTTGTTGTTGTTGTTGTTTGCAGAAGATTATAGAGCTATGAACTTCCCTCTCAAAACTGCTTTGGTTGTGTCCCACAGATTTTGGATTGTTGTGCTATAGTTGTCATTTGTTTCCATGATGTTTTCTATTTCTTCCTTGATCTCTCTGGTAACCCATTCATTGTTTAATAGCATGCTGTTTGATTTCTTTGGATTATTTTATTATACCTGATTTCCAGCTTTATGCCACTGTAATCTGACAATATACTTGACATGATTTCTATCTTCTTGAATTTGGAGAGACTTTGCCTATAACCTAACAGATAGTCTATCTTTGAGAATGACCCATGTGCACTTTAAAAGAATGTATATTCCTGGCTTTGGGGTGAAATGATCTGAAGCTGTCAATTAATTCCATCTGGTCTAGTGAGTCATTGAGGATTGATGCATTTTTACTGATTTTTTTTCTTTAGAGGATTTGTCGCAATGGTGATAGTAGGGTATCAAAGTCTCCTACTATGATTGTATTGCTGTCTATCTCTCCATTGATATCATCCAGGAGTTTTTTTTTATGTACTTGGGTGCTCCTGTATTGGGTGTGTATATGTTTATCAGAGTTATTTCTTCTTGTTGGATTGTACCCTTTAGTATTATGACATGGCCTTCTTTATCTCTTGTTATGTCCTTCACTTTGAGATCTAATTTGTCAGATATAAGTATTGCTACCCCAGCTTTTTTTCCATTTCCATTCACCTGAAGGACCTTTTTCCATCCTTCCATCCTCAGTCTGTGTGCATCTTATTTTTGGAAGTGAGTTTCTTGTAGACAGTAAATACATGGGTCGTATTTTCTTATCCAGTCCATTACACTATGTCTTTTGATTGGAGCATTTAATCCATTTACATTTAAAGTTACTATTAATAGGTACTTATTTGTTGCCATTTTTGTTCTTTATCCCTGTGTTCCTTCTTTGCTTCCTATTTCTTTTTACAGCAGACACTTTATCATTTCTTGCATTGCTGGTTTGGTGGTAATGAATTCCCTTAGACCTATTTTGTCTTTGAAGCTCCTGATTTGACCTTCAGTTTTGATTGATAGCCTTGCTGGGTACAGTATTCAAAGGCCTTTACATGACTTTGTATATTTCATTCAATAGCCTTCTGTCCTGATACGTTTCAGTTGAGAAACCACTTGTTAGTCTGATGGGGGTTAATTTGTAGGTGACTTTCTGTCTCACTCTTGTGGCTTTTAAGATTCTTACTTTGTCAGTGGTGTTTGCCAATTTAATTATAACGTGCCTTGGCGTAGGTCTTTTGGGGTTTATTTTGCTTGGGACTCCTTGAGCTTCTTCGATTTATGTGGGTTTTTTTCTTTCCTGTATCAGGGAAGTTTTCTGTCATTATTTCTTCCAACAGGTTTTCTATTTCTTGCTCAGTTTCCTGTCCTTTTGGTAGCCCTATTATATGGATGTTGTCTTGTTTCATGTTGTACCAAAGTTCCATTAGGATCTCCTCCTGCTTTTTCTTTTTATTTTCCTAGAAGCTGCTCTACTTAAGTACTTTTTCCGACCTTGTGTTCTAGCTCACTGATGCGGTCCTCTGCTTTTTCCAGTCTACTCTCAATACTTTATATTGAGTTCTTTACTTCAGGAATGTCACTTTTCATTTCTTCTTGGCTCTTCTTTATTTCCTGCTGGTTTTTTCTCATATTGTCGAAAGTGTCCTCCATTCTTTTCAGCCACCTTATGACCATTTCTCTGAATTCTTTCTCGGAAAGGTTGCTAACTTCCATTTCATTTACCACCTTTTCTGGTGAGGCTTGTTTTTTTCATATGTAGGCTATTTCTTTGTCTCCCCATGGTCTCTCTTCTCTGTGTGTCTGGTTATGTAGTTCTCACTCTCCTGAGTTGATTTAAAGGCACAAAATACAACACAATCAGGTGCAACGCACCAGGCACTGAACAGGCATGTAATCACAGTATTGGTAACTCCAAATAAAGGTGATCGCCAGAGAAAAGCAATTTTGGAGATAGGTGAGAAAGAATAAAGAGAAAACGCACTCACACACACACATGCACATAGACACTCACACACACACACACACACACACACACACACACACAAGTAAGACAGGCATGCCAAAATGATATTGGGAAAAGGGGAAGAAGTAAAAAAAAAGAAAAAAAAAGAAAGAAAGAAAGTACAGGGGAATAAACTATAAATGTGCTGTGGAAACTCCTATAAGACAGCCACTAATCCAAACAAAATCCAGCAACAAGTACCTGGATATTGATACAAACTACATTCAACTACCAATATTAAGGGAGGTGAAGGAACACAGACTCAAAAATCTATCAAAAAACAATGCAAACAAGAACAACAAAACAAAAACCAACACCAAAAAAACCCCACAAAATAAACCAAGAGAAAAGAATAAGCAAACCAATCTCACAAACCTGCATACAAAATCGATATAATCAACATTCAAGTAAACAACAACAGGACAGAGTGAAAAACAATTTAAGATAGCGAAGTCAGAGAAGTATGTATCGACTTGGAGTAGGTGGTTGGAGATTATATATATATATATATATATATATATATATATATATATATATATATATATATAAAGGGGGTGAAATTTTAACAGGGGGTAAAAAGAAAGAATAAGGTAAATCTAAAGCGGGGAAAGTGTAAGATAAACATGGCACTAAATAGGGAAAGGTTAGCACGTAAGTGGTGGCATAAGGTGAAGTCGAGGTAGAGTAAAAAGATACTAAAGAGTAGATAAAAATAGACTGTAGAGTACTAATCCCAAAGTAGAATAAAAAGAAAATAAAATTAATTCATTAATTTGTGTTATACAAGAGTCAATTTGTGACTCAGCCCCTGGGTGGCAGTGTTTCTAGATTGACCTCTGGGTCTATTGGTCCTCTCTAGCCTGAACTAAAACCTCGCTATCAGTATTCAATACTGATTTGTAGGGATGGGCTGCCCCAGAGCTGCCTCTCTAATGGAGACTTCTGACTTTTATCTCCTGGCTCCAAAAATAGTTCTCCCCTGCAGTATCCTAGGTTATATCCCCCACCAGGGGATCCCACAATCCTGGTTTAGCACTCAGAAGCTCGGATTAGGAGAGGAAAAAACACAAGTAGGCGAATTCAGGTTCTGCATGTATGTCTGCGTAAATTCCCTTTCCCCCTTGGGTTTAGCAGCCAGGACCCTCCCAAAATTTTTGGGCTCACCTCTTCTGTCAGGTCGAAATGGGTTGCTTTCTAAGAATTCCCTCTGCCACCAGCTACAAGGGCCCTCTTCCACGTTTACCAGCTCCAACAGCCAAAGACTTTATTTCAGGCACAGAACTCCAGGCTCTGCCAGCTCCTTTGGTCTCGTGCCCAAAGTAACCCCAGGGGAAATCTGACCTTTCCATGCCGGAGTGCAGAGCTCCTTCAAATCTGTGCATCTGCACCAAGTGGGCACCGGTGTTCTGGGGGGGTCTCAGCTGTCCACTGGGTACTGCAGCTGTATATTTTCTGGCCCTTCACCTTCAAGATGGTGTGGTCTGCCTCAGAGCCAGTGGCTCCGCGAGAGATCCCAGAAGCACCTGGGCTGCTCAGTCAAGGGAGGCCAGTCCAGTAGTCCCTTATCTTCTCCTGGAGCACAGCTGTGCCCCAACTCACCAACAAACACTCTCTGAGCGACCCTCAGCTGCTCCCTCCATCTGTACTGGGACCATTTTCAGATCGAATCCCTCTGTTCCGCCGCCATTTTTTCTCCTTTCTTTATAGATTTAGTATGCCTCTTTTAAAATATCTTTCTTCAAAAAGATGAAAGTAAATGGGTTTGCTAAAGAGCCTATATGCATATCCCACAGACATAGACAATAGTTTGATGAAGAGCAAGGGAGAAGGAGGTGAGGGTGGGTGGATTGGGGCAATAATGTCAACATTAAATTTCTTAAGGAAAAAAAGATACAGGAAAATAAGAGAGATACCAACAAATTAGCTTGACATCCAAGTTTATTTTGGGCCTCAAATAATCATGAACTCAAATGTCAAGTTGAAGTATCTTTTATGGTTTGCTTCTTAGTAGCTCTGGGCACAGTAAGAGCAAAGTGTGTTACAGTGAAGCCAGTTACAAGCCCTTGGGTGTCATGTCTTCCCATCTGTATTTCCATTTGCCAGTTTGGCTGTACATTTGTTACTCAGATCCATCAGGAATTGACAGTGGGTGAGTGTTTAGTACAATTCTAACCTACTTAGTGTAATAGTAACGTTTTATGTATTTCCTACAAAATTGTATAATGTTATTTTAATAAGTGAATTAGCAAAAGTATCACAGGTACTTTGTAGTTCTCACCATTCATTATTTAAACCAATACTCATATTGCTTGTTTATACTGGTCTCATTTACAATCCGAGCATATTATTACCAAATGATGTCGTATACAATTAGAAAATTTCTTACATTTCAAATCCAGTGAAGAAAGGCATATTGCAATAATAGTTTATGTTTTTGACACAGCATAGTAGATACCTAAGTCTTTCCTAAATATTAAATTAATATTATATTTGTGGGTCTATATTACTTGATTACATTCTAAGTTCACATGTATTTTTATAATTAAATTACTTTAATCATTTTCTATAATGGTATTCTGATTTTTTTCTGAATAGTTAACATAGCAACAGACAGAGGTATAAGGGGAAAATATTATTTTCTCCATTTAAGATGTGCTATGGTAAAGATAAAACAGGTGGTTATGTGGCTGAACATTTTCAGCAATGAACTTTAAATGCTCTTACAAACATGTAGTTTTTTTTTTTTTACATACAGGCCAATGAAGGCTGATAAGTTGTTACTGGTATTCAAACTATGTGATAAAAAAAATTAGAAACATGAAAAAGAGGTTTGGATCATACATTACTCAAAGTGTTGTCATTTAATTTATTTACCACAGTGTGTTTAGGCATAAAATCTCATTGATCTATATGTCAATACAAAAGGCATGCTTTTTGATTAAAAAATAATTTCCTGAAACAATTGAAAAAAGCAATATGTGAAAGGGATTAAGAAAATTGTCAGTTATAATAATAGTCACGGGGTGTAAAGTACAGGATAGGGAATATGGTCAATAATCTATATATATAAAAAGCCAGTAACCATAACACCTGAAATGACTGAACGACTGGTCATACACTGCCCACCAGGGGGTAGGTGCTCAATGGAGGAGCTGCCACCTAGTGATCAGTGCGCTCTCACAGTGGGAGAGCCACTCAACCCAAAAGCTGGGTCCACAAGTCTCTCCCGCTTCTGGCAGGCACAATCTCCAGCAAACAGACTGCATTCCCAAAGCTCAGGTGCTGGGACTATAGCCATAATGACTAAGGGCCAGCTGCCCCTAGCCCCTGGAACTCTCCTGTTGGAGCCTGTTGCTGCACTGCACTCCTTACCTATTGCCCTCTGGGTCTCTGGATGCAGGCTCAGGAAAAACCTACAAAGGCGCTTCATGCACATACTGCTTGGGCCAGCACCTGTCTTGAGAGCAGACACTGGTGAAGTCCTGCCCAATGACTAATATCCACATATGTTCCCCAGCGAGCCCTTCGCAACTTCCACCTACCACCCAGCTCCAGCCCCATCTTCCAGAAAGTTCTGTGATCTGGCACCAAATACATGCTCCTGGATCCCTGCAGAGCACTGGTCAGCTCTGGTGGGTGGAGGTGCACCAGCAGGCGCTGGCCTGACCTGTTTGGTTCAGGCAGCCCCACACTTGGGCCAGGAGTTGTGTGGAAAAATCACCCCTATACTCTGCTGGTATAATCTACTGTGAACAAATGTATCATGGAATATTTGTGCCATGACTGGGACGACCTTGATACTGACACAAGTCCCTTGGAACTCCCCCTGAGGCATCAGTGCCATCTTTCACCCCTTAGCTATTATGGTGTTCCTATGGATGTGGAACTGAAATATTAAGAAGTGCCTTACCTGGGACTGTGATCTACCACTCCCTCCTTCCTTGCCTACCTCTCTCAGCTGCCATCCCACCCTTCCTGAGCCTGGCCTGAATCTGGGCTCCCTCCAGGCTCCAATGTTCTCCACAGATCCCTGTTGGCACCTGTGGGCAGGGAGGCCCATGGATGGCAGCTCCTGTGGATGGATACCTACCCCTGTAGTACTGGTACCCGCCCTTGCGATGCCCATAGTTCAACCAGAGCTTGTCACAAGGCACATACCCCATAAGCTTACAGGTACAATCGCTGGGTAACAAATGAAGTGCCAACACCATTTGTTGAAGAGACTATCTTGACTACATTGTATATTCATGCCTCCTTTGTCAAATATTAATTGAGCATAGTGGTTTGGGTCAATATCCGTATTCTCTGTTATATTCCTTTGGTCTATGTCTTTTCTTGTGCCAGTATAAGGCTGTTTTGAGAAGAGTGGCTGTGTAGTACAGCATGAAATCTGGTATTGAGATCAAACCTATTTTGTTCTTCTTTCTCAGGATTGCTGTGGCTATTCAGGGTCTTTTTAAATTCCTGATTAATTTTTCGAGAGTTCTTCCTAGGTATGTTAAATATGCCATTGGTATTTTAATGAGGAGTGCATTGAATCTATATATTGCTTTGGGTAGTATGGACATTTTAATAATATTGATTCTACCAAATCAAGAACATGGTATGTTCTTCCATCTGTTTATGTCTTCCTCTATCTCTTTTCTCAGTGTTTTGTAGTTTTCTACAAATAGGTCTTTTAACTCCTTAGTTAAGTTTATTCCTAGGTATCTTAATTTTTTTTTTTTGGTGAAATAGTAAGTGGGATTGCTTTTTTAGTCTTTCTTTCTGTAATTCACTATTGGTGTATAGAAATGCCGTAGATTTCTGGGCAATATTTTTTCTCCTGCTACATTGCCATATTCATTTATTAAGTGTATTAATTTTTTCATGGAGTCTTTCAGGTTTTTTATGTACAATACCATGTCATCTGCTAATAAGGACAGCTTTACTTCTTCTTTTCCAATTTGAATGTCATTTATTTCTTCTTGTCTAATTGCAATGACTAATACTTCTAGTACTGTGTTGAACATGGGTGGTGAGAGTGGGCATCCTTGTCTTGTTCTTGTTCTTAGGGGAAATGGTTTTAGTTTTTGCCCATTGAGTATGATGTTGGCTGTGGGTTTATTATGTGTGGCGTTTATTATGTTCAGGTATGATCCTTCAATTCCCACCTTGTTGAAAGTTTTATCAAGAAAGGGTGTTGGATTTTGTCAAATGCTTTTTCTGCATCAATTGATATGCGTATGTAATTTTTATCTCTCAATTTGTTTATGTGATGTATCAGGTTTATTGCATTTCTGGGATAAATCCTACTTGGTAATATTGTAAAATCTTTCTGATATACTGCTGGATTAATTTTGTTAGAATTTTGTTTAGGATTTTGGCATCCGTGTTCATGAGAGATTTGGACCTTTAATTCTCTTTCATTCTGTTGTCTTTATTTGGTTTTAGTATTAGGGTGAAGCTGGATTTATATAATGAGTTTGGAAGTGTTTCTTCCTCTTAAATTTTTAGAATAACCTGAGGAAGATAGATTTTAGTTCTTCCTTGCATGTTTGGTAAAATAACCCTGTGAAGCCGTCTGACCCCAGGCTTTTGTTTGGTGGAAGCTTTTTGATGACTGCTTCAATTTCTTCCATAGTTATTGGCCTACTGAGGTATTTAGTTTCTTCCTGATTGATTTTTGGAAGGTTATATTTTTCTAGGAATATATCCATTTCCTCCAGGTTGTCTGGTTTGTTGGAATGGAGTTTTCATAGTATTTTTTTTAAAACCTTTGTATTTTGGTGGGGTCTGTTGTTATTTCACCTCTTTCATTTCTGATTTTGTTTATTTGGGTCCTCTGATTCTTGGTGATCCTAGCTAAAGGTTCATAAGTATTGATTATCCTTTCAATAAAAAAGGTTTTGTTTTTGTTGATGTTTTGTATTGTGTTTTGGTCTCAATGTCATTTTTCTCCACTCTGATCTTTATTATTTCCTTTCTTCTGCTTACACTGTGCTTTTCTTGTTGCTATCTTTCTAACTGTTTGAGTTGTAGAGTTAGGTAATTTATTACCTTTGTTTCTTCTTTTTTTCAGTAGGCTTGTAGAGCTATGAATTTCCCTCTCAAGACTGCTCTTGCTGTGTTCCAAGATTTTGGATCATTGTGTGTTCACTGTAATTTGTTGCCATGATTTTTTTATTTCTTATTTGATCTCTCTGTTAAACCAGTTATTGTTTAATAGCATAAAATTTAGTCTCCATATGTTTCATTTTTTTTTATTTTTTTATTGCAGTTGATTTCCAGTTTTATGCCAATGTGTTTTGAGAAGGTACTTGATATAATTTCTATCTTCTTGAATTTGAAGATTCTTGTATTAACATTTAAAGTTATTATTGAGAAAGGAAAATGGTGGTGGAATAGATGGACGTGTCCAGAGACTTGTCCCAGAACGAACAGAAAGAATGGCTGAGGGTCGCATGGGGAGTGCTTGTTGGCTAGTTGGGGGACAGCTTTACTCCAGGAGAAGGTGGGGTGTTGCTAGATGGGCCTCCCCTGATTAAGCAGCCCCTGGTGCTGCTGGGTTCTCTGGCAAAGTCACCAGCTCGGAAGTGGACCACACCATCTTGAAGGAGAAAAGCCTGAAAATCTACAGCTGCATCACCCATGAAACATCTGAGAACCCCAGAACACCGGTACCCAATTAGCGCAAACACGTGTATTCAGAGGAGCTCTGCACTCCACCATGGAAAGGTCAGATTTCTCCTGGAATAAGGTTATATCTCTGCTACCTGCAGGGGAGAGAAATGCACAAGCAGAGGGAGCTAAAGGAATTGGGTAAGTGTGCGCCTGAAAGAAATTCATGGCTGTTGGGGCTGGCGTGATCCATGAATGTGGAAGGGAGTCCTCAGATCTGATACCAGAAGAGATCCCTAGAAAGCAACCCATTTATATATGGATGAAAAAGTACAACCCAGAATTTTGGGGAGTGTGTGGGCTTCTTAAACCCAAGGGAAAAAATGGGAGTTCACACACTTGTGTTTTTCCCTCTCCAAATCCTTGCTTCTGATTACTAAGCCCAGAGCATAGGATCACCTAGTGGGGGAAAATCTGGGAGACTACAGGGGAAATTTATTGTTGTTGTTTTTCTGGAACCTACAGATCAGACTAAGAAGTTACCCATAGAGAGCCAGCTCTGGGACAACCCAATCCCACAAATAGGTATTGAGTGTCACAGAGGTAGCAGGATATTAGTTCAGGCTAGAGAGGACCGATAGACTCGGAGGTCAATGCAGAAACACTGCCACCCGGAGACTGAATCATAAATTGACTCTTGTGTAACACAAACTAAAGAATCAGTTCTATTACTACTACTATTTTACCTTCGAGTGTCATTTTATTTTCTCTTTATTCTATTTTAGGATTAGTGTTCTATGGTCAATTTTCATCTTTCTTTAGCATGTTTTTACTCTATCTGAAATCCACCTTTATGCCATCACACCCTTGTTAACCTTTCCCCATTTGGTTCCTGTTTCTCTTACCCTTTTCCTGCTTTAGATTTTCCTTATTCTTTCTTACTACCCACTGTTAAAATTTCACCCAACTTATATATCTAATCTACAAACCCCTGCACCAAGTCAAAACACACCTCACTCTTCGCTGTCTTCACTATCCTAAATTGTTTTTCTCTCTGTCCTTTTGTTCTTGTTTGCTTGACTGTTAAATATATAGATCTTTTATGCTTGTTTGTGAGATTGTGTTGCTTATTCTTTTCTTTCTGCTTGCTTTGAGATTTTTTGTTTGCTTTGTTTTTATTTGTTATTTGCTTCTGTTCTCCCTCACCTCATTTGATATTGGTTGTTGTTTGTAGTTTGTATTAATCTCCAGGTACCTGTTGCTGGCATTTGTTGGCATTAGTGGTTCTTCCATTGGAGTTTACACCATATATATATCTCCCCTTTTCTTTCTTATTCTCTTTCTTTTCTCATTACATTCCTTTTTACCTTTCTCCCAATTTTATTTTGGCATTCCTTTCTTTTTTGAGTGTTTCTTTCTCTCTGCTTTCTCAACTATCCCCTAATTTGCCTTTCTCTGGTGATCACCTTTATTTGGGGTTATCAGTATTGTGAATACATTACTGTTAAGTGCCAGGTGCATTGCAACTGGTTGTATTGTATTTTGTGCCTTGATATTAAAGCAGGAGAGGGAGAACTACATAACCAGAAACCAGAGAAGAGAGACTAGTGGGAGACAAAGGAACAGCCTGTATATGAAAGAAAACCAACCCTTACCATGAAAAAGAAGTAAACAAAATGGAGGCAAACAACATTTCAGAGAAATAATTCAGAGAAATGGTCATAAAGTGGCTGAAAAGAATGGAAGACAAAATTGACAATATGAGTAAGAACCAAGAGGAAATGAAGAAAAGCCAAGAAGAAATGAAAAGTGACACGGCTGAAGTAAAGAACTCAATATAAAGCATCAAGAGAAGACTAGAAAAAGCAGATGACCACATAAGTGAGCTAGAAGACAAGGTAGGAAAAATACCCCAGTAGAACAGCTTCTAGAAAAAAAAATCAGGAGGGCAGCCTAAGGGAACTTTTGGACAACATGAAAGGAATCAACATCTGCATAATAGGGTTTCAAGAAGGAGAGGAAACTGAGCAAGGAAGAGAAAACCTGTTTGAAGAAATGACAGAAAACTTCCCTGATAAAGGAAAGAAGAAACCTGCACAAATCCAAAAGCACACAGAATTACAAGCAAAATGAACCCCTAAAGACCAATGCCAAGGCACATTATAATTAAATAGGCAAACACAAATAACAAAGTAAGAACGTTAAAAGCAGGAGAGAGAGACAGAAAGTCACTTATAGGGGAACCCCCATCAGACTAGTGATAGTTTTTTCAACAGAAACTCATCAGAACAGAAGAGAATGGAATGAAATATTTAAAGTCATGCAAAGGAAGGGGATGAATAGAAGAACATTGTACCCAGGAAGGCTATAAATCAAAGCAAAGGGTGAAATCAGGAGTCTCACAGAAAAAAAAAGGACTAAGGGAATTAATTATCACCAAGCTCACAATGCAAGAAATCCTGAGAGTTTAGACTAAAATGAAATAGGAAGCAAAGAAGAAACAAAGGGGTAAAGAATAAAAATGGTGACAAATAAGTACATATCAATAATAACTTTAAATGTAAATGGATTAAATCCTCCACTCAAGAGAGAGAACCAAGATGGTGGCATTGGTAAACACCTATCATTTTGCCTCGCACAACAATTCAAAAACTACAATATAACAACAACAAAAAAAAAACATCACCCAGAATCACCAGAAAGCTGGCTGAGTGAAAACTCCACAAATAAAAGTAAAGGTGGGACACTGAGACTCAGAAGATCAGCAGGAGTGCAGCCTTGAAGACGGAAACAGGTTAGGAGCCTTCCTGGAAGCATGCACAGGTTGTAGGGATGGAGCAGCAACCCCAGCTGGATTTCTCCAACAGGGAGGGCGGAGACGTCCCACTACACGGATTCCCCAGCGCCAGGCGAGGTCCGAGATCCTGGGTACATGGAGACGTCCCACTGCACAGATTCCCCAGTGCCAGGCGAGGTCTGAGGTCCGGGGGATGCACCCTGGAAGCCAGGTGCGGCAGAGGTCTCCTAGTCTGCAGAGAAACCCGGTCACTTAGAAAAGAAGTTTGCAGGCAAGTAAACTGTGTGACAGCACAGACGCACGACTTGCTCCCTGAAAATTTGTCTCCTGGTCCTGGAAAAAACCTATTTTACAACCCTGGGTGAGACTTTGGGTGTGCAGACTCATTTGCAGAGAGGCAGAGCTATCTGGCAAGGGGAAGAGACTAGTGGCTTTCTCTTGGAGGTGCCTGCAGCCATCCCCATCCAACAGAGACCCGTGTGCACGAGCGCCGCATAGGACATAGCTGACACTGAGGCTACCTGCTCAGCTCAGAGACTCCACCCATCCAACCTGAATACAGTTTCCCTGCACAGCCAATTGGCCTGGAGGTCAAACCCTCCTAGGGCTAACAACAACAAGCTGGGTTTAAATTCAAAAATACTGTACAACCCATAAAAGATTGCAGTAAGAGTACCAACCTCAAGTGACTGGGGAGGCTGTGCCACTGACCCTTAGATGACATCTACCACATAAAGCAGCCACCATGCAGAGACATGGAAAGAAATCAGGTGTGAAAGAAATGGAGGAAAAAAGACGACTAGACAAAGAGTTCAAAACCACGGTTATAAGGCTTTTCAAGAGGCTCCTAGAAAAGGCCGGTGAACTTAATGAGAACTACGAAGAAATAAACAAGACCAACCAGGAAATGAATGAGATTTACAAGGAAATGAATGAGACCCTCAAGGAAATGAACAAGACCTCTGAGAATATGAATGAGACCCTCACGGATATGAAAAAGGACCAACTAGAAATCAAGCATACACAGACTGAATTAAAAATATTACACAACATCATAAAAGCAGTCCAGAGGGCCACAAGAACCAAGTCAAAGATTTGAAATACAAAGAAGCAAAATCCACTCGGCTCGAAAAACAAGAAACAAAAACAATTCAGATAATTGAAGATAGCGTAAGGGGCCTCTGGGACAACCTCAAGCATGCCAACATCCGAATTATGGGGGTGCCAGAAAAAGAGAGAGAGCAAGTTAATGAAAACCTACTTGAAGAAATAGTGACTGAAAACTTTCCCCACCTGGTGAAAGAAACTGACTTAAAAGCCCAAGAAGCACACAGAACCCCAAAATATAGGAATCTAAAGAGGACCACACCAAGACATATCATAATTAAAATGCCAAGAGCAAAAGATAACGGGAGAATATTAAAAGCAGCAAGAGAAAAACAGTTGGTTACCTACAGGGGAGCACCCATACGATTGTCAGCAGATTTCTCAACAGAAACGATGCAGGCCAGACGCGAGTGGCAAGAAATATTCAAAATAATGAATAGCAAGAATCTACAACCAAGATTACTCTATCCAGCAAAGCTATCATTCAGAATTGAAGATCAGATAAAGTGCTTCGCAGATAAGAAAAAGCTAAAGGAGTTCATCACCACCAAACCAATATTATATGAAATGCTGAAAGATATTCTTTAAGAAGAGGAAGAAGAAAAAGGTAAAAATATAAATTATGAACAACAAATACACATCTATCAACAAATGAACATAAACAATCAAATGAATTGATAGGCTGATGAACAGGATAAACTGGTGAATATAACAGAAACATGGACATAGAGAGGGAATGGATTGACAATTCTTGGGGAGAAAAGGGTTGTGGGAAGTACAGCAAGAGACTGGACAAAAATCTTGCAACAATGGGAGAGGACAGTGGGGAGGGGGAGGTGAGTTTGGAGGTTGGGATAGGTACAATGTGGAGGGGAGCTACAGAGAGATAAAAAAGGGGAACAATGTAATTAATAAACTGAACAATAAAGATAAAAATAAATAAATCCTCTACTCAGAAGACATAGGGTAACTGACTGAATAAGGTAACACGACCCATACATCTCCTGTCTACAAGTATCCCACATCCAAGAAAATGATGCAGAAAGACTAAGAGTGAAAGGATGGAAAAATTGAGGGCAGGGGCGAGCGAATGGAAATAGTAAAAAAAACTGGGGTAGCTATTTTTATATCCGAGAAGTTAGATCTCAAAATGAAAGGCATAACAAGAGATAAGTAAGGCCACTCCATAATACTAAAGGGAGCAATCCAACAAGAAGAAATAACTCTGATATACATATACATGTCCAATACAGGAGCAACGAAATACATAAAAATACTCCTGGTGGATATCAAGGGAGAGATTGACAGCAATATAATCATAGTAGGAGACTTTAATACCCCAATATAACTATTAGACAAATCCTCTAAACCAAAAATGAGCAAAGAAACATCAATAATAATGACTCACTAGACCAGATGGAATTGATTGACATCTTCAGATCATTTCACCCCAAAGCCACAGAATATACACTCTTTTCAAGTGCCCATGGTTCATTTTCAAAGATAGAGCACATGTTAAGTCATAGGCAAAGTCTCTCCAAATTCAAGAAGATAGAAATCATATCAAGCATATTCTCAGATCACAGAGACGTAAAGCTGGAAATCAACCACAATAAAAGCAATCCAAAGGAATCAAACACAGGGAGACTAAACAGCATGCTATTATACAATGACTGGGTTACTAGAGAGATCAAGGAAGAAATAAAAAAAAAACCTCATGGCGAAAATGTCAATTAAAACACAACAATCGAAAATCTATGTGGCACAGTGAAAGCAGATTTGAGAGGGAAGTTCATAGCTCTACAATCCTACTGCAAAAAAATAAGAAACAGTGGCAATAAATTATCTAACCCAGCAACTCAAAGAGTTAGAAAGAGAGCAACAAGAAACGCCCAGTGTAAGCAGAAGGAAGGCTATAGTAAAGACTAGAGCAGAGATAAATGACATAGAGACCAAAGAAACAATACAAATATCAACAAAACCAAGAGCTGGGTCTTTGAAATGATAAACAAGATTGATGAACCTCTAGCCAGAGTCACCAAGAAGCAAAGAGGGAAGACCTTAATAAATAAAATAAGAAATGAAAGCGGAGAAATAACAACAGGCCCCACAGAAATACAAAGGATTGTTAAAAAAAATACTATGAACAATTCTACTCCAACAAACTGGACAACCTTGAGGAAATGGATATATTCCTTGAAAAATATAACTTTCCAAAAATTGATAAGGAGGAACCTAATCAGCTCAATAGTCCAATAACCATGGAAGAAATTGAACCAGTCGTCAAAAAGCTTCCAGCAAACAAAAGCCCAGGGCCAGACGGCTTCACAGGGGAGTTTTACCAAACATTCAAGGAAGAAATAAAACCTATATTCCTCAGACTATTCCAGAAAATTCAAGAAGAATTCTTCAATTCTTTCTATGAAGCCAGCATCACCCTAATACCAAAACCAGATAATATCAACACAATGAAAGAGAATTACAGGCCAATATCCCTCATGAACATAGATGCCAAAATCCTCAACAAAATTCTAACAAATCGGATCCAGCAGTACATCAGAAAGATCATGCACCATGATCAAGTAGGATTTATCCCAGGAATGCAAGGATGGTACAATATATGCAAATCAATAAAAGTGACACATCACATAAACAAATGAGAGATAAAAATCACATAGTCATATCAATTGATGCATAAAAAGCATTTGACAAAATCCAACACACTTTCTTGATAAAAACTCTCAACAAGGTGTGAATAGAAAGATTATACCTGAACATAATAAGCGCCTTACATAATAAATCCACAGCCAACATCATACTCAGTGGGTACAAACTAAAATCATTTCCCCTAAGAACAGGAACAATACAGTTATGCCCACTATCATCCCTCCTATTCATCATAGTACTGGAAGTATTAGCCATTCTAATGGTAGTAATGGGGAAAAAGAACAACAAGAAGAAATAGAATGCATCCCAATTGGAAAAGAAGAAATAAAGCTGTCCTTATTTGCAGATGACATGATTTGTACATAGAAACCCAAAAGACTCCATAAAAAAAAACTATTTGACTTAATAAATGAGTTCAGCAATGTGGCAGGATACAAAATTAACAACAATAAATATATGGCATTTCTATACACCAATAGTGAACTTAAAGAGAGACTAAAAAAGTAATCCAATTTACCATTGCAACAAAAAATTTAAGATACTTAGGAATAAACTTAACTTAGGAGGTAAAATACCTATTTGAAAAAAACTACAGGACATTAAAAAAAGAGATAGAGGAAGATGTAAACAGTTAGACAAACATACCATGTTGGTGGATTAGAAGAATCAACATCATTAAAATGTCCATAGAACCCAAAGCAATCTATAAATTTAATATACACCCCTTTAAAATGCCATCAGCATATTTCACAGACTAGAAAGAACTCTCCAAAAATTCATCAGGAATAAAAAAAAATGACCCTGAATAGCTACAGCAATCCTCAGAAAAAAAGATCAAAGTAGGTGGGATCTCAATACCAGATTTTAAGCTGTACTACAAAGCCACTCTTCTCAAAACAGCCTTGTACTGGCACAAGAACAGACATTTAGACCAATGGAATAGAATGGAGAATCCAGATATTGACCCAAATAACTATGCTCAATTAATATTTGACAGAGGAGGCATGAACATACAATGGAGTCAAGACAGTCTCTTTAATAAATGGTGTTTGGAAAATTGGATAGACACATGCAAAAAAAAAAATGAAACTAGACCACCAACTTACACCATACACAAAAATAAACTCAAAATGGATATTGGACTTACACATAAGATGGGAAACCATAAAAATATTAGAGGAATCCACAGACAGAGAAATCTCAGGCATATGCCAAAAGAAGTTCTTCACTGTTACTGCTCCTAGGGCAATGGAAGCCACAGAGAAAATAATCAAATTGGACTACATGAAAATAAAAATCTTTTTCACAGCAAAAGAAACCATCAACAAAACAACAATAAAACTCACTGTAAGGGAGAAGATATTTGCAAATGTTATAACTGATAAAGGTTTAATCTCCAGCATCTACAGTCAACTTATACAACTTGATAAAAGGAAGACAAATGATCCAATAATAAATGACAACAGACCTAAAGAGAATATTTTCGAAAGAAGACTAAAGGAAGGCCAAGAGACATATGAAAACATGCTCAAAGTCACTAATGATCTGAGAGATGCAAGTCAAAATGAGAATGCTATACCATCTCATACCTGTCAGAATGGCTTTCATCAATAAATTAACAAATGACAAGTGTTGGCAAGGAATCAGAGAAAAAGGAACCCTCGTGCACTGCTGGTGGGAATGCCTACTGGTGCAGCCACTGTGGAAAACAGTACAGGCTTTCCTCAAAAAAAAAAAAAATGGAGCTCCCATTTGATCCAGTGATCCCACTTCTAGGAATATATCCCCCAAAAGTAGAAACATGAATCAGAAAGGATATATGCACTCCTATGTTCATAGCAGCACAATTCACCATAGCTAAGATTTGGAAACAGCCTAAGTGCCCATCAGCAGATGAGTGGATTAAAAAACGGTGTTAAATCTACACAATGGAATGCTATGCTGTGGTAAAAAAGAAGGAGCTACTTCCATTTGCAACAACATGGATGGAGCTGGAGAGCATTATAATAAGTGAAATGAGCCAGGCAGAGAAAGATAAATATCGCATGATCTCATCCATTTGTGGAATATAATGAACGGCATAGACTAATGAACTAGAACAGATCCAGAGACTGAGAAACATCCATCAGAACGTCAAATTGGGGGTTGGTGGGAGTAAAGGGGAGATATCAACAGAGGGACTTGTGTGCAAGCATATGAGCCTAATCAATGGACACAGACAACAGGGGGGTGGGGCATAATTGGGGGTTAGGGGGTTATGTGGGATTAAGGACACATATGTAAAAAATAAAAAGAAAAAAATTAGGAAAAGAAAAGAAAATATTAAACCTAATCCATACTAGTGGTCACCATAACATTAAGAGAAACGATTGTAACTGAAAGTCAATATATTTGTCCTCTTGAACTAAGGTAAGTAAATTGTGTTTTTACCTCCATGACAAAGTTTATGTAATGTTCCAAGAAAAAAATAACAGCCAGTTTGAAATTGAATTGACATGGCCTAGAACAAAGAATAACCTTACATGATATTATTCTACAATGTCATAATTTTTGATATTTTACAATGGCATATTTTATGAGTATCTCAAAGAAAATATCAAACTAATTATTTGAATGTTTGGCAGCAATTAAAAAAAAAAGGACAGGGAAGGAATTAATCCCTTTCAGAAGGAATTAAGTCACTGGGAAGGCACTTGAGCATTCTATATTTGCCTCTCTTGCCCGCCCTTTTTGCTAGGAGGTACCCTCTTCTCACAATCCAATTGCACACAGCTGTTGCCTGAGCTTTCAGTTCCAGCTGAGGTTGAAGCCTTTGGGTGGCTGGCACCATGGATCTGTCTCTCACCCAATGATGTGAGCTATGCGCCCCCCCCCCCCGGGAGGAGCGACCGGAGTCCCCTGAGCTACGTGATCAATACTGGGACCCCGTTAGCAGCCGAGGGAATCCCACGGAAAGTGCTGGGCATGGAGCCACAGGGGCATAGACTACCAAGGAGATAGAACTGACCCTCATATTGCCCTGCTTGGCCCCAGAGGATGGCTGGGTAGCCAGAGATGAGTAAGATTCCTCAGGGAAGAAACAAGCTAAGGCAGATGCAGTTGCAGAGGGGCCATCAGGTGAGAACATGTGGGTCAACAGAGGTGGGGCACAGACCCTAATCCCACTACCCTTGCAGGGGTCTGAACTCTCACCCCTTCTGAGGTAGGTCTCCTGCCCCCATGGCTCCTTCACTTCCCATGCCCACCTCAGATCTGGACCCAGGTTACAGACAGAGCCTTGGCCTGCAGCAGCTTACCTATATCTAAATCTATCCTAGCACCAGAAATGCTCAGTGCCTACTCAAGAATATAAATAATCCTTTCCACTAATTTTTACAGGGTAAACTAAGATTATTGTTTGAGTATTAAATTTGACAGTAAAATAGTAAACAAGTTTTCAAATTTAAATTGGCTAATTGAAATAAGTGAATACTCAAGAAAACTTGTACTGGACAAAAAGCTGTTTTTAAAATATTAACTAAAATTTCTATTGTTAGTTCATCTTATTGTAAAAGTGTTTAACATGCAATGAACCTAAAGCAGTGATATTTTTGTGCAAAATTAAAATTTAAAATTACCAAGACTGCCCTATAAAATTTCCAAAAGCCTCAAAAAAGGGGGGATATCAGAGTGATATCATGTAAGTAAAAATATCCTGTAAGTAAATTACATCGAAAAAAATTTACTTCAATAAATTAATTTCCAGTTATAATGCTAACAGCAATACACACTTGAAAAACAAAAACAAAAACAAACACATGGTGTTAAAATAAGCCAAAGGAAAATCATTTGGGCAAAAATAAAAAGGATCCCAAGTTAAATTTACAGAAAAGACTAGGGGCCTAGTGCACAAAATTCGTGCACTGGGGGTGGGTGGTCCCTCAACCCAACATGCCCCCTCTCACATGCTGGGAGCCCTCAGGGGATGTCCAACTGATGGCTCACCCTCAGCCTGCCCAGCCATCGCCCTGCTCAGCTCAGCCCCTGCTGCCTGTGACCACCCGGCCCCAGGGGCTGGGCACTTGCTGCCACTTCCACTCACAGCACCCAGGGGCCAGGTGCTCCCTGCCACTGCTGCCACCACTGCTGCTGCCGCCACTTCCCCTCACAGCACCCGGGGGCTGGGCACTTGCTGCCACTGCCGTTTCATCTCCACCCCCAGGGCTCAGTGCTCATGCCACTTGGCCCTGCCCCCACTCCTGATTGGCTGGTAGCATAGCCAATCAAGAGCTAAGGTACGATCACATTTGCATGTTTCTCTTTTATTTTATAGGATTCCTTTATTAACTTTTGGTTGAGAAAATGTTTGTATACTTTTAGAAAACAACTCCAACACCATATGGATTTCTGAAACAGAGAGGAATTGACAGGTCTGCTCAAACCATGAAGACAAGAGGAAAAAGTCCAGAGATGGAAGATGTTGATGACACCTTGCTATGCTAGTAGTAAGCAGCTGTGTGTCGCTGCAGGTTACCCAGGGCCAAACCAGAGAGGGTGGAACCTGCATTGCCACCATTTGTCCACCATCCAGATATCATTGCTGACATGTACACATAAGAAACTATTTGACATTGAAACTGGGACTGAGAACTATTGGACCTGGAAATTGAGACTCAAGCATTTTTTTGTTCTTATATCTTTATTTCTAGTCTGCAGATGCAATACTTTTTAAAGGAAAGGAATGGGGGAAAATATTGAGAGGCAAGGAAGCATTGAACAGACTGTCAAACTACAGTGGGAAGGCAGAGGAACTTGGGGGGCGGGGGCTGTAAGAGATCAACCGAATTACTTGTATGAATACATATAAGCATAACCAATGAATACAAGACACTGGGATGGGGCATGTGAGGGTATGAGCTAGAGGGTAGAGGATGCTGGGCGTAGGTCAATGTGGGAAAAAAGGAAACATATGTACTACTATTTGCAATACTTAAAACAATAAAAATAATTAAAAATAAAGTTATTATTGATAGGTGCTTATGTGTTGCCATTTTTTCTTTACCCCTGTGTTTCTTCTTTGTTTTATATTTCTTTTTTCTTTTCTTTTCTTTTTTTTTTTTTACACAAGACCCTGTAGCATTTCTTGTATTGCTGGATTGGTAGTAATAAATTCCCTTAGTCCTTTTTTGTCTGTGAAGCTCCTGATTTCATCTTCAGTTTTGATTGATAGCCTTGCTGGTCCTGTATTCTTGGATTCAGACCCTTGTTTTGCATGACTTTGTATATTTCATTCCATTCCCTTCTGTTCTGATGAGTTTCTGTTGAGAAATCATCACTATTATCATATGGGTTCATTTGTAGGTAACTTTCTGACTATCCCTGGCCATTTTTAAGATTCTTACTTTGTCGTTGGTGTTTGCCAATTTAATTATAATGTGCCTTGGTGTTGGTATTTTTGGGTTCATTTTGCTTGGGACTCTGACCTTCTTGTATTTGTGTGGGTTTCTTCTTTTCTATATCTGGTGGGAAGTTTTCTGTTATTATTTCTTCAAACAGGTTTTCTATTCCTTGCTCAGTTTCCTTTACTTCTTGAACTCATATTATGTGGATATTGTATTGTTTTGTGTTTTCCCAAAGTTCCTTTAGGCTCTCCTCCTGCATTTCAATTTTTTTTCTAGAAGCTGATCTACATGGGTATTTTTTCCTACCTTGTCTTCTAGCTCACTGATGTGGTCCTCTGCTTCTTCTAGTCTACTCTTGATGCTTTCTATTGAGTTATTTACCACAGGGATGTCAGTTTTCATTTCTTCTTGGCTCTTCTTCATTTCCTCTTGCTTTTTACACATATTATCAAATTTGTCTTCCATTCTTTTCAACCACCTCATGAACATTTCTCTGAATTCTTTCTCTGACATGTTGCATGCCTCCATTTTCTTTTGAGTATCACCTCTCCTGGTGTTGCCTTCTTTTCTTTTATATGCAGGCTTTTTTTTTGTCTCCCCATGATCTCTCTTCTCTGTGTGTCTGGTTATGTAGTTCTCTCTCTCTCTTGCATTAATTTAAAGGCACAAAATACAACACACCAGGTACAATGCACAAGACACTGAACAGAAGGGTATTCACGATATCGATAACCCCAAATAAAGGTGACCACCAGAGAAAGGCAAATTAGGGGATAGGAGAAAATGAATAAGAGAAAAAAAGAAAGAGAGAAAGGACTGCAAAAATGAAATGGGAAAAGAAAAAATATAAGAGGTTAAAGAAAGAGAATGCAAAAGAAGATGGGGACACACTATATATATGGGGAGAAAACTCTAATAGAACAGCAACTAATTTCAAAAAACGTCAGCAAGAAGTACCTGGAGATGAATACAAACTACAAACAACAATTGATATTAAGCGAGGTGAGGGAAAAGAGAAGCCAAAAAACAAATAAAAACAAAACAAGCAAACAAAAAGAATATGCTAAACAATTCAAAATAAGCATAAAAATTGATAAAATCAACAATTAAGCAAACAACAGCAAAAGGACAGAGAGAAAAACAATTTTTTAGATAGTGAAGACAGAGCAGAGAGAGGTGTGTATAGACTTGGAACAGGGGATTGAAAATTAGATATATAGGTAGGGTACCATTTTAACTGGGGTAAAAAGAATGAACAGGGAAAATCTAAAGCAGGAAAAGGGTAAGAGAAATAGAACAACAAAAGGGGAAAATTTAGGAAGTATGTGGTGGCATAAAGGTAAAATTGAGATAGAATTAAATGATGCTAAAGCTAAGATTAAAATAGAATATAGAACACTAATTTTAAAGTAAAATAAAGAAAAAATAAAATACTTTTTTTAAAAAAGGTAAAATAGTAGCAGTAATAAAACTGATTGAAAATAAAAATGTAATAATTAAAAAGGTAAAATTAAGTGAGGAAAAAAATAAAAAAATAGTTTCTTAAGTAATAGATGAAAAAAATAAAAATAAAAATGTGCAGTAGTGAAGGTCATTCACTTCCTCTACTGTTTGTCATGCCTGTTTCCTAATCAGGACAGTATTGCAGTTCCCTGTGTTCCACTGCTCCTCAATGTTGTAAGCCAGTCCTGATTTTTAAGCAGGCAGTGTGTCTTAATTTCTTATATTCCTTTATTTGTGTATACACAAGAGACAGTTTGTGATTCAACCTCTGGTTGGCAGTGTTTCTGGATTGACCTCTGGGTCTTTAGGTCTTTTCTAACCTGTGCTTAGGTCCTGCTTTCCCTGTGGCATTCAATACAGGTTTGTGGGAATAGGTTGCCCCAGAGCTGGTTCTCTGATGGTTATTCCCTGCTCTGATCCCTAGCTTCCAGAAAAAAACATCTTTCCCCTGTAGTCTCTTAGGGTATCCCCAATGGGTGATCCTATGTATTGTTCTTAGTAATCAGAATCAAGGATTTAAATAGGAAAAAGAAAAAAAAACATACAAACAAAAAAACAGAGCCAGCATAAATGTGGGAACTCCAGGGCTGCACAAGTCTGTGTAGTCTTTTTTTCTCCCGTGGGTCCAAGCTTTTAAATTGTTTAGGCTGTCCTTTTGTATCAGATCAAAATGATTTGCTTTTTAGAGTTCCTTTCTGGTAGCAGTTTCTGAGTACTCCCTTCCACATTCACAGATCATGCCTGCCCCAATGGACAGGGATTTTTCTAGGTGCAGACTTCCTCAGGTCCTCCAGCTCCCACAGTGTGTGCTTCTCTCTCCTGCTGGGAACAGAGACTTCACCTTATCCCAGGTGAAATCTGACATTTCTGCGGTAGAGCTCCTCTGAATCGGCATGTTTGCACCAATTGGGGTCCGGTATTCTGGGGTTCGCAGCTGTTTGGTAGGTGCTGTAGTTGTAGATCTCAGAGTTCAGGTAACATTCACTTTCCCCTTCAAGATGGCGTAGTCTCCGTGTCCAAGCTGGTCATTCCGGGAGGGAACCCAGCAGAGTGGGGGCTTCCGGGTCAGGGGAGTCCTGTCCAGCAGTCCCCACCCTCTCCTGGAGTATAGCTGTCCCTCAACTCGTCAACAAACACTCCCCAGGCGACCCTCAGCTGTTCTTTCTATCTGCTCCAGGACAAGGCTTGGGACACGTCTGTTTATTCCACTGCCATTTTTTCCATCCTCACAGTCCTCCAAAATAGACTTAAAAAAAAAAAAGGTTATATAACAATAGACAAAGAAGAACTCAGCAATTCTACTTCCAGATCTTTATTTGAAGAAACACAAAACACTAAGTTACCATATTATACACTTGATACAAATATTGTATGTCAAGTGTAATTGAGAAAAAAATATTTAATTTTTTAAAAAAGTTTAAATAACATTCTCTTTTAATTAGGATCAAAATAGAGATGCTCACTCTTATCATTTTATTCAACAAAGTCTATTGGTAGACCAAGTCAGAAGAAATGGACAATGAAAATAAATTAAAGGTATCAATATTTAAAAGGAAGCTGTAAACCTGTCACTATTTGCAGATGACATGATATTATACAAAGAAAACCTAAAGACCACAAAAACTTTTAAAATTAATAAATAAACTCAATAAAGTTGCAGGATGCAAAACTCAATATACAGAAATATTTTACATTTCTGTACACTTATAATGAACTATCAGATAGAAAAATTAAGAAAAAAAACTTTTACAATTGCATCAAAAAGATTAAAATACCTAAGTATACATTTAGCCAAGGAGGTAATATACCTGTACACTAGATAAAAAAGATTAAAGACACAAATAAATGAACAGATATTACATGCTCATGGATTGGAAGAATTACTATTGTTAAAATGCCCAAAGTACCCAGAGCTATATACAGATTCAATTCAATTCTTATCAAAATCCCAATGGTATTTTCCACAGAAATAGAAAAAACAATCCTATAATTGTATGGAACCACAAAATACCTAAAGCAATCTTGAGAAGAAACAAACCTGGAGGCATCCTTTTCTCTGATTCTAAACTAATATTACAATGCTATTGTAGTCAAAACAGTATGGTACTGGTATTAAAAAAATGTATAGAACAAATAAAAAAGAATCAAAAGACCAGAAATAAACCCATGCCTATATGGTCAATTTATATATGAGAAGGGAGGTAAGATTATACAATAGGAAAATAGTCTCCTCAATAAATGCTTTTGGGAAAACTGAACACCTACAAGCAAAAATAAATACATAAAAACCATATATATATAAAGTTCTTTGATTAATCTCTTCCCAGCCACCCACTCCTACTTTTTCTCTGAGATTCAAAAGTCTGTTACATGTTTCTATGTTTCTGGATCTCTTTTGTCCAGCAGCTTATTTTGCTCTTTAGATTCTACATATGAGTAAGATCAAGTTATACTTGCCTTTCTCTGACTGGCTTATTTTGCTTAGCATAATGCTATCCAGGTCCCTCCATGTTGTCTCAAAGGTACACAGATGACAGTGTGGTGAAGGACAGGGGTCAGGGGCAGGTAGAGGCTAGAAGCTGTCAATGGTTGAAACAGAGAAATCTATAGTAATTTGGAAAATAAAGATAAATTTATATACATTAAAATGTTTTTTAAATCGGACCACTGTTTTACAATATATGCTTAAAAATTAACTCAAAGTGGAATTAAGAATGTAAGTCCCAAACCATAAAACTCCTACTTAGTAAGCTCCTTAACATCAATCTTGGTCATCACTTTTGAAATTTGATACTAAAGCAAAGACAACAAAAACAAAAATAAACAAGTGAAAGTAAGTCAAACTTAAAAGCTTTAGCACAGCCCTAACCGGTTTGGCTCAGTGGATTGAGTGCTGGCCTGTGGACTAAAGGGTCACAGGTTCAATTCTGGTCAAGGGCATGTACTTTGGTTGCAGGTACATCCCCAGCGGGGGGTATGCAGGAGGCAGCTGATGGATGTTTCTCTTTTTTTTTAATTTTTTTATTGATTTTTTGCAGTATAATACTAGTACATGTTTTCCTTTCCCCCTCCCCCTTATCCTCCCCCCAGCCTCCCCCACCCCCCAGCACATATCCCCAGCTTCCCCCCCTCCCCGCCCCAGTGTCTTTCATTCATTGGTTATGTTCATATGCATGCATACAAGTCCTTCAGTTGATCTCCCCCAGCATCTGACTCCCATCCACCCAAGCCTCCCCCTGCAGCTTGACAGCCTGTTCAAGGCCATCCTGCCTCTATATCAATCACTCTCCCCTGTTTCTTTTCTTCAAAAATATCTTGCGTCTGCATACTAGAAATAAATGTATAAGAACAAAAAATGTTTCAGTCTCAGTTTCAATGTCCAACTGTTCTGAGTCCCAGTTTCAGTGTCAAATAATTCTTTATGTGTATAAGTCAGCAATGGTATCCAGATGGTGGACACATCGTGTCAATGCAAGATGCATCCTCTCTGGTTTGGTCCTGGGCTGCCTGCAGACATGCACAGCTGCCGACTGCTAGCATGGCAATGTGTTGTCAGTTTCCCCCCTCTCTGGACCATCCTCGTGACTGGAACAGATCCATCAGTTCCTCACCGTCGCAGGAACCCACATGGTCTTGGAGTTGTTCTCTGAAAACACACAAACACATTCTTGACCAAAAGTTAACAGAGGGCTCCTCTATCAAAATTGACTTGGGATTCTTTTTAATTTTTGCCTAAATGATTTTCCTTTGGCTTATTTTGACACCATGTGTGTTTTTTCATGGGTGTCCTGCAATTGTTTTTCCAAATGGAATTTACTTTACTGGAGTAAGAATTTTCTAGATGTATTTTACTTACTCGATATTTTTTCCCCCTTACATGATATTACCCCGCTGTCCCCTCCCCTTTTTTGATTAATGGGGACTTTTAGAAATTTTATATTGCAGTCTTGGTAATTTTAAATTTTAATTTTTGCACACAAATATGACTGCTTTAGGTTCTTTGTATGTTAGGCAATTTTACAGTGAGATGAACTACTAATAGATTTTTTAGTTAATGTTTTAGGAAAAGCTTTTTGTCCAGTACACTATAATTTTCTTGAGTATTCTCGTATTTCACTTGGCGAATTTAAATTAATCTGAAAACTTGATTACTATTTTCCTGTCAATTTTAATACTCAAGCAGAAATCTTAGTTTACCCTGTGAATACTACTGGAAAGGAATATTTGCAATTTTGAGTAGGTCCTGAGCATTCCTGGTAATAGACTGAATTTAGATGTAGAGCAGCTATTGCTGGCCGAGTCTCTGTCTGCCACCTGGGTCCCCGTATGAGTTGTGTGTGGGAGGCGAAGCAGCCGTGGGGGTAGGAGACCTCCCTCAGGAGGGGTGAGAATTCAAACCCTTGTAAGGTTTGTGGATGAGGGTCTGTGCCCCACCTCTGTTGACCTTTTAGTTCTCTCCTGTTGGCCCCTCTGCGACTGTGCCTGTCTTAGGTTGTTCCTTCCCTGAGGAATCTTACCTGTCTCTGGCTAACCAGCCATCCTCCGGGCCACACAGGGTGATGTGAGGTTCAGTTCTGTCTCCTTTGTAGTCTATGCCTCCCTGTGGCCTCCACGTCCAGTACATGCCTTGGGGTCCCCTCGCCTGCTGGCGGGGTCCCGGTACTGATCACATATCTCGGGGGACCCAGGTTTCTTCTCTAGAGAGGGCCCAGCTCACACCATTGGTCGAGAGACAGATCCATGGTGCCAGCTGCCCAGAGGCTTCAGCCACAGCTTGAACTGAAAACTCAGGCATCAGCAGTATGTATTTGTATAGTAAGAAGAAGGTCCCTCTTGGCAGAAAGGGCAAGAAGGGCCAATATAGAATGCTCCAGTGCCTTCCCAGTGCCTTAATTCCTTCTGAAAGGGATTAATTTCTTTCCTATCCTTTTTTAAGTTGCTGCCCAACATTCAAAGAATTAGTTTGTAAGTTTATTTGGTATAATTGTATAATATGCTGTTGTCAAATATCAAAAATTATAATGACATTGTAGAATAATATCATGTAAGGGTATTATGGTGTCATGGGAGGTTAAGCAGGGCCTAGCCTAAGGACTGGTCTCCATAGGATATGACAAGCTCTAGGCCATGTCAATTCAATGTCAGACTAGCTGCCATTTTTTATAATTTTATATAAACTTTGTCAGGGATGTAAAAACACAAATCACTTACCTCAGTTCAAGAGTTCAAGTATATTGACTTTTCCACTTACTCCCACCACCTGCCACTTACCCTGAGGTTTGACATTCTGATGGACTTTTCTCAGTCTCTGGATCCATTCTTGTTCATCAGTCTATGTCATTGATTGTATTCCTCAAATGAGTGAGATCATGTGATATATGTCTTTCTCTGCATGGCTAATTTCACTTAGCATAATGCTCTCCAAATCCATCCATGTTGTTACAAATGGTAGGAGCTCCTTCTTTTTTTCCGCGGCGTAGTATTCCTTTGTATAAATGTACCATAGTTTTTTAATCCACTCATCTGCTGATGGGCACTTCGGCTGTTTCCAAATCTTAGCTATGGTAAATTGTGCTGCTATGAACATAGAGGTACATATATCCTTTCTAATTCGCCTTTTGATGGATGTTTCTCTCTCAACAATGTTTCTAACTCTCTATCCCTCTCCCTTCCTCTCTGTAAAAAATCAATAAAATATTTTTTTTAAAGCTTCAGCACAGAAAAAAACACTATTAACAAACCTACTGAATGGAATAAAACATTTTACAATCACATATCTGATAAAGTTTAATTTCTAAAATATAGTATAAAAAACTCTTACAATTAATTGCAAAAAAACAAACAAACAAACAAACACACCACATTCTGATTTTAAAAAAATGGGCAGAGAGGCGGAATACTTTTTTTCCCCAACATGGTTAACATCACTAATTATCACAGATATTTGAATTAAAACTATCATAAATAAATGAACAAACAAGTATTGGTGAAGACATGGAGAAAAGGGGACCCTCATGCACTACTGGTGGAAATGAAGACTGGTGTAGCCACTGTGGGAAGAAGTATGAAGCTACCTCAACAATTAAAAATGGAACTGCCTTATGACCCACTGATTCCACTTCTGGATATTTATTAAAAGAAATAAAAGCACTAGTTGAAATATGCATTTTCATATTAATTGCACTGTTATTTATAATAGCTAAACTATGGAAATAATGTAAGTATTTATTGATGGATGAATGGATAAAGACAATTATATATATATATATATATATATATATATATATATATATATATACACACACTAGAGGCCCATTCATGAAATTCATGCACTCAGTGGGAGCAGCGGCCGCGGGGTGGTCGGGGGAGACTCAACCCAGCTTGTGCCCTCTTGCAGTCCAAGAGCCCTTGGGAGATGTCCGATTTACTGGTGGGGAGCGGGCCTAAGCTGGCAGTTGGACATGCCTTTTGCAGTCTGGGAACACTTGCTCCTTACCACCTGCCTGCTTGCTAGTCCTTACCACTTGGTTCACTGCTCCTTAGTGCTGCCTCAGAGGCAGGAGAGGCTCCTGCCACCACCACTGCCCTTGCCAACAGTGAGCTGGGCTTCTGGTTGAGTGGTACCCCCCTGTGGGAGTGCAATGACCACCAGGAGGCAGCTCCTGCATTGAACATCTGCCCCCTTGTGGTCAGTGTGAGTCATAGTGACCAGTCGTTCACTATGTTTAGGCTATGTGTTGATTTGCACGTTAGCCTTTTATTATATAGGATGATTGACACAAAGAGAAAAAAAGCATGAATTTACTCACAACATCCACAATGCAGGCTCCCCTCTGACAAAATGTCAGCAGAATAGACAGACGTGTTCTGAGACTTGTCCCAGAGCAAATAAAATGAGTACCTGAAACAAATAATATCCAACCTGAATTGGCAAAGGAGACTCAGCTGGTGAGACAATTTGCAGCCAGAAAGGACAAAGAATCCTGGAGAAAGGTAAAATCAAGGATCTGGGCAGGAGAGACTGCCAGACATCTGAGCCAGAGGGTCAGAGGAAAACCACACAGCACTGAGCAGTGTCTCAGAAACCATGTGAGCAGCCCGCCCCCTTCTGAAGAGCAGGAGCTGCAAGAGCAGCCTGCACCGTACAAGGACCAGCAGTCCTGCAATCAACCTGCCCCTATCCAAGGAGCATCAGCCTCGTGAGCAGCCCATCCCATCTGAAGAACTGCAACAGTGCGCAGCCAGCCCCAATCTAAGAGGCAGCAGCCATATGAGCAGACTGCCCCCATCTGAAGAGCAGCAGCCATGTGAGTAGCCCACCCCCATCCAAGGAGCAGCAGTTGCAGGCAACCCACCCCCATAGGAACAGCAGGCTCCTGATAAGTCCGCACCTGCACCTGTTGGAGGAGCAACATTTGTGCGAGCAGAATCCCCCCCACCAGCCAGAGGAATCACCACTGCTGTCAACAACACCCATCAGAGGAGCTTCTGCCAACTGAGGAGAAGCCACTACCATGAATGCCCACTAAGCAACTGCAGCCCTAAGAGCCACTGCCACCCAAGGAGGAGCCCCTGCACAACTCGACATCTAGATCAGTCAGTGAGATTTTAAAAAAATGGATAGGCAAAGAAGCCCCCAAAGGAAAGAAAAGGAGGAATCACCATAAACAGCAGCTAAGTTAAACAGAGGCATGCAATATGTCAAAAAAGGAAGTCAGAATAAGGGTCATACAGTTCATAAACCAAAAGGATGAAAAAAATCAACAATTTACGTAAGAATCAAGAAGAAATGAAGAGTGATATAGCTGCAATAAAAAAACAACACGGAAAGTTTCAACAGTAGACTAGGAGAAGTGGAGGACCCGATTACCGAATTAGAAGACAAGGAAGAAAAACACAACCAAACTGAACTACAGTTGGAGAAAAAAATTAAAAGACAGGAGGAGAGCCTAAGGGAGCTTGGACACAAAAAGAAGTGAAGCAACATATGCATAATAGGGGTGCCAGAACAATAGGAAGAGGAACAAGGGTTAGAAAACCTATTTGAAGAAATAATATCAGAAAACTTCCCCAATGTGGGGAAGAAAAAGTTACACAAGCACAGAGAGTCATAAACAAGATGAACCCCAAAACACCCACACCAAGACACATCATAATTATGATGGCAAAGTTCAGGATAAAGATAGAATCTGTAACACTGCAAGAGAGAGACAGAAAGTTACATACATGGGAGCTCCCATTAGATTATCAAATGATTTCTCAACAGAAACACATCAGGCCAGAAAAGAATGAAAGGAAATTTGCAAAGTAATGCAAAGCAAGGGACTAAATCCAAGAACACTCTATTGGGTAAGGCTTTCATTCAAAATTGAAGGGGAAATAAGTATCTTCACAGACAAAAAAAAAAAAAAAAAAAAAAAAAAAAAAAAAAAACTAAGGAAATTTAACACTACCAAGCCAGCAATGCAAGAAATGCTAAAGGGACTGATGTAAAAAGAAGAAATAAAAAGGTAATAAGAAACACAGGCACAAATAATAGAAATGGTTGCAAACAAGTATCTTTCAATAATAACTTTAAGCATAAACAGACTAAATGCTCCAATCAAAAGATATTGAGTGGTTGAGTAGATTTTAAAAAATGTGACCCAAATATATGCTGTCTATAAGAAACCCACCACATAACAAGGAACTCACACAGACTGAAAATGAAGGCATGAAAAAATATCTTTCATGCAAATGGAAATGAAAATAAAAAAGCTGGGGTAGCAATACTTATATCTGATAAAATAGACATCAAAATGAGCCTATAACAAGTAATAAGGAAGGCCATTTTATAAAATACTAAAGGGATCAATATAGCAAGAGTATGTAATCCTGATAAACATGTATGCACCCAAAGCAGGAGCACCCAAATACATAAACAATTTCCTGGAAGATATCAAGAGAGAGTTCATCAACAGTATAACCATAGTAGAGGACTTTAATACACCACTGACATCACTGGATAAATCCTCTAGACAAAAAAATCAGCAAAAAAACAGCAATCGGACCTGACTGGTTTCGCTCAGTGGATAAAGCAATGGCCTGCAGACTGAAAGGTCCCAGGTTCGATTCTGGTCAAGGGCATATACCATGGTTGCGAGCACATCCTGAGAAGGGGGTGTGCAGAAGGAAGCTGATCAATATTTATCTCTCACCAATGTTTTTAACTCTCTATCCTTCTCCCTTCCTCCTTGTAAAAAAAATCAATAAAATATATTAAAAAAAAAAGAAACAGCAATCCTCAATGACTCACTAGATCATATGGACTTAATTGACCTCTTCAGAACATTTCGCCCCAAAGCCACTGAATACACGTTCTTCTCAAGTGCACATGGGAAATTTTCAAAATTAGACCTCATATTGGGTCACAAGCAAAGTATTCCCAAATTCAGGAAGATTGAATTCATATCAAGCTTTTTCTCAGACAACAATGGCATAATATTAGAAATAAACTATAATAAAAACAATCCAAAAAAGTCAAACACTTGGAAGCTGAATAGAATGCTATTAAACAATGATTGGATTATCAAAGATATCAAAGAATAAATTAAAAGCATCCTGGAAACTAATGGGACACATCCCAAAATCTATGGGACACAATGACAGCAGTCCAGAGAGGGATGTTTTTAGCTCTACAGGCCTACCTCATAAAACAAGAAAAAATGGTACTTAATCATCTGACTCTACAACTCAAAGAATTAGAAATAGGGTCACAAGAAAAGCCCAGAGTGAGCAGAAGGAATGATGTAATAAAGATTAGAGCAGAACTAAATGACATAGAGACCCAAAAACACAATACAGAAGGTGAATTAAACCAATAACTGGTTCTTGAAAGGATAAACAAGATTGATTAACCTCTAGGAAGGCTCACCAAGAAGCAAAAAGCAGACCCAAATAAATAAAATCAGAAATGGAAGAGGTGAAATAACAACAGAGGCCACTAAAATACAAAGGATTGTTAAAAATACTATAGACAAACCTAGTCTACCAAACTAGACAACCTAGAGAAAATGGACATATTCCTAGATCAATGCAACCTTCCAAAATTCAATCAGGAATATTCTAAAAATCTCAATAGGCCCATAATTATGCAAGAAATTGAAGTGGTCGTAAAAAAGCTTCCAGAAAAAAAAAAGCCCAGGACCAGATGACTTCTCAGGAGAGTTTTAGCAAAGCATTCAAAGAACTAAAACCTATCTTCCTCATACTATTCCAAAAATTCAAGAGGAAGGAACACCCTACTACTAAAGCGAAAAAAAGACAAAACTGTGACAGAGAATTACAGGACAATATCCTTCATAGATGCCAAAATCCTCAACAAAATTCTAGCAAAATGATTCAGCAGTACATCAGAAAAATCATACGCTATGACCAAGTAGGATTTATCCCAGGGATGCAAGGATGGTACAATATCCACAAACCAATAAATGTGATACATCGCATAAACAAAGTGAGAGATAAAAATCACATAGTCATATCAATTGACTCAGAAAAAAATTAGAAAAAAATCCCACAGCCTTTCTTGAAAAAAATCTCAACAAGATAGGAATAGAAGGATCATATCGTAACCTAATAAAACCATATATGACATACCTACAGCCAACATCATACTCAATGGGCAAAATCTAAAACCATTTCCCCTAAGAACAGAAATAAGACAGGGATGCCCACTCTCACTATTCTGTTTGACACAGTAGTGGTAGGACTAGCCATTTCATCAGACAAGAAGAAATAAAAGGCAACCAAATTGGAAAAGAAGAAGTAGAACTGTCCTTATTCTCAGATGACATGATACTGAATATAGAAAAACCTAAAGACACCATCAAAAATTATTAGGCTTAATAAATGAATTTGACACTGTAGCAGGTTTCAAATTAATGCCAAGAAATCTATGCCATTTCTATATACCAATAAAGAACTTATAAAAAGAGAGGCTAAAAAAGCAATCCCATTTAGGATGGCACCAAAAAAATTAAGATACCTAGAAATAAACTTAACTAATGGAGGTAAAAAACCTATATTCAGAAAACTACAGGATGACTGAAAAAGGGAGACAGCAGAAGACATAAACAGATGGAAGAACATTTTGTGTTCATGGATTGGTAAGATCAATATCATCAAAATGTCCATACTATGCAAAGCAATCTATAGATTCAGTGCACTTCCCATTAAAATACCAACTGCATATTTCACAGACCTAGAAATAACTCTCCAAAAATTCATCTGGAATAAAAAAAATACCCCGAATAGCTGAAGCAATCTTAAGAAAGAAGAACAAAGTTGGTGGGATTTCAATACCAGATATCAAGCTGTCTTGGAAAGCCACTGTTCCAAAGCAGCCTGGTACTGGCACAAGAACAGATATTTTGATCAATGGAATAGAACAGAGAACACAGAAATCAACTCAAACCACTATGCTCAATTAATAATCGACAAAGGAGGCATAAACATAAGATGAAGTCAACACAGTCTCTTCAATAAATAGTGTTGGGAAAATTGGACAAATATATGCCAAAAATAAAAATAAACCACCAACTTTTACCATATACAGATATAAACTCAAAATGGATAATGGCCTTAAACATACAATGGGAATCCATAAAAATACTAGAGGAATCCACAGGCAGCTAAATCTCAGACATATGTTGAAGCAATTTCTTCACTGATGTTGCTCCTAGGATAATGGAAGCTAAAGAAAAAATAAACAAATGGGACTACATCAAAATGAAAAACTTCTTCACAGAAAAAGAAACCATCAACAAAACAAGAAAACCCCACTGCATGGGAGAACATATTTGTCAAGGGTTGAATCTCCAACATTTACAGGGAACTCATACAACTCAATAAAAGGAAGATAAACAACCAAATCAAAAAGTGGGCAATAGACCTAAATGGATACTTTTTGACAGAAGACATAAGGAAGGCTAAGAGACATATGAAAACAGGCTCAAAGTTACTAATCATCTGAGAGATGCAAATCAAAACGACAATTCAGTACCATCTCACACCTGTTAGAATGGCTATCACCAACAAATCAACAAATGACAGGTGCTAGTGAGGATGCGGAGAAAAAGGACCTCTTTTGGACTGCACGTGGGAATGCAGACTGATGCAGTAATTGTGGAGAACAGTACGGACTTTCCTTAAAAAACTAAAAATGGAACTTCCATTTGACCCAGTGATCCCACTTCTAGGAATATATCCTAAGAAACTAGAAATACAAATCAGAAAGGATATATGCACCCCTATGTTCATAGCAGCACAATTTACCATAGCTAACATTTGGGAAACAGCCTAAGTGCCCATCAGCAGAGAAGTGGATTAAAAATATATTGTACATCTACACAATGGAATACTGTGCTTCACTAAAAAAGAAGGCAATCTTACTATTTACAACAGCATGTATGGAACTGGAAAGCATTATGTTAAGTGAAATAAGCCAGGCAGAGGAAGATAAATATCACATAATCTCACTCATTTATATATAATGAACAACATAAATTGATGAACAAAAACAGGTCCAGAGACAGAGAAGCATTGTATAGACTGTCAAACCTCAGAGGGAAGGTAGGGGAGGGTGTGGTATAAGGTGGATAGATCAATCAAAGGTGTTGTATGCATGCATATAAGCCTAACCAATGGACATGAACACCATGAAGCTGAAGGCATGTATTAGGGGTGTTGGGGAGTAATAGGGGGTTAAGCACACATATGTAATATCTTAATCAATAAAGAAAGTAAAAAAACATGAACAGTTAAAAAATAAATGTTAAATATTAAATAAAGAAAGGATGAAATTCTGCCATTGGCAACAGCATGGATGGACCTTAAGAATATTATGCTAAGTTCAATATGTCAGAGAAAGCTAACAACCATATGATTTCACTTATATGTAGTATATAAAACTAAAACTTGTGACACAAATAGCAGTATGGTGGTTGTCATAGGGAACGGGATCCTAAAATATAATGACAAGAGAAGATTTGCCTTTGAATGGTGAGCACACTTTCAAATATACAGCTCTTATAACATAGAAACCCATACCTGATATTTATATGATCATCTTTACCAATGTCACCCCAATAAATTTAATAAAAAATAAAATAGAATAAAATGTAATAAATCCAGATTTCAATATTATTTCAGCAGAAATGGTAAGTGTTGGAAGATAAGTCTTATTTTATAGAAAAATAAATATAAAATAAAGGAGAAACCAAAGTAAAACAAGGATAATGTGAAATAAATATATGATAAAACAAGTGGGAAATATTAAAGCAATTCAAATCAATAGCTATAGCTTATCAGTTACAGATAGAAGGAGCTATCTAATAAAGAAAACTGAACCAGGCATCAGGCATCAGGAATGGGACTGAAACCATCAAGTTTATATCAAATAATGTGTGGTGGCAAGCCCAGGGCTCTGGCATCTGGAGAAAGACAGAAGGAATTTTTAAATCACTTTTATTGGAACTTTTCATCTACAGTAATGTCTTGAGGAATGTAGAACATGCAGATTTAAAGGAAATGCAATATTACTATTTCTTAGCTTTGTCCCTGTTCACTCATGTTCAGAAATCCTTGAGAATGTTTCTTCCACCTGCATGCTCAGCAAATTTTCTTGTTTTTCATACATTTCCCCCTCTTTTTCTGAGTATCACTAGATTTTGGAAAGCTAAACATCTTCCACTTGTGGTTTTCTGATATTACTTTTCTTCATTTTTCACAAAATAGCATCTCAACAATGTGAAGCCCATTGAACCTCTTGCTTAATTTTATTTAAACAAATCACATTAATACATATGGGGTGCAGACTAGTACATAATATATATGTAGGTGTATACTAGAAGTATCTCTTTAAACACTTGAGGAGCTATCTCTTGTGGAAAATAACAGGTTCAACATTCATAGTTTTGCAATTAATGAAATTACTTACATGAGATTCAAAACCAACAAAACAGTTTATTTACCAATATAATTACCTAAATTTGTCTTGATTATTATAATGAAAATAGTAAGTTGAGTTACAAGTGCTGCCACTTCAATCTGTATATATTTTATCTTTGTTGCTATCTTCTTGAGGAACTATCCACTTATTGGCCTGCTTCCATGGACATCTATAAGGAAACAGAGCTCACCTAGACAAAAGATAGCATAATGAAAATAAGAAAAGTATCCCTGCCATAGTAACAGCCGGTTCATACCAGTAAACCTAACCATCTTCAGGATTATGACAACCCAAGCAAAAGGGAACTTCCACCATCTTTACTGTCCTGACATTAAACACCAAATTCCCAATGACAACTTACTTGTTTGTGTTTATTTTTTTTTTCTTTACAGACTGGGTCCCAACCCACACTCTTATCTATTCAGGCCTAGGGTAGGAGATGGTATTGAAATCCAAGGGGGAACCTGAAAATTGGGACTAAAAATCTTACTTTTATAAGTACATCCAATAATACCATCTCTCTTTGAATAGGATATCCAATAATTTACCTGTTTTTCTAAATGGTTTAGAACTAATTTTTATAATACTTTTGGTCTTGTAAAAATAACTGAAGCTGATATAGTGCTATTGTTCATTTAGTATGAAATTTATTAAATATTTGAAGTGAGAACCAGTGCCATAGCAGAATGCATGGGAGAACAATCAGCCAGAACTCTGAGGGAGGAAAGTTTAAACTTTATTTCGCAGATCTGTCAGTCCAGGAGAATTCCAGATCCAAAGCCTGAACTGAACTGGTGGGGAGCCTCTGACCTCTATATTTTCTCCTGTGGCAGGCCCCTGAGGGAGCCCAGCTCCACCCAAGTCAGCTATGAAGGGGCCTTGAGCTTAGGCTCTGCAGCTTTGCCCAAGTCAGTCAGAGTGGAGAATTAAGACTACAGTTTTAACCAGATACTGAACTAAGTTGCAAGCCCTCCATTTTTCTTTTCACAGGGAAAGACAGAAAACAAGAACATTATAAAATAGTTATCTATTCTTTTATTTTAAAACTAGAGGCCCGGTTCACAAAATTCATGCAAGGGGTGGGGGGGGGTAGAAGAGGCTGTCCCTCAGAGCCTACACCCTCTCTAATCTGGGATCCTTCTCACAATCCAGGACTGCTGGCTCCCAACTGCTTGCCTGTCTGCCTCCCTGATTGCCTCTAACTGCTTCTGCCTGCCAGCCTGATCACCCCCTAACCACTACCCTGCCAGCCTAATTGATGTCTAACTGCTCTCCTGCCAGCCTGTTTGCCCCCAACTTCCCTCCTGTGCCAGCCTGTTTATCCCTAATTGCCCTCCCCTGCAGGCCTGATCGCCCCCAACTGCACTCCCTTGCAGGCCTGGTCCCTCCCAACTGCCCTCCCCTGCTGGCCTGATGGCCCACAAATGCCCTCCCCTGGAACCTCCCACTGTCTTCTTCTGCAGGTCATCTTGTGGTGGTCACCTTGTGTCCACATGGGGGCAGGATCTTTGACCAAAAGGGGGGCAGCCCTCTTGTCTATTAGAGTGATGGTCAATCTGTGTATTACTCTTTTATAGGCTAGGATAGAGGTATGGTGCATGGGTGGGGACCAGCTGGTTTGCCCTGAAGGGTGTTCTGCATTAGGGTGGGAGTTCCCTTGGGGTATGGGACAGCCTGGGAGAGGGGCCTATGGTGGTTTTCAGTCCGGCCTCGCCCCCCAGCAACACAAGAGGAGGCCCTGGGATCTGGGATTAATTTATGTTCTACAATTGAAACTTTGCATCCTGGAGTGGAGCCAAGTCTTCTGCTCGCTCCGTGGAGACAGCCATTTCTGTTTGAAACCTTGTAGCCTAGACTGGAGGCCTTGGCTAGGGCTGCAGAAGTTTGGCTTTCTCCATCACCCTGGCAACTCTAGCTTCTTTTCTCTCCAGCTCCGTAGTTGCCACCATTTCTTTTGGGATAATGTATCTTCTATAATTTAAACTTTGCAACATTGAGTGGAGGCCTAGGTTGGCAAGGGCAGACAGAAAGCTTGGCTTTCTCTGTTGTTGGGGAAACCCAAGCCTCCCTTCTGTTCTCAGTGATGGCAGCCATCTTGGTTGGGGTTTATTTGCATAATTTTCTCCTGATTGACTGGTGAGTGTGGCTGTGGGCGTGGCTTGATAGGAGGTATGGTCAATTTGCATATTACTCTTTTATTAGATAGGATGTTCATAATTAAAAAGTTTTTTCAGCAGTCCAAATATGTAAGTTATCTAACACACAAAAGTTTTTACCTTGTTATTTGGTTATGAAAATGGAATTTTTGCTCTTGCACAACTGTAAAGATTTTGTTGCTAGATAATACTGTTTGATACCTAAATTGGTCTCTAGTTTCTAATGCATCACAGCAATTTTGTAAAATCATCTACTATACTTGAGTATGAATAGGTAGTACCCTGCAATGATGAACTTGCTTATACTTAAGTGCAGGAGCAAGCCCCTCACAATAGATATTTAGTGATTAACATGTATAATCAAAAGTAGTTGGTTTGGTTCACTTTCTGGGTTCTCTATTGTATTCCATTTGTTTATATGTTTGTTCTTGTGCCAGTACCAGGCAGTTTTGAGAACAATGGCTTTGTAAGACAGCTTGATATCTGGTATTGAGATTCCCCCCTACTTTGTTCTTCTTTCTCAGAATTGCTGCAGCTATTTGGGGCCTTTTTTTATTCCAGATGAAGTTTTGGGGAGTTTGTTCTAGGTCTGTGAAATATGTTGTTGGTATTTTAATGGAGAGTGCATTGAATATATAGATTTCTTTGGGGAATATGTACATTTTAATGATGTTGATTCTACCAATCCATGAACACAGTATATTCTTTTATCTCTTTATGTATTCTTCTATCTCTTTTTTCAATGTCCTATAGTTTTCTGAGTATAGGTCTTTTACCTCCTTAGCTAAGTTTATATCTAGGTATCTTAATTTTTGTGGTGCAGTGGTAAATGGGATTTTAAAAAATCTATCTTTCTGTAAGTTCATTACTGTTGTATAAAAATGCCATAGATTTATGGGAATTAATTTTGTATCCTGTTACATTACTGAATTCATTCATTAAGTCTAATAATTTTTTGATGGAGTCTTTAGGGTTTTCTATGTACAGTATCATGTCATCTGAGAATAATGACAGTTATATTACATGATCTCATCTCACTCATTTGTGGAATATAATCCTATCTAATAAAGGGATAATATGCAAATTGACCATCACTCCAACACACAAGATGGCCACCCCCATTTGGCTAAAGATGGCCCTTCCCATGTGGACACAAGATGGCTGCCACAAGATGGCCAGCAGGGGAGGGCAGTTGGGAGGCACCAGGCCTGCAAGGAAGGGCAATTAGGAGTGACTGGGCCAACAGAGGAGAACAGTTGGGGCAACCAGGCCTGTAGGGGCAGCAGTTTGGAAGGGACCAGGCCTGCAAGGAAGGGCAGTTGGGGGCAATCAGGCCTGCAGGGGAGGGCAGTTAGGAGTTACTGGGCTGGCAGAGCAGGGCAATTGGGGGTGAGCAAGCCTGCAGGGAGGACAGTTGGTGGTGACCAGGCCAGCAGGGGTGGGCAGTTAGGGACAAACAGGCAGACAGGTGAGTGCAGTTGGGGGAGACCAGGCCTACAAGGTAGGGCAGTTGGGAGGGACAAGGTCTGCAGGGGAGGGCAGTTGGGGGTGACTAGGCTGACAAGAGAGGACAGTTAGGGGTGGCTAGGCCAGCAGGGGAGGGCAGTTAAGGGCAATCAGGTCAGCAGGGGAGCAGTTATATATTGATCAGGCTGGCAGGGGTATATTTAGGGGGTGATCATGCTGGTTGGCAGAAGCAGTTAGGAGAAATCAGTCACATAGTCAGGTGAGCGGTTGGCAGCCAGCAGTCCTGGATTGTGAAAGAGATGTCTGACTGCCCGGTGGGATCAGGCCTAAATGGACAGTCAGGCATCCCTTGAGGGTTCCCTGATTGGAGACAGTGCAGGCTGGGCTGAGGACACCCTCCCCACCCCCCTGCAGGAATTTCATGCACTGGGGTCTCTAATGAACAACATAAACTGATGAACAAAAACAGATCCAGAGACAGAGAAGCATCAACCAGACCATGAAAACTTAGAGGTAAGACAGAGGAGGGTGAGGGGAAGGAGGAGAGATCAACCAAAGAACTTGTATGCATGCATATAATTATGACCAATGGACACAGACACTGTGGGGAGGGGTGAAGTCATGATGGGGGGCAGTGGGAGGAATAAGGACACATATGTAGTACCTTAATCAATAATAAATAAAAAAGATAACATTTTAAGAAAAGTAGTTGCAAAAGTATTTGAAATTACTAATTTGTGCTTATCTTTTTTTAAATATTTTTATTGATTTCAGAGAGGAAGGAAGATGGAGAGAGAGAAACATCAATGGTGATAGAGTATCAACAATTGGCTGCCTCCTGCACACTCCCTAGTAGTCATGGAACCCACAACCTGGGCAGTTGCCCTGACCGTGACTTCCTGATTCATAGGTCGATGCTCACCCACTGAGCTACGCTGGCCAGGCTGTGCTTATCTTTATGGAATATATTAAGTGTAGATGTTTGAAACAAAACCCTTAAATTAAAATTTAATGAATACTTTAACATTTTGTATGTGTGTCTTTGTATAAAATTTTGGGTAGTACTAATTAAATATAATGATATAATAAAACCAGGTTTATTGATCTTTCAGTTATGGGCTTAAATATTTTTTATCTCTAATATGACATTGAAAAATGACGTTTAATGCTGACTGTGTGGTTTTTTTCCTAAAAATTATACCATTCCTTAGATTTTCTTCCTAATGTCAAATGTTTTTCCTGAATCATTTGAAGTTGAGGCTGAGTAAAACAGTAGCCAAAAACACTGAATTGGGATGTTTTGAAATTCCAAATGTAGACTTTTAGTATGTCATTTTATAAATGGAAGTTTTTGAAATACTTGATTAATAATTTCAGTCTTGTTTTTACATAGTATTGCATATATTTACAATCTATATAACAGTGGCTTTAAATAAATTTGGTCATATTCATATGTAAGCACATTTTATTGTAAATGTTTGAGTTTCTGAATTTATAACAGATCTGTTTACTTCAGTATGTAATAAAAATATCTTAAAGTGCCTTATTTACTTCACTACTTATGAATTAAAATTTTATTATTAATAAAATATGTGAGGACAGGGTATGTGTCCTATTGTATCTAAAAGGCAAGCATAATGGGGATTTTTTAAACATCATTAGTAACAGTTGCAGCAGCAGCTTCACAAACACCTCCATAATACTATAGTTTATGTAACATAATCATATTGTGATATATATTCTATAACAAACACCTCATGAATTAATATGGCATGGATAAATCTGACCAGTTTTTAGAGATAAGATTCTGACAGATTTTATATATATACAGCATTCTTTTGCTACCATGTTGCTTCCGATAAACATACAGAAACTATACATAGGAATCAATTATAAAGGCATTTTGAGGAAAAAAGTTGACTCAGGCCTTGTGCCAGTGAATAACATGATGGTTCATAACAGCAAAAGAGATTAACCTCACTTGTCTAGTCACAACATAAATGAGTGGTATAATTTTGATAAGAAAATATTCTGATTCCCATTTAAGTGTAGAGGACTAACCTTTCACTGAAGCCCTTTATTCACACTGCCTCTGGATAGGCAAAAAGCTTCTATTACACTGGAAGCTTAGGGTTATAACAGTGCATGAGACTGATACTATGGAAAAAGGAGAAGCTCTGGGTAGAGGTTTGGATCTTGAAAATTTATTTAGTGAAACTATCAAGAAATATCTATGTTAACTACTATGCATTCAATCTAAAAACAATTCCATTTTCTCTGGGATGATGATATTCTTCAATCTAGTAACTGGTTTACAGATGGATAAACATGTACATAAATTAGTGTCTGGACATAAAACCAGTCAGAATTCACAGAAACTAAATAATTTGAGGAAAACTTGAAAAGAGGAATATTTTCAAAGTTATAGGCAGTAAGTACGAAGACGACAAAAAAAAGTCAAGGCAAAACTCTGGGGCTAGTGAAGAGTTAGAAGAGGTAAAAAATGAACCACGGGAAATGAATGGTGGCAGCAACATTGAGATTAAGTACTTACGTGGCTTGTTTGCAGATACAGCTACTCCATGGTGACCCTAAATGAGAGAAGTATGGAGAATAACTATTCCAATCTCACTTCCTTCATCTGATTACTTTCTGTTTTTTTTTTTAAATATAGATTTTATTGATTTTTTTTTTTACAGAGAGGAAGGGAGAGGGATAGTGAGAAACATTGATCAGCTGCCTCCAGCACACCCGCTACTGGGGATTTGCCCTCAACCAAGGTACATGCCCTTGACTGGAATCGAACCTGGGACCATTCAGTCTGCAGGCAGATGTTCTATCCACTGAGCCAAACCAGTTATGGCCGATTACTTTCTTTATATTTTGTTTTCCCTAACCCAAAATGAAACCAGAAGCCAAAAGTGTGCTTTCACATTGCCATTTGGGTCAAACTCCCAAGGCCCAAATCAGATGATTGCTCTTATGAAGACTGGTAGATCCATATTAAGATTTTCCAGTAGATGGCCTTATATGTACTCGTAGTTTATTTGTAAGTCAAGAATTACTCCAAACCTGCCTATACTGGCAATGAAGGCTAAGCAACATATCTCCATAATGTGTTGGGGAAACAGGAATTTTTTATATTGTGACAGCATGGATGGACCTGGAGAACATGATCCTAAGTAGAATAAACCAGTCAAAGAAAGACATGTACCATATGATTTCACTCATATGTGAGATCTAATAAATGATAATTTTATCAGACTTATAGTATGTAGGATGGGTCATTCAGTACATAATCATTGTATCAAAAAATAATTTTTTTCTGCATGTGGTTTTCCTCCCCTCTTTTATGATGTGTGATGAGTTTCATTAACAACAGCTAAATATTGGAGCAAAATGTTTAAATTTGGAATTCTCTATATTCATTATTACCCAAAAGTGAATTCCAGTTAGTGATTCAAGAAGGTTAGCTTCAGTACTCTGCATTGTATCCCTTTTAGTTTTAAAATACAACTACCAGATTTTTTTCTACTATTTTAAAGAAGGATCCATTTTTATTTGTACAGGAGGATTGATCACTGTAATCCAATTCTCTGGTCCGTGGCTTATTAAGAATCATAGATCCTTCTGTTTCAATGTGTCTAACCATTGCATTATCCATTAGCATCTATGTCAAAGGGAATAGAGGGAAAAAGAGTAAACTGAAATGTTAAAAATTCCCATTGACTTCTATTTTACAGTCTTGATAAATGATACTAATTATTGGTTAATTATTGGTTAAAATTACATTTTTGGATTTTATTGGTTTTTCACATTCATGTCAATACCTACATTAATAAATCCTAGACCGTTTTTTTTTAAATGTTATCTAGGTACCCTTAGAAAGCTATGAATAATAGTTTTCTTATGGTTTTAACTTTTAATCAAATAATCACATTTTCAGTCAAGATCAGGCCTCTAACATCTTTTGAATGAATGAATGAATGAAATTCAAAATGTTTAAAATATAAACAATAAGTTAAAATCATCCATAGGAGAGATAAGATGGCGGCAGAACAGAGGGACTCATAATCATTTGTGTCCCAGGGCAGATGGAGGGAGCAGCTGAGGGTCGTGCGGGGAGTGTTTTTGGCGAGTGGGGGGGACAGCTGGGCTTTGGGAGAGGGAAGGGGACTGCTGGATTAGCCTCCCTTAACGGAGCGGCTCCAGTGCGGCCGGGTTCTCTCACAGAGCCACTGGCTCAGAGGCGGACTGTGCCATCTTGAAGGGGAAGAGCCTGGAAATTTTACAGTTACGGAACCCACTGGGTGGCTGAGACCCCCCTCCCAACATCGGATCCTAGTCGGCACAGAAGCAGATTCCGAGGAACCCTGTGCTCTACCACGGAAAGGTCAGATCTCCCCTGGGGTTGGGGGAGCTAGCAGAGCAGGGAGATTTGCTCCTGGGGAAAAAATAAGAGAGGAAATGTCTGAGGCTGTTGGAGCTGGCAAACGTGGAAGAGGGCCCTCAGAGCTGGTGGTGGGGGGATACATAGAAAGCAACCTATTTGGACCTGATGGAGAAGGGCAGCCTAACAATTTTGGGAGGGAGCGGGCTGCCAAACCCAAGGGGGAAAGGGGTTTCACACAGACATACTGGGCGTGAGTTCGCGCTCTTGCGTTTGTCCTCTCCAAATCCGAATTTATCAGTGATGAACCAGGAACTTGGCATCCCCTGGTGGTTCCTGGTGGAACCTTGGAGACTGCAGGAGCGAGCTGTTTTGCTGAGGCTGGGGATCAGAAGAGGTCCTCACCCTTAGAGAGGCAACTCTGGGTTACCCTATTTCCACGAATCAGCAGAGAATACCATAGACTTAGCGGGATTTTAGTTCAGGCTAGAGAGGACCAATAGACCCAGAGGTCAGTTCAGAAACACTGCGACCCAGGGGTTGAATCTCAAATTGACTCTTATGTAACACAAATTAAGGAATCAATTTTAGGGGGAGAAAAAAATGGCGGCGGAACGGAGGGATTCGATCTGAATCTGCTCACAGGGCAGAAGGAGGGAGCAGCTGAAGGTCGTGTAGGGAGCATTTGTTGGCAAGTAGGGAGACAGCTGTGCTCCGGGAGAAGATAGGGGACTGCTGGGCTGGCCTCCCCAGCCTGAGCGGCCCCAGTACTGCTGGGTTCTCTCCATGAGCCAACTGCTTAAGGAGGCGTGCGGAGGCAGACCACTACATCTTGAAGGGGAAGGACCTGAAAATATAGAGCTGCAGTACCGGCTGGACGGCTGAGACTCCCGAAACACCTGCGCTCAGTTGGGGCAGACGTGTGCAGAGTCCAGGGAGCTCTAAACTCCAGCACGGAAAGGTCAGATTTCCCTGGGGGTACTTTGGGCGTGAAACTGAGGGGGCTGGCAGACTGGGATATCTGCACCTTGGAACTCAAAGCCTGGGGATTTGCACTTGAAATAAAATCTGTGGTTGTTGGAGCTGGTAAACATGGGAGAGGGCCCTTGGAGCTGGTGGCAAAGTTAACCACTGGAGCGCAACCAATTTGGACCTAACAGAGGAGGGAGACCCGGAAGATTTGGGGAGAGTTCTGGCTGCTAAAACAGCAGTCACCATTAGAGAGGCAGTATTGAATACCACAGGGACAGCAAAATTTTAGTTCAGGATAGAGAGGACCAATAGACCCAGAAGTCAATCTAGAAACACTGCCACACAGGGGCCAAAACACAAATTGACTCTATTGATTATATTTTCTCTTCGACCTAGGGAATACAGTCTATTTTCATCTACTCTTTAGAATCTTTTACTCTACCTCAACTTCACCTTTATACCACCACTCTCTTGCTAACCTTTCCCTATTTAGTGCCTTGTTTCCCTTACACTTTTCCAGCTTTAGATTTACCTTAATTCTTTCTTTTTACCCCTGTTAAAATTTCACCCCACTTATATATCTAATCTCCAACCACCTACTCCAAGTCCATATATACCTCTAGCTTCTCTGACTTCACTATCTTAAAGTGTTTTTATCTCTGTCCTGTTGTTGTTGTTTACTTGACTGTTGATTATATTGATTTTTTAAGCAGGTTTATGAGATTAATTTGCTTATTCTTTTATTTTGGTTTGTCTTGTAGGGGGTGTTATTTTTATTTTTGGTGTTGTTTCTTGTTTTGTTGTCCTCATTTGCATTGTTTTTGAGATAGATTTTTGTTTCTGTTTTCCCTCACCTCCCTTGATATTAGTAGTTGTATGTAATTTGTATCAATCGCCAGGTACTTGTTGCGGGTTTTGGTTCGAATTAGTGGCTATCCTATAGAAGTTTTCACCCCACATTTATAATTTACTCCCTTTTTTTTCTTCTTCCCCTTTTCCCATTATCATTTTGGCATTCCTGTCTTTCTTTTTTGTGAGTGTGTGTGTGTGTGTGTGTGTGTGTGTGTGTGAGGTCTCTTTCTTTTTGTGTAAGTGTGGCTGTGTGAGTGTCTCTGCGTGTCTTGGGGGGTTCGCTTTCTTTTTTCTCACCTATTACCGAATTTGCCTCTCTCTGACGATCACCTTTATTTGCAATTACCATTACTGGGATCACATTCCGGTTCAGTGCCTGGTACGTTGCACCTGGTTGTGTTGTATTTTGTGCCTTTAAATCAACGCGGGAGAGTGAGAACTACATAACCAGATATACAGAGAACTCTGAGAGACCATGGGAAGACAAAGAAACAGCCCACATATGAAAGAAAAACAAGGCTCACCAGAAAAGGAGGTAAACGAAATGGAAGTTAACAACCTGTCAGAGAAAGAATTCAGAGAAATGGTCATAAGATGGCTGAAAAGAATAGAAGACAAATTTGATAATATGAGTAAGAACCAAGAAAAAATGAGGAAGACCCAGGAAGAAATGATGAAAAGCCAAGAACAAATGAAAAGTGACATTGCTGAAGTAAAGAACTCAATAGAAAGTATTAAGAGTAGACTAGAAGAAGCAGAGGATCACATCAGTGAGCTAGAAGACCAGGTAGGAAAAAATAACCAAGCAGAGCAGCTTCTAGAAAAAAAAAATTAAAGCAGGAGGAGAGCCTAAGGGAACTTTGGGACAACATGAAACAAAACAACATCTGTATAATTGGGCTTCCAGAAGGACAGGAAACTGAGCAAGGAATAGAAAACCTGTTGGAAGAAATAATGACAGAAAACTTCCCTGATATACGAAAGAAAAAACCCACACAAATCCAAGAAGCTCAAAGAGTCCCAAGCAAAATAAACCCCAAAATACCTATGCCAAGGCACATTATAATTAAATTGCCAAACACCAATGACAAAGTAAGAATCTTAAAAGCTGCCATAAGAGACAGGAAGTCACCTACAAATGAATCCCCATCAGACTAACAAGTAATCTCTCAACAGAAACCTATCAGGCCAGAAGGCAGTGGAATGAAATTTACAAAGTAATGCAAAGTAAGGCTCTGAATCCTAGAATATTATACCCAGCAAGGCTCTCAATCAAAATTGAAGGTCAAATCAGGAGCTTCACAGATAAAAAATGACTATGGGAATTCGTCACTACCAAACCAGCAATGCAAGAAATGCTAAAGGATCTGCTGTAAAAGGAAACAGGAAGCGAAGAAGGAAAACAGGGGTAAAGAACAAAAATGGCAACATATAAGTACCTATCAATAATAACTGTAAATGTAAATGGTTTAAATGTTCCAATCAAAAGACGTAGGGTAATAGACTGGATAAGAAAACACCACCCATGTATCTGCTGTCTACAAGAAACCCACCTCCGAAAAAAAGACACACACAGACTGAGGATGAAAGGTTGGAAAAAAGTTATCCAGGCGAATGGAAATGAAAAAAAAGCTAGGATAGCCATACTATATCCGACAAGTTAGATCTCAAAGTGAAGGACATAACAAGAGATAAAGAAGGCCACTTCATAATACTAAAGGGAGCAATCCAACAAGAAGAAATAACTCTGGTAAACATATACGGACCTAATACAGGAGCATCCAAATATATGCAAAAACTCTTAGAGGACATCAAGGGAGAGATAGACAGCAATACAATCATACTAGGAGACTTTAATACCACATTATCACCATTGGACAGATCCTCTAAACAGAAAATCCGTAAAGAAACATCAATCCTCAATGACTCATTAGACCAGATGGAATTAATTGACATCTTCAGATCATTACACCCCAAAGCCAAAGAGTATACGTTCTTTTCAAGTGCCCATGGGTCATTCTCAAAGACAGACCATGTGTTGGGTCATAGGCAAAGTCTATCCAAATTCAAGGAGATAGAAATCTTATCAAGCATATTCTCAGATCACAGTGGCATAAAGCTGGAAATCAACTACAATAAAAACAATCCAAAGAAATCAAACACATGGAGACTGAATAGCATGCTATTAAACTATGACTGGGTTACTAGAGAGATCAAGGAAGAAATAGAAAATATCATGGTCACAAATGACAATGATAGCACAACAATCCAAAATCTATGGGACAAAGTGAAAACAGTTCTGAGAGGGAAGTTCATAGCTCTACAATCCCACCACAAATAACTAGAAACAGTGGCAATAAATTATCTAACCCAACAACTCAAAGAGTTAGAAAGAAAGCAACAAGAAAAGCCCAGTGTAAACAGAAGGAAGGAAATAGTAAAGATCACAGCAGAAATAAATGAGATAGAGACCAAAGAAACAGTACATAAGATCAACAAAACCAAGAGCTGGTTCTTTGAAAGGATAAACAAGATTGATGAACCTCTAGCCAGACTTACCAAGAAACAAAGAGAGAGGACCTTAATAAATAAAATCAGAAATGAAAGAGGTAAAATAATAACAGACCCCATTGAAATACAAAGAATTGTTAAAAAATACTATGAACAACTCTACTCCAACAAAATGGACAATCTGGAGGAAATGGATATATTTCTAGAAAAAATATAACCTCCCAAAACTCAATCAAGAAGAATATAAACAACTCAATAGACCAATAACTGGAAGAAATTGAAGCAGTCATCATAAAGCTTCCAGCAAAAAAAAGTCCAGGGCCAGGTAGCTTCACAGGGGAGTTTTACCAAACATTCAAGGAAGTAATAAAACCTATCCTCCTCAGACTATTCCAGAAAATTCAAGAGGATGGAACACTTCCAAACTCCTTCTATGAAGCTAGCTAGCATCACCCTAATACCAAAACCAGATAAAGATGACACAATGAAAGGGAATTACAGGCCAATATCCCTCATGAATATAGATGCCAAAATCCTCAATAAAATTATAGCAAATCGGACCCAGCAGTACATCGGAAAGATCATACACCATGACCAAGTAGGATTTATCCCAGGAATTCAAGGAAGGTACAATATCCACAAATCAATAAATGTGATACATCACTTAAACAAATTGAGAGATAAAAAAAGACATAGTCACATCAATTGATGCAGAAAAAGCATTTGACAAAATCCAACATCCTTTCTTGATAAAAACTCTCAACAAGGCAGGAATAGAAGGATCATAGCTCAACATAATAAAAGCCATATATAATAAACCCACAGCAATCATCATACTCAATGGCCAAAAACTACAACCATTTCCCCTAAGAACAGGAAGAAGACAGGGTTGCCCACTCTTATGACTCCTGTTCAACATAGTACTGGAAGTATTAGCCATTGCAATTAGACAACAAGAAGAAATAAAAAGGCATCCAAAATGGAAAAGAAGAAGTAAAGCTATCCTTATTTGCAGATGACATGATATTGTACATAAAAAAACCGAAATACTCCATAAAAAAGTTAGTAGACTTAATAAATGACTTCAGCAACGTAGCAGGCTACAAAATTAATGCCAAGAAATCTATGGCATTTCTATACACCTATAGTAAACTTAGAGAAAGAAAGACTAAAAAAGCAATCCCATTTACCATCACACCAAAAAAATTAAGATACCTAGGAATAAACTTAACTATGGAGGTGAAAGACCTATTCGTGGAAAACTACAGGACACTGAAAAAAGAGATAGAGGCAGATGTAAACAGGTGGAAGAACATACCATGTTCATGGATTGGGAGAATCAACATCATTAAAATGTCCATACTACCCAAAGCAATCTATAAATTTAATGCACTCCCCATTAAAATACCAATGGCATATTTCACAGACCTAGAAAGAACTCTCCAAAAATTCATCTGGAACAAAAAAAGGCCCCGAATAGCCACAGCATTCCTGAGAAAGAAGCACAAAGTCGCTGGGATTTCCATACCAGATTTCAAGCTGTATTACAAAGCTACTGTTCTCAAAATAGCCTGGTACTGACACAAGAACAGACATATAGATCAATGGAATAGAATAGACAATCCAGATATCAACCCAAACCACTATGCTCAATTAATATTTCAGAAAGGAAGCATGAACATAAAATGGAGTCAACACAGTCTCTTCAATAAATGGTGTTGGGAAAATTAGACAGATACATGCAAAAAAATGAAACTAGAGCACCAACTTACACCATACACAAAAATAAACTCAAAATGGATACAGGACTTAAACGTAAGACCGGAAACCATAAAAATATTAGAGGAATCTACCGGAAGAAAAATCTCAGACATATGAAAAAAGAACTTTGATGATACTGCTCCTAGGGCAATGGAAGCTAAAGAGAAAATAAACAAATGGGACTACATCAAAATAAAAAGCTTTTGCACAGCTCAAGAAACCATCAACAAAACAACAAGAAAACCCACTGTATCGGAGAACATATTTGCAAATATTATCAGTGATAAAGGTTTAATCTCAAGCATCTACAGGCAACTCATGCAACTCAATAAAAGGAGGACAAATGATCCAATAAAAAAATAGGCAACAGACCTAAATAGAATCTTTTCAAAAGAAGACAAAATGAAGGCCCAGAGACATTTGAAAACTTTGTCATAGTCACTAATTATCCGAGAGATGCAAATCAAAACGACTATGCTGTAACATCTCACACCTGTCAGAATGGCTTACGTCCACAAATCAACAAACGACAAGTGCTGGCGAGGATGCGGAGAAAAAGGAACTCTCGTGCACTGCTGGTGGGATTGTAAATTATTGCAGCCACTGTGGAGAAGAGTATGGAGTTTCCTCAAAAAACTAACAATGGAGCTCCCATTGGACCCAGTGATCCCACTTCTAGGAATATACCCCAAAAAATTAGAAATGTGAATTAAAAAGGATATATGTACCCCTATGTTCATAGCAGCACAATTTACCATAGCTAAGATTTGGAAACAGCCTAAGTGCCCATCAGCAGATGAGTGGATTAAATAACTATGGTACATTTACACAATGGAATACTACCCTGTGGAAAAAAAATAAGGAGCTTCTACCATTTTTAACAACATGTATGGATTTGGAGAGAATTATGCTAAGTGAAATTAGCCAGGCAGAGAAAGACAAATATCACATGATCTCACTCATTTGAGGAATACACTGCATGACATAGACTGATGACCAAGAATGGATCCAGAGACTGAGAAAAGTCCATCAGAATGTCAAACTTCAGGGGAAGTGGCAGGTGGTGGGAGTAAGGGCAAAAGTCAATATATTTGAACTCTTGAACTAAGGTAAGTGATTTTTGTTTTTACATCCCTGACAAAGTTTATATAAAGTTATAAAAAAATGGCAGCTAGTTTGAGATTGAATGGACATGGCCCCTAGCTTGTCATATCCTATGGATACCAGTCCTTATGCTAAACCCCCCTTAACCTCCCTTGACACCATAATGAACTTACATGATATTATTCTACAATGTCATTATAATATTTGATATTTGACAACAGCATATTATACAATTATCCCAAATAAACTTACAAACTAATTCTTTGAATGTTGGGCAGCAACTTAAAAAAGGATAGGAAAGAAATTAATCCCTTTCCGAAGGAATTAAGGCCCTTTGAAGGCACTAGAGCATTCTATATTGGCCCTTCTTGCCCTTTCTGCCAAGAGGGACCTTCTTCTTACTATACAAATACATACTGCTGATGCCTGAGTTTTCAGTTCAAGCTGTGGCTGAAGCCTCTGGGCAGCAGGCACCATGGATCTGTATCTCGACCAATGGTGTGAGCTGGGCCCTGTCTGGAGAAGAAACCTGGGTCCCCCGAGATATGTGATCAATACCGGGACCCCGCCAGCAGGCGAGGGGACACCAAGGCAGGTACTGGACGTGGAGGCCACAGGGGCATAGACTATAAAGGAGACAGAACTGAACCTCACATCACCCTGTTTGGCCCCGGAGGATGGCTGGTTAGCCAGAGACAGGTAAGATTCCTCAGGGAATGAACAACCTAAGACAGGCACAGTCACAGAGGGGCCAATAGAAGAGAGGTAAAAGGTCAACAGAGGTGGGGCACAGAACCTCACCCACAAACCTTGCAGGGTCTTGAATCCTCACCCCTCCTGAGGGAGGTCTCCTACCTCCATGGCTGCTTTGCCTCCCATGCACATCTCATACCAGAACCCAGGTGGCAGACAGAGACTTGACCAGCAATAGCTGCTCTATATCTAAATCCAGTCTATTACCAGGAATGCTCAGGACCTAATCAAAATTGTAAATATTCCTTTCTCCAAGTATTTACTGGGTAAACTAAGATTTCTGCTTGAGTATTAAAATTGACAGGAAAATAGTAATCAAGTTTTCAGATTAATATAAATTGGCCAAGTGAAATAAGTGAATACTCAAGAAAATTTTAGTGTACTGGACAAAAAGCTTTTCCTAAAACATTAACTAATAAATCTATTAATAGTTCATCTAACGGTAAAATTGCCTACCATCTAAAGAACCTAAAGCAGTCATATTTGTGTGCAAAATTGAAATTTAAAATTACCAAGACTGCAATATAAAATTTCCAATAGCCCCCATTAATCAAAAAAGGGTAGGGGGCATTGGGGTAATATCATGTAAGGAAAAAAGTATCGAGTAAGTAAAATACATCTAGAAATTTCTTACTCCAGTAAAGTAAATTCCATTTGTAAAACCAACTGTAGGACACCCATGAAAAAACACACATGGTGTCAAAATAAGCCAAAGGAAAATCATTTAGGCAAAAATTAAAAAGAACCCCAAGTCTATTTTGCATAGAGGATCCCTTTGTTAACTTTTGGTCGAGAATGTGTTTGTGTGTTTTCAGAGAACAACTCCAAGACCATGTGGGTTCCTGCGACTGTGAGGAAATGACCTGTTTCAGTCACGAGGATTGTCTAGAGATTGGGGACACTGACGACACCTTGCCATGCTAGCAGTCGGCAACTGTGCATGTCTGCAGGCAGCCCAGGACCAAACCAGAGAGGATGGATCTTGCATTGCCACGATGTGTCAACCATCTGGATACCATCACTGACATGTACACATAAAGAATTATTTTACACTGAAACTGGGACTCAGAACAGTTGGACATTGAAACTGAGACTGAAACATTTTTTTTTGTTCTTATACATTTATTTCTAGGATGCAGAGGCATGATATTTTTGAAGAAAAGAAACAGGGAAGACTGATTGATATAGAGGCAGGGTGGCCATGAACAGGCTGTCAAGCTACAGTGGGAAGGCTTGGGTGGATGGGAGGTGGATGCTGGAGGAGATCAACATAAGGACTTGTATGCATGCATATGAGCATAACCAATGAATGAAAGACACTGGGCCGGGGAGGGGGGAGGATGGGGATATGAGCTGGGGGGTAGGGGAGGCTGGGGGGAGAATAAGGGGGAGGAGGAAAGGAAAACATGTACTACCATTAATTATAAGTTATACTGCCAAAAAATCAATAGAAATATATATATTTTTAAAAGGGATTCAATTTTATTTCTACTACTATTTAAACTCTTTAAATGCCATTTTATTTCATCTTTACTCTTAGAGATAAGAGTTATACAGTCTTTTTTCTTATACCCTTTAGTATCTTTTTATTCTACCTCAACTTCACCCTTATGCAAGCACTCTCTTTCTAACCTTTCCCTAGTTAGTGTCTTATTCCCCTTACACTTTTTCTGGTTTAGATTTTCCTTATTCTCTCTTTTTACCCCCTGTTAAAATTTCACCCCAATCTTATATCCTATCTCTAACCACCTGCTCCAAGTCCATACACATCTATCGTTTCTCCGACTTCACTATCCTAAATTGTTTTTCTCTCGATCATGCTGATGTTGTTTACATGTTGACTATATCGCTATTTTATGCATATTTGAGAGATTGGTTTTCTTATCCTTTTCTTTTAGTTTGTTTGTTTTGTGTGTGTGGGGGGGTGACATTGTTGTTTGTTCTGGTGTTGTTTACATTATTTTTTATAAATTTAAGCTTCTGTGTTCCCAAACTTCCCTTGATGTTAGTTGCTGGATGTAGTTTGTATCAATCTCCAGGGACTTTTTCCTGGCTTTTTCTGTGATTAGTGGTGATCCTTTGGGAGTTTCCAACCCATATTTATAGTTTATTCCCTTTTCCTTTTTTTTTTACTCCTTCCATTTTCCCAATTTTATTTTGGCATTCCCTTCTCTCTCTCTTTCTTTCTTTCTTCCTTTCTTTCTTTCTTTCTTTCTTTCTTTCTTTCTTTCTTTCTTTTTTCGTTTCTTTCATTCATTCCTTCTTTTTTCTATTTCTTTTGTGTGTGTGACTGTGTTTTCTCTTACTCTCTTTTTGGCCACCTATCACCTAATTTAACTTCCTCTGGCAATCACCTTTAATGTGGAGTTACCAATACTGTGAATACATTCTTCTTCAGTGACTGGTGTGCTGCACCTGGTTGTGTTGTAGTTTGAGCCTTTAAATCAGCACAGGAGAGTGAGAACGTAATAATAAGACTCACAGAGAAGAGAGACCATGGGGAGATAAAGAAACACCTCACCAATGAAAGAAAAACAAGCCTTACCAGAAAAATAGGTAAACAAAATGGAAGCAAACAACCTGTCAGAGAGAGAGTTCAGAGAAATGTTCATAGAGTGGTTGAAGAGAATAGAAGTCAGTATGAGTAAGAACCAAGAGGAATTGAGGAAGACGCAAGAGGAAATGAAGAAGAACTATAAAGAAATGAAGAAGACCCAAGAAGAAATGAGGAAGACCCAAGAAGAAATGAAAAGTGACATTGCTGAGGTAAAGAACTCCATAGAAAGTATCAGGAGTAGACTAGATGAAGCAGAGGACCATATCATTGAGCTGGAATTCAAGGTTGGAAAAAAATACCCAGGTAAAGCAGAATCTAGAAAAAAAATTAAAAAGCAGGAGGAGAGCCTAAAGGAAATTTGGGACAACATGAAACAAAAAAACATCTGCATAATTGAGCTTCCAGAAGGACAGGAAACTGAGCTAGGAATAGAAAACCTGTTGGAAGAAATAATGAAAAAAATCTTCCCTGATATAGGAAAGAAAATACCCACACAAATCCAAGAAGCTCACAGAGTTCCAATCAAATTAAACCCCAAAAGACGTACGCCAAGGTACATTATAATTAAATTGGCAAACACCAATGACAAAGTAAGAATCTTAAAACCTGCAAGAGAGAGTCAGAAAGTCACCTACAAAGGAACCCCCATCAGGTTAGCAAGTGATTTCTCAACAAAAACTTATCAGGCCAGAAGGGATTGGAATGAAATATACAAAGTCATGCAAAGAAAGGGTCTGAATCCTAGAATACTGTACCTAGCAAGGCTATCAATCAAAATTGAAGGTCAAATCAGGAGCTTCACAGACAAAAAAGGTCTACGGGAATACATTACCACCAAACCAGCAATGCAATAAATGCTAAAGGGTCTGCTGTAAAAAGCAATAGGAAGCGAAGAAACAACACAGAGTCAAAGAAAAAAAATGGCCACAAATATGTACCTGTCAATAATAACTTTAAATGTAAATGATTTAAATGCTCCAATCAAAAGACATAGGGTAATAGACTGGATAAGAAAACCGACCCATATATCTGCTGTCTATAAGAAACCCACCTCCAAAAAAAAGATGCACACAGATTGAGCGGGAAAGGATAGAAAAAGGTTCGTAAGGCGAATGGAAATGGAAAAAAAGCTGGGGTAGCAATACTTATATCCGACAAATTAGATCTCAAAGTGAAGGACGTAACAAGAGATAAAGAAGGCCACTACATAATACTAAAGGGAACAAACCAACAAGAAGAAATAACTCTGGTAAACATTTACACACCCAATACAAGAGCACCCAAATACATAAAAAAGCTCCTGGATGATATCAAGGAAGATATAGACAACAATACAATCATAGTATGAGACTTTAATACCCCACTATCACCATTGGACAAATCCTCTAAACAAAAAATCAGTAAAGAAACATCAATCCTCAATGACTCACTAGACCAGATGGAATTAATTGACATCTTCAGATTATTTCACCCCAAAGCCACAGAATATACATTCTTTTCAAGTGCCCATTGGTCATTCTCAAAGATAGATCATGTGTTGGGTCATAGGGAAAGTCTCTCCAAATTCAAGAAGATAGAAATCATATCAAGCATATTCTCAAATCACAGTGGCATAAAGCTGGAAATCAACTACAATAAAAACAATCCAAAGAAATCAAACACATGGAGACTAAACAGCATGCTATTAAACAATGACTGGGTTACTAGAGAGATAAGGAAGAGATAGAAAAGTTCAGGGAAATAAATGTCAAGGATAGCACAACAATCCAATATCTATGGGACACAATGAAAGCAGTTTTGAGAGGGAAGTTCATAGCTCTACAATACTACTTCAAAAAATAATAAACAGGAGCAATAAATTATCTAACCCAACAACTCAAAGAGTTAGAAATAAAGCAACAAGAAAAGCCCAGTGTAAGTAGAATGAAGGAAATAGTAAAGATCAGAGCAGAGATCAACAACATAGAGACCAAAGAAACAATACAGAATATCAACAAAACCAAGAACTGGTTCTTTGAAAGGATAAACAAGATTGATGAACCTCTAGCTGGCTCACCAAGAAGCAAGGAGAGAGGACCCTAATAAATAAAATCAGAAATGAAAGTGGTGAAATAACAGCAGACCACATTGAAACACAAAGGATTGTTCAAAATACTATGTACAACTATACTCCAACAAACTGGACAACCTGGAGGAAATGAACATATTCCTAGAAAAATATAACCTCCCAAAACTCAATCAGGAAGAATCTAAACAGCTCAATAGACCAATAAAGATGGAAGAAATTGAAGCAGTCATCAAAAAGCTTTTAGAAAACAAAAGTCCAGGGCCAGATGGATTCACAGGGGTGTTTTACCAAACATTCAAGGTAGAACTAAAAAAAAAAATCCTCCTCAGACTATTCCAGAAAATTCAAGAGGATGGAACACTTCCAAACTCCTTCTATGAAGCTAGCTAGCATCACCCTAATACCAAAACCAGACAAAGACAATACAATAAAAGGGAATTACAGGCCAATATCTCTCATGAATATAGATGCCAAAATCCTCAATAAAATTCTAGAAAATCGGAACCAGCAGTGCATCAGAATGATCATACACCATGACCAAGTAGGATTTATCCCAGGAATGCAAGGATAGAACAATATCTGCAAATCAATAAATGTGATACATCACATAAACAAATTGAGAGATAAAATCACATAGTCATATCAATTAATCCAGAAAAGCCTTTGACAGAATCCAACACCTTTTCTTGATAAAAACTTTCAACATCGTAGGAATAGATGGATCCTACCTCAACATAATAAACGCCATATATGATAAAGATACAGCAAACATTATACTCAATGTTCAAAAACTGCATCCATTTCCCCTAAGAACAGAAACAAGACAGGGTTGCCTACTCTCACCACTCCTGGTCGACATAGTTCTGGAAATATTAGCCATTGGAATTAGACAAGAAGAAGAAGAAATAAAAGGCATCCAAATTGGAAAAGATGAAGTAAAGCTATCCTTATTTGCAGATGACATGATATTGTACATAAAAAACCCGAAAGACTCCATAAAAAAACTAATAGACTTAATAAATGAGTTCAGCAATGTAGAAGGCTACAAAATTAATGCCAAGAAATCTATGGCATTTCTATACACTAATAGTGAATTTACAGAAAGAGACTAAAAAAGCAATCACATTTACCATCACACCAAAAAAATTAAGATACCTCAAAATAAACTTAACTAAGGAGGTAAAAAACCTATTCGCTGAAAACTACAGGACACTAAAAAAAGAGATAGAGGAAGATGTAAACAGGTGGAAGAACATACCATGTTCATGGTTGGGAGAATCAACATCATTAAAATTTCCATACTACCCAAAGCAATCTATAAATTTAATGCACTCCCCATTAAAATACCAATGGCATATTTCACAGACCTAGAAAGAACTCCCCAAAAATTCATCTGGACCAAAAAAAGGCCCCGAATAGCCACAGCAATCCTGAGAAAGAAGCACAAAGTCGCTGGGATTTCCATACCAGATTTCAAGCTGTATTACAAAGCTACTGTTCTCAAAACAGCCTGGTACGGGCACAAGAACAGAAATATAGATCAATGGAATAGAATAGAGAATCCAGATATCAACCCAAACCACTATGCTCAATTAATATTTCAGAAAGGAAGCATGGACATAAAATGGAGTCAAGAGAGTCTCTTTAATAAATGGTGTTGGGGAAATTGGACAGATACACGCAAAAAAATGAAACTAGAGCAACAACTTACAAAATACACAAAAATAAACTCAAAATGGATACAGGACTTAAACGTAAGACAGGAAACCATAAAAATATTAGAGGAATCCACAGGAAGAAAAATCTCAGACATATGCCGAAAGAACTTCTTCGATGATACTACTCCTAGGGCAATGGAAGCTGGAGAAAAAATAAACAAATGGGACTACATCAAAATAAAAAGCTTTTGCACAGCTCAAGAAACCATCAACAAAACAACAAGAAATCCCACTGTGTGGGAGAACATATTTGCAAATGTTACCAGTGATAATGGTTTAATCTCAAGCATTTATAGGCAACTCACACAACTCAATAAAAGGAGGACAAATAATCCAATTAAAAAATGGGCAACAGACCTAAATAGAATCTTTTCAAAAGAAGACAAATGAAGGCCCAGAGACATATGATATCTTGCTCAAAGTCACTAATTATCCGAGAGATGCAAATCAGAACGACTTGCGGTACCATCTCACACCTGTCAGAATGGCTTTCAACAAATAATCAACAAATGACAAGTGCTGGTGAGGATGAGGAGAAAAAGGAAATCTCGTGCACTGCTGGTGGGATTGTAGACTAGTGCAGCCACTGTGGAGAAGAGTATGGAGTTTCCTCAAAAAATTAAAAATTGTGATCCCATTTGACCCAGTGATCCCACTTCTTGGGATATATCCCAAGAAACCAGAAACAGGAATCAGAAAGGATATATGCACCCTTATGTTCATAGCAGCATAATTTACCATAGCTAAGATTTGGAAACAGCCTAAGTGCCCATCAGCAGATGAGTGGATTAAAAACTATGGTACATTTACACAATGGAATACCAACCTGCGACAAAAAAAACAAGGAGCTTCTACCATTTATAATAACATGGATGGATTTGGAGAGCATTATGCTAAGTGAAATTAGCCATGCAGAGAAAGATAAATATCACATTATCTCACTCATTTGTGATATATAATGCATGACATAGACTGATGAACAAGAATGGATCCAGAGACTGAGAAAGGTCCATCAGAATGTCAACCCTCAGGGTAAGTGACAGGTGATGGGGGTAATGGGGAAAGTCTATATCTTTGAACTCTTGAGCTAAGGTAAGTAATTTGTGTTTTTATATCCCTGACAAAGTTTATATAAATTTGTAACAAAAATTACCAGATAATTTGAGATTGAATTAACATGGCCTAGAGCTTGTCATCTCCTATGGACACCAGTCCTAAGGCTAGGCCCTCCTTAACCTCCCGTGACACCGTAATACCCTTACATGATATTATTCTACAATGTCATTATAATTTTTGATATTTGACAACAGCATATTATACAAATAGCCCAAATAAACTTACAAACTAATTCTTGGGATGTTGGGCAGCAATTTAAAAATGGATAGGAAAGGACTTAATCCCTTTCAGAAGAAATTAAGGCACTGGGAAGGCATCCGAGCATTCTATATTGCCCCTTCTTGCCCTTTTTGCCAAGTGGGACCCACTTCTTACTATACAAATACACACAGCTGTTGCCTGAGCTTTCAGTTCAAGTTGTGGCTGAAGCCTCTGGGCAGATGGCACCATGGATCTGTCTCTCGACCAATGATGTGAGCTGGGCCCTCTCTGGAGAAGAAACCTGGGTCCCCTGAGATATGTGATCAGTACCGGCACAAGAAGGTGAGGGGACCCCCAAGGCAGGTGCTGGACGTGGAGGCCACGGAGGCATAGATTACAAAGGAGACAGAACTGAACATCACCGTATTTGGCCCTGGAGGATGGCTGATCAGCCAGAGATGGATAAGATTCCTCAGGGAAGGAACAACCTAAGACAGACACAGTCCCAGAGGGGCCAACAGGAGAGGAATAAAAGGTCAACAGAGGTGGGGCACAGACCCTCACCCACAAACCTTGCAGGGGCTTGAATTCTCACCCCTCCTGAGGGAGGTCTCCTACCCCCACAGCTGCTTCGCCTCCCATGCACAACTCATATCGGGACCCAGGTGGCAGACAGAGACTCGGCCAGCCATAGCTTCTCTATATCTAAATCCAGTCTATTACCAGGAATACTCAGGACCTACTACAAAATGCAAATACTCCGTTCCACTAATATTTACAGGATAAACTAAGATTTCTGCTTGAGTATTAAAATTGACAGTAAAATAGTAATCAATTTTTCAGATTAATTTAAATTGGCCAAGTGAAATAAGTGAATACTCAAGAAAATCTACTTGTACTGGACAAAAACCTTTTCCTAAAACATTAACTAAAATATCTATTAGTACTTCATCTCACTGTGAAATTGCCTAACATCCAAAGAACCTAAATCAGTCATATTTGTGTGCAAAAATTGAATTTAAAATTACCAAGACTGCAATATAAAATTTCCAAAAGCACCCATTAATCAAAAAGGGGGGGGGCAGTGGGGTAATATAACGTAAGGAAAAATATCCTGTAAGTAAAATACATCTGGAAAATTCTTACTCCAGAATAGTAACTTCCATTTCTAAAGCCAAAAGCAGGACACACATGAGAAAACACACATGGTGTCAAAATAAGCCAAAGGAAAATCATTTAGGCAAAAATAAAAAGAATCCCAAGTCTATTTTGCAGAGAGGATCCCTTTGTTATTTTTTGGTCGTGGATGTGTTTGTGTGTTTTCAGAGAACAACTCTAAGACCATATGTGTTCATGCAACAGTGAGGAACTGACAGGTCTGTTCCAGTCAAGAGCATGGTCCGGAGATGGGGGACACTGATGACACCTTGCCATGCTAGCAGTCGGCAGCTGTGCATGGCTACAGGAGGCCCAGAACCAAACCAGATAGGATGGAACTTGCATTTCCAAGATACGTCCACCATCTGGATACCATTGCTGACATGTACACATAAAGAACTATTTGACATTGAAACTGGGACTCAGAACAGTTGGACATTGAAACTGACACTCAAACATTTTTTGTTTTTATACGTTTGTTTCTAGTATGCAGAGGCAAGATATTTTTGAAGAAAAGAAACATGGGGGAGTGATTGCTATAGAGGCAGGGAGGCATTGAACAGGCTGTCAAGCTACAGGGGGAAGGCTTGGGTGGTTGGGAGGCAGATGCTGGGGGATATTAACCGAAGGACTTGTATGCATGCATATGCGCATAACCAATGAATGAAAGACACTGGGGCGGGGAGAGGGGCATTTGGGAACATGTGCTTGGGTGTAAGGGAGGCTGGCGGGAGGATATTGAGGGGGAAAAAGAAAAACTTATGCACTACTATTAAATATAATTTATACTGTAAATAAAATACATTAAAAAATAAAATCACCCATAAATCACTAAAATATAATACACACACACACACACACATATATATATATATATATATATATATATATATATGTGTGTGTTTAGTATATGTATATTTTTGTGTGCATATTTGTATATGTTATATAATAAAAGGATAATATGCAATTTGAACCTAACAGTGGAACAACTAGAACGACTACTTGACCAATCACTATGAGGTGCACTAACTACCTATTTGTCCCTTTACCTGGCTAGGAGGCTTTAATCATTCAATGGAGAACAGGGAACCAGGGTTGGGTTGCAGGGGGACATGGGTGGTGCCAGGCGAAGGCCGCCACCCCACCAGTCTCTCCACACACAGAAGGCAACCCACGGCAGGGGTGGGGCCAGCAATCGAGCGGAATGCCTGACCTCTTGGTCCATTCTTCTGGCAGACAGGCTCTGGTTGCCCGATGGTGAACAGGGAACCAGGGTTGGGTGTTGGTAGGCAGAGCTGGTTGTAAGCATTCAGGGAAGATGGTCCTGATCACAGACCAGGCCTAGGGACCATACCCGTGCATATAAAACCCTAATAACCACGAATCAAACTATTTCATTCCTGAGGAAAAAAGATGGCGGCGGGACAGAAGGACGCGTAATCATTTGTGAACCGGGGTAGATAGGGTGAGCAGCTGAGGGTGGAGGGGGAAGTGTTTGTTGGCGAGTGGGAGGACAGTAGGGCTTTGGGAGAAGGAGGGCGACTACTTAGATTAGCCTCCCTCAAGGGAGCAGCTCTGTGCGGCTGGGTTCTCTCCCGGAGCCTGGCTCAGAGGCGGCTGTGCCATCTTAAAGGGGAAGAGCCTGAAGATTTTACAGTTGCGGTACCCACTTGGCATCTGAGACCCCCACCTGCCCCCCCAACATCGGTTCCTAGTTGGTGAAGAAGCTGACTCCGAGGAAACTTGTGCTCCACCATGGAAAGGTCAGGTTTCTCTGGGGGTTAAGGGAGCTGGTAACACAGGGAGTTTCTCGCCAGGGGAAAAAAAGAGGAAAAGTCCGTGGCTGTTGGAGCCGGCAAACATAGAAGAGGGTCCTCGGAGCTGGTGACATGGGGGGTGATACATAGAGGGAAACCCATTTGGGCCTGAGGGAGAGGGCCAGCCTGGCAGTTTTAGGAGGGAGCGGGCTGCCAAACCCAAGGGGAGAAAGGGTTTCGCATAAACAAACGAGCAGGATGTGAGTTCGTGCGCCTGCATTTATCCTCTCTAAATCCGAATTTCTCAGCGCTGAACGAGGAACGGGGGATCCCCTGGTGGGGGATAACCTGGGAGACCACAGGGGCGAGCTGTTTTTTCTGACGCTGGGGATCAGAACAGGTCCTCACAATTAGAGAGGCAGCTCTGGGGTGGCCTATTTCCACAAATCAGTAGTAAATACCATAGACATAGCGGGATTTTAGATCAGGCTAGAGAGGACCAATGGACCCGGAGGTCAATTCAGAAACACTGCCACCTTGGGGCTGAATCACAAATTGTCTCTTGTGTAACAAATTAAAGAATCAATTTTATTTCTACTACTATTTAAATTTTTATAAGTGGCATTTTATTGAGATTAGTATTATACAGTCCTTTTTCATCTATCCTTTAGTATTTCTTTAATCTACTTCAACTTCCCCCTTATGCCAGCACTCTCTTGCTAACCTTTCCTTAGTTAGTGGCTTATTCCCCTTACACTTTTTCTGGTTTAGATTTTCCTTATTCTCTCTTTTTATCCCCTGTTAAAATTTCACCCCACTTTTATATCTAATCTCCAACCACCTGCTCCAAGTCCATACACATCTAATGCTTCTCCGACTTCACTATCCTAAAATGTTTTTCTCTCGGTCCTGCTGATGTTGTTTATATTTTATGCATATTTGTGAGATTGGTTTGGTTATTCTTTTGTTTTAATTTGTTATGTGGGGCGAGGGTTGGCATTGTTTTGTGTTTTGGTGATGTTTACATTGTTTTTTGATAGATTTAAGCTTCTGTGTTCCCTAACCTCCCTTGATATTAGTTGTTGTATGTAGTTTGTATCAATCTCCAGGTACTTGTTGCTGGCTTGTACTGTGATTAGTGGCGGTCCTCTGGGTTTCCAAACCATATTTATAGTTTACTCCCTTTTCCTTTCTTTTTACTCCTTCCCCTTTTCCCAATTTTATTTTGGCATTCCCTTTTTTTATTCTTTCTAATCTTTCTTTTTTTCTTTCTTTCGTGTGTGTGAGTGTGTTTTCTCTTACTCTCTTTTATCCCACCTATCAACTAATTTACCTTACTCTGGAAATCACTTTTAATTTGGAGTTACCAATACTGTGAATACATTCTTCTTCAGTGCCTGGTGTGCTGCACCTGTTTGTGTTGTAGTCTGAGCCTTTAAATCAACACAGGAGAGTGAGAACTACATAACAAGACACACAGAGAAGAAAGACGATGGGGAGACAAAGAAATAGCCCACCAATGAAAGAAAAAGAAGCCTCACCAGAAAAAGAGGTAACCGAAATGGAAGCAAGCAACCTGTCAGAGAGAGAGTTCAGAGAAATGGTCATAGGGTGGATGAAGAGAACAGAAGCCAATATGAGGAAGAACCATGAGGAATTGAAGAGGAATCAAGAGGAAATAAAGAAGAGCCAGGAAGAAATGAAGAAGAACTATGAAGAAATGAAAAGTGACATTGCTGAGGTAAAGAACTCCATAGAAAGTATCAGGAGTAGACTAGATGAAGCAGAGGACCGCATCAGTGAGCTGGAAGACAAGGTAGGAAAAAACACCCAGGTAGAGCAGCTACTAGAAAAAAAAATTAAAAAGCAGGAGGAGAGCCTCAGGGAACTTTGGGACAACATGAAACAAAACAACATACGTGTAATAAGGCTTCCAGAGGGTCAGGAAACTGAGCAAGGAATAGAAAACCTGTTGGAAGAAATAATGACAGAAAACTTCCCTGATATAGGAAAGAAAAAACCCACACAAATCCAAGAAGCTCACAGAGTTCCAAGAAAATTAAACCCCAAAAGACCTACACCAAGGCATGTTATAATTAAATTGGCAAACATCAACGACAAAGTGAGAATCCTAAAAGCTGCAAGAGAGAGAGAGAAAGTCACCTACAAAGGAACCCCCATCAGATTAACACGGGATTTCTCAACAGAAACTTATCAGGCCAGAAGGGATTGGAATGAAATATACAAAGTTATGCAAAGAAAGGTTCTGAATCCTAGAATACTGTACCCAGCAAGGCTATCAATCAAAATTGAAGGTCAAATCAGGAGCTTCACAGACAAAAAAGGTCTAAGGGAATACATTACCACCAAACCAGCAATGCAAGAAATGCTAAAGGGTCTGCTGTGAAAAGCAATAAGAAGCCATGAAAGAACATAGGGGCAAAGAACAAAAATGGCTACAAATAACTATCTATCAATGATAACTTTAAATGTAAATGATTTAAATGCTCCAATCAAAAGACATAGGGTAATAGACTGGATAAGAAAACAATGCCCATGTATCTGCTGTCTACAAGAAACCCACCTCCAAAAAAAAAGATGCACACAGACTGAGGGTGATACGATAGAAAAAGTTTCTTCAGGCGAATGGAAATGGAAAAAAAGCTGGGGTAGCAATACTTATATCCGACAAATTAGATCGCAAAGTGAAGGATGTAACAAGAGATAAAGAAGGCAACTACATAATACTAAAGGGAGCAATCAAAAAAGAAGAAATAACTCTGGTAAACATATACGCACCCAATATAGGAGCACCCAAATACATACTAAAACTCCTATAGGATATCAAGGGGAGATAGACAGCAATAGAATCATAGTAGGAGACTTTAATACCCCACTATCACCATTGGACAAATCCTCTAAACAAAAAATCAGTAAAGAAACATCAATCCTCAATGAATCACTAGACCAGAAGGAATTAATTGACATCTTCAGATCATTTCACCCCAAAGACACAGAATATACATTTTTTCAAGTGCCCATGGGTCATTCTCAAAGATAGATCATGTGTTGGGTCATAGGCAAAGTCTCTCCAAATTCAAGAAGATAGAAATCATATCAAGCACATTCTCAGATCACAATGGCATAAAGCTGGAAATCAACTACAATAGAAACAATCCAAAGAAAGCAAACACATGGAGACTAAACAGCATGCTATTAAAGTATGACTGGGTTACTAGAGAGATCAAGGAAGCGATAGAAAACATCATGATAACAAATGACAATGACAGCACAACAATCCAAAACCTATGGGACACAGTGAAAGCAGTTTTGAGAGGGAAGTTCATAGCTCTACAATCCTACTGCAAAAAACTAGAACCAGCGGCAATAAATTATCTAACGCAACAACTGAAAGAGTTAGAGAGAAAGCAACAAGAAAATCCCAGTGTAAGCAGCAGGAAGGAAATAGTAAAGATCAGAGCAGAGATAAACGACATAGACACCAAAGAAACAATACAGAAGATCAACAAAACCAAAAGCTGGTTCTTTGAAAGATTAAACAAGATTGATGAACCTGTAGCCAGACTCACCAAGAAGCAAAGAGAGAGGACCCTAATAAATAAAATCAGAAATGAAAGAGGTGAAATAACAACAGACCCCATTGAAATACAAAGGATTGTTTAAAAAAATACTATGAACAACTCTAATCCAACAAACTGGACAACCTGGAGGAAATGGATATATTTCTAGAAAAATATAACCTCCCAAAACTCAATCAGGAAGAATCTAAACAACTCAATAGACCAATAACTGGGGAAGAAATTGAAGCAGTAATCAAAAAGCTTCCAGCATACAAAAGCCAATGGCCAGACGGCTTCACAGGGGAGTTTTATCAAACATTCAAGGAAGAACTAAAACCTATCCTCCTCAGACTATTCCAGAAAATTCAAGAGGATGGAACACGTCCAAACTCCTTCTATGAAGCTAACATCACCCTAATACCTAAAGCACATAAAGATGACACAATGAAAGGGAATTACAGGCCAATATCCCTCATGAATATAGATGCCAAAATCCTCAATAAAATTCTAGCAAATCGGATCCAGCAGTACATCAGAAAGATCATACACCATGACCAAGTAGGATTTATCCCAGGAATGCAAGGATGGTACAATATCCTCAAATCAATAAATGTGATACATCACATAAACAAATTGAGAGATAAAAATCACATAGTCATATCAAACTATTTCATTCCTACTTTTCAGAGGAAAACACTGTTAACAGTTCGCTTATTGTCCTTTCTATTTCTTTATGGATATATATATATATATATATATATATATATATATATATATATATTTCATATTGGCATCAATGTCAGACATTTATCTATAAATTTTCAAGAATATATATGTCACTTACAAAAATGAGATTATATTATAATTTTCCATTCTCATGAATAATAACATATGGACAACTTTAGACTAGCATATATACTTCTACACCATTCCTTTTTAAAAGCTACATAATATTCCATTTAATAGCTGTATCATTCCCCTATTAATGAATAGATAACTCTTCCCTGGTGTCTTGTTTGTTTAATTACAAAAATAGTTTAATAGCTATTTTCATACAAAATATTTTACTCATGTGTTTCATTATTGCTTTTTATTATTTTTATTTTTTCATTCTTCGTGGTATTTAATTCTTTAGAGACAAAACTCTTACCAAATTTAAAGGCCTGGTTTTTCTTCAATACGGTACATTTTTTATTTTCAGATGCTTACATATTGTTGAGGAGGGAACTCAGATGGCAACATATTACTCTCAATACATAAGTAATTTTCACTTCCTCTGGAAAACTGCACAGTAGAATTAGTAGGGTGGTCCACCTGAATCACCTTCTTATTTAAAAGCACATGTTTTTATTTCGTTTTTTAAAAGAATTCTTGTTGAAATCATTACATCTGTCTCTTTTTTTCCTCCATTAACCTCTTTTAACCCACCCCTACCACCTGGTTCATGGCTTAGTATATTTTAATATTTAATATATACTTACCAATTGTCTTCCAAAAGGTTTGTACCACTTCACCTTCCCTCCCTGCCAACAGTGTATGAATACCCTGGAACTTGTGCTTTAATGAATTACAAAATACTCCATTTTTATCTCAGAGATTTAATTGCTAAGGATGTCCTCTGTACATGGAGTAGTCTCTCTCTCTCTCTCTCTCTCTCTCTCTCTCTCTCTCTCTCTCTCTCTCTCTCTTACATTTAATCTCTATAATCCCCAATTGGTAATATTTTAAATGTGTTAGGACTATAGACTATATCTTACACTAATAGTGTAAACCCCATGGTGACAAATATTCTGTGGTCCCATGTATTCTGAGGAGAACTCAGCAACTGTTTGATTTGATGCTGAGAACAGCATTCTGCCAGAATCGGTGCCAACATTAGTCATCCTGTCTGTTCCAAGGGGCTGAATTGTTTGTTGAAATAAGCCATTAGGAGTAATAAAGTAATCCAAAACTATGATAATTTTTCTTGAGTTTCATAATGCTAAATAAACACATACTCTGTCAAGGTAACCAGTAAGCAATGTGAGACTGCTGCATACTTGGGGTCATAGTTGGCAGCAATATTAATTAGCCTCTTCCACCTATGACAACCTAGTGATATTGACCTACTTTATAAAGCTACATACATTAAATTACTAAAGCAAAAAGCATCTTTCATTCTGTATTTTCAATAGAAATTCTCACAACTAATCCAATGATCCATGCCTCATTGGAGTAAAATTAATTGTTGATTAATAGCCAATTTCCTCAGGTTTCCAAAAGATTTTAAACAATTCTATCTTAGGTTTGACCATACTGGAGATCCATACACAAATAATATGCTGATATTTGAGAAGTAATAAAGGCCAAAAATGGGGAAGATGTTATGCTTATCTTTAAAATAAGGCAACATATATATGTAGTTACTTAGTATTCTATTAGCAGTATCTTTTTAAATAGATTTCAAAAATTTAGACACAACTGAAGTATTCAGAAGTCATTGAATAATTGATGGCAGATGCTAAGAGTGAAATTTTTTGTGGTCATTATTTTATACATAAGAAAATATATATATACACTTAGTGGACAGATTATTATGATCTCTGAACACATAATGATCTGGCCACTCAGTATATATAATCATATATAATAAAAGGGCAATATGCAAATTGTTTCTCTCAACCAGGAGTTTGACCAGCAGGCAGGCCAAGCAACCACTCATGTTCCTTTTCCCTGAGCAGGCTGCCCGGACCCCATCCATGCACATATTCATGCACCAGGCTCTCCATATATATGCTGAGTGGCCAGATTATTATGCATTCAGAGATAATACCATATTTCCCCAAAAATAAGACAGTGTCTTATATTAATTTTTGCTCCCAAGGATGCACTAGATCTTATTTTCAGGGGGATGCCTTATAATACAGTGAGTAGGTCTTATTTTCGGGGGATGTCTTACTTTTGGGGATATAGGGTAATAATCTGGCCACTCAGTGTATATAAAAGCCTAAACAACCATTTGACTGTTTGAATAGTAATGATGATGTGCACTGACCACCAGGGGTCAGACACTCAACATACAGGCATGGAAACATGGAACAGACTAATGAATCTCAGAGGGAAGGGGGAAGGGGGAGGACAGGAAAAGATCAACCAAAGATCTTTTATGAATACCCTAGAGGCCAGGTGCACAGATTTGTGCCCCAGTAGGGTCCCTTGGGCTGGCCTATGGGAATCATCAGAAACTGGCAATCTGATATCCTTAAGGGGTCCTGGATTTTGAGAGGGTGCAGTTCAGGCCAAGGAGTCCAACTGGTGCACAAATCTGGGCCTCTAGTTTATTAATAAGTGGAAAAAATAATAAAACTCATATTCATATACTATCTAATAAAAGACTAATGTAGAAATTTACCACACCTCTATTACACCCACAAGCCATGCCCACAAACCACGCCCATCAGCCAATCAGGAGAAAATATGAAAATAAACCACAGCCAAGACAGTTGTGGCCACTGAGAGCAAGAGGGAGGCTTGGGTGTCCCCGGCAATGAAGGAAGCCAAGCTCTTCATCTGCTTTGCTGGCCTAGGCCTCCACTCAATGCTCCAAAGTTTCAATTATAGAAGATACATAATCCCAAAAGAAATGGTGACAGCCAAGGAGCTGGAGAGAGCGGAGGCTGGGGTTGCTCCAGCAATGGAAAAGCCAAGCTTCTGCAGCTGTGGCAGGCCTAGGCCTCCACTTAAGGCTACAAAATTTCAATTGTAGAAGATAAATAAATCCCAGATATCAGGGCCTCCACTTGGGTCACCAGGGGGCATGGCCAGCCTGCAAAAAACCACAGGCCCCTCACCCAGGCTGCTCCATGTCCCAAATGAACCCCCACCCTGATCCAGAACACCCTTCAAGGAAAACCACCTAGTCCCCACCCATCACCAGGCCTCTATTCTATCTAATAGAAGAGTTATATGCAGATTGACCTTCACTTCAATACACAAGATGGCTGCTCCCATATGGTCAAAGATCCTGCCCCCATGTGGACACAAGATGGCCACAACAAGATGGCCAGGCCTGCAAGGGAGGGCAGTTGAGGACAATCAAGACTGCAGAGGAGGACAGTTAGAGGTGACCAGGCTGGCAGAGGTGGGAAGTTGGGAGAAAACAGGCTTGCAGGGGAGCAGTTAGACATCAATCAGGCTGGCAGGGGAATGGTTAGGGGGTGATCTGGTGGCATGCAGAAGGGGTTAGGGTCAATCAGGAAGGCAGGAAGGCAAGTAGTTGGGAGCAAGCAGTCCTGGATTGTGAGAGGATCAGACCTAAATGGGCAGTTGGACATCTCTCGAGGGGTCCCAGTTTGGAGAGGGTGCAGGCTGGCCTGAGGTACAACCTCTACCCCTGTGCACAAATTTCATGCACCTGGCCTCTAGTAATTAATAAAGAGTGATATTTTGGAAAAGTGTTTAATAAAATGGAGACTTTTTCCATAGTAAGCTCTTTAGCTTACAAAAGAAACATATTGAAATATGTATAGTAGAATTTAATTTTATATAACAAAATATATTTAAATACTTAGAAATATGGGTATAGGTTAATAGTTATTGTTATACAGTAGTATTGTGAGAGATTATACTTTATTCTTTGAATTTTTCCAAATATTCTAAAATAAGTAATTTTAAATGTGTTTATATAAGACATTGGAAAAAATCTTACAATGGAAAGACAGTGGATTGGGCTATCAAAGAAAATTATGATTTCTATCCTGGAGAACATTAAAGATGATAATGGGCTTAGACTTTTCTTTTTTTTTAGCTGAGAGTGGATAACTTAGACCTAATAATTTAATGGTTTTGGCATCAGACCTGGGTACAAATCCCAGCTCTGACATTTACAAGCTAAATATGTTGAGTCAATTTTATCACCAATTTTAGATATACTTTTCTCATCTGTTAAATGAGTATAACAATGCCAATCCTACACAGTGTCTGTGAGAATTAAACAATATAATATAAGTAAAATCACTATTTCACACATGTCTGGTACATATTAGTTATTATGAGGTGGGCTATCTATTCACCAAATACCCCTTTCTTATCCTCCTTGAACAGTTACTCTACCTTTTTCATTTAAAGGTGATAATTTTACAAAATTCTGGTTACTGTAATGTAGGTAGATGTGTTTTATGCCGATTCTAGATCTGGCCTATGAAAATAACTTGCAAAATCTTCCAATCTGTTAAATGGAAAACATTGCCACTTGTTGAAGACTGCGGAGCTTCCAACAACTTGGGTTTGTTTAATTACTAGATCAAGAACACCCCACTTCCTTCTCCTTTTGAACATTAGAAGAGTAATAAATCCTATTGTGTGAAGCCATCATAATTCTTAAATTTATTTATTACAGCAGCTAGTGTTACCTTAACTAATAGAACACAGTCTTTAAATGACAGCTAAAACTGTTACTAACATTTCTCCTAATTCTATATTTTTACTGTTTACAACTCAATTGAAATACAAGTGAAGTGAAGGTAACAGCCAAAATTAAAGACAGTTGTTAGTAAATTTGGAACGAGACCTTTGGTGACTACCATGCCATCTGATTCCCCAAATAAGACTAGATCTTAGGGATAGAAGATACTTATAAAGAAATGTGGTCTATTAAAGCAAGCGTTTCAAAGAAAGTGCATCATGTCTTGCCATATTCATCATAAGGATTATATGAAACTCTGCTACACAAAGAGAAAGCTGATATACCATCTTATAAAATACTAGAGGCCCAGTGCACAAAATTTGTGCACAGAGGGCGGGGGATGTCCCTTAGCCCAGCCTGCATCCTCTCCAATTTGGGACACCTCAAGGTATGTCTGACTGCCCGTCTAGGCCCGATCCTGGTAGGATCAGGCCTAAGCGGGCAATCTAACATCCTTCTCACAATCCAGGACTGCTGGCTCAAAACTGCTCACCTGCCTGCCTCCCTGATTGCCCCTAACCGCTTCTGCCTGCCAGCCTGATCACCGGCTAACCACTACCCTGCCAGCCTAATTAATTTTTAACTGCTTCCCTGCCAGCCTGTTTGCCCCCAACTTCCCTCCTCTGCCAGCCTGGTCACCCCTAACTGCCCTCCCCTCCAGGCTTGATCACCCCCAACTGCCCTCCATTGCAGGCCTGGAACTTCCAATGGTCCTCCCCTGCTGGCCTGATCACCCACAGGGTGGGGGTTTCCTTGGGGTGAGGGGCAGCCTGGGCAAAAGGCCTGTGGAGGTTTGCAGGCCAGCCATGCCCCCTAGCAACCCAAGTGGAGGCCCTGGTATCTGGAATTTGTCTATGTTTACAATTGAAACTTTGTAGCCTGGAGCAGAGCCAAGCCTTCTGCTCAATCTGGGGTGGCAGCCATTTCTGTTCAAAACATTGTAGCCTAGAGTGGAGGCCTAGGCCAGCAACGGCAGGCTGAAAGCTTGGCTTCCTCCATTGCCAGGGAAACCCAAGCCTCTGTTCTCTCCAGCTCAGTGGCTGCTGCCATTTCTGTATCTTTTATAACTGAAACTTTGTAACATTGAGTGGAGGCCAAGGGAGTCAGAAAGTTTGGCTTCCTCTATTGCCGGGGAAACCCAAGCCTTCCACCTGCTCTCAGTGATGGCAGCCATCTTGCTTGGGGTTTATTTGCATAATTTGCTCCTGATTGGCTGGTGGGCATGGCTGTCGGCGTGGCTGTGGGCGTGATTAAGGTACAGTCAAATTTGCATATTACTCTTTTATTAGATAGGATATTCTAGATACCACAATCCAGTTTTACATGTGACCTTTATCTTTTTGCACAATATAGAGTCAAACTAGTAAATTTAAATCATATGTTGTATTTGCTTTTAGGATGAGTCACAAACTCAATGATCTGGTTAGTCATAATTTAGAAAGATTCCCTAGATTCATTCCCCAGAGCAAAATACTTTTAATGTTTCAGTAAGTGATTCCTACACATGTATGGTTTGTAAAGCTCTTTGGTGTGCAAAGCCCTATGTAATTGTTAGAAAAATTTTAGATTATTAGACAGGATGGCAAAATAAAAGTGGTTCTAAATACTTCACATCTCTAAGGACATAGGCAATGTTCAGTAATAAAAATGGCAAAAAGCCATCCAAATCCTCTGCTACAGACACTGTAATAAAAGTTTATTGCTTGGTTTCCTTCCTGTAAAGTCTTAATGTTATTTGGGCATAGAATTTATGCCCTAAATTCGTATACAATGTTAAGATGCTGGTAATTCAAACTATTTTTTCAGCTATTTTTAAAACCTGGTGAAAAAGCCTCCTCCTTCCAGATACTTGAAGTGAACACTTCAAATCCTCATAAGAATGATGTATGTAATTGCATTACTGTATAATAAATTCAGCTGTGAGATGAAATGGAATAGTTTCTGGAGAAGAGTCCAAGAATTTCAACACATAATGAGACATTATCAGTTCTGTAGTTCAAAATGAGATATAATATGGCCAGACATTCAATGATTTACATTAGAGGGGAAAAAGAGCCTCAAGCAATAGACTAATACAATGAGTAGTAACAAAAATATCTGAATGCTACACTGTGATTATCAAATTCTGTACTTAATATGAGCACCACCATTCCTAAACAGGGTCAAAAATTTAAAGGGAACATTACAGAAAATTAGACACCAGAGAAATTTACAACTAACTTGGTCAGAATTGTGCAGTGTCAAAAATCAGAATGTCTATAAAAGGGAAGAAAAATGTCACCAATCTACAAGAAGCAAGTTGGTAACTCCATAAAATTTCATTATTCTAAAAGATTGGATTGGTGGGAGTAAGCAAGAAAATTGATTACTGGAAGTTCAAAAGTAAAAACAAAGATAACTTCCTGCCATTGAGGATGTAATTTGCCAAAATTATACCCTAAAACTTAAAGCAATTACTAGGCCAGAAGCTGTGAAAGTTGTGCTAAAGAAGGATCACCTCTCTCAACAATTTTTTCCTTGTTTTCTACTATCTTACTGGCCTCTCACTTCCTATTGTGAAATCGCTGGATGTTGTCATTTGAAAATCTAGTTCTGATCAGTTTAAAATGTGTTTTATAAAGTTCAAAAGAATTACCAAATTATGTCTGTATCTTTATATTTCTTCACTTCTAGATTGAATAGTTCATTGCTTCCAGTTTAAATAAATATCACATCTTTATTATTAAAAAGGAAATGATTTTATAGAAAAAATGATTTTATAGAAATGATTTTATAGAAAAAATATATCTGGTGCACAAAATTCGTGCATGGGGAGTAGGGGATGTCCCTTAGCCCAGCCTACACCCTCTCCAATCTGGGATGCCCGACTGCCTGTTTAGGCCTGATCCTAGTAAGATTGGGCCTAAACAGGCAGTCGGACATCCTTCTCACAATCCAGGAGTGCTGGCTCCAAACTGCTCACATACCTGCTTCCTTGATTACCCCTAACCGCTTCTGCCTGCCAGCCTGATCACCTGCTAACCACTACCCTGCCAGCCTAATTGAAGTCTAACTCCCCTGCCAGCCTGTTTGCCCTCAACTACCCTCCTCTGCCAGCCTGGTCACCCCTAACTGCCCTCCCGTCCAGGCTTGATCACCCCCAATTGCCCTCCCTTGCAGGCCTGGTCCCTCCCAACTACCCTCTCCTGCTGGCCTGATTACCCACAACTGCCCTCCCTTGCAGGGCCTGGAACCTCCCAATGGCTCTCCCCTGTTGGCAATCTTGTGGTGGTCATCTTTTGTCCACATGGGGCAGGATCTTTGACCACATGGGGGCAGCCCTCTTGTGTGTTGGAGTGATGGTCAATCTGCATATTTGTCTTTTATTAGATAGGATAGAGGCCTTGTGCATGGGTGGGGGCCAGATGATTTTCCCTGAAGAGTGTCCCAGATTAGGGTGGGGGTTTCCTTGGGGTGAGGGGCATCCTGGGCGAGGGGCCTGTGGAGGTTTGCAGGCCAGCCATTTCCCCAGTGATCCAAGTGGAGGCCTTGGTATCTGGGATTAATCTATGTCTACAAATGAATCTTTGTATCCTGGAGTGGAGCCAAGCCTTTTGCTGGCTCTGTGGTGGCAGCCATTTCTGTTTGAAACTTTGTAGCCTAGAGTGGAGACCTAGGCAATGGCAGGCTGAAAGCTTGGCTTCCTCTGTTTCCAGGGAAACCCAAGCCTCTGTTTTCTCCAGCTCAGTGGCTGCCCCCATTTCTGTATCTTTTATAACTGAAACTTTGTTATGTTGAGTGGAGGCTTAGGCAGGCAATGGCAGGCGGAAATCTTGGCTTCCTCTGTTGCTGGTGGAAACCCAAGCCTTCCTCCTGCTCTCAGTGGTGGCAGCCCTCTTGGTTGGGGTTTATTTGCATAAGCTGCTCCTGATTGGCCGGTGGGCGTGGGTGTGACTTGTGAGTGTGGTGAAGGTATGGACAAATTTGCATATTACTCTTTTATTAGATAAGATGATTGCTTTAAATGGATGTAAGAAGTTTCTTCAAATATAGCTCCTCAAATAGACATATCTGATAATTTTGAAGAGGGCTTATAATAAATGAAAGTACCAAAAATCATTTGGTCTAGACAGATTAATTTGGTAGCAGTTATCAGGCAAAGGGGCATTTGCAGTCCACTGGTGGCCCAAAGAAATACCATCCTTCTTCACCACATTAATTTATTCTAAAAGCTAGTTGGGGAATGTAGCTTAGATTAAAATGAAAACAGCTTTCTAATGTTAAATTTCAGAAATGATTTTAGTGCTCCTAGTTATAACAGCATTTGACTGAGAGAAGTGTTGCAATATGAGAGCAATGAGAGCAGAAGAGAATGCATCCATTTTGCAGTAAGGCCAACTACCTAGAGTGAATGGACACCTGAGTGTCTTCCTCTATTTTTTCAAATGTATAGATTGAATGTATCCAGTAGAGGAATGAGTGAGGAGGCAAAGAGAAGCTAGGAGTGATATAGCTAGTAAAACTTCTTCTACATAGATGAAATTAAGCAGTCCTTGAAGAGTATCTTTACCAACTCAAACATATCAACATCTCTCTCCATCCACTCTCTATTACTACCACCTGAAGACACAACTTTGAAAATTAAAATACAGTATCTTAATGTGCTTTAACTTCCAAGCTTCAAAAAGGACAAGGTACATGTTTTCAAAAGACAAAATTAGCTGATAGCTGGGCAGGATCCTCACAGTTCAGGATCCTGGTAGGGAAAATAATTTATTAAGATGGTTTATAGTAACATATTTTAAAGAGGATATTACTTATAAATATATATTAATGGAATCTTTGTCAGCTCAGCCTGCTCTAACGAAATGTCATAGACTGAGGGGATTAAACAGCAGAAATGTATTCCTCACACTTCTGGAGGCTAGAAGTCCAAGATCAAGGTGCCTGCAAGGTAAGTTTCTTTCTGAGACCTTCTTCTCTCATTTTACAGAGAAGGAACTAATCTTTTGAGTATCCTACCTTCATGACCTAATGTAAATCTAATTACTTCATAAAGATTCTACCTTGAGACACAATCACATTGGGTGTTAGTGTTTCAACATACAAACTTGGTGAGGATACAAACATTCATTTGTGGCACATAGTTAAGTGAACATCAAGTGTTGAGACATTCCAAGACTAATTACAGTTAGTCTTGGAATTACTAGTATCAATTTTAGGTTAGAGAAATATAGTGTTATCTGAACAGACTAAAAGCTGGAGCAATGGAATAAGGAGGAACTGCCTTGTGGAAGACAGAGTCACAGAGGAACACAGATGCTGCCTGAGAAGTGAGGCCGGGGCAGGTAGTAAGTACAGAAATGCCTTGACTTCACTCTCCATTTTCCTTCTAACCCCTTGTTTTTGGCTCCCATTTACTGAAAGCCATAGGAACTAGAGAGCAAGGGATCCAAAAGGACAGTTATTTGGTGTCAGTTTATCAAGGCACAAAGCCGAGCAGAGCAAAGAGTTAATCTGGAATGCCATCGGAGAACAATTAGCACAAAAGAATTTTGCTTTGAAATTAAAAAAAATTCCAGAGTTTAAAAATGTATATGTTGTCAATGTAAATTCTATGAATCAAATTTTAATGTCATATGGCTGAAAAGCCCTCACTCTAGCCCTGTTTCACAGACAAGCTTTTCCCAAGTTGATGCAAACAGATATCTGCCTAGTCATTCTGGTAAATATTACCAGGTGGAATTACCACCATTTCCCATAATAGAACATAGCAACCCTGTTTTTCAATTAATCTGTTGGATGTCTGTCCTGTTGCCTCTCCTATGTATGCATTTTAATATGCATTTAACTAATTTCACTACTATATACCCAGTGTCTATTGGTCTTCTTTTTCTGCATAGTAATTTACCAAAAACTTAGCAATTGAAAAGGACAAAAATTCATTATATCACAGTTTTCATTGGTATGACCTGAAATCAAGGGTTTGTCCAGGCTGAGTTCTTATAGGGAAGATATAAAGAAAAAGCCTCTACCACACTCATTCTTATTGGCAGAATTCAGCACCTGGAGGTTGTAGGACTGAAGGCTTCATTTATTTGCTGGCTGTCAGGAAACACTCTTAGCCCCTAGTGGTCATTCACAGTCCTTGCCACATGATCCCCTCCGTCTTCAAGCCATCAACATTACAATAAATTCTTTTCATGTTTCAAATATCTGACTTCAATATGAACTCTAGACCCACTTTAAAGGGCTCTTGTGGTTAAATCAGGCACATCTGAATAATCAACCTATCTTAAAGTCAGCTAATTAGGGAATTTAATTCACTTGAAATATTCCTTTTACCATAAAATGCAAGATAATGAAGAGACTAATATCTCATTGTATTTACTGATTCGACCTGCACTCAGGAGGAGATTATACAGGGTATGTACACCAGAGGGTAGGGATTGGGGAGGGGGCATCTTAGAATTCAGTGTGCTACAATGTACTACAATCAATACATTTTTATTAGTTCACATAATATATATTTTTCTTAATTCTGAATTTTCCTGTCCTTCAGGCCCCAGGAAAACAAAGCATGTTGGTTGATCTTTATCTATAAAATACACCATCCTGTTCTTGCAAACTTATCAAATTATATATTTCATAACTTTTAGATGTAGTATTAGATAATTTCAAGTCTTTTACTCTTTCCATATAGTCACTTTTCAAACACGTTTATATTTTTGTGTATCTTCTCTCAATTTTATTCATTTTTTTCATATTTGGTCACATTGGAAAGTCAAGTTTTATTTTTAAAGTCACAGTACAATAGTTCTTTAATATATTTGCAAGCCTTCTGACCAGTTGATTCTCGTTCTAATGGTTGTTTTAGTACTTTAAAAAGTCAAGTATGGCCATTAGAAAAATAATTTAATCATTAAAGAAACCCTTTTTATCAAGTAACTCAAAATGTTGATGAAACAGTAATTGTAACAGACTGGATACATATATAGGAGACAGTGCTAAGAAGAAAAAGTTTTGCTTATTAGCTTTCATAGTACCAGTGACTAAGCAAGTGATGCTGGAGAATGTCTGAGACCTTCATTCATCTCAATTATTTCAATTATTTTATCTCTGCAACAGGTTTTTGTGATTTCCTGTTCTTGCTAACACTTCTTAATTGTTCTGAGGATAAGGTAAACATATCTATTGGTAAGTGCATCATAACTCATTATTTTTTAAACCAAAATCAAGTAATCAGTTGAAAACTGCTTAAGGTAACAATTGATATATAGTGAAAACTAATATGAAAATCTATACATATAAAGAGGTAATATGTTAATTTGTCCATTAAGGTGTCCCAGTCACAACCAGTCTGTGGGAGGGGATGGGGGGCAAGGACTTCTGCCCCCAGCACTAACATCATGCCACATATGTGCTTCCCTGCCCAGTTCTGAGGTGAAGCTGCCTGCCTGCATCCCTGGCTAGGGACGTGATGCTGCTTGTCTGCATCCCAGTTCAGTGCTGACATGATGCTTCAGGGGGGAAGGGGCCTGGTGGTCTTGACTGGGGACCTCAGACCATGCCCCTCACGCAGTGGGGCTTGGCAGGGAACCTCAGGAACTACTCTCTGCCCCTGTGCTGGTGGGGGGACCTGAGGCTGGGCCCCCCAAACTAAAGGGGTTTGACAGAGGTGGGGCTGACCATGTCTGGGTCTCACTCAATGTGAGTGGGACTGGCCAGGTCTAGGACTCCTGCATTTTTGAAGTGGGTGTGGGTGGTGGGTTGGGAATTGACTCTAGGTCCCATGGCAGGCCCCAGACTCTGACCTGAGGGAAATTTTATACACATTTTACTAATTTTCTTTCATCTCTGACATTGATTATAGAGAAAAGGAATATAGAGAAAAGAAATATAGCAACATTAAAATATTTCTTCTAATTAATTCCCTTTTTTTTAATCTTCATTGTTCAGATTATTACAGATGTTCCTCTTCCCCCCCTCATAGCTCCCCTCTACCTGGCTCCCACCCCACTCCAGCCCCCCCCTCCCCACTGACCTCATCCATAGGTATAACCTTTTTTATATATTTTAATCTTTATTGTTCAGTTTATTAATTACATTGTTCCCCTTTTTTTCTCCCTATAGCTCCCCTCCACCCGGTACCCATCCCACCCTTTGCCCTTACCTCCCCCCACTGTCCTCTCCCATAGGTGTATGATTTTTGTCCAGTCTCTTGCTGCACCTCCCACACCCCTTTTCTCCCCAAGAATTGTCAGTCCATTCCATCTCTATTCCCATGGTTCTGTTATATTCACCAGTTTATCCTGTGCATCAGATTTTTAATTCACTTGATTTTTAGATTCATTTGTTGATAGATGTGTATTTGTTGTTCATAATTTTTATTTTTAGCTTTTTCTTCTTCCTCTTCTTAAAGAATACCTTTCAGCATTTCATATAATATTGGTTTGGTGGTGATGAACTCTTTTAGCTTTGTCTTATCTGCGAAGCACTAAGCTTTTTGTGCCATCTCTTCCTGCATCATATACAACCTCTTCCCCTAGAGAAGTGTCAGTCTGCTCCCTTTCCATGCCCTTGATTTTATTACATTCACCAGTTTATTCTGTTCATCAGGTTTTTTATTCATTTGATTTTTTAGATTCACTTGTTGATAGATATGTATTTGTTGTCACTTTGTTGTTAATTTTTTTCTAATCTTTACCTTTTTCTTCCTCTTCTTAGAGAATACCATTCAGCATTTCATATAATACTGGTTTAGTGGTGATGAACTCCTTTAGCTTTTTCTTATCTGTGAAGCTCTTTATATGACCTTCAATTCTAAATAATAGCTTTGCTGGGTAGAATAATCTTGGTTGTAGGTTCTTGCTATTTAACACTTTTAATATTTCTTGCCACTCCCTCTGACCTGAAAAGTTTCTGTTGAGAAATCTGCTGACAGTCGTATGAATACTCCCTTATAAGTAACTGTTTCTCTTGCTGCTTTTAAGACTCTCCCCTTGTCTTTTGCCCTTGGCATTTTAATTATGATGTGTCTTGGTGTGGTCCTCTTTTGATTCCTCTTGTTTGGGGTTCTCTGTGCTTCCTGGATTTGTAAGTCTATTTTCTTCACCAGATAGGGGAAGTTTTCTGTCATTATTTCTTCAAATAGGTTTTCAATATATTGCTTCTCTCTTCTTCTGCAACTCCCATAATTTGGATGTTGGTACACTTGAAGTTGTCCCAGAGGCTCCTTACACTATCTTCATATTTTTGGACTCTTTTCTTTTTGCTTTTCCGGTTGGGTATTTTTTGCTTCTTCATATTTCAAATCTTTAATTTGATTCTTGGGATCCACTAGTCTGCTGTTAAATCTCTGTATATTGTTTTTTATTTCAGTTTGTGTATGCTTAATTTCTGATTGGTCCTTTTTCATATCCTTGAGAGTCTCCCTAAATTTCTCAGAGGTTTCTAGAAGATTCTTGAGTAACCTTATAACCAAGGTTTTGAAATCTATATCCAGTATTTTCTTTTCATTTGTGACTTGTTTCTTTGTCTCCACATTTTGGCTTGTTTTCTTTGTTTATTTTTATGTACTGTGCAGCTGCTAAGTCCCCTTGAGTTGAGAGTGGCCTTGTGTGGTTGGTGTTCTATAGGGCCCAATAGCTCAGCATCCCCAGTAACCTGAGGTGGACACTCTTGGTGCACTCCTTTGTGGGCTATGTGCACAGTCTTATTGTAGTTAATTCCTGATTGTTGCTGGTATCACTGGGAGGAATTAACCTCCAGGCCAATTGGCTGTGAAGATGAGCAGTGTCTACACTGGAAGATCTGTTGAACAGGAGATACCTTTATGGGTCAAGACTTGCTTCATTGGGGTTTTGGTGCTCACTTAGTCTGCCCTTTGAGTGTGTCTTTTATGGATGTGAAGAGTTGTAATCTGGTATGGTCTCACTCTGACCACTGAGTATACTGGCTCTTGAATCTCCAAGGAGGTGCAAGGTCAACCACTGTCTGAGGATGCTCAACAGGAGCTACAGAGACATCTGCAGATTCATCCTCTTTGTAAGGGGTTTGGAAGTGCCCAGAGAAGTCTGGCCAGGCCTTGGGCCTTCTTTTGGAAGTTATGTGGCTCTCTGACCTAGCTGCAGTTTGACAGGTTTTAGGTGAAAGGACAAGCCATTTATATGCAAAAGTTGATGTGCACAGCTTGGGTGAGGATGTAAATTGGGAGGGATGGGGTCTCTGGGAATCACCAGGGTAGAGCAAACAGTGATGGCTGCCAGTCAGCCCTGAACCAGAGAAGTACCCAGTTCTCCACTTCTCGTGCCCCCATTCAGGAACAATGATCACTGCCAGCACCTCTAAGGAAAAGCTGCTCTCACTTTCCTGTCCTGATGCCAAACAATCCAGTTTCTCCCTGTATGTGCCTGAGTCCCCCAAAGTCTCACCTGGAAGTGGAGTACAGAGCAAGCAGGAGCTTGTATTTCCCTCCCAATAAAAAGAGCACCACATCCAGGTGCCAGCACTTTCTGCACCTCTGCACCTCTTACCAGTCTCAATTCACTTTCTTCACCTCTCTAGTTGTGAAACTTCCATTGGTTCTCCTCCCTAATTAATTTCCTTTTAATGTGCAGCACAGTACTGGGCCACTAATGTATGTATGTGTGTGTGGATATATATATATATATATATATATATATATATATATATATGGCTTCAATTGGTGACTGACATAATTAAACTGTTAACTTCCTAGGACCTCATTTAGGGTTCATATGGAAAAAATAAATTGCTATAGAAAGCATCACAAAATACAACAGAAAATGATCAGATTTTTCTTGATAATTTTAGTAGGCAGTCCATAACATATGGCCCTCTGTGAAGGAAGGCATAGGAAGGCATGTCAAACACGGTCTTACTATTTAGGCAGAAATTGCTGTTTTTCTACAAAATTTACATATATACCAGGAGGTACTCCAAAGAGAAAGCATTCAAACAAAATATTTTCTAATCCATTTGACATAATATTAAGCTTTTGCTATGGAACAAAGAGTGCCTCAATTAAACTCAATCCTCATTTTGTTTTCCAGACTATGTTAAACTATTGAATGACCTGGACAAAAAAGACTTTCTTAATATCCAATTTGAAAAATGTGCAGCAATTCTTGCCAGGGAGTTTATAATATGATAGCAAAAGATATGTGTAAATATGACATAACATTTTGAAGAGAAATGCGCTGGGTTGTTTTTCTAAAGAAGGCAAGAGACTGATCATTAATGAAAAATATAGTCATTAAACTCTGAATCATTTGTTCAAATCCATATCAAATCAGTGGTAACTGGAAGCTATTACTATGTGATAATGTATTCTGACCTGTAAGAAATAAGCCTGTCCAATTTGTGTAGTTTATGGAATGAATGAGCACAGATACTGAACAATCTTTCTATCATTAGGAGTTGACTTTTTCTGTGGGCTAATGGACCATTGATATGACAGTGGAGAAAAATGCGATGGAGATGCCTCTGTGTGACTTTCTATAGACTCTTGCCTCATAAGTCAAATTTCAATTGACCCAGAGTTATTTGAAAATATTGATCAAATTAGTGCACTTAGGTATGCATAATTCATGATTTGTTTGCATAAATGTATTGGGAAAAACTTTACAGAAGGACAGAAGAGAAAGACAAAAAATGCTAATCAATATTCTATGAGCTACCTATGCATGACTAAGAATCATTAATTAAAACCTCATTAAACTATTGGAAAAATACACAATTAGTGACTCTAATTGTTCACATCCATTAGAGGCAAGGGCAATCAGATATCCTATCTAATAAAAGAGTATTATGTGAATTTGACCATACCTTCACTACACCCACAAGCCACGCCCACCAGCCAATCAGGAGCAGATTATGCAAATAAACCCCAACCAAGATGGCTGCCACCACTGAGAGCAGGAAGGAGTCTTAGGTTTCCCCAGCAACAGAGGAAGCTAAGCTTTCCACCTGCCATTGCCAGCCTAAGCCTCCACTCAATGCTAGAAAGTTTCAATTATAAAATATACAGAAATGGTGGCAGCCACTGAGCTGGAGAGAACAGAGGCTTGGGTTTCTCTGTTTATGGGGGAAGCCTAGCTTTCCACCTGCCAATGCCGTACTAGGCCTCCACTATAGGCTAGAAAGTTTAAAACAGAAATGGCTGCCACCACGGAGCTAGCAGAAGGCTTGCCTCCACTCCAGGCTACAAAGTTTCAATTTTAGAACATAAATTAATCCCATAACCCAGGGCCTCCACTTGGGTCCCTGGGGGCATGGCCAGCCTGCAAACCTCCACAGGCCTCTCACCCAGGCCCCTCACCCCAAGGGAACCCCCACCCTGATCTGGGACACTCTTCAGGGCAAACCAGCTGGCCCCCACCCATGCATCAGGCCTCTATCCTATCTAATAAAAGACAAATATGCAGATTGACCATCACTCCAACACACAAGAGGGCTGCCCCCATGTGGTCAAAAATCCTGCCCCCATGTGGACACAAGATGCCACCACAAGATGGCCAGCAGGGGGAGGGCCATTGAGAGGTTCCATTTCCTACAAGGGAGGGCAGTTGTGGGTGGCCAGGCCAGCAGGGGAGGGCAGTTGGGAGGGACCAGGCCTGTAAGGGAGGGCAGTTGGGGACGATCAAGCCTGCAGTGGATGGCAGTTAGTGGTGATCAGGCCAACAGAGGAGGGAAGTTGGGGGCAAACAGGCTGGCAGGGGAGCAGTTAGACATCAATTAGGCTGGCTGAGTAGTAGTTAGGGGGTGATCAGACTGACAGGCAGAAGCAGTTAGGGGCAATCAGGGAGGCAGGCAGGTAAGCAGTTTTGATCCAGCAGTCCTGGATTTTGAGAAGGATGTCCAATTGCCTGTTTAGGCCCGATCCTACTTGGATCAGGCCTAAATGGGCATTCGGACATCCCTCGAGGGGTCCCAAATTGGAGAGGGTGCAGGCTGGGCTAAGGGACATCCCCTGCCCCATGTGCATAAATTTTGTGCACCAGGCCTCTAGGATAGATAGATAGATAGATAGATAGATAGATAGATAGATAGAAAGAAAGAAAGAAAGATAGATAGATGATAGATAGATAGATAGATAGATAGATAGATAGATAGATAGATACAAAGAAATGGGTACTTGCTTCTGATATGCTGAACAGAACACACACATGCACACATCAGATAGAGGTTAAAATTCATTTCCCCAAAGGCTACTACTGACAGGTTATAACTCCAGTTTCTATTGCTCCTTAGGCCACCTTGAAGTAATTAAACTGGAACATTGTACTGGATGCACACATCGCTTTCTACTTTCCCTAGTAGAGAAACACAGCCAAGGATATATCTCTTAGTGCTTAGCTTTGCCAACTTGGGAAAGAGGAAAACACTAGCAAAGTAAAATTGTTCTTCCTATGCATACATTTCAATGAGGTACTTCTTGGTTCTGTATTCTTCTTGGATGCTGTAACACGTTAACCTAATTCTGGGGTTTTATCTGAGGCATTGTAGTCTGGATATATTTGTTGAATCAGCAATTCTGTGGAGTTATAAGGGCCAGGATAATAGCGTGTCCCTCATCTCAGCCTGCACCCTCTCCAATCTGGGACCCAACGAGGGTTGTCCAACTGCTCATTTAGGCTCCATACCACAGGATTTGGGCCTAAATAGGCAGTCGGACATCCCTCTCACAATCCAGGACTGCTTTCTCCCAACTGTTCACCTGCCTGCATGATTGCCCCTAACCATTTCTACCTGCCAGTCTAATCACCCCCTAACCACTCCCCTGCCAGCCTGATTGATGCCTAATTGATCCTCTGCTAGACTGTTTGCCCCCAACTGCTCTCCCCTGCAGGCCTGGGTCCTTCCTAACTGCCCTTCCCTACAGGCCTGGTCACCCCCAACTTCTCTCCTCTGCCAGCCTGGTCACCCCTAACTGCCCTCCCCTGCAGGCTTGATCACCTCCAACTGCCCTCCTTTGCAGGCCTGTTCCCTCCCAACTGCCCTCCCTAATGGCCTGATCACTCACAACTGCCCTCCCTTGCAGGTCATCTTGTGGTAGCCATCTTGTGTCCACATGGGAGCAGCTATCTTTGACCACATGGGGGGCAGCCATGTTGTGTTTTGGAGGGATGATCAATCTGCATATTGCTCTTTTATTAGATAGGATATAGGCCTGGTACATGGGTTAGAAATAGCTGGTTTTCCCTGAAAGGTATCTCAGATCAGGGTTGGGGTTCCTTTGGGGCATGGGGTGGTCTGAGCGAGGGGCCTGTGGTGGTATGCAGGCCGGACATCCCCCCTAGTGACCCAAATAGAGGCCCTGGTATCTGGCATTTCTTTATCTTCTATAATTGAAACTTAGCTGCCTTGAGCAGAGCCAAGCCTCCTGCTTGGTACGTGGCTGCAGCCATTTCTGTTGGAATTTATTTATCTTGTATAATTAAAACTTTGTAACCTTAAGCAGAGGCCAAGGCAGGCCAGGGCTGTGGGAGCTGGCTTCTTCCATAGTCGCAGGCAACCCTAGCCTCGTTCTCTCTCCAGCTCCATAGCTGGTGACATTTTTGTTGGGATTTATTTATCTTCTATAATTGAACTTTGTAGCCTGGAATGCAGTCCTGTGCCAGCAAGGGCAGGCTGAAAGCTTGGCTTCCTCCATCACCAGGGAAACCCAAGCCTCCTTCCTGCTCTCTCTGTGGCTGTAGCCATCTTGGTTTGGTTTATTTGCATATTAGCTCTTGATTAGATGGTGGCATGGCTTATGGGTGTAGCAGATGGATGGACAATTTGCATATTACTCTTTTCTTAGATAGGATTTAAGACTTTGTACATCACTGGTGGGAATGTAAAATTGTGCAGCCACTATGGAAAACAGTTTCTCAAAAATTTAAAAATACTACTACCATATGATCCACCAATCCCTCTCCTGGGTATATACTTAAAATAATTGAAATAAAGATCTTGAAGACAAGTCTATACTCCCATGTTCACTGCAGCATTATTCATAAGAACCAAGATATGAAAGTAAACCAAATGTTCATCAATAGACAAATGAATAAATAAAATATGGTATGTCTATACAATGCAATATTAGTCACTCTTAAAAAGGGAGGGAAATACTACCAGTTGTAACACTGTGGATGAATCTAGGAGACATTATGCTAAGTTAAATAGGCCAGTTACTAAAAGACACATACTCCATGATTCTACTTATGTGAGGTACTTAAAATAGTAAAACTCAAGGAAGTATAAAATAGATTGGTAGTTACCAGAGGATGGCAGGAAGGAGAAATAGGGAGTTGCTTTTAATGAGTATAAAGTTACTTTTATACAAGATGAGTACATTTCAGAAATCTGCTATACAATATAGTGCTTATAGTTAACCACACAATGCTGTGAACCTAACATTTTGTTAAGAGGATAGATTAATATTAAGAGTTCTTATCACATACAGAAAAAAATGGACACACAGAAACACTTGAAGATCATGATTTTTTTAATAGTACCGCGTGTGCACTTATATGTCCAAAATTGTAAAATTATGTACATTGTGTGTATTTTTGTTAAAAAAGAAACACTGCAAAATTATGGTATTTGGTGCTTCTCCCCTTTTAAGTAGACTGAGCATACTTAAAGACAAAAAATGTGGGTATTAATTTAAATATAAGACAACTCTTGGAAGACAAAAAGCCAAGAAGGAAAACTGTTTATTTTGGCTGATATTAGAAAGTGCATTTTGTTTTCAGTTTATTACAGCCACACTACTCTCCACAATCCTGTACCAGGGTTTCCACTTATATGTCTGGCCCTTAAGGCATTTAGCTTGCATTCCCCAAAATAGGTTTCTTACTGGTCACATACTCTACTCCCTCTGGCTTTTCCTTTCCAATACTTGCATCCTTAATCCAAGGGTTAAATTCCACAGATATAGTTTCACAAGACATTGTCTGAGCTTCAAAGCAGGATTTTTCATTTCTTGGCCTTGGAAAAGAGACTCAAAATTTCTAAGCTTCATTTTCTGCAGCTTTAAGATGAGAATGGAGATAACATTAATACCTAACTCATAAAGTTGGTAAGTATTAGAATAGTTAGGATAGTGCCTGGAATACAGAAAGCACTATATATATATATATATATATATATATATATATATATATATATATATATGTGTGTGTGTGTGTGTGTGTGTGTGTGTTTTACTATTTTTAAAGGAAGTTAAATCGTGCTCTTAAACTGCTTGGATACTAAAAGGAGATGACAGTGGAGGGCAGAGGAAGCCAAAAGAGATTAGGTCTTGATTTTATTATTTGTGTGTGGGTCAAAAGTAAATAGTAGTACTAATGAACATGGGATAAAGACAGCGTTTTTCCTAAATAAAAAATTAAATTTTACATCAAATTCTTTGAGCCTTTTATGAGATTTTAAATGGGACCAATTTTCCCACAGAAGGGAGCTTTGTGTTCATTTCGTTACCAGGATATATGATTTTACTCATCTGAATGTGCTCATAAGATCTGACAATTTTGTCTCCTGAAGAAATTGTTTTTTTTTATTACATATGTTTTCATCATATAAGTTCTTGCTAGTGGAAATCAAGACATGTTCAAAAAATCTAATTTTGAGTTTTACTTTTAATGGAAGTTTTAATGTCAATAATTTGTCAAAGAATACAGAGCAATTTAGAAACTTATTTCAGAGTGATTTAGAAACTATTCACTGATACCAATAATATTCTAATGTTCTTTGTTTAAGACATATATGGAAATGGTTCTAGTAGCTCGTGCTAGTGATTTCCCAAGTTGGTGAAAATAAGTCGCCATGAATCTTAGTGCCACAGATTTTATCTCAACTGTATGGTAAGGGAAGGAAGTATAGAAAATCATGCACTGGTTATTAAAGATTCTGTCTTAAAAAGACACATGTGGGTTCAGTTCACATTTCAAGAATACTGGGACGTGCAATTCTACCATGTGCCGAGAATGATGAGATCTGGAATATTTATGAACAGCCTAATTACTACCACAGATGCTCATCTGATTTACAGGAAAATTAAGAGTCTGTGTCAGATTGCAGCACTTAAAAAAATAGGTCGGATTGCTTTTGCTTCAATACCCTTTCTTATCCTAGGCTCCCAGAAAGTAAAGTTTGACGGAAATGTTAGGTGTTATTAAAGTTTTAGAAAGTGCAATTTCATGATGGTGGGGATGAGGGCAAAGGAAAATGAACTAGGAGAAAAAGGAGAGTAATTCTGAGTTTATATATTAAGTAAGAATAATATGAAGGGATACCCAGTGATGAGTATCAAGCCCAAGAGATTGCTAATCTTTTACTATCATCTTCTGAAAATTTATATAAACGATTGCATCAAAAGATGTGTGACAGAAAAAGGAAGAAGAATACATGCATTGGCTTCTGTCTATCATTGGCATAATATTACTTTAAGGGGCATTTAATTACTTGCACTATGGTTTGTGCATACATAGCCACAGATCAGGTCTTGTGGCACATCACACCTCACTCATGTGGCAAATTCCTTGAGCATGAGTTTAGAGGCAAATGGTTTGAGGATGAGGTGAGAATTGGGTTGTGCTGGTATGCAATTGGGTAGTTCTCACTTCAATTTCATTACCAAAGTTGTGGATAGGGTAAAAAGTGTCCATTGATCCTAGAAATAGATGGGTCAAATATCTAACATGATACCTATGAGGTTTCTTATAAATCTCTCTTCTCCAAAGGGCATAATTATCTTAAAAGTTATGATTTCCCAATAAAATTAAAATGTCATGTCATTATTATTTGGCCAAAATATTTGACCCTGATAGAAAGTTGGAAAAAACAGAAAGGAATGGACTTACCTTCCAATAATGTCTTCAATGGGAAACTAAAATTACCTAACACTCAATAAGTATTTATAAATTAATAAATATTTCAAAATAAATAATGGTTGTGAAATAGTCATTTTCAAAAAGGAATTTCAAACTGTCATTTTTGGTAGGAAACAGAAAAAGCAAAATGCTAATCAGTATGTCTGAGTCATTTTAATATTTCTAATTTCCCAAAATCACTGGTAAAAAGAAGAAAATTTAAAAAGAATAGATTCATAAAGTGGAAAAGTGAAAAGGACATAAAATGGTAATAATTATATATTAATGATATATTAATGATATAATAATATATGCATCTTAGGCATGATAGTAAATTGCATCAGAACTATCTCACAAGTTTCCACCTCAACTCAAACTTTTTCTGTTTTCTGTTATCATTTTCATGATAGCATCGAATATCTCCATTGACTTTTGTAGGTTAAATGTTAAAATTTTTATTTGAAAATAACTTAGCGTCCCTTAATTCAAAAAGGTATAAGATAATTTTTAATACATAAAGGAGCAATTTCTATTTAAATCTAGCAAATATATTCAATAGGCAAAGAAAAAATTATTTCTTCCTATGACTTAACAGATAGTAGAAAAAGACAGATAAAATAATGTTTTAATTATACCTTTTAAGATTCAACACCTTTTAAAGCTATTCAGAAATTACATGAAAGATTTTAGCATTGTTAAGCCCGGAACGCAAGCCGCACTCACGGAGCACCAAGAGACGATCTCATGTAAAAACAAGGGGTTTATTCAGACCAGCATGCTGGGGCCCGCAGCATACTCCAAACACAGAGCAGTGGCCGTGAGCCCCGAGCCTTTGTTACACGACCGTTTTATAGACCGCGCGCGGGAAGGGGGATGGTGTTCTGGGTTGTCCTATCCTGATTGGCTGGACAGGAGCAGGAACCTGCTTACAGGATGTGAAGTCAGGAGGCGGGCTACTAGGAAGCGGGCTAACGGCAAGAGGGGGAGAAGCTGTTTTGGCCTTATTTGGCCATCCTCCTGCACATTCCTGTTGGCTTACCTAATGGGGGTTGGGGACGGACTAGTTCCTTTGTTTCGTTAGGAACGTGGTAGGAGGCTGGAACGGATCTCAAAATGGAGGAGGCTGGAACGGATTGGATTGCCCTTTCAGCATTAATTTCTGAGTGATTAAGAAATGCTAGCTCTCGTTTTTGAAGGTGAGTTGGCCAGACTTAACTGAGCCACAATACTAAAATTTCCAAATGTGCAACACTTTATAATGATTATTTTCTTCAGGGCCAACATTTGTCTGTTCTTTTCCCTCTCTGTAAATCATTACACAGTCTTCTTCTCCAATTACATCAACCAGCATCAGATGTCAAAATAGAGCCTTCACCAGGCCAAAAAAAGACATTATAATATCTACCACTTTAGATAGGGACTCAGGAAGAGCAAATAGTGAGAGAAACACTGATGGTGTAAATAGTTGTTTTTAAGTTTAACTCCTTGGCTTTGAGAAAAAAAAATGTTATTATATTTGGAGACTAAAGGAACAGAATTGAGAGTCCACAAATAAACGCATGCATTCACTGTCAATATTTGACAAGGGAGTCAAGAATACTCAAATTATTAGGAAAATAATAGTGTTTTTTTTAAATAAATGGTGTTGGGAACACTGACTAGCCCAAGAATGAAATTTTATACCGCTCACAAAATTTACCCAAAATAGTTAAAAAACTCAAATAGAAGACCCGAAACTTTAAAACTCTTAAAAGGAAACATAAGGAAAAATGTCCATGACATCAGTCTTGGCAACAATTTTTTTTAACATAACACCAAAGCACAAGCAACAAAAGCAAAACTCAATCAGTGGTATTACATCAAACTAAAAAAAAAAAAAAAAAACTTCTGCACAGTAATCAAAATAAAGAAGCAAGATCTTTGCAAATCATATACCTCATAAAGGGTTAATATCTAAAACATATAAGGAACTTATACAACTCAAAAACAATAAACAAACAAACAAACCACCAAATAATCCAATTTAAAAATGGACAGAGGAACTAAAAATACATTTTCCCAAAGAAGATATTAAATGGTCAATAGGTACATAAAAGCTATTCAACATCACTAATTATCAGGGAAATGCAAACCAACACTGCAATGAGATATCACTTCACACCTTTTAGAATGGTTATAATAAAAAAAAGACAAGAGATAACAAATATCGGAAGAGTGTGGAGAAAAGTAACATCTGTACACTATTGGTGAGAATATAAATTGGTGCAGCCACTATGGAAAATGTTATGGGTTTTTCCTCAAAATTTAAATATAGAGAAACCAGATGATCTAGTAATCCCTTTTCTAGGTATATATAATAAGACATTGAAAACAGGATCTCAGACATCTGCACTCACATGTTTATTGCAGCCTTATTCACAGTAGCTAAGGTATGGAAACAGCCTAAGTATCCATCAATAGATGAATGGATAAATAAAATGTAATATTATTTAGCCACAGAAAAGGAAATTCTGTCATTTAAAACAACATGCATGGACCTTGAGGATGTTATGCTAAGTAAAATAAGTCAGACAGAGAAAGATAAGTACTGTATGATCTCATTTATATATAGAATCTAAAATTGAAGTAATCTTATAAAAACAATAGAAGAGAAGTTTCCAGGGGGTGGGAAATGAGGGAAATGAGGAGATGTTGGTCAAAAGGTACATACTTCTGGTTGTAAGACATATAAGTTCTGGGGATCTAATATACCATGATAACTGTAGTTAATAGCACTGCATTATATGCTTGAAAGTTGCTAAGATGACAGAATTTCAATATTCTCAAAACTACAATAGTTATGTCATATGATAGATATTAACCTTATTGTGGTAATCATTTTTTAATATATACTTGCATTAAATAATCACTTGCACACAATACATTTACAAAACCTTATACATCAATTATTTCTCAACAAAGTTTGAGAAAAATAAAGTTTATAAAAGTCTTTATAAAAAGTCTTTATAAAAGTTCCCATATTTTTGTTAACATAGATTAATCAGTAAAATCCTACTCAGGCAATTATCTTATTGATTATATAAAGTTATATAGGTTTAAAGTATCAATTGATTATTTGTTTGCCATAGAATTTTGAAAAGAATCTGCATGTGTTAACATGTTCTACAGTGGATCTACTCCTGCTTTCCTATGTAATTTCATCTTCTATCAGTATCTCCCTTCTTCACTCCCAGCTATACTGGTCATCTTTCTGCTCCTCAATGAACACGAACTTGTTTGTATGCCTGCTGGTAAATCTCTGCAGCCAGGCCTTCATTGGGCTAAGTCTTTTCCATCATTTAGGTTTAGTTTATAGGTGACTTGCCCATAAGGATTTTCTTGAACATTCTATCCAATAAAATTCACCCTTCCCTCTCCTCCATCAGTCTTTTCCCCTTTATTTTGCTTTTATTCTCATAGCACTTATCACTGCATAACATTTTATTATGCACCTATTTATTAGTTGATTTTCCATGTCCTCTGCTGGAATATATTACCCCTAAGAAAAGAAATCAAGTTTGTTCTTGTTGCAAACCAGAAACTAGATGTGTGTTCAGCATATATGACATAAATAAATATCTATTGAATTAATAATCAGAATTTTACATTTCCTCATCTTTAAAATCCCTACTGAAATGACAGTTTCTCACTTCTTAATCCTCTCACTCATCTTAGCTGTGTAGTATGGTTCTTTGCATTTCCACTTCCAACTTTTTATTTTTATTTTTTGCATTCTCTTTTGGAACTTAGCATAAGGAAAAGACTTCATACAAATCATAGCATTCATGTCTGTTGGACCCCCTCTCTATGTTTGTGCCACTTGGAACCTAATATATATATATTTCAAATCACTGCATATTTTTAAGTAGAAAGTCAGGCAACATTTACTAGGTCCGTATTTTGGCCAAAATAGCACCCACAGACCATCATTCATAGGCTCTATCTTTTACAATAATAAACTAGGATAGGATAGATATAGCGAATATCAATCAAAGTTTACAACTCATAACCCAAACCACAATGAAATAAAAGATGAATATCCACGTATTTTATGTGTTAGTTGCAGGGCTGTTACATGGAAGTCAGAATAATAACTGAGGCAATTATCTTATGAGCATGCACTCTCCATTCCATCAGGCTGCTGACCCATATCTACTATCCCACATTTCCTGAGCATTTACTATTTATTCTATAAATGCTTCTATTGTCTATGCCTTCAATTATATAGCTCCTTTCCTTTATAATACAGCAATATCAGAAAAGCAAAAGTGGGTCTAAGACTGGTTATGAAATTTAGGAGCTTGGAGAAAGCAAACAAATAAAGTACTCTTCTGAACTTCTATTTGATGTTTTATAATAATACTGGTGGTCCAATGCATGAAATTCATGCACTTGGGGGGTGTCTCTCAGCCCAGACTGCATCCTTTACAATCTGAGACCCCTGTGGTATCAGGCCTAAACTGGATGTCATACAATCTCCTTGCGATCTGGGACTGCTGGCTCCTCACCACTCACCTGCCTGTCTGCTTGATTACCTCTAACCACTCTGCCTGCTGGCCTGATTGACCCCAACTACACACTCCTGCCAGCTTACTCACCCGCAATTCATCCCCATTGCTGGCCTGCACACTCCCAACTGCCCCCACCCCACCATCCTGATTACCCCCAACTGCCCTTCCCTCCTGACCTGATCACCCCTAACAGCCTCTGCCTTTGCCCCGCTACCATGGCTTTGTCTGGAAAAAATTCTGGAAGGTCTCATGGTCTAATTAGCATATTAGCCTTTTATTGGTATAGATAGGATATGACATACTGTCATAACTATAACATATGTACCAGTATTACTCTATGAGAATACATATTTCATGTGATCAGAAGGCATCTAATACATTACATTGTATATGTTGTAAGTAGTAGGAAATACTGTACTCATACTAATAATATACACCCTGGGACTTTCCTTCCTTATTTGGGAATGGTTCCCCAGTTCTATGAATGTTTCCTGGCCCCTAATGTATTTTTTGTCATTTAGTGTAACTTTATTTACTGTTTATTGCACATGATTTGAGGTCTTTAATTTCTAACCACCAATGATTCAAAGGACTATTTTTTTCCATAAAGTTTAACCTTAACATCAGTGAATTCATGTATTCATGTGTTTTTATTGTAAACATCTGAATTATCCACATTGTCATAGGTCCTAAACTCATAAGCATGGACCATGCACAGGCTGGCAGCAAGCCAGGAAGCCACTCTGAAAGCAAACGGATACACTGCATAAGGAGAAAAGTCATAGCAAAACACTTAATGTCCAACCTGAGTCACCTCAGAATGTTATATATATTGACTTCTTAATTCAAATAGTATCAGGAACTCAACTGCTTAGCTGGTGACAGGGTTGACCTGGTTTCAGGAGGATTATTCCTGAAATAATTAAGGAAAGGGGGACACAATCTTTTCTTGGTTGCTTGCTCCTCCCCAGCACCTTCATCTATTTTCTCATCCTCATCTTCTTGGGCATCTTCTCCTTCACCTTCACCTCCTTCTTCTTCCTCCTTTGCATCCTCAAGTTCTTCCTTGGCACCTTCTTCCTTGTCCTCTCCTTCCTTTTCATCAGCCACTTCCTTCTCCTTCTTCTCCTCTTCAGTTTTTCCTTCAGAAGAGGGTTCATCCTTAGCTTCCTTGGCTTTTGCAGCCTAAGTGCTCTCTTCCACCTCAGTCTGCTCCTCCTGGATGTGGATGGTGTATTGAGAAGGGAAGGAGCTAGTCTGTAAACCACTTTAGACAGATCAATAAAAGATCTGGGAACTCTGGGAATAGCCTCTGGCTGTGCTTCTCACTCTGGTGAAACTAAGCTGGGTCTTCTCACCTTCTCAGAGTTTCCTGTAAGCTGTAATGTCAATGTCCAAAGCCACATTGAGAAGGTCCTGGTATTATTTTAAATATCATGCCATTTCACTGTTTGTAGGTCTCAACTCATTTTCTAATTTGTTGATTATGTCCTGCATAGCACTGACATTGGAGTTCTGCTTATCCTCCAACTCTAGCAACTGTTTCCCCAGAGCTTAGTTCATGCCCTGGCATGCTTTGATCTCCAGGTTCTTGGCCTTGAGCAGGCAGAGGCTTTCAGACACCTTCTCCTTGGCAGCACGCACCCCATAGGTGTTCTAAGCAGTGCTCTCAGTCAGCCTTGTGAAGCAGCTCTTGAACCATTCTTCTGCATTCTGATTGTTCTTGGCAGCCAGCTTCTCATACTGGGCGCAGATGTCCTTGAGTGGGCAGAGAGATTGGACTTGGAGAACATGTTCATCTCCATGGAGATCTGAGCGTACTGGAGTACTGAATCGGTACTTGCAGCTCATGCACTTTCTTCAGAAAGGTGATTTAGTTCATCAGGCTGTCGATGTGCTTTTCAAGCTCAGCGCCAGCTAGAGTCGCCTCATCTGCACCTTTGTGCACCTCCATCAGCCAGCCCTCTGCCTCATCATGGTTCAGCACCTCTTCCTGGTAGCATGCCTGCAGGTTGCTCCCAGTCTTTTCCAAGCCCTGGTGCCTGTTAACTGCCCACTGCCCTCTCCTTGCCAGGGACAGAGTGCATTGGGCCAGGGCACAGGCATCCCATTTTAATTAAAATGTTCAACCCCGCCTGCTCCACCGGTGTCCACAGGTTGCTTGGAACAGACAGTGATCCCAGAGACCCTGGCCACCCCCGCCTACCCAGGTCCCCAGTGGCAGCCTGGACTCTATGGGTGGCATCAGGTGCTGCCCACTTGGCCTTCCCAGTCCCCAATGGTGGCTTGAACCCTGCGGGTGGGTGAGATGCAGGCTGCCTGGACTGCCTGACCCTGATCGCTGCCTGGACCCCACTGGTGGCATCAGGCACTTCCTGCCAGGCCTGCCCTACCCTAGGGCTGCCAGGACCCTGTGGGTGGTGGGTGGTGTCAGGTGTTGCCTGCTCGGCCTGCCCAAGCCCCTCTCTACCTCCATTTCCCCTTTCTGGTTACTGATCCCAGCTTTGACCCAGCAGTTGGTATCAAGTGCAGGCCGCCCCTTCTGCATATGCAAATTGACTTTCCATTGTTGTTGGCTTAATTTGCATATCACTCCTGATTGGCTGTGGGCATAGCAGAGGTATGGTAAGTTAGCATTTTCTCTTTCAGTAGTGTAGATATACAATTCTTATATAATATGCAAATAGACTAAATATCGAAACAACCGGAACAACCGAACAGCCAAACAACTGGTTTCTATGACATGCCCTGGCCACAAGAGGCCATGTGTGGAACGTGACAGGCATTGGCTGAAACAGAATGGTGGAGCAGGTGAGCAAGGGTACCAGACCAAAGCAGGCTCTGGTCACTGTCATCAGGGTGAGCCTCTGGTGGTTACTGGAAATTCTTTGTTTCTGTGCATTTGGTCCCACCCAGTATTTGCACCTGCTGCCAGCACCAGTCCTGCTCACACCTGCTGCCAGTGCTGGAGCTGCTGCTTGCATCCACTGCCAGCACTGGCCCCACTCACACCTGCAGCCAGTGCTGGACTCGCTGCTCATGCAGATGGCTGGCTCCAGTTCCAATCAGTAGGCGCCATCAGCATGTGTGAGCAGAAGCTGCCAGCCCTGATTGCCCCTCAGAGCTTCTCCACCTCGCACTGCTCCTGAGGGGCAATCAGTGCAGCAGCCACTGCTCATACATGCTATTGGTGCCAGACCCACTTGCACCCACTGTTGACTCCAGCAGCATGTGAGAGTCGTGCCATCAGAACATGGGAGCTGCTGTAGTAGAAGCGGGGCTGCCAGGCAGACAGAGGACCAAGGGCCACAGCGGGTGGGGCTAGGTAAGGGTGCAGAAAATGGGCTGAGAACCTCCCCTGTGCCTACCACAGCCTCACGGCCAACAGTTCATTTCATGGTGCATGAATTTGTGCACTGGATCCCTAGTTGTTAAATAATGTAAGCTCTGAAAAATAAAGCACTGGACTCAGTTAATTTAAGTTATCAAAACTGATAATTTGATACAGGCAATGCTAAGTCAGGAAAGCTAAGTCAGGAATCAGAAGAGTGAAGGAAAATATAAACTAAAAATTCTATAAATCTTTCCTAAGAATATTCTTCACCATCATGTCTTTCCAACTGTTGGATCTTTCACTCATAGACCAGAGATATTTTGTCATGGAGCAGAATTTCAGGCAAATTATAAATTGCTGCATGTTGTTGAGATTAATGTTTCCCTTTTTATAGTGAAATCAAGTTTTGTCTGTGAGTTGAAACCAGCATAAAATATAAGGTTTTTACCAAAATATAACTTTTTCTTTATTTGAAGATAATAATTTAGAGCAGATCAATATAGAGATGATATGAGTCTCTCTCTCTCTCTCTCTCTCTCTCTCTCTCTCTCTCTCTCTCTCTCTCTCTCTCTCTCCTTATTCATTAAAGTTTATATATATGAAAAGCTGACTTTATTGACAACCTGGCCATTTCCCAAAGTAGACAAATAAGAGAGAAAATACTTATAATGACTAGTAATAATCATCTTGCTTCTATTTTATTCAGGCATACAAGAGTTTAAGTTCTGACTTGTTAATTAAGACTTCTATAACTCAAGGAAAATTAGTTAACCTTTCTGAACCTGAATTTCTTAGAATATAAAATGTGATGTGTATAATAATTCTCTTGCTTATTGTAAAGATAAAAGAAGTTAAAGAGGTACATTTACTGGCATATTAAAAAGGTAATAACATCAAAAAAAGCTGGGACAGCGACACTTTTATCTGACAAAATAGACTAAAATAAAAGCTATAATAATAGATAAAGAAGGATGTTATATAATTATAAAGGGATCAATCCCACATCAAGATATAACCCTTGTAAATATTTATGCAACAACATAAGAGCACCTAAACATAAAAAGTAAATTTTGATAAACGCAAAGGGAGATACTGACAGTAATACAGTCATAGTATAGGATTTTAACATCCCATTGACTTCAATGAATAGATCTTCCAGATGAAAAATCGATAAGGAAATAGAAGCTTTAAATTGAACATTAGACCACATGAATTTAATTGGTATTTTCAAAGCATTTTATTCCAAAGTAGCAGAATGTACATTCTTTTCACTTGCTCATGGAACATTTTTTTTCTGAATTCACCACATGTTAAGACAAAACAAAAACAAGTCTAAATAATTTCAAAACATTGAAATTATGTCAACCACCTTTTATGACTGCAATTGTACGAAATTAGAAATATATTACCAGAAAGAAACCTAAAATACACAAAGGCATGGGAGTTAAATAATGTTACTAAACAATGAATAGATTAATAATGAAGTCAAAGAACAGATAAAAAGATACCTTGAGACAAATGAAAATGAAAATTACCCAAAATATTCAGGGCAAAAATAAAGCAGTCATAAAAAAGAAATTCAGCAGAAACTGGTTTGGCTCACTGGATAGAGTGTCAGCCTGGGGACTCAAAGGTCCCAGGTTTGATCCCGGTCAAGGGCCCCAGTCGGGGGTGTGCAGGAGGCAGCTGATCCATGTTTCTCTCTTGTCGATGTTTCTAACTTTCTATCCCACTCCCTTCCTCTCTGTAAAAATATCAATAAAATATATTTAATAAAAAGGAAATGCAGAGCAATGTAGGCCACCTCAAGAAACAGGAAAAATCTCAAAGAAACAATCTAACCTCATACCTAAAGCAGCTAGAAAATAAGAAGAAACAAAGCCCAAAGTAAATACAAGGAAGGAAATAATAAAGAACAAAGCAGAAATAAATGAAATAGTCTTAAAAATTATAATTGAAGTCAAAGCAAAGGCTTTGAAGATAAAGAAAGCAGTGCTGAAAGGCATCTGCAGCCACACACACACAAAAAGAAAATTTGCATGTCACCCACCTTCTGAGGGCCAAAGACATAGAGGCTCCAAAGGCAGCTAAATTTCTGTTGAGAAATCAGTTGACAGCCATATGGGCACTCCTGTGTAAGTAACTAACTTCTTTTCTCTTGACACTTTTAAGATTCTCTCTTTGTATTTAACTCTTTGGAATTTTAATTATAATGTGTCTTGGTATGAACCTCTTTGAGTTCCTCTTCTTTGGGACTCTCTGTGCTTCCTGGACTTGTAAGTCTATTTCTTTCAACAGGTAGGGGAATGTTTCTGTCATTATTTCTTCAAATAGGGATTCAGTATTGTACTCTCTTTCTCTTGTATTTCTGGCATCCACATAATGCAAATGTTGACATGCTTAAATAGTCCCAAAGCCTCTTTATACTGTCTTCACAGTTTTGGATTATTTTTCTTTCCACTCATCTGATTTTTTCTTCTTCTTATATTCCAAACTAGAGGCCCAGTGCACGAAATTCATGCACAGGGGTTGGGGGATGTGTCTAAGCCCAGCCTGCACCCTCTCCAATCTAGGACCCCTTGAGGGATGTCCGACTACCTTTTTAAAAACAGGCAGTCGGACAACCTTCTCACAATCCAGGAGTGTTGGCTCCAAATGCTCACCTGCCTGCCTCCCTGATTGCCTCTAACCACTTCTGCCTGCCAGCCTGATCACCCACTAACCAATACCCTGCCAGCCTAATTGATGTCTAACTTCTCCCTTGCCAGCCTGTTTGCCCCCAACTTCCCTCCTCTGCCAGCCTGGTCACCCCTAACTGCCCTCCACTACAGGCCTGGGTCTCCCCAACTGCCCTTCTTTGAAGGCCCAGGTTGCCCCCAAATTCCCTCCTCTGCCATCCTGGTCACCCCTAACTGTTCTCCCCTGCAGGCTTGATCTCACCCAACTGCCCTCCCTTGAAGACCTGGTCCCTCCCAACTGCCCTCCCCTGCTGGCCATCTTGTGGTGGCCATCTTGTGTCCACATGGGGGCAGGATCTTTGACCACATGGGGGCAGCACTCTTGTGTGTTGGAGTGATAGTCAATCTGCAAATTACTCTTTTATTAGATAGGATAGAGGCCTGGTGCATGGGTGGGGGCCAGCTGGTTTGCCCTGAAGAGTGTCCCAGATCAAGGTGGGGGTTCCCTTGGGGCGAGAGGCGGCCTGGGCAAGGGGCCTGTGGAGGTTTGCAGGCCGGCCACATCCCCCAGCTACCCAAGCCAAGGCCCTGGGATCTGGGATTAATTTATGTCTACAATTGAAACTTTGTAGCCTGGAGCAGAGCCAAACCTTCTGCTCGCTCCATGGCGGCAGCCATTTCTGTTTGAAATTTTGTAGTCTAGAGTGGAGGCCTAGGCTGGTAACAGCAGGTGGAAAGCTTGGCTTCCTCCGTTGCCAGGGAAACACAAGCCTCTGTTCTCTCTAGCTCAGTGGCTGCCGCCATTTTTGTTTCTTTTATAATTGAAACTTTCTAGCATTGAGTGGAGGCCTAGGCCTGCAATAGCAGGCAGAAAGCTTGGCTTCCTCTGTTGCCAGGAAAACTGAAGCCTTCCTCCTGCTCTCGGTGGTGGCAGCCATCTTGGTTGGGGTTTATTTGCATAATCTGCTCCTGATTGGTTGGTGGGTGTGGCTGTGGGTGTGGCTTGTGTGTGTAGTAAAGGTATGGTCAAATTCACATATTACTCTTTTATTAGATAGGATAGTTGATTTGATTCTCAGAATCCTCTACTGTTGAATTCCTGTAAATTATTATTTATTTCAGTTAGTATATGCATCATTTCTGAGTGGTCCTTTTTATGTCTTGGAAATTCTCAACAAGATCATTGAAAGTCTTACTAAGTCCCTTGAAGCTCTCATTAAGATCCTGGAGTTACCTTCTAACTATTGTTTTGAACTTTGTAACCAGTAGTTTGTTTGCTTCCATTTCTTCCATTTGTGACATGTTTCTTTGTCTCTGGACTTTGGCTGCTTCCCTGTGTTTGTTTCTATGTATTAGTTAGAGCTACTATGTCTCCTGGAATCGGTAGAGTGGCTTTGTGTAGTAGGTGTTCTATAGGGCCCAGTGGCTCAGCCTCCCCAGTCACCTGTGTTGGGCAATTTGTATGTGCCTGTGTGGGTTGTGTGTAAAGTCTTATTATAATTGAACCTTGATTGTTCTTGGTGTCACTGGGAGGAGTTAACCTCCAGGACAGTTGGCTGTGAAGACCAGCTGTGACTACACTGAAGAGCTGCTGTGAGGAGGCACTCCTATGGAGCAGGACTTGCTTCAGTGGGGCTTTCATGCGCAATGAGTCTGTCCCTTGAGTATGTCATTTGTGGATGGGTAGAGTTATAATCTCTTATGTCCATTGGGTGCAGTGACTCTGATGTCTCCTGGGAGGTTCAAATTCAGCTACTGCCTGAGGCCACCTGGCAGGAGCTAAAGAGATATGCAGATGGTCGCTACTTGTATTGTGCTTGGAAGTGCTCAAGCGAGGCCTATCCGTGAAGCAAGGCAGGCTTGTGCCAGTTCTGGGTCTTGGGCCTTTTATTGATAGGTTTGAAGCATGCTGATGCAAGCTGCTACTTGTCTGAGATATTTTAGCAAAGTCTGAAGTCTGAGCAAGGACAGGCCATTCATATGGAAAAACCTCTAAAAACATCTTGGGTGGGGCTGGAAATTTGATTGGGCAGGGTCTCAGTGAATCACAAGACTAGAGAGAACAGGGTGGACCATGTTGCTGGAAACTCAGTTATGGCTGCCAGTGATTTCTGTGATGGGGGAGGTCTTAGCATAAGAACAATGACCCCTGGAGCATCCCCTTCTAGGTTAAAGCCACCTCTGAGTTCCTGCCACAATGCCAGGCAATACAGCTCCTCACATTATGCCCCTAGCTTACTCCAAACTTTCCCCAGCACTGGATCTCAGAAGAAGTGGGACCATATAGGTTTGTGTTTGTCTCTTGAAGAGGAACTGTGTGAAACTCTAGCACAGTGTCACTCTGCCACAATCCTTCTGGTTTTTACATCTTTAAATTATGGGGACCTCTATTCCCAGCTCTGAAACCTTGGGTTAAATGTCTGGTATGGGCCTGGGATCCCTTGCTTCTCGTAGGAGGCCTCTGCAGGGGAGATATTCCTCCTGATTAAAAAAGACACAACACGTGCTTATTGGACCAGCCTGTTCCATGCCTCTACCCTTCCTACCAGTCTCAATGAGCTTTCTTCCTTACTTCTATAGTTGTAGCACTTCCTTTCAGCCAGATTTCAGGTGGTTCTTAGGAATGGTTGTTCTGTATTTTAGTTGTAATTTTAATGTGCTTGTGGGAGGCAGCAAGTACTAGGATTTACCTACACTGTCACCTTGGTTCTCTTATATCTTCTCATTTCACATGATATTATGTTCACAAGGAATAAATATAAATATAAATAAAAACAAAATTATCATAGTTTCACCCCCTAAATATGACCAGTTAGCCCTTATGTAAACTGGCAAATGTTTTCAGTATATAAACACCCAGTCTACTGTAGGAATTCAAAAATGGGTGAGATGATGATGTAAGCTTTAAGTTCACCCCATCTGTCCCCAAATGACTTTAAAGCCTGTGTTTGAATTCTTCCTCACCACCTGTTCTCTGCTCAGTTGAATAACTAATATTATGTGATTGTTTAATAGCTGAATGCTTTTCTTTTATTTCATACCATAGTTAAATACTTTTTATTTACTTAGTAATTTGGAAGAATGCTCCAAATTTAGGGTAATCTCTACTAAATTTAGTTACTTGCTACTTTTTAGTATTATTAAGCAGGTTATATTCTGATTGGAACCTTTACAATATTTTCTTTTTATCTATCTATCTATCTATCTATCTATCTAATCTAATCTACTTATCTATATAATATTACCTACATGTTATCTATATTTATATTCTGTATGATATGTAATAATTATACCTATTTGTGCTATTTGTAATTTTGTAAAAATTCACTTTTTCTATATAATAAAGAGGAAATATGCAAATTGACTCTCACACCCTCATGTCACAACATGGCCACCTCTACATTGTCGCATGATGGCCACCCCCATGTCGTCACAAGATGGCCACCACAAGTTGGCCACCCCCACACCCTCACAAGATAACTGCCACAAGATGGCCACCTCATGTCATCACATGATGGCCACCTCCACATTGTCATAAGATGGCCGGCTAAGGAGGGCAGTTAAGGATGACCAGGCCAGAAGGGGTGGGAAGTTAGGGGCAATCTGTCCAGCAGGGGAGCAATTAGGCGTTGATCAGGCTGGCAGGGGAGTGGTTAGACGATGATCAGGCTGGCAGGCAGAAGTGATTAGGGTAAATCAGGCAGGGAGGCAGGCAAGTGGTTGGGGGCCAGCAATCCTGGATTGTGAGAGGGATGTCCGGTGGGATCAGGCCTAAACGGGCAGTCAGACATCCCTTGAAGGGTCCCAGATTGGAGAGGGTGCAGGCTGGGCTGAGGGAATACCCCCCCCTCATGTAGGAATTTTATGCACCAGGCCTTTAGTAAATTAATAAGGTCATAGAATCTATTTGGAAGGGTATTTGCAATTTTTTTAAAAAAAAATGTTTCATCCAGTTTACTTTAAATTTTGTTAGAATTTTACTTATTAAGGTAATTTTTAATATGAAATTTGCTTAAGTATTGCCAATTTTTGAGCATTTAATTTTATTAGCATATATGCATAAATTTTAGTCTATGGTTTGCAATATTATTGCTGAATAAGTTTGAGGGGTTACCATTTCTAATTTTATGTGTGTTTTTTATTAATTACATATGTTAAGATTTTGCAAATTTTGTTGGTTCTTTCAAAAAACTAAAACTGAAATTATTTCTTTAAAAAGGCCATTTTCTTTCCTCTTATACTTATTCTTTCACTTCTATCTTATTCTTCTTTATAAAAGATGCATTATGAGATAATATATGCAAAATATATTACCGCTTACTTCATTTCTAGATGGTAAAATGGTTAGAAGTATAGCTTTTGAAATCCAGCAGATCTAATTTCTAAGTTTAGCTTCTCCAGCCAGCTGTGTAACTTTGAATCAGTTACCTAACCTGGCTGAGATGCACCACACTTTGTAAAGCATGCGATTGTGTAACCACTATGCTGTACGCCTGAACTAATACAAAATAATATTGAATATAAATTTTAATTGAAATAAAATTAATTGAATGAGAGGGGGAAAAGTTGCAGTTTCCTCACTATACATACAGATGATAATAGTATCTACCTCTCATATTTTTGTTGACTGTAATAAGCAAGTTAGAGGACAGTGACTGCCCCAATACCTGAAGGTACTCAATATATTTTAGCTCTTGTGTTCCTATTGTTAATATTAACAACATAATTATTATACACTAGAGGCTCGGTGCACCAAATTTGTGTACGGGAAGGGGGTCGCCTCAGCTTGGCCTACACTCTCTCCAATCTGGGACCTCTGGTTCCTAACCACTCACTTGCCTGCCAGCCTGATCCCCCAAACTGCTCTCCCCTGAAAGCCTATTTGCCCTAACTGCTCTCCCCTGCTTTCCTGGTCCCCCTAAATGCTCTATCCTGTCTGCCTGGATGACTCTAACCTCCTCTGTCTTGGCCCTGCCAACATAACTTTGTTGGGAAGGATATCCGGAAGATGTTCAATCTAATTAGCATATTACCCTTTTATTAGTATAGATGCCACCTTGTCCTAAAAATGCAGGTTGTTCTCAGGTTTTTCTATCGTGGAAGGGGAGCCCGCAGTAGCATCCTGGGTTCTGAGCAAGGCTTATGTGCTTGTGCTTTATCTCAGCAGATGTGATTTCTAGAAGACTCTTGGATGTACCTTGAACATTTCTATTGAATTTGTCAAATCTTCCTCCAAAAATGTTGAATCTCTTTAAACTCCCACCAGTAACCATGCTTGTGCCCTCCATCCCACTTTGATGCCAATTTCATTGATTCATCCCTAGAAGATTTTCCCCCATCAGTTGTGACTGCTTGGTACTTGAGGCCACCTCATTGTTCAACTGGGGACTTGATTTCCTGAGATGGGATTATGGAGGAGGAAAAATAGTTTTCCTATACCTTTCTGAGTTCTTAGTGGAGGCCTTTGTAATGAAAACCAGATCACCAAGAGAAAAACAAAAATTCATTAACATGTGTACCTCATGTATATGTGGGAGATCCCAGGGAAAAATAAATAACTCCCCAAGGTGGCTTAGAATACAGATTTTAATAACTTCTTCCTAGGGAAAGGGGACGGGAGATATAGGTCTCTTAGAGGAGAGTAAATGATATTTAGGAAAGATGAATGGGGTGGGGGAAAATAGTTTGTAACACAGTTTGGGCGTGATGTCAACTTCTACTCTCCTGTTCTGTGACAGGAGTCAATCTTCTCTGCCTGATGACACTTCTCCCATCAAGGGGATCTATGACATTTAAACTCCTTTGGCGGGGGTGGGGGGGGGGAGAGGGGATCTGATTTTAGGGAGATCAGGAGACTTCAGTGAAATCCTCTGCATGCATTTGCTGTTTTTCAAGCATCTACAGCTCAAGATCATAAATATAACAACACAGTGTATGTTGGAGTAGCATGTTCTCTGACCTTCAGAATAAACCCAACAAAAGCTTGTTTCCTCTCTTAGATGATTTGCCGCAATAGCATTATTCCCTGGAGACGGTATTCTGACCAGACCTTTCTGGGAGTGATCATAACAGTACCCTGTGTTTGTATAAAGGTTCTGACCACAGCACTAAGTAATCTAGGGGTAGTTTTCTCATCTTCTGGAAAGGGGGATAAAGTTATGATAGTTTTATCTCCCTTTCCACAGGTTTCTTGTGGGTTTGTGTCTCTGCTGCCCCAACCCACACCCCTCAGCAGTCCAAGTGCCTCTGCCTCAGGCCTTGCTGCTGCTAGGTGCCAGGCCTGCGGAATTTTGTCTTCAATTCATCACCCCCACCCCTCCAACCTAGGTTTGCCATGGCTGGGCTTTGGATGGCGGGGGTCTGGATGCCCTACTGGGTTAGGCGCGGTAATCGGGATCCCACCGCCGCTCAGAACTCTGCTGTTGTCCAAGGTCGCCGCCAGTCCTGGACTTTGATTGGCAATGGGCGTCCTGATCCCCTTCTGGGTCTGGGGCTGCCATAGGGACCCCCACTGCCATCCGCGGTGGCCACCATGGCCTGGCTTCGGGCAGTGGCGGGGGTCTGAATGCCCTGCTGGATCTGAGGATGCGATCAGGACCCTTGCCGCTGCCCAGGCAGTCGCCATGGCCAGGATTTGGGTGGAGGCGGGGTCCGGATGCCATGCTGGGTCTGGATTGTGAGCTGGATCCCTGCCACCATGCAGGACCCCTGCCGCTGCCTGAGGCAGCCATCATTGGCAGGTTTTAGGTGGCAGTGGGAGCCCAGATGTCCTGTTGAGTCCAGGCTGCGATCCAGACCCACTGCCCGCAGCACAGCCATGGTTGGGCAGTGGGGTTCTGGGTGGAGGGGGCCCGCCTGCCATCTTGCTTGGGGGTTAATTCGCATATTGCTCCTATTAGCTGGTAGCATAGCGAAGGTATGGTCAATTTGCATGTTTCTCTTTTATTAGATAGGATATTAATATTATTATAGATCAGTCTTTTCTTAATTTTAGGCTGAGGATAAAACAAAAATAATTTATGTAGGTTTCTTTTCAACTGGTATCTTAGAGACAATGGTTGTAGTTCTGTTTCATCTCTCCTACTCTCCACGTCATTGTTAGGGTCCAAAATAGAGAACATAATTAACATGAGGAGAAAATTTTGATTTTGCTGTTTTAAATTTGTGCAAATGTGAGTGACTAACAAGTCAATGTCTTTTCAATAACTTGAGCATGGCTCCTTATGAGCCTGGCTTACATAAGACAGATCACATAAAAAGTTCTTTTGTAGCCCATTCTCCATTCTAGAAGAACAGAAGCCAACTCTAGTTTAAGAAAAAAAAATGCAGTGCAAAACCTGAAGGCTATTAAATCAGAAACACCACCAAAAATCCTGGTGCACAGATGGTTCAATGAAGATGCCACTGTTGTCATTATTGGGCACAAATATCACAGCTCATAACTGATTATCGCCAATTTGGTGAACTGGATGCTACCAGTAGAAACCGTCTCTCATTAACTGGTTCAGATGATGGGAAGCTTAAAAATAATTAACATTTACATACTAGAGTATCATCTACTCATTTTAAATATTTATGCCTGAAGATAGAGACATAGGTAAATGTGGTACTCCCACAAGCACAACAAAATTTACAAGTAAAATACAGAACATCCACCATTCGAAATCACCTGAAATCTAGTTAAACAGAAGTCCTACAAATAGGGAATTAAAGAAGAAGCACATGTTGACTAGTAGGAGCGGGCAGAGAGACTGGACAGAATCTGAGATGTGGCTGGTTTAAAGCCAACTTGTGCTTTAAAATCTGGAGGTATATCTTGCCTGTGAAAGTTTCTTGGAGGAGCAAGGAACCCTAGCCCCACACTAGGCCCACAACCCAGGGTTACAGTGCAAGGAAGAGAAAAGCCATCAGGGATTGTTCCTTTTAAAGGACCAGTGCTTGGACGTACTTGGATTTACCCCCTCTGAGCTCCAGCACTGGGTCATCAGCTTGAAAGGAACCTGGGATATTTAAGAAGGAAATCACTTGTCTAGAATCACAGCAAGAACCGGAAGGGCAGCTTTCTCCCAGACCAAAGTGCTGGTAGAAGACAGTGCTCCCTTTTCCTGAGCACTGCTTGCTACAGAGCTGACAGGAAGATCCATATCTCAATTTCCATCAACCTGGCTCGTGTTTTTTGTCCTGCTCTGATGATTTCTGGAGACCCCCTCCCTATTAGCAGGCTCATCCAAGCCATTTCCAGTGGCTATTCCATACGATTGGCCTCTCTTGCCTCGTGCTTTGGACTTTCCTAAAATGTCTTAAATAAGCTTCAAGTGACATCAGCATGCCCTGTACCTCTCAATAAGTGGACCTAGGCCTGGCACTAGTGGCAGCCCAACTTGATACACAGCTTGGCTTCTCCTGGACACCTCGAAGCTCAACACAAGTATCATCTATATGCAGATGGATTTGTAGCTCATGCTAGATGGCCCCAGGCAGAACACAGGCAGAGGCTGACTTTGCACTTCCTGGGAGGCCCCAGAGCCAGTGCACCCAGTGGACAACTTTGACTACACCAGATTAAAACCCTACCACCTCCAAGAGTGACACATTCAAGGAGTACCAAATTCCCACTGAAGCAAGTCCTGCTCCATAGAGTTGGCTCCTGCACAGCAGCTCTTTGACTGGTCACAATGATCCTCCCAGCCAATTGGCCTGTGGTCAATACCTCCAATTGATGCCAACATAAATCAAAGCTAGAGTATAATAGGACAGTGTACACAGCTCACACAAGGGTGCACCTGGAGTACCCAGCTCAGGTGACTGGGAAGGCTCAGTGACTATGTCCTATAGGACAACTACTACACAAAGCCACTCTACCAATTCCAGGAGACATATTAGCTTTACCTAATATATAGAAACACACACAGGGAAGCAGCTAAAATGCAGATACAATGAAACATGTCACAAATGAAGAACAGAAGAAATCTCCAGAAAAAGAACTAAATGAAATGGAAGCAAGAAACTACCAGATACAGAATTCAAAACAATGGGTATAAGAATGCTCAAAGAATTTAATGAGAACTTTAAGGAACTTAGTCATAATTTCAAGGATCTTAGTGAGAACATCAAAAACACAAAAAAGGACCAGTTAGAAATGAAGGCTACATAACTGAAAGAAAGAAAAAATTACAGGGATGGATTCAACAGTAGAGTAGATGACACAGAATCAAATCAAGAATTAGGAATATAAAGTAGCAAAACACATCCAATGAGAACAGCAAAAACTGAGAAAGAATCTTGCTGGGCTGGCATGGCACAGTGACTGAGCTTCAACCTATGAACCAGGAGGAAATAGTTCTATTTCTGGTCAGGTCACATTCCAAGGATGTGGGCTCAATCCCCGGTGTGGAGTGTGGATGAGGCAGCTAATCAAAGGTTCTCTCTAATCATTGATGTTTCTCTCTATGTCTCCTCCATTTCTCTCTTAAATCAATAAAAATACAATTTTAAAAAGGAAAAGAAAAGAACCAAAAATATGAAGATAGTATAAGGACCCTCTGGGACAACTTCATGCTTACTAACATTTGCATCATGGGGGTACCAGAAGGAAAAGAAAGGGAACAAGAAATCAAAAACCTATTTGAAATAATAATGATGGAAGGCATCTCCTACTTGGCAAAAAAAAGAGACTTCAAGTTCAGGAAGCACAGAGAGTCCCAAACTAAGAGGAACTCAAAGAGGCTCAAACCAAGTCACATTATAATTAAAATGCAAATGGTTAAAGGCAAATAGAGAATCTTATAAGTAGCAAGAGAAAAGCAGTTACATACCTACAAGGGAGTGCCCATATGACTGTCAGCTGATTTCTCAACAGAAATTAAGCAGGCAAGAAGAGAGTGGCAAGAAATATTTAAAGTGATGAAAAACAAAGACCTACAACCCAGATTACCCTGCCAGGCAAAGCTATCATTTAGAATTGAATGTCAAAGAGTGTCACAGACATGGAAAAGCTAAAGGAGTTCATCACCACCAGACCAGTATTACATTAAATGTTGAATAGTATTCTTAAGAAAAGGAGGAGGAAGAAGAAGAAGACGACGACATCCTATCTAATAAAAAAGTAATATGCATAGTGACTGTACCTCTGATCAAGCCATGCCCACAGTCATGCCTATCAGCCAATCAGGAGCAAATTATGCAAATAAACCCCAAGTAAGATGGCTGAGGCCACTGAGAGCAGGAGGGAGGCTTGGGTTTCCCCAACAATGGAGGAAGCCAAGTTTTCTGCCTGCCCTTGCTGGCTTAGGCCTCCACTCAATGCAACAAAGTTTTAATTATAGAAGATACATAATCATAACAGAAATTGGTGGCAGCCACAGAGCTGGAGAGAGCAGAGGCTAGGGTTGCCACAGCGATGGAAGAAGCCAAGCTTCTGCAGCCCTGAAGGGCCTAGACCTCCAATTAAGGATACAAAGTTTCAATTTTAGAAGGTAAATATCCCAAGAGAAATGGCTGCGGCCACAGAGGGAGCAGAAACCTTGGCTCTGCTCCAAGCTACAAAGTTTCAATTGTAGAACATAAATTAATCCCAGGTCCCAGGACCTCTGTCTGTGTTGCTGGGGGGCATGGCTGGCCTGCAATCCACCATAGGTCCCTCGCTCAGGCCATCCCATGCCCCAAGGGAACCCCCACCCTGATCCGGGAAACCCTTCAGAGCAAACCAGCTGGCCCCACCCATGCACCAGGCCTCTGTCCTATCTAATGAAAGAGTAATATGCAGATTGACCATCACTCCAACACACAAGACGTCTGCCCCCATGTGGTCAAAGATACTGCCCCCGTGTGGACACAAGATGGCCACCACAAGATAGCCAGCAGGGTAGGGCAGTTGGGGGCAATCAAGCCTGCAGGTGAGGGCAGTTAGGGGTGATCAGGCTGGCAGAGGAGGGAAGTTGGGTGCAAACAGGCTGGCAGGGGAGCAGTTAAACATGAATCAGGCTGGCAAGGGAGTGGTTAGGGGGTGATCAAGCTGGCAGGCATTAGGGGTTAGTGGCAATCATGAAGGCAGGCAGGCAAGTAGTTGGGAGCCAGCTTTTCTGGATTGTGAAATACATGTCCTACTGCCTGTCCATATGAATAATGAAATATCAAAATAAAAGAAAATGAAAAAAGACTCTAATGAACAAAATAAAATGATGAAAAATAGAGCTAGAGGCATGGAAACATGGATAAGACTGATGAAAGTCCAAGGTTTGTGGGTGAGGGTCTGTGCCCCACCTCTGTTGACCTTTCAGTTCTCTCCTGTTGGCCCCTCTGGGACTGTGCCTGTCTTAGGTTGTTCCTTCCCTGAGGAATCTTACCCGTCTCTGGCTAACCAGCTATCTTCTGGGGACAAACAGGGTGATGTGAGGTTCAGTTCTGTCTCCTTTGTAGTCTATGCCTCCTTGGCCTCCACGTCCAGCACCTGTCTTGGGGTCCCCTCGCCTGCTGGCGGGGTCCCGGTACTGATCACATATCTCTGGGGACCCAGATTTCTTTTAACAGAGGTTGGGCACAGACCCTCACCCACAAACCTTGCAGGGGCCTGAACTCTCACCCCTTCTGAGTGAGATCTCCTGCCCCCACAGCTGATTTACTTCCCTTGCACAGCTCAGATTGGGACCCAGGTTGCAGACAGAGACTCAGCCAGCAATCGCTGCTCTATATCTAAATGCAATCTAGTACCAGGAATGCTCAGGACCTACTCAAGAATGAAAATAATCCTTTTCACTAATATTTACAGGGTAAACTAAGATTTTTGCTTGAGTATTAAAATTGACAGGAAAATAGTAATCAAGTTTTCAGATTAATTTAAATTGGCCAAGTGAAATAAATGAATACTCAAGAAAATTTAAGTGTACTAGACAAAAGCTGTTCCTAAAACATTAACTAAAATATCTATTAGTAGTTCATCTCACTGTAAAATTGCCTAACATCCAAAGAACCTAAAGCAGTCATATTTTTGTGCAAAAATTAAAATTTTAAATTTCCAAGACTGCAATCTAAAATTTCCAAAAGCCCCCATTAATCAAAAAAGGGGCGGATAGTGGGGTAATATCATGTAAAGAAAAATATCCTGTAAGTAAAATACATCTGGAAAATTCTTACTCCAGAAAAGTAACTTCCATGTGCAATGCCAATAGCATGACACCCATGAGAAACATACTTGGTATCAAAATAAGCTAAAGGAAAATAATTAGGGCAAAAACAAAAAGAATCCCAGGTCTAATTTGCAGAGAGGATTCCTTTGTTAACTTTTGGTAGAGAATGTGTTTATGTGTTTTCAGAGAACAACTCCAAGACCATGTGGGTTCCTGTGACAGTGAGGAACTGACAGGTCTGTTCCAGTCACGAGGACGGTCCAGAGATGGGGGACACTGATGACACCTTGCCATGCTAGCAGTCGGCAGCTGTGCATGGCTACAGGAGGTCCAGAACCAAACCAGATAAGATGGAACTTGCATTGCCACGATGTGTCCACCATCTGTATACCACTGCTGACATGTACACATAAAGAACTATTTGACATTGAAACTGGGACTCAGAACAGTTGGTCATTGAAACTGACACTCAAACAGTTTTTGTTCTTATACATTTATTTCTAGTTTGCAGATGAAAGATATTTTTGAAGAAAAGAAACAGAGGAAAGTGATTGATATAGAGGCAGGGAGGCATTGAACAGGCTGTCAAGCTACAGGGGGAAGGCTGGGGAGGATGGGGGGCGGGTGCTGTGGGAGATCAACCCAAGGACTTGTATGTATGCATATGCGCATAACCAATGCGCGGGGTGGGGGGGCGAGCAGGTAGGGACATGTGCTGAGGGGTAGTGGAATTTTGGGGAAGGATAATGGGGGAAAAAAGAAAAACATATGTACTACTATTAAATCTAAGTTATACTGCAAAAAAATAAAAAATATATATATATATTTTAAAAAAAAGAAAATATAAGCCACAGATGGAAATAAAATATCTGCAAATCACAAAAAATAAAAGTAAAGTAAATAAAAATTAAAAAGTAAAAAGGCAAAACAAACAGGAAAAAAAGAGAGACTGATGAAACTCAAATGGAAGCGGGAAGGGTGCCCAGAAGGAGATTAACCAAAGAAGTCATACACATATATGTTTTACCTATGGGCACAGACAATAGGGTGGTGAATGCCTGGAGTAGGGCAGGAACCAGGTAGGGAGTGAGCAAGGGGAAAAGGAGGGAGGACAACTCTAACTCTGAACAATAAAAGTTTCAAAATAAATACATAAATATGTTTTGCAAATGTTTATGCTGGTTTTGTCTTCTATCATATTTTCTTCAATAATGTTTCCCAATCCTACCTAATATCTGTAGGCTGAGGTTGTTATCAAAAATCCTTTTACTTTTTAATTCACTATCTTACCCTTTTTTGCATCTCTAAATTTTTATTTCTTTTCTATGTTTAAGTCATTGAGGCCAGGGTAAAGAAATGTATTTTGCATATAAGTTGCAGCAATGGGCTTGCTTTCTTATTAAAGAAGCCTATTAATTTCCTATTTAATGAAGGTAAATAAATATTCTGTAGCTTAAAACATTTATTAGCTAAGTGAATTTATAGTCATTTTACCAGAAGTAAAAGGGTTGAATTTCAACTTGATGGGCACTAAAGACTATGCCCAATATGGGCATGAGTAATTCATGGTCCATAATCACAAAGCATCCACTAAAGCAACCCATTTCACAAGTGGAGGGAGTAGGATTTGATAGGCTGCTCTGAAATGGAGTGTGAAACAGATGCTGGTCTCCTGGTGCTGCTGAATGAACACAAGGGAAAATAAATCTTAGAGATAACACCAATCAAGCCTTTTTAATCAGTAATTTAGTACTTCAGTAGTAGGAAACACGGTGTAAGTATTGAGCTGTAGTAAGCCTATGCTCCTTATGCTGACAAAGTTTCATAACTAAAAACCTTTAAATGCCTTCAAAGAACCCCAGAATTCCATTTACTCATAACACATTATTCTGGACTAGAAAGTCCCTAACTATGCATTGGCATTTCAAGTTTATGAACTGACTCTCTAATTAAACAATGAGTTAGAAACTAGGAAGGATGATCTGATTATCTCAAAGGCAAAATTACACACACACACACACACACACACACACACACACACACACACACACCAACAAATCCCAATACTTTTAAGGAATCTATTGAACAAGAGGAACTATCTTACTGCATTTAAGGGATTTTTTGCTAATGTGACAGGAAGTAGAAGGAAAGGGGATGGGAGTGATTTACTACTGGGAAAAGGACATAAAATTTTACTTAGGTGGTGCATTATTTGAAGTCATGTCATTTGATTTGGTTACATTCATGCCACTTTAGTCTTTGCTGAAAAAGCAAAAAGTGGTATTTTCTACTATTTCTTATTAGTTAGTCCTCATATAACTTCTCTAGAATTCCCATTCAAAGTCATAAAACTAGTAGCCTCTAAATTGTTTCTAGTCATTTGTTACATAGTAAAGCAAAAAAAAAAAAAAAAACCTCTTTTAAAACCAAGTTACAAGAGGAAAAAAAAAAGGATCATTAAACAAGATAATTAGAACATTGCAAGGAAAGCTTAGATTTACCACATTGGTCATTTGTTGATTTTTTGAAACTAATAACCAAAAAGTTGTATATCAACTCTTCCCTATGATCACAGTGTAACAGTAAATACTGTACTGTAGAAGAAATCTTACTAAATACTCCAAGTTACTAGTGGAATGAAAGATAAGTTTTAAGAAGTTATATGAAAAGGGGGATCTGAAAAAAAAAACACAACTTGGCCCTTTCTGTCCTCTATACCCTGCTGAATCTTAATTATCATCTCCTTATCTTTTCATTTTCATTGCTATAAACCTCATTGCAACTTTCCTATCTCCAATTTATCCTCAATGGAATTCATTGCGGCATAGTTGCCCAAGAAACACCACTAAAGTTTGGGTCTTATTATGACTTCTTACACTAAGAAATATTCCATAGTTCCTTATCAACTAATTAAATAAAGTCCAAATTTCTTAGTCAAAGATTTCCATGATTTCATATTTGACTATCTGTCTAGTCCATCTCCCAAATGATGCTGCTCCTAATTCATCCAAACTAAACAACTTTTTCAATGTTAATTCATTTTCTTTTGTAGATATTTAGAGCAAGCTCAAAATCTACTCAGTGAACCCTTTAATGTAGTCACTTCTCTACATTTCAATAGCATCCCATTTGTACTACTCTTACAGCACTAGCACATTCCGATTTTTATTAGAGTTATTGATTTACACAACAATATGCTCTAAACATAGCCATTGGTTAATATATATATTTACTGAATTAATAAAGAAGTACATGCACTTTCAAAAGCCAATGCCTACCATTTGACTGGGTACATCGACAAGATAGACTATTTTCTAATTGGGAATTAACCTGGTACTGGTCTGTAGGGTCACAAAACAGGTTATTTTCCCAAGATCAGATAAAAACTGAAATATTAATTTGCATCAACACTTAATATGTAATGGAACTTCATCATTAGTTTGATGAAAACTAAAAAATGTAAGTCCATTTGAAGACATAGGTATCCCTTATATATTTTTTCTATTGATAAACAGCATGGTTAAAATCAGAATTATAAGATATTACAAGCTGAACCAGGACTCATGTTGCAAGCTACACAAAGTATTTAAGGTTTGCTTTATTGTTTAATATATGCATAAATATCCCTAAATATGACCACATTACAGATATAGAACTGTCAGTTATTCTCTCAATTTCTGGAATCTTTCACTTTGAAAATCTATGCTAAATGAGTTGTGAGGAGGATCTTTTCTCAGCAGGCAGCTATAATGTTTATTTCTGCTTCTAAGCAATATTATCAGCAGATACTTTATTTTTTTGTGTTTTTTAAATATATTTTATTGATTTTTTCCAGAGAGGAAGGAAGAGGGATAGAAAGCCAGAAACATCAATGAGAGAGAAACATTGATCAGCTGCCTCCTGCACACTCCCTACTGAGGATGTGCCTGCAACCAAGGTACATGCCCTTGATCGGAATCTAACCCGATACCCTTCAGTCCGCAGGCCTACGCTCTATGCACTGAGCCAGACTGGTTTCAGCTACTTTATTCTTCTGGAACTAAAAGTTCTTGTGGGGTATATTCCAACAGGGAGCGGGGGAAGAATCAAATGATACTTTGTGCAAAATAAAAACTAAAAACAAACCAAATAACCATCAACACGCATTTCTAGTGCTCAATGCATCTGCTTGCTTAAACTACAGATTATCAGACAGTGAAATTCAATATGAATCTGTAGGTCTCAATTACCTTTACTAACAGAGATTATATAAATTAGTTTTAACTGTTGCACACACTCATGTAGGGATTATAAATTGCATGCCCCTTGAGAGCAAAGGCATGTTTTCTCCTTCCAAGTAAAGCTATTTTAATATAATAAATTTATGATGGCTTCAAAGTCATAACCTCTGGGAATCAACTATTGGCCATGTATGATGAATTATTTCTTTCAGTATACCAAAAGTACTGGTCTTCATATTTTCATTCCACTACCATTATAACATTTATTGAATATCCATAGCATATATAACACCATACTAAGAAACAGAAATGAGGGCAAAGTAATTCTACCTAAACACGTTTTTCTGATCAAAAATCTAAGGAAACACAATACTATTGAGGGTGACATTTGGATAAGTATTAAAAGAGAACCCTACTGGCTTGTCTGTTCTCCAGCTTCCAAACCTAATTCCTGACCTCAAGGATCTCTGTTTGTATCCTCTCCCCCTCCCCCCATAAGATTACATCTGTTAAGAAAAACCAAATTTGTACAAAACAATTAATCTATACACTTTTTTTCTTTGTGTAAGATGTCATGACCCCTGTCTTTTTAAAAAAATATTTTTTTTATTTATTTCAAAAAGGAAGAGAGAAGGAGAGAAACATAGAAACATCAATAATTACAGAGAACCATTGATCGGCTGCCTCGTACACATCGCCCACTGAGAATCAAGCCTGCAATCCAGGCATGGGCCCCTGACTGGAATCAAACTTGGGACCTTTCAGTTCTAAGGCTGACTCTACATCCACTGAGCTAAAACAGCCAAGGCTACACCCTGTCTTTAATATCACCAATGTATCCTTGACTTCCAAATCTGTATTTGTACTCTTATACCTCATTACCACGAACTCAGTTTTCTTTTAAAAAAGGGGGGAAGCCCTAGCCAGTTTGGCTCAGTGGATAGAGAGTTGACCTGTGAACTGAAAGGTCCCAGAGTTGTTTCTGGTCAAGGGCACATGTCCGGGGCTCTATCCCCTGTGGAGAACTTACAGGAGGCAGCTGATCCATGATTCTCTCTCATCATGGATGTTTCTATCTCTTTCTCCCTCTTTTTTCCTCCCTGAAATCAATAAATATGTATTTAAAAAAAACACACACACAAATGTATTATTTAAAATAGGGGAAGACTGAAACGGGTTTGGCTCCGTGGATAGAGCGTCGGCCTGTGGACTCAAGGGTCCCAGGCTCAATTCCGGTCAAGGGCATATACCTTGGTTGCAAGGCACATCCCCAAGAGGGGGTGTGCAGGAGGCAGCTGATCAATGTTTCTCTCTCATCGATGTTTCTAGATGTTTCTAGCTTTCTGTCCCTCTCCCTTTTTCTCTGTGAAAAATCAATAAAATGTATTAAAAAATAAAAAAGGGAAGACTGGATAGAAAAATACCATATGGTTACTAATGGTTATTTTTAAATGGTATTATTTCAGAATTTTCATATCTCCTTTATTTATTTCTCTTTATGACAAAGGATTAGTGAACAAGTACTAAAGAATGGATTGCCTACGTCTATCCCACCAACATAAGTTTGCTTTTATCAAATGTGAAATCTCATACAACAGATGGTAAATTCAGTAGCAGCATAAATGGATTCACAGAAGCTAAAATGATCATAATTTCAACTGCTTAATAAAAAATGCTAACTGAATATTTCATAATTACCTCAAACTCACCCAGAATAAACTGCACTCTTCATCTTTCCACACAAAACCTCTTTCTATGCTGTATTATCTTTTCATGATACACATATAGAAGCAAATGCTGATATAGGTATTTTATATATTCACAAGTTGCAAATCTGAGATTCAACCTCAATTACACCCCATCAACCAATCAGTAGGGCCTGTCAAATTTATTTCCTGAACAGCTCTACAGCTAATTCACTTTGTATTAGTTCCTATGTGTGCAAAGTATTATATTGGATGCTGGGGTAGAGTTAGAAGTTGAAAACAAAAGATTTAAAATTGAAAATTTGTCAGCCATCCTCAATCCTAAATGTCTAAAATGTGAAAAAAGTGGCATATTTCTCCATCATCATTCCTTCCTCTGGTGCCCATTTTTTGGGCACATCCATTATTCAATCTATGTTTTCTATATTATTTCCAATTAACATCACTGTACTCATCCAGTAGCTAAGTTAAAGAATCTCTTGTCAGCTGAAACCGGTTTGGCTCAGCAGATAGAGCGTCACCCTTTGGACTGAAAGGACCTGGGTTTGATTCTGGTCAAGGCCATGTACCTTGGTTGTGGGCACATCCCAGTGCGGGGTGTGCAGGAGGCAGCTGGTCGATGTTTCTCTCTTATTGATGTTTCTAACTTTCTATCCCTCTCCCTCTCTGTAAAAAAACCCCAATAAAATATATTAAAAAAAATCTTTGTCAGGTTAACAAGTTTAGACCTCATCCTATAAGAGATGGGGGAATATTGAAATATTGTAAAAGAATAATATCAGATTTATTTTGATCATCACTTGGGCACAATATGAATAAAATATTGCAGGAAAGACTAGAGAGTGAGAAACCTATAAGAGGTTATGTAAATAGTCTTGTGGACAAATGATAGATGCATGAACTAAGGCGATGCAGCAGAAATGAAAATGAAGTCAGTCCTACTTTATACCTGTATATTTAACCTGTATGCTATAGTGTCCCATAAAGGAAGGTTTGCTGAAAGATAGGTTTTAAATTAAATTTCTAGAAAATTGAAGATGATATAATGCTGGGGCAAAATAACTTATTCTAGGACTTCCAAATAGATGGTTATGTAGCAGAAGCACATATTCACTGAGACACAATAGAATGTTCTAAAGGTTTTAGTAAACACTCTGTTTCATCCACTGATTCATCAAAGAAACACTGAGGATTACTCGGTAGATCAACAATAGGCAACTATAAACTAGACTAAAGAATATAGACAAGTGGCATGAATAAAACCAACTTGGAATTGATTTTTTAAAAGAGCTATGGAATTGATTATAACAATCTCCTATGAGATGAAAAAAGTGGAAACTTTTAGGAATAGAGTATACATGGATAGCATAGGGGGAAAATCATTCCCTGTGTTAATTAAAAGTGTTTTTCTTGTTTGTAGTTTTTTTTCTCAAGTGTTGTCTGAAAAATAGCTAAGAATTATAATTTTGCTATGTCTCCAGATATTTTCTAAGCAATTTACATATTTAACCATTTACTTTCTCAACGAAATTGTGAAGTAGCCCCATGTATTATCTTCATTTTACAGAGAAAACTGATATCAGAGCAGTTATGCAAGTAACTCTCGGTCAAACACATTGGAGAACATTGTGGAGATTTCCCTCTCTATACTAATAGGGAACTTTTTCTCAAAGGAGATGGCTTTTATAGGTATCTAATAATAAGAAATGTCATGTATAGAGCAATTCTTGCATGCCAGGAATTGTGCTAAAAAATGTGCTTGGATTTGTTCACTTAATATCCACACAAAAACCCCACAATGAGATATTTATTTTTTATTCAAATTTACACCTATTGAAATTGAATTACAAAGAGCTTTAAAAAGCTTGATCAGGCCACATAGCCAGTAAGTTGTCCAAAGTTCACAATTTCAGCCATCAAGCTGCACTGTCTCCCTTCCTAGCAGCAAACAATGGTTCAAATCTCAGTTTGAGACATTGATTGGCTAAAATGCTGTAAAGCTTTTGGCAAATAGAATATACAGAGAATAGAAAAAGTAATCCAGTCACCGATTATGGGGTAGATTTTGAGATCAATAGAAACATACAGAATAAACATCAAGTTGGAGATCCTACCAGAAGAATCCCCAAAGGCTGTATTCTCCAGTGAATTCACTAGAGCCATGTTGTCTTCAGGCTAACCATGCACAAAATTCTGTTCAAATGCAAACTTGTTATTCAGTCAATTTAATGAAGAAGAACAATCTAACATTTATCTAACACATTTATTTTTCAATACTTTCTACAAACCATTACTTTCTTTATCTAATCCAACAGAATTAGATGATTATTTCTACCAACACAAGAATAAGAATAGAAATGGCCTGTGCCTTTTACCACAGAACTTCAAAGCATATTACAAGTATCAATTAATTCTCACACTAATCATGTGAGCTCAGAGCATTTTCAATGCAGTTTACAGATGGTAAGTTGAAAGTCAATTACCTAACTAGTGACAGGCACTCAGGGAGTAGACAAGAAATCTGGGGTCTCAGTTCTTATATTAGATCCCTTGCAAAGAAAACATATCTAGTAGCAACCTCATTAATAGCACTGATTTTGCTTATTTTACTCACTAAAATGGCATATAATAATCATTCTTAGGTAATATATATATATCAGGGATTGTAGTATAACAAACATTTTGGAGAATCTCAACTGAGTTTGAAATGTGATGCGATTGCATATCTGATATTTTTATTTAGTGTGTGTGTTGGGATGGGACTAAGAAATTAACCCATGTTTGGTTCTGGGAAGGGTATACTATGCATAACAAATGGCTGGTATGTAGCTTTCTATATATGTTTCTATATAGATTCACATATATATGGCACTGAAAAGTTCTAGTCTCTATCTATATTATGTTATGATACAAATGTTTAATTCTATGTAAGTTACTGTGCAATGCAAAAAAATGACTATAAACATTAATTGGCAGTAACTGAATTTGTGATATCCTCTCACATTATTGAAAATAGCCTACTACAATAATTATCCTTAACTTCTGTTACACTTAACAGCTTTTCTGAGAACATTAAAGGAATGCAACAATCTTGTTTTGCTTACAAGTACAATTTCATACCCCAAAGGCTAATCTTGATCTTATTGTTTTGTAAGGTATTTTTAAAAATTGCCCAATGCAATGTGACTTAGGGACTATGAGCACTGTGAAAGCAATTATGAAACAACTAGAGGCTCGGTGCACAATATTCATGCACGGGGTGTGGGGGGATGTCCCTCAGCCCAGCCTGCACCCTCTCCAATTTGGGACTACTCGAGGGATGTCCAACTGCCCATTCATGTCCTATCCCAGTAGGATCGGACCTAAACGGGCAATTGGACATCCTTCTCACAATCCAGGACTGCTGGCTCCAAACTGTTCATGTGCCTGGCTCCCTGATTGTCCCTAACCACTTCTGCCTGCCAGCCTGATCACCCCCTAACCACTACCCTGCCAGTATAATTGATGTCAAATTGCTCCCTTGCCAGACTGCTTGCCCCCAACTTCCCTCCTCTGCTGGCCTTCTCACCCCTAACTGCCCTCCCCTGATTGCCCCCAACTGCCCTCCCTTGCAGGCCTGGTCCCTCCCAACATCCCTGCCCTGCAGGCCATCTTATGGTAGCCATCTTGTGTCCACACGGGGCAGTATCTTTGACCACATGGGGGCAGCCCTGGTATGTGTTGGAGTGATGATCAATCTGCATATTACTCTTTTATTAGATAGGATAGAGGCCTGGTGCATGGGTGGGGACCAGCTGGTTTGCCCTGAAGCGTTTCCTGGATCAGGGTGGGGGTTCCCTTGGGGCATGGGGCGAGGGGCCTATAGTGGTTTGCAGGCCGGCCTCACCCCCCAGCAACCCAAGCAGAGGCCTTGGGATCTGGGATTAATTTATGTTCTAAAATTGAAACTTTGTAGCCTGGAGCAGAGCCAGCCTTCTGCTCACTCCACAGCAGCAGCCATTTCTTTTTGAAACTTTGTAGCCTAGAGTGGAGGCATAGGCTAGGGCTGCAGAAGCTTGACTTCCTCCATCGCCCTGGCAACTCTAGCCTCTTCTCTCTCCAGCTTTGCGGCTGCCACCATTTCTGTTGGGATTATGTATCTTCTATAATTGAAACTTTGTAGCATTGAGTGGAGGCCTATGCCGGCAATGGCAGGTGGAAAGCTTGGCTTCCTCCATTGTTGGGGAAACCCAAGCCTCCCTCCTGCTCTCATTGGCCACAGCCATCTTGGTTGGGATTTATTTGCATAATTTTCTCCTGATTGACTGGTGGGCATGGCTGTGGGCACTGCTTGATTGGAGGTATGGTCAATTTGCATATTATTTTTTATTAGATAGGATATATTTAATTCATAAAAATATGCTGTTTGAAGGTCTATATATGATGCTTAAATGAGATAATACATTTAAAGAAGCCTACTACATGGCAGAAACCCCAAAAATTGTTTATGTGTTTTTTGTTTGTTTGCTTTTGCTTCAAACCATGTGACAGAATCTAGACAGTTATCAAACTTTTAAATGTTAAGATAGATAAAGAAAATTTTGTATTGCTTCTCTAGACTAGATAATCAGTGAATAACCTATTATATTTTACTCCTGGAATATGATGAATAGGCCATGTAATCTCCTGGGAAGTCTTCGTTTAAGGAAGACATGGAGTAACTAGCATTGGTTTCCAGCTTTATCTATTCCTCATCTTAGAAACTAAACAAGAGTTTCTGATCTGGCTGCTATGCATAAGCCAATGAATCTACGAAGGCCTGGATTCAAGGTGGATATTAACAGTATAAATAGAGAACTGAATGGACCTATAGACACCTAGAACAATCCAAATCTCTCCCAAGCATGATGACTTGTTGAATAATTAATATTTCTCAGTTCTGTTTGCTTTGGGTAAGCTGGTCATTAGAAGTTTTGCTTCAATTCCTGTTTTTGGTACTTTATGTATATTCTACAGATTATTTACAGTGATTTGGGCCACTGCTTGAATCTAATCCCCATCTTATATATTTTTTCTGTCTAGCTCTCTGTCTAGTATTACCTTTTTGAAATGAATTTATTGGGGTGACATTGGTTAATAAAATTATGTAGCTTTCATCTATACAATTCTACAATATATCATCTGTGTATTGTACTGCTTGTCTACAACCCCAAGTCAATCTCCTTCTATAAGCATTTATCACCCCATTACCCTCTTCTACCTTCCCACAGCTCCCCTTCCCTCTGGCAGTCATCATACTGTGGTCTGTGTTGATGACTATTTCTTTCTTTTTTTTTATTTGCGTAATTCCTTCACCTTTCTTACCCAATCCCCATCCCCTCCCCTTTGACAGCTATCAGTCTGTTCTCTGTATTCATGAGTCTGTCTCCTCTTTTGCTAGATTATTTTTGTTCATAAGATTCTACATATAAGTGAAATCGTATGGTATTTGTCTTTTTAAGACTTTCTTATTTTACTTAGCATAATACTCTCCAGGCCTATGTCTTTATAATAAATTAATATTTGACAATGGAGGCAAAAATATGCAATGGGGTAAAGGTAGTTTATTCAATAAATGGTATTAGGAAATTGGACAGGTACATGCAAATAAAAGTGAAACTAGACCACCTTCTTACAACAGACACAGAAATACACTAAAAATGGTTTAAATATCTAAATATTAGATGCAAAGCTGTAAAAATCCTAAAACAAAACATAGGCAGTAAAATCTCAGACATTTCTTATGGAAATATTTTTTCTGCTATATCTCCTCGAGCAAGGGAACCAAAATAAAAAATAAAGAAATTGACTACATAAAACTAAAATGTATTTGCACAGCAAAAGAAACCATGAAAAAAATGAAAAGACAACCCACTGAATGGAAAACATATTCATTAATATATCTGATAAGGGCTTAATATTCAAAATTTATAAGGATCTTATAAAAGTCAGCACCAAAAATCCCCACAAAAAACAAACAAACAAACAAACCCCCCAAAACACAAAAAATCCAATTAAGAAATAGTCAAAGGACCTGAATAGACACTTCTCCAAAGAGGACACACATAGCCAATAGACAGGAAAAAAATACCAAAGGCCACTAGTCATCAGAGAAATGAAAATTAAGACCACGGTGAGATATCACCTTACACCTGTCAGAATGAGTATCATCAGTAAACTAACAAAAAAGTGCACAAACCAATGTTGTGGAGAATGTGGAGAAAATGAAGACATTGTGCATTAGTGGTTGGAATGCAGATTGGTGCATCCAGTGTGGAAAGCAGTGTCGTGTTACCTCAAAATATTAAAAATGGAACTGCTTTATGATCCAGCAATTCCACTTCTGGGAATATATCCAAAGAACCCCGAAACACTAATTAAAAAAATATATCTACCCCTAAGTTCGTTACTTGTTATCTACAATAGCCAATATTTTGAAGCAGTCCAAGTGCTCAACATGAGTGGACAAAAAAGCTATGGTGCAGAAAACTAAGATGTTGACATAGGCAAAAACCTGTACTTACTGCCTTCCACAACCACAAGAAAATTTATGACTAAGATACAAAACAACCATCATTCAGAACTGCCTCAAAGCTGGAAGGCAGCTTACAAGTAGAGAAGTAAGGAACAAAGCACATTGAGACCAGCAGGAAGAGTGGAGGCACAGAACTGGCTGGTCCAACACCCACATGTGCTGTTTTGTTTTGTTTTTAATTTTAAGGGATATCATCGATGCAGAGGCTGCCTGTGAGTCCATGCCCTACAACAGACCCCCAGACCAGGGTTCCAGAGATGGGAAGAGAAGTCACCACAAGTATAGGCTGCAAAAACCAGGACTGTGGCTGAGTAACAAGAAGGCTGCTGGAATCACAGATGTTCCTATTAAAGGGCCAGTGGACAAACTTATACCATCCCACTTCTTTCGAGCTCCAGCACAAGGTAAACCAGACACATATGGACATATGGGGAGGAACTGGATTGTCTAGCATCAGAGCATAAACTCTGGGTTGGCTTTCTCTCAGATAAGGATGCTCACAGTGACCACCATTCTTGTGCTGACACCTCCCCTGTCTCAGGGCTGACTAGCAGTCATATGTGACTACCTGTAAGCATGGATCACCTGTTGGCTTCACCCTGCGAATTCCCTGAGACACCATGACATCCAATTTGAAGCCTAACCCAAGCTGTTTCCAGCAGGTTTTCTATATAAACTAGAGGCCCGGGGCACAAAATCCATGCATGGGCAGGGGTGTCCCTCAGCCCAGTCTGCACCATCTCCAATTTGGGACCCTTGAGGGATGTTTTACTTCCTATTTAGGCCTGATCCCGGTAGGATTGTACCTAAATAGACAGCGAGACATCCCTCTCACAATCCAGGACTATTTGATCCCAACTACTGACCTGCCTGCCTTCCTGATTGCCCTTAACTGCTTCTGCCTGCCAGCCTGATCACCCCCTAACTACTCCCCTGCCAGACAGATTGATGCCTAACTGCTCCCTTCCCAGCCTGGTCACTTTTAAATGCCCTCCCTTGCAGGCCTGGTCCCTCCCAAATTCTCTCCCCTGCTGGCCATCTTGAGATGGCCATCTTATGTCCTCATGGGGGCAGCCATTTTTTACCACATGGGGGCATCCATCTTGTGTATTGGAGTTATGGTCAATCTGCATATTACTCCTTTATTAGATAGGATAGAAGTTTGGTGCACAGGTCGGGGCCAGCTATTTTGCCCTGAAGGGTTTCCTGGATCATGGTGGGGGTTCCCTTGGGGTGTGGGGTGGCTGGGGTGAGGGGTCTGTGGTGGTTTGCAGGCCGGCCATGACCCCAGCAACCCAAGTGGAGGCCCTGGTATCTGGGATTTATTTATCTTCTATAATTTAAACTTTGTAGCCTTCAATGGAGGCCAAGGCAGGCCAGGGCTGTAGAAGCTTGGTTTCCTCAACTGCTGGGGGCAACTCAAGATTCTGCCATTTTTGTTGGGATTCATTTGTCTTCCATAATTGACCTTTGTAGCTTTGAGTAGAGGCCTGGGCCAGCCAGAGGGTGCAGAAAGCTTGACTTTCTCCATTGCCAGGGAAGCCTAAGCCTCCTGCTCACTTCTTGGCTGCAGCCATCTTGGCTGGGTTTAATTTGCATAATTGCTCCTGATTGTGGGTATAGCGGAGTGATGGTTAATTTTCATATCACTCTTTTATTACATAGATTGGCCTGCCCTGCCTCAGGCTTCAGACTTTGCTTAATTATCTCAAAACATGCAGCAGCTGGTGACAGCATGCCCCAAACCTGTCAATAAAAAGCCAAATGCCCTACACTAGCACCAGCATACCTTGCTTAATAGGTGGGTCTCAGCTAGGGAACTCCAGGTCCAATACAAATAATAAATAACAGCCATCTACAGTTCCCTCTGTAGCTCTTGCCAGGTGGCCCCAAACATTGGCTGACTTTGCACCACCCAGGAGGCCCCTGAGCCAGTGCATCTAGTGGACAGATTCAGACCATACTAGATTACAAGTCTACACATCCACAAGGGACACACTCAAGAGGCAGACTCAGTGAGCACCAAAGCTCCACTAAAGCAAATCCTGCTCCATAGGGGTGCTTCCTGCATAGAAGCTCTTCTACTGTAGTCATAGATGGTCTCCAGAGCCAATTGGCCTAGAGGTCAATTTCTCCCAGTGACACCAATAGCACTCAAGGCTAAACTGCAATACTGTGCACACAGTCCACACTGGGGCACATCTATAGTGCCTAGCTAAGTTGACTGGGGATGCTGAGTCATTGAACCTTATAGAACACTTACTACACAAAGTCACTCTACCATTCCTGGAGAATAGCAGCTCTACCTAATACATATTCACAAATAGAGTGAATCAGCCAAAATTCAGGGACAAAGAAACGTGTTACAATAGAATGAAATTGAAGTAAGCAAATTACTGGATGCAGAGAATAAAACCATGGTTATAATGTTACTCAAGGCTCTTCATGAGTCTTTCAAAGATCTTAGTGAGAATGGCAAATACATAAAAAAGGATCAGCCAGAAATTAAGCACCCACTAACTGAAATACAGAATAATTTACAGAGATTCAACGGTAGAATTGAAGATTCTGGGAATCAAATCGATGATTTGGGATACGAGGAAGCAAAAATTACCCAATCAGAACAGCAAAAATAATAAAGAATCCAATAATATGAAAATAGTATTAGGACCTTCTGGGACAACTTCAAGCATGCCAACATTCAAATTATGGAGGTGCCAGGAGGAGAGGGTGAAGAACAAGCTATTGAAAACGTATTTGAAGAAATAATGACAGAGAAATTCCCCCACCCAGTAAAAGAAATAGACTTACAAGTCCAGGAAGCATAGATTCCCAAATGAGAGGAACTCAAAAGAGGCCCCACCAAGTCACATCATAATTAAAATGCCAAGGGTTAAAGACAAAGAGAGAATCTTAAAAGCAGTTGGTTACCTACAAGGAAGTGCCCATACTACTGTCAGTTGATTTCTCAACAGAAACTTTTTAGGCCAAAGAAAGTGGCAAGACATTTTCAAAGAGATGAAAAGCAAGGACATACAACCAAGATTAATCTACCCAGCAAAGCTATCTGAAGAACTTAATGTCAGATAAAGAACTTCCCAAACAAGAAAAATCTAAAGGAGGTCATCACAATCAAACAAATATTGCATGAAATGTTGTTGAAGGATATTCTTTTAAAAAGAAGAAGAAGAAAAAAGATATGAACAATAAAATGGCAACAAATACATATCTATCAACAATTGAATCTAAAAATTAAAATAAAGAAAGAAATTTACTTAACAAAATAACCTGTTGAATAAAATATAATCAGAGACGTGGAAGTATGGAACAGACTAAATGAATCTCAGTGGAAAGTGGAGAGGGGAGCAGGAAGAGATTGACCAAATATCATATCTGTGGAGATAGAAAGTAGGGTGATGAAGGCCTGGTGTGGTTCGGGAACCAGGTGGAGCGGAGTAATGGGGAGGGAAAGGAGAACATCTGTAATATAATCAAAAATAAATATTTTTAGGAGGAGAACCAAGATGGCAGCATAGGTAAAACACGTATCTTGCCATCATACTCAGCAATTTTAATACTACAACTTAACGAAAGAACAAATGCCTTCCAGAATCACCAGAAAGCTGGCTGAGTGAAAATTCCACAAATAAAAGTGAAAATAAGACACTGTGACTCGGAGGAGCAGCGGACAGCGTTGAAAGATTCGCACGGAGAGAGGTTGGGAGCCCGCGCCAGCAGAGAGGGCGGGCAGCTGAAAACCGGCCAGTTTTCTCAAACGGGGAGACAAAGACGTTCCACTGGACTGAATCTCCAGCTCTGCGCGAAGTCCAGGGAACCAACCCACTGTCATACGGGGTGAAAACTGGATAGTGGGAGGGCACACTGAAGCTTGGGTGCTGCCGGGTGTGCTGGCTTGTGGAGAAGGCAGTTTGCGTGAACAGCTCATCTGTGTGACCAGGCAGAGCGCTCTGCGACTTGCCCTCTCATTTGGGAAATCGTCAGACTGCTTTGTTTTACGACCCTGGGTGAGACCTTGGGTGTGCAGACTCATTTGGGGAGAGTTTGAATTCCCCGGCAGCCAGTGGAGCTTGGCAGCGGCTCTCTCTCAGAGGTGTTGGCAGCCATTGCCCCTGGAACAGAGTCCCTGGAGCTGCATAGGGCAGAGCTAATGCTGTCTGCTTGGCCCGGAGACTCCGCCCATCCAACCTGAGCACAGCTGAGCTTCACAGACAATTGGCCTGGAGGTCAACCCCTCCAAGTGCTAACAATGATTAACCTGAGCTTAACTTCAGCAAGACTGTGCAACCCATATCCACCTCAGGTAACTGGGGAGGCTGAGCCACTGTCCCTAGTAGGAAGTCTAGCACACAAAGCTAATTGACCAACTCAGGGAAGCAGCCACCATGCAGAGACATGGAAAGAAATCATATGTGAAAGAAATGGAGGAAAAAAAATGACTGGACATGGAATTCAAAACCACGGTTATAGGGCTTTTCAAGAGGCTCCAACAAAAGGTTGAGGCCTATAAGGAAATAAGCAAGACCGCAAAGGAAATGAATGAGTCCTACAAGGAAATGAAGGAGACCCTCAAGGATATGAAAAAGGACCAACAAGAAATTAAGCATACACTGACTGAAATAAAAAATATTATACAAAGACCTAAAAGTGCTCTGGAGCACCCCAAGAACCAAGTTAAAGATTTGAAATACAAAGAGGCAAAATCCACTCAGCTGAAAAAGGAAGAAACCAAAAGAATCCAAAAAATTGAAGATAGTGTAAGGGGCCTCTGGGACAACCTCAAGCATACGAACATCAGAATTATAGGGGTGCCATAAAAAGAGAGAGAGCAAGACAATGAAAACCTATTTGAAAAAATAGTGACTGAAAACTTCCCACACCTGGTGAAAGAAATAGACTTAGGAGTCCAAGAAGTGCACCGAACCCCAATATATAGGAACCCTACGAGGACCACACCAAGGCACATCATAATTAAAATGCCAAGAGCAAAAGACAAAGAGAGAATATTAAAAGCAGCCAGAGAAAAACAGATGGTTACCTATAAGGGAGCACCCATACGATTGTCAGTGGATTTCTCAAAGAAACGATGCAGGCCAGACGGGAGTGGCAAGAAATATTCAAAGTGATGAACAGCAAGAATCTACAACCAAGATTACTCTATCCAGCAAAGCTATCGTGCAGAATTGAAGGTCAGATGAAGTGCTTCGCAGATAAGAAAAAGCTAAAGGAGTTCATCACCACCAAACCAATATTATATGAAATGCTGAAACATATTCTTCAAGAAGAGGAAGAAGAGAAAGATGAAAGTGTAAATTATGAACAACAAATACACATCTATCAACAAATGAATCTAAAAATCAAGTGAATTAATAAGCTGATGAACAGGATAAACTGGTGAATGTAACAGAATCACGGACATAGAGAGGGAATGGACTGACAACTCCTGGGGAGAAAGAGGGTGTGGGAAGTGCAGCAAGAGACTGACAAAAATCATGCAACTATGGGAGAGGACAGTGGATGGGGTTGAGGGCGGAGGGTGGGATGGGTACCAGGTGGAGGGGAACTATAGGGTGAAAAAAAAGGGAACAATGTAATTAATAAACTGAACAATAAAGATAAAAATAAATAAATAAATATTTTTACAAATCCATGATACATGTACTCTATGGAAGAGTACTCAAGTGTAAAAAAGAAGGAAATCTTACCTTTTATGACAGCATGAATAATATTGAATTTTACCTTATTATAACTCTGGGTATTTTATTTTATTTGGGTTTTTATACTCATAAAATGTGTTTACTCTGATGCTAAACCTTGTTATACCTTCCTAGTTTGGAATTGCATCCTTGTTTCTGGGTTCCACATGAGGTCAGTATAACATCCATTTACCTTGAAATGGAGAAAATAATATAATCCATCAAATGAAATATAGAATAAGACACAGTATGGATGAGAAAAGTTTGAAGGATTAGGCCTGATCTGTAAACTCTGGTTCCACATGATTAAAAGAAAATATTTCATCTTTTGAAGTAAAGGACTAAGATTCTTCATTTCCATATTCTCTAGGTCCCTTCATTGCTAGATACATGATGACTATTTTATCTAGTTTGGGGAAAAATATGAAAATGATATTACCCATCAGTAGTAAAGGCCCTTTAAAAAGTGGTAATTTTTAATTTCATAAATAGATGGAAGTCTCCTATTTTTCAGCCTATAATATCTTTGCTAAACTTATAATGCAAGATAAATACTGCCACTGAGCAATAAAATATCAGTTGGAGAGTTTTGTCTTCCTATATATATGCTATGCATCTTTTCTGCCTGCAGAGTTCCATTTGAAGCAAACTGAGGGTGCTGAATTTTAAAAGTCTGAGCCTGCGTCTGTAATCAGCATTGTTGAGATCGCCACTCTTGTGGCAGGAGTTTGCCTTGTTTGAGAAAGATTTTTTAACCTGTAGTAAAAAGGATTGACAGAAATTCAATTTTTTTCTCTCCAAAGGGAGAAATTTTTTTCTCTTAATTACGTGTTATTAACCCCCAGACCAAGGGGCCAATGGATGACTGAATGACCAAATAAAAGGTGTGTCACCTGGAAAATGGCCTTTAAGACTCAGCACTTTGCTAGACTGTACATTGGCAAAAACTTTCTGATAGACATTTAGCTTGAAAAAAATAAATCCTATGCCTGCCTTTAGTATGCCTTGTAGGCTGCTTTTTTCTAAATATATTGCTAATAGCTTTGGAAGCCATTCATTATTTCCTACATTCTTGGGATATGTTGAAATGCAGGAGGGGAGAAATCTTCAGTAACCATGGCCCTAGAGGATTGGAGTTGGAGGAGCAGCAATCTGTTTGCTCAGTATTATATTTAAGACATTTTTTCTTCCTATAGATAAACATATTGTCAATCTTCTACTACTCCGCTCATATGCCAAGTTTTCAACTATGTGATATTTCTTGGTGGCATATCTACTTTGGTCCTTTATCCTAAGAGTTGATTTTCCTTTAGTGTTCTTTCATCACAGGAGGAATGCTACTGCCACCTGTATACTCACATATAGAAAACAAATGGAAATCATCAATACATCACCTTTAATTCCTGGTAAAAATTTATCTTTTGCATTATATTTCTTTTTTAATTTTTTAAATTTATTGATTAAGGTATTACATATGTGTCTTCATTGCCCCAGAGCCCCACTCATCCACACTCATGTTGTAATAGCCTGTTGTCTGTGTCTATTGGTTAAGCTTATATGCATGCACACAAGTACTTTGGTTGATCTCCTCCTTTACCCCCGCACTCCTCTACCTTCCCTCTGAGGTTTGATGTTCTGATCAATGCTTCTCTGTCTCTGGATTTGTTTCCATTCATCAGTTTATGTTGTTCATTACATTCCACAAATGAGTGAGATCATGTGATATTTACCTTGCTCTGGCTGGCTTATTTCACATAGCATAATGCTCTCCAGTTCCATCCATGCTGTTACAAATGGTAAGAATTCCTTCTTTTTTACTGCAGCTTAGTATTCCATTGTGTAGGTGTATCACCGTTTTTTAATCCACTCATCTGTTGACTGGTACTTAGGCTGTTTCCAAATCTTAGCTATTGCAAAATGTGCTGCTATGAACATAGGGGAGCATATATCCTTTCTGATTGGTGTTTCTAGTTTCTTGAGATATATTCCTAGAAGTGGGATCACTGGGTCAAATGGGAGTCGCATATTTAATATTTTGAGGAAACTCCATACTGTTCTCCATGGAGGATGCACCAGTCTGACTTCTCATCAACAGTGTACGGGGTTCCTTTTACTCTGTATCCTCTCCAGCACTTTTCATTTGTTGATTTACTGATGATAGCCATTCTGACAAGTGTGAGACGGTCCTGTATTGTTGTTTTGATTTTCATCTCTCAGATTATTAGTGACATTGTACATGTTTTCATATGTCTCTTGGCCTTACTTATGTCCTCTTTCATAGAGTATCTATTTAGATCCATTGATCATTTTTTGATTGGGTTATTTATCTTTCTTTTGTTAAGTTGTATGAGTTCCCTATAAATGTTGGAGATTAAACCCTTTGGGAGATAACATGGGCAAATTTGTCCTCTCATGTAGTGGGTTTTCTTGTTTTGTTGATGGTTTCTTTTGCTGTGAAAAAGCTTTTTATTTTTGTGTAGTCCCTTTTGTTTATTTTCTATTTAGTTTCCATTGCTCTAGATGCCATATTGGTGAAGAAAATATTGCTTCAGCATATGTCTGAGATTTTTCTACGTGTAGATTCCTCTAATATTTTATGTTTTTTTATTTTATGATTAAGTTCTTTATCCACTTTGAGTTTATTTTTTTGTGTATGGTGTAAGTTAGTGGTCTAGTTTCACTTTTTTGCGTGTATCTGTCCAATTTTCCCAACACCATTTACTGATGAGACTGTCTTGACTCCATTGTATGTTCTTACCTACTTTGTCAAATATTAATTGAGCATAGTGGTTTAGGCCAATTTCTGGGTTTTGTATTTTATTCCATTCGTCTATATGTCTGTTCTCATGCTAGTAACAGGCTGTTTTGAGAACAGTGGATTTTAATAAAGCTTGATATCTGGTATTGAGATCCCGCCTACTTTATTCTTTTTTCTCTGGATTTCTGTGGCTATTTGGGGTCTTTTTTTTATTCCATATGAACTTTTGGAGAGTTTTCTCTATGTCAGTGAAATATCATGTTGGTATTTTAATGGAGAGTGAATTGAATCTATATATTGCTTTGGGTAGTATGGGTATTTTAATGATGAATCCAGCATTACATCACAGTGATCATACACCATGACCAAGTAGGATTTATCCCATGATCCAAGGATGGTACAATATCCACAAATCAATAAATGTGATACATCACATAAACAAATTCAGAGATAAAAATTGCATAGCGATATCAATTGATGCAGAAAAAGCATTTGGAAAAAAAAAACAATACCCTTTCTTGATAAAACCCTCAACAAAATGGAAATAGAGGCATCATAAAAAACTTAATAAAACCCTTATATGACAAACCTACAGCCAATATCATATTCAATGGGAAAAAACTAGAACCATCTCACCTAAGAACAGGAACAAGACAGGGATGCCTACTTTCACCACTCCTGTTCAACAAAGTTCTGGAAGTGCTGGCCATAGATAGCAATTAGACAAGAAGAAGAACTAACCAGTATCCAAAGTGGGGCAAAGTTATAAAACTGTCATTATTCACAAATGACATGATACTTTACATAGAAAACCTTAAAGATTCCATCAAAAAATTATCCTAGCTAATAAAAGAGTAATATGCAAATTACCCATCACTCCTCTACACTCACAAGCCATGTCCATCAGGCAATCAAGAGAGACTATAAAAATTATCCCAACCAAGGTGGCTTCAGCCATGGAGAGAGCAGGAGGAAGGTTTGGGTTTGGGTTTGGGTTTCCCCTGCGATGGAGGAAGCCAAACTTTGCATACACCCTGGCTGTCCCAGGCCTCTGCTTAAGGTTGCAAAGTTTCAATTATAGAAGATAAATAAATCCCAACAGAAATGGCTGCTGCCACAGAGCGATATATATATATATATATATATATATCTATGCTCCTGGCTACAAAGTTTCAATTATAGAAGATAAATAAATCCCAGATACCAGGGCCTCTGCTTAGGTCTCTGGGAGGCATTAATGGCTTGCAAACCACCACAGGCCCCTCACCCAGGCCGTCCCATGCCCCAAGGGAACACCCACCCTAATCAGGAACACCCTTCAGGGCAAACCAGCTGGCCCCCACCCATGCACCAGGCCTCTATCCTATCTAATAAAAGAGTAATATGCAGATTAACCATCACTCCAACCCACAAGATGGCTGACCTCATGTGGTCAAAGATCCTTCCCCCATGTGGGCACAAGGTGGCCACCACAAAATGGCTAGCAAGGGAGTACAGATGGGACGGACCAGGCCTAAAAGGGAGAGCAGTTTGGGGCAATCATGCCTGCAGGAAATGGCAGTTAGGTGTGCCCTGGCTAACAGAGGAGGGAAGCTGGGGGCTAACAGGCTGGCAAGGGAGCAGTTAGACATCAATCCTGTTGTCTCGGTAGTGGTTAGAGGGTGATCAGGTTGGCAGGCAGAAGCAGTTAGGGGCAATTAGGAAGGCAGACAGGTGAGCAGTTTGGTCTCATATAGGAGAGGGTACAGGCTGGGCTTAGGGTCACCAGCCACCCCCATGCACAAATTTTATGAACTTGGCCTCTACTTAGACTTAATAAATGAATTTGGCAATGTATCAGGATACAAAATTAACACCATGAAATCCGTATCATTTTCTTATACCATTAGTGAATTTATAGAAAGAGAGATCAAAAAACAATCCCATTTACCATTGAACAAAAAAAAAAATTAATATATCTCAGAATAAACTTAACTAAGATTTTAAAAGATCTGTACTCAGGAAACGATAAAAATATTAGAGGAATCTACAGGAAGAAAAATCTCAGACATATGCCAAAAGAACTTCTTTGATGATACTGCTCCTAGGGCAATGGAAGCTAAAGAGAAAATAAACAAATGGGAATACATCAAAATCAAAAGCTTTTGCGCAGCTAAAGAAACCATCAACAAAACAAGAAAACCCACTGTGTGGGAGAACATATTTGCAAATGTTATTAGTGATAAAGGATTAATCTCAAGCATCTACAGGCTACTCACGCAACTCAATAAAAAGAGGACAAATGATCCAATAAAAAAATGGGCAACACACCTAAATAGAATCCTCACGAAAGAAGACAAAAGGCCCAGAGACATATGAAAACTTGCTCAAAGTCACTAATAATCCGAGAGATGCAAAACAAAACGTCTATGCAGTACCATCTCACACCTGTCAGAATGCCTCACATAAACAAATAAACAAAGGACAAGTGCTGGCCAGGATGCGGAGAAAAAGGAACTCTTGTGCACTGCTGGTGGGATTGTAGACTAGTGCAGCCACTGTGAAGAACAGTATGGCGTTTCCTCTAACCACTACCATTCGACCCAGTAATCCCACTTCTAGGAATATACCCCAAGAAACTAGAATCGCTAATTAGAAAGGATATATGTACCCCTATGTTCATAGCAGCAAAATTTACCATAGCTAAGTTTTGGAAACAGCCTAAGTGCCCATCAGGAGATGAGTGGATTAAAAAACGATGGTACATTTACACAATGTAATACTACGCCGCAGAAAAAAAGAAGGAGCTCCTACCATTTTTAACAACATGGATGCATTTGGAGAGCATTATGCTAAGTGAAATTAGCCAGGCAGAGAAAGACAAATATCACATGATCTCAGTCATTTGAGGAATACAATGAATGACATAGACTGATGAACAAGAATAGATCCAGAGACTGAGAAAAGTCCATCAGAATGTCAAACCTCAGGGTAAGTGGCAGGTGGTGGGAGTAAGGGGAAAAGTCAATATATTTGAACTCTTGAACTAAGGTAAGTGATTTGTGTTTTTACATCCCTGACAAAGTTTATATGAAGTTATAAAAAATTGCAGCTAGTTTGAGATTGAATGGACATGGCCTAGAGCTTGTCATATCCTATGGACTCCAGTCCTTAGGCTAGGCCCTCCTTAACCTCCTGTGACACCATAATACCCTTATGTGATATTATTCTACAATGTCATTATAATATTTGACAACAGCATATTATACAATTATCCCAAATAAACTCACAAACTAATTCTTTGAATGTTGGGCAGCAACTTAAAAAAGGATAGGAAAGAAATTAATCCCTTTCTGAAGGAATTAAGGCCCTTTGAAGGCACTAGAGCATTCTATATTGGCCCTTCTTGCCCTTTCTGCCAAGAGGGACCTTCTTCTTACTATACAAATACATACTGCTGATGCCTGAGTTTTCAGTTCAAGCTGTGGCTGAAGCCTCTGGGAATCTGGCACCATGGATCTGTCTCTCGACCAATGGTGTGAGCTGGGCCCTCTCTGGAGAAGAAACCTGGGTCCCCCGAGATATGTGATCAGTACCGGGACCCCGCCAGCAGGCAAGGGGACCCCAAGGCAGGTACTGGATGTGGAGGCCACAGGGGGGCATAGACTACAAAGGAGACAGGACTGAACCTCACATCACCCTGTTTGGCCCCGGAGGATGGCTGGTTATCCAGAGACGGGTAAGATTCCTCAGGGAAGGAACAACCTAAGACAGGCACAGTCGCAGAGGGGCCAACAGGAGAGAACTAAAAGGTCAACAGAGGTGGGGCACAGACCCTCATCCACAAACCTTGCAGGGGTTTGAATTCTCAACCCTCCTGAGGGAGTTCTCTTACCCCCACGGCTGCTTCGCCTCCCACACACAACTCACACCGGGACCCAGGTGGCAGACAGAGACTCGGCCAGCAATAACTGCTCTATATCTAAGTTCAGTCTATTACCAGGAATGCTCAGAACCTACTCAAAATTGCAAATATTCCTTTCCACTAGTATTCACAGGGTAAACTAAGATTTCTGCTTGAGTATTAAAATTGACAGGAAAATAGTAATCAAGTTTTCAGATTAATTTAAATTGGCCAAGTGAAATATATGAATACTCAAGAAAATTATAGCGTACTGGACAAAAAGCTTTTCCTAAAACATTAACTAAAAAATCTATTAGTAGTTCATCTCACTGTAAAATTGCCCAACATCCAAAGAACCTAAAGCAGTCATAGCTGTGTGCAAAAATTAAAATTTAAAATTACCAAGACTGCAATATAAAATTTCCAAAAGTCCCCATTAATCAAAAAAGGGGAGGGGACAGCGGGGTAATATCATGTAAGGGAAAAAAAAATATCGAGTAAGTAAAATACATCTAGAAAATTCTTACTCCAGTAAAGTAAATTCCATTTGTAAAAACAATTGCAGGACACCCATGAAAAAACACACATGGTGTTAAAATAAGCCAAAGGAAAATCATTTAGGCAAAAATTAAAAAGAATCCCAAGTCTATTTTGCATAGAGGATCCCTTTGTTAACTTTTGGTCGAGAATGTGTTTGTGTGTTTTCAGAGAACAACTCCAAGACCATGTGGGTTCCTGCGACTGTGAGGAACTGATGGATCTGTTCCAGTCACGAGGATGGTCCAGAGATGGGGGATACTGACGACACCTTGCCATGCTAGCAGTCGGCAACTGTGCATGTCTGCAGGCAGCCCAGGACCAAACCAGAGAGGATGGATCTTGCATTGACACGATGTGTCCACCATCTGGATACCATTGCTAACTTATACACATAAAGAATTATTTGACACTGAAACTGGGACTCAGAACAGTTGGACATTGAAACTGAGACTGAAACATTTTTTGTTCTTATACATTTATCTCTAGTATGCAGAGGCAAGATATTTTTGAAGAAAAGAAACAGGGGAGAGTGATTGATATAGAGGCAGGATGGCCTTGAACAGGCTGTCAAGCTACAGGGGGAGGCTTGGGTGGATGGGAGGCAGATGCGGGGGGAGATCAACTGAAGGACTTGTATGCATGCATATGTACATAACCAATGAATGAAAGACACTGGGGCGGGGAGGGGGGAAGCTGGGGATATGTGCTGGGGGGTGGGGGAGGCTGGGGGGGATAAGGGGGAGGGGGAAAGGAAAACATGTACTACTATTATACTGCAAAAAAATCAATAAAAAAACTGTATATAAAAAAAATCTATTAGTAGTTCATCTCACTGCAAAGTTGCCTAACATCCAAGGAACCTAAAGCAACCATATTTGTGTGCAAAAATTAGAATTTAAAATTACCCAGACTGCAATATAAAATTTCCGAAAGCCCCCATTAATCAAAAAATGGGTGGGTTAGTGGGGTAATATTATGTGAGGAAAAAAATATCGAGTAAGTAAAATACATCTAGAAAATTCTTACTCCAGTTAAGTAAATTCCATTTGTAAAACCAACTGCAGGACACCCATGAAAAAACACACATAGTGTCAAAATAAGACAAAGGAAAATCATTTAGGCAAAAATTAAAAAGAATCCCAAGTCTACTTTGCATAGAGGATCCCTTTGTTAACTTTTGGTCGAGAACGTGTTTGTGTGTTTTCAGAGAACAACTCCAAGACCATGTGGGTTCCTGCAACTGTGAGGAACTGATGGATCTGTTCCAGTCACGACGATGGTCCAGAGATGGGGGACACTGACGACACCTTGCCATGCTAGCAGTCAGCAGCTGTACATGTCTGCAGGCAGCCCAGGACCAAACCAGAGAGAATGGAGCTTGCATTACCGCGATGTGTCCACCATCTGGATACCATTGCTGACATGTACACATAAGGAATTATTTTACACTGAAATGGGGACTTAGAACACTTGGACATTGAAACTGAGACTGAAACATATTTTGTTCTTATACATTTATTTCTAGTATGCAGAGGCAAGACATTTCTGAAGAAAAGAAACAGGGGAGAGTGATTGATATAGAGGCAGGGTGGCCTTGAACAGGCTGTCAAGTTACAGGGGAAGGCTTGGGTGGATGGGAGGCGGATACGAGGGGATATCAACTGAAGGACTTGTATGCATGAATATGAGCATAACCAATGAATGAAAGACACTGGGGTGGGGACGAGGGTGGGTAGGGATATGTGCTGGGGGGTAGGGGAGGTTGGGGGGAGGATAAGGGGGCAGGGGAAAGGAAAACATGTACTACTATTAATTATAAGTTATACCACAAAAATCAATAAAAATATATTAAAACAAACAAACAAACAAACAAAGAACAAGTGTTGTTGAAGATGGGGAGAAAAAGGAACCCTCCTGCACTGCTGGTGGGGATGCAGACTGGTGTAGCCCCTGTGGAGAACAGTATGGATTTTCCTCACAAAATTAAAAAAAAATTGATCTCCCGTTTGACACAATAATCCCACTTGTAGGAGTATATCCTAAGAAAGAAACCAGATACACCAATCAGAAAGTTCATATGCACGTCTATTTTCATAGCAGCACAATTTACAGTCACCAAGATTTGGAAACAACCTACGTTTTCTGTATGGAAGCCCATCAGCAGATTAGTTGATTAAAAAACAGTGCTACATCTACACAATAGAATAATATGCTGCTGTAAAAAAGAGAGGTCTTACTATTTGCAACAGCATGGATGGTCCTGCAGACCATTATGGTAAGTGAAATAAGCCAGTCAGAGAAAAAAAATATTGCATGATCTCACTTATATGTGGAATATAATGAACAATTTAAACTGATTAACCAAAATAGAGCGTGAGGGAAAATATTTTAGAATATAATAGAAGTAATCCTGTTATTTGCAGATTTTTAATATTTCCTATAACTTTTGTGTTATTCTATGTTAGTACAGTTTTGGTAATATTATTATATTTAAAATCATTTTCTTGAAATATTAAAGTTTATTGCATGCAATATTATTGTATTTAAAATAGCTTTTTTGAAATATTAATGTTTCTTTCATGTAACTTTATTATACCTAAAATCATTTTTTTCTTGAAAAAAATAAAGTAATTCTGGAGGGAAACAATAAAGATTAAAAAATCATGAAGAAAAATAAAAAGAGAAATAGATCCAGAGACATAGCATTGAACAGTCCATCAGTCTTCAGAGGGAAGGAAGGGGATGGTGAGGGAAGCAGGGTAAAAGATCAACTAAAGGACTTGTATGCATGTATATAAGCATAACCAATGGACACAGACACTGGGGAGATGAGGGCATGGGCTGAGGGGTCAGGAGATCAATGGTGGAAAAAAGGAGACATATTTAACACTATGTGTAATACTTAAAAAATATGGAATTTAAAAACTAAAGTTCAATATGTGTATCATCTATGATCAACCATTATATCTGACATACATACTTTAATGAGATTTATACTTAGCATTGTCCACACTCTGCAAGATACCAGACTTTTAATATAAGTACAGCCAATTTTCCTTTGCTGGTGCTGAAAAACTGAGATTGAGTGTTTGTTTGTTTATTTATTTATTTATTTATTTATTTATTTATTTATTTATTCATTTATTTTTAATTGATTTCAGAGAAGAAAGGCCTCAATGATGAGAGATAAGCATTCATCTGCTGCCTCCTGCAGGCCCCCTACTGGGAACCGAACCCACAACCCAGGCATATACCCTTGACTGGACTCAAACCCAGGACCTTCAGTCCGCAGACTGACGCTCTGTCCATTGAGCCAAACCAGCTAGGGGGAGATTGACTGTTTCAATATACATATCAATATACAGTGTGTATGGAAGCCATTGGGGGAAATATCATTATGTCAAGAAGCAATCATTATAGTCAAACATTTGTGTCTCATACATAGTTAAAAGTCTAGGAGTCACTTTATATAAATCTATAGTTTTGCTCAGAAGAAAATTATATATACATACACATTTATGTAATTTCCCTGCTATTTAGAAGATGCCTTTACAAATATTATTGTTATTGAGGTCTTTCAAGCAAGAAACTAAAAGGTTCAGCACCACATACTAAATAGAGTCACTTCCTTCAGTCCTCAAATTTGTTGAGTCCTTAGTGTTAATATAATAAAGGTTCTGTGGTAGTAGGGCAATTACTCTACCTGGAATATCATGTGGTGTTAGTCTATGAGAGGTAGCTGAAGGACTCAGTGGGCTAGTTGTGTATTTTTCCGCATCACTCTGAGACCCTAAGGACTTGATTAAATGATTGCATCATTCTACTAATAAAGTCTCTTGAGAATCTCTAGAAGGCAGCATTTTAAGCTTTATGATTTTACTGTTCAAGATGCTGCTCAATTGCTGGATGCAGAAGGACACTGAGCATCTTGCTTGGTTAGTACAAAAATAAAGGAATGGAAGATTAGTAGTACTGTCTACATATGTCCTGGGTGCAGTCAACTTCTGATAGCTAAGATTTTATTTTGGACATCAACTCCATTTTATCCAAATAATAAGTTTTAGTGATTGCATAAAGGTATAGGATGCCTTCTCCCCAATATTTACTTGGTAATGCTAAAAAAGTTTTAGCTTTATTATGGAAATGATTTAGCATGTATCTACTTATACCCCTAGAAATGTTTCATTAGCTTATTACTTACAAATAGTACTTGCGCCTTTAACTGAAATTCAGGAACAAAATCACAGTTCAACTAGAATAGTTTTATCTAAAATCAATATTTGTTCAGTGTTCTCTAGAAGTGAACTATGGTTGCATAGCATTTTTAAAAATATATCTGCTACCGGGACAGCTCCAGTGGTACAGCTCTATCTTTCCTCTCAGTCATGACAGTTGCAATGTTTCATAGGATCATTTTTCTAAAGGACAAATGTCAACATGCCATTTCTCTCATTACAATCTTAATATCTTTCTCATTGCCCTCTGGATAAAATGAAACTTGACATGGGATAAAAGGTCCAGAACATTCTGATTTCTATCTTTAGAGTCTTATTTTAGACCTTTCTCCAACTTGTTTTCTCCCCTCCAGCCATAATAAACTTACTCTTTTAGATATACCATTCTTTTTTTCCAATGACATGGATTTTGAACTTTCTGATCTCCTAACTTGGGATATGCACACCCTCGCCCTGATTAACTCCATCTCATTTTGGGGGACAGAATTTCTCCAAGAAACTCTTATTAACCCTCCAGATAGGTAGTGTTCCTTTATAAATGCTCCCATTATACCCAATCCATATCTCTTAAGAATGTTGTGTCCTTGGACTCAATTAAAAATGTATAAAATGATTTGTTTAATATCTGGTTCTCCACAATACTTGTTTGGATCATCAGAGCCTATCTAAATTCTTATAACACGTTAACTGGGAAGGGAAAAAGATGGCGGTGGGTCAGAAGGACGCGTAATCATTTGTGTCCCGGGGTAGACGGGGTGAGCAGCTGAGGGTGGCGCGGGGAGTGTTTGTTGGCGAGTGGGGGGACAGCAGGGCTTTGGGAGAAGGAGGGGGATTGCCAGATTAGCCGCCCTTAACGGAGTGGCTCCGGTGCGGCTCGGTTCTCTCCCGGAGCCTGGCTCAGAGGCGGCTGCGCCATCTTAAAGGGGAAGAGCCTAAAAATTCTACAGTTGTGGTACCCACTGGGCGTCTGAGACTCCCACCCCCCCCCAACATCGGTTCCTAGTTGGTGAAGAAGCTGAATCCAAGGAAACCTGTGCTCAGCCACGGAAAGGTCAGGTTTCTCTGGGGGTTAAGGGAGCTGGTAACACAGGGAGATTCCCGCCTGGAAATAAAAGAGGAAAACCCAGGGCTGTTGGAGCCGGCAAACGTGGAAGAGGGTCCTTGGAGCTGGTGATGGGAGGGGGATACATAGAGGGCGACACATTTGGACCTGAAGGAGAGGGCCAGCCTGGCAGTTTAGGGAGGGAGCGGGCTGCCAAACCCAAGGGAAGAAAGGGTTTCACGCAAACATACAAGCAGGACGCGAGTTCGCGCACCTGCGTTTGTCCTCTCTAAATCCGAATTTCTCAGCACTGAACGAGGAAGGGGGGATCCCCTGGTGGAAGAGAACCTGGGAGACCACAGGGGCGAGCTGTTTTTCTGACACTGGGGATCAGAACAGGTCCTCACAATTAGAGAGGCAGCTCTGGGGTAGCCTATCTCCACAAATCAGTAGTAAATACCATAGACATAGCCGGATTTTAGATCAGGCTAGAGAGGACCAATAGACCCGGAGGTCAATTCAGAAACACTACCACCTAGGGGCTGAATCATAAATTGTCTCTTGTGTAACACAAATTAAGGAATCTATTTTATTTCTACTACTATTTAAAAATTTTTAAGTACCATTTTATTCCATCTTTTTTCTACTCAGAGATTAGTGATATATAGTCTTTTTTAATCTACCCTTTAGTATCTCTTTAACCTACTTTAACTTCCCCCTTATGCCAGCACTCTCTTGCTAACCTTTCCTTAGTTAGTGGCTTATTCCCCTTACACTTTTTCTGGTTTAGATTTTCCTTATTCTCTCTTTTTAGTCCCTGTTAAAATTTCACCCCCCTGTTATATCCAATCTCCAACCACCTGCTCCAAGTCCATACACATTTAATGCTTCTCCGACTTCACTATCCTAAAATGTTTTTCTCTCGGTCCTGCTGATGTTGTTTATATTTTATGCATATTTGTGACATTGGTTTGGTTATTCTTTCCTTTTAATTTGTTTTGTGGAGCGGGAGTTGGCATTGTTTTGTGTATTGGTGATGTTTACATTGTTTTTTGATAGATTTAAGCTTCTGTGTTCCCTAACCTCCCTTGAAATTAGTTGTTGTATGTAGTTTCTATCAGTCTCCAGGTATTTGTTGCTGGCTTTTGCTGGGATTAGTGGCGGTCCTCTGGGAGGTTCCAACACATATTTATAGTTTACTCCCTTTTCCTTTCTTTTTACTCCTTCCCCTTTTCCCAATTTTATTTTGGCATTCCCCTTTTTTCTTTCTTTCTTTCTTTCTTTCTTTCTTTCTTTCTTTCTTTCTTTCTTTCTTTCTTTCTTTCTTTCCTTCCTTCCTTCCTTCCTTCCTTCTGTCTTTTTCTTTCTTTCTTCCTTTCTTTCTTTTTTTCTTTCTTTATTTTGTGTGTGCGAGATGTTTTCTCTTACTCTCTCTTACCCCACCTATCACCTAATTTACCTTCCTCTGGCAATCACTTTTAATTTGGAGTTACCAATACTGTGAATACATTCTTCTTCTGTGCCTGGTGTGCTGCACCTGGTTGTGTTGTAGTGTGAGCCTTTAAATCAACACAGGAGAGTGAGAACTACATAACAAGACACACAGAGAAGAAAGACTATGGTGAGACAAAGAAATAGCCCACCAATGAAAGAAAAAGAAGCCTCACCAGAAAAAGAGGTAACCAAAATGGAAGCAAACAACCTGTCAGAGAGAGAGTTCAGAGAAATGGTCATAGGGAGGATGAAGAGAACAGAAGCTAATACAAGTAAGAACCATGAGGAATTGAAGAGGAATCAAGAGGAAATGAAAAAGAGCCAGGAAGAAATGAATAAGAAATACGAAGAAATGAAGAAGAATTATGAAGAAATGAAGAAGAATTATGAAGAAATGAAGAAGAATTATGAAGAAATGAAGAAGATCCAAGAAGAAATGAAAAGTGACATTGCTGAGGTAAAGAACTCCATAGAAAGTATCAGGAGTAGACTAGATGAAGCAGAGGACCGCATCAGTGAGCTGGAAGACAAGGTAGGAAAAAACACCCAAGTAGAGCAGCTTCTAGAAAAAAAATAAAAAGCAGGAGGAGAGCCTAAGGGAACTTTGGGACAACATGAAACAAAACAACATATGTATAATAGGGCTTCCAGAGGGACAGGAAACTGAGCAAGGAATAGAAAACCTGTTGGAAGAAATAATGACAGAAAACTTCCCTTATATAGGAAAGAAAAAGCCCACACAAATCAAAGAAGCTCACAGAGTCAGAAAGTCACCTACAAAGGAACACCCTCAGATTATTAAGTGATTTCTCAACAGAAACTTATCAGGCCAGAAGGGATTGGAATGAAATATACAAAGTTATGCAAAGAAAGGGTCTGAATCCTAGAATACTGTACCCAGCAAGGCTATCAATCAAAATTGAAGGTCAAATCAGGAGCTTCACAGACAAAAAAGGTCTAAGGGAATACATTACCACCAAACCAGCAATGCAAGAAATGCTAAAGGGTCTGCTGTGAAAAGCAATAAGAAGCCATGAAAGAACATAGGGGCAAAGAACAAAAATGGCTACAAATAACTATCTATCAATAATTACTTTAAATGTAAATGGTTTAAATGCTCCAATCAAAAAACATAGGGTAATAGACTGGATAAGAAAACACGACCCATAGATCTGCTGTCTACAAGAAACCCACCTCCAAAAAATTATGCACACAGACTGAGGGTGAAAGGATGTAAATAGGTTCTTCAGGCAAATGGAAATGGAAAAAAAGCTGGGGTAGCAATACTTATATCCGACAAATTAGATCTCAAAGTGAAGGATGTAACAAGAGATAAAGAAGGCCACTACATAATACTAAAGGGAGCAATCCAACAAGAAGAAATAACTCTGGTAAACATATATGCACCCAATATAGGAGCACCCAAATACATACTAAAACTCCTAGAGGATATCAAGGGATAGATAGACAGCAATACTATCATAGTAGGAGACTTTAATATCCCACTGTCACCATTGGACAAATCCTCTAAACAAAAAATTAGCAAAGAAACATCAATCCTCAATGAATCACTAGACCAGAAGGAATTAATTGACATCTTCAGATCATATCACCCCAAAGCCACAAAATATACATTATTTTCAAATGCCCATGGGTCATTCTCATAGGTAGACCATGTGTTAGGTCATAGACAAAGTCTCTCCAAATTCAAGAACATAGAAATCATATCAAACACATTCTCAGATCACAATGGCATAAAGCTGGAAATCAACTACAATAGAAACAACCCAAAGAAATCAAACACATGGAGACTAAACAGCATGCTATTAAACTATGACTGGGTTACTACAGAGATCAAGGAAGAGATAGAAAACATCATGGAAACAAAGGACAACGACAGCACAACAATCCAAAATCTATGGGACACAGTGAAAGCAGTTCTGAGAGGGAAGTTCATAGCTCTACAATCCTACTGCAAAAAACTATAAACAGCGGCAATAAATTATCTAACCCAACAACTCAAAGAGTTAGAAAGAAAGCAACAAGAAAAGCCCAGTGTAAGCAGAAGGAAGGAAATAGTAAAGATCAGAGCAGAAATAAATGACATAGAGACCAAAGAAACAATAGAGAAGAAGAACAAAAAGCTGGTTCTTTGAAAGATTAAACAAAATTGATGAACCTCTAGCCAGACTCACCAAGAAGCAAAGAGAGAGGATCCTAATAAATAAAATCAGAAATGAAAGAGGTGAAATAACAACAGACCCCATTGAAATACAAAGGACTGTTAAAAATTACTATGAACAACTCTACTCCAACAAACTGGACAACCTGGAGGAAATGGATATATTTCTAGGAAAATATAACCTCCCAAAACTCAATCAGGAAGAATCTAAACAACTCAATAGACCAATAACTGTGGAAGAAATTGAAGCAGTCATCATAAAGCTTCCAGCAAACAAAAGCCCAGGGCCAGATGGCTTCACAGGGGAGTTTTACCAAACATTCAAGGAAGAACTAAAACCTATACTCCTAAGACTATTCCAGAAAATTCCAGAGGATGGAACACTTCCAAACTCCTTCTATGAAGCTAACATCACCCTAATACCAAAACCAGATAAAGATGACACAATGAAAGAGAATTACAGGCCAATATCCCTCATGAATATAGATGCCAAAATCTTCAATAAAATTCTAGCAAATCGGATCCAGCAGTACTTCAGAAAGATCATACACCATGACCAAGTAGGATTTATCCCAGGAATGCAAGGATGGTACAATATCCGCAAATCAATAAATGTGATACATCACATTAACAAATTGAGAGATAAAAATCACATAGTCATATCAATTGATGCAGAAAAAGCATTTGACAAAATCCAACACCCTTTCTTGATAAAAACTCTCAACAAGGTAGGAATAGAAGGATCATACCTCAACATAATAAAAGCCATATATGATAAACCCACAGCAAACATCATACTCAATGGGCAAAAACTACAACCATTTCCCTTAAGAACAGGAACAAGACAGGGTTGCCCACTTTCACCACTCCTGTTCAACATAGTACTGGAAGTATTAGCCATTGCAATTAGACAAGAAGAAGAAATGAAAGGCATCCAAATTGGAAAAGAAGAAGTAAAGCTATCCTTATCTGCAGATGACACGATATTGTACATAAAAAACCCGAAAGACTCCATAAAAAAGCTAATAGACTTAATAAATGAGTTCAACAATGTAGCAGGCTACAAAATCAATGCCAAGAAATCTATGGCATTCCTATACACCAATAGTGAACTTAAAGAAAGGGAGATTAAAAAAGCAATCCCATTTACCATCACACCAAAAAAAATAAGATACCTAGGAATAAACTTAACTAAGGAGGTAAAAGACCTATTTGCAGAAAACTACAGGACGCTAAAAAAAGAGATAGAGGAAGATGTAAACAGGTGGAAGAACATACCATGTTCATGGATTGGGAGAATCAACATAATTAATATGTCCATACTACCCAAAGCAATCTATAAATTTAATACACTCCCCATTAAAATACCAATGGCATACTTCACAGACCACTCATCTGGAATAAAAAAGGCCCTAGATAGCCACAGCAATCCTGAGAAAGAAGCACAAAGTCAGTGGGATTTCAATACCAGATTTCAAGCTGTATTACAAAGCTACTGTTCTCAAAACAGTCTGGTACTGGCACAAGAACAGACATAGAGACCAATGGAATAGAATACAGAATCCAGATATCAACCCAAACCACTATGCTCAATTAATATTTGACAAAGGAGGTATGAACATAAAATGGCATCAAGATAGTCTCTTCAATAAATGGTGTTGGGAAATTTGGATAGATACATGCAAAAAATGAAACTAGACCATCAACTTACACCATACACAAAAATAAACTCAAATGGATACAGGACTTAAACGTAAGACAGGAAACCATAAAAACATTAGAGGAAGCTACAGGAAATAAAATCTCAGACATATGCCAAAAGAACTCCTTTGATGATACTGCTCCTAGGGCAATGGAAGCTAAAGACAGAATAAACAAATGGGACTACATCAAAATAAAAAGCTTTTGCACAGCTAAAGAAACCATCAACAAAACAACAAGAAAACCCACTGTATGGGAGAACATATTTGCAAATGTTATCAGTGATAAAGGTTTAATCTCAAGCATCTATAGGCAACTCACACAACTCAATAAAAGGAAGATAAATGACCCAATAAAAAAATGGGCAACAGACCTAAATAGAACCTTTTCTAAAGAAGACAAAAGGAGGGCCAAGATACATATGAAAACTTGCTCAAAGTCACTAATTATCCGAGAGATGCAAATCAAAACGACTATGCGGTACCATCTCACACCTGTCAGAATGGCTTACATCAACAAATCAACAAATGACAAGTGCTGGCAAGGATGCGGAGAAAAAGGAACTCTCCTGCACTGTTGGTGGAATTGTAGACTAGTGCAGACACTGTGGAGAACAGTATGGAGTTTCCTAAAAAAACTAAAAATGGAGCTCCCATTCAACCCAGTGATCCCACTTCTAGGAATATACCCCAAGAAACTAGAAAGGCGAATTAGAAAGGATATATGTACCCCTATGTTCATAGCAGCACAATTTATCATAGCTAAGACTTGGAAACAGCCTAAGTGCCCATCAGGAGATGAGTGGATTAAAAAACTGTGGTACATCTACACAATGGAATACTACGCTGAGGTAAAAAAGAAAGAGCTCCTGCCATTTGTAACAACATGGATGGAATTAGAGAGCATTATGCTAAGTGAAATTAGCCAGGCATAGAAAGACAAATATCACATGATCTCACTCATTTGAGGAATATAATGAATGACACAGACTGATGAACAAGAATGGATCCAGAGACTGAGAAAAGTCCATTAAAATGTCAAACCTCAGGGTAAGTGGCAGGTGGTGGGAGTAAGGGGGAAAGTCAATATATTTGAATGCTTGAACTAAGGTAAGTGATTTGCGTTTTTACTTCCCTGACAAAGTTTATATAAAGTTATAAAAAAATTGGCAGCTAGTTTTAGATTGAATTAACATGGCCTAGAGCATGTCATCTCTTATGGACACCAGTTCTTAGGCTAGGCCCTCCTTAACCTCCCGTGACACCACAATACCCTTAAATGATATTATTCTACAATGTCATTATAATATTTGATATTTGACAACAGCATATTATACAATTATCCCAAATAAACTTACAAACTAATTCTTTTAATGTTGGGCAGCAACTTAAAAAAAGGATAGGAAATCCCTTTCAGAAGGGATTAAGGCACTGGGAAGACATCTGAGCATTCTATATTGGCCCCTCTGGCCCTTTTGCCAAGAGGGACCCTCTTCTTATTATCCAAATACACACAGCTGATGCGTGAACTTTCAGTTCAAGCTGTGGCTGAATTCTCTGGGCAGTTGGCACCATGGATCTGTCTCTCGACCAGTTGCGTGAGCTGGGCCCTCTCTGGAGAAGAAACCTGGGTCCCCCGAGATATGTGATCAGTACCAGGACCCCGCCAGCAGGCGAGGGGACCCCCTGGCAGGTGCTGGACGTGGAGGCCACAGGGGGGCATAGACTACAAAGGAGACAGGACTGAACCTCACATCACCCTGTTTGGCCCCGGAGGATGGCTGGTTATCCAGAGACGGGTAAGATTCCTCAGGGAAGGAACAACCTAAGACAGGCACAGTCGCAGAGGGGCCAACAGGAGAGAACTAAAAGGTCAACAGAGGTGGGGCACAGACCCTCATCCACAAACCTTGCAAGGGTTTGAATTCTCACCCCTCCTGAGGAAGGTCTCCAACCCCCACGGCTGCTACGCCTCCCACGCACAACTCACACCGGGACCCAGGTGGTAGACAGAGACTCGGCCAGCAATAGCTGCCCTATATCTAAATTTAATTTATTACAAGGAATTCTGAGGACCTACTCAAAAATGCAAATATTCCTTTCCACAAGTATTTACTGGGTAAACTAAGATTTCTGCTTGAGTATTAAAATTGACAGTAAAATAGTAATCAAGTTTTCAGATTAATTTAAATTGGCCAAGTGAAATAAGTGAATATTCAAGAAAATCTAACTGTACTGGACAAAAAGCTTTTCCTAAAACATTAACTAAATTATATATTAGTAGTTCAACTCACTGCAAAATTGCCTAACATCCAAAGAACCTAAAGTAGTAATATTTGTATGCAAAAATTAAAATTTAAAATTACCAAGACTGCAAGATAAAATTTCCAAAAGCCACTATTAACCAAAAAATGGGGGGGGGGGCAGTGAGGTAATATCATGTAAGGAAAAATATCCTATAAGTAAAGTACATGTATAAAATTCTTACTCCAGAAAAGAAAATTCCATTTGTAAAACCAGCTGCAGGACACCCATAAAAAAAACACACACATGGTGTCAAAATAAGCCAAAGGAAAATCATTTAGGCAAAAATAAAAAGAATCCCAAGTCTATTTTGCAGAGAGGATCCCTTTGTTAACCTTTGGTCGAGAATGTTTTTGTGTGTTTGCAGAGAATAACTCCAAGACCATGTGGGTTCCTGCGACAGTGAGGAACTGACAGGCCTGTTCCATCCATGAGGACGGTCCAGAGATGGCGGACGCTGACAACATCTTGCCATGCTAGCAGTTGGCAGCTGTGTGTGGCTGCCGGCGGCCCAGGAACATACCAGAGAGGATGGATCTTGTATTGCCACGATGTGTGCACCATCTGGATACCATTGCTGACATGTACACATGAAGAACTATTTGACATTGAAACTGGGACTCAGAACAGTTGGACATTGAAACTGATACTCAAACTTTTTTTGCTCTTATATGTTTGTTTTCAGTATGTAGAGGCAAGATATTTTTGAAGAAAAGAAACAGGGGAGAGTGATTGATATAGAGGCAGGATGGCCTCGAACAGGCTGTCAAGCTACAGGGGGAAGGCTGGAGTGGAGGGGAGGCAGATGCTGGGGGAGATCAACCGAAGGACTTGTATGCATACATATGAGCATAACCAATGAATGAAAGACTCTGGGTGGGGAGGGAGGCAGGTGGGGACATGTGCTGGGGGGTAGGGGAGGCTGGGGGGAGGATATTGGGGGGGACATATGTACTACTATTAAATATAAGTTATATTGTAAATAAAATTAAAAAAATAAATAAATAAAAGGGGAAAAATAACAGGTTAACTGGACTATTTTATTTTTATTTATTTATTTTTAAATATTTTGTATTGATTTCAGAGAGAAAGAGAAAGGAAGAGCCACATAGAAACTCAATGATGGGAGAGAATAATTGTTTGGCTGACCCCTGCCCTCCCCCTACTGGGGACTGAGGCTGCAACTCAGGCATATGCTCTTAAACAGAATCAAACCTGGGATCCTTTAGTCTGCAAGCCAGTGCTCTATCCACTGAGCCAAACCCATTAGGGCTTAACTGGCCTATTTTATGCAAATACCACAGAACTTCAACAGTGAACCACGTTAGTTTAATGTTATTTATTTACTAGAGGCCATGTGCACAAAATTCGTGAATGGGGGAGTGGGGTTGTCCCTCAGCCCAGCCTGCGCCCTCTCCGATCTGGGACCCCATGAGGACAGTCTGACATCCCTCTCACAATCCAGGACTGCTGGCTCCCAACTGCTCACCTGCCTCTGCCTGATTGCCCCTAACCACTTCTGCCTGCCAGCCTAATCACCCTCCTAACCACTCCCTTGCCAGCTTGATCGAGGCTTAACTGCTCCCCAGCCAGCCCAGTCACCCCTAACTGCCCTACCCTGCTGGCCTGGTCCCCCCTTGCAGGCCTGGTTCCCTCCCAACTGCCTTTCCTTGCTGGCCTGGTCTCCCCCAACTTCCCTCTTCTTCCAACTGGGTCACCCCCAGCTGCTCTCCTCTGCTGGCCTGGTCACCCCTACTTGCCCTTCCCTGCTGGCCATCTTGTGTGTTGGAGTGACAGTCAATTTGCTTATTACTCTTTTATTAGATAGGATTGTCATTTATTGCCACCCCTACCCTGCATATCACCACACATCAGCAAATACATATATACCATTATGTCACATATATGCATGGATAGTCAAAGAATAAAGTATCTCAAATCATATTCTGTATAGGTAATCATCTTACAAATTTTATATTGTTGATGTCAGAGGTCTGGAAGGAAACAAAATATAATAAAATATTCTATAATTTTAAGAATGAAAATTCAGGAGCCAGACAACATTAGTTTGAATCCTAATTCTGCCACTGACTTGATTCATAAACAGAGGTGAGGTTCTTATCTTATTACACTTCCTTTGTTGCAATAATGGAAACAATAACAGTATCAACCTCATAGACCAGTGGTAGACCAACCACGGCTTGTGAGCCACACGTGGCTTGGGTGCCGCAGTTTGCCGCTCTGTTGACTAATGAATTTGCTGACCACTGGACAAGACTAAATGTTACCGTGTAGTTGGAAGCTGGGAGGATTAGATAATTGTGGCATTTTGTGTGCAAAGAGGTAAAGGGTAGTATGACAGTGGTCGGCAAACTCATTAGTCAATAGAGCCTATTTTATATAAATACCACAGACCTTCAACAGTGAACCACGTTAGTTTAATGTTACTTATTTACTAGAGTCCATGTGCACATGTGGCTGTGGTTTGCCCACACTGTCAAAGACTATCTATGATAATCAAGTAAGTTCCATTACCTGGAAGGAGGCAAATATTAACTAAATTACTATTATTATTTTTTTAATATCACTGAATTTGGTATTTTGTAGCCATTTTATGTTTGGTTTGTATATTTTATTTATGTTTTTTTTTATGTACAGAGCTATGGTTCATATGAACCCAACAAGTCAACTAATAATTTTTTAAAGCCAAACTAATTCTTAAGATCTTCAAAAATAAGGTTCTAGGGATTCCATTAATATGGAAAGCTAAATATAAAGTGTTATTTTACATAGAAACATAAGTACTTTGAAATATATTAGGAACTAAGAAGATTTAAAACAATGCTAAGAAAAAAACAACTGGACATTTTACAAACTTCAGTATAGCACTAATTACTAAAATGGATTCCAACTTAAAGACTAGAGGTTTAGTATTCAAAACAAAATGACAATAGAAATTAAATTTAGCAGAAATGAAATAATAATCATAGACATTTCAGAAAGATCTTCTAAAACTGGTATGGAGCTTCTGGGGAAAAAAATCTGAAGCAAGAAGAAAAGCAAAAAAATGCCTTGACAATTCATGACAAATACATACCCCCTAAAATAATTTCATCATAAGATGTTCATGAAAGTGCTGGAATATATGTGCTTTTTATCCCCCAAAGTAGAAAATAGGACAGTGTGTGTGAAACAATACCAGAAAGCCCGAGGAAGAGAACAGATTGAAATTAAAAAAAAGACTGGCCAAGAAAGCTCACTAAAATAAAAAAAAAGAAAGACATATAACAGAACATTTAAAAATCATATTATAAGTAATAAATTGATGCAACAAGAATAGAAAAAAACAGTAGAATATCAAACCAGTAATGTAAAGAAATTGTAATTCACAAAACAAACTAGAAGACATTGTTCCAATATCTAAAGCAATGGTCCTCAACATTTTGGCAATCATGACTACTTCACAGAATTTAATAGAACTCTTTACAAAATAATACACTTATAAACAAGTAAAATATTAGTATATAATTTAATTTATTGAGAATATTTTTAAAGGTAGTTTGTGGTATGATAGAGTTAGTGTATTACACTATAAACAACTTACGTGCACAAAGTTTTGAGAAGCAATGTTCATAAAAAAATAACACTGCATCAAACCAATGTGAAAAAGGCAACCACAATTATATTTCCTGTGGCATCTTTTAAGTAATTTATGAAAACTATTTTGAAGACATCTAGTAGGCAACTAGGAGAATTAAAATCCAAGGAATAAAAATTTTAAGAAGGTATACTATAAAAAAACTAACTTTTTTGCTAAATATAAAATAAGATCAAGCCTCTAAATTATGAAAATAAATATAAATAAATTAAATCTCGATTGAAAGGTAAATGCTCTAAAATAAGAAAAATATGTTTATTGTTATACTAAAATAAAATGAGAAAAGAATAATTTTTAAATGAAGGACAAACAAATAATTCCAGGAAGTGACAAAAAGAAAAGTACTTACAATATTAATAGTTGACAAAAGGGAAATCAAGACAAAACTAAATAAGATAAGTGGGTTATCTTATTCTAATAGAAGGTTGATTGATAATGAATTTTACTGTTATAGAAGACATATCATCAAATATAGAAAGCAAAATCCAAAATCTATTTTAAATAAAATAACATTGATAAAGACTCAGTTGCAGTCACACATAAACACATCCTCAGTTTTAAAAACTAGTTTAAAAGGCTTCAAATCAATAAGCAAGATTTTTGAATAGAAAGTTTGATACCCTTCTTAATTCCATGGATATATAAATCTAACAGTTATACACAGACTAATTCCCCTAGTGAGAAAATCAGAAACCAGATCAGAAGCTCCTATACAAAGGTGAGCATTGCAGCTGCTGCAATTAAGCCAACAGGATATTTCATGGCACCTTTTAATAATAATCCCTGCTCCTTGCAAAGAACCATATAACTGTGAAAGAATTACCAGCTACCAGCTTCTCCCTGGGAAAGAGAAAGAGAATACTGGGCAGTAGTCCCAATGTTATGAGTTTGCTATGGGAGAGGTGCTGCAGGGGTTTACTGAGAACTAAACAGTTGGGAAAGGTGCTGCTGCTTAAAGATCAAGGAAACACCAAGACCTCTCCCTAAGGAAGGGAAAGGAAAGTGGGGCATATTTCCAAAGTTCTGGTTTTGGGGGTGATTGCCAAGGGGTGTGTTTTTTGTTTAGCCCCAAATGGGGTGCTGATAGGACCTGGCAAACTCTAGATGGCTGGAGGCTGCTATATGATTGGGCTGTTTCTTTTGGAAACTCTCAAGAGTCAACATCTATAGAATTTTCCTTCTGATTTCAACATCTTAAGAGACCAAATCTTCAATCTATTTTCACTGTAGAAGAAGCAGTCCCTCAAATACTTGGAGCTGGGAGGGGAGTTGGGGACAAATAGCCCATCTCCCTTCTACATTTAGAGGTTAATGTCCCAATGTCTGAGCACTTCTGAAGTTCTAAATCATACATACACTTTCTCCTGGGTTGCTTTCATGCCACCCCATCAGTTCTTACCTTAGGCTCTAGCTTTCCCTTGTTTTCTAAATTGTATGATTTCCAATTTCAAAAATGTAGTTGTTTCCACATTCTTCCCTTGTTCTCTTTTCTTCATGGGTTTATGTCTAATTTAGCCATTTAACATTGCTATTCCTAGTGAGGAGTGAGAAGAAACCTGAAGTGAATCATAGACTACAATCAAGAGTTTTACATTAATCTCCAAATTTTATTTTGTTTTTAGGTGCTTTGTGCAAAGTACAGTATTGCCTAGAAAACTATTTTTAAATGATATCTAACACTCAATGTTTTCAAATGTGGAGAAGGTAGACATGTACTACTAACAGAAACAGATTGCTTTCCTGTGAACTTAATTTCTAAGTTTATTTTATCTGTGAAAATTACCAATACTATCATAATTAATAAAATATCCAGCCTCTATATTTTTTAAAAAATATATTTTATTGATTTTTTACAGAGCAGAAGGGAGAGGGATAGAAAGTCTGAAACATCAATGGGAGAGAAACATCCATCAGCTGCCTCTTGAATGCCCCCTACTGGGGATGTGCCCGCAGCCAAGGTACATGCCCTTGACTGAAATCGAACCCGGGACCCTTCAGTCCACAGGCTGACTCTCTATCCACTGAGCCAAACCGGTTTCGGCCAACCTCTATATTTTTAAAGGAAAAATGAAGGGAGGGCAACTACTGCAATGCTTAGATTCCACATATAAGTATAATAAATATAGTTATTATCAAGCCTATCAAAACAATTAGGATGTTTCATTTTAATTATTTGAAGATATTACATATCTTTCTTCCAAAAATGAGAAATAAAATTACATGGCAAATAATCTGTTTTAATTATAGCTTCAATACAAATATTTAGTCAATTGTTTATTTTTTCTGTAAGACTACTAGTTGAAATCTTGCAAAAGTAATAGTATATTATTCTGCAACTGAAGATAGAAAGTAAGCTATAAATAATAGAATTCTCCTATATTCTATCAGATCATAGCATAAATATAATATACTCATATTTTTGTCTTTATATCTTAACTGAATTAAATTAGAATGGCCCTAGCACACTGTAAACAAATTCAATAAGTACTGACACACTGTTTCTGTTCTTTTATCATTATTTCCATTTGCTTACCACCAATATCACATGTTCCCTTGCAAGTATAGTGAAGGAAAAACACAAAACATTATTTTACTTATTCATGTCATCTATATTGTGTTCAAAATCATGTGTGCTCCATAACTTCATCAGAAGTGACTTAGAGATGTAAATTTATCCTATGAAATACTTTAAGAAATAAATTGAGTATCAATTTTATTAAATCATTTGTCAAAACTCAGCTTTTCACATGAAATCTTTTTGCAGGGTGAGCATTGATTTAAAGACAGATTTCCATCTTAGATTCCAGGTACATGTTGCATTTGGGCTAGAGAGGAGAGATATACTATCTAATAAAAGAGTAATATGCAAATTGACCATACTTCCCCATACACTCACAAGACATGCCTACCAGCCAATCAGGAGCAAGTATGCAAATTAACCCAACAAAGATGGCTGTGGCCACGGAGAGAGCAAGAGGCTAAGGTTTTCCTGGTAATGGAGGAAGCCAAGTTTCTACATACCTGGCCTACTTTGGCCTCCGCTTAAGGCTACAAAGTTTCAATTATAGTAGATAAATAAACCCCAACAAAAATGGCTGTGGCCATGGAGCAAGCAGGAGGCGTGGCTCCACACAAGGCTACAAAGTTTCAATTATAGAAGATAAATAAATCCCAGATACCAGGACCTCCGTTTGGGTTGCTGGGGGGCATGAACGGCCTGAAAACCACTACAAGCATCTCACCCAGGATGCCCCACACCCCAAGGGAACACCCACTCTGATCATTGACACCCTTCAGGGAAACTAGCTGTCCCCACCTGTGCACCAGGCCTCTAGCCTATATAATCTTATCTAATAAAATAATAATATGCAAATTGACCATCACTCCAACACACAAGATGGCTGTTTTCATGTGGTCAAAGTTGACTGCTCCCATGTGGACACAAGATGGTTGCCACAGATGGCCTTCAGGGAAGGGCAGTTGGGGGTGAACCAGGCCTGCAGGGGAGAGAATTTGGGGTGGGACAAGCCTGCAGGGAAGGGCAGTTAGGGGTGACCAGGTCTGAAGGGGAGGACAATTAGGGGCAAACAGGCTGGCAGGGAAGCAATTAGGCATCAATCAGGCTGGCAGGGGAGTGTTTAGGGGGTGATCAAGCTGGCAGGCAGAAGCGGTTAGGGGCAATCAGGAAGGCAGGCAGGCTAGCATGTGGGAGACAGCAGTCCTGGATTTTGAGAGCAATGTTTGCCTGTCTGTTTAGGTTCAATCCTGCTGGGATCAGGCCTAAACAGGCAGTCAGACATTCCTTGAAAGGTCCCAGATTGGAGAGGGTGCAGACTGGGCTGAGGGACACCCCCCCCCAATCATAGATTTTAGGCACCAGGCCCCTAGTATTAGATATGCATCTAGCAGAAGCAAAATCATGTCCATTGTTTATTTTACAAAAGTCCCCACTATGTTTATGATAGTCCATTTAAGTTTCAAACAATATTATTCAAAAGTTGCAACTGGTTCCCATAACTTTTTAAAATAACAAATAGTTTGGAAATGGCTTTTTAATAAAGTTTATTAGCAAATCCTATAAGGTTTTATGCTATAGATATAAAATATTCACACACACACACAAAACATATACACTAAAAACACATCAAAAGTGATTTGACATTTTTATACATTGCAATGTGGTCATTCCACTAATTATAATAATCATCTGTCATCATGTAAACTTATCACAATATCAGTTGTATCCCCTTTCACCCAACTCCTCCAAGCTCTGCTTATTTTTGTTCATTAGTTTATGTTGTTCAGAGAGGTGGGAATATAGAATCTACAAATGTTTTCTTCTACATTTTATTGTTACAAGTGACAAACTATTCTTCATCTCTATTGAATTTCTTCACGTTTTACTTATTTGAAAGGGAGACTTTCTTGGTGTGCCTCTTTTTCTACCTTTTTCTGGCCCTTTTTTATTACAAGTTGGAAGCCAGAGTCTTGGCGCTCACTCATCAATAAATCACTAAACTGTGAGAGTAGGAAGAAAAAGAGATCCTTAAATTAGGTCATTAAACCATTATAGCGGGTTGTAGTAGTATTTTTTAAAAATGGAAGAGACCCAACTGGACTATCGCAAAGTATAGAGTAGAGTAAAATAGAACAGAGGAGAACATATCAGGATGGAAATTACTTTTCACACTAAGTTTTTCCCCCAAAAAAAGTTTTATTTTAATTATATATCTATATGTGTTACTGAGTCTTAAATTAAAAATAATTTCTTAATATAGGTCATGATAAAAAATGTTTGAAAGCCAGTATAGCAAAAGGTAAATTAAAAGCATAAGACTTACTTTGGCCAACCAAATGAAATGTTCTTCCTGCTATTAAAATAAAAAAAGATGTTGCTACTTAAGTAATGGCATTTCATTTAGAGATAACTCTTCCCTGTAGCTCACATTTTCATATTAAAACAAACATTACTAAGGAGTCAAGCAGTGGACCTTCAAAAGAAGTGTACTACATGCCACATTTCATTGATCCCAAATTTGAAAATTCCTCCAACAGCTAATACTTCAGTATGCAACCCAACTACAATTATAGGCTTTGATCCAGCAAACTAGTTAATTTGCAAATGTACACTGAATTTAGAAACATATGCATGACAAACTTAGACTTCAGCACATAGTCTTCTATTTACTAGACTATAAGTGCAAACATTCCCAACAGAAACTTTCAAATGTATAGACTACAAATTGAAAACATCAACAAAGCAAACTTAGAGAACTCAGAAAATCACAATAGCAATTCCCTAAAATTAAGGCAATCCTCCTCTTTTGTGTAGCATGAAAAAAATGTTTCTATTTTCAGATGCATTGAGGACTTAATTATGTAAATGGAATATTAAAGAAAGCATTTTTATAGGTTTGGAATAGAAAAATAAGAGAAATATTTATGACTCTTTATATTTTCAGTATTGTGAATAAGTTTACATTCAACTGCCTACATTCTCCCGGGTATTCTTCTCTTTTTTCCCTTCTCTACTTCTTGAGATTGTGTACATGTTGAAATGATGTAAAAATCATTTCTCTAGCTCAGTGATACCACTTTTGGCAATGGAGGAGAAAATGAATATTAAAAACAAAACAGGTAACTGGCCTATTTGGTGGCTGTATCTATGGAAACGTGAGTAAAAAAGAAGCTCTAGTTTGGAGTCAGACTATGAAACTTTGCATATCTTTTTTTGTTGAGCTGTGGTTTTCTTGTTTGTTGTTGTTATTTTTTTTAAGTGGGAATGATGGCAACAATATACCTACCTTTCAAGGTTTGCATGAAGATTAAATAAGATAATATAATAAGTATCTTCAATAGCCCTGACCGGTTTGGCTCAGTGGATAGAGCGTCAGCGTGAGGACTGATGGGCCCCGGGTTCCATTCTGGTCAAGGGCATGTACCTTGGCTGCAGGCACATCCCCAGTAGGGAGTGTGAAGGAGGCAGCTGATTGATGTTTCTCTCTTATCAATGTTTCTAACTCTCTATCCCTCTTCCTTCTTCTCTGTAAAAAAATAAATAAAATATATATTTTAAAGTATCTTCAATAAATATTAATTATTATTGTTTTAATATTGCTCAATCTAAGCTGTCTAACTAGTCCATGGAAAAATTCAGATCGTGGTCCTGAGCTTATGTTTCAGCCAAAATTCAATATTCTGATCCTTCAATTTAAAAATAAACAAAAGTTTACTGTACTAAGTAGTTCAGTGTTTCATTTCAGGTCTTTATCTTTCCATGTACAGCTTCAAAATAATTTTGTAAATCAAACCTTTTCTTTACCTGTCACAATTTTTTCATCTTTTGTTATGTAACTACGTCCCCATTCCTTTATACTTCTCATTGTCTGGTTAAGATCATTCTTTGCTCATTTGTTTTTTCTTTAATATAATAAGTACATGAGTGTGAACTCATTTTAAACCCTTTCAAAGAGATAAAAGGAAAGTGGTCAAAGTGACAAAGAGAAGGAAAAAGCATTTCATGAAGACAGAATTGCAATAGGTAATCAGCTTGCCCCAGTGATCTATCTCTGTGCAACTAATAACAAAAAAATTAAGTGGCATAAAAAACAAGCATTTTAGCCCAAACCTGTTTGACTCAGTGAATAGAGCATCAGCCTGAGGACTGAAAGGTCCCAGGTTTGATTCCAGTAAAGGGCACATACCTTGGCTGTGGGCACATCCCCAGTAGGAGGTGTTCAGGAGGCAGCTAATCGATGTTTCTCTCTCATCAATGTTTCTAACTCTCTATCCCTCTCCCTTCCTCTTTGTAAAAACAAAAACAAAAACAAAACAGTAAAATATATTAAAAAACAAGCATTTTATATCTCACTAATTCTCTAGGTCAGGAATTTTGGCAAGGCCCAGATGGTCATTTTTATCTACTTTTTCTTGTCCTCAATCAAAATATCAAAATTTTTACTCTTACTCTGATGGCAGATGGACTGGCATAGAGGGTCTAAGATGGTTTTATTCACAAAGTGTATGGTGCCTTGACATAAATAGCTAAAGGGCTTGGCTCTCCAGGTACTTTCAAAGTGTCTACACACTATCTCTGCATGTGGCTTAAGCCATGTAGTGTCTATCTCGTAGTAGCCAAATCTCTTACATGGCAGTTCAGGGCACTAAATGCAAGTGTTCTAGTAAACAAAACCTCATTACCTTTTATGACCTATCGTCAGAAAGCACAGAGCACCCCTTCCATCATATTCTACTGATTGTTTAGAACTATATCAAATTGAGTTGTGATCAATAATCTATACTAATAAAAGCCTAAGTGGCCCTCACACCCTCGCATCATCATAAGATGGCTGTCCCCATGTTATCACAAGATGGCCACCCCATCATCACAAGATGGCCACCCCCACATCATCACCAGATGGCTGCCACAAGATGGCTGCCACAAGATGGGCACCACAATATGGCCATCAGGGGAAGGCAGCTGGGGGTAGCCAGGTTGACAGGAGAGGGTAGTTGGGGGACATCAGGGTGATGGGGATGGGCAGTTGAGAGTGATCGGGCCAGGAGGGGAGGGAGTTGGGGGCAACCAGGCCAACAGAGGAGCAGTTAGGAGTCAATCAGGCTAGCAGGAGAGTGCTTAGAGTGCATTCAGGCTGGTAGGCAGAAGTGGTCAGGGGCAATCAGGCAGGCAGGCGAGTGGTTAGAAGCCAGCAGTCCCAGATTGTGAGAGGGATGTCTGACTACTGGTTTAAGTCTGATCCTGCAAGGGTCCCAGATTAGACAGGGTGCAGGCTGGGCTGAGGGACACCCCCCAGCCAATGCATGAATTCTTTGCACCAGGCCTCTAGTACGTAAATAAAAGAAGAAGAAAAAATCTTGTAAGCAGTTGACTGTAGCCATACAGTAGAGCACAGAAAAGTATGTCTTCTATACTGAAATAAACAATTCCAAAGTTTCACTGAACAAATTTCAAATCATGGAAATTCTAAACAGAGTGTGGTATAACGTAAAACTGAAATTGAAGTCCAAATAGGATTTTAAATTCTGTTTGAATAGTGGGCGAGTCACAACCTCTAACAACCTCCAAATGTTTCATCTGTAGATGAAGATTAAATAACATTTTTACTGCTTATACAGTAATACATACAAAATCTTTGAAATTAGATACTATAATCATATGTGATCATGGGTTACTCAAAACAACTAGCTAGATTTTTAATTATCATTTATACTATATAAAAGAAAATGAACTAGGGTTTGTAAGATTAAGTAACTTACTCAAACTTAAAGCAAATAAGAAGCATAGCCAATGTTCAATTCTAGATCTATGATTCCAAAGGTCTTTTAACACTATTTGACTATATTGGGTCTACTTTCATTACTGCTGCAAATATTCTGAATGCAATCATTATAAAATTATTTCTCTGTATACTGTAAAACACTATCTGAATGTAAGGTATCATTATTAATACTATAAGATTAGGGGGGCCCCGGGGAGCTTTGGGACAACACAAAACAAAGTAACATGTGTATAACAGAGTTGCCAGAAGAATAAGAAGAGCAACAAGGAGTAGAAAATACATTTGAAGAAATAATGACAGAAAACTACCCTGATATGGGGAAGAAAAAAGTTACACAAGTACAGAGAGTCACATGCAAGATGAATCCCAGAAGACCCACAATAATAATGTCAAATGTTAACAACAAAGAGAGAAACTTAAAGGCTGCAAGAGAGAGACAGACAGTGACCTACAAAGGATCCCCCATCATATTTGTGTGTGTGTGTGTGTGTGTGTGTGTGTGTGTGTGTGTGTGTGTGTGTTCGTGTGTGTGTGTTTAATAAGCCCTTTAATGGAAATTTTCTTACTTCAAAATAAATTTGTAAAGTAGAACAGTATTGACTGAAAATAGTCATAAGGATATCTCCATAGGAAAGATAGGGAAATCAGAAAAGAATGCAGCTTCTGCGTTTATTTTGTTGCTTTGACTTTGGGTGGCTCCATCATTTAACTTCATGCTTTAGGTGACACTCCAGTTGGGACTGATCAACTCCATGTTGGTCTTATGTAGAGGCTGTGAGGCCCTAAGGCACTTCCTAATAACTAGGAGACCATTTCAAAATGCCTGCCTACCCTCCAGTCATGTACTCTAGCTAGCCTGCTCTCTGCTAACCAATCTAGGATTATCAACTTAGTGAACTATTTTCTAAAATGAAATAAGTTACAGTTAGCTTATTTCTAAAACAAGTTTGTTTCTTTTTTATAATTTTAATTATTTGCAGTATAACTTAGATTTAATAGTAGTACATATGTTGTCCTTTCCCTACCCCATTATCCTCCCCACAGCCTCCACTACCCCCCAGCACATGTCCCCCCCCACCCCAGTATCTTTCATTCATTGGTTATGCTCCTATGCATGCATACAAGTCCTTCTGTTGATCTCCCCCAGCATTCGCCCCCCACCATCCACAGCCTTCCCCTGTAACTTGACAGCCTGTTCAATGCCTCCCTGCCTCTATATCAATCGTTCTACCCTGTTTCATTTCTTCCAAAATATCTTCCATCTGCACACTGGAAATAAATGTATGATAACAAAAGATGTTTGAGTCTCAGTTTCAATGTCCATCTACTCTGAGTCCCAGTTTCAATGTCAAATAGTTCCTTATGTGTACATGTCAGCAATGGTATCTGGATGGTGGACACATGGTGGCAATGTAGGTTCCATCCTCTCTGGTTTGATCCTGGGCCACCTGCATCAACGCACAGCTGCCGACTGCTAGCATGACAAGGTGTTGTCAGTGTCCCCCATCTCTGGGCCGTCCTTGTGGTTGGACCAGACATGTCAGCTCCTCACTGTCGAAGGAACCCACACGGTCTTGGAGTTGTTCTCTGAAAACACAAACACATTCTCAAACAAAAGTTAACAAAGGGATCCTCTCTGCAAATGAGACTTGGGATTATTTTTATTTTTGCACAAATGATTTTCCTTTGGCTTATTTGGACACCATAAGTGTTTTTCATGGGTGTCCTGCTGTTGGCATTACAAATGGAACTTACTTTTTTGGAGTAAGAATTTTCCAGATGTATTTTACTTACAAGTTATTTTTCCTTACATGATATTACCCCACTATCACCCCCCTTTTTTCATTAATGGGGGCTTTGGGAGATTTTAGATTGCCGTCTTGGTAATTTTATTTTTTGCACACAAATATGACTGCTTTAGGTTCTTTGGATGTTAGGTCATTTGACAGTGAGATGAACTATTAATAGATATTTTAGTTAATGTTTTAGGAACAGCTTTTTGGCCAGTACACTTAATTTTTCTTGAGTATTCACTTATTTCACTTGGCCAATTTAAATTAAACTGGAAACTTGATTACTATTTTACTGTCAATTTTAATACTCAAGCAAAAATCTTAGTTTATCCTGTAAATATTAGTGGAAAGTATTATTTGCATACTTGAGTAGGCCCTGAGCATTCCTGGTACTAGACTAAATTTAGATATAGAGCACCTGTTGCTGGCTGAGTCTCTTTCTGCAAGCTGGGTGTGCATCTGAGCTGTGCATGGGAGGCGAAGCAGCAGTGGGGGCAAGAGACCTCCCTCAGAAGGGGTGAGAGTTCAGGCCTCTGAAAGGTTAGTGAGTGACGGTATTTGCCCCACATCTGTTGACCTTTCACTTCTAACTTTTCGACCCCTCTGTGATGGTGCCTGTCTTAGGTTATTCCTTCCCTGAGGAATCTTACCCATCTCTGGCTAACCAGCCAGCTTCTGGGGCCAAGCAGGGTGAGGTGAGGTTCAGTTCTGTCTCCTTTGTAGTCAATGCCCATGTGGCCTCCATGCCCAGCACCTGCCTTACGGTCACCTTGCCTGCTGGCAGGGTCCCGGTACTGATCACATATGTTGGCGGTCCCAGGTTTCTTCTCCAGAGAGGGCCCAGCTCACACAATTGGGTGAGAGACAGATCCATGGTGCCAGCTGCTCAGAGGCTTCAAGCATAGCTTGAACTGAAAGCTCAGGCAACAGCTGGGCCATCTTGGATTGTAAGAAGAGGGTCCCTCTTGGCAAAAAGGGCAAGAGGGGCCAATATAGAATGCTCAAGTGCCTTCCCAGTGTCTTACATCCTTCGGGAAGGGATTATTTTTTTCCTATCCTTTACAAATTGCTGCCAAACATTCAAAGAATTAATTTCTAAGTTTCTTTGGGATAATTGTACAATATGCTGTTGTCACATATCAAAATTATAATTACATTGTAGAATAATATCATGCAAGGGTATTATGGTGTTACAGGAGGTTAAGGGGAGCCTAGCCTAAGGACTAATGTCCATAGGAGAAGACAAGCTCTAGGCTATGTCAATGCAATCTCAAACTAGTTGCCAAAATTTTTTTAGAACTTTATATAAACTTTGTCAGGGATGCAAAAACACACATTACTTACCTGAGTTCAAGAGGTCAAATATATTGACTTTCCCACTTACTCCCACCACCTCCCACTTACTCTGAGTTTTGAAACTCTGACAGACTTTTCTCAGTCTCTGAATCCATTCTTGTTCAATAGTCTATGCCATTCATTATATTCCACAAATGAGTGAGATCATGTGATATTTATCTTTATCTGCATGGCTAATTTCACTTAGCATAATGGTCTCCAAATCTATCCATGTTGTTGCAAGTGGTAGGAGTTTCTTCTTTTTTACCACAGGGTAGTATTCCATTGTGTATATCTACCATAATTTTATAATCCACTCATCTGCTGATGGGCATTTAGGTTGTTTCCAAATATTAGCTATGGGAAATTGTGCTGCTGTGAACATAGGGGTGCATATATCCTTTCTAATTTTCATTTCTAATTTCTTGGGGTATATTCCTGGAAGTGGGATCACTGGGTCGAATGGGAGCTCCATTTTGAGTTTTTTGAGGAAACTCCATACTGTTCTCCACAGTGGCTGCCCAAGTCTACAATCCCACCAGCAGTGCAAGAGTTTTCCTTTTTCTCCACATCCTCACCAGCACGTGTAGTTTGTTTATTTGTTGATGTAAGCCATTCTGACAGGTGTGAGATGGGACCAAATAGTCATTTTGATTTGCATCTTTCGAATAATTAGTGACTTTGAGTAAGTTTTCCTATGTCTCTGGGATTCCTTTTGTCCGCTTTGGAAGAGATTCTATTTAGATCTGTTGCCAATTTTTTTATTGGATCATTTGTCATTTTATTGAGTTGTATGAGTTGCCTGTAGATGCTTGAGATTAAACCTTTTTCACTGATAACATTTGCAAATATGTTCTCCCACACAGTGGGTTTTCTTGCTGTTTTGTTTATGGTTTCTTTAGTTGTGCAAAAGCTTTTAATTTTGATGTAGCTCCATTTGTTTATTTTCTCTTTACCTTCCATTGCCCTAGAAGTGGTATCACCGAAGAAGTTCTTTCAGCATATGTCTGAGACTGTTCTTCCTGTGGATTCCTCTAATATTTTTATGATTCCCCGTCTTATGTTTAAGTCCTGTATCCATTTTGAGTTTATTTTTATGTATGGTATAAGTGGGTGGTCTAGTTTCATTTTTTTTGCATATATCTGTCAAATTTTCCCAACACTATTTATTGAAGAAACTGTCTTGCTTCCATTTTATGTTCCTGCCTCCTTTGTCAAATATTAATTGAGCATAGTGGTTTGGGTTGATATCTGGATTCTGTATTCTATTCCATTGATCTCTATGTATGTTCTTGTGCCAGAACCAGGCTTTTTTGAGAACAGTAGCTTTGTAATAAGCTTGAAATATGGTATTGAAGTCCCACAGACTTTGTGTTTCTTTCTCAGGATTGCTGTGGTTATTCGGGGCCATTTTTATTCCAGATGAATTTTTGGAGAGTTCTTTCTAGGTCTGTGAAATATGCCATTGGTATTTTAATCGGGAATGCATTAAATTTTTACTTTGCTTTGGGTAGTATGGGCATTTTAATGATGTTGATTCTCCCAAACCATGAACATGGTATGATCTTCCACCAGTTGACATCTTCTTCTATCTCTTTTTTTAGTGTCCCGTAGATTTCCATAAATAGGTCTTTTACCTCCTTAGTTAAGTTTATTCCTAGGTATCATAATATTTTTGGTGTGATGGTAAATGGGTTGCTTTTTAAGTCTCTCTTTCTGTAAGTTCACTATTAGTGTATAGAAATGCCATAGATTTATTGTGTTAATTTTGTAGCCTGCTATGTTGTTGAACTCATTTATTAAGTCTATTAGTTTTCTTATGCAGTCTTTCCGGTTTTTTATGTACAATATCATATAATCTGCAAATAAGGATGGCTTTACTTCTTCCTTTAAAAATTGGATGCCTTTTATTTCTTTTGCTTGTCTAATTGCAATGGCTAATACTTCCAGTACTATGTCGAACAGGAGTGGAGAGTGTGGGCAACCCTGTCTTATTCCTGCTCTTAGGGGAAATGTTTGTAGTTTTTGCCCATTGAGTATGATGTTTGCTGTGGGTTTATAATATATGGCTTTTGTTATGTTGAGATATGACCTTTCTATTCCTACCTTTTTGAGAATTTTTATCAAGAAAGGGTGTTGGATTTTGTCAAAGGATTTTTCTGCATCAATTGATAAGACTATGTGATTTTTATTTCTCGATTTTTTATATGATGGATCACATTTATTGATTTGTGGATATTGTACTATCCATGCATTCCTAGGATCAATCCTATTTGGTCATGGTGTATGTTCTTTCTGATGTAATGCTGGATTGGATTTGCTAGAATTTTATTGAGGATTTTGGCATCTATATTCATGAGGAATATTGGCCTGTAATTCTCTTACATTGTGAAGTCTTTTTCTGATTTTGGTATTAGGATGATGCTAGATTCATAGAAGGAGTTTGGAAGTGTTCCATCCTCTTGAATTTTCTGGAATAGTCTGAGGAGGATAGGTTTTAGTTCTTCCTTGAATGTTTGGTAAAACTCCCCTGTGAAGCCGTCTGGCCCTGGGCTTTTGTTTGCTGGAAGCTCTTTGATGACTGCTTCAATTTCTTCCACAGTTATTGCTCTATTGAGCTATTTAGATTCTTCCTGATTAAGTTTTGGGAGGTTATATTTTTCTAGGAACATGTCCATTTCTTCCAGGTGGTCCAGTTGTTAGAGTAGAGTTGTTCATTGTATTTTTTAACAATCCTTTAATTTTCAATGGGGTCTGTTGTTATTTCACCTCTTTCATTTCTGATTTTATTTATTAGGATCCTTTCTCTATGATTCTTAGTGAGCCTGGCTAGAGGTTCATCAAACTTGTTTATCCTTTCAAAGAACCAGCTCTTGTTTTGTTCATCTTCTGTTTTGCTTCTTTTGTCTCTTTGTCGTTTATTTCTTTTTTTTCCCGTAATTTTTTTATTTTTTTAATTTCATATATTTTTATTGATTTTTTGCTGTATAACATATATTTAATAGTAGTACATGTTTTCCTTTCCCCCTCCCCATTATCCTCCCCCCCAGCCTCCCCTACCCCCCACTACATGTCCCCACCCAACCCCCTCCCCGCCCCAGTGTCTTTCATTCATTGGTTATGCTCATATGCATGCATACAAGTACTTCGGTTGATATCCCCCAGCATCCACCTCCCATCCACCCAAGCCTTCCCCCTTTAGCTTGACAGCCTGTTCAATGCCTCCCTGCCTTTATATCAATCACTCTCTCCTGTTTTATTTCTACAAAAATATCTTGCCTCTGCATACTAGAAATAAATGTATAAGAACAAAAGATATTTCAGTCTCAGTTTCAATGTCCAACTTTTCTGATTCCCCATTTCAGTGTAAAATAATTCTTTATGTGTACATATCAGCAATGGTATCCAGACGGTGGACACATCGTGGCAATGCAAGTTCCATCCTCTCTGGTTTGGTCCTGGGCTGCCTGCAGACATGCAGAGCTGCCAACTGCTAGCATGACAAGGTGTCGTCAGTGTCCCCCATCTCTGGACCATCGTCGTGAATGGAACACATCTGTCAGTTCCTCACAGTCGCAGGAACCCACATGGTCTTGGAGTTGTTCTCTGAAAACACACGAACACATTCTCGACCTAACAAAGGGATCCTCTATGCAAAGTAGACTTGGGATTCTTTTTAATTTTTGCCTAAATTATTTTCCTTTGGCTTATTTTGACACCATGTGTGTTTTTCATGGGTTCCTGCAGTTGGTTTTACAAATGGAATTTGCTTTACTGGAGTAAGAATTTTCTAGATGTATATTACTTACAGGATATTTTTCCTTATATGATATTACCACACTGTCCCCTTCCCTTTTTTGATTAATGGGGTCTTTTGGAAATTTTATCTTGCAGTCTTGGTAATTTTAAATTTTAATTTCTGTACACAAATATGACTGCTTTAGGTTCTTTGGAGGTTAGGCAACTTTACAGTGAGATGAACTACTAATATATTTTAGTTAATGTTTTAGGAAAAGATTTTTGTCCAGTACACTAAAATTTTCTTGAGCATTCACTTATTTCACTTGGCCAATTTAAATTGATCTGAAAACTTGATTACTATTTTACTGTCAATTTTAATACTCATGCAGAAATATTAGTTTACCCTGTGAATAATAGTAGAAAGGAATATTTGCATTTTTCAGTAGGTCCTGAGCATTCCTGGTAAAAGACTGCATTTAGATATAGAGCAGCTATTGCTGGCCGAGTCTCTGTCTGCCACCTGGGTCCCGTTATGAGTTGTGTGAGGGAGGCGAAGCAGCCTTGGGGGTAGGATACCTCCCTCAGGAGGGGTGAGAATTCAAGCCCCTGCAAGTTTTGTGGGTGAGGGTCTGTGCCCAACCGCTATTGACCTTTTAGTTCTATCCTGTTGGCCCTTCTACGACTGTGCCTGTCTTAGGTTGTTCCTTCCCTGAGGAATCTTACCCATCTCTGGCTAACCAGCCATCCTCCTGGGCCAAACAGGGTGATGTGAAGTTCAGTTCTGTCTCCTTTGTAGTCTATGCCCCCGTGGCCTCCACATCCAGCACCTGCCTTGGGGACCCCTGCCTGCTGGCAGGGTCCCGGTACTGATCACATATTTTGGGGGACCCAGGTTTCTTCTCCAGACAGGGCCCAGCTCACACCATTGGTCGATAGACAGATCCATGGTGCCAGCTGCCCAGAGGCTTCAGCCATAGCTTGAACTGAAAACTCAGGCATCAGCTGTGTGTATTTGGATTGTAAGAAGAGGGTCCCTCGTGGCAAAAAGGGCAAGAGTGGCCAATATAGAATGCTCAGATGCCTTCCCAGTGCCTTAATTCCTTCTGAAAGGGATTAATTCCTTTTCTATCCTGTTTTTAAATTGCTGCCCAACATTCACCAAATTAGTTTGTAAGTTTATTTGGGATAATTGTATAATATGCTGTTGTCAAATATGAAATATTATAATGACATTGTAGGATAGTATCATGTAAGGGTATTATGGTGTCACGGGAGGTTAAGGAGGGCCTAGCCTACAGATTGGTGTCCATAGGATATGACAAGCACTAGGCCATGTCAATTCAATCTCAAACTCGGTGCCAATTTTTTTATAATTTTATATAAACTTTTCAGGGATGTAAAAACACAAATTACTTATCTTAATTTAAGAGTTCAAATATATTGACTTTCCCCCATAATCCCACCACCTCCACTTCCCCTGAGGTTTGACATTCTGATGGACTTTTCTCAGTCTCTGGATCCATTCTTGTTCATTAGTCTATGTCATTCATTATATCCTTCAAATGAGTGAGATCAAGTGATATTTGTCTTTCCCTGACTGGCTAATTTCACTTCGCATAATACTCTCCAAATGCATCCATATTGTTGCAAATAGTAGGAGCTCCTTCTTTTTTACCGCAGGGTAGTATTCCATTGTGTAAATGTACCATAGTTTTTTAATCCACTCAACTGCTGATGGGCACTTAGGCTGTTTCCAAATCTTAACTATGGTAAATGTGCTGCTATGAACATATGGGGTACATATATACTTTCTAATTCGCATTTCTAGTTTCTTGGGGTATATTCCTAGAAATAGGAACATTGGGTTGAATGGGAGCTCCATTTTTAGTTTTTTGAGGAAACTCCATACTGTTCTCCACAGTGGCCGCACTAGTCTACAATCCCACCAGCAGCTCACGAGACTTCCTTTTTCTCGGCATCCTCGCCAGCACTTGTCGTTTGTTTTTTTATGTGAGGCATTCTGACAGGTGTGAGATGGTACCGCGTAGTCGCTTTGATTTGCGTCTCTCGGATTATTAGTGACTTTCAGCAAGTTTTCATGTGTCTCTGGGCCTTCCTTTTGTCTTCTTTCAAGAAGATTCTGTTTAGGTCTGTTGCCGATTTTTTTTATTGGATTATTTGTTCTCCTTTAATTGAGTTGAGTGAGTTGCTTCTAAATGCTTGAGATTAAACTTTTATCACTGAGAACATTTGGAAATATGTTCTCCCACACAGTGGGTTTTCTTGCTGTTTTGTTTATGGTTTCTTTAGTTGTGCAAAAGCTTTTAATTTTGATGTAATTCCATTTGTTTATTTTCTCTTTACCTTCCATTATCCTAGAAGTGATATCACCGAAGAAGTTCTTTCAGCATATGTCTGAGACTGTTCTTCCTGTGGATTTCTCTAATATTTTTTATGATTCCCTGTCTTATGTTTAAGTCCTGTATCCATTTTGAGTTTATTTTTGTGTATGGTGTAAGTTGGTGCTCTAGTTTCATTTTTTTTTGCATGTATCTGTCCAATTTTCCCAAGTCATTTATTGAAGAGACTCTCTTGATTCCATTTTATGTTCCTGCCTCCTTTGTCAAATATTAATTGAGCATAGTGGTTTGGGTTGATATCTGGATTCTGTATTCTATTCCATTGATCTCTATGTCTGTTCTTGTGCCAGTACCAGACTGTTTTGAGAACAGTAGCTTTGTAATACAGCTTGAAATATGGTATTGAAATCCCACCGACTTTGTGCTTCTTTCTCAGGATTGCTGTGGCTTTTCGGGGGCTTTTTTTGTTCCAGATGAATTTTTGGAGAGTTCTTTCTAGGTCTGTGAAATATGCCATTTGTATTTTAATTGGGAGTGCATTAAATTTACAGATTGCTTTGGGTAGTATGGACATTTTAATTATGTTGATTCTCCCAATCCATGAACATGGTATGTTCTTCCACCTGTTTACATCTCCCTCTATCTGTAGTTTTCTGAAAATAGGTCTTTTACCTCCTTAGTTAAGTTTATTCCTAGGTATCTTAATTTTTTTGGTGTGATGGTAGATGGGATTGCTTTTTTAATCTCTCTTTCTGTAAATTCACTGTTAGTGTATAGAAATACCATATATTTCTTGGCTTTAATTTTGTAGCCTGCTACATTGCTGAACTCAATTATTAAGTCTATTAGCTTTCTGATGGAGACTTTAAGGTTTTTATGTACAATATCATGTCATCTGCAAATAAGGATAGCTTTACTTCTTCTTTTCCAATTCTGAAGCCTTTTCCTTCTTGTTCTTGTCTAATTACAACGGCTAATAGTTCCAGTACTATGTTGAACAGGAGTGGTAAGAGTGGGCAACCCTGTCTTGTTCCTGTTCTTAGGGGAAATGTTTATAATTTTTGCCCATTGAGTATGATGTTTGCTGTGGGTTTATCATATATGGCTTTTATTATGTTGAGGTATGATCCTTCTATTCCTACCTTGTTAAGATTTTTATCAAGAAAGGGTGTTGGACTTTGTGAAATGCTTTTTCAGCATCAATTAATATGACTATGTGATTTTTTTTGCTCAATTTGTTTATGTAATGTATCACATTTATTGATTTGCGGATATTGTACCATCCTTGCATTCCTGGGATAAATCCTACTTGGTCATGGTGTATGATCATTCTGATGTACTACAGGATCTGATTTACTAGAATTGTATTGAAGATTTTGGCTTCTATATTCATAAGGGATATTGGCCTGTAATTCTCTTTCATTGTGTCATCTTTATCTGGTTTTGGTATTAGGGTGATGCTAGCTTCATAGAAGGAGTTTGGAAGTGTTCCATCTTCTTGAATTTTCTGGAATAGTCTGAGGAGGATAGGTTTTAGTTCTTCCTTGAATGTTTGGTAAAACTCCCCTGTGAAGCCATCTAGCCCTGGGCTTTTGTTTGCTGGAAGCTTTATGATGACTGCTTCAATTTCTTCCACAGTTATTGCTCTATTGAGCTATTTAGATTCTTCCTGATGAAGTTTTGGGAGGTTATATTTTTCTAGGAATATATCCATTTCTTCCAGGTGGTCCAGTTGTTAGAGTAGAGTTGTTCATTGTATTTTTTAACACTCCTTTGTATTTCAATGGAGTCTGTTGTTATTTCACCTCTTTCATTTCTGATTTTATTTATTAGGGTCCTCTCTCTTTGCTTCTTGGTGAGCCAGCTAGAGGTTCATCAATCTTGTTTATCCTTTCAAAGAACCAGCTCTTGGTTTTGTTTATCTTCTGTATTGTTTCTTTGGTCTCTATGTCATTTATTTCTGCTCTGATCTTTACTATTTCCTTCCTTCTGCTTACACTGGGCTTTTCATATTGCTTTCTTTCTATCTCTTTGAGTTGTTGGGTTAGATAATTTATTGCTGCTGTTTCTAGTTTTTTTGCGGTAGGATTGTAGAGGTATGAACTTCCCTCTCAGAACTGCTTTCACTGTGTCCCATAGATATTGCATTGTTGTGCTATCTTGTCCTTTGTTTCCATGATGTTTTCTATCTCTTCCTTGATCTCTCCAGTAACCCAGTCATAGTTTAATAGCATGCTGTTTAGTCTCCATGTGTCATATTTCTTTGGATTGTTTCTATTGTAGTTGATTTCCAGCTTTATGCCACTGTGTTCTGAGAATATGCTTGATATGATTTCTATCTTCTTGAATTTGGAGAGACTTTGCCTATGACCCAACACATGGTGTATCTTTCAGAATGACCTATGGGCACTTGAAAAGAATGTATATTCTGTGGCTTTGCGGTGAAATGCTCTGAAAATGTCAATTAATTCCATCTGGCCTAGTGAGTCATTGAGGATTGATGTTTCTTTACTGATTTTTTTATTAGAGGATTTGTCCAATGGTGATAGTGGGGTATTAAAGTCTCCTGCTATGATTGTATTGCTGTTTATCTCTCCCTTGATGTCCTCTAGGAGTTTTTTTTATGTATTTGGTAGTTCCTGTCTTGGGTGCGTATATGTTTACCAGAGTTATTTCTTCTTGTTGGATTGCTCCCTTTAGTATTATGAAGTGGCCTTCTTTATCTCTTTGTATGTCCTTCACTTTGAGATCAAATTTTTCAGATATAAGTATGGCTACCCCAGCTTTTATTTCATTTCCATTCGCCTGAATAACTTTTTTTCCAACCTTTCAACCTCAGTCTGTGCACGTCTTTTTTTCGGAGGTGGGTTTCTTGTAGACAGCCAATACATGGGTGGTGTTTTCTTATCCAGTCTATTACCCTATGTCTTTTGATTGGAGCATTTAAACCATTCACATTTAAAGTTATTATTGATAGGTACTTATATGTTGCCATTTTTGTTCTTTACCCCAGTGTTCCTTCTTCGCTTCCTATTTCTTTCAACAGCAGATACTTTAGCATATTTTTGCATTGCTGGTTTGGTGGTAACGAATTCCCTTAGTCCTTTTTTATCTGTGAAGCTCCTGATTTAACTTTCAATTTTGATTGTTAGCCTTTCTGGGTACAGTATTCTAGGATTCAGACCCTTCCTTTGCATGACTTTGTAAATTTCATTCCACTGCCTTCTGGCCTGATAGGTTTCTGTTGAGAGATCACTTGTTAGTCTGATGGGAGTTTCTTTGTAGTTGACTTTCTGTCTCTCTCTGGCAGCTTTTAAAATTCTTACTTTGTCATTGGTGTTTGCCAATTAAATTATAATGTGCCTTGGTGTAGGTCTTTTGGGGTTCATTTTACTTGGGCCTCTGTTAGCTTCTTGGATTTGTGTGGGTATTTTATTTCCTATATAAGGAAATTTTCTGTCATTCTTTCTTCTAACAGGTTTTCTATTCCTTTCTCAGTTTCCTGTCCTTCTGGAAGCCCAATTATATGGATGTTGTTTTGTTTCATGTTGTCCCAAATTTCCATTAGGCTCTTCTCCTGCTTTTTATTTATTTTTTTCTAGAAGCTGCTCTGCTTGGTTATTTTTTCCTACCTCGTCTTCTAGCTCACTGTTGTGGGCCTCTGCTTCTTCTAGTCTACTCTAAATACTTTCTATTGAGTTCTTTACTTCAGCAATGTTACTTTTCATTTCTTCCTGGGTCTTCCTCATTCCCTCTTGGTTCTTCTTCAATTCCTCTTGGTTCTTACTCATATTGTCAAATTTGTCTTCCATTCTTTTCAGCCACCTTATGACCATTTTTTTGAATTCTTTCTCTGACAGGTTGTTAATTTCCATTTCGTTTACCCCCTTTTCTGGTGAGGCTTGTTTTTCTTTCACATGTGGGCTGTTTCTTTGTCTCCGCATGGTCTCTCTTCTCTGTGTATCTGGTTATGTAGTTCTCACTCTCCTTTCTGTGCTGGAGCGCAGAGCTCCTTGGACTCTGTACATTCGTTCCAACTGGGCGCCATTGTTCTGGGAATCTCAGCTGTCCAGCCAGTACTGCAGCTGTATATTTTCCAATCCTTCCCCTTCAAGATGTTGTGGTCTGCCTCCGCACAGTTGGCTCAGGGAGAGAACCCAGCAGTACTGGGGCTGCTCAGCCTGGGAAGGCCAGCCCAGCAGTCCCCTATCTTCTACCAGAGCACAGCTGACCCCCTACTCGCCAACATACACTCCCTGCGCGACCCTCAGCTTCTCCCTCCTTCTGCCCTGGGAGGAGATTCAGATCGCATTCCGCCGCCATTTTTTCTTCTCATACGTCGTTTATTTCTACTCGGATCTTTACTATTTCCTTCCTTCTGCTTACACTGTGCTTTTCTTGTTACTTTCTGTCTGACTCTTTGAGTTGTTGGGTTAGATAATTTATTGCCATTGTTTCTTGGTGTTTTTTTTTTTTTGCAGTATGATTGTAGAGCTATGAACTTCCCTCTCAAAACTGCTTTCATTATGTCCCATAGATTTTATATTGTTGTGCTATCATTGTCATTTGTTTCCATGATGTTTTCTATTTCTTCCATGATCTCTCTGGTAACCCAGTCATTGATTAATAGCATGCTGTTTAGTCTCCATGTGTTTGATATTTTTGGATTGTTTTTATTGTAGTTGATTTCCAGCTTTACGCCGCTGTGATCTCAGAATAATCTTGATATGATTTCTATCTTCTTGAATTTGGAGAGTTTGCCTATGACCCAACAAACACATGGTCTATTTTTGAGTATGACCCATGGGCACTTGAAAAGAATGTATATTCTGTGGATTTGGGGAGAAATGGTCTGAAGATGTCAATTAATTCCATCTCGTCCAGTGAGTTTTTGAGGATTGATGTTTCTTTACTGATTTTTTGTTTAGAGCATTTGTCCAATGGTGATAGTGGGTTATTAAAGTCTCCTACTATGATTTTATTGCTGTCTATCTCTTTTGTTATCCTCCAGATGTATTTTTATGTTTTTGGGTGCTCCTATATTGGGTGTGTATATGTTTACCGGCGTTATATCCTCATGTTGGATGGCTCCCTTTAGTATAATGAAGTGGCCTGCTTTATCTCTTGTTATGTCCTTCACTTTGAGATATAATTTGTTGGATATAAGTATTGCTACCCCAGCTTTTTTCATTTCCATTTCCCTGAAGAAGCTTTTTCCATCCTTTCACCCTCAGTCTGTGTCCGTCTTTTTTTCAGAGGTGGGTTTCTTGTAGACAGCAGATACATGGGTCGTGTTTTCTTATCCAGTCTATTACCCTATGTCTTTTGATTGGAGCATTTAATCCATTTACATTTAAAGTTATTATTGAGAGGTACATATATGTTGCCATTTTTGTTCTTTACCCCTGTGTTCCTTCTTCACTTCCTATTTCTTTTTACATCAATCATTTCAGCATTTCTTGCATTGCTGGTTTGGTGGTAACGTATTCCCTTAGTCCTTTTTTTCTGTGAAGCTCCTGATTTGAGCTTCGATTTTGATTGATAGCCTTGCTGGGTACGGTATTCTAGGTTTCAGACCCTTCCTTTGCATGATTTTATATATCTATTTCCATTGCTTTCTGGCCTGATATGTTTCTGTTGAGAAATCACTTGTTAGTCTGTCGAGTGTTCCTTTGAAGGTGACTTTATGTCTCTCTCCAGTGGCTTTTAAGATTCTTACTTTGTCCTTGGTGTTTGCCAGTTTAATTATAATGTGCCTTGGCGTAGGTCTTTTGGGGTTCATTTTGCTTGGGACTCGGTGACCTTCTTGGATTTGTGTGGGTATTTTATTTGCTTTATCAGGGAAGTTTTCTGTCATTATTTCTTCCAACAGGTTTTCTATTCCTTGCTCAGTTTCCTGTCCTTCTGGAATCCCAATTATATGGATGTTGTTTTGTTTCATGTTGTCCCAAAGTTGTCTTAGGCTCATCTCCTGCTTTTTAATTTTTTTTCTAGAAGGTGCTCTACTTGGTCATTTTTTTCTACATTGTCTTCTTGCTCACTGATGCGGTCCTCTGCTTCTTCTAGTCTACTCTTAATACTTTCTATTGAGTTCTTTACTTCAGCAATATCACTTTTCATTTCTTCTTGGCTCTTCTTCATTTCTTCCTGGATCTTCTTCTGTTCCTCTTGGTTCTTCTTCAATTCCTCTTGGTTCTTCCTCATATTCTCAAATTTGTCTTTCATTCTTTTTAGCCACCTTATGACCATTTCCCTCAATTCCTTCTCTGACAGATTACTAACTTCCATTTCGTTTACCTCTTTTTCTGGTGAGGCTTTTTTTCTTTCATATGTAGGCTGTTTCTTTGTCTCCCTATCGTCTCTCTTCTTTTTGTGTCTGTTTATGTAGTTCTCACTTTCCTGCATTGATTTAAAGGCACAAAATACAACACAACCAGGTGCAACACACCAGGCACTGGACAGGAATATAGTCACAGTATTGGTAACTCCAAATAAAGGTGATCACCAGAGAAAGGCAAGTTTGGAGATACGTGAGAAAGAAGAAGGAGAACCCCACCACACACACACACAGACACTCACACACACACACAAAAAGAAAGAGAACCCCCCACAAACACACACACACACACACAGAGAGAGAGAGAGAGAGAGAGAGAGAGAGAGAGAGAGAGAGAGAGAAACAGGAAGGCCAAATTCATATTGGGAAAAGGGGAAGAAGCAAAAAAAGAAAAGAAAAGGGGAATACACTATACATGTTGGATGAAAACTCCTATAGGACAGCAACTAGTCTGAACAAAAACTAGCAGTATGTACCCGAAGATTGATACAAACTACATACAACTACTAATATCGATGGAGATGAGGGAATACAGAAGCAAAATCTATCTAAAACACAATGCAAATGAGGACAACCAAATAAGAAATAACACCAAAAAACCCCCTACAAACCAAACTAAAATAAAAGAATAAGCAAATCAATCTACCAAACCTGCATAAAAAATAATTGATATAATCAACTGTCAAGTAAACAACACCAACAGGACAGGGATAAAAACAATTTAGGATAGTGAAGTCAGGGAGGCTAGAGGTATGTATGGACTTGGAGTAGGTGGTTGGAGATTAGATGTATAAGTGGGGTTAAATTTTAACAGGGGAAAAAAAAGAAAGAATTAAGATAAATCTAAAGCAGGAAAAGTGTAAGGAAAACAAGGCACTAAATACGGAAATGTTAGCAAGAGAGTGGTATCATAAAGGTGAAGTTGATGTAGAGTAAAAGATACTAAAGTGTAGATGAAAATAGACTGTAGAACACTAATCCCAAAGTAAAATAAAGAGAAAATAAAACCAATTCCTTGTGTTACACAAGAGTCAATTTGTGATTCAGTCCCTGGGTAGCAGTGTTTCTAGATTGACCTCTGGGTCTATTGGTCCTCTCTAGCCTGAACTAAAATATCGCTATCCCTGTGGTATCAATACTTATTTATGGGGGTGGGCTGCTCCAGCGCTGCCTCTCCCTGGCTGGTTTAGCAGCCAGGACACTCCCAAAATCTTTTGGGTTTCCCTGCTCTGTCAGGTCCAAATGGGCTTTCTTCTAGGAATTCCCTCTGGCACCAGCTCCGAGGGCCCTCTCCCACTTTTACCAGCTCCAAGAACCACAGATTTTATTTCAGGCACAGATCTTCCGGCTCTGAATTCCAAGGTGCAGATCTCCTGGCTCTGCCAGCTCCCTCAGTCTTGCACGCAAAGTATCCCCAGGGGAAATCTGACCTTTCCATGCTGAAGCGCAGAGCTCCTTAGACTCTGCGAGTCCATGCCAACTGGGCACCGGTATTCTGGTGGGTCTCAGTCGCACATTGGGTACTGCAGCTGTACATTTTCAGGCCCTTCCCCTTCAAGATGGCATGGTCCACCTCTGAGCCAGTGGCTCCGAGAGAGAACCCAGCAGTACTGGGGCCCCTCGGTCAGGGGAGGCCAGTCCAGTAGTACCCTACCTTCTCCTGGAGCACAGCTGTCCCCCTACTCACCAACAAACACTCCCTGCGCGACCCTCAGCTGCTCCCTCCTTCTGCCCTGGGACCAGATTCAGATCGCATCCCTCTGTTTTGCCGCCATTTTCCCTCCCCCATCATATTTTCCAATGATTTCTCAACAGAAGCACATCAGGCTAGAAGAGTATAGAATGAAGTATACAGAGTGATGCAAACCAAAGGACTGAATCTAAGAATACTGTATCCAGCAAGACTACCAATCAACATTGAAGGGGAAATCAGGAGCTTCTCAGACAAAAAAAAAAAAAAAAAAAAAGCTAAGGGAGTTTATCACTTCCAAGCCAGCAATGTACGAAATTCTAAAAGGAATGCTGTAAAAAAGAAGAAATAGAAAGGGAGGAATGAACACAGGCATAAAGTACAGAAATGGCTACAAACAAGTACCTATCAATAATAAATTTAAAGATAAATTGATTAGACCTAACTGGTTTGGTTCAGATAGAGCATTGGCCTGTGGACTGAAAAGTCCCAGGTTTGAGTTCGGTCAAAGGCATGTACCTTAGTCTGGGCACATCCCCAGTAGGGGATGTGCAGGAGACAGCTGATGGATGTTTCCAACTCTCTCTCCCTCTCCCTTATTCTCTGTAAAAAAAATCAATAAAATATATTTTTAAAAGAAAAAAATAAACATAAATTGATTAAATCTTCCAATCAAAAGATATTGAGTGACTGAATGGACAAGAAAACATGTCCTATATATATGCTGTCTACAAGAGACCCACCTCAGTACAAGGAATTCACAGAGACTAAAAGTGAAGAGGTGGAAAAAATATCTATCAGGCAAATGGAAATAAAAAAAGATGGGAGAGCACCAATTATATCTGACAAAATAGATCTCAAAATGAAAACCGTTACAAGAGACAAGAAAGGCCACTTCATAATTCTAAAGGGTTTGATACAACAAGAAATATAACTCTGGTAAACCTTTATGCACCCAATGCAGGAGTAACCAAATACATTAAAAAAAAAGACTTCTGGAAGATATCAAGGGAGAGATTGACAGCAACACAATCATAGTAGGAGACTTTAATACCCCATTAATATCACTGAATAAATCCTCTAGATAAAAAATTAGCATAGAAACATCAATCCTAAATGACTCACTAAATCAGTTGGAATTAATCAAAATATTTAGAACTTTCCACCCCAAAACTACAGAATATACATTCTTCTCAAGTGGACATGGGACATTTTCAAAGCTAGACAACATATTGGGACACAGGAAAAGTCTCTCCAAATTCAAGAGAAAGCTATAATTTTCTATAATAAAATTTACCTTGCTGTACAATATACCAGATAACCTAGCAAAGCTTCAAGCTCTAAGCCTCAGATCCAAAGCATAACTGAAAACAAATTAAATCATATTGATCAATCTTAAATGTAACAGAATATAACTTTTTGCCAAAGTCAAATATTTTTAACTAGAGGCCTGGTGCACGAAATTCGTGCACAGGGGCGGCAGGGGAGGGTGTGTCCCTCAGCCCATCTTGCACCATCTCTAATCTGAGACCCCTTTAGGCATGCCCAACTGTCCTTTTAGGCCCGATTGGGATCGGGCCTAAACAGGCAGTCAGACATCCTTCTCACAATGCAGGACTGCTGATTCCAAACTGCTCACCTGCCTGCCTCCCTGATTGCCCCTAACCGCTTCTGCCTGTCAGCCTGCTCACCCCCTAACCACTACCCTGCCACCCTGATTGATGTCTAACTCCTCCCCTGCCAGCCTGTCTGTCTCCAAACTACCCTCCCCTGCGGGATTGATAGCCCCCAACTGCCCTCCCTTGCAGGCCTGGTCCCTCCCAACTGCCATCTCCTGATGGCGTGATGGCCCACAACTACCCTCCCTTGCAGGCCTGGAACCTATAAATAGCCCTCCCCCTCTGGCCATCTTGGGGTGGTCATCTTGTGTCCACATGGGGGCAGGATCTTTGACCACATGGGGGCAGACCTCTTGTATGTTGAGCTGATGGTTAATTTGTGTATTACTCTTTTATTGGATAGGACAGAGGCCTGGTGCATGGGTGGGGGCCAGCTGGTTTGCCCTGAAAGGTGTCCTGGATCAGGGTGGAGGTTCCCTTAGGGCATGGAGCAGCCTGAGTGACAGACCTATGGTGATTTGCAGGCTGTCTATGCCCCCAGCAAACCAGAGGCCTTGGGATCTGAAATTAATTTATGCTCTACAATTGAAACTTTGTAGCCTAGAGTGCAGCCAAGCCTTCTGCTCACTCCATGGCAACAGCCATTTCTGTTTGAAACTTTGTAGCCTACAGTGGAGGGCTAGGAGCTGGGGCTGCAGAACTTTAGCTTCTTCCTTCGCCTGGGGAACCCTAGCCTCTTCTCTCTCCAGCTCCATGGCTGCCTTCAGATTATGTATCTATTTTAATTGAAATTTTGTACCATTGAGGCCTAGGCCGGCAAAGGCAGGAGGAAAGCTTGGCTTCCCCCATGCAGAGCAAACCCAAGCCTCCCTTCTGCTCTCAGTGGTGGCAGCCATCTTGTTTGGGATTTATTTGCATAATTTGCTCCTGATTGGCTGGTGGGCGTGGATGGTAGGTGTGCCTAAGGTACGGTCAAATTTGCATATTACTCTTTTATTAGATAGGATGGTCTTTACATAGTCCCTCTTAGAATGCTAACTTATTTTTCTCTGTTTTATTGAGATATAGTGTGATGTTTTGATTTATCTACGTTGAAAAGCTTATCACAGTAGGTTTAACATCCATCTTTTTATATCTCTCTATATAAAACCCTAATATGCAAAATCAGAACGGCAAAACAACTGAATAACCAGTCACTATTATGGGCACTGACCACTAGGGTATGCATGTGGAACATAGTGGGATTTGGCAGCAGGTGGAAAACTGCAGAACATGGTGGGCATCAGCCACAGCAGGTGGTGGAGCAGGTGAGTGGGGGCACCAGACCAAGGTGGGTCACCAATGGCTGTCACTAGGGTGAGCCTTTAGTGGTTACTAAAAATTCTTTGCTCCCTTGCAGTGCCATCCCACACAGTGCTCACACCTGCTGGTGGCACCTGCCCTAAACTACTCCACGCCTTCAGTGGGAGGGATGCGAGTGGGGCCAGCAGCATCAGCACATGGTAGCAGCAGTGGGTGCAGTGGGGCTGCCAGTAAATAGGGCTAAGGGGCTGTGGCAGGAGGGGCCAATTGGGAGCACAGAGGATGGGTCAAGACCTTCCCCTGTGCCCACTGCAGCCTGCAGCCTCATGGCCCAAATTTCTTAAAGAAGCACAAATTCGTGCACTGGGCACCTAGTAGATACAATAAAAATAAAAGAATAAAATGGTTTATATATATATATATATCCTTGTATGAGAGCATTTAATTTTAACATTTGCCTGTATAAATAGCTTTTATCTCCCTACTAGAGGCCCAGTGCACGAATTCGTGCACAGGTGGAGTCCCTCTGCGTGGTCTGCAGGGATCAGGCTGAAAACTGCAGTTCAACACTACCTGTAGCTCCTACCTGCCACTCCTACTCATCCCACTCCAGCGTGCATGCTGCGGGCTCACACCCAATCCGTCCCAATGAGGAGAAGCTCACAATACCATAGCATCACTTGCCAGCCATGAGTCCTGCATCTGGTGCCTTCTCAAGGGAAGTGTCCTGCAGGATCAGGCTGAAACCGGATCTTTAACATCCCCTGAGGGGTCCAGGATTGCAAGAGGGTGCAGGTCAGGCTGAGAGACCCCACCAGTGCACTATCAGGCTGGAGAGAGACCACAATCTGCCAGACCCAAGCAGCAAGCTAAACTACCAGTTGGAGCATCTGCCCCCTGCTGGTCAGTGTACATCATAGCAACTGGTTGATCAGTTGACTGTCCACTGGTGGTATGTGCATGTCACAGTGAGTGGTTGAGCAGCCTTAGCATATCATTAGCATATTAATATTTGATTGGTTGTTTGGTTGTTCTGCCATTTGGTCTATTTTCATATTACCCTTTTATTATATAGGGTGTCCTATTACATATCACACAGAAAATAGTCAGTCAGTTGCATATATATGTTCTATCCCCAAATTTTCAAAGATCAAGCAAGATATAATGAAGAATTTTGAAGGAAAGATAATTATTTTATTCCCTTTTCTTTTTTTTTATAAGCCAGTTTGAAGTGGTTCAATATAACCCCACAGGCATTAAATGTATATCCAGTGAAATGAGAATATTCTTTTTGGTTAGGTTCTGTCAAATAAAAAAATGATAATTCAATCCAAGAAAAACAGGAAATAAAAAAATTCAAATTTACTGTTTTTTTTATTATCCAACATATAAAAGGCACAACTAATATTTGAACCATCACTGTATAGGATTTCTAAAACATTGAAGTTCCCTTTTATTACTTAGGGCCAGAATTTCCCCTAGAAGACAAATACTGAAATATAATGAATAAAAAAATGTTCTATTGTTATCATAAAGTACATATTGCACAATTCTATAAATTCAAAATTGAAAATGATCAACTGAACTTGAGTATTTAATCTAATTTAAGCTTAGTGACTTTTGCTGAATAAGATACTACTTACTATCTAGCTACTTAAGAAAATAACATCATTATTATATTATTGTCTTCATAATTATATATCTTTTCATCTTACTAGTCTCTAAAAGTCAGTACTGGTACTTATGAGTCAACAGGTCTACCCATTTTCTTCTTTCAAAATTTATCTTTGACATTGTCAAATGTTCTCTTCAATAATATACCTCTCATAAATCTGAAGCATTTACTATATAAAATGTCAAGCTTTTAGATAGTAGTGTAGAATTTACTAAACATTTTCACATACATTATTTTTTAAAATATATTTTACTGATTTTTCACAGAGAGGAAGGGAGAGGGATAGAAAGTCAGAAACATCGATGAGAGAGAAACATCAATCAGCTGCCTCTTGAACAGCCTCTACTGGGGATGTGCCCACAACCAAGGTACATGCCCTTGACTAGAATGGAACCTGGGACCTTTCAGTCTGCAGGTCGACGCTCTATTCACTAAGCCAAACCAGTTTCAGCCATTTACATGATCCTATCTAATAAAAGAGTAATATGCAAATTGACTGTGCCACCAATACACCCACAAGCCATACCCATAAACCATGCCTATCAGCCAATCAGGAGCAAATAAACCACAATCAAGATGGCTGTGGCCACTGAGAATAGGAGGGAGGCTTGGGTTTCGCCGGCAATGGAGGAAGCCAAGCTTCCCATCTGCCCTTGCCAGCCTAGGCCTCCACTCAATGCTACAAAGTTTCAATTATAGAAGATACATAATCCCAACAGAAGTGTCAGCAGCCACAGAGCTGGAGAGAAGAGACTAGGGTTGCCTGGGAAATGGAGGAAGCAAAGCTTCTGCAGTCCTAATGCCTAGGCCTCCACTCCTGGCTACAAAGTTTCAATTATAGACTTTAAATAAACCCAAATAGAAATGGCTGTCACCACGGAGTGAGCAGGAGGCTTGGCTCTGCTCCAGGCTACAAAGTTTCAATTATAGAACATAAATTAATCCCAGATCCTGGGGCCTCAGCTAGGGTTGCTGGGGGGCATGGCTGGCCTGCAAACCACCATAGGCACCTTGCCTAGGCTGCCACACACACCAAGGGAACCCCCAACCCTGATTTGGGACACCCTTCAAGGCAAACAAGCTAGTCCCCACCCATGCACCAGGCCTCTATCCTATCTAATAAAAGAATAATATGCAGATTGACCATCATTCCAACACACAAGAGGGCTTCCCCCATGTGGTCAAAGATCCTGCCCCTATGTAGACACAAGATGGCCACCACAAGATGGCCAGCAGGGGAGGGCCGTCAGGAGGTTCCAGGCCTGAAATGGAGGGTAGTTGTGGGCGATCAGGCCAGCAGGGGAGGGCAGTTAGGGGTGACCAGGACAGCAGAGGAGGGAAGTTGGGAGCAAACAGGCTGGCAGGGGAACAGTTAGACATTAACTAGGATGCCAGGGTACTGGTTAGGGGGTGATCAGGCTGGCAGGAAGAAGTGGTTAGGGGCAATCAGGTGAGCAGTTTGGAGCCAACAGTCCGGAATTGTGAGAAGGATGTCCCACTTCCCATTTAGGCCCGATCCTACTGGAATGGGGCCTAAATGGGCAGTCAGACATCCCTTGAGGGGTCCAGAATTGAGAGGGGGCAGGCTGGGCTGAGGGAAACCCCCCTTCCCCTGTGCATGAATTTCTTGCACCGGGCCTCTAGTTATAGTTATAAGGAAATATAATAAAATTTAACAAGCAATTTTGAAATAATTATCACAAACAAAATTCTTAATTGAGACTTACAAAAGTAGTTTTAGATTGCACTTACTTTTGACATATCTTTTGTGACTAAAACAAATGTTTGTCTAATTTATATCTGCAACAATTTGTCAAATTGCTCTAATCACTGTTCTCTAATCTATTATTTATAGCTCTGAAAGTTTCTTATCAGTCAGACTTCTTTTTCTTCTTTTGTCCAAATGTTATCTTTAATTTGTCATCCAATACATCAAACCCCATAAACCAGTATTTTATCCCTTATATATTTTCCACAAATAATTTTCTGAAGTTAATAGATTTTTTAGCTTTTTATTTGACTTCACACTATGTGAATCAGCTGCTCTCTCCCAATCAACTCTACCAGCTTTCTAGCCTACAAAAAAAAATTAATCTTTAGCTTTCTCAGAGTTGATTTCCATACAGCTAACTATCACCTTTAACTAGAGGTTCTGAAGTGTGTTCAGCACAACAATTTGTTAGTTTACAAATAAAGGCATGAGGTCAATTTTGGTCATGTTCAGGGTTGTTTTTGCTAAGTGCTGAATGTACCTTGGCAAGGTATTTTATTGCTATTTAAATGTTCCCCTCATCCTATTGTGCCTAACAAGATTACTGCAATATAAGCAGCATTCAAATATGTCTGCTGCATTTTAATTCCTTAATTCATGATATAACTTAAAGTCACAGTCAGGATTTGTTGTAAAGGTTAAATTGAATCCCTGAAGTAGCCAATGTTTGGTGTTTAGTCTGACAATAAAAACCCCCAGATTGCCGAAACCGGTTTGGTTCAGTGGATAGAGCATTGGACTGTGGACTGAAAGGTCCTGGGTTTGATTCGGGTCAGGGGCATGTACCTTGGCTGAGGGCACATCCCCAGCAGGGGGCGTGCAAGAGGCAGCTGATCGATGTTTCTGACTTTCTATCTATCTATCCCTCTCCCTTCCACTCTGTAAAAAATCAATAAAATATATTTTTTAAAAATCCCCAGATTGTTTGGGCAGCTCTGCCATTGAGTAATAGTGCACAAATGGCCATAATAAGCCCTATCTATTACATCAGTGTTGAGCATTTAACTTTTAATTCTCTGTCATGATTTGAGATCTTTGGTCAAGAGCAAATTGAAAACTATTTTTATTTTCAGAGCAAGCTTAGTGGCAAATTGTCATTCATACTTTAAAGGGAACACCGTTAAAATATAAAAAAGTGACTATATGCTCACTTTCCAGCATAAAACAAGATTTCCAGTTGCTCCAAAGTGACTGATTATGGAAAGGAAAGGCGGGGGGAGAATAAATACATCCTATAAAACCTTACTCTTGCCAAACCACAAAAATGGAAACATGGGAAAAGTTGATGTTTTTAAAAATAGCAACAAACTACAAAAAGAAAAAGAAACTATGATAGATAAGCTATAAAATAGTAATGAAAAAGAAAGATTAAAATAAGGTATTCAAGAAATTTAATGTAAGAAATATGAGAAGAAGGGTCAAAACTATTAGTTGTTTTGAGAAAATAAGATGGTAAAAATGCAGGACATTGCTTGTTCTGAAATATCACAGAGCTAACATGACTGTCAAGTACTTTAAGCTTCTGTGTCACTTTTAAACAGATAGATATTTGAGTTGGATTTCTGGTCTGCAGTTAACATTATAATTACCTTAAAGTATTTCTGTAGTACATGCAGTATGTAGAATTTAATAGGACCTAATACTTTCTAATAAAGAGGGAGTATGCTAATTGCCTATCACAGCATCACAAAGATGGCTGCACCCACAGCAGAGGCCAACTTCCCATAAAAAGCCTTAACGAGCAATCAGTAGGGACCTGAGGCTATGCCCTGCTTCACCCCTGTGGGGTCTGACAGGGGACTTCAAGCCCTGTCCCCCCACCCCAGCACCAGGCCAGGGGATCTCAGACCATACCGCTTACCCAGGTGGGGCTTGACAGAGGACCTCAGGACATGCCCCCTGCCTTGGTAGCAGGCCAGGGAACCTCAGGTTTCACCCCCTGCCCTGATGCCCAGCTGGGGGATCTCATGTTGTGACCCCCTCCTGGCAGGACTTGATGGGGGACCTCAAAGTGCTTGATGGGGACCTCAAGGTGCACTTCATGTCCTGATGCTGGATAGGGGGTTGTTCCTCCCACCAGGTGGGACTTGACAGGGGACTTCAGGCCATGCTCCCCACCCTGGCACAAGGTGGGAGGGACCTCAGGCTGCACCTCTTGCCCCAGTACCAGACCAGCGGACCTGAGGTTGAACCCCCACTGCCTGGTGGGTCTTGACAGAGGACCTCAGGCTGCACCCTCTACCCAGCAGGGCTTGATGGGAGATCAGTAGGGCTGCATAAGGGACCTGAGGCTATGCCCACCCTGGTGCTGGGCTGGGGGACCTGAGGCTGTGCCCCTGAGCCTGGTGGACTTTGACGGGGGACCTCAGGCTATACCCCTTACCCATCAGGGTTTGATAGGGGATCTCAGGCTGTGTCCTCTATCTAGAGGGGCTTGACAGGGGACCACAAGGCACACCCCTGTCCTGGTCTGGGCTGGGGTACCTCAAGCCATGTCCCTCATCCTGGCACTGGGCCAAAGGATCTGAAGCTACATCCCTTGCCTGGTGGGGCCTGACAAGGGTGGGACTGGCCAAGTCTGGATCTAGCCCAATGGGGGGGCGGGTCTGGATCTCATGCCATTTTGAGGCGCATGTGGGTGGGCAGGGACTTAACTCTGCGTCCCATGGTGTATGCCAGACTCCAATAGGAAGAAGGTTTTCATATACATTTTAGTAATTTTCTTTCATCTCTGACACTTCTATCATAGAGAAAGGGCAAATAGCAATATTAAGTTATTTCCTCTAGTTAATTCCCTTTTAATGTGCACAAATTTCATGCACCAGGCCACTAGTGTTAAATAAAACTTTGAAAAAGCAGTATTGCAGTATGCTACAAATATTAAATCTTATTAAAAGTGAGAGTCCATTAATAAGTTAACATTATCAGAAAAAAATTATTTGGAATTCTTGTTTGTTTGAATATATATCTCAGGGAGGGCAAACATTTTATCAGAAAATCTCCAAAAGATATGAATACAGATAAGTTCTTTATGTGCATCATCTAAATCAGTGGCTCTCAAACTATCTGGGGTGAAAGAATAATTAATGTTCCACATCTTCAATTTGTTCCAAGCCAAAGTTTTGTAAAATACAGTAATTATGATTAATAAAATGAAATATAAATAATAAACATATACAAAAGACATGTTCATACTTGAAAATTGAACATTCAATGGATATATAATCACTTTATCAGATTGCTTCTAAACTTTCTAATGCTTACTTTCTAATTATATATTTAGCTTGTTGTAGATCAGTAACGGTTAGTAGATGGCACCTGTCTGAGACCTCACCATGGTTATTACTTAGTTAAACAAAAATAAAGAAAAATGTTTAGCCAAAACCAGTTTGGCTCAGTGGAAAGAGTGTCAGCCTGCAGACTGAAAGGTCCCAGGTTCAATTCCAGTCAATGGCATGTACTATGGTTGTGGGCACATCACTAGTGTGGGGGCGGGGGGTGTAGGAGTCAGCTGATCGATGTTTCTCTCATCAATGTTTCTGACTTTCTAACCCTCTCCCGTTCTCTCTGTAAAAAATCAACAAAAATATATTTAAAATAAAGAAAGAAAAATGTTTGCTAAGAATATACTAATGAAACAGAAAAAAATGAATCAATTGGTAATGAACTTTACCAACTTAAAATAATTTATTTTATAAGGAAAGGGACTGCTCTTGCTAGACTAAAGTGTGAATAAACTAATTATTTTGCATAGAGTGTCACACTTTCCCTATAAGTATAAAGCTTTAAGTACACAAAAGATCTCTAAGATTTTCTCTAACCCATAAACACTAGAACATTAATCATATTTGCCATCAATCAAACATCTGGATTAAAATTGTAATTTTATGTTAATTAATATTATAAAATTACATAACTGACCTTTTAAAATAAGGTTCAAATTTCATTTATGCAATACATATTTACTAATGGCCCATTATAACCCAGATACTATGCTTATATCAAACCTAACCTTAAATAATGTTGGTGGAATATAAAACTGTTATGCCTATGGACACATTCCTGCCATTTTGACTCTTTCCTAGGTGAGGCCATATCCATTTTACTATAATAAAGTTTGGATTATTACAACCCTTTTGTAGGTTTAAATTTTTCTTTAATGAACACAATACAATTAACTAATAATGATATTTCATATTCCCTTATCAGACTTAAAAATAATTAAAAGTATTAATACATTATTTGCAAGAAAGTGGAGAAATAAGCAGATGTATACTACTGGTGGTTGAGCAAATCGTTAGTTCTGTTTTAAAGACAATATAACAAAAATCATTAACATTTAAAATGTACGTACTGTATGATGCATCAATTCTACTTCTATTAATTTATCCTATAGATAACTTTGTACACACACACACACACACACACACACACACACACACACACACAATAACTTATTATTAAGGATGCTTACTTCATCATTATATTAAAGACAGAACAAAACCAGAAAACCACTTAAATGTTGATTGATATTGAATTACTTTTATAAAACACAAACACTCCACATTTAAAATATGATACTAATGCTGAAACCAGTTTGGGTCAGTGGATAGAGCGTCAGCCTGTGGACTGAACGAACTCAGGTTCAATTCTGGTCAAGGGCATGTACCTTGGTTATGGGCACATTCCAAGAAGGGGTGTGCAGGAGGCGGCTGATCAATGTTTCTCTCTCATCAATGTTTCTAACTCTATCCCTCTCCCTTCCTCTCTGTAAAAAATCAATAAAATATATTTTTTAAAATGTCATACTAAGCAGGAGTTGTCTGGAGTTGGAAGACTTCCTTTTTGTCATATATACTTTAATATTTTTTAATTTTATTTTTTCACCATGTCCATGTTTTAGTGAGTAATATAAAAATAATTTAAAAATGTAAGACTTTTATTTCTTGTCTGATATTTCTTACCATTTGAAATGTATGAAAATATATGTAATTCTCATTTAGTAATTATAGCTTCTTCAGCCACAATTTTTGTGCTTATTAAGCATTGCCTTTGGTTTCTTGTGGGTAAAAGTATTTATATTCTCGGAAATGAGAGGGGCTGGAACTTGAAAAAAATAATATAGAAAAATAATGAAAATGACTATTTGGTTTCCTATTCCAAAATACAGGGTGAGGCAAAAGTAGGGTTACAGTTTTTCATATTGAAAATAATACATTGATTAATAAATAATACAAGAATGAATTATGTGTTTTGTGTACTCAACCTATAAACCTATTTTTCCCTACCATATACAAAAATGTATAAAAAATACATGTAAGGACACAAAATAAATCTCAATAAGTTAAAGAATATTAAAATCATATTAAACAACCTATATGACCACAATGGTATGAAATTAGAAATCTATGATATGAAAAACACACAAAGACTTGGAGGCTAAAACATGTTACTAAACAATTAATGGGTTAACAATGAGATCAAGGGGGAAAAAATCTAAAGATTCCTTGAGACTAATGAAAATGAGAACAGACCAACACAATATCTATGAGACACAGTGAAAACAGTCCTAAGAGGAAATATCACAGCACTACAGGCCTACCTTAAGAAACAATAAAAATCATGGCAGTACCCTGGAAGGTCCGCCAGATCTGTCTCTTGTTTCAACAGTGTTTGGATGGAACAGACACAGTTTATTATAGCCTACGACCACCTTCCAAATATTTTCCATTCACCTCAGACTCCAAGACCTGCCAACACCATTTTTTTTTACCTTAACTCCTTAATGCCGAGCAACCATGGGCTCAAATTTGTTAGGGGTGCAGGCTTCTGTCAACTGCCTGGTCAACTTGCTTCTTCAGGCCTTCTACACCTACCTCTCTCTGGGCTTCTATTTCAATCTGGACAATGTGACTCTATAGGGTGTGGGACACCTCTTCAATGAGTTGGCCAAGGGAGGAAGGGAGAGGGAAAGAGAAACATCAATGTGAGAGAAAATCATTGTTTAGTTTCCTTCCGTTCATGCCCCAACTTGGGATTAAACCCACAATTGAGGTCTGTGCCCTGTCCAAGAATAAAATCCACAACCTTTTGGTGAACAGGACAGGGATCAACCAACTGAGCCGCTCCATCCAGGCAATAATGTGTTTTTAAAAATCAACATGACATAGTCTTTATTGAGAAGACAAAATAAGTACAAATGAAATGATTCATAAGAGTATGATAAAATATCAAACCATATTTTTTGGCCTGTATATGATATAGAAGATACTAAGGGTACCAATTTAAGGACTGGAACAATTCTGCAATCCTGTAATTAATCTCAAATTGGATATTGTTTAGGTAGATATTATTTTGGTAGGTAAGAAAGGAGGAAAAGAAAAATGCTCTTCTGCATTCCTCGTTACCCTCCAACACACACACACACACACACACACACACACACACACACACACACTTTTAAAAAGGGGGTCTTATTGTCTGTTTTCAAATTTTGTAAAGTTTATAAGAATAGCAGAAAGATGCAGGAGAAACCAGGCATATAATATGTATTATTTTTAAAAAGACTTTTATGATTTCCAAACAGCTATAAAGACCTCTATGTTCTTTGGGTAACAAAAAGTGTGAAGGAAATAGAGGTTGATATATTAGTAAAATTTTGTTAGTTTGTGACATAAGACATAAAATAACATTTTACAACCTGAGTCATGAACATTTCAGGTACTCATCAGGTTGCTAGCAAGTATCCTTGCATTTCCAATTAAAGCACTATGGGTCTCTTTAGCACAGAGCTCTTGAATTACATTTAGAGCCAAGGCTACCTGGGGGTAGATTAAACAGTTTGAAAAAAATTCCTCACCCACCTAGTGTGACTCAGTGATTGAGCATAGACCCATGAACTAGGAGGTAGCGGTTCCATTCTCCATACCAGCACATGCTCAGATTGTGGACTCCATCACCAGCAGAGGGCGTGTGAGAGAGGCAACTGAGATTATCTCTCCTCCCTTTCTCTGAAGTCAATAGAAATATATTTTAAAGAATTCCTTATTATCTTAAATAATTGCAAATGATTATTTCAAACATTTTGAAAACTCAGTCATATGTGTAAGCAAGCGTGCATATATTTTTATTCAGCAACAAATCCAAGTTCATCTATAAAATACACATCTACAAATGCTTGTTACTTTGATTTTTATATTTTTACACTTCAGAGATATATCCATGAACCGTGTCAGAAGTGTCAGCGCAAGATAATAAAAGTTATTCACATACAGACTAATTATTATATCTGGTTATGCCCTAAGCCTAAATAAGATGTAACAAAGTTTAATTATTTAATTTAATTAGCACTAAAACCCATTGCTGAAACTCTAATAAGAAACTCCTTTTGTTCAGCATATATGTGACTGCCAATTACACTGCATTGTATGAATATCATTAATTGTCTTTATGTAAAATATTAAAAACTCTACCAAAAATTTCTCTCAAGACTTTTTCTCTTTTCTGATAACTTTTTTCTTTTAATTTTTTAAAATATTTTTTATTATATTTTATCAGTATAACTTATATTTAATAATAGTACATGTTTTCCTTCACCCCCTCATTATTTTCCCCCCCAGCCTCCCTTAAACCCCAGCACATGTCCTCACCTACCCCCCTCCCCACCCCAGTGTTTTTCATTCATTGGTTATGCTCATATGCATGCATACAAGTCCTTCAGGTGATCTCCTCCAGCATCTGCCTCCCATCCACCCCAGCCTTCCCCCTGTAGCTTGACAGCCTGTTCAATGCCTCCCTGCCTCTATATCAGTCACTCTCCCCTGTTTCTTTTCTTCAAAAATATCTTGCCTCTGCATACTAGAAATAAATGTATAAGAACAAAAAATGTTTGAGTGTCAGTTTCAATGTCCAACTGTTCTGAGTCCCAGTTTAAGTGTCAAATAGTTCTTTATGTGTACATGTCAGCAATGGTATCCAGATGGTGGACACGTGGGGGCAATGCAAGATCCATCCTCTCTGATTTGGTCCTGGGCCCCCTGCAGCCATGCACAGCTGCCGACTGCTAGCATGGCAAGGTGTCATCAGTGTCCCCCATCTCTGGACTGTACTCGTGAGTGGAACAGACCCGTCAGTTCCTCACTGTCACAGAAAACCACATGGTCTTGGAGTTGTTCTCTGAAAACACACAAACACATCCACGACCAAAAGTTAACAAAGGGACCCTCTCTGCAAATAAGACTTGGGATTATTTTTTTTTACCAAAATGATTTTCCTTTGGTTTATTTTGACAAAATGTGTGTTTTTTCATGGGTGCCTGCTGTTGGCATTACGAATAGAAGTTACTTTTCTGGAGTAAGAATTTTCTACATGTATTTTACTTACAGGATATTTTTTTCCTTACATGATATTACCCTACTATCTCCCCCTTTTTTGATTAATGGAGGCTTTTGGAAATTTAAGATTGCAGTCTCAGTAATTTTAAATTTTAATTTTTGCACACAAATATGACTGCTTTAGGTTCTTTGGATGTTAGGCCATTTTACAGTGAGATGAACTACTAGTAGATATTTTAGTTAATGTTTTAGGAACAGCTTTTTGTCCAGTACAATTATAATTTCTTGAGTATTCACTTATTTCACTTGGCCAATTTAAATTAATCTGAAAACTTGATTACTATTTCATTGTCAAATTTAATACTCAAGCAGAAATCTTAGTTTACCCTGTAAATGTTAGTGGAGAGGAATATTTGCATACGTGAGTAGGTCCAGAGCATTCCTGGTACTAGACTGCATTTAGATATAGAGCAGCTATTGCTGGTCAAGTCTCTATCTGCCACCTGGGTCCCAGTCTGAGTTGTGCCTGGGAGGCAAAGCAGCCGTAGAGGCAGTAGACCTCCCTCAGGAGAGGTGAGAGTTCAAGCCCCTGCAAGGTTTGTGGGTGAGGGTCTGTGCCCCACCTCTGTTCACCTTTTACCTCTCTCCTGTTGGCCCATCTGAGACTGTGCTTGTCTTAGGTAATTCCTTCCCTGAGGAATCTTACCCATCTCTGGCTAACCAGCCAGCTTCTGGGGCCAAACAGGGTTATGTGAGGTTCAGTTCTGTCACCTTTGTAGTCAATGCCCCCCCCCCCGTGGCCTCCACGCCCAGCACCTGCCTTGGGGTCCCCTCGCCTGCTGGCAGGGTCCCGGTACTGATCACATATTTTGGGGGACCCAAGTTTCTTCTCCAGACAGGGCCCAGCTCACACCATTGGTTGAGAGACAGATCCATGGTGTCAGCTGCCCAGAGGCTTCAGCCACAGCTTGAACTGAAAGCTCAGGCAACAGCTGTGTGTATTTGGATAGTAAGAAGAGGGTCCCTCTTGGCAAAAAGGGCAAGAGGAGCCAATATAGAATGCTCGGATGCCTTCCCAGTGCCTTAATTCCTTCTGAAAGGGATTAATTCCTTTCCTATCCTTTTTTAAATTGCTGCCCAACACTCAAAGAATTAGTTTATAAGTTTATTTGGGATAACTGTATAATATGCTGTTATCAAATATCAAAAATTATAATGACATTGTAGAATAATATCATGCAAGGGTATTATGGTGTCACGGGAGGTTAAGGAGGGCCTAGCCGAAGGACTAGTGTCCATAGGAGATGACATGCTCTAGACCATGTCAATTCAATCTCAAATTAGCTGCTAACTTTTTTACTAACTTTATATAAACTTTGTCAGGGATGAAAAAACATAAATTACTTACTTTAGTTCAGGAGTTCAAATATATTGACTTTCCCCCTTACTCCCACCACCTGACACTTACCCTGAAGTTTGACATTCTGATGGACTTTTCTCAGTCTCTGGATCCATTATTGTTCAACAGTCTATGTCAATCATTATGTTCCAAAAATGAGTGAGATCGTGTGGTATTTATCTTTTTCTGCCTGGCCAATTTCACTTAGCATAATGCTTTCCAAATCCATCCATGTTGTTGCAAATGGTAGGAGCTCCTTTTTATAGCAGTGTAGTATTCCATTTTGTAAATGTACCATAGTTTTTTAATTCACTCATCTGCTGATAGGCACTTAGGCTGTTTCCAAATCTTAGGTATGGTAAAATGTGCTGCTAAGAACATAGGGGTGCATAAATCCTTTCTAATTCGAGTTTCTAGTTTCTTGGAGTATATTCCTAGAATGGGATCACTGGGTCAAATGGGAGCTCCATTTTTAGTTTTTTGAGGAAACTCCATACTGTTCTCCACAGTGGCTACACCAGTCTACAATCCCACCAGCAGTGCACGAGAGTTCTTTTTTCTCTGCATCCTCGCCAGCACTTGTAGTTTGTTTATTTGTTTATGTAAGGCATTCTGAGAGATGTGAGATGGGACCACATAGTCGCTTTGATTTGCATCTCTCAGATATTTAGTGACTTTGAGCAAGTTTTCATATGTCTCTTGGCCCTCCTTTTGTCTTCTTTCAAAAAGATTCTATTTCTGTCTGTTGCCCATTTTTTATTGGATCATTTGTTCTCCTTTTATTGAGTTGTGTGAGTTGCCTGTAGATGCTTGAGATTAAACCTTTAACACTGAAAACATTTGCAATACAGTGGGTTTTCTTGTTGTTTTGTTGATGGTTTCTTTAACTGGAAAAGCTTTTTATTTCTGATGTAGTCCCATTTGTTTATTTCCTCTTTAGCTTCCATTGCCCTAGGAGCAGTATCATCTAAGAAGTTCTTTCGGGATATGTCTGAGATTTTTCTTCCTGTAGATTCCTCTAATATTGTTATGGTTTCCCATCTTTTGTTTAAGTCCTGTACACATTTTGAGTTTATTTTTGTGTATGGTGTAAGTTGGTGGTCTAGTTTCATTTTTTTGCATGTATCTGTCCAATTTTCTAAATACCATTTATTGAAGACACTGTCTTGATTCTATTTTATGTTCATGCCTCCTTTGTCAAATATTAATTAAGCATAGTGGTTTGGGATGATATCTGGATTCTCTATTCTATTCCATTTATCTATATATGTCTGTTCTTTTGCCAGTAAAAAGCTGTTTTGAGAACAGTAGCCCTGTAATACACCTTGAAATCTGGTATTGAAATCCCAATGACTTTGTGCTTCTTTCTCAGGATTGCTCTGGTTATTCGGGGCCTTTTTTAATTCCAGATGAATTTTTGGGGAGTTCTTTCTAAGTCTGTGAAATATGCCATTGGTATTTTAATGGGGAGTGCATTAAATTTATAGATTGCTTTGAGTAGTATGGACATTTTAATGATGTTTATCCGCCCAATCCATGAACATGGTATGTTCTTCCACCTGTTGACATCTTCCTCTATCTCTTTTTTCAGTGTCGTGTGGTTTTCTGATAATAGGTCTTTTACCTCCTTAGTTAAGTTTATTCCTAGGTATCTTAATTTTTTTTTTTGGTGTGATGGTAAATGGGATTCCTTTTTTAGTCTCTTTATGTAAGTTCACTATTAGTGTATAGAAATGCCATAGATTTCTTGGCATTAATTTTGTACCCTGCTACCTTGCTGAGCTCACTTATTAAGTCTATTAGTTTTTTTTATGGAGTCTTTTGGTTTTTTATGTACACTATCATGTTACCTGAAAATAAGGGTGGCTTTACTTCTTCTTTTCCAAATTGGATGCCTTTTATTTCTTCTGCTTGTCTAATTGCAATGGCTAATACTTCCAGTACTATGTCGAACAGGAGTGGAGAGTGTGGGCAACCCTGTCTTATTCCTGCTCTTAGGGGAAATGTTTGTAGTTTTTTCTCATTGAGTATGATGTTTGCTGTGGGTTTATAATATATGGCTTTTATTATGTTGAAATATGATCCTTCTATTCCTACCTTGTTGAGAGTTTTTATCATGAAGTGTTGTTGTGTTTTGTCAAATGCTTTTTCTGCATCAATTGATATGACTATGTGATTTTTATCTCTCAAATTGTTTATGTGATGTATCACATTTATTGATTTGTGGATATTGCAATATCCTTGCATTCCTGGGATAAATACTACTTGGTCATGGTGTATGATCTTTCTGATGTACTGCAGGATCTGATTTGCTAGAATTGTATTGAGGATTTTGGCATCTATATTCATGAGGGATATTGGCCTGTAATTCTCTTTTATTGTGTCATCTTGATCTGGTTTGGGTATTGGGGTGATGTTAGCTTCATAGAAGGAGTTTGGAAGTGTTCCATCCTCTGGAATTTTCTGGAATAGTCTGAGGAGTATAGGTTTTAGTTCTTCCTTGAATGTTTGGTAAAACTCCCCTGTGAAGCCGTCTGGCCCTGGGCTTTTGTTTGCTGGAAGCTTTATGATGACTGCTTCAATTTCTACCACAGTTATTGGTCTATTGAGCTGTATAGATTCTTCCTGATTGAGTTCGAGAGGTTTATACATTTTTTTATCTTTATTGTTCAGTTTATTAATTCCATTGTTCCCTTCCCCCCCCCCATAGCTAGCTCCCCTCCACCTGGTACCCATTCCACCCTCCTCCCTCACCCCCCTCCACTGTCCTCTCCCATAGTTGCATTATTTTTGTCCAGTCTCTTGCTGCACTTCCCACACCCCCTTTCTCCCCAAGAACTGTCAGTACATTCCCTCTCTCTATCCGTGATTCTGTAACATTCACCAGTTTATCCTGTTCATCAGCTTATTAATTCACTTGCTTTTTAGATTCGTTTGTTGATAGATGTGTATTTGTTGTTCATAATTTACACTTTTATTTTTTTCTTCTTCCTCTTCTTAAAGAATATGTTTCAGCATTTCATATAATATTGGTTTGGTGGTGATGAACTCCTTTAGCTTTTTCTGATCTGCGAAGCACTTCATCTGACCTTCAATTCTGCATGATAGCTTTGCTGGATAGAGTAATCTTGGTTGTACATTCTTGCTGTTCATCACTTCGAATATTTCTTGCCACTCCCGTCTGGCCTGCATTGTTTCTGTTGAGAAATCCGCTGACAATCATATGGGTGCTCCCTTACCAGTAACTGTTTTACTCTTGCTGCTTTTAATATTCTCTCTTTGTCTTTTGCTCTTGACATTTTAATTATGATGTGCCTTGGTGTGGTCCTCTTAGGGTTCCTATATATTGGGGTTCGGTGCGCTTCTTGGACTCCTAAGTCAATTTCTTTCACCAGGTGTGGGAAGTTTTCAGTCACTATTTCTTCAAATAGGTTTTCATTGTCTTGGTCTCTCTTTTTCTGGCACCCCTATAATTCAGATGTTGGTATGCTTGACGTTGTCCCAGAGTCCCCTTACCATATCTTTAATTTTTGGGGTTCTTTTGGTTTCTTGCTTTTTCAGCTGAGTGGATTTTACCTCTTTGTATTTCAAATTTTTAACTTGGTTCTTGGGGTGCTCTAGAGTACTTTTAGGTCTTTGTATTATGGTTTTTATTTCAGTCAGTATATGCTTAATTTCTGGCTGGTCCTTTTTCATATCCTTGAGAGTCTCCTTCAAATCCTTGTATGTCTCGTTCATTTCCTTGTAGGACTCATTCATTTCCATGTTGGTCTTGTTCATTTCCTTGCAGGTCTCTTTCATATCCTTGGTGGTCTCATTCATTTCCTTGTAGTTCTTGCTTATTTCCTTATAGGTCTCGACCTTTTCTAGAAGCCTCTTGAGAAGCCCTATAACTGTGGTTTTGAGTTTCATGTCCAATCTTTTTTTCCATCCATTTCTTTCTCATCTGATTTCTTTCTACGTCTCTGCATGGTGGCTGCTTTCCTGAGTTTGTCAATTAGCTTTGTGTGTTCGACATCCTACAAGGGACATTGGCTCAGCCTCCCCAGTTACCTGAGGTGGATATGAGTTGCACAGTATTGCTGAAGTTAAGCCCAGGTTAATCATTGTTAGCACTTGGAGGGGCTGACCTGCAGGCCAATTGTCCATGAAGTTCAGCTGTGCTCAGGTTGGATGGGCAGAGTCTCTGGACCAAGCAGACAGCGTTAGCTCCACCCTTTGTGACCCCAAGGACTCTATGCTGGGGGAAATGGCCGCCAGCACCTCTGAGAGAGAGCCACTGCCGAGCTCCACCAGCTGCCTGGGAATTCAGACTCTCCCCAAATGAGTCTGCACACCCAACATCTCACTCCGGGTTGTAAAACTAAGCAGTGTGATGGTTTCCCAGATGAAAAAGCAAGTCATGAGTGCTCTCTGCGTGGTCAGGCAGCTGTGCTGTTCCCAAGTTCACGTGCACTCCGCAAAAGCTTGCCTTCTCCACAAGCCGGCAAATGCTTGCAGCACCCGAGCTTCAGCGTGCCCTCCCACTGTCCAATTTTTTCCCCTGTATGATAGTGGTAAAGACAGCTGGAGAGTCAGTCCAGTGGGACGTCTTTGTCACCCCCGTTGGAGAAAACTGGCCAGTTTTCAGCCACCTGCCCTATCTGCGGGCACGCACTTCAAACCTCTCTCTGTGCGAATCTTCATCGCTGTCCACCGCTGCTCCTCTGAGTCACGGTGTCTTATCTTGACTTTTATTTGTGGAATTTTCACTCAGCCAGCTTTCCAGTGATTCTGGATGGTGTTTGTTCTTTCATTAAATTGTAGTTTTAAAATTGCTGCGTATGACGGCAAGATAGGTGTTTTACCTATGTTGCCATCTTGGTTCCTGAGGTTTATATTTTTCTAGGAATATATCCATTTCCCCCAGGTTGTCCAGTTTGTTGGAGTAGAGTTGTTCATAGTATTTTTTAACAATCCTTTCTATTTCGATGGGGTCTGTTGTTATTTCACCTCTTTCATTTCTGATTTTATTTATTAGGGTCCTCTCTCTTTGCTTCTTGGTGAGCATGGCTACAGGTTCACAATCTTGTTTATCCTTTCAAAGAACCCACTCTTGGTTTTGTTGATCTTCCGTATTGTTTATTTGGTCTCTATGTCATTTACTTCTGCTCTGATCTTTACCATTTCCTTCCTTCTGTTTATACTGGGCCTTTCTTGTTGCTTTCTTTCTAACTCTTTGAGTTGTTGGGTTAGATAATTTATTGCTGTTGTTTCTTGTTTTTTTTTTTTTTTTTTTTTTTTTTTTTTGCGGTAGGATTGTAGAACTATGAACTTCCCTCTTAGAACTGTTTTCACTGTGTCCCATAGATTTTGGATTGTTGTACTATCATTATCATTTGTTTCCATGATGTTTCCTATCTCTTCCTTGATCTCTCTAGTAACCCAGTCATTGTTTAATAGCATGCTGTTTATTCTCCATGTGTTGGATTTCTTTGAATTGTTTTTACTGTAGTTGATTTCCAGCTTTATGCCACTGTGATCTGAGAATATTCTTGATATGATTTCTATCTTCTTGAATTTGAACAGACTTTGCCTATGACCCAGCATATGGTCTATCTTTGAGAATGCCCCATGTGCACTTGAAAAAAAAATGTATATTGTGCGGTTTTGGGGGAAATGATCTAAAAATGTCAATTAATTCCATCAGGACTAGTGAGTCATTGGGGATTGATTTTTCTTTACTGATTTTTGTTTAGAGGATTTGTCCAATGGTGATAGTGGGGTATTAAAGTCTCTTACTATGATTGTATTGCTGTCTATCTCTCCCTTGATATCCTCTAGGAGTTTTTTTTTTATGTATTTGGGTGCTCCTGTATTGGGTGCATATATGTTTACCAGAGTTATTTCTTCTTGTTGTATTGCTCCCTTTAGTATTATGAAGTGGCCTTCTTTATCTCTTGTTATGTCTCCTCACTTTGAGATCTAATTTGTGAGATATAAGTATTGCTACCCCAGCTTTTTTTTCATTTCCATTCGCCTGAATAATTTTTTCCATCCTTTCATCCTGAGTATGTGTGCATCTTTTTTTGGTGGTGGTTTCTTGTAGACAGCAGATACATGGGTTATGTTTTCTTATCCAGTCTATTACCCTATGTCTTTTGATTGGAGCATTTAATCAATTTTCATGTAGTGTTATTATTGACAGGTACTTAAATGTTGCCATTTTTGTTCTTTACCCCTGTGTTCCTTCTTCACTTCCTATTTCTTTTTACAGCAAACTCTTTAGCTTTTCTTGCATTGCTGGTTTGGTGGTAATGAATTCCCTTAGTCCTTTTTGTCTGTGAAGCTGCTGATTTGACTTTCAATTTTGATTGATAGCCTTGCTGGGTATTGTATTCTAGGATTCAGATGCTTACTTTGCATGACTTTGTAAATTTGATTCCATTGCCTTCTGGCCTGATACGTTTCTGTTTAGAGATCACTTGTTAGTCTGATGGGGTTTCCTTTGTAGGTGACCTTCTGTTTCTCTCTGGAAGCTTTTAAGATTCTTACTTTGTCATTGGTATTTGCCAATTTAATTATAATGTGCCTTGGCATAGGTCTTTTGGGGTTCATTTTGCTTGGGACTCGGTGACCTTCTTGGATTTGTGTGGTTTTTCTTTCTTATATCAGGGAAGTTTTCTGTCATTATTTCTTCCAACAGGTTTTCTATCCCTCGCTCAGTTTCCTGCCCTTCTGGAAGCCAAATTATATGGATTTTGTTTTGTTTCATGTTTTCCCAAAGTTCCTTTAGGCTCTCCTCCTGCTTTATAATTTTTTTCTAGAAGCTGCTCTACTTTGTTATTTTTTCTTCATTGTCTTCTAGCTCACTGATGTAGTCCTCTGCTTCTTCTAGTCTACTCTTAATACTTTCTATTGAGTTCTTTACTTTAGCAATATCACTTTTCATTTCTTCCTGGCTCTTCTTCATTTCTTCCTGGGTCTTCCTAATTTCCTCTTAGTTCTTCTTCAGTTCTTCTAGGTTCTTAGTCATATTCTCAAATTTTTCTTCCATTCTTTTCAGCCACCTTATAACCATTTCTCTGAATGCTTTCTCTGACAGGTTGTTAACTTTCATTTCGTTTACCTACTTTTCTGGTGAGGCTTGTTTTTCTTTCATATGTGGGCTGTTTCTTTGTCTCCCCATGGTCTCTCTTTTCTTTGTATCTGGTTACATAGTTCTCACTCTCCTGCGTTGATTTAAAGACACAAAATAAAACACAACCAGGTGCAAGGCACCAGGAAGTGGACAGGAATGTAGTTACAGTATTGGTAACTCCAAACAAAGGTGATAGCCCGAGAAAGGCAATTTCAGGGATAGGTGAGAAAAAAGAAAGGGAACCCCTCCACCCCCCACACACAGACACTCCCACATCCACACATACACAAAATGAAAGAGATCCTCCCCCCCCTACACATTCACAAAATGAAAGACAAGAATGCCAAAATGATAATGGGAAAAGTTGAAAAAAGTTAAAAAAAAGAAAAGATAAAAGAAAACGGGAATAAACTAGAAATGTGGGGTGAAAACTCCTTTAAGACAGCTAGTAATCTGAACAAAAGCCAGCAACAAGTACCTGGAGATTGATACAAACTACATACAACTACTAATATCAAGGGAGGTGAGGGAACACAGAACAAAATCTATCTAAAAAACAATGCAAATGAGGATAACAAAACAAGGAACAACACCAAAAAAATCCCCTACAAAATTAACCAAAATAAAAGAATAAGCAAATCAATCTCCCAAAACTGCATAAAAAATCAATATAATCAACAGTCAAGTAAACAACAACAACAGGACAGAGATAAAAACAATTTAGGATAGTGAAGTCAGAGAAGCAAGAGGTATATAGAGATTTGGAGTAGGTGGTTGGATATTAGATATATAAGTGGGCTGAAATTTTAGCAGGGGCTAAAAAGAAAGAATTAAGGTAAATTTAAAGTGGGAAAAGTGTAAGGGAAACAAGGCACTAAGTAGGGAAAGGTTAGCAATAGAGTGTTCGTATCAAGGTGAAGTTGAGGTAGAGTAAAAGATACTACTAAAGGGTAGACGAAAATAGACTGTAGAACACTAATCCCAAATTGGAATAAAGAGAAAATAAAATCAATTCCTTGTGTTACACAAGAGTCAATTTGTGATTTAGTCTCTGAGTAGTAGTCTTTCTAGTTTGACCTCTGGGTCTATTGGTCCTCTCTAGCCTGAACTAAAATCTCGCTATCCTTGTGGTATCAATACTGATTTATGGGGGTGGGCTGCTCCAGAGCTGCCTCTCACTGACTGGTTTAGCAGCCAGGACCCTCCCCAAATCTTTTGGGTTTCCCTCCTCTGTCAGGTCCAAATGGGCTGTCCTCTAGGAATTCCCTCTGGCATCAGCTCCGAGGGCCCTCTCCCACTTTTACCAGCTCCAAGAGCCACAGAGTTTATTTCAGGTGCAGATCTCCTGGCTTTGAGTTCCAAGGCGTGGATATCCCAGTTCAGCCAGTTCTCTCAGTGTCGTGCTCAAAGTATCCCCAGGGGAAATCTGACCTTTCCTTGCTGGAGTGCAGAGCTCCTTAAACTCTTCGAGTTCGTGCCAGCTGGCCGCTGGTGTTCTGGAGGTCTCAGCTGTCCAGTGGGTACTGCAGCTGTATATTTTCAGATTCTTCCCCTTCAAGATGGCGTGGTCCGCCTCTGCGCAGGTGGCTCAGCGAGCGAACCCAGCAGTACTGTGGCCACTCAGGCAGTGGAGGCCAGTCCCGTAGTCCCCTATCTTCTCCCAGAGCACAGCTGTCCCCCTACTCGCCAACAAACCCTCCCTGCATGACCCTCAGCTGCTCCCTCCTTCTGCCCTGGATCCAGATTCAGATCACATCCTTCTGTTCTGCCACCATTTTCCTGTCACCTCTTTTCTGATATTTTAATTATTTTAGTCTGTCAGTTTCATAAACTGTAAATCATCTTGGATTTCTTCCTTGTCTTAACCCATTATCTATCCTCAACACTAGTCATGTACCCTTCCTCTTCAGATTCATTAGGAGTTCACATTTTTCTTGGTTCTCCTCTCCCTTCTGAGGTCAATTTTGTTTATTTTCTTTATTGATTAAGGTATTACATATGTGCCCTTATCCCCTCTTACCCCTACCCTCTCCTTCTCATGCCCTCACCCTCATGGTGTCTGTGTTCATTGGTTATGCTTATATTCATGCAAAAAAGTCCTGGCTGAGATCATTTTTTTCTGTCAAACATCTAGACTTTTCTTTATTCTTTTTTTTTGCCAATCTCTTCAATATTCATATTCATATAACTTTGTTCTTAGTCCTCTTAGTTTTTCACTCTCTCTCCCTTGGTAAACTAATCTAAGAAGACAGACTTCAACAAAACTTATATTCTGATGATTCCAAATTCTTTCTCTAACGGAGTAATCTTTCTAACTTACAAATTTGCTTTATAGAAGCACTCCAAATCTCCTAACCAAAACTATTCTTTCTTTTCCTAACTCAGTTGACTAATTCATTCCACCCAGTATTTAAACTTAATACATTTCTCCCTCTCATTTCCCTTTGCGTATAATTTCTATATAATAAATAGCAATGATTTTTAATTTTTCATCAGAAATATATCTGACTCGCATTTAGTCATTATCTAACTCCACTGTCACTGACACTGGGTCTAAATTGAGGATCTAATTTATCCATAACCTGGACAGTTACAATTGCTTTTAATTGATTTTTTGCCCTCTCTAATTCACCTTCACATTTTCTCCAGGATTACATTCCTAAAAGAGAAATTTGATTTTATCACCTTCATGGTCAAAGCCCCTAAATCACCACTGATTTATTTTTAGGTCTAAAATCTAAATTACTTCACAAGGTTCCAAACTTCCTCTCTACCATCATATCTTACCATTACCTGCAATGCAATTTTAATCTACTGATAATGAATTATTTACTATCCTCCTACTCTTATGCCCTTCTTGTCCATCTTTCTAATCTATCTTAAAACACTCCAGAAATTCTTCAAAATTCAGCCCAAATCTCATTTCTTCTGTGAACTTTCTTTTACTGTATAGTCAGAAAATTTACCTTCATTTGTAATTCCATAGAAAAACAGATTACACTGTACATGTACTAAAATTAATTGTTTATATATGTATCCACCCCATTCAAATGTGAAATTCTCCAATGAAGGCTGTGTCTTATTCTTAGTTGTAGATCTAAGAGTTTGAGAATTATTTGGCATAAAATAACTGTCAGGAGGGAGGGAGAGAGGAAGGGAAAAAAAGATGTGGAGTAAGAAAGGATTTCTCAAAGATGCCATTTTTTCTAATTTCCATAGTAATTAAGTAATCTGATTCTCATAACATCATGCCTACATTATCTGTCTTGGCTATTCTTATATCATGCTTGTAGAACTTTATGTAAAATATAAAACAAGGCCTAAAATGAAATACAATCACCACTAGTTTGTAAGGTTTACAGTATAGACAGAATTGTCACTTCCTTTAATGGGGATGCAAAGTTCAGCATTAGGAAATATTATATATATATATTTATGCCAAGTGACCAGACAATCGGCAAGCCCAACCTCCTGTGGCCCCTCCCCCTGGCCAGCTACAACTCCAATAGCCCCCCCCTCCTCCAATTGGGGGCTGGGCCAGCCAGCCAACCTCCTGTGTTCCCTTCCATCTGCCCTCATGGCCCTGATCAGCCCACATCTGGGTGGGCTGGTTGGACACCATCCATGAATGAATTCATGCACCAGGCCTTTAGTAATATAAAAACTATGAATTTTGCCATGTGGGTACAGAAAATATCAGGGGGAACACTGTAAAGTATATAATTGTCCAATCACTGCTCCTGTGCACCTGAAATTAATATAAAATAATACTGAATGCAAACTGAAATTGAAAAATAATAAATAAATAAATAAATTAATTAATTAAATATATTATTTTAAGAAAATGATGATGTTGGAAAATTTCTTTTGCAAACAGTTTCATGAGATAAAAATGGTTAATCAGAGATAGCTGAAGACAGGAAGAAATGTTAGTATAAACCCTCAAGTACTTTAGAGTGATCTGGGATGTTTTGCTGAAGTTTAAGCTAGAGGAGAGGGAAAACAAGGGAAAAATCATAATTAATTCAAGTAAAGCAGAAATTAATAAAATATATATACCTTCTCATTCATCCCTTCAAAAAGTACAGATTTAATACCAACTATAATTATTATGAACGCAAAGGTGAATAATACCATTTAAATTTCCTCAAAGGACAGACAGCAAAGTTATATTGAAAATATATATGCCTGGGAGCCTTATAAATGTTGCCTCCTGCCTTAACATGAGAAGTTGGAGGGGAAAAACATCCTAATATATAAAAAGCCAGGAGAAATCATAACTAAAACAACTGGACAGACAACAGAACAGCAGGCTGTGTGGGGAGACAAGGTCAGCAGCAGGGGGTTAGTGAGCGGTGACCAGATGACTGAACAGCAGGCTGCATGGGGTGACCAGGCCACAGTGGGGGATGGGGGGTAGTTAGGGACGATCAGGCTGGCAGGCAGAGTCGGTTGCGGGGGCAGTTAGGGCTGATCTGGCAGGCAGGCAGGTGAGCAGTTAGGAGCCAGTGGTCCAGAATTGTGAGAGAGATGTCCAGCAGTCAGACATCCCCTGAGGGATCCTGGATTGGTGAGGGTACAGGCTGGGCTTCTAGTTTATATATATATATATATATATATATATATATATATATATATATATATATATAATTTCATGCACCAGGTCTATAGTTATATATATATATATATATATATATATATATATATATATATATATATATATATGTTGTAATAGACACCAAGCAGTATATGGAAATGATACTTGAAAACAGCGGAGTTGAGCCTTATGATCAACTAAAGGAAGTTTTCACAAATAACATGGGGAACATGAAGTTAAATATAGCCCAGAAAACTCAGTACATTGAAGAGTAGGGGCTAACAGTCCAGTTGGGTCAAGGTGACTATAACTTGGAGGACAGAGTATTAGAGAAAAGGGAACTGTTTAAGAAAGAGTGAAAACTGAAAATTTCCGAAAGTCCCCATGAGTCTGGTTTCATACTGCTCTGTGCACGCATGAGAAAAAAAAACTACTTAAAGCCAGAGGAAGAATCATCATAAGCATCAGGCTGAACAATTCTCAGCATTCACAAAGAATATGAGAATAATTTATACTTTGACCAAACAGAGAGAAAAGTACAGAAGATATCGTGTGGCACCAAATACAGTGCTTAGAGAGGTAAAAATCTTAGTATGGGGGCTAAATTAGCTCTAGACTAAATGACACAAATGCTATGCATTGCAAAAATAAAAGGCAAAACTTAAAGAGATTAAAGTATTCTTAAGAACTTACCTGCAAAGCAAAACAAAAGTCTGACACTATTTACTTACTTACTTACTTATTTATTTTTATTTCTGCAGATTCTTTTATTTATTTTTTATAATTATTTTTTATTATTTAAAGTGTTACACATAGTAGTACATATGTATCCTTTTTTCCCCATTGACCTCCCCCTGGCCTCTCTTATCCCTCAGCACATGCCCTCACCTGCCTCGCCCTGAGTGTCTTGTATCCATTAGTTATGCTTATATGCATGCATACAAGTCCTTCAGTTGATCTCTTACAGCCCCCAACCTCCTCTGCCTTCCCGCTGACACTAGTTAAAGGAGTATAACAAAACCCAGAACCGAACAATGTAGAGTTTACAATGTCAGCCATCCAATTAAAACAATAAAGGCATGCAAATAAACAGAAAAGTATGCCCTAACTAGGAGAATAATCAATTAGTAGAAATAACTACAGAAATTTATAGAATAAAAAAGTACTCTCAAAGTGAAAAAGCAGGAATAAAATAAAGATTGGAGAATAAATATATTAAGACTATAAACTCAATAGAAAAGAATAACGAGAGCATTATGCTAAGCAAAATAGGCCAATCAGAGAAATACAAGTATCACATGCTCTCAATTATATGTAGAATCTAATGAGCAAAATAAACCATTGAACAAAATAGATCCTGAGATATGGAAACATGAATCAAACTTTTGAATCTAATCTCAGAGGGAAGGTGGGAATGGGTGCGCGGGTGGGAAAAGACCAAAGAACAGGTATGCATATATTTATAACCCATGGACACAGACAATAATGTAATAGAAGACATAACAAGAGAGGCCACAGAAGTACAAAGGCTCATAAGAAACTACCATGAACAATAATATGCCAACCAATTGGAAAACTTAACAGTAATGAAAAAATTGTGGAAATATACAACTTAATAATCTTATCCTATATAATAAAAGTCTAATATGCTAAGAGTCTGGTCATCCAGTAAGCCATTCAACCAATCAAAGTGTAGTATGCTAATGTTATGCTAAGGCCGCTCAACTGCTTGCTATGACATTCACTGACCACCAGGGGGCAGGAAGTCAACCAGTTGCTATGAAGTACACTGATCACTAGGGGGCAGATGCTCTGACTGGTAGGTTGGCTTGCTGCTGGAGTCTGGCAGATCAGGACTGAATTAGATGAGCTGGATATACCCTGGAGCTCTCTCGTGGTCCCTACCTGGCTGACCAACCTCCCATGTCCCTTCCCGGCCCTGATCATGCATGAATTTGTGCACTGGACCTCTAGTTATTATATAATAGGAAAAGAGTAAAGGGAAGGCTAAATAATACAGGCATGCTATTTATACAGTTTTATTAATTTAACACTCTCCAACTATGTTTTCTGCTAATCAATGTGGGAAGGGACTGAACAAAGGCAGTTTAAAAGCATGCCCAGTAAGGTCTGAGTGATTGCTTACCTGTCACTCACACTGAGAAGGGAGTCAGTGACCAGAATATGTGTGGACACTGCAAGTATGTGAAATTTAATATTTAAACTCCTAAACAGTGAAGCAAGCTCTCTTGGCTTTTGGTCATATGGCCCTGTTGGGACTCCTGTTGCAGTACTTGTGCTCCTCTGCCATAGGCCATGTGGGATGTATATAAAGGACTAATGGACTTTTAATTAGTCTGAATGCTGAACTGGACCCAGTTGCAACATGAATGCAAGCTCTGGACACTGGCTTTCCTTTTGGTTGTACTAGAACCCAGCTACCACTCTTTCAGGACTGGTTTAAGGGAAATGAGACATTGCATTCCAAGTAATGTAACTCTGCACAAAGCTTTTTAAGTTGACATCTCATTCGTCCATTGGATCTCCTGAAAATACTTATTTCAGTATTATTCCAAGAATCTCATACTCACTCATGTCTGAGAAATATGGCTATTATTTTCTCCAGCAAAACTACCACAATTGAATAATGAATAATTAGAAAATATGAACAGAACAATAATGAGTAAATTGATTAAATTACTACTGAAATATTCTCCTGCATAAAAAGCTGGAAATCAGGTGGTTTCACTGGTAGATTCATATATATGATGCAAGTGCCCCACCTCCATTACTCAGGGCCTGTGTATTCAAATGGATTGCCATATGTATTGGATTGATTTGCATATCGCTCCTGATCAGCTGGTGGCATAGAGGAGATACAGTCAATTTACATGTTTATCTATTATTAGGTAAGATACCCTTCAACATTCCATGTAATGTTGCTTTGGTGGTCATGAACTCCTTATTTTTTTCTTGTCTGGGAAGCTCTTTATCTGACCTTCAAGTCTAAATGATACCTTTGTCTGGTAGAGTAATCTTGGTTGTAGAACCTTGCTATTCATCACTCTGACTATTTCTTGCCACTCTCTTCTAGCCTTCAATGTTTCTGTTGAGAAATCAGCTCACAGTTATATGGTTGCTTTGTTGTAGATAACTGTTTTTCTCTTGCTGCATTAAAGATTGCATCTTTGTCTTTAACATTTGGAATTTTAATTATGATGTGTCTTAGTGTGGGCCTTTTTGGGTTCCTCCTGTTTAGCATTCTTCACACTTTCTGTACTTATAAGCCTATTTCTTTCAGCAGGTATGGGGTGTTTTCTGTCATTATTTCTTCAAATAGGTTTTCAATGTCTTGCTCTATCTCTTCTTCTTCTAGCACCCACATAATGTGAATGTTGGTATGCTTACAGTTGTCCCAGACGCTCCTTACACTATATTCATAGTTTTGGACTCTTTATTCTTTTTGATCTTCTGATTGGGTGATTCTTACTTGCTCATATTCCAATTTCTTGATTTGATTCTTGAATCCTCTACTCTGCTGTTGAATCCCTATAAATTATTCTTTATTTCAGTTTGTGTATGCTTACTTTCTGACTGTTCCTTTTTTAATATATATATTTTATTTTTTTGCAGTATACCTTAGATTTAATAGTAGTACATATGTTTTCCTTTTTCCCCCCATTGTCCTTCCCCCAGCCTTTCCTACCCCCCAGTACATGTCCCCGCCTGTCCCCACCTGCCCCAGTGTCCTGCATCCACTGGTTATGCTCACATGCATGCATACAAGTCCTTTGGTTGATCTCCCACAGCACCCACCCCCACCCTCCCCAACCTCCCCCCTGTAGCTTGACAGCCTGTTCAATGCCTTTTTCAATGTCTTTGAAATTCTCACTAAGGTCCTTAATCTCTCATTAAGATCCTTGAGAATTGTTATAACCATTGTTTTGATTGTTATTTCAGTAGTTCTTTTTGCTTCCACTTCTATTTAGTTCTTTATCTGGAGATTTATTCCATTCTTTCATTTGTAACATGTTTATTTGTCTGCATTTTTGCTGCTTGCCATTGTTCATTTCTATATATAAGGTAGAGCTTCTATGTCTCCTGGAATTTATAAAGTGGCTTGTTTACCAGGAATCCTGTAGGGCCTAGTAGGTCAGCCTTCCAGTCACTTGACCTGGTCACTCTAGGTGCGCCCCTGTATGGCCTCTGTGTACAGTATTGTTGTAGTAGAGCCTTGATTGATATTTTAAACACTGGGAGGAATTGACTACCAGGCCAATTGGATATGAGGATCAGCTGTGACTACAGCTAAAGAGCTGCTGTACAGGATACACCCCTATGGAGCAGGACTTGCTGCAGTGGGGCTTTGGTGCTCACTGAATCTTCCGCTTGAGTGTGTTGCTCATGAATGTGTAGAGATGTAATCTGGTATGGTCTGAAACTGTCCACCAGGTAAGCTGGCTCTGGGGAATCCCAGGAGATTCAAAGTTGGCCACTGCCTGGGGCCACTTGGCATAGGCTACAGACAGATATGCAGATGTTGCTACTTCTATTGGGCTTGGAAATACCTAGGCAAGGCCCAGCTATGAAGCAAGGCAGGTTAGAGATATTGTCAAGATTTGATCTCTTATTGATAAATATGGGACATACTGATTCCAGCTATTGCTTATTTTGGATATTTTAGCAATGTCTAAGCCAGGGCAGTCCATTCCTATGGAAATGGCTCAGCACACAGCTTGTGTGGGGCTGCAAATTTGATATGACAGGGTCTCAGAGAATCACCAGGGAGGAGAAAACACTATGAACCAGGTTGATGGAGACTTAGATATAGCTGCCAGTCAGCTCTGCAATGGGTGAGGTCTAAGCATAGAAACAATGAACCCTGTGAGCAGCCCTGTCTAGTAGAAAGCTGCCCTAAGTTCTTGACCCAATGTTATACAATCAAATTCTTCCATGTGTGTTTATGGATCACCTCAATCCACTTTCTTAACATTGGAGCTCAGAGGGAGTAAGTATAGGTAAGTCATGCTGGTCCTTTAAGATGAACTGCCTGGGACTTGGGATGGCAGTAGCTTTGGTGTCAGACACTATCCCTGCTGGTTTTTATATCCCTAAGTTATGAAGCTTTCTTTTCCCATCTCTGTAACCCTGGGATGAGGGTCTTATGTGAGGCTGAGACCGCTTGCTCTTCACTGGAGTCCTTCACAACCAAGATATCCCTCCTGATTAAAAAAATCTACATGTGGGTGTAGGACCAGCCCATTCTGCATCTCTACCCCTGCTACCAGTCTCAATATGCTTTCTTCTTTATTTCTCTTGTTGTAGGACTTCCATCAGCCAGATTTCAGGCAGTTCTGAGTGATGATTGTTCTAAATTTTAGTTGTAATATTGATGGAGAGTACAGACATTTATCTATGCTGCCATCTTGGTTCTCTCTAAACTATTATTTATCTCTAACAAACATTTTATTTTATTTTTTAAAGGTTTTTTTTTAATCTTTATTGTTCAGTTTATTAATTACATTGTTTCCGCTTTTTATCCCCCTATAGCTCCCCTCCACCCTGAACCTATCCCACCCTCCACCCTCACCTCCCCCTTCCCCACTGTACTCTCCCAGTGTTGCTAGATTTTTGTCCAGTCTCTTGCTGCACTTCCCACAACCCTTTTCTCCCCAAGAATTGTCAGTCCATTCCCTCTCTATGTCCATGTCTCTGTTATATGCACCAGTCTATCCTGTTCAACAGCCTATCAATTCACTTGATTTTAATGTTCATTTGTTGATAGATGTGTATTTGTTGTTCATAATTTTCATCTATACCTTTTTCTTCTTCCTCTTCTTAAAGAATATCTTTCAGCATTTCATATAATGTTGGTTTGGTGGTGATGAACTACTTTAGCTTTTTCTTATCTGCGAAGCACTTCATCTGACCTTCAATTCTGAATGATATCTTTTCTGGATAGAGTAATCTTGGTTGTAGATTCTTGCTGTTCATCACTTTGAATATTTCTTGCCACTCCCGTCTGGCCTGCATCGTTTCTGTTGAGAAATCCTCTGACAGTCGTATGGGTGCTCCCTTATAGGTAACTGACTGTTTCTCTCTTGCTGCTTTTAATATTCTCTCTTTGTCTTTTGCTCTTGGCATTTTATTTATGATGTGCCTCGGTGTGGTCCTCTTAGGGTTCCTATATATAGGGGTTCGGTGCACTTCTTGGACTCCTAAGTCAATTTCTTTCACCAGGTGTGGGAAGTTTTCAGTCACTATTTCTTCAAATAGGTTTTCATTGTCTTGGCCTCTCGCTTTTTCTGGCACCCCTATAATTCGGATGTTGGTATGCTTGAGGTTGTCCCAGAGGCCCCTTACACTATCTTCAATTTTTTGGATTCTTTTGGTTTCTTGCTTTTTCAGCTGAGTGGATTTTACCTCTTTGTATTTCAAATCTTTAACTTGGTTCTTGGGATGCTCTAGGGCACTTTCAGGTCTTTGTATAATATTTTTTGTTTCAGTCAGTGTATGCTTAATTTCTGGTTGGTCCTTTTTCATATCCTTGAGAGTCTGCTTTATATCCTTGAGGGTTTCTTTCATTTCCTTGTAGGACTCATTCATTTCCACGTTGGTCTTGATCATTTCCACATTGGTCTTGATCATTTCTTTGCAGCTCTCGTTTATATCCTGGAGGGTGTTGTTCATTTTCTTGTAGGACTCATTCATTTCCTTTGTGGTCTTGCTTATTTCCTTATAGGCCTTGATCTTTTGTTGGAGCCTCTTAAAAAACCCTATAACTGTGGTTCTGAATTCCATGTCCAGTCGTTTTTTTTTTTCCTCCATTTCTTTCACATCTGATTTCTTTCCATGTTGCTGCATGGTGGCTGCTTCCCTGAGTTGGTCAATTAGCTTTGTGTGGTAGACTTCCTACTAGGGATAGTGGCTCAGCCTCCCGGTTACCTGAGGTGGATATGGGCTGCACAGTCTTGCTGAAGTTAAGCTTAGTTAATCTTTGTTAGCACTTGGAGGGTTGACCTCCAGGCCAATTGTCTGTGAAGCTCAGCTGTGCTCAGGTTGGGTGGGCGGAGTCTCTGGGCCAAGCAGACAGCGTTAGCTCCGCCCTATGTGGCCCCGGGGACTCTGTGCTGGGGGTAATGGCCGCCAGCACCTCTGAGAGAGAGCCGATGCGGAGCTCCACCGGCTGCCGGGGAATTCAGACTTTCCCAAAATGCGTTTGCATGCGCAATGTCTCACCCAGGGTTGTAAAACAAAGCAGTCTGACGGTTTTCTGAATGAGAGGCAAGTCGCGGTGCGCTCTCTGTGCTGTAACACAGCCGAGCTGTTCGAGCAAGCTGCCTTCTCCACAAGCCAGGAGACCCGGAAGCACCCGAGCTTCGGCGTGCCCTCCCACTGTCCAGTTTTCACCCCGTGTGATAGTGGGTTCTCTGGACTTAGCCCAGAGCTGGAGAATCAGTCCAATGGGATGCCTTTGTCTCCCCATTCGAGAAAACTGGCCGGTTTTCAGCCGCCCGCCCTCTCCGAGGCGCGCACTCCAAACCTCTCTCTGTGCGAATCTTTCAACGCTGTTCGCCGCCGCTCCTCCGAGTCACAGTGTCTTATCTTAACTTTTATTTGTGGAATTTTCACTCGGCGAGCTTTCTGGTGGTTCTGGAAGGTGTTTGTTCTTTCTTTAAGTTGTAGTATTAAAATTGCTGATTATGACGGCAAGATAGGTGTTTTACCTTTGCCACCATCTTAGTTCCTCTAACAAACATTTTAAAAAGAATTAATAACAACCCTCAAACTTTTCCAAAATATTGAAAAGAAAGAAACACTCAAATGTAAAATAAAAGGCAACTCTAACAGTGGAAGAACATATTTGCAATTCATATATGTAATTAGAGGCCCAGTGTATGAAATCTGTGCAGGTGTAGGGTCCCTAGGCCTAGCTGGTCATTAGGCCCAATAAGGTTCCCTGCCTTCTGGACTCCCCACTCCTTCTTCCCTCACTACCTCAGTGCCCTGCAGTCACCATTGGCCACCTTCTATGTTCCACAATGCCCCCTGATGGTCAGTGCACATCATAGCTAGTGATCGAACTCCTGGTCTCCCAGTTGAACTCCAGAGGGGACAATTTTCATATTAGCCTTTTATTATATGAGGTAATGAATTAATACCCATAATATGAAAAGAACTTTTGAAGTTCAAAAAAAACACAACTCATTTCAATAATGGTAAAGTGGACTCTTCAAAGACATTATATAAATGGCCATTAACTTCATGAAGTTATGTTCATTATTACTAATTATTAGGTTATTGAAAATAAAAATCATAATTAAATACCATTTGCTACTCTATAAAGTAAAAACAATGATATGTGTTGGCATGGATCCAGAAAAATTAGAACCTGTGTGCATTGCTAGTGGGTATATAAAATGATGCAGTCAACTTGAAAAACAGTATGGTGATAAAATAATTACATAGCTACCATATGACCAAATGTGATGGCTACATTTATGTCTCAACATCAGTAGAGTAAGTGATGCTCAGATGCAAAGTAAAACCTACTTCTGGATGTGTCTGTGGAGTGTTTCAGGAGGAGATCACCATTTCAGTCTGTGCAAAAGATTGCCATCAACAATGTGGATAGGCATCATTCAATCCGATGAAGGCCCAGATAGGGAAAAAAAGTCAGAGAAAAGACAAATTTGTTTATTTTCCCATTGGGTTGGGACACCCATTTTTTTATTTTTATTTTTTGCTCTCAGATATTAGCACTTCTAGTCCTGAGGCTCTTAGACTCAGATGGAACTTAAATCACAGGCTCTTGATTTGTGGGTCTTTTGACTCAGACTGAAACTTATACCATTGGCTCTCCAGTTTCTCAGAACTTCAGATTCAGAATTAATTACACTAACAGTTTTCCTGATTCTTCAGGTTGCAGACGACAGACTGTAGACTTCTTGGCATACATATGTGGACAAAAAGGGGTCACATGCTACCCAACTAACTTAGGGACTGCCTGCATGGCAGCCTTGAAAACTCAGAGACTTAAAGTAACCATAAAAGATAGATTGCAATTAATTTTTTTAATTAAAAAGTAGTCTATGGAGAGTAGTCATGTTCTAGGCTAATATCTCCCTGACAAAGATAGATATGATCTTAAGTGAACCTATTATTTTTTTTTGCCTCTAGGATAACATACTTTTGGAATGTCAAGGTAACTTGTAACTTCCCTTTTTCTGGACCCCTCAAGGCACAACCACATCAATGTGTTATAGTGCAGGGCACAGACCACAAATTTATTCATTGTTACAGTTATTGTGTTAATTGTCAACTGTTATATATCCAGTAGCTATGTAAAAGAAGCATGTGTCAATCATTTTACTTTGCACCCAATCCAGAGGTTTCCCCACTTTTCTTTCTCCCACCTACCTATCTATCACCAATGGATTTCATGCAACCCCCATACATCTCGTCCTTTGATGTAGCTTATAAAAATAGTTGAAAAACTGCCATTCTCTGGAGGGTTATCTCAGTTACCTTGAGGTTCTGCTTCCTGGAAGTTGTCAACAATTTGGCTCAAACTCACAAAAACTATTTACAGGTTTGAATATTTCTTATGTTAACATATAATCATGTGAGCTAATTACTGATATATATATATATATATATATATATATATATATCCTATTATTTCTTTTTTTAAATAAATCTTTATTGTTCAGATTAGTACAACTGTTCCTCTTTTTTTCCCCTATAACTCCCCTCCACTCAATTTCCACCCCACCCTCTGCCCTTACCTCCACACTGTCCTCATCCATAGGTATACGATTTTTGTCCAGTCTCTTCTTGCACCACCCACACCCCTTTCTCCCCAAGAATTGTCACTCCACTTCCTATGCCCTTGATTATATTATATTCACCAGTTAATTCTGTTCATCAGATTTTTTAATTCATTTGATTTTTAGATTCACTTGTCGATAGATATGTATATGTTGTTCATAATTTTTATCTTTACCTTTTTCCTCTTCTTAAAAAATACCTTTCAGCATTTCATATAATACTGGTTTGGCAGTGATGAACTCCTTTAGCTTTTTCTTATCTGTGAAGCTCTTTATTTGACCTTCAATTCTGAATGATAGCTTTGCTGGGTAGAGTAATCTTGGTAGTAGGTTCTTGCTATTAATCACTTGTGCCTCCCTCCCGATTGAACAAGCCAGCCATGTACTCAGTTGTCATCCCTCTCTGCACACACATGTCCAAACCTCTGAACTTTACTTCTGAAGCTCATCTGAGTCTCAGTGTGCTTTTCTCTTTCCTTCTAGTTGTAGAATTTTCACTTAGCCAGCCTTCCTATGGGTCTAGATGATGTCTGTTTTGTCTTTTAGTTGTAGTTTTGAAGTGGTTGTGTGAGGCAGCAAGTTCAGGTGTTTACCTATGCTGCCATCTTTGTTTCCCATGCCTATGTATATCCAATTATTTCTGTTTCTCTGGAGAACCCTAATAGAGAGTGGTTCCAAGGGAATGAAATTTTAAGAATATATTTTCTGAAATAGTTCTGATGTTTATGGAATTGTCTCTCTTTTGGAGTAATTGATGGACGAGATGTCCCAGACATGAATGGGCATGAAGTTCTTGGGATACAACTGAAATATGAATTTTAAGAAGCCCTCAAAGGAGAATAATATGTGGTAAAAGGCTTTCTTTGCATGGAGTTACAGTCCTCTGGTTGCAAAGTCCCATGCCCCTTAAACCAATCCTGAAAGAGGTGCAGCTGGGGTTCCAGTAGAGACAAAAGAAAGGCCAGTGTCCAAAGCTTCCTTTTTTATGTTTTAGGCAGGGTTAATTTAGCATCCAAGCTAATTAAAATCCATTAGTCCTTTGTATGGAGTCTCACATGGCCATGAGCTACATTGGCACATGTCTCACAGGAATCACAGGAGCACAGGCAAGTAGGAACAAGAATGTGCTCCTTTGTCTGGAAGTTTAAATATTCAGGTTCCCTGGGCTTGCATGGACATGGCCATCTTAGCCACTAATTTGTTCCCAGGCCTGACTGACAAACATATAGGCACTTTTCCCTGTCACTCATATTTTACTGGGCATGTGACTGCCTTTGTCCAGTCACTCTCCCTATCAATCTATGGGGAACAGACTTGGAGAGTATTAAATTCAGTTTTTTAATTAAAAATATTTATTGTTGAAAATATTACAGATGTCTCCTTTATCCCATTATCCACTTCTAACCCACACTCATCCCCTGTCCCAGGCCTATAACTATGGACACACACTACTGTATGTATCCATGAGTTATACATATATGTATACAAGTTCTTTGGTTAATATCCACCTCCCACCTACCCTCCCACCACCTGCCTCTGCCTTCTCTCTGAGATTCCACAGTCTGTTCCATGCTTCTATGACTCTGGATCTATTTTATTCATCAGTTTATTTTGTTCATTAGACTTCACATATCCATGAGGTCATGTGATAATTGTCTTTCTCTGATTGGCTTATAAATGCAGCTTTTTAGCCAAGCTATATAAACAGCATGCCTATATTATCTAGTCTTCCTTTTATTTCTTTCCTGTTAAATAAAAATCAATTATTATAATGGTAACATCTCTGATATAATTTAATTATGTTAAAAATTCTATTTTCAGTAGTATAAAAAATACTGATAGTTCATGGTGTGAACTATTTAAAAATACCTAATCAACCACTTATAAGAAGCAAGCATTAAAATGTGGATAAAAAGAGATTGCATACCAAACCTGACAAGCTCAGGGGAGGCCTGCAAGGAACAAACTCAGAGACTTAAAGTAACTACAAAGGATGGTCTAAAATTAAAACTTTTAAACTAAAATCAGTTTATGGCAGGTAGTCATGCCCCATGATAGAATCTTCCCTGACAAAAGTCAATCTTTACTTTAATTAAGACTGTCTATTGTCTTTTGCCTCTACCATAACATATTTCCAGACACCTTAAAGCACAACTAATACACCAGAGCAGGGACCACAAATCCTCTCATTATTATTGTTAGCCTGTTAATTTTGACTATTAACTATCTTATATCCATCTCTGTAAAATATGTAGGTGTTTATCTTTTTACTTTTTATCCAATCTCAGTTTTCCCACTTTGCTTTTTCTGGCTCCAGAACCTGCCACCAATTGATTTTATGTACCCACTTACATTTTTTTTTTAATGCTGTTAAGCACTGTTGTATTTTTCCTATCCTATATAATAAAAGCCTATTATGCAAATTGTCCCCTTGGGGCAGTCTTTCCACTTGGAGTTCTACCTGGAGACCAGGAGTTTGACAGATTGTTCTCTTGTGCACTGACCACCAGAGGGCGGCGCAGAACATGGAGGGCTTGGGCAGGATACTGGAATCTCTCACTGGCTACCTGGGGGAGGGGGTGATAGGGACAGAGGTGAGGTAAGAATGCAGTGTCCTGTAAGCTCATTCTCACTCCGTCTGCTACCCTCCCTTAGGATGCCAGGGCTCACATGACAGGGAAGACCCCACATTCAGGTGCTAGACGCTGCGAGAATCCTGCCCAGCACCTGCATGGCATTTTCCAGGTGAGCCAGCCACAGCCTCCATCCCAGGGGCCCACACTGTGCCCCAGTTGGCAGCGTTCAGCTGTGCTCACTGCATATCTGCTTGGGGACTCGGGTGCCATGACTCAGGCTGAGGAGGATGCACAGGGGCCTGGAGGACAAGGTGCTGTCCAGGGCCCAGAGGTCAGCTGGGATCTGCAGATGCTCACACTTTGATTGCTGGCCAGGCCTAGGGACTACACACATACATGAATTTCATGCATGAGGCCTCTAGTAACACAATAGAAAGTAAAATAAGCTAGCAGATGAAGAAATACTTAACATGAAAATTATTTACCATGATTTATTATCATTATTTTATTTTCTAATTTTTATTGTTTAAATGATCACTTATGTACTCTTTCCCCTCCCATTGACCCCTTCTAGCTCTCCCCTACCCCCCACCCCATGCCTTCGCTACCCTATTGTTTTGTCCATTGGTTATGCATGGTTGATCTCTTCCCCCTCACACCTTCTACACCTCACACCCCCTGCCTTCCCTCTGAAAGTCCAAATTCTGTTCTATGCTTCTATGTCTCTGGGTATTCTATACATAATATTCTATTATATTTCCACAATAGCTCTGCAAGAGATGTATATTTCTATTTTATAGGCAACAAAAGACTTGTAAAGATTAAGTAACTACCTAATCCACAGAGTCCATTGGGTAAAGCCAGAATTTGAACCCAGATTTTTCTACCAGTGCTTATAGTTTAGTATTTTGCTATCATATTTCTAAGTATACATTAAAAGAAATAATAAAAATACATATTTGATTACTTAAGAAAAAGGAAGGAAACCTAGTCAAACAAAGAAGTTTAAAATGTGTAATAAAGTTAATTATATAAAATTATTAGAAAGTTTACCTCTGGATTCTTTTATCCACCAAAATTCAGTCCAAATGCAACTTATGTAATAACAATTTCCTCTACCATTCCATCAATTTTTATAATAAATCACCACAAAAGCAAGAAGTTCTCTTTATATGTTTGTATTGCACATAGTGTAATATATATCATTAATAAATATTGAATAGCAGCACTACTACAACAATAAAGCCAAGGGTATATGTAAAGACATTTTTTTTTGCCAGTAAATGAAGACATTTTGAAATAAATGATGAATAAAACTGGCAAACAAATTATTTCACTTTCTTATTAAATATTTATATAGGGAAATGAATAACATAAATTTAGGTAATTGAGCAGAAATTAAATCTCTTACATAAACACCTATTAGAAAAATGTAATATCCTTAGACTATCTGAACTTGAATAAATGTACTAATCCTGGCTGTATACTCATTGGGTGCTGTAGAAATAGATTAACATACTTATTTAAACATTTATACCCACTTAATAAGATTCCAGAAGGGTAGAAAATTAAAATAGTCATCTCAAAACAGAGTCTTATTAAAAGTATGATGGAAGAATTGACAAGTGTCTTTCTGCCTCCTCCACCATCCTAAATACCTCCCTGTTCAGTTTCACAGTTGATGGGGAAGACAGAATACATTTGAGGATGATCAAAAGATGCAACCAGTGATTGAGACTAAGAACAAAAATGTACAGATGTAGAGCTATAAGACCTTAACCACACTCAGCTATATCAATCCAAGAAACAATGATGTAGAGGGTCTTACCACAAGGAGGATTTGCTTGGAAAAAATGCCATATATGCATAAAGACAGAGATAGGCCCTCAAATATGGCATTGCTTCTCAAGATCAAGTACCCAATTACTTTTTAAACTTTTTGAATAGCAGATTCCACATTAGCCTCTCAAGTAAACTGTTTTAGTTCTATACACTATACCAAAACAAACTTTGATATACTCCTTTTAAGATCTTTTCAATCTTTGGTATATTTTTTCTTTGAAACCAATTGGGTTGTGAGTGTATCTTTTTCTGAGCAAGATCTTTACAAATGAAATGGCTACTAACTTAACTTTTCATCAGACCACATATATGTGAAAGGTACCTTAATTGTTAATAGCATGATTCTAATTAGGATATTGACATAATTTTAAACTTATAAGCAACATGTTCCTTAAAATATATATCCAAGGAGGACATAAAATGAAATGCAAAGTAATTTCCGTGGCTGATGAAAAAATAGTAATTGAAACGATAGTTATAAATAAAACACAGCCAATTTTGCACCACATATCAGACCCTAGAGTCCTAATGGATCTGCTGTATTTACTCTGAATGTCTATGGAGATACATATATGATATATTTATGTCTTAGTGAATTCTAAATCTGGTTAGATTTATCTGGAATTAGATCTAAAAATAGTTTCAAATAATGTTCATTGGAAAAATAATACTGCCTTTCATCCTCCTGCTTTTTTTATAATGTGGTTAAGATGTCCCAGCTTTACATCTCAGGAAAAGAGCAATTTATACTTTTCCACAAAGTAGTCACATTAGGCCTTCTGGGCTAATTCAACATTTTTCTAATCTTCATATAATTTTTAAGATGTGTTTTAATTTTGAACCATGTATGTCTTGATGGGATGACAGGATAAAACAACTTTAAAATCTACATTTAGAAAAAGAGGCAAAAGTAGGATAAAATATTTCATAAACTCTAATAATTTGTAGTCACCTGATATTTTTGATATGTTTAAGGACTGGTTAAGGACTATGTCTATTTTTTAAAATAGAGATGTAATTGACATACAATGTATTAGTTTTAGATGCATGACAATGATATACAGACATATATATAAAGTTTAGTTAGTATAGCATCTATTCATACACATGGTTACATGGTTTTTGTGATGAGTACTTTTAAGACCCACTCTATTAGTAACATTCAAATACAGTACTGTTAACTGTAGTCATTATGTTGTTCATTACAACCCCAGAACTTATTTATCCTATCAAATAAAAGAGAAACATGTAAATTGACCAAACCTCTGCTATGCTACCAGCCAATAGTAGGGAGTATGCAAATTAACCCAACCAAGATGGCAAGGCCTATAGCAGTCAGGTGGCCCTGGGGCTGCTGGAGCAGATGGGAGATACAAACCCACAGGGAGGCTGGCATCCAGCAGCCCCCAGATTGGAGACACAAACTTACAAGGGGCCGGTACCCAGCAGCCCTCAGATCAGAGACACAAACCTGCAGGGGGCTGGTACCCAGCAGCTTATAGATCTGAGACAGGGATCAGAGACACAAACCCACAGGGGGCAGGAAACCAGCAGCCTCAAGCCCCGCCACCCTGGTGCTGGGGCTGAAAGGGCTGAATGGGAGACAGAAACCTGCAGGGAGGCCGGCACCCAGGAGCCCCCAGATCAGAGACACAAACCTGCAGGGGCCTGTACCCAACACCTTATGAATCTGAGACAGAGATCAAAGACACAAACCCACAGGGGCCAGGTAACCAGCAGCCCTAAGCCCCGCCACCATGGTGCTGGAGTATACATTAAAAGCAAATATTAAAATCAATGTATACCCAGCAGCCCCAGGATGGGAGACACAAACCTACAAGGGGCCGCTACCCAGCAGTCTATGGATCTGAGACTGGGATCAGAGACACAAATCTGCAGGGGGCAGGTAACCAGCAGCCCCAAGCTCCGCCACCACAGTGCTGGGGCTGCAAGAGCCAAATCAGGGACAGAAACCTGCAGGGAGGCTGGCATCCAGCAGCCCCCTGATCAGAGAAACAAAACTGCAGGGCAGCCAGCACCCATATCTCATGTCAGCATGTCTTGCTGAACAGGTGGACCACTGGGGATGGGGCAAGACCATAACCTTAGATGGCATTTAAGGTCAAATTATTATTATTCAAAAAGGGCAGGTAAGTGGAAGACAGTCAGATCCTATATGTCCTTGTTAAAAAGTATTCTGGATCATTTATAATTTTTGAGCCACCATAATTCAAGTCTTTTTGCTGTTTTTCAAGTTTTGTTGTTCTGCATCTAGTATAACACTTACATACTAGGAACAAAAGTAATAATACTAAAACAATAACATCGATTAAGAACAGAAAATGTCTAATACTAGACAAGGAAAGGTATGAGGAGAACAAGCATCCCAGCCAACCGAAAAACCCCAAACATGTATTATCATAATTTTTTTACTAAGCTAATTATATGTTTTCCTCCTTCATCCATTGTCAGTTGTACCTTATGGTATGTTTGGCCAGATGAATTAAGACTCTCTAGTATTTCATTATCTATAAGCTCTAATTTTCTTTTGGCCAGTTAGTTTCCATAGAAATGACTTCATGGGGAGGAGTTCAATTTCCCAATACATTGGTTTTGCAGTATCAATATTATCATAGATTTTATGAATATCAGGCCAAGTCATTCTGCCTATAATTTCAGTATTACACCATATTCTAGTATTATTTAATGTAAACTTGGTGATATTATAGTAAAAATTGCTTAATATAACTGGAGAGGTTTTTTTTTAACCCTTCCCAGTAAAATCACCCTTTTTCCATACACCAGATATTGTTATTCTTTCGGGTAGATACAATAGGCCAGGACTGGGTGAATTCAGTGTTCCATATGGATTGGGGGCATAACCATTCACCTTTCTGATTTTCACAATCAGACAGTGAGATGGGTTCACATTGTTTGTTATTTTTAAATATGGCCAATCTACTTCCAATTGGAAGTATTCTAATATTATCGAGGATGTTGAACTACTGGGAATTTAAGCTTAGGATTTAACTGGCACCTGGGATTTTAAAACACAACGTCATAGATCAAATTTCCCATTCAAAATTTTCCAAATTCCTGGTGAACCATATGAGTCCCATAAGTGTCTGGCCTGGGCTTCTGCAGCCATTATAGTTGGCCATTGTTTTTGTAGCCACTTCAGATTCTATTTGCATTAGCATAGACAATAGGCCTAGTTGAGTTAGGGCACAGGTACATTCCCATTGTTGGGTTTGTACATGAATTTTTATAGTCTGTTGAGTCTGTTCTATACATGAAATTAAGGCTTTATTGTCTTTCTATGCTGCTTCACACCCTTTTTCCTTCTTCCTGAAACAGCATTCCCTCTATATGACCCGTTTGAGGTAAAAATATTTTTCTAATGAATGATATTCTCCATTAGCTGCAAGTTCAGCAGCTATTCAGTGTCCCAGGATACCAAGGCCATCCCCTACTCCTCCAAGTATTCCCCTTTTGATTCTTTTGGGGAGGCAATGTTGTTGGATCAACCAGGAATGTTGTTGCCATTGGGTAGTTATGGCTTGGAAGCAGTTAGGATAGACTGAGTGGACCAAAAATGTTGAGTTTTCCATGCTATAGTTAAATGGGTGAAGGTGATCCCTAAATGAGCTAGAGTTTGAGTATTCCATATGGCTTCTCACAAGCATCCAAGATGCAAGGTCAGTGGGGTAATTATAGACATATCTACCCACCAAGTGATCCCAATAATTTTTGAAATGGGATCCATTGATTTCTTTCTTGTTTCATGGACATCCAGCTATAAGAGCATGGTTGGTGAGTCTGAGAACAAAATATACCATGACAGATAGTACAGGCTGTTGCAAGCCTTTGGCCATCATATCCAGGTTTTTTTCTTAGGTATGCATCATCCATCTCTAAAGCTATACAATATGCATCCAGATTAGATTCATATACAATTCTACCAGTGGAATTATCAGGGAGGTATTCTTGGAGGTATTGCCTAAGGTGGGTTCTTTATAGTAGATATAGCCAGAAAAAACAACAACCAACACTTATATTGATAGGAGAAGCTCAATGTGTGGTTAACAAAGCATTAATTTCACTATCATATCTGATAATCAGAACATCGTTGTGTAGTAGGTGGGAAAGATTAGCAGGAATCCAGGTTAACTTTTTCATATCTAATAAGGGAGGAGGTCTGGAGAGGTAGATATTGTTTCTACTAGGAAACCATAAATATAATAATAGTATGAAAATCATTTTATGTACATTCAATCAATAACAATCAGATGATATAAAAACAAGTTTCAAGCAATATCAGTTTGTGAGCATACAGGCCTTGTTGACGTCATGTTGGGATAGCTGTCTGCCTCCATAGTCAGTGACTTCTCATCCTTGAAAAGTCTTTGATTTCCGCTGCAGAGGGAGATGGGTGTCAGAGATGGGAGAAGATGTCCATTCACAGTCAGATGCCTTTTTTTTTTAAAAAAAAATGAGAAATGTGAATATATGAGCTAACTCCTTTAGGTTCAGCTGCACATGAGTTAGTAATACCTGGTATGGTTCCCTCCAATGAGGTTGGAGTGAGTCTTTTATTTGGTGTCTTTCAAGACACCAAATCTCCTCGTTGTAAGCCATGATCTTTGAAATCTTCATCTCCTGGGAGCACACTGTGAAATGAATCTGTTACCAATTTGTTAGTTCTTACAATGCAGAATGTCTGCTCTTTACTTTTCCTTACTTTTGGGAAACAAAAGATTTAAACGTCAACAATATTTTAAACAGAGTCATAAGAATAATTATCCTCAATGTATTTAGTCCCATAGTTATTTTTGTTTATCTTGATTATTTGCCAGTAGTTTTTGAATTCAGTATTCTTTGAAGTTCGATAAATCTTCATCCAGTTCAAAAATATGATCTGCTTAGAAGCCTGCAATTTAGAGTAAATCTGAGTCCTTTTCATGGATTTTTCTAAACACAAAATATACTTACAAGTGTATCAGAATAAAACTGTCCACGAATGACAAAAATTTAAAAGTGGCATGGTTGTAGATTTGATTTAAAAAACCTTTGCTTCTCTATAAAATATAACATTCCAAGACAACAATTTCTTGGTAAGTAATAATCCCTCTAAAATAACATAGGAAATAATATAAAATTAGTATATCTTAGATTCAATTGTAATTTCAGCATATAAAGAATAATATGTAAGATTTTAAAATGAGGCACATGGCTTATTGCAGTGTATTGAGCATTGAAAATAATTCATAAACTCCCACTATGTGAAATGCAAATACCCAGAGTATCACTGGCAGATGCCCCCCACAGGGAATTATGACTCTTGGCTTGCTGGGCGTCTCAGACTGAACACATGCTACCTCCCTGAAAGTTTCCTGTTTGAACTTGTCTTTAAATCTTTGCAATTCCTTTCTTAAGCAGAATGATGTAACAGCACATGTGACCTATCCCTTGATCTTGATTGGAGCTCAGGGGTGCAGTCTGTCATGACTGGTGTTTGCTGTTTCAAGATGACAGCCCCCAAGGGAGCAGCAGGCCCTGTGGCCAGCATGGCTGCTTACAAGTCACACAGCCCAAAATGGAGGCTGTCTAAATTGTTCTTTGACAGAAAATATTATTTGTTTATTCTCACAATAAACAAGGAAAGAGCCAATTGAAAGCCCTAAAAGATAGAAACCCAAAACTACACTGCAGACAAATAGAAATCTCACTAGCTGTTTCTGGTGGCTGAACCCTGAGAGGGAGAGCAAGAAGAACCCCCCAGATTAAGAATTCTTGGCAGCTGCTGGGATGTTCTTGCAATCTCTCATGCTTTCAACCTGACCACACATAACTAGGCTTTCCCAGAGCGGAACTTGCCTCGTCTTTATACAAATTAAACAACAACAAAGAGGTACGAAAACATCAACACTCTTATACAGGCATGCCAAACACATTAAAAGTTTACACCGGAGAATGTCCAGCATTAACAATTACCAAAGCAGTATCTTTTGTCCTTGGTTTGGGAACTGCCCTCTCTAGAATTTCAGTATATTCCAAATGAACTATTAAAAATGGGTTGGGGTCTTTCCTAGTTGCGTCTACCTCCCTTTGTCTGGGGGAATCTTCTATGAAGATAAATCAGAAGCATGCTTCCTGCTGGGAAAAAATGGGGTGTAGACATTTATTAATTTCAAAATAGTTCTGAGAGAGCCTCTAAATTTTTTAAATTAATTTCCATCTTATTGGAAGATATTTTTCTACGTTTTTCCTTAGAAGCTTTTTATTTCCAAATCAAGATATGCTTCCTATATACTCATTCAGTTTAATTTCAGAGCCAGAATTTTCTAATTTCTGCCTGCAAAATATTAACATATGTACCCCAAATAAACTGCATTTTTGGCCACTTATCAATTAATATTTTCTAGTTAGAAAGTACTGTAAAGTACTTGCAAGTAAAGTCTTCCTATCAGGAGTATTAAATGAGGGCTGTGGTCTTAGGAGCTTCTTGCCTTGGAGGCACAATTTCCCATGTTATTTTTTTAAAAATTATTTGTGGATATCTGTAGTCTAAGCAAACTTTCTAGACATGTTATATAGTGGGTCAAATGTGGCCTCAGTTTCTCTCTTGGCTGTCTAAAACCACAGGAAAGGTTTGGGACCCGGGCAGACCAAGCCTTATTGTGGCCCCCTAGATGAGCCATTTAGTTAATTACAGTTGAATCCGGAATTTCCTATAGGGATCCTTCATTTCTGACACCTCCACAAATATTCTTAGTCACCTAAGAACACCCCAGAATCAGATTATTCTTAAAAAAAATGTTGCCCCTTTATCTTCAGAGCTGAATGAGTTCAGCTTATTTATACGGCGAAGGTTATTTATGCTCAGACTCTCAGCAATTCCGATTGAAAAGCCACAATCAGAACCAGCCACCCATTTTTTCCCTCCAGTCCTGCCTTAGCCTGGGTTCTGTCAACTCTTAACCTGGGGTTCTGTCAACCCTGCTTCCACCTCGAGAATTTTAAAATACAGCTCAAATAAAGTCAGATCCTCTACCAAAGCAAAGTGAAGGTACAAGATCCAAGAGACAACTCACCTATGTTCACCCAATAGGCAGAGAATCAGTGGGCTCAATGGGCCCTTTGCTGGATCCTAGTACCAAGTCCAAGTCCAAGAAATTATCCTGGGTCAGTTTCTTTGGAATCCTGATATGACTAGACCAAGTAATGTTAATGTAAAAAAACAAACAAACAAAACAAAACAGACAAACAAACAAACAAAAAAACACATTGAAATCTGTAAAGAATTTTTGTGAGTTTATTTGAGCCAAACTGTCAACATATGCCAGGAAGCAGAACCTCAATGAATTGAGATATGCTTCCATACCATAATTTTTTAATTCATTCATCTACTGATGGCACTTAGGTTTTCCAAATGTTAGCTATAGTGAATTGTGCTTCTATGAACGTAAATGTGCATATATATCCTTTCTGATTGGTATTTCTGATTTCTTGGAATATAGTCTAGAAGTGGGATTACTGGGTCAAATAGGAGTTCCATTTTTAACTTTTTCAGGAAACTCCATATTTACAAGAGCTTAATTGTGCATCAGCCAAACGTGTTTGAGTAATAGTCTTTTGGCATGCTTTCCACTAACAAAAAAGGGGTATGTTTCATGTGACTTTTAATGAAGGAAAATACCTAGGAAGGCTGGTGTGCAGCTTCCTTCCTATAATGTAGCATGTGACACTTAGCTGATTGATGTTAAAGGAAGCCAGTGGGAGTACCTGCATGAAACCATCAGGAACAAATGTTATACGACAAACTCATCTATGAATTAATGTCACAAATAGTTACCAATTCATATGATCATCACCCAACAAAATCAACTAGAAACTCTGCTGATGGAAAAGGCAAAAGAGAAAGAATATTTCTTAACATAGACCAATAACAAAAAAAGCAATAAGATAATATACACTGGTGTTTGGGGCCTCTTTATCTCACTTACAACAACCTCTTACACACATCTATAACTGTAACAGAAAGGAAATATCAGGAATTATACTATACCCATAAAGAAAAACAAGATATAATTTCCTCTACTCACAAGGCTTTTGAGGAGTGCAATATCCACAGGACTTCTTGTTTTTTGTTTGTTTTTTTTTCAAGGCTGAGCAAGTTTTTCCTAACAGCAGCAAGTTTTCTCATGAACCATTAGATGCTAAATTGTGGGCAGCTTCTTAAAACTATCCAGGTCATTCAGGGCTGGTTGTGTGCTGGACCAACAAGCAAAGTCATCTTCAGCTCAATGAGTGGCTGGATACAAGTGTCATAAATCAGGAGTTCTGGGGACTTCTGTCAGAGCTAATATAATCTCTTCAAAGTCTAGTCCCGTTCAAGTACAGACTAAAATGAGACAAGTTGCAGATCCCCAAAATATCAAGGGACTCTTAAAAATTGTCTCTCATTTATGAGCTAATTTTCCTAGTGGCTGGTAGAGTCTTCTTCAAACTCTTTTCTCATTGCTAAAGTAGCCCGTCTTTTAAATTGGAAAATGAGTATCCTGAGGGTGTGCTTGGGAGGCAGAGAGAATTTGTGATACGTATTTAAAAACATTTCAGAACCACTTCTCCCTCAAAATCTCTTACTTAAAAAAAGATAATTCCTCTAGAAATAAACTACCTTCTCACAATATCCTTTCACATTACTCAAATGATGTTATTTTGGAATATTCAACCAAGATATTTTGGCTACTATTTTTTAGTATAGCATTACAGTTGGCTAAAACTCTATTATCAACAAATCACACTCTCATCTATTTTATGATTTTCCTAATAGTAATCTTGGAAAATTGCGATCAGAATTAATAAGTGTTAGGTCTGATCAAATAATTGAATCAACATCCCATCCCCTGGGAACTGAACTTTAGGTGACTTTACAGCCGACATTCCCTTTTGCTTAGACCACATTTTACTTGCTAAGACCACATTCCAGGACCCAAATCCAAAAACAAAGATGAGATCAGGTCAAGGCTGAGGCCCAGAATAAGTCCTTTGGACTTCCTTGCCACCTCTTTCATGAACCCCAAACAAAGTGCTGGTCCTCCAAGGGTCATACTTCAGCCAGTCCAATAAGGCTGCCCTCTAGATACAGTTTAGAGTTCCCAGACCTCCTGGACTGGCCACCGAAGTCAAAGCCCCATAAAATTACATCACCACGCCAAGACCGGTTTGGCTCAGTGGATAGAGCGCCGGACTGCGGACTGAAGCGTCCCGGGTTCGATTCCGGCAAGGGCATGTACCTTGGCTGTGGGCACATCCCCAGTAGGGGGCGTGCAAGAGGCAGCTGATTGATGTCTCTCTCATCGATGTTTCTGACTTTCTATCCCTCTCCCTTCTGCTCTGTAAAAAATCAATAAAATATATTTAAAAAAATTACATCACCAGGACAAAGTCTCAGGTAATGACTGTGGTGGCAGACCATATGGAGTAATTCTTGTTGTTCTAGCTTTTGTCTCAATAATACTAAGATTATAAAACAATTTGTCTCCACCATGTTACAAGCCATACTTTTACTCAGGAAATAACACACCTAGACATCATCATAACCCCCTTTTGTGCCCAGGCCTCATCGTCTATCCTTCTGACTCCCAAAGCAAGGAAATGGGTCAGGTACAGGTATAGAAACTCACTGGGCCAGAAAGCTCAGGATGCCTAGCAAGGGGCAAAACTGGGGAAACAAGAACCTCAACCCCAGGATAACCTCCCCTCCCCTTTCATATCATACATTAGTTCTCCCTAAAGATAACATTTAGACCTATATTTCAGCTCTAGGCCCAGAAAAGCAGAAAAACCAGACAAGTGATGTTGTGTCAGTTTCAGGACCAGCTTTTACCTCCAAAGTCACTCAACAGGACAGCTTTCCAGCCTTTATCAACCAGTCTTTCAGGGAAATCATGATGTTGCAAATCCTCACTTCAACCATGAGTTATCTATACAGTGTTCCAGCTGACTACAATCAAAGTCCATGCCCCTATGATCTTGACACCCCTCCCTCAGCAAGAAGTAGCTACAGAAAATAGGACCTTTGTCTATATTCAATAAAACAAAAAGGCTGGAATGTTAGGTCTGATCAAATAATTGAATCAACATCCACTCCCCTGGGAATGACCTTTAGGTGACTCCACAATCGACATTCCCTTTTGCTTAGACCACATTTCACTTGCTAAGACTATTCATTATCTTTCCCCTCAGGAACCACTCAGAAAATTCTCCACCCCCAAAAAATCCTCAAATCTCTGACTCCCCATCCCTGGGTGCTGGCACCATTTTGGCACTCATTAAGTCATCTGCTTGTCCAGATGATCTAACAAATTTATAATTATTTACCACTTTGGCCTCATGCATTCTTCTTTTGGTAACAATAGGGAACTAGAGAGGTCATAGTTCACTCAACATGTCTGAAAAATCTAAAGACATTTTTAGTCTTTGGGAATTCTGATACTTGGGAAGCATTCAGTAAGGAAAAGGTGTTGTAAATGTTTTTCTTTTTTTTTTTTTTTACTTCTCACAGGCACTATTTATTGTCACTATGCCACTGTTGTATATGGTCTTTGAAAATACAAAAACAATCTTTTGAAAATATAAAACTCATCCCTCATAGAGGTTAGCATGTACCATCTCTTTGGTTGGGCAGGGGTTTAGGTTTAGTATTTCAGTAAAAAAGGTCTATAACAGGTAAAGTTTCATCTCTCACATCACACTAAGAAATTTTACAAAAGTTACACATAAACATTATAGAAATTCTAGCTTAATGCTTTGTGGCCTGAATGTGTGTACATCTTCCTTTCTCTATAAAAAAAATCAGCCTTTCTTATACAGGGCTCAAAATATGTTTTTATAGTTTCCTCATACATATTACAAAACTTCTTGCCATCTGTTGGGCCTAGAGAACACTTCACAACCTGGGGATATATGTATATACTTAAAAAATTGCATCATGTATAAGACTATACATTACAGCATTATTCGTAATGGTATAAGATTGAAAGTCACCCAAAAATTCATCAGCAGTAAAATCATTAAGTAAATTATGGAACAATTTAATCATAAAGCACAATAATAAGCAGTTATTCAATAGGAGTATCTGTATTTACTGATATGAAAAAAATTCCAATATATTTATGATATCTTGTGCGATATGCAAACAAAAGTCTGTAAATTATACATAGTTTTGTAAAATGTTTTAAATGTATACACAACTGATGGGATTTTGTCATCATGTGTTTATATTGATTTAGAAATATTAATCTGAGCTTCATGGGCAATTAAATAATAACTCTATAACTTCATGCACTTATAAAATATGAATAATTTATATTTTTGAAATAACAAATAGTCATTCAGTAGACCCACTATGTCAGAAATCTGGTGTAACAGATTATAAGGATTTTACTTTAGGAAACTTGAGTGAACCTGCAGGCCATAAATAGTTAAAAAATTTCCTCGAATTTCTTGAAAGGTCCCCAGAAATACTCCCACAGCAGTCTCTGAAGGCTAGCTGCTAGGTAAGTTGAAAAGATGGAGCAGATTTCATCCTGACTCAGAATATGCTAAGAGGTAAACTGTCAAAAAGAATTCTTTAGAGCATAGGGTTTCAAAGCCTAGACTTAAAGTGTACACTAATGACCTGATAATTGTCTTAATGAGTTTTCAATGAAGTATGAAATTCTGTTAATATATCAACAAAGTATAAAATATTTTACAGGAATAGTTTTATTTAAAATTTGTGTATGTGCTGTGCATTCTACTAGTAATCCCAGTTGCCCTCCAGTAAATGTCCTGGTTACATTCTGTATGTTTGGTTAATTAACATATATATTAGCTGGTAATCTTTCTTCACTTGATTATTTGACTATTTGACTCTGTTTATTTGTAAAATCTAGCGATCATAGAAGATGTCCCTAATTTTCTTTGATTGTAAGTACCCAACTTGAATGATGCCAAGAGGAGCAACTTGGTTTCAGGTACAGAAAGATTAAAATACTTAGCTAAGATTATACAATAACAATGCTGATATAATAAATCAAACTCCCTGATCTCCAATCTCACTTCATGACTCCATTCTGGCAACTTTAGAAAGAAAAAGAAAAATTTATAAATAAAACAAATACATATATAATTATTTTTAAAAGTACCTAAATGATACAAACATATATAAAAATACTTAAAAGTATCCAAAATGATATATACATGTTCTTGACTGTCCTATTTTCAGGCTTGACCATGTTACTATCTTTTGATCAATGAGATTTAAGCAGGAATGACAGTATTCTAGTAGTAGCTATAAGATGTTTTATATATTACAACTTTTTTTCCTTCTTTCCTCTGAAAGAGGGGAACTAGCAGGTTCAAGATGGGAGCTACTGCTTCAGCTGGTGTTCTAAAAGCAAAAGAAACATGGAGCATAGCTGAAAACAACTCATAGTCTGATAAAAGAAATTACATATTTTGTTCTATAAACCACTTTTAGTTTATGGTTGTATTTATCCTCAGAAAATACTCATGAATATATTTGCTTACTATTATTTTATATAGTCAAATTTTATTTAGTTTTATCCCTATATTTATAATCTCTAACCATTGTTTCTTGTACCCCTCACCTTTTTCTGAGATTACATTCCTTCTTTCAAAGAGCAACCTTCAAAAATTCATTTAAGGATAAACTATTGGCAGTAGCTCTCACAGTTTATATTTTTCTAAATATATATTTATTCTTTTGTGATTTTCTAAATACTGCTTAGGTATATAATTCTAAATTGACAGCTCCTTATTTCCTTGATTCTTTAAATATCATTTCATTGTTCTCTGGCTTTCATTGTTTCCAAGAGATCAGCTGATGATCTAACAGCCCTTTTGTAACTAATCTTTCTTTTTTCCTTGACTGCTTTAATGTTTTCTTTGGTGTTCTGAATTTTCACTATGGAATGTCAATCCATGCATTTTTTAAAAAAATTTATCCTTCTTGAAATTCATTAGTGTTCTTGCGATTTTGCATGTGAAGATTCATATCTCTCCTCAATTCTGAGAAATTGTCAATTTTTTCCAAATATTGTATTTTTCCAATATCTTTATTATCTTAATTTGCTTCTCAAATTCTATTTATAATGCACATTCTCACTTTATTTTTTGTGCCCTTTCATCTTTCTTTCATAATTTCCATCACGTACCTCTACTGCATTTTTATCACAATGTTCATATCTAACTTGTAACCATCTTATAATTTCTGTGCCTAATCAGCAGTTTAATTTGTCCTTTAGTTCCTAATTTCAAATATGCATATATATATATATATATATATATATATATATATATATATATATTTCTGAAGTTATATTTTCTTCTTCAAATTTGCTTGGTTATTTTTTATACTCACATATTCTTTGGTTATAATTTTTATATATTCTCCATGATACCTAATATATTGCTCAGGTTTCATTGAGGCTATTTTATCTATTTTGGTATAGTGGTTAAAATCTACTTAATCTTATTATGATTAATTACAAATTTTTAATATTCATTTACAAAAGTAAGCCATAATTTTAAGTATGTCCAAAATAATATACATTTTAGAATTATTTAACTTTGATAAGCACCTTTATATCTTTCTAGCTTATGTCTTCTGAAGCTATTAGATAGATTATAATTTCCCAATCCACCTTCCACTTTTTAAAAATCTCTTTCATATTTTCAATACTTTCATCTTTCTATGACACATTCTGGGCATTTTCTCTTATCAATCTTATGATTCAATAATGTTCTCTTCCACTTTGTTTTAGTCTTTTATTTAGCTTACCCATTGAGTTTCATTGTTAAAAGTCTTAATAGAATGTTTTTTTCAAATCTGTTTTTCCCCCTGTGGTTCCTATTATTTGAAAATATGTAATTAATTACTAATTTGTGGAATTCCAAAATGGCAGCAGAGTAAATGGAAGCTACACTGACACCTTCACAGGACCAAACTGGAATTGTGACTGAAATACAGAAAAACATCCTGAAAAATCAACTGAAGACTCGCTGGAGAGAACCCTGATAACTAAGGACAGAAAGAGAAGATCACATAAAGAAAGGGTTGGCTAGGCTCCCACAGACAGCAGCTACAGTTTTTGAAGGGATATCTCAGCAGTGGGGGGTTCCCACTGAAAACTTTTGCGGATAAACCCCAAGCTTCCCCCCTATTCCAGAACACCAGACTGAGAATGGTTCCCACATAATATATGGCTGTGAAAAAGAGCAAGTTTCAGTCTACCAGGGAGAAATGGATAGAAATGAAGGCACCCTCTTAAAGGGACAACACACAAAATTCTGTTTGCAGCCACTCACCTTGGGCTCTGACAGAGGAAGGGCAGAGTCCACTGGAGCTCTGTGAAGAGAGTCCAGGGTTGGGGACTCTAGAGTTGGAGCCCTGTGGCCTGTGTTGATCAATTCCCTCACATTGTGGAGGAAAGCTTTTTCTGGCAGAAGATTGCCAGGCAGGCAGTTTTTGCCTGGCAGGAGACAGTTGCCCTGTTGGAAGATCTCTGGCCCCACCCTGTGGTTGATAGCCTGAGGCAAATCAAGACTGGTTCTCAATCAGACTGTAAGCAAAGAAGAATCCCTAGAGGTTTTGAATCTTTGCCTGATCTCCTTCTGGATTCTGGTTAGGAAAAGCAGAGCCTGGTGCATTCTTGGTCCTTTCCAAAGGCACCTTGCCCTGGAAGAGAGAGCCACAATCTGTGGATTGCTGATAGCTCCAAATAAGGTACTCAAGGCCAGTCATAACCATTGTTTAATGTTATCTTACACTAGAGTTTTGGTGTTGTATCAGATGTACCTAATAGATACCAAACCAAACAGGCAGCCAAAATGGGGAGAAACAACAACAAAAAAAAATAAGCTCCAAATGAAAGCACAAGAGAACTCTCCAGAAGAAATTCTAATACAATGGGAGAACCAAGATGGCAGCATAGGTAAAACACCTATCTTGCCATCATACACAGCAATTTTAAAACTACAACTTAACGAAAGAACAAACACCATCCAGAATCACCGGAAAGCTGGCTGAGTGAAAATTCCACAAATAAAAGTGAAGATAAGACACTGTGACTTGGAGGAGCGGCAGAGGACAGCATTGAAGACACGCGTGGAGAGAGGTTTGAAGGAGCATGCACCAGCAAAATAGGGCGGGCGGCTGAAAACTGGCCAGTTTTCTCAAATGGGGGAGACAAAGACGTCCCACTGGACTGATTCTCCAGCTCTGGGCGAAGTCCAGGGAACCCAATATCATACTGGGTAAAAACTGGACAGTGTGAGGGCAAGCCAAAGCTCGGTGCTGCAGGGGTCTGCCAGCTTGTGGAGAAGGTGAGCTTGTGTAGAGTGCGCGTGAACTTGGGAACAGCGCAGCTGCGGGACCACACAGAGAGCACTCGTGACTTGCTCTTTCATTCGGGAAACTGTCAGACTGCTTTGTTTTACAACCCTGGGTGAGACGTTGGGTGTGCAGACTCATTTGAGGAGAGTCTGAATTCCCCGGCAGCAGGTGGAGCTCGGTAGCGGCTATCTCTCAGAGGTGCTGGCGGCCATTGCCCCCAGCAGAGTCCCTGGGGCAGCATAGGGTGGAGCTAACGCTGTTTGCTTGGCCCAGAGACTCCGCCCATCCAACCTGAGCACAGCTGAACTTCACAGACAATTGGCCTGGAGGTCAACTCCTCCAAGTGCTAACAACGATTAACCTGAGCTTAACTTCAGCAAGACTGTGCAACCCATATTCACCTCAGGTAACTGGGGAGGCTGAGCCACTGTCCCTTGTGGGACATCTATCACTCAAAGCTAATTGACCAACTCAGGGAAGAAGCCACCATGCAGAGACATGGAAAGAAATCAGATGTGAAAGAAATGGAGGGGGAAAAAAACGACTGGACATGGAATTCAAAACCACAGTTATAGGGCTTCTCAAGAGGCTCCTAGAAAAGGTCGAGACCTATAAGGAAATAAGCAAGACCTACAAGGAAATGAACGAGACCCTTGAGGATATGAAAGAGACCTGCAAGGAAATGATCAAGACCAACGTGGAAATGAATGAGTCCTGCAAGGAAATGACCAAGACTTACAAGGATATGAAGGAGACTCTCAAGGATATTAAAAAGGACCAACCAGAAATTAAGCATACACTGACTGAAATAAAAATATTATACAAAGACCTAAAAGTGCTCTGGAGCACCCCAAGAACCAAGTTAAAGATTTGAAATACAAAGAGGTAAAATCCACTCAGCTGAAAAAGCAAGAAACCAAAAGAATCCAAAAATTAAATATAGGGTAAGGGGCCTCTGGGACAACCTCAAGCATACCAACATCCAAATTATGGGGGTGCCAGAAAAAGAGAGAGAGCAAGACAATGAAAACCTATTTGAAGAAATAGTGAGAAAACTTCCCACACCTGGTGAATATAATTGACTTAGGAGTCCAAGAAGCACACCGAACCCCAATATATAGGAACCCTACACCAAGGCACATCATAATTAAAATGCCAAGAGCAAAAGACAAAGAGAGAATATTAAAAGCAGCAAGAGAGAAACAGTTGGTTACCTATAAGGGAGCACCCATACGACTGTCAGAGGATTTCTCAACAGAAACGATGCAGGCCAGACGGGAGTGGCAAGAAATATTCAAAGTGATGAACAGCAAGAATCTACAACCAAGATTACTCTATCCAGCCAAGCTATCATTCAGAATTGAAGGTCAGATAAAGTGCTTTGCAGATAAGAAAAAGCTAAAGGAGTTGATCACCACCAAACCAATATTATATGAAATGCTGAAACATATTCTTTAAGAAGAGGAAGAAGAAAAAGATAAAAGTTTAAATTATGAACAAAAAATACACATCTATCAACAAATGAATCTAAAAAGCAAGTGAATTAATAAGCTAATGAACAGGATAAACTGGTGAATGTAACAGAATCACGGATATAGAGAGGGAATGGACTGACAATTCTTGGGGAGAAAAGGGGTGTGGGAAGTGCAGCAAGAGACTGGACCAAAATCATATAACTATGGGAGAGGACAGTGGAGGGGGGTGAGGGCGGAGGGTGGAATGGGTACCAGGTGGAGGGGAACTATAGGGGGGGAAAAAGTGAACAATGTAATTAATAAAGTGAACAATAAAGATTTAAAAAAGAAAATATAATACAGTGAAGATAAGACATTTATCAGACAATTTATTGTAATGATGGCAAGGATGCTAAACAGTTTGAGAAATTATATAACTGTGAAAAAAAGACCAGTCAGACATAAAGAATGACTTAGCACTAATAAAGAACACATTAGATGGAATACACCACAGATTATGGAAAGCTGATTATTGGGTCAGTGAAGTAGAAAACTCAGTAGGAAAAAAAATAACTCAATTAGAGAACAAAAAGGAAAAATGATAGAAAACATGAGGCTGTCAGCTAATTTTTCATCACAAACTCTACAGGCGAAAAGGGAATGGCATGATATATTCAAGGAAATGAAAACCAATGAGCATAAACCAAGATTACTATATATCCAGCAAGGCTATCATTCAAAAATGGAGGTTGAAATAAATCATTTGCCAGACAAAAAAAAACACACACAAAAAAAAACAAAAACAAAAAAAACCTTAAACGAGCCTGCAAGAAATGTTAAAGGGAATGGTATAATGAGAAGAATATATATAGAGAGATATAGGCATAAAGATGTAAAATGGCAATAAATAAGTACCTATCAATACTAGCATTAAATGCAAATGGATTAAATGCTCCAATCAAAAGGCATAGAGTACCTGAATTGATACATAAACATAACCCAATTATATGCTGTTTGTAAGAGTCCCAATTCAGAAAAAAAGACTCAGACAGGATGAGAGCAAAGTGTTGGAAAAATTTTCCATGAAAATGGAAATAAGAAAAAAGCTGCAGTGGCAACACTCATATCTGACTAAATAGATTTCAAAATGATGGGTATCACATGATACAATAAAGATCACTACATAATACAAAAAGGATCATCCCAATAAGAGGATATAGCAAAGGTAAATGTATATGCACCCAAAAAATCATCTGTAGGACTTAGGACTTCCAGGGAGAGATCCACAAGCAATATAGTCATAGTAGGAGACCTAAACACCCCACTGACTTCACTGGATAGAACTTCTGGACAAAAGATTACCAAGGAAACAATGACTCCAAAGGATACACTGAATCATTGACACTTAAGAACATTTCACCTCAACCCTGAAAAATATACAGTCTTCTCAAGGGTGCATGGGTCATTCTTAAAGAAAGGCCACATGATAAGGACATAAAGCAAATCTCTTCAAGTTCACAAGGACTGAAATTATATCAAGCATCTTCTCCTATCAGAATGGAATGAAATTAGAAATCAACTACAGTAAAAACACTCAAAAACTTTCAAACACATGGAGGCTAAATAAAATGTCATTAATCAATTAATGGGTTACCAATGAGATCAATAAAGAATTGGTAAAACTTCCTAGAAACAAATAAAAATGAATAAACAAAAGCCTCAAATCTCTGGGAAATAGCATAAGCAGTCCTAAGAGGGTAGTTCATAGCACTACAAGCATATTTAAAAAATGGAAAATTAATAATAAACTATATAACCCTACAACATAAAGAATTATAATGAGAACAACAAGAAAAGCTCATAGTGAATAGAGGGAAGGAAATAAAAATTAGAGCACAAATAAATGACATAGAGGCTGAAAAATAATTATAAAATGTAAATGAAACCAAGAGCTGGTTCTTTGACAAGATAAACAAGATTGATGAATACCTAGCCAAACTCATTAAGAAACTAAGAGAGAAGAGTGAAATAAATAAAATTAGGAATGAGAGTGAAGAAATAACTACTGAAACTACAGAAATACAAAGGATTGTAAGAAAATACTATTAACAACTATATGCCAACAATCTGGACAATGAGGAAGAAATGGAAAAAATCCTAGAAAAAGACAAACTCCCCAAAATGAATCAGGAATAATAATAATAATAAAAAACTAAACAGGCCAATAACAACTGATGAAATAGAAGCCATAATAAAAAGAAATAAATAAAAAAAAAAACCAGCAAACAGAAGCCCTGTTGTGGAAAGATCCACAGGGTATTTTAACAAACATTCAAAGAAGAACTAACACCTATATTCCTCAAACTATTCCATAAAATCCAAGAGGAAATAACACTTCAAAACTCTTTTTATGAGGCCAGCATTATCCTAATTGAAAATAGATAAAGAAGACACTACGAATAAATAGAATTACAGGCCAATATCCCTGATGACTATAGTTGCTTAAATCCTCAACAAAGTCTTAGCAAATTGGATCCAGCAATTTATTAAAATGATCATACATCATGACCAAGTGGGATTTATTTCCAGGGATGCAAGGTTGGTACAATATCCCAAAATCAATAAACATGACACATCACATAAATAAATTGAAAGACAAAAAATCACATGATCATATTAATGAACCCAGGAAAAGCATTAGACAAATCCAACACCCATAAAAGAAATAGGCAAGTTGACCATCACTTTGTGATTCTCACCAATCAGGAATGAGTATGAAAATTAAGCCAACAAAGATGGCGGTGGCCCTGCCCTTCAGCCACTCCAGCCCTCTGGGTAACATGAATGCAGGAGCAGCGTGGCCAGGCTAGACAAAGCGGGATGCCTGCTATGAGGGGGAGGGGAGGGGAAGAGGGAGTTACAGAAGTCACGCTCAGGCTGAAGTGAAGACAGAAGGCAGCAGCCAGAGCAAAAGCCTGGGCACATGTGCCAGAGGAAAACTGGTACCAGCAGCCAGGAGAAAAAAGGCCTATAGCATGAATCATCATTCAATGGGCCTCTAGTTTTTTATAAAATCTCTCAGCAAAGTTGGAATAGAGGTATCATATCTCAACATAATAAAGGCTGTATATCACAAACCTATAGCCAACATCATATTCAATGGGCAAAAACTAAAACCATTTCACCTAAGAATAGGAATAACACAGGGATGTACACTTCCACCACTTTTATTCAACACTAGATGCCTGGTGCATGGATTCATGCACAGGTGGTGTCCATTGACCTGGCCTGTGAGGATTCAGCTGGAACTGGTTCTCTGACATCCCCTGAAGGGTTCTGGATTGTGAGACAGTGCAGGTTAGGCTGAGGGACTGGGCCTATAGAATGTTTATAAGATCTTTGGTTAATCTCTTCCAGCCCTCCTTCCTCCCCACTTCACTCTGAGATTCATTACTCTGTTCCATATTTCCATGTATGTGGTTTCCACTCTTGCATTCAACATCTGCCTCCTGGTGGTCAGTGTGTGTTATAGCTACCGGTTAGCCAGTCAGTCAGCTGGTGGCTTAGGTTTTTATATATATATAGAAGAGAGTAGTGGAAGTCCTAGCCACAGGGATCAAACAAGAAGAATAAACAAAAGGCATCCAAACTGGACAGGAGAAAGGAAAACTCTCATTATTTGCAGATGACATGATACTATACTATAAAACTCTAATTACTCCCTAAAAAAAAAAAAACTACAAAGTTTAATAAATGATTTTTGCAATGTAGGAATATACAAAACTAACACCCAGAAATCAATGGAATTTTTATGCACCAATAATGAATTCTCACAAAGAGTAACTGAGAAAAACAAACCCATTTACCACTGCAACACCAAAAAAAAAAAAAATTAATACACTTAGGAATGAACTTAACCAATGAGGTAAAATACATGTACCCAGAAAACAACAGGCCATTGTAAAAAGGGATAGAGGAAGATATAAACAAGTAGAAGAATATACCATGTTCATGAATTAGCAGAATTAACATAATTAAAATGTTCATACTACCCAAAGCAATTTATAGATTCATTGCAATCTTATCAAAATACCAATGGCATATTTCACAGATCTAGAACAAATACTCCAGAAATTTATATGGAATCAAAAATACTCTAAATAACCACAGCAATCTTGAAAAATAAGAACAAAGTTGTAGGGATCACAATACCAAATATTAAGTTATACTACAAAGCCACTGTATTCAAAACAACCTGGTAATGGCACAAGAACATGCATATTGATCAATGGAAAAAAAAACAACAACAGAGAACCTAGAAATTGATCCAAGCTATTATGTTCAATTAATATTTGACAAAGGAGGCAAGAGTATACAATGGAATCAAAACAGTCTCTTCAGTAAATGGTGCTGGGGAAATTGGATAGATACATGCCAAAAAAAAAAAAGTGAAACTAAACAACCGACTTACATCATACACAAGAATAAACTAACAGTGGATAAAGACTTTAATGTAAATTGTGAAACCTTAAAAATCCCAAAAGTCACAATAGACAGAAAAATCTCAGACATCTCTAATAGCAATGTGTTTGCAGATATATCTCCTAGGGCAGTGGTCGGCAAACTGCGGCTCATGAGCCACATGCTGACCACTGATCTGGACTCTGGATTCCAATAATTACAGGCTGGCGTTGTTCCTTGTGATGAAGCCCCTATCCAGTGGTCGGCAAACTCAGACAAACTGCGGCTGGCAAGGCAACTACTGTCCATGGGCAAGGGAAACTAAGGACAAAATAAACAAATGGGAGTACATCTAAATCAAAACTTCTGCACAGCAAAAGAAACCATCAACCAAATGAAAAGGGAGCCCACTATAAGGGAGAACATATTTTGAAATGATACATCTGATAAGGGGTTAATGTCCAAACTATATATGGAACTCATACAACTTAACAAAAGGACAAACAATCTAATTAAAAATTGGGCAAAGGAACTAAACAGATACTTCTCCAAAAGGGACACACAGATGGCCAAAAGACATTTGAAAAAGTACTCAGAGTTACTGATCATCAGAGAGATGCAAATTAAAATGACAATGTGGTATCACCTAACACCTATCAGAATGGATATCATCAACAAATCAACAAATGACAAGTGCTGGAGATGATGTAGAGAAAAGGGAACCCTAGTACACTGCTGGTGGGAATGCAGACCGGTGCAGCATTATAGAAAGCAGTATGGAGTTTCTTTAAAAATTTAAATGTAAAACTGCCATTTAATCCAGTGATTCCATATCTAAAAATATATCCTAAGAAACCCAAAACACCGGTCAGAAAGAATATATAGACCCTTATGGTCATAGCAGCACAATTTGCAATAGCTAAGGGAAACAGCTCAAGTGCCCATCAATAGATGAGTGGATAAAAAAGATGTGGTACATTTATACCATGGAATACTATGGGACACTAAAAAACAAAGATCTCTTGTTTTGAGACTGCCTAGACTCTAGGTCCTAGAAGGACCTGAAGAGTATTATGCTAAGCAAAATGAGCTAGTCAGAGAAAGACAATTATCACATGATCTCACTCATATGTAGAAACTAATGAACAAAATAAATTGATAGCCAAAATAGACCCAGAGACATAGAACTATGAAGCATACTGTTAAATCTCAGAGGGAAGAGTGGGTGGGAGAGATCAAAGAACTTGTATGCATATATTCATAACCCATGGACACAGACAATAGGGTGGTGAAGGTTTGTGTTGGGCTAGAAGAGATGGATGGGGGCAAAAAGGAACATATGTAATAGTTTCGATAATAAAGATTTTTAAAGTTGCATTTAATAGATAAACTTGGATAGTAATTTTCAGATTTTTTATATCTCATGTTCTTGTGTTTATTTTTCTATTTGTTTTGACTGTTGACTCTTCCTGTAGTATATTGTTGTCATGTGTCTTTTCAAAATTTTAATTGTTTATTTTGACCTAATCTTCAGCAGGATTTTTTGTTATAGAAATATTATATAAATTGAATACTACTTCTACATGTCTTCAGAGTATTTTCAGTAAAGAATCTCTCTCTCTTATATATAAATACAACATATATAAGTATATGTGTATGTGTTAGCTGATTTTCCCAACCCTGTTGGTGATTCCCCAACTTTGTGGGAAGCTTATATTCAGTCTCTAATCCTGTGTGTAGCTTATGTTTGTGGTTTTAGCTTCTCAGAGCATAGTGTATTCTCCCACTCAGAATATTAGATAAAGCAAGCATTTTTGTATTCTCCCTAGACCAGAGGAAAGAAATGTTCCCTTTTGTTGAGAGTGCAAATCTTCAAGACTTACAGTTTTATGCAGTGGTCTCAGATCCAACTTATTACCTTATAGAGAGTCAAAGCTTTATTTTCTTCTCATGTTTAATGTAAAGCCCAAAACCTTAACATTACAGCCTCTAAGTTTAATTTCTCAGGTCAATGCTTATCTCCATTCTACTATAGTAATTTTATGAGATTAACATTATGGCTTTCATTTTTTTCATTGCTTCTGGCACCTGATGATTTTAGTCTTAATTCCTCTTGGCCTGAGCTATATATTTCAGTGTATATTATTATTATCATTTTTCTCTATAAAGAATATCTAGTGTCTAGCTGGTGTTGCTTAGTGGTTTAGCATTGACCTATGAATCAATAAGTCAGGGTTAGATTTTCGATCAGGGCCCGTGCCCTGGTTGTGGGCTCCATCCCCAGTGTGGGCATGCAGGAGGCAGCCAATTGATTCTCTGTCATCATTGATGTTTCTATCTCTCCCTCTCTGTTCTTCACTGTAATCAATAAAAATTATTTTTAAAAAGAATATCTAGGTATTTGTACCTGAGAAATTTCTTATTAGCTGAGTCATATGTAATACTTTCAATAATCAAGATTTTTTAATTGCATTAAAAATAGACTTGAGCCGAGACCGGTTTAGCTCAGTGGATAGAGCGTCGGACTTTGGACTGAAGCGTCCCGGGTTCGATTCCGGCAAGGGCATGTACCTTGGCTGCGGGCACATCCCCAGTAGGGGGCGTGCAAGAGGCAGCTGATCGATGTCTCTCTCTCATCGATGTTTCTGACTTTCTATCCCTTTCCCTTCCACTCTGTAAAAAATCAATAAAATATATTTTTAAAAAATAGACTTGAAAATTTCTACTAAAATCATAAGTCAAAAATTGAAGTTTTAAAAGAAAAGGTTTTAAGGCCAATATATATATATATATATATATATATATATATATATATATATATATATATGTAAAAGGCTAAGTGACCAGCTGTCCATCATTCTGACCTACTGACCGGCTTATACATACGATGCCCACTGGCAATGTAAAAATAAATGTTTAATCGATTTACCAGTCATTGTTTTTATCAATGTTGTTTTTATATTTTTTGTTGTTCTTATATTATGTTTTAGAGATTGTTATATCATGTTGTTGTTTATTTATTAATCAATATATCAAACATTGTTTTTAATCAATGTTTTTATATCATGTTTTTGTTATTTTATGTCATGTCTTTGTTGTTTTTATATCATTATTATTGTTTATTAATCAATTTATATATTATGTTCATTTACATTTTACTAATTTTAGTTAATCTATGTCACTTCTATTATAGAGAAAGGGTGAATAAAAATATTAAAATATTTTATATTTGAATTTTATAATACTATATTGTATGTAGTATTTTGACATGTAATTTTTTGCTGTAATGTAATTACTGCATAAATCTTCCTTCTAATTAATTTCTTTTCAATATGCACAAATCCATGCACCAGGCCACTAGTCAACATATAAAAATGTGCTCAACTTTATCAGTCAACAGGGAAATGCAAGTCAGCATTACAATGAAATATCTCTGCATACTACATCAATGACAAAAATGAAAAAAAGTAGAAAATATCAAATGTTTTCAAGAATATAAATAGCTTTATCCTGATATATGACAGCTAGTAAGAAATATATTGTCATAGTCAAGCACTTTAAAACACTTTTTACAACATCTATGAAGATGGATATATACATACACTATGACTCATAAATTTTACTCAAAGTTCTGTACACTGTAAAAATGCATCCTTATGTTCACTGAAAAGTATGCATCAATATTTATTTATCCATTCTACTGTTAATGGATATTCATGTAAATTCTAGTTTTAGGTTATTATGAATTATCTGCTATAAATAAATCAAGGGAATTACTTAATATTAAACTCATTTCAAAGTTGTAGAAATTCAAAACTATGGAATTTAGCTGATTTAACCCAGATAGTTAGTGGCAGCTGCGGAAATAAAATCCAGAATCTTTTACATCTAATTCAGTAGTATTTTAAGTAAGCTTCTCTTAATATTGCCTAGTACCTCAAAATCTCTGTAGAAACATGAATATAACATATGAGTATGTGTGTGTCTTTTTTTAATTAATACTATAAGAGGGAACATTTTATGCTCCTTGTTAACTATTTCATATTTTATTATCAAATTCCAACAGAATCTCTCATCTGTTGTGGCTTAAGAGGGTTCATAAATGTAACAGCTATCTTCCTGCCCAAATTTTAAAGTCAATGAAGTGACAGGTAAGGAATAAAAAAGAAGGAAGTCAAAACATAGCCCCTTTTTATTCCTTAAACTAATATTGCAGAATGTAGCTGATATAAATTTGCTTTCCCTGCAGGAGCAGGCCTCTTTACATTTAGGTCATGGAGTAGTGCGGTAGAAAGCTAGGGTTTTTTTGCAAGCATACTTACGTCACAAGAAAATAAAAAAACAGATGGAACTTTGGGATTTTCTAAATAAAATGAATGGAGATCCTTCAAGACCTCAAAATTTATATTGCCAACTCTATAAATTACTACCTTCTGTTAAGAATCCAGATTTGCCCAGACAGTGAGGCTCATATTGAGTGTCCTCCCATAAACCAAGAGGTCATTGCCTGGGTTGTGGGCTCGATCCACAGTAGGGGGTGTGAGAAGGCAGCCAATCTATGTTTATCTCTCATCCATATTTCCATATCTTGTTACCTCTCACTCTCTCTCTCTCTCTAAAAAGCAATAAAAATATTTTAAAAATAGTGCAGTTTCACACCTGCTAGAATGGCTATCATCAATAAATCAACAAAAAGTAAGTGCTAGCAAGGATGTGGAGAAAAGGGAATTCTTGTGCACTATTGGTGCAAATGCAGACTGGTGTAGCCACTGTAAAAAAGAATATGGTATTTTCTAAAAGAAAATTTAAAAATGGAACTGCCTTTTGACACAATGATCTCTTTTCTAGGAATATATCCTAAGAAACCCAAAACACTATCTGAAAGAATATATGCATCATTATGTTCATAGCAGCATTATTTACAATAGCCAATATCTGGAAATAGTCCAAGTGCCCATCAGTAGATCAATGGATTAAAAACAAAACATGATGGACAAAGACTAATTTCTCATGCAAACTGCTCAGCAGGTGGTATATGTTTAATAGATGGTAAACCAATAATTTAAGAAGGTAAAAAAAAAATGGTGCTACATTTACATAATGGAATACTTCATGGCTATATAAAAAAAGAAGGAAACCTTATCTTTTGTATCACATGGATGGACCTAGAGAACATTATGCTAAGAGAAGCCGGAGAAAGACAAGTACCATATGATTTTATTCATATATGAAATTCAATGAGCAAAATAAACTGATAAACAAAATAGAAACAGAGGTATGAAAACATGGCACAGACTGACAGGTGTCAGAGAGGAGGGGGACAGGGAGAATTGGATGAAAGAAGGTGAAGGGATTAGCCAAATAACATATATGCATAACCCATAGATGAAGACAATAGTGTGGTGAGAGTCAGAGGGAATGTGTGGTGGGCCCTGAGTGGAGGTGGGCAAAGAGGAAATGGGGAAGGAACGAGACTTTGCTTGGGGAGATGGGTGCACAATGCAGTGTATAGATTTTTTTATCAACTTGGACCTGTTTGATTTTATAAACTAATGCCATCCTACTAAATTCAATTAAAAAAGAATTCAGATTCACCATAGCTGAGACTCTGGTATCTGAGGTAATGGATCAATAACCAAACAAAAAGCGATTTGGGTTTAAGCTTCTCCAGGATACCAACAAGCCAGGATGCCAGGACAGTGAAGCTCATGACCAGTGAAGTTCAAACCAATGAAGAGAAATCTCCCACAGCCATTAATTTTGGAACTACAGATTGACAGGTAGAACATCTATATGAGTATAGAGTTTATCTCTCAGAGAATGTTCAAAAAGTTTATACATTTGAAATGGTGGCAGTCCCAGTTAATATTCCATTTTATGGATTTCAGACTTCTTAATTTCCATTTTTGCTTTGGTCCCATACCTTTAGTATCCCAGTGCTACAGTGAAAGTGGATTCAACCTAGTAACAATGCCTTCATTATCTCCTCAGAACCAACATTTACAGTCCTACGCTATAGGACTTTATCCTACTATCTCCTGTTAAGGAAGTAACCAGTCTTGTGAAATATTTCACTTAAACAAAGGATCATAATTATCCCAACATTTGTTTCTGCTGGAATACCACTCTGTGCAAATTTATGAAGTAGAGCTGATATTGACACTTAAGTTTATCTCCAAAGGGATCTAATATCTATAATAATAAAAGCATACTATGCTAATTAGACCAGACAGCCAAACAACCTTCTGGACATCCTTAAGGATGAAGCTGGGGCTATGAGGGCCGAGCCCCTTACACCAATTTAGTGCATTGGGCCTCTAGTTGATAAATAACACTCTCATGTGTTCCTTAAGTCAATAATTTTCTCTACTTTTCCATTTTCCAAGGCATAAGTAACATTTATGTCTTCTATTTCCTTTGTGTTTTTTTTAAGGGTGAAATATGATTCTAATTTTTGACTCCCCTCTGTTGTTCCTCTATGTTTTTCAGAAACTCTCAGTTAAACCTGTTTATTAACTTGGTACCTTTTCAACTTTGATAGATGCAGAGTAGGCAGTTTTTCTAGGTTTAGATGCTTTCTTTTGCTTTCCATTTGATTTCTGACTCAGATATTTTTGCTAACATATTGTTCTAAATTTCAATTTAGTGAGAGATATGAAATCATTAAGAGTTGGATCTGTCACAAGCATCTGCTCTTCAGACAAATCATGTTCACTTCACCTTTTAAAGTTGGATAATAGTACCCAAGAGCTATTATCCCATTGGACCAATGCCTAACCCAGGTCTTAACTTGATCTTTCATTGTCCTGTCTCACTCCCCTTTAACATGTCTCATTTTTATGTACATTTTTTGAGTTCTAATTCATTAAATTTCTCCCTCGTTTTTTTTTTAGGTCACATGTTATAACTAAATTTCCACTTTTATCAAATCAATTCTCTCCATGATCCCTATAATCATTTATTCCTGTATAACTGTCCTTGATAATAAATTTTGTTCCCCAATTGCTCTTTTTTTCCTGGATTTTTATCTGCATCTTTCTATAATCTCTTGGATCCTGGGCCCTACTGGAAAATAACATCTGGTTGTTTTCTGAGAACTTTCATCTCTTTCTCTATTAGATTTTTTATTATAGTCACTTCTTTCTGTGTAGTTAAAACTTTGATATTCTCTACTTTATTAATATCCTTTTCAAAAAAGTTTAATATGGAGTAATCTTAATTTTCTATTTACATTATTATATCTGGCCTTTGCTATCTTATATTTTCCTTTTTTAAAAATAGGGTTTTCTATGCCTTATCTTTCTTCTAAGTAAATACTTTGTTTTCACTCTCTTCTGTTTCTATTCTGATATTAAAATTCAAATATACTTTTCAACTACTCTAGTTTTTTCTTGATTTCCCTAAATACCTCTGCTCTTATAGACAAAATCTAGGAGTAATTTTTTAAAATGCTTTCTTACATCTGTGTTTTCCATAATTTAATTATCTTATTTCTCTACCTCAACCTAAGATGACATATTATCTTTATCAAGTTTTTGGTTTCTTAAATCTAAAGTCATAATCAATATTTAATAAATTAATAAATCTAAAGTAATCTCAAAATCATTTGGTCGGAAAATTCCAATTGATGTTATGGGTGAAACATAAGAATTTAAGGTTACCACTATCACAGTGTTATTCCTAGACCCAAACAAGACCATAATTTGTAGAAACAAATGTGGTACTATAGCTTTTATGACTTTGGCACTAACAATTTAACGTTAAAAAGAAACACACTAGTGCTCCAAAGCACATTTTTGTTTAATGTATTTGTTTAAAGACAATGAAAAAAATCAAAATAGAAGCCAATAAATTTGTATAATATGATGATATCTGGAAAGACTATTTTTTAAACCACTAGCTTAATATTGATTCAACTGACTCTGCTTGTTGTCAGCCAGTGTTTATATAGTTCAAGACCAAAAAGGCACAACCTGAACTGTAAAGTCCCCACCATTTGACCAAGACACTAATTTCCTGAGGCCTATGGCTAGGAGAGAGAGAGAGAGAGAGAGAGAGAGAGAGAGAGAGAGAGAGAAAGAGAGAGAGAGAGGCTCAAATTACTAAAATCAGAAATAAAAGAAAGGTCATTTCTGCCAACCTTATGAGAGGAAAAGCATTGTGCAGTAATACAATGACTAATTGTATGCAAATAATTTATATATCTTTGACAAAATAGACAAATTCCTAGAAATACACATACTACCAAAATAGACTCAAGAAGAATTAGAGAGAGTGGGAACTAAGATGGTGGCATAGGTAAACAACTATACTGCTGCCTTGCACAACAATTTCAAAACTACAACTAAAAGACAAAATGGACATCATCCAGAACCACAGGAAGGCTGGCTGAGTGGAAATTCTACAACTAGAAGGAAAGAGAAAAGGACACTGAGACTCAGAGGAGGTGCAGAAGGCAGAGGTGCAGAGACTCGAAGACAGAGGTGTAGGGACATGGACATGCGTGAGCAGACAGAGCAGGTGGCTGATAAGCAGCTGATTTTCTCCAACAAGGAAGGAGAAAAAGGCTCTCCATTGTGCTTAACTCCAGTTCTGGGCGAGACTCGGGGAATCCAGACTCATATGGAGTGAAACTGGACTGTCAGGAGGAAGGACACTGAGACTCAGGGGAGTGGCAAAGGTGCACAAGCTCATGGAGAGGTCGCACAGCTGAGCACATGGCTGGCTATATCATCCAGGAGGAAAACAAAACCACCAGACAGTACTGTACTCTGGTTCTGGGTGAGATTTTGGGTATCCATTCTCATTTGGGGAGAAACTGGACTGTCTGAGAATGGGCAAAACTCAAGGGTAATTTTCTCTCAGAGGTATATGCAGCCATTGCTGTGGGACACTGAGGCGTAGGGCAGAGCTGACTGGAAAACAAGGCTGTCTGCTCAGCCCCGAGACTCTGCTCCATCCAAGCTGAGCACAGAAGCTCTCCTAGTGTAGACAGAGTTGATCCTCACAACCAATTTGCCTGGAGGTCAACCCCTCTCACTGATACAAACAACAATTAGGCTTAACTACAACAATATTGTGTAGCCCATAAAGGGATCCACCTCAGGTAACTGATCAGGCTGAGCCACTGTGCCCTAGAGGACACCTACCACACAAAGCTACTTAACCAACTCAGGGAAGCAGCAAAACTGCAAAGACAAGGAAATAAATCACAAATGAAAGAAATGGAGGAAAACAAATGACTGGATATAGAGTTCAAAACCATGGTTATAAAGCTTTTCAAGAATTTCCTAGAAAAGGCTGACAAATTTAACAAGACCCTCGAGGATATGAAAAAGAACCAACTAGAAATTAAGCATACACTGACTGAAATATATATGTATATATATATATATATATATATATATATATATATATATATATATATATATATTATACAGAGTCCTAAGAGCAGACTAGAGGATTGCAAGAATCAAGTCAAAGATTTAAAATACAAAGAAGAAAAAAAAAAAACAACAAAAAAAAAACACTCAGCCAGAAAAGAAAAAAGTAAAAAAGAATACAAAAAATTGAAAATAGTGTAAGGATCCTCTGGGACAACCTCAAGCATACCAACATTTGAATTATGGGGGTGCCAGAAAAAGAGAGAGAGCAAGATACTGAAAACCTATTTGAAGAAATGGTGATCGAAAACTTACCCCACCTGGTGAAAGAAATAGACTTAAAAGTCCAGGAAGCGCACAGAACCCAAACAAAAGAAATCCAAAGAGGACCACACCAAGACATATCATAATTAAAATGCCAAGAGCAAAAGACCAAGAGAGAATATTAAAACAGCAAGAATTGAGGAGGAACCAAGAGAAAATGAAGAAGACCCAAGAAGAAATGAAAAGTGACATTGCTGAGGTAAAGAACTTCATAGAAAGTATCAGGAGTAGACTAGATGAAGCAGAGGACCGCATCAGTGAGCTGGAAGACAAGGTAGGAAAATAAACCCAAGTAGAGCAGCTTCTAGAAAAAACAAAAGCAGGAGGAGAGCCTAAGGGAACTTTGGGACAACATGAAACAAAACAACATCCGCATAATTGGGCTTCCAGAGGGACAGGAAACTGAGCAAGGAATAGAAAACCTGTTGGAAGAAATAATGACAGAAAACTTCCCTGATATAGGAAAGAAAAAAACCCACACAAATCAAAGAAGCTCACAGAGTTCCAAGCAAATTAAACCCCAAAAGACCTACACCAAGGCATGTTATAATTAAATTGGCAAACATCAAGGAAGAACTAAAATCTATCCTCCTCAGACTATTCCAGAAAATTCAAGAGGATGGAACACTTCCAAACTCCTTCTATGAAGCTAACATCACACTAATACCTAAAGCAGATAAAGATGACACAATGAAAGTTAATTACAGCCCAATATCCCTCATGAATATAGATGCCAAAATCCTCAATAAAATTATAGCAAATCTGATTCAGCAGTACATCAGATATATCATACACCATGACCAAGTAGGGTTTATCCCAGGAATGCAAGGATGGTACAATATCCGCAAATCACTAAATGTGATACATCACATAAACAAACTGAGAGATAAAATTCTCATAGTCATATCAATTGATGCAGAAAAAGCATTTGACAAAATCCAACACCCTTTCTTGATAAAAACTCTCAACAATGTAGGAATAGGGGGATCATACCTCAACATAATAAAAGCCATATATGATAAACCCATAGCAAACATCATACTCAATGGCCAAAAACTACAACCATTTCCCCTAAGAACAGGAACAAGGCAGGGTTGCCCACTCTCACCACTCCTGTTCAACATAGTACTGGAAGTATTAGCCATTGCAATTAGACAAGAAGAAGAAATAAAAGGCATCCAAATTGGAAAAGAAGAAGTTAAGCTATCCTTATTTGCAGATGACATGGTATTGTACGTAATAAACCCGAAAGACTCCATAAAAAAGCTAATAGATTTAATAAATGAGTTCAGCAATGTAGCAGGCTACAAAATCAATGCCAAGAAATCTATGGCATTTAAATACACCAATAGTGAACTTACAGAAAGAGAGACTAAAAAAGAAATCTCATTTACCATCACACCAAAAAATTAAGATACCTAGGAATAAACTTAACTAAGGAAATAAAACACCTATTTGCGGAAAAACTACACGACACTAAAAAAAGAGATAGAGGAAGATGTAAACAGATGGAAGAACATACCATGTTCATGGATTGGGAGAATAAACATCATTAAAATGTCCATACTACCCCAAGCAATCTATAAATTTAAAGCAGTCTCCATTAAAATACCAATGGCATACTTCACAGACCTAGAAAGAACTCTCCAAAAATTCATCTGGAATAAAAAAATGCCTCAGGTAGCCACAGCAATCTTGAGAAAGAAGCACAAAGTCGGTGGGATTTCAATACCAGATTTCAAGCTGTATTACAAAGCTACTGTTCTCAAAACAGCCTGGTACTGGCACAAGAACAGACATATAGATCAATGGAATAGAATAGAGAATCCAGATATCAACCCAAACCACTATGCTCAATTAATATTTGACAAAGGAGGTATGAACATAAAATAGGGTCAAGATAGTCTCTTCAATAAATGGTGTTGTGAAAATTGGACAGATACCTGCAAAAAAATGAAACTAGACCACCAACTTACACCATACACAAAAATAAACTCAAAATGGATACAGGACTTAAACGTAAGACAGAACACCATAAAAACATTAGAGGAATCTACAGGAAATAAAATCTCAGACATATGCCAAATGAACTTCTTCAATGATACTGCTCCTAGGGCAATGGAAGCTAAAGAAAGAATAAACAAATGGGACTACATCAAAATAAAAAGCTTTTGCACAGCTAAAGAAACCATCAACAAAACAAGAAAACCCACTGTATGGGAGAACATATTTGCAAATGTTATCAGTGATACAGGTTTAATCTCAAGCATCTACAGGCAACTCACACAACTCAATAAAAGAAAGACATATGATCCAATAAAAAATGGGCAACAGATCTAAATAGAACCTTTTCTAAAGAAGACAAAAGGAAGGCCCAGAGACATATGAAAACTTGCTCAAAGTCACTAATTATCCGAGAGATGCAAATCAAAATGACTATGCGGTACCATCTCACGCCTGTCAGAATGGCTTACATCAACAAATCAACAAATGACAAGTGCTGGCAAGGATGAGGAGAAAAAGCAACTCTCATGCACTGCTGGTGGCATTGCAGACTGGTGCAGCCACTGTGGAGAACAGTATGGAGTTTCCTCAAAAAACTAAAAATGGAGCTCCCATTCGACCCAGTGATCCCACTTCTAGGAATATACCCCAAGAAAGTAGAAAGGCGAATTAGAAAGGATATATGTACCCCTATGTTCATAGCAGCACAATTTATCATAGCTAAGATTTGGAAACAGCCTAAGTGCCCATCAGCAGATGAGTGGATTAAAAAACTGTGGTACATCTACACAATGGAATACTATACTGCGGTAAAAAAGAAAGAGCTCCTACCATTTGTAACAACATGGATGGAATTAGAGAGCATTATGCTAAGTGAAATTAGCCAGACAGAGAAAGACAAATATCACATGATCTCACTCCTTTGAGGAATATAATGAATGACACAGACTGATGAACAAGAATGGATCCAGAGACTGTGAAAAGTCCATCAAAATGTCAAACCTCAGGGTAAGAGGCAGGTGGTGGGAGTAAGGGGGAAAGTCAATATGTTTGAATGCTTCAACTAAGGTAAGTGATTGGTGTTTTTACATCCCTGACAAAGTTTATATAAAGTTATAAAAAAAAACTGGCAGCTAGTTTGAGATTGAATTAACATGGCCTAGAGGGTGTCATCTCTTATGGATACCAGTTCTTAGGCTAGGCCCTGCTTAACCTCCCATGACACCACAATACCCTTACATGATATTATTCTACAATGTCATTATAATTTTTGATATTTGACAACAGCATATTATACAATTATCCCAAATAAACTTACAAACTAATTATTTGAATGTTTGGCAACAATTTAAAAAAGGATAGGAAAGGAATTGATCCCTTTTATAAGGAATTAAGGCACTTTGAAGGCACTAGAGCATTCTATATTGGCCCCTCTGGCCCTTTTTCCAAGAGGGACCCTCTTCTTATTATCCAAATAAACACAGCTGATGCTTGAACTTTCAGGTCAAGCTGTGGCTGAAGCCTCTGGGCAGCTGGCACCATGGATCTGTCTCTCGACCAATAGTGTGAGCTGGGCCCTCTGCTGGAGAGGAGACCTGGGCCACCCGAGATATGTGATCAGTACCGGGACTCCGCCAGCAGGCGAGGGGACCCCAAGGCAGGTACTGGACGTGGAGGCCACAGGGGGGCATAGACTGCAAAGGAGACAGAACTGAACCTCACGTCACCCTGTTTGGCCCGGAGGATGGCTCGTTAGCCAGAGACGGGTAAGATTCCTCAGGGAAGGAACAACCTAAGACAGGCACAGTCGCAGAGCGGCCAACAGGAGAGAACTAAAAGATCAACAGAGGTAGGGCACAGACCCTCATCCACAAACCTTGCAGGGGCTTGAATTCTCACCCCTCCTGAGGAAGGTCTCCTACCCCCACGTCTGCAATGCCTCCCACACACAACTCACACCGGGACCCAGGTGGCAGACAGAGACTTGGCCAGCAATAGCTGCCTTATATCTAAATTGAGTTTATTACCAGGAATGCTGAGGACCTACTCAAAAATGCAAATAGTCCTTTCCACAAATATTTACTGGGTAAACTAATATTTCTGCTTGAGTATTAAAATTGACAGGAAAATAATAATCAAGTTCTCAGATTAATTTAAATTAGCCAAGTGAAATAAGTGAATACTCAAGAAAATCTAAGTGTACTGGACAAAAAGCCTTTCCTAAAACATTAACTAAAATATCTATTAGTAGTTCATCTCACTGTAAAATTGCCTAACATCCAAAGAACCTAAAGCAGTAATATTTGTGTGCAAAAATTAAAAATTAAAATTACCAAGACTGCAAGATAAAATTTCCAAAAGCCCCTATTAACCAAAAAAAGGGGGGGCAGTGGGGTAATATCATGTAAGGAAAAATATCCTGTAAGTAAAATACATCTAGAAAATTCTTACTCCAGAGAAGAAAATTCCATTTGTAAAACCAACTGCAGGACTCCCATGAAAAAACACACATGGTGTCAAAATAAGCCAAAGGAAAATCATTTAGGCAAAAATAAAAAGAATCCCAAGTCTATTTTGCAGAGAGGATCCCTTTGTTAACTTTTGGTCGAGAATGTGTTTGTGTGTTTGCAGAGAACAACTCCAAGACCATGTGGGTTCCTGCGACTGTGAGGAACTGACGGGTCTGTTCCAGCCATGAGGACGGTCCAGAGATGGTGGACACTGACGACACCTTACCATGCTAGCAGTCAGCAGCTGTGCATGGCTGCAGGTGGCCCAGGACCATACCAGAGAGGATGGATCTTGCATTGCCACGATGTATCCACCATCTGGATACCATTGCTGACATGTACACATGAAGAACTATTTGACATTTAAACTGGGACTCAGAACAGTTGGACATTGAAACTGACACTCAAACTTTTTTTTTTTTGCTCTTATACGTTTGTTTCTAGTATGCAGAGGCAAGATATTTTTGAAGAAAATAAACAGGGGGAAGTGATTGATATAGAGGCAGGGTGGCCTCGAACAGGCTGTCAAGCTACAGGGGGGAGGCTGGAGTGGATGGGAGGCAGATGCAGGGGAAGATCAACCGAAGGACTTGTATGCCTACATATGAGTATAACCAGTGAATGAAAGACACTGGGTCGGGGAGGGGGCAGGTGGGGACATGTGCTGGGGGGTAAGGGAGGCTGTGGGGAGGATATTGGGGGGGGAAGGAAAACATATGTACTACTATTAAATATAAGTTATATTGTAAATAATTTTTTTTTTAAAAAAAGATATAAGTAATGAAATTCTTACAAGTAACTTTAATAAAATAAGTGTAAGACTTGAATACTGGAAACTTCAAAATGCCATTGAATGGATTATGGAACTAATATATAGAGAAAAACAAGGCAAAGATCATAGTGCCTGATGAGAAATAAGAAAATTCCTTTAGTTCCTTACACTCTGAATCAGTTCCCACCTAGCCCTGCTCTCTTCTACTTCTTATCCTTTCAATAATCCATTTTTTCTAACCATTAATTGTTTTGTTCATGCAACAAAGATCACTCAAATGACTACCACATGTCAAATAGTATTCTAATCCTCAATATCGTATTGGTTTATAAAACAAAGGTCTTCTTTCTTATAGAGATTACATTCTAGTGGTGGAATATAGACAACAAAGAATGAACATTAAAAGTAAATTACACAAGTGACAAAGGTAATAAATACCATGAAAAGAGAAGAAAAAGTAACTATGAAGGAGGCCAACAATATGGGATGCAGGTGGAGTAAATGGATTTGTGATTAAAATGACATTTATATAAAGAGTTGAAGGAAGTGAAAGATTTGACCCTGTAGATATATGTGGGGGTTCAGAGGGCTTTCATATATATGTAACAATCAGACAAAGATTTTCATGGAAATGAGCACCTAAAATATTCAAGAATTAATAGTGAGAATCTTGTTCGTCTAACTTATATCACTTAATCCAGTAACTAAATTCAGACAAAAGAATGCAGATTTCAGATGATATACACTGATTCAATAAAAAAATTAGTCCTTATGAATTATGAATAATGATTGAAACTGCCAGATGTATAGGAGGTGTTTTTAATTATAAAAGCCAAAAAGAAATAATAGCAAAGATGGACATGTGACTAGGTTCAAATAAGCTGACTAAAGTGAGTAGACTAGTAGGAGATGAAGTCAGAACATTGGCACAAGGATGGTGAAGATTATGTAGTGTCTTGTAGAGCATTGATATTACTTTGGTTTAAACCCTAAGTGAAATGTGGATTTGTTGGAGAGTGGTTTGATCAAATTTAAGTTTAAAAAAATTGCAATAGCTGCTGTGCTAAGACTAGAATGTAAGGTCAAGGGTAAAGCACAAAGATAAGATAGAGACAATAGAAAAATTACAAATGAGAAATGATCATGGCTTGGATTAGAGTTACAGCATTAAATATAGTGAGAAGACATCAGATTTAAATCAATGTTATTTTATTACAAATCAAATGTAATATATAAAAAATTTAGCAACCAAAGATTATTTTAATATTTCTGGCCTGATAGCTTATAAGGATGAAAGTTCATCAAATTATCCATAGTATTCTTTCAACAAATCCCCTTTTATATAAAATAATGCAAGTAGAAATTTTCCTTACAACCAAATGATTACTAAGGAAATTATATCTAGACTAATTGGATCCTAATTGGCAAGTGTAGTCAGGACACTTGTGTCTATAGTGAAGAAAATGAGAAAGCAAAATCGTATACAGAATATGTAATACCTTAATCAATAAAGAAAAAAATTAAAAAATAATGCCCTAAAAATCTTTACTCCTCTCTAGCTATGCCACATGTTACAATGTAATAAAACTGGAAAATGAATAATAAAGTGAAAATTCTTCTGTCTAACAGTTCCTTTGCCAATAGATCCGACCTCCTGGAAGGAATTTGGTTGATGTCAATTAGGACAATCTGAGATACTCAACATATCAATTAAGCAGAGAGTTTGACCAATTTGGTGGCTCAGATCCACCAAACTGAAGAGAATGACACAATTTCTTTCATTGCAAAAATCTGCTGCTGATGCTTCCTGAGACTTTTGCATCAGAAACCCTGGAGAAAGTCAAATAGTGGAACACAAGCAGTTTGAAATGCCATGTCCCACAGGCACTTGCCAGACTGAGAAGAATAGAAACAGAAGAAGAAATATGTTTCTAATTTTCAAAAAAGTGTATTCCATTCTAAAGCAATGCATAGCTCCTCCAAACAAGTCCAACCAAAAATATGTCTTAAAGTTTCTGGGTAAGGTTTTCTTCTAGTATATCATTGCCACCTTTCAAATTTTGAATGAGAGAGAGAGAGAGAGAGAGAGAGAGAGAGAGAGAGAGAGAGAGAAGCAGGCAAAAGAGTAAAGCTTCTTTCTTTAGTTATATCAGAGTGAAATTATGTAGGCTTCAAGTTCTTTCATGACTAAGTACTACTTATTTACCTGTGGAGTAAATTATGATTGACAACCAATGGGCCAACTAACAAAGGCACAGAAAATAGCCTAGTAAAATAACATGGCTTCTAGGAAAACATAGAGGGTACTGTGTCACTTTAGACTGGAAATAGAGGTGAAGAAATATCTAAAATACATAAACTTTTTTTAAAAAAGCACAATGTTCACAAGCCTGCAATTGGTAAGGCAGTTTTAGCTATCAGTATTAATACAATCTGGTGGCTGCTGCTAATGATTGATAGCCACTATAACTCTTCTCCTAAAGCACCAATTTTGGTGAAATGTAAAACACAATGTCTGGCCTTAGTTTGGAAAAAATGTGCCTTTTGCTGAGTATGGCTATCTTAAGTATATCACTAACACAAATAGCAATTGCAAAGTCATCGTGGGAATTAGCATGAGTGTCTAATTTAGGAGATATTTTGAGAACATCAGTGGGTGAAAAGTGACTTCATTGACCCTATATTGTAATTTTAAAAGGGGGAAGATTTTTGGTATTCACGATTTTCTTACCAAATGAATATATGCATTATAATAGACTTATGTTGCAACAGTGGATAGAGTGTTTTTTTTTATAAATATTATAAGGAAATTATACAACTGAAACTATCAGTACTACAATTTTTTCTTCAAGTAAAAGAGAGTCAATGTGTTTATCCATCCACATTATCTCCTGGATCCCTTTGAAAATTATAACACATATTTTGGTAGGGTTGATTAAGTTTACAAGTAAAGTCTATGAGTAGGGAATAAAGTAGAGATAGTTACATCATGAAAGGAACAAACCCTTGGAATTAGCTGAATTAATGATATTTTAATGAAGCTAACTGTCCAAACTTAAGATAAAGCATAAGCTCAAATAGAATGAGGGTATCAATCAGCTACAAAGAGAATAGATTTTTACCAGATATTTGCATTTTCTTTTACAAATATCTCAAAAGAGATTTTCTTTAGATTTATTGTTAAGATCAATGGTGTTATATGAAAGAGAGTCTCCAAGTTAACAAATGCTAGGTTTCTCTGATCTCTTACAGCAATAAGAAGAAACTCTGAGAGTTTAGAATTTTAAAACAGTTTACTGAAAAATATTCTGGATCCCCTTTCCAAGTCTGAGATCATGTGAGCATGAGCTTGGTTGAAGGCAATGCTTCGGACAATATGAACTGGTATATCTATCATTCTACTTGGATATAATATAAATACACTTTCAATGAGTTTATGATTGAGTCTACCCATTCAGCTGAAACTGACAAAAACATGGCTTTTGAAGGATTAAAAATTTAAAGGAAATAATATTTTAATTGAATCCAATTGTAATTGGATGTATTCTTGTACTGGCTAATGTGTTTCACAAGCAAAAAAAAAAAAAATAGAGCTAGGGAGAGTTAGATCCTGTAGGTCTTCCAAGAGGCTGCCAAACTGGGCAGTCTTAGACAGCAGAACCTCGCTACCACTGTGGACACTCTGGGGGCGGCCAGCATGGGTATAGAGACTACGCCATCTTGAAAAACAGAACTGCTTGAGAATGACAAGGATCCTGGCCTCAGCACTACTCAGGTTTTTCTCAGAAGCAAATCAGGACCTGGCAGCCACTGGAAACAGAGACCTGTGACCACAGCTGCAGACCCACAGACACCAAGAATCCAAACATCCTTGCCGCAGATTTCTATGAGTCACAGAGTCTGTCTCACACCCCACAGACTCTCAGCAGTCCCATAGGAACTTCTAGACCTGCCCTTTGCAAGGCCACATCATAGCTACAGGAATTTGAGCATGGTAGTGCACGGACACTGGAAATCTGTTCCCCACAACACAATTTGGTGACTAAACCCCACGCCCACAAAGGGCAGCAGTGCCACCTGACTTCGATTCTGGGTAAGTGCACACAAAAGTCTGTTTTCTGCAGCACAGGAGTGGACCTCCTGTCGAAACAGTGATACTGTGCAACTCGGTCCCCCAAGCTGACCAGGACCCTGATTGTGCAGGCGAGGGGCACCAATGAACACCAGTGACTTGACTTTGTTTCTAATCCCGTGCACCTGGGATCCCTGATTCCCAATGCATTCATGCTAAGAGCCAGTGACTCCAATTCTTGGTGCATGTATACACAGGGACCCTGATTCTCAGTGTGAAGCCTCAATAAGCAATAGACATCCTGATACTTGATTCTTGGTGCAGGCATAGGGAAACTCTGACTCCTGGCATGCTCGAGGACTCTGATTTTTGGCACAGGCCAGCAGGGTCTCTGTTTCAGTAAGGCACAGGCAGGGACTAGGTGTGTGTATGAGGCCACACTGAGCGCCTGTGACTCTGATCCTGGGTGAGCATGGCTCCCACCAACCCGTAGCAGACACACATATTGAGGTTGGAGCTCTTCAGTGACACTCAGGGGGTGCAAAGATCCCATTGCACATGGCCCAGGCCCATACAACTTGACGTTTAAAACTTCTGGTGATAGTCAGAATGGGGAGATGACACAATCTCCAGAAGAAATAAAATGAGGAGCTGCCAATAAAGGAAATTAGTGAAATAGAAGCATGCAGCAAGACAGAAAAAATGTTCAGAGTAATGGTCATACAATTCATACATCAGATGGATGAGAAAATCAACAACCTATGCAAAAAAGTAATAAATCAAAAGTAATATAGCTACAATCAAAAACACCACCAAAGGTTTTAATAGTAGACTAGAAGAAGCAGAGAATCAAATTAGTGAGTTAGAAGATAAGGTAGAGAAACAAGCTAAATCTGAACTGCATTGGAGGAAAAAAATGAAAAAGCACGAGGAGAGCCTAAGGGAGCTTTGGGACAACATGAAAAAGTAATGTACATATAATATGACTGCCAGAAGGACAAGAAGAGCTGCAAGTATTAGACAATCTATAGGAAGAAATAGTGACAGAAAACTTCCTGGATATAGGAAAGAAAAAAATTACACAAGTACAGAGAGTCCTAAGCAAGATGAATCCCAAAAGACCCACACAAAGACACATCATAATTACAATGGCAAATGTTCATGACAAAGAGAGAGTCTTAAAGGTTGCAAGAGAAAGACATAGAGTTACCTACAAAGGATCCCCCATCAGGTTATCAAATGCTTTCTCAACAGAAACACATCAAGCTAGAAGGGAATGAAAGGAGGTCTACAAAGTGATACAAAGCCAAGGACTGAATACAATAATACTCTATCCAGCAAGACTATCAATCAGAATTGAAGGGGAAATCAGGAGCTTTGCAGACAAAAAAAAATGCTAAGGGAATTTATCACTACCAAGCCAGCAATGCAAGAAATGCTAAAGGGAATGCTGTAAAAAGAAGAAATAGAAAGGAAGGAAGGAACACAGGCATAAAGTACAGAAATGGCTACAAACAAGTACCAATCAATAATAATGTTAAACATAAAGGGATTAAATATTCCAATCAAAAGACATCAAGTAAGTGAATGGATAAGAAAACATGACCCATATATATGCTTTATACAGGAGACCCACCTCAGAAGAAGGGCCTCACACAGATTGAACGTGAAGGGATGGAAAAATATCCATCAGGCAAATGGAAGTGAAAAAAAGCTGGGGTAGCAATACTTACATCTGACAAAACAGACCTCAAAGTGAAGACCATAACAAGAGACAATAAAGTTCACTTCATAATTCTAAAGGGATTAGATGCACCAGGATGATATAACTCTGGTAAACCTTTCTGAACCCAATGCAGGAGCACCCAAATACATTAAAAAAGTCTGGAAGAGGAGAACTAAGATGGCGGCAAAGGCAAAACACCTATCTTGCCGTCATAATCAGCAATTTTAATACTACAACTTAACGAAAGAACAAACACCTTCCAGAATCACCAGAAAGCTCGCCGAGTGAAAATTCCACAAATAAAAGTGAAGATAAGACACTGTGACTCCGAGGAGCGGCGGCGGACGGCGTTGAAACATTCCCGCGGAGAGAGGTTTGGAGTGTGCGCCTCGGAGAGGGCGGGCTGCTGAAAACCGGCCAGTTTTCTTGATCGGGGAGACAAAGGCGTCCCACTGGACTGATTCTCCAGCTCTGGGCGAAGTCCAGAGAACCCACTATCACACGGGGTGAAAACTGGACAGTGGGAGAAGCTCGGGTGCTGCCAGGTCTCCCGGCTTGTGAAGAAGGCAGCTTGCGCGAACAGCTGGGCTGTGTTACAGCTCAGAGAGCGCACCGCGACTTGCCTCTCATTCGGAAAACCGTCAGACTGCTTTGTTTTACAACCCTGGGTGAGACATTGCGCATGCAGACTCATTTTGGGAAAGTCTGAATTCCCCGGCAGCCGGTGGAGCTCCGCATCGGCTCTCTCTCAGAGGTGCTGGCGGCCATTGCCCCCGGCACAGAGTCCCCGGGGCCGCACAGGGTGGAGCTAACGCTGTCTGCTTGGCCCGGAGACTCCGCCCACCCAACCTGAGCACAGCTGAGTTTCACAGACAATTGGCCTGGAGGTCAACCCTCCAAGTGCTAACAACGATTAACTGAGCTTAACTTCAGCAAGACTGTGCAGCCCATATCCACCTCAGGTAACCGGGGAGGCTGAGCCACTATCCCTAGTAGGAAGTCTACCACACAAAGCTAATTGACCAACTCAGGGAAGCAGCCACCATGCAGCAACATGGAAAGAAATCAGATGTGAAAGAAATGGAGGAAAAAAAACGACTGGACATGGAATTCAGAACCACAGTTATAGGGTTTTTTAAGAGGCTCCAACAAAAGATCAAGGCCTATAAGGAAATAAGCAAGACCACAAAGGGAATGAATGAGTCCTACAAGAAAATGAACAACACCCTCCAGGATATAAACGAGAGCTGCAAAGAAATGATCAAGACCAACATGGAAATGAATGAGTCCTACAAGGAAATGAAAGAAACCCTCAAGGATATAAAGCAGACTCTCAAGGATATGAAAAAGGACCAACCAGAAATTAAGCATACACTGACTGAAACAAAAAATATTATACAACGACTTGAAAGTGCCCTAGAGCACCCCAAGAACCAAGTTAAAGATTTGAAATACAAAGAGGTAAAATCCACTCAGCTGAAAAAGCAAGAAACCAAAAGAATCCAAAAAATTGAAGATAGTGTAAGGGGCCTCTGGGACAACCTCAAGCATACCAACATCCGAATTATAGGGTTGCCAGAAAAAGCGAGAGGCCAAGACAATGAAAACCTATTTGAAGAAATAGTGACTGAAAACTTCCCACACCTGGTGAAAGAAATTGACTTAGGAGTCCAAGAAGTGCACCAAACCCCAATATATAGGAACCCTAAGAAGACCACACCGAGGCACATCATAATTAAAATGCCAAGAGCAAAAGACAAAGAGAGAATATTAAAAGCAGCAAGAAAGAAACAGTTGGTTACCTATAAGGGAGCACCCATACGACTGTCAGCGCATTTCTCAACAGAAACGATGCAGGCCAGATGGGAGTGGCAAGAAATATTCAAAGTGATGAACAGCAAGAATCTACAACCAAGATTACTCTATCCAGCAAAGATATCATTCAGAATTGAAGGTCAGATCAAGTGCTTCACAGATATGAAAAAGCTAAAGGAGTTCATCACCACCAAACCAACATTATATGAAATGCTGAAAGATATTCTTTCAGAAGAGGAAGAAGAAAAAGGTAAAGATGAAAATTATGAACAACAAATACACATCTATCAACAAATGAACATAAAAATCAAGTGAATTGATAGGCTGTTGAACAGGATAGACTGGTGAATATAACAGAGACATGGACATAGAGAGGGAATGGACTGACAATTCTTGGGGAGAAAAGGGTTGTGGGAAGTGCAGCAAGAGACTGGACAAAAATCTAGCAACAATGGGAGAGGACAGTGGGGAGGGGGAGGTGAGGTTGGAGGGTGGGATAGGTACAGGGTGGAGGGAAGCTATAGGGGGATAAAAAGGGGGAAACAATGTAATTAATAAACTGAACAATAAAGATAAAAAAGTCTGGAAGATATTAGGGGAGAGATTGACAGCAACGCAATCATAGTAGGAAACTTTAATACCACATTAACATGATTGTATAAATTATCTGGACAAAAACTTACAAAGAAATAGCAATCTTAAATGAATCACTAGGTCAGATGGACTTAATTGATACTTTAGAACATTCTCCCCCCAAATTACAGAATGCACATTCTTTGCAAGTGCACACGGGACATTTTCAAAGATAGTACACATATTGGGACACGGGCAAAGTCTCTCCAAATTTAAGAGTATTGCAATCATATCAATCATCTTCTCAGATCACAATGGCATAAAATTACAAATCAACTAAAGTAAAAACAATCACAAAAATACAAACACTTGGAGGCTGAATAGCACACTATTAAACAATGATTGGGTTACCAAAGAGATCAAAGAAGAAATAAGACATATCCTAGAAACAAATGACAATGAAAATACAACAATCCAAAATCATTGGTACACAGTGAAAGCAATCCTGAGAGGGATATCCATAGCATTACAGGCCTACCTGAAAAAAACACACATGAAAAACTGGTAATAAATCATCAAATTCTGCAACTTGAAGAATTAGAAAGAGAACAGCAAGAAAAATCTAGTGTGATCAGAAGGAAGGAAATAATAAAGACCAGAGCAGAAATAAATGACATAGAGTTGAAAAAGCAATACCAAAGGTCAATGAAACCAAGAGCTGGTTTTTTGAATGGATAAACAAGATTGATGAACCTCTAGCCAGGCTCACCAAGAAGCAATAATATAATCATATACATTGACGGAGAAAAAGCATTTGACAAAACCCAACATGCTGGCTTCATAAAAACTCTCAGCAAGGTGGGAATAGAAGGACAATACCTTAACACAATAAAAGCCATATATGACAAATCCACATCCAATATCATACTCAATGGGCAAAAACTAAAACCCTTTCCTCTAAGAACAGGAACAACACAGAGATGCCCCACTCACCACTCCTCTTGGACAAAGTACTGGAAGTACTAGCCATTTTGATCAGTCAAGAAAAAGAAATAAAAACCATCCAAATTGGAAAAGAAGAATTAAAACTGTCCTTATTCACAGACGACATGATATTGTACATAGAAAACCCGAAAACTTCATAAAAAAACTAATAGAATTTAAAAATGAATTTAGCAATATAGCAGGATACAAAATATATACCCATAAATCTATGGCTTTTCTATACACCAATAATGAACTCATAGAAAGAAAAATTTAAAAAGCAATCCCATTTATGATTGCAACAAAATAATTAAGATACCTAGGAATAAACTTAATTAAGGAGATAAAGGACCTCAGAAAATTTCAGGATGCCAAAATTAGAGATAGAGGAAGTCATGAACAAATGGAAGAATATATCATGTTCATAGATTGGTAGAAACAACATCATTAGAATGTTCATACTATCCAAGGATATCTATAAATTCAATGCAATGCCCATAAAAATACCAACAGCACACTTCAAAGACCTAGAAAAAATTCTCAAAAAATTCATCAGGAGTAAAAAAAAAGACACTGAATAGCTGCAGCAATCTTGAGAAGGAAGAACAATGTTGTTGGGGTCACAATACCAGATATCAAGCTAAAGTACAAAGGCACTGTTCTCTAAATTGTCTAGTACTGGCACAAGAATAGACATATAGAACAGTGGAACAGATCAGAGAACCCAGAAATAAACAAAAGCCAATATGCTCAATTAATATTTGACAAAGGAGGCAAGAGCACACAATGGAAGCATGCTGGTCTCTTCAATAAATGGTGTTGGGAAAACTGGACAGATACTTGCAAAAAAATGAAAGTAGACCACCAAGTTAGACCATACATAAAGATAAACTCAAAATGGATAAAGGACCTAAATATAAGATGGGAAACCCTAGCAATCTTAGAAGAAGCCATAGGCAATAAAATAGCAGGCATTTGTCATAACAATATCTTTACTGATACAACTCCTAGGGCAATGGAAACTAAAAAGAAAATAAACAAATGGGACTACAACCAAATAAAAAGATTTTGCACAGCAAAATAAACCATCAACAAAACAACCAGAAAACTCACTGCATGGGAGAACATATTTGCCAATGTTGTCTTCGATAAGGAATTAATCTCTAACATTTACAAGGAACTCATACAACTTAAGAAAATGAAGATAAATAATTCAATAAAAAATAGACAAAGGATCTAAATAAACACTTTTTGAAAGAGGACATTCAGCAAGCCAAGAGACATATGAAAACATGCTCAAAGTCACTAATAATCCAAGAGATGTAAATCAAAATAACAATGAGATACCATTTCACACCTGTCAGAACAGTTATCATCAACAAATGACAAGTGCTGGAGAGGATGCAGAGAAAAAGAAACTGTTCATCGCTGCTGGTGAAAATTCAGACTGGTGTAGCCACTGTGGAGAACAATGTGGAGTTTTCTCAAAAAACTAAAAATGAAACTTCCATTGACCCAGTAATACCACTTCTATAAACATATCCCAAGAAAACAGAAACACCAATCAGAAAGGATATATACACCCCTCTGTTCTTAGCAGCACAATTTACAATAGCTAAGATTTGGAAACAGCCTAAATGCCCATCAGCAGATGAGTGGATTAGAAAACTGTGGTACATTTACACGATGGAATACTACGCTGCTGTAAAAGAGAAGGAATTCTTACCATTTGCAGCAGCATGGATGGATCTGGAGAGCATTATGCTAAGTGAAATATACCAGTCAGTGAAAGATAAATACCACATGATCTCACTCATTTATGCATAATAAATAACATTACAAACTGTTGAACAAAAAGAGACAGAAGCAAGGGGCATTAAACAGACTGTCAAACTACAGTGGGAAGCTAGGAGAGGGTTCTGGGAGTAAGAGATCAACTGAAGGACTTGTATGCATGCATATAAGCACAACTATCAGACTCAAGACACTGGGGGTGGGTGGGATCAGGGCAAGTGTCAGAGGCTGGGGGAGGCTGGAAGGAGGTCAGTGGGGAAAAAAGAAGATACATATATATTATTATTTTTAATACCTTAAACAATAAAATAAAGTACAAAACCCCAGGGCTTTTGTCATTGTAAAAAAAAGTGACAACTATAATAAATCAAAGGAAATCCTCTTCTGGGTCACAAATATCCTTGAGACATACTGCTCAAAATAGGTAACTGCATGAAGAAACATGTGAAGTTATGTTGATACTGGAGGCCCAGGTGCACAAAATTCATGCACGGTGGGTGGGGGGGTGTCCCTCAACCCAGCCTGCACCCTCTCCAATCTGGGACCCCTTAAGGGATCGGGCCTAAACGGGCAGTCGGACATCCTTCTCATAATCCAGAATTTCTGTCTACAAACTGCTCACCTGCCTGTCCTTGATTGCCTCTAACTGCTTCTACCTGCCAGCCTGATCACCCCCTAACCACTACCCTGCCAGCCTAATTGATGTCTAATTGCTCCCCTGCCAGCCTTTTTGCCCCCAACTTTCCTCCTCCGCCGGCCTCGTCACCCCTAACTGCCCTCCCCTGCAGGCTTGATCACCCCTAGTTCCATGTGCACAACTGCCCTCCCTTGCAGGCATAGAACCCTCCCAACAGCTCTCCCCTGTTGACCATCTTGTGTTGGCTATCTTGTGTCCACATGGGGGCAGGATCTTTGACCACATGGGGGGCAGCCCTCTTGTGTGTGTGAGTCAATCTGCATATTATTCTTTTAATAGATAAGATAGAGGCCTGGTACATGGGTGGGAGTCAGCTAGTTTGCCCTGAATGGTGTTCCAGATCATGGTGGGGGTTTTCTTGGGGTGTGGGGCAGCCTGGGCGAGGGGCCTATGGTGGTTTTCAGGCCAGCCATGCCCCACAGTGACCCAACCAGAGGCCCTGGGATCTGGGATTAATTTATGTTCTACAATTGAAACTTTGTAGCCTAGAGCGGAGCCAAGCCTTTTGCTCGCTCCATGGAGACCACCATTTCTTTTTGGGTTTATTAAAATTATACAATTGAAACTTTGTAGCCTAGAGTGGAGGCCTAGGCACTAGGGCTGCAGAAGCTTGTCTTCCCCCATCGCCCTGGCAACACTAGTCTCTGCTCTCACCAGTTCTGTGGCTGCCACCATTTCTGTTAGATTTATGTATCTTCTATAATTGAAACTTTGTAGCATTGAGTGGAGGCCTAGGCCGGCAAGGGATTGCAGAAAGCTTGGCTTCCTTCGTTGCCAGGGAAACCCAAGCCTCCCTCCTCAGTGGCTGTAGCCATCTTGGTTGGGGTTTATTTGTTCCTGATTGGCTGGTGGGTGTGACTTGTTGGCGTGACTTGATCAGGAGGTGTGGACAATTTGCGTATTACTCTTTTATTAGATAGGGTGAGAAAATGTAAGACACTAATGTGACATTAGAATTAAACAGTTAAACAGATAAACAGTATTACCACTGAAAGCCTTTAAAATCCCATCCACTTTAAGTCTCAAATGAAATTGAGATATCTGTTGTGTTCTTCATCTAAAACAATTTTGCCACTGGCCAATTGGAAGAACTAATTAATTATTCTCTCATTTCTATATCACAGTTTTAGAGATAAATAAAGTAGGCATCATAATTCAGGAGTAGAATAGGTATCTCTCCCAAAATAAATTCTGTCTTTATTTTTGGGATTTCAATACCAATAAGTAAAGTTTAACACTGTTTCAGAAGCTGCATGCATGGCCTATGGGTTCATAATCCATAAAAAGCAAGTAAGAGTGACATCAATCTAGGTTCCATCAAGAAGCAAGGTTAGTTTGTTGTCAATTTTAGAAACACCTCGTTTGTTCAAAGGTACAGTAAGAGTTGAAGACAATACAAAGTTCACTTTCTCTTTTAAAAATATGTGGATTGAAAACAGTGTTTTGGGAGATTGTACTACTTTCCGGTTGTGTATAATATTCTTACAACTGCTGAGCTATCTGTTAAACAGATGTGTCTTGCTTCCTCAAACACCTGGACTTTATTTTCTTTTAAATTTCAGCCGAGACCGGTTTGGCTCAGTGGATAGAGCATTGGACTGTGGACTGAAGGGTCCCGGGTTCGATTCCGGCAAGGGCATGTACCTTGGCTGCGGGCACATCCCCAGTAGGGGGCGTGTAAGAGGCAGCTGATCGATGTCTCTCTCTCATCGATGTTTCTGACTTTCTATCCCTCTCCCTTCTGCTCTGTAAAAAAATCAATAAAATATATTTAAAAAATAATTTCAGTAATATTTCATGGATGAATGAGTCAAATTAAGTATGAAGAGAAATAAGTTATGTTTGGAAAATTATTTTAAACACTGTTTTCCATAGAGAAAGGGCAGCACACTGACACCTCTGAAATCTTTCAGCTACACCATCTATGTATGGCCAAGTAAGGAATTGTCATGTTTGGCATTTCTTTTGAAGCTATATTCCATGAACTGATGTCTCAACCAGCCTGACATATCATCTGTAAAAAGCAAATTATGCCTTTGGTTAATATTTTATAAATTGAGAAACATAAAACTTCAATCAGCAAATGTGGGCCAGGCCTTTCCAGAAGCAAAAGAATAATAAAATGAAAAAATCTGCAGAACTATGCAACCAATGGTATATTTTCTAGATATATAGCCTTCTGACCATCAATTATTTCATAAGATCTCTTACCTCAATAATGTTTCAAAATTTTTACATAAAGGCAGTGTCTGTGTCTGTACTAAATGAATGCTGATTAGTGTAGTAACTCCAATTTGTTCAATGCAACATACTGCCTTCTTATTACTACCTCAATGTTATTGAAATAAGATGATTTTCATTAATTTTAAACTAAATTTTAAATCTCCAACTTTCTTCATTTTTAGGATTATTCATTTATGTAGAAATAGTGCATTACTGTGGCACTATAGTTACATTCAAAACTATCAGATGTGTAGCATCTTAATTCTATGCATTGTTACATAGTTTATTACAACATAAAATATCATTTAAATTCAGTCAATAGTATCTTTTGAATAATTATAATTTTCTAGATAACTACATGTCCTATTTTTTAAATAAAATAATAGAGAGTCTACTTAATTCAGAGTCCATCCTACATAATCCCATGTGTTTCAAATTAATGGGATTTAATTATACTTATCTATTAATAAGCAATATAGTAGTCAACATTATGTTAAAAAGGAAACAGTACTATCATCAAGGCTTTCCATCTAAATGAGAACAAGTTTGTTATTTAATACCAAGTAAAATATATTAACTACCTTTCTTGCATTAGAAACTGAGATAGTCAAGGCAAGTAAATGAATTATATTCTCACACAAATATATATTTTCAACACCAATTATATTTTCTACCAGTGTCCCCCTGTGTTGTTAGCCTTTTAGTGAATCAAAAGAAGAAGAGAAATGGATAGAGCATCAGACATCCAGGGACGGGGGAAGGGCAGGAGAGATGAAGTCAAAGAAGACAACTTGAGTGCTACCCATAAAGGGGTGCACCAAGAGTATCCACCTCAGGTAACTGGGGAGGCTGAGCCACTGTCCACTAAAGGACACCTACCACACAAACCTACTTGACCAACTCAGGAAAGTAGCCAAAATGCAAAGACGAGGTAACAGATCACATGTGAAAGAAATGGAGGGAAAAAAACGACTTGACATAGAGTTACATACCACGGTTATAAGGTTTTTAAAGAGGCTCCTAGAAAAGGCCGATAAATTTAACGAGACCCTTGAGGATATGAACAAGACCCTCGAGGATATGAGCTAGACTATGGAGGATATGAAAAAGGACCAACTAGAAATTAAGCATACACTGACTGAAATTAAAAATATATATATATTATACTGAAACCTAAAAGCAGACTAGAGGACCACAAGAATCAAGTCAAAGATTTGAAATACAAAGAAGCAAAAATCACTCCGCCAGAAAAGCAAGAAGCAAAAATAATCCAAAAAAAATGAAGATAATGTAAGGAGCCTCTGGGACAACCTCAAGCATACCAACATCCGAATTATGGGGGTGCCAGAAAAAAAAAGAAAGATACTGAAAACCTATTTGAAGAAATAGTAACCGAAAACTTCCCCCACTGCTGAAAGAAATAGACTTAGAAGTCCAGGAAGCACACCAAATCCCAAACAAAAGGAATCCAAAGAGGACCACACCAAGACACATCGTAATTAAAATGCCAAGAGCAACAAATAAAGAGAGAATATTAAAAGCAGCAAGATAAAAACAGTTAGTTACCTATAAGGGAGCACCCATAAAATTGTTAGCTGATTTCTCAACAGAAACTATGCAGGTCAGAAGGGAATGACCAGAAATATTCAAAATGATGAATAATAAGAACCTACAACCAAGATTACTCTACCCAGCGAAGCTGTCATTCAGACTTGAAGGTCAGATAAAGTGCTTCGCAGATAAGGAAAAGCTAAAAGAATTCATCAACACTAAACCAGTATTATATAGAAATGCTGAAAGCTATTCTTTAAGAAGAGGAGGAAGAACAAAATGGTAAAGATAAAAATTATGAACAACAAATACACATCTATCAATAAGAGGATCTAAAAAATCAAGTGAATTAAAAATCTTATGGACAGAATAAACTGGTGGATATAATAGAATCAGGGGCATAGAAAGTGGGTGGACTAACAATTCTTGGGGAGAAAGGAGTGTGGGGGGCATGGGAAAAGACTGGACAAAAAGTGTACACCTATGGATGAGGACAGTTGTGGGGAGGTAAGGGAAAAGGATGGGATGGGTCCCAGGGGGAGGGGAGTTATGGGGGGAAAAAGAGCAACATTTTAATAATCTGAATAATAAAGATTTATTAAATTTATAAAAGAAGACAACTTATACAATTTCCAAAAAACTTTATTTTTAAATATAAAATTAATAATCTTTTTTGACTCAGTGCAATATGACATTTTTAACTATTTAGGTTAGAAAATATTTGAGACTAAAATTTAGAATTTGTCAGCAAAGTAGACATATTTGTAATAAGCATACTTGTTAATGAATGAATTATATAGTAGCATGATACATAGAACTACTTAAGGGCAGTATTTTGTTTTCATTTCAGATCACCAACAACAATTTGGTGGCTGAATCATAGTAAGGGTTAAGAAAAAAGGGTTGTTGTGTGAATGGATGAAAATAGTGGAAAATAAAATCACTAGGAAAAAAGGATGGGGAAAAGGGAAGAGAAGAAAAAATAGTAGCCAATTGAGTTTGTCCCAAACTGAATCCATTAAATAGGAATGAAAGCCACCTTGGACCTTCACCCTTCCAGGACAGGGTCACAATACTTTTCCTCTCCCAGGCTTCCAAACAATAATATTTTTAAACTAAAAAACTGATAGTTTTCCTTATCTTAATGTATATAAACAGTTACTGGAATATTTAAGAGATATTTAATTCCTCCATATAATAATAGTTTTTATCCAATTAAAATAAATATTTGTTTGAATTTACTCTGAATAATTTTTTGAAATCTCTAGTTTTCCACCATGTGTATTAAATATCAAGTTCATTGCCAGAATGATAAATAATCTTCATTTTCAATTTAAATTAGAATCCAGACAAAGATCTTCCAAAATGCATCTATTGCTGTTTGAATTGTATTCAACAATTTTTTGGACAATTCCATCTTGACCAAGTGTTATTTTGAGGCAATTGCAAAATTAAACTTACAAATGTCAAATTATAAAATGACAGAGTTGAAAAATTATTTAGTCTGCCCCTCTTGACATGAGAGTGAGATCTAAGGTTACAATAATTTCCCCAAGACTACATAGAAAACAATTAGTAATTCTAAAATATTTGCAATATAATCCTATAATATAAAAGGCTAATATGCAAATTGACTGAATGGCTAAACTAGCAGCCACTATGATGCACACTGAGCACCAGGGGGCAGATGTTCAACACAGGAGCTGCCCCCTTGGTGGTCATTTCACTCCCACAGGGGAGTGCCACTCAGCCAGAAGGTAGTCTCACATATGGTGAGCATAGTGGCAGTGGCAGAAGCCTCTCCTGCCTCCGTGGCAGCACTAAGGATGTCCAACTGCTGGTTTAGGCCTGCTTCCTGCATCAGTTAGACATTCCCCAAGGGCATCTGGACTGTGAGAGAGTGCAGGCCGGGCTGAGGAACTCCCCCTGAGTGCACGATTTTCATGCACTGGGCTTCTAGTTTACAAATAAAAATGAATGAAAACTATCATAAGAAAATAATTTCAGTTTAACCAATAACCAATTATTCTAAATGATGTTTAATTTTAAAAATTAAACAATAAAAAGTGTGGATAGCCAAAACCAGTTTGGCTCAGTGGATAGAGCCTCTAGTTTAATATAATACTCCTCAATTTTTTTTCAGTTGGCTAATCCTTTTGGTGATACAAATTATTCATGATATTTTTATCTTATCATCTCTGGTTCACCTCAGGAAAAAAACATCAGAATTAATCTAAACCTATCATGTTCATATTTAGCTTTTTAAAATTATACCAGTATTACAGCAAGAGGCAAAATTGTAAGTGGGTCTTATTTTCAGGGGATGTCTTACTTTTGGGGAAACAGGGTAAGTAAAACTAGGAGCCCAGTGTACTAAATTTGTGCACTGGGGGTGGGTGGTCCTTCAGCCCAACCTGCCCCCTTTCACATACTGGGAGCCCTCAAGGGATGTCCTACTGATGGCTCACCCTTTCACTCCCACAGTGGAGTGCCACTCAGCCAGAAGGCAGGCTCACAAGGCCTGCCCAAGGCCGAAAGCCTCTGGCTGAGGCTTTCATCCTTGGGGAGGGGACCTTCACCAGGCGAACCCCAGCGATTGCTCTGCAATCAGGCCGATGGCTGGCTCCACCCCAGGCCTGGCCCACCCAAGGCAGGAAAGCCTTCAGCCTAGGCTTTCCAACCTTGGGCAAGGGACATAGGCCAGGGAACCCCCAGCGGCTGCCTTTCAATTGGGCCAATGGCTGGCACCCCCCACTCCTGGCCTGCCCAAGTATGGAAAGCCTCTGGCTGAATATTTCTAGCCTTGGACAGCAGCCATCTTTGTTGGGAGTTAATTTGCATATCCCTCCTGGTTGGCTGGTGGGTGTGTCTGATGGGTGTGGCTTGTGGGTACAGCAGAGGTATGGTCAATTTGCTTATTACTCTTTTATTAGATAAGATATTTATTCATGAGAGAAATCAAAATGTAGCCAATACCAGATCACATGTATAAATATTTAAGTGATTAATTCCCAGATTATCTAAATATTCTTAACTATCAAAACTCATGTGGTAGAAATAATATTTACTTTGTTTGCATTCTATTCCATGCTTTAGATTTAACATTGTATCCTATCTAATAAAAGAAACATGCAAATTACCATACCTTTGCTACACTACCAGCCAATCAGGAGCAGGGGACCTTTCTAGGGTTGTGGCCAAGGCACACCTGGAACGCTTCGCTGGCACCAGCTGGGAAGCTTAGCTTCACGCTGGCAGGGGGCGGGGAATGAAGCAGGGACCACGCCTCTGCGCACAGCACTTTCGAGGGTTTAGCAAGCGAGAGAGGCTCAGTCCTTGAGGCATCCATGGTGCAAGGAGGGCTGGGCCAGGACAACACCATACTTTCAAAGCAAGTTGTTTCCCACTTAAATATCCTCTGATGAGTATCTTTAAAAAAGAATATTCAGCCATTGTCACACCTTGAAAAGTTAAGGTAATTTCTTAATATCACCTAATATTCACTGTATGTTCAAATGTCTTTGTTCCAAAGATGACTTTTACTGTTGGTTTGCCCCCTTCAGAGGCTACCCAAGATCTTTTTTTAGCCTTGATGTTGGGCTGCTTCTCCCGACTATAAGTTCCCAAGGCACTTCCAGCCAGAGTTAAGGGGGGCTTCTTCTGCTTTTAAGGCATCACCATATCCAGTGCCTGCCAGGCCCCTGTGAAAAGACTACTCCTTAGGTCTGGGGTGGTGGGAGCTGAAGCAGAGAGGCTGTGAGGCCCAGCTCACCCAGGATGTTGAGCCCCATCACTCCCTCCCAATTATCCTGGCCCAGCCTTCCCTATCCATACCTGCTCATGGAGAGCATGAGGTGGTCATGGCAGCGGGATGGGAGGCCTGAGGGGGGTGTGGCCCAGACACGAGGGATGGGAGGCCTATATCCTCCCCCAATCCAAAGGGGCTTAACAAGGAACCTCAGGCCTCGACCCCAGCCCTGGAACTAGGCCAGGAGACCTGAGGCCATGTCCTCCACACAGTGGGGCTTGACGGGGGATCTCAAAGTGTACTTCCTGTCCTGGTGCTGGGCTAGGGGACCTCCGGCTGCTCCCCTTGCCAGGCAGGGCTTGACAGGGGACCACAGGCCATGGCCTCCACCAAGCAGGGCTTGACAGGGAACCTCAAGGTGTGCTTCCCGCTCTGGTGCTGGGCTAGGGTACCTCAGGCTGCTCCCCCTACTCTAGGTCCAGGCTGGGGACCTCAGGCCATGCCTCCCACATGGTGCAGCTTGACAGCGGACTGCAGGCCACACTCCCAACCCGGCAGGGCTTGACAGGGGACCTCAAGGTGCGCTTCCCATCCTGGTGTTGGGTTAGGGGACCTCAGACTGTTCTCTCCACCCTGCACCAAGCTGGGAGACTTCAGACCATACCTTCCACTCCAGCACCAGGCCAGGGGTCCTGAGGCTGTGTCCCTCCTCCCTGGCTTGGCTTGACAGGGGACCTTAGGCTGTGCCCCCCACCCAGCGGGGCTTCACAGGGGACCTGAGCCTGTACCCCCATGCCAGTGGGGGACCTGAGGCTGCGCCTCCCTCCTGGTGCTGGGCCAGGGGACCTGAAGCTGTGCTCCTCTGCCTGGTGGGGCTTAACGGGGGACCTCAGGTCATGTCTTTCACCTGGTGGGACTTGATGGGGGACCTCAGGTCATGCCTCCCATCCTGGTGCTCAGCCAGGGGATGCGAGGATGCCCCCTGTCCTGCAGGGCTTGGGTGGGACTGGCAGGGTCTGGATCTACCCCAGTGTGGGGGGGCTGGGTCTGTGTCTAATGTGATTTTGAGGCACATGTGAGTGAGTAGGGACTTGACTCTGGGTCCTGTGATGCGTCTCAGACTCTGATAGGAGGAAGGTTTTCATACACATTTTACTAATTTTCTTTAGTCTCTGATTATTGTAGAGAAAGAGCAAATAGCAATATTAAATTATTTCCTCTAATTAATACCCTTTTAATGTGCACGAATTTCGTGCACCTGGCCACTAGTATTATTATAAAATCTTAATGATCACTCTCTTAGGCATGTGTTATTGTTGATTATATATTGACCATTTTCAGATAAAAAAAACTGTTGCTAAGTAAGTTTAAATAATTTGCTCATGGTTATATAAGCTGAATTTGAACGAAAGTTTGTAAATATTCTCTTTCAATGACTCTTTGATGCCCCTCTCCCAATAAAATATTCAGATATTATTTATAAAAATCTAAGAAAAGGAAATGCTTTTCAGAACTGGCACAGATCTGATATTAAATAAAAATAGAATTCTGCCCTGAGTACAAGCTCCCACTGTGGTCAGAACACTCCTCCATCCTGTTCCCTCTACTGATAATACAGAGTATTTGACTTGACAGTTACATAGATGTCAAAAGCAGTAGTCATAGAAGTGGCTCCTGGGATACTCTCTTCTATGTCTGGCAGGGATGGGCAATACATTATCAAGAAAGAAAAAGGAAAGTCCTGATGGAACCTGCACTGCATAGTAGTTCTACCCTTCTCTTATTTGGTTTTTTCTTTTCCCCCTCCTATAGCTTTCTTCCTAGTTTGCTATTCTTTTCCCCTTCCTTTTCTGTCTGCTCGGACCCAGGAAACCTACCAATAACTTCTCTCCAAATAAAAGTGTAAAATATTTAGAGAACATATAAAACTACGATAATATATCCACAACACTATCTACTCTCATTTTATACTGATATTTAACTATTCAGTAGTGCTTGGTATATATGCTTCTGATTCAGTTCATAATATACATCAAGTAATAATTTGTATGAATAAGCATATATTTTGAGTAATCATTGAATATGTTCTCCAAGATACTAGTATGATATCAGGCACACAGTGGTATCCACTCAATAAATATATATTCATGATGATGATAATGGTAGATTTGGTACACTTTTTAAAAGTAGTACCATTTAATTTATCCCAATGTCTCACATTAAAGCATAGAGTTTATTAATATAAACTACTGTAAAGACATTTAAAGAACTACTTTTCACATTTAGATGGTCTTGATCTAAACTCTACTTTAGAAGCCTAACATGTGTGATGACAGCTGGCACAGGATTTCAGAGAAAATAGATCAGGCAAAATGAGAAAGTTCACAGTTTGTTGAACTCTTCACTGAAGTTAATGTCAACAATCAATCAAATTTGTGAAATATATCAGAGTACATATCTCCTAATTTACAGAGAAAACAGTGCCACTCAAAGTTGCCTCTGAGTCACTATCCTTGTTGGAGAAAATATTCAATGATTACTCAAAATATATGCTTATTCATACAAATTATTACTTGAGTATATTAGGAACTGAATCAGAAGCATATCTACCAAGCACTACTGAATAGTTAAATATCAGTATAAAATGAGAGTATATTGTGTTGTGGATATATTATCATAGTTTTATATGTTCTCTAAACCTACTGACTGTTACTCTAGAGTCTAGACAAACTGGGAAAACACATTGTCCCTAGGGCCTCCCTGGCATCATGTATAAAGACTAGAGCAGATCCCAGTGAACCAGTAGCCAAGAATATGCATGGCTTACTTAATATCTAACATTCTTTACTGCCAATGCACATTTAAGATACCTAACAAGTTTTAAAATTCCTCACTTAATCCGTTTTGGAATTTACATTTAAATAAAAATATTTTAAAATAATTTAAAGCAATGTATAATTACATTTAGAATATATGATCTGTCCAGAAAGTGAGAAAATCATTATTGTCAATAATTTTTGTCTGGGTTAAGAAATAGAATATGTTGACATTTGAACATGCATAACTGGATTATATTAAATTGTTATGATGCAAATTAACTGATCAGAAAAGACTATGCTTTACAAAGCACTTCTGAAGAGTCAATGCTGGCTGCATTTAGTCTGGGGCCCTCAAGAATGGGTGTTCACTAAAAGTATAAAACTTTTCCAAACTAAAGAGCTTTCATGACTCTCAGAAGTAAACTGTAATAATTTCAAAATCAGACATTCTCCTAAAATTTTCACAACTTCATGAACCTAAAAGTATCTTTTTATTCCCATTCCTTTAAAAACTCCTGAAATTTCAGAAAGATATTAAATATTAACAAAATATGTAAGAATATTTTTCCATTGTAGAAAACTGAGGTTAAAAAAGAAGTGGAAATAGTCCTCATATTAATTCAAATAAATAGTACTGCTACAACTGCAATTGACACATACTTTAAAATATTTGCTATTTTAACGGGTAAACTTTAAACACACATGCACACTATAAAGTTGTGTTTTTATAACATTTTCAAAATCTTCAATTGAAGATTTTTTTCCTCAAATGTATGCTTTTGCAGTATAGCCTTTCATAGAAATATGAGCATTTGATTATGCTCTCCCATGTCTATACTCTGCCTGGACGCCTCCACTTTGTTTAGTACACATATTTGCTTTTTTAATACATTCCACAAGGAATTTTTCTCTGCTTTGGTGTTATAATCTTCTATTCTGTTATTAATTTAACACCAAATGTTGCTAATTCTCACAGAAGGTCCTGGAATTTAGGGGACAGCCTATTTTTTTAGCTGCCTTACTGGAATTATGATCTTCCAGTTAGCAGAAAGAATGATTATATTGGGAAAATAGATGGATATTCTAGCTGGCTAAATACAATTGTTGAAATAAAATGAGATTTTTACATAAATGAGAATAGGCAGAATTTGATTGTTATTCTTGTTTTAATTTCAGGAAAGGCATTTATTTACCTTGTTTTCCTCTACATTTTTATTTATTATAAATTTCTTCTCTCACTATCAGGAACCAAAGAACAGATACATTTAGATGTAGTTTTTAATGATTTATCAACATTTCGCATACAAAAGCTGTCCACCAAATAAATGTCTACTATCAGGTATAGAAAACAGGCAATTGACTTTTTTATGATTAACCATTGAATGACATTAAACATAATATGCAGAAAACAGCTCTTTTTCTTTCTTTCTTTCCATATTGCCAAAGAGGTCTACTTAATAGCAATTATTCAAAGGCAGAAAGAATGAAACGCAACAGTTTTAATGAAAAGAAAAACTGGAAACTATGCAGAAACTCCATTGCTTTATTTACTATTATGCAAAAGCCCATACACTGCCAGATATCTTCAGGACCAATGCCTTGGAATGCCTCCAGTTATGATTAACTACATCAAAAGTCAAAGTATCTGCCATCTATGTTCTTATCACAATCATGCCAAGTCCAGGCAGAGTATAGACATGGGAGAGCATAATCAAATGCTCATATTTCTATGAAAGGCTATACTGCAAAAGCATTTACATTTGAGAGAAAAATCTTTAATTGAAGGTTTTGAAAATGTTATAAAAACACAACGTTATAGTGTGCATGTGTGTTTAAAGTGGCATTAATAGGCATTATTTTAAGCTTAAACTTTTTATACAGCAATCATCCTGCAAGGTGCCTTTTAAAGTATTCCCTATCTCATAAACAGGTTTGTGGCTTCGAAGGCCAGAAAAAAAAAACTAATGTAAAATAGAAGATCAGTGTGCAGAGATACTATTTCAATATAGAAGTATCTGAAAAGGAAATGTTAGAAGCCCAGAAACGAATAACAAATAATACTTGGTGAATGTGGCCACCAAGCCATAACTTGTCAACTTCAATAAATTTCATATTCCTCAAAAATAAGGCTAATTTTCTTATAAATTATGCTGCTAATTTATTTGGACCTATCCATTCCTCTAGCTCACATCACTTTCTTCATCTGATATACAGATCTTGGTATATTTACTTTTTTCACTTTTAATCATGGCTCTGATATAAAAAAATAAACGAAAAGTTTATGGCTTTGTAGTATAGTTTGATATCTAGTATTGTGATCCCTCCAACTTTGTTCTTCTTTCTCAAGATTGCTGAAATATTTAGGAGTCCGTATTATTCCATTAACATTTTTAGAGTATTTTTCTATTTCTGTGAAGTATATCATTGGTAGTTTAATAAGATTGTATTGAATCTACAGATTGCTTTGTGTATTATAGGAAATTTAATTATTTAATTCTTGCAATCCATGGACATGGTATACATTTCCATTTGTTTGTATCTTCCTCTAATACTTTTTCAATGTCCTATAGTTTTCCAAATACAAGTCTTTTACCTCCTTGGTTGTTTATTCCTAGGTATCTTATTTTGTTGTTGTTGTTGTTGCAATGGTAAATGGATTTTTTTTTAGTTTCTCTTTCTGAGAGTTCATTATTGGAGTATAAAAATGCCAACCATTTTTATGTTTTTTTTATATCCTCTTACTTTGCCAAATTAATTTATTAAATCTAGTCACTTTTGGTGGAGCATTTAGGGTTTTCTATATACAATATCATATCATCAGCAAATAATGACAATTTTACTTCCTCCTTTCCAATTTAGATGCATTTTATCTCTTCTTTTTGTCTGATGGCTATGACTAGGACTTCCAGTACTATCCGATAAGATAAAGAGGCAATATGAAAATTGGCCATCACTCCAACACATAAGATGCCCGCCCCCATGTGGTGAAAGATGGCCAACCCCATGTGGACAAAAGGTGTCCACCACAAGATAGCCAGCAGGGGAGGGCAGTTGGAAGGGAACAGGCCTGCAGGGGAAGGCAGTTGGGGGCAACCAGGTTGGCAGGGGAGGGCAATTAGGGGCAACCAGGCTAGCAAAAGAGGGTAGTTGGCGGTGACCAGGCTAGCATGCAAGGGCAGTTAGGGGGGACCAAACATGCAGGGAAGGACAGTTAGGAGCGAATAGGCTGGCAGGGGAAGGCAATTAGTGGCAATCAGACTAGTAGGGGAGGGCAGATAGGGGTGATTGGGCTGGCAAGGGAATGAGGTTAGTGGTGACCAGGTCTTCAGGGAAGGGCAGTTGGGGGTGACAAGGCTGGCAGGGGAGAGTGGTTAGGGGCAATCAGGCTGGCAGGGGAGCAGTTAGGTGTTGATAAGGATGGCAGGGGAATGGTTAGAGGGTGATCAGGCTGGTAGGCAAAATAAGTTAGAGGTAATCAGGTAGGCAGGCAAGTGAGCAATTGGGAGCTAGCAGTTATGGATTGTGAGAGGGATGATTGACTGCCCATTTAGGCCCAATCCTGGTGAGATTGAGCCTCAACAGGCAGTCAGACATCTCTTGAGGGGTGCTAGATTGGAGAGGGTGTAGGATGGGCTGAGGGGACCCCCCCCCCCATGCATGAATTTCATTGAATAAGAGTGATGAAAGTAGACATCCCTGTCTTGTTCTTGCTCATAAGAAAAATTATTTCAGTTTTCCCCTATTGAGTATTATGTTGGCTGTAGGTTTGTCAAAAGTGGTCTTTATTATGTTGCGGTATGATCCTTCTGTTCACACTTTACTGAGTTTTTATATTAAAAAGTGTGCTAGTCCATCAGCGTGGCTCAGTATTGACCTATGAGCCAGGAGGTCAATTCCTGGTGGGGGCGTATGCCCTAATTGCATGCTCAATACTCAGTGAGAGAGTATGAGGGTTGCAGGAGGCAGCTAATCAATGATTCTCTCATCATTGATGATTCTATCTCTCCCTCTACTTTCTTCTCTTAAGTCAATAAAAGTATATTTTAAAAAACCTGCTGGATTTTTGTCTAATGCTTTTCCTACATCCATCGATATGATTACATGATTTTATCTTTCATTTTGTCTATGTGATGTATCACATTTATTGATTTTCAAATATTGTGCTAGCCTTAAGTCCCCTGAATAAATCATCATGGCGTCTGATCTTTTTAAGAAACAATTTGCTAATATGTTATTAAGGATTTTAGCATCTGTGTTTCGTCATGGATATTGGCCTGTAATTTTCTTCCTTTGTAGTGTCTTTATATGGTTTTCGAATTAGGACAATGTTTGCTTCATAAAAAGATCTGGGAAGTGTTCCCTCCTTTTGCATTTAAAAAAAATAGTTTGAGGAGAATAAGGTCCGTAAAATTCTCCTGTAAATCCATACAGCCCAGGATTTTTTTTTTTTTTTTTTTTTTTTTTTTTTTTTTTTTTGCTGGGAGGTCATTAATTACTGCTTCAATTTCACCAGTTTTTATTGTCCTACTCAGGTTTCATTATTCTTTCTGATTCAGTTTTTGAAGCTTGTTTTTTCTAGGTATCCGTCCATCCTGTTTACATTGTCCAGCTTGTTGGCATATAGTTGTTTATAGTGTTTGTATAATATCTTTGTAATTTTATGGTGTCCATTATTATATCTCCTCTTTCATTTCTGATTTTATTTGGGCCCTCTTTGTTTCTTTTTTTATTGTTCAGTTTATTAATTGCATTGTTTCCCCTTTTTTATCCCCCTATACCTCTGCTCCACCCTGTACCTATCCCACCCGCCACCCTCACCTCCCCCTCCCCACTGTCCTCTCCCATTGTTGCAAGATTTTTGTCCAGTCTCTTGCTGTACTTCCCACAACCCTTTTCTCCCCAAGAATTGTCAGTCCATTCCCTCTCTATGTCCATGTTTCTGTTATATTCACCAGTTTATCCTGTTCAGCAGCCTATCAATTCACTTGATTTTTATGTTCATTTGTTGATAGATGTGTATTTGTTGTTCATAATTTATATTTTTACCTTTTTCTTCTTCCTCTTCTTAAGAATATCTTTCAGCATTTCATATAACTTTGGTTTGGTGGTGATGAACTCCTTTAGCTTTTTCTTATCTGCAAAGCACTTTATCTTATCTTCAATTCTGAATGATAGCTTTGCTGGATAGAGTAATCTTGGTTGTAGATTCTTGCTATTCATTATTTTGAATATTTCTTGCCACTCCCGTTTGGCCTGCATCATTTATGTTGAGCAATCCACTGACAATTGTATGGGTGCTCCCCTGTAGGTAACCAACTGTTTTTCTCTTGCTGCTTTTAATATTCTCTCTTTATGTTTTGCTCTTGGCTTTTTAATTATGATATGTCTTGGTGTGGTCCTCTTTAGATTCCTATATTTTGGGGTTCTGTGTACTTCTTGGGCTTTTAAGTCAGTTTCTTTCACCAGGTGAGGGAAGTTTTCAGTCACTATTTCTTCAGGTAAGTTTTCATTAACTTGCTCTCTCTCTTTTTCTGGCACCCCAATAATTCGGATGTTGGCATGCTTGAGGTTGTCCCAGAGGCCCCTTACACTATCTTCAATTATCTGAATTCTTTTTGTTTCTTGCTTTTTCAGCCAAGTGGATTTTGCTTCTTTGTATTTCAAATCTTTGACTTGGTTCTTGTGGCCCTCTGGACTACTTTTAGGACTTTGTGTAGTATTTTTTATTTCAGTCTGTGTATGCTTGGTTTCTAGTTGGTCCTTTTTCATATCCATGAGGGTCTCGTTCATATCCTCAGAGGTCTTGTTCATTTCCTTGAGGGTCTCATTCATTTCCTTGTAAATCTCATTCATTTCCTGGTTGGTCTTGTTTATTTCCTCGTAGTTCTCATCAAGTTCACCAGCCTTTTGTAGGAGCCCCTTGAAAAGCCTTATAACCATGGTTTTGAACTCTATGTCTAGTCATCTTTTTTCCTCCATTTCTTTCACACCTGATTTCTTTCCATATCTCTCGATGGTGGCTGCTTTATGTGGTAGATGTCCTCTAAGGGTCAGTGGCACAGCCTCCCCAGTTACTTGAGGTGGGTACTCTTACTACAATGCTTTATGGGTTGTACAGTATTTTTAAATTTAAACCCAGCTTGTTGTTGTTAGCCCTAGGAGGGTTTGACCTCCAAGCCAATTGGCTGTGAAGGGAGACTGTGTTCAGGTTGGATGGGCGTAGTCTCTGAGCTGAGCAGGCAGCCTCAGTGTCAGCTATGTCCTATGCGGTGCTCTAATGCGCAGGTCTCTGTTGGATGGGGATGGCTGCAGGCACCTCCAAGAGAAAGCCGCTAGTCTCTTCCCCTTGCCAGACAACTCTGACTCTCCCCAAATGAGTCTGCACACCCAAAGTCTCGCCCAGGGTTGTAAAACAGGTGGTTTCCAGGACCAGGAGACAAGTTTCCAGGGAGCAAGTCGCACATCTGTGCTGTTGCACAGTTTACTTGCCCGCAAACTTCTTTTCCCAGCTACCCGGTTTCTCTGCAGACTAGGAGACCTCTGCTGAGCCCGGCTTCCAGTGTGCATACCCTGGACCTCGGACCTCTCCTGGCACTGGGGAATCTGTGCAGTGGGACGTCTCCACATACCCCGGATCTCAGACCTCGCCTGGTGCTGGGGAATCTGTGCAGTGGGATATCTCTGCCCTCCCTGTTGGAGAAATCCAGCTGGGGTTGCTGCTCCAGCCCTACAGCCCATGTCCGTGACCAGGACGGCTCCTAACCTGTTTCAATGCGATCTTTAAGGCTGCACTCCCGCTGCTCTTCTGAGTCTCAGTGTCCCACCTTTACTTTTATTTGTGGAGTTTTCACTCAGCCAGCTTTCTGGTGATTCTGGGTGATGTTTGTTTTGTTGTTATGTTATAGTTTTTGAATTGTTGCCCAGGGCAGAACAATAGTTGTTTACCTATGCTGCCATCTTGGTTCTCTCCCTGGGCCCTCTTTGTTTCTTGATGAATCTGGTTAGGTGTCACCAATCTTGTTTACCTTTTCAGAGTACCACCTCTTGGATTCATTAATCTTTTATACTGTTTTTTTTTTTTTGGTGGGGTTTTTTGCTTGTTTTGTTTCTATGTTATTCATTTCTGCTTTGATTTTTATTATTTCCTTCCTTATACTTCTTCTGAGATTTTCTCACTCTTCTCTTTCCAATTTAGTTGTAGTATTAGATAATTTATTAGTGCTTTTTTAAAATGTCTTGAGGTACTTGTAATACTATGAAATGTCCTCTCAAGAATGCTTTAGCTGTGTCCTATAATGTTTGGGTGGTTGTGTGTTCATTTTCATTTGTTTTAAGGAAGTTTTTAAACTTCTGATTTGGTCTCATTTGTAACCCATTAATTGTTTAATAATATTCTATTTAGCATCCATGTATTATAATGTTTCTGAGGGTTATTTATTATTATAATTTATTTCTAATTTTATCATATTGTGATACTAGAAGATACTTGGTATGATATCAGTCTTCTTGAACTTGTATCCTAACATGTGGTTTATCTTTAAGAATGTGCATTTGATAAGAATATATAATCTGTTGCTTTGTGGTGAAATGTTCTGTAAATATTAGTTAGACCCATTCAATTCAGTGTCACTTAAGACCTCTGTTTCCTTGTTAATATTTTGTCTGGAATATCTACCCAATGATGTTAGTGAAGTGTTAAAGTCCCCTACTATGACTGTATTACCGTATATCTCTTGCTTAAAGTCCATCAAGAGTTTTTTTTTAATGTATTTTGATGTTCCTATATTGGGTACATATAGGTTTACAAGGGTTATATTTTCTTGTTGTATCATTCCATTTAGTGATATGTAATAGTCTTCTTTGTCTTTTGTTTTGGCCTTTGTTTAGAAGTCTACTTTGTCAGATATTAGCATTATTACACCAGCGTCTTTTTGTTGTTGGTGGTGTTGTTGTTTTTTGGCCATTTGCATGGAATATTTCTTTTCATCCCTTCACTCTCAGTCTGTGTGTATCTTTTGTTCTGAGGTGAGTCTTTTGTAGACAATATATATATGACTGATGTTTTCTTATCCATTCAGTCATCCTATATCTTTTAACTGTAGGACATAATCCATTTTTATTTAAGGTTATTTTTGATATATATTTATTTATTGCCAATTTTTACTTTATGCCTATGATCCTTTCTCTCTCTTTTTTTCCTATTCATTTTTTAGTATGCAATAATTTATTTTCAATACCACAAAAATGAAGGCTAGGTATAAATTATTGGCTGTATCTCCAGTAACCTTAGAATATGCTTCACGAGAATATTTTATTTTTATTTTTTTGCAGTATAGCTTATATATAATAGTAGTACATATGTTTTCCTTTTGTCCCCTATAATCCTCCCCCCAGCCTCTGCTACCCCTCAGCACATGTCCCCACCTGCCCCCTACCCGCCCCAGTGTCTTTCATTCATTGGTTATGCTCATATGCATGCATACAACTGTTTTGAGTGATCTCCTCCAGCATCCGCCTCCCATCCACTCCAGGCTTCCCCATGTAGCTTGAGAGCCTGTTCAATGCCTCCCTGCCTCTATATCAATCACTTTCCCCTGTTTCTTTTCTTCAAAAATATCTTGCCTCTGCATATTAGAAATAAATGCATAAAACAAAAAATGTTTGAGCCCAGTTTCAATGTCCAATAGTTTTTTATGTGTACATGTCAGCAATGATATCCAGATGGTGGACACATGATGGAAATGCAAGTTCCATTCTCTCTGGTTTGGTCCTGGGCCACCTGCAGCCATGTATAGTTGTCAACTGCTAGCATGGCAAGGTGTTGTCAGTGTCCCCTATCTCTGGACTTTCCTCGTGACTGGAACAGACCCGTCAGTTCCTCACTGTCGCAGGAACCCACATGGTCTTGGAATTGTTCTCTGAAAACACACAAACACATTCTCGACCAAAAGTTAACAAAGGGATCCTCTCTGCAAATGAGACTTGGGATTCTCTTTATTTTTGCCTAAATGATTTTCCTTTGGCTTATTTTCACACCATGTGTGTTTTTTCATTTGTGTCCTGCAGTTGGTTTTACAAATGGAATTTACTTTTCTGGAGTAAGAATTTTCTAGATGTATTTTACTTACAGGATGTTTTTCCTTACATGATATTACCCCAACTATACCCCACATTTTGATTAATCGGGGCTTTTGGAAATTTTAGATTTCAGTCTTGTTAATTTAAAATTTTAATTTTTACACACAAATATGACTGCTTTAGGTTCTTTGGATGTTAGGGAATTTTACAGTGAGATGAACTACTAATAGATATTTTAGTTATTGTTTTAGGAGCAGCTTTTTGTCCAGTATACTTAAATTTTCTTGAGTGTTCACTTATTTCAATTGACCAATTTAAATTGATCTGAAAACTTGATTACTAATTTACTATCAATTTTAATACTCCAGCAAAAATCTTAGTTTATCCTGGAAATATTAGTGGAAATGATTATTTGCATTCTTGAGTAGGTCCTGAGCATTCCTGGTACTAGATTGAATTTAGATCTAGAGCAGCTATTGCTGGCCGAGTCTCTGTCTGCAACCTGGGTCCTGATCTGAGCCATGCCTGGGAGGCGAAGAAGCAAAGGGGGCAGGGGACTTCCCTCTGAACTGGTGAGAGTTCAGGCCCCTGCAAGGTTTGTGGGTGAGGGTCTGTGCCCCACCTCTGTTCACCTTTTAGTTCTCTCCTGTTGGCCCCTCTGTGACTGTGCTTGTCTTAGATTTTTCCTTCCCTAAGGAATCTTATCTAGCTCTGGCTAACCAGCCATCCTCCGGGGACAAACAGGGTGATGTGAGGTTCAGTTCTATCTCTTTTGTAGTCTATGCCCCAGTGACCTCCACATCCAGCATCTGCCTTGGGGTCCCTTCGCCTGCTGGCAGGGTCCTGGTACTGATCATATATCTCAGGGGACCCAGGTTTCCTCTCCAGAGAGGGCCCAGCTCACACCATTGGGTGAGAGACTGATCTATGGTGCCAGCAACCCAAAGGCTTCAGCCACAACATGAACTGAAAGCTCAGGCAACAGCTGTGTATATTTGGATAGTAAGAAGAGGGTCCCTCTTGGCAAAAAGGGCAAGAGGGGCCAATATAGAATGCTTGAGTGCCTTCAAGGTGCATTAATTCCTTCTGAAAGGGATTAATTCCTTTCCTATCCTTTTTTAAATTGCTGCCCAACATTTAAAGAATTATTTTGTAAGTTTACTTGGGATAATTGTATAATATGTTGTTGTCAAATATCAAAAACTATAATGACATCGTAGAATAATATCATGTAAGAGTATTATGGTGTCACGGGAGATTAAGGAGGGCCTAGCCTAAGGACTGGTGTCCATAGGAGATGACAAGCTCTAGGCCATATCAATTCAATCTCAAATTAGCTGCCAATTTTTTATAACTTTATATAAACTCTGTCAGGGATGTAAAAACACAAATTACTAACTTTAGTTCAGGAGTTCAAATATATTGAGTTTCTCTCTTACTCCCACCACCTGCCACTTACCCTGAGGTTTGACATTCTGATGGACTTTTCTTAGTTTATGGATAAATTCTTGTTCATCAGTCTATGTCATTCATTATATTCCGCAAATGAGTGAAATCATGTGATATTTATCTTTCTCTGCCTGGCTAATTTCACTTAGCATAATGCTCTCCAAATCCATCCATGTTGTTGCAAATGGTAGGATCTCATTCTTTTTTACTGCAGTGTCGTATTCCATTGTGTAAATGTACCATAGTTTTTTAATCCACTCATCTGCTAATGGGCACTTAGGCTGTTTACAAATCTTAGCTATGGTAAAATGTGCTGCTAAGAACAAAGGGGTGTATATATCCTTTCTAATTTGCATTTCTAGTTTCTTGGGGTATATTACTAGATGTGGAATTACTGGGTCAAATGGGAGCTCCATTTTTAGTTGTTTGAGGAAACTCCATGCTGTTCTCCACATTGGCTGCACCAGTCTACAATCCCACCAGCAGTTCATGAGAGTATCTCTTTTCTGCATCTTCGCCAGCACTTGTCATTTGTTGATTTGTTGATGTAAGCCATTCTGACAGGTGTAAGATGGCATTTTAATAGGGAGTGCATTAAATTTAGATTGCTTTGGGTAGTAGGGACATTTTAATGATGTTGATTCTCCCAATCTATGAACATGGTATGTTCTTCCACCTGTTTACATCTTCCTCTGTCTCTTTTTGTAGTGTTCTGTAGTTTTCCGCGAATAGGTCTTTTACCTCTTTAGGTAAGTTTATTCCTAGATATTTTAAATTTTTTGGTGTGATGGTAAATGGGATTGCTTTTTTATTCTCTCTTTCTGTAAGCTCACTATTAGTGTATAGAAATGCCATAGATTACTTGCGTTAATTTTGTAGCCTGCTACATTGCTAAACTCATTTATTAAGTTTGTTAGTTTTTTTATGGAGGCTTTTGGTTTTTTTATGTACAATATCATGTCATCTGCAAATAAAGATAGCTTTACTTCTTCTTTTTCCAATTTGGATGCCTTTTATTTCTTCTTTTTCTCTAATTGCAATGGCTAATACTTCCAGTACAATGTAGAACAGGACTGGTGAGAGTGGGCAACCCTGTCTTCTTCCTGTTCTTAGGGGAAATGGTTGTAGATTTTGCCCATTGGGTATGATATTTGCTGTGGGTTTATCAGATATGGCATTTAATTGTTGATGTATTATCATCTATTCCTACCTTGTTGAGAGTTTTTATCAAGAAAGGGTGTTGTAGTTTGTCAAATGGATTTTCTGCATCAATTGATGTGACTATGTGATTTTTATCTCTCAATTTTTTATGTGATGTATCACTTTGATTGCTTTGCAGATATTGTACCATCATTGCATTCCTGGGATAAATCCTATTTGGTCATGGTGTATGATCTGTCTGATGTACTGCTGGATCCGATTTGCTAGAATTTTATTGAGGATTTTGGCATCTATATTCATGATGGATATTGGACTGTAATTCTCTTTCATTGTGTCATCTTTATCAGGTTTTCATATCACGGTGAAGCTAGCTTCATAGAATGAGTTTGCAAGTGTTCCATCCTCTGGAATTTTCTGGAATAGTCTGAGGAGGATAGGTTTTAGTTCTTCCTTGAATGTTTGGTAAAACTCCCCTGTCTTGCACTGGGCTTTTGTTTGCTGGAAGCTTTTCGATGACTGCTTCAATTTCTTCCACAGTTATTGGTCTATTGGGGTGTTTATATTCTTCCTGATTGAGTGTTGGAAAGTTTTATTTCTCTAGAAACATATCCATTTCCTCCAGGTTTTCCAGTTTGTTGGAGTAGAGTTGTTCATAGTATTATTTAAACAATCCTTTGTATTTTGATGGCGTCTGTTGTCATTTTACCTCTTTCGTTTCTGATTTTATTTATTAGGGTCCTCTCTCTTTGCTTCTTGGTGAGTCTGGCTAGAGGTTCATCAATCTTGTTTATCCTTTCAAAGAACCAGCTCTTGGTTTTGTTGATCTTCTGTATTGTTTCTTTGGTCTCTATGTCATTTATTTCTGCTCTGATCTTTACTATTTCCTTCCTTCTGCTTACACTGGGCTTTTCTTGTTGCTTTCTTTCTAACTCTTTGAGTTGTTGGGTTAGACAATTTATTGCTGCTGTTTCTTGTTTTTTGCAGTAGGATTGTAGAACTTTGAACTTCCCTCTCAGAACTGCTTTCACTGTGTCCCATAGATTTTGGATTACAAGTTGTGCTATCATTGTCATTTGTTTCCATGATGTTTTCTATCTCTTCCTTGATCTCTCTAGTAACCCAGTCATTTTTAATAGCATGCTGTTTATTCTCCATGTGTTTGATTTCTTTGGATGGTTTTTATTGTCATTGATTTTCAGCTTTATGCCACTGTGATCTGAGAATATGCTTGATATGATTTCTATCTTATTGAATTTGGAAAAACTTTGCCTATGACCCAACACATGGTCTTTCTTTGAGAATGATCCATGGGCACTTGAAAAGAATGTATATTCTGTGGCTTTGGGGTGAAATGATCTGAAGATGTCAATTAATTCCCTCAGGACTAGTGAGTCATTGGGGATTAATGTTTCTTCACTGATTTTTTTGTTTAGAGGATTTGTCCAATGGTGATAGTAGGGTATTAAATTCTCCTACTATGATTGTATTGCTGGCTATCTCTAGGAGTTTTTTTATTTTTATTTATTTGGGTTCTCCTGTATTAGGAGCATATATTTTTACTAGAGATATTTATTCTTGTTGGATTGCTCCGTTTAGTATTATGAAATGGCCTTCTTTATCTCTTGTTATGTCCTTCACTTTGAGATCTAAATTTGTCAGATATAAGTATTGATACCCCAGCTTTTTTTGCTTTTCCACTCATCTGAATAACCCTTTTCCATCCTTTCATCCTCAGTCTGTGTGCATCTTTTTTTGGTGGTGGATTTCTTGTAGACAGTAGATACATGGGTTGTGTTTTCTTATCCAGTCTATTACCCTATGTCTTTTAATTGGAGCATTTAATCCATTCACATTTAAAGTTATTTTTGATAGGTACTTATATGTTGCCATTTTTGTTCTTTACCCCTGTGTTCCTTGTTGGCTTTCTATTTCTTTTTACAGCAGACCCTTTAGTATTTCTTACATTGCTGGTTTGGTCGTAATGAATTTCCTTAGTCCTTTTTAGTCTGTGAAGCTCTTGATTTGACCTTCAATTTTCATTGATAGCCTAGCTGGGTATTGTATTCTACGATTCAGACCCTTCCTTTACATGACTTTGTAAATTTCATTCCATTGCCTTCTGGCCTGATACGTTTCTATTGAGAAATCACTTGTCAGTCTGAAAGGAGTCCCTTTGTTGGTGACTTTCTGTCACTCTCTGGTGGCTTTTAAGATTCTTACTTTGTCATTGGTGTTTGCCAGTTTAATTATAATGTGCCTTGGTGTAGGTATTTTGGGGATCATTTTGCTTGGGACTCTGTGAGCTTCTTGGATTTGTGTCGGTTTTTTCTTTCCTATAAGAGGGAAATTTTCTGTCATTATTTCTTACAAGAGTTTTTCTATTCCTTGCTCAGTTTCTTGTCCTTCTGGAAGCCTAATTATATGGATGCTGTTTTGGTTCATGTTTTCCCCAAGTTCCCTTAAGCTCTCCTCCTGCTTTTTTTTTCTAGAAGCTGCTCTACTTGGTTATTTTTTCCTACCTTGTCATCTAGCTCACTGATGTGGTCCTCTGCTTCTTCTAGTCTACTCTTAATACTTTCTATTGAGTTCTTTACTTCAGCAATGTCACTTTTCATTTCTTCTTGGCTCTTCTTCATTTCTTCTTGGCTCTTTTCATTTCTTCCTGGGTCTTCCTCATTTCCTCTTGGTTCTTCTTCAATTCCTCTTGGTTCTTACTCATATAATCTCCATTCCTTCAGCCACGTTATAACCATTTCTCTGAATTGTTTCTCTGATAGGTTGTTAACTTCCATTTCATTTACCTTCTTTTTCTGGTGAGGCTTGTTTTTCTTTCATATGTTTTTTTGTCTCTCCATGGTCTCTCTTCTCTGTGCATCTGGTTATGTAATTCTCCCTCTCCAGCGTTGATTTAAAGGCACAAAATACAACACAACCAGGTGCAACGCACCAGGCACTGAACAGTAATGTAGTCACAGTAATGATAATTCCAAATAAAACTGATCGCCAGAGAAAGGCCAATTCGGGGATAGGTGAGAAAAAAGAAAGAGAACCCCCCCACACACACAGACACTTACACACCCACACACACACACAAAGAAAGAGAACCCCACACACACACACTCACAAAAAGAAAGACAGGAATGCCAAAATGGTAATGGGAAAAGGGGAAGAAGTAAAAAAAAAGAGGAGTAAACTATAAATGTGGAGTGAAAACTCCTATAGGACAGCCAATAATCCGAACAAAAACCAGCAATAAGTACCTGGAGATTGATACAAAGCACATACAGCTACTAATATCAAGGGAGGTGAGGAAATACAGAAGCAAAAAACTATCTAAAAAATAATGCAAATGAGGACAACCAAACAAGAAACAATACCAAAAAAAAAAACAACCTACAAAACAAACCAAAATAAAAGAATAAGCAAATCAATCTCCTAAACCTGCATAAAAAATTGATATAATCAACATTGAAGTAAACAACACCAACAGGACAGGGATAAAAACAATTTAGGATAGTGAAGTCAGAGAACAAGAGGTATATAGGGACTTGGAGTAGGTGGTTGGAGATTAGATATGCTAGTGGGGTGAAATTTTAACAGGGGATAAAAAGAAAGAAAGAAGGTAAATCTAAAGCGGGAAAGTGTAAGGGAAACAAGGCACTAAATAGGGAAAGGTTAGCAAGAGAGTGTTGGTATAAAGGTGAAGTTGAGGTAGAGTAAAAGATACTAAAGTGTAGATGAAAATTGACTGTAGAACACTATTTCCAAAGAGGAATAAAGAGAAAATAAAATCAATTCCTTGTGTTACACAAGAGTCAACTTGTGATTTGGCCCCTGGGTGGCAATGTTTCTAGATTGACTTCTGGGTCTATTGTTCCTCTCTAGCCTGAACTAAAATCTCCCCGTCCCTGTGTTATTCAATACTGAATTGTGTGGGTGGGTTGCTCCAGAGCTGCTTCTCTAATGGTGACTGCTGGTTTAGCAGCCAGGACCTTCCCAAAATCTTCTGGGTTTCCCTCCTTTGTCAGGTCCAAATGGGTTGCCCTCCAGGGATTCCCTCTGCCACCAGTTCCGAGGGCCCTCTCCCACGTTTACCAGCTCCAACAGCCACAGCTGTTATTTCAGGCGCAGATCTCTCGGCTTTGAGTTCCAAGGCGCAGATCTCCTGGTCTGCCAGCTCTCTAGGTCTCGCGCCCAAAATAACCCCAGGGGAAATCTGTCCTTTCTGTGCTGGAGCTCAGAGCTCCTTAGACTCTGCGTGACCATGCCAACTGGGTGCCAGTGTTCTGGGGGTCTCAGCTGTCCAATGGGTACTGCAGCTGTATATTTTCAGATCCTTCCCCTTCAAAATGGCGTGGTCCGCCTCCGTGCTGGTGGCTCAGTGAGTGAAACCAGCAGTACTCTTTTCCTTCCTATTCTCAAAGCAGTCCTTTTAACATTTCTCACATTTATGGTTTGGTGGTAGTGCAATCCTTTAACCTCTTTTTGTATCTAAAGCTTTTTATTTCACCTTCATTTTTAAATGATAGCCTTGGTGGATATAGTAGTCTTGAGTTTAGGCCCTTACTTTTCATTACTTTTAATACTTCATGCCATTCCCTCTGGCCTAAAGTGTTTCGACTGATATGTCAGCTAACATTCTAATGGTAACTTCTTTGTAGATAATTTTCTGTCCCTCTCATAATGCCTTTATTTTTTTGCCTTTAATCTTTTTCATTTTAATTATGATGTGTGTAGGTGTGGTTCTATTTGGGCTCATCTTGATTGGGACTCTCTCTGCTTTCTAAATTTGTGTGACATTTCCTTTCACCAGGTTGCTCACCTTTTTCCGCTTCTGGGATTCCTGTAATGCAATGTTGTTATGTTTCATATTGTAATGAAACTCTACACTATCTTCCTGCTTTTTAATTTTTTTCTATTTGATTCTCAAATTAGGTATCTTGTCTTCCAAATTGCTGATTAAATATTCTGCTTCATCTAATATACTTTTAATTCATTCTATTGTGTGCTTGATGTCAGATATGTTATTTATCCTTTCTGTCTGGTTCTGGTTCATTATTTTTATTTCCTCTTTCATGCTGCTATAATTGCTATAGAGTTCCTTGTAATTTGCATGAAGCTCCTTAAGTACTTTTATAACCATTATTTGAACTCTATGTTTGGAGATTCCTTTTTTTCTCTCACTTGAGGGTTGTTCTGTCTCCCAATTCTAGCTGTCTCTTAGCACTTACTTCTATGTATTATAATGAACTCTTATGCCTCCCAATCTTTGTGGGATGGCCTTATATAGAAAGTGTTTTGAACAGTCAATCCAATGTTACATTCTCTTTGGTCTCCTGAGCTGGATGCTATAGGAATATCCCTGGTGTGTGTTATTTGAACTCTTATCTTGTAGTTGTGACTTGATTGTTGATGCACCATTCACAGGAGGGATATCACCTCTGATATGCTCACAGTGAGCCTTAACCCCCATGTCATCATGCAAGCTGTTATGCAGATGCTGACAGAACAGAAGAAGATACAACAGGACAAAAACAAAAACCACATGAAAATTAAGATATTTAGTGCAACAACAACAGAAAAGACTAAGAAGGAAAAAGAAGAGAAAGCTAAGAAAAAATTAAATAAATAAAAATAATACTAAAAAATATGTAACCAAAGACTTAGAGGGGATATAGAGAAAAAGGGAGAAATAAAAGAAAAAAATGTCTATATGGAAGCAAGGAGGAAGCTAATAAAACTAGTATAAGAAGAAAAAGAAAAGGAAAAATAACATAAATGAAATAATAATAATGAATTTAAAAGGCGGTAATAATTGATAAAGGTATAGATAGGGAAAGTAAAATGGAAAATAGAAAAAACAAAGTAAAATAAAAAAATTAATAATAATGAGACAAAAGGATACTTGAATCAAATGAAAGAGAAATTAAAGATATATATATATATAAAAAGAGAAGAAAAGGGGGAAAATAAACATCAAAAAATAAAAACAAAAAAACCCACTCACATACTCACATACTCAAAAATATTTTAGGTCCTCTATTTGTGGAGTTGTTGGATTTTTCTCTGATGTTGTTGAATCTGGTCCATTGGTGCACTTATCCTAAGCCTATTGGGAGCTTCTCTGCTACAGGCCAATGTGAGTCACTGTCCCTTTCTGGCCCTGGACAACTGATTAAGTTTCAAGGGTTTGAAGCCCCTAGTAGTCCAGTGGGCAGGAACTCCTTAACCCAGAGGCGAGATCTGTCTCAAGTCTGGCACATTAATTGTCCCTTTTCTGAGCTGTTCTTCTTTCCCACCATAGAGCTGGGTTCTGCAGGGGTATCCTGGTCTTGGCTTGGCTAGTTTGATGAGACTGATGTTGGGGGTGGTACCAGTAACTTTTAGGAGAGTGGTCTGGGCCCTTCCTCTCATTCTAATGAGTCAACTCTGACTGGTTTCGTGGTTCCTCCTCTCTGTCACCTGAGGGATACAGATTTTCTTCCCCAAGCTGTTCCTACTTGCCTCAGGTCACTGCAGGCCAGGTTGGAAGCACCTCTCTCAGTCCCAGCCACTCCCATCTCATCTATAAATCTGCAGCCTCTTTAGTATCCTCAGGTCTTCAGTACTAATAATTCCATGTAAGGGGAGGTTACACCTACCTCCTGGCCTTCAGTGTAGTTCATTCCCCATAGCCCTGGTGGTGGAGCTGAACAGCTGAGCTCTAGGATGGTGGTGGCAGTGGGTAAGTATAGAGCAGGGCTGAGATTCCTGCTAGGTCAGTGGCAATCACAGACAATGACACGGAGTCAAGGCTGGGTCCCTGTCTGGCACATGAGGTCAGGCTGGGTGTGTGCTAGGCACCTGGAAGTCACACTGGTGTCCCTTGCAGGTGTACAGAGTCTGGGTTTTGTCTTCTGTGAGTGTTCAGGGTTCAGGGCAGGGTGCCGGTGGGTTCAGAACAAGGCCTCAGTGAATCTGGGTGGTGATGAAGCTTGAGGCCTAGCTGCTGCTGCTCCCCAAAGCTTTCTTCCAAGGAGAATCTTGTAACACCTTCAAGATGGCCCACTGAGTATGATTTTGGCTATAGGTTTGTCAAATAGGGCCTTTATTATGTTGAGATATGCTCCCTCTGTTCCAACTTCGGTAAACATTTTTATCAGAAATTGGTTTTGGATTTTGTTGAATGCTTTTTCTGTGTCTATTGATATGATCATGTGATTTTTGTTTTTCAATTTGCTTATATAACATATTACATTTATTGATTTGTGAATACTGTACCAGCTTTGCATACATGGAATAAATCCCACTTGGTCATAGGGTATGATCTTTTTAATATATTGCTAGATTTGCTAATATGCTGTTGAGGATTTTAGCATCTATGTTCATCAGGATATTGGCCTGTAATTTTCTTTCTTTGTAGTGTATCTGTTTTGGAATGAGGATGATGCTGGCTTTACCAAAATACCTTGGAAACATTTCTTCTTCCTGGATTTTTTGGAATAGTTTGAGGAGTATAGGTGATAGTTCTTCTTTGAATATTTGGGAAAATTCCCTAGTGTTGCAATCCCAATTAAGGCTTTTGGGTTTTTTTTTGGAGGTTTTTGTTTGTTTGTTTTGTTTTGTTTCTTTTGTGTGTTTTTTTATTACTGATATTATTTCATCAGTTGTTATTGGCCTATTCAGGTTTTCTAATTCTTCCTGATTGGGATATTGTACTTTTCTAGGAATTTTCCCATTTCATACAGATTGTCCAGCTTGTTGACATATAGGTGTTCATTGTACTTGCTTATACTCCTTTGTATTTCTTGTTTTTTATTTTTTTATTGTTTAAATTATTCCATATAGTAGTACATATATCTCCTTTATTCCCCATTGACCTTCCGCCAACTTCCCCTACCCACTGTCACATGTCCTCATTCCCCCAACCCCAGTGTCTTGCATCCATTGGTGTGCTTATATGCATGCATAAAAGTCCTTTGGTTGATCTATTTCCCTCATTCCCCAACACTCCCCATTCTTCCCACTGTAATTTGACAGTCTGTTGGGTGTCTTAGTGTCTTTATATTTATCTTTTTATTCATCGGGATATAATGTCCTTTATATTCCGTAAATGAGTGAGATCATGTGGTATTTTTCTTTCATTGATTGGCTTATTTTACTTAAAGTTGTGCTCTCCAGGCCCATCCATGCTGCTGCAAATGGTAAGAATTCCTTCTCTTTTATACCAGCATAGTATTCCATTGTGTAGATATACCATAGTTTTCTAATCCATTTATCAGTTGTTATTGGCCTATTCCAAATCTTAGCTATGGTGAATTGTGCTGCTATGAACATAGGGGTGTATATATCCTTTCTGATTGGTATTTCTAGTTTCTTGGATATATTGTTAGAAGTGGGATCACTGGATCAAATGGGAGTTCCATTTTTAGTTTTTTGAGAAAACTCCATACTGTTACCCATAATGGCTGCACCAGTCTGCATATCCAACAACAGTGAAGAAGGGTTCCTTTTTCTCCACATCCTCGCCAGCACTTGTCATTTGTTGATTTGTGGATGATAGCCATTCTGACAGGTGTGAGATGGTACCGCATTGTCATTTTGATTTGCATCCCTCAGATAATTAGTGACTTTGAGCATGTTTTCATGTGTCTCTTGGCCTTCCTACTGTTTTCTTTCAAAAAGATTCTATTTAGGTTATTTGCCCATTTTTTATTGGATCATTTATTTTTCCTTTTATTAAGTTTTATAAGTTGCCTGTAGATGTTGTAAATTAAAACTTTATCAGCGATAACATTTGCAAATATGTTCTCCCATACAGTGGGCTTTCCTATTGTTTTGTTGATGGTTTATTTTGCTGTGGAAAAAAAAAAGCTTTTTATTTTGATGTAGTCCCATTTGTTTATTTTCTCTTTAACTTCCATTGCCCTAGGAGCAGAATCAGTAAAGAAATTGCTTAGGGCCGAGACCGGCTTGGCTCAGTGGATAGAGCGTCGGACTGCGGACTGAAGGGTCCTGGGTTCGATTTCGGCCAAGGGCATGTACCTTGGCTGTGGGCATATCCCCAGTAGGGGACGTGCAAGAGGCGGCTGATCGATGTTTCTCTCTCATTGATGTTTCTGACTTTCTATCCCTCTCTCTTCCACTTTGTAAAAAATCAATAAAATATATTTTTAAAAAGCATTTTAAAAAAGAAATTATTTTGGCATATGTCTGAGATTTCGCTACCTGTGGATTCCTCTAGTATTTTTATGGTTTCTGATCTAATGTTTAAGTCCTTTATTCATTTTGAGTTTATTTTTGTGTATAGTGTGAGTTAGTGGTCTAGTTTCATTTTCTTTGCATTTATCTGTCCAATTTTCCCAATACCATTTATTGAAGAGACAGACTGTCTTGACTCCATTGTATATTCATGCCTCCTTTGTCAAATATTAGTTGAGCATAGTGGTTTGGGTTGATATCTGGATTCTCTATTCTATTCCACTGGTCTATATATATGTTCTCATGCCAGTACCAGGCTGTTTCGAGAACAGTGGCTTTTTAATACAGCTTGAAATCTGGTATCGAGATTCTACCTACTTTGTTCTTCTTTCTCAGGATTGCTGTGGCTATTGGCATCTTTTATTTATTTATTTATTTATTTATTTATTTATTTATTTATTTATTTTTTGTATTTCAGATAAAATTTTAGAGAGTTCTTTCTAAGTCTGTAAAATATGCCATTGATATTTTAATGGGGAGTGTACTGAAGATTCAATAAATTGCTTTGGATAGTATGAACATTTTAATGATGTTGATTCTACAAATTCATGAACATGGTATGTTCTTCCATTTGTTAACGTCTTTCTGTATCTCTTTTTTTCAGGTTCCTGTAGATTTCTTGTATAGGTCTTTTACCTCCTTGGTTAAGTTTATTTCTAGGTATCTTATTTTTTTTGGTGTGATGGTAAATGGGATTATTTTTTTAGTCTTTCTTTCTATAAATTCACTATTGTTGTATAGAAATGGCAGAATTCTTGGCATTAATTTTGTATCCTGCTACATTGCCAAATTTGTTTCTTAAGTCTAGTACTGTTTCTTTTATGGAGTCTTTTGGGGTTTTTATGTACAATATCATGTCCTCTGCAAATGAGAGATTTACATCTTCTTTACCAATTTGGATGCCTTTTTTTCTTCTCTTGTCTAATTGCAATAGCTAATACTTCCAGTACTATGTCGAACAGGAATGGTGAGAGTGGGCATCCCTGTCATGTTCCTGTTCTTAGGGGAAATGGATTTAGTTTTTGCCCGTTGAGTATGATGTTGGCTGTTGGTTTATCATATATGGCTTTTATTATGTTGAGTTATGTTCCTTCTATTCCCACCTTGTGAATAGCTTTTATCAAGAAAAGGGTGTTGGATTTTGTCAAATGCTTTTTCTGTATCAATTGATATGACTATGTCCAGCTAGTCTTAGTTGATTTGTCAAGGTGGTTTTTCTATGTTTTCAGTTTGGTCTTGGAAGAGTGTCTGCATAGCTTTCACTTACTCTGTCACCATTTTTAATCTCTCTGCTATTATTATTTTCATTTCACTGGCCTAGCTCAATTTGTAGAAATTGCACTGGCTTGTTTCAAAAGGATCCAAAGAAGTTATAGGAAATCTGTAACTTTTTGGAAGACTAAATTGTTTATTTTACCTTTACAAAGTTGATGGAATGTTTAAAACACATGTAGTTGACATAAGGAACAAAGTTGTGAGTGAATTACGAAGAATATTTGTGTTTGGAAAGAAGAATTAAAGAAGGAGGAATTGAAGTAACATTAATATCAAGAAGTTTCAAATTAAAGCTCTATAGCTGAAATAGTACAGATCAAGAAGATTGACCTGAGTATATCTATTGATTTAAATCGCTCCTTATAAATTTGAGATCTGGGCACCTAATGTTCTACTATTCATTGTACTAAAATACAGTAAGAGCCTGATTAGAATTCTTGAGCCCTGGTACTATAATCTATGAACTGGATTAAAACTGTGTTTGCAGCAACCTTGTTTGTAATAAGCAGACTAGCTATTAGGTAATAAAAGTAACAAAATATATAATCACCTAATATTTATTTAACATTATTCAAAGTAGTCAAAAGTTATACAACTGTTTTTCTGTTTGTTTGAGCCAATCTGCTGCTAGAGGACATTCATGGAACTAAGAAGAGACATTACTCCCAAATTACAGAAAATGGTTAATTGAAATAAAAACAGAGTGGTAAACCATCTATGGCTTGACTAGCATTGAAAAAAAGAAGACTAGATGAGCTGGCTCTATGTCATCATTCTAATTTATAATTCTCAGCAAATAACTACAGTGCCATTTCCAGGCCTGTTTTCATGGTTCTGCCATCTAATAACTGCAAACACAGATGAGTCACTTAACCCCAATATTTTCTTATCTGTAAATTGTGAAAATACTCATACCTACCCCACAGAATTATGTGACGTTATCCTAAGGTAAGTGTGTGGTTCTGAATGAATATCGCACCTGCCAATATTCCTTGCATAATATAAAGTACATATTAGGTATTGATCTGTTTTGATTATTGTTATTACCTAATATCTAGGCTGAAGGAATCAATTAATTTTACTATATTTACCTCTTTGATTTGCTAGACATTACAGTTTTGTTAATAATAAGTTGTTTTTCCCATGACTAAAATAAAATATACATTACTAAATCACACATCACTATACATTTCACAAACCCTATCTTTAGATATTGATACAAAACTAGTGCTTTATGTTCAAGTCTATTCAACACTTATGCCTATCATTACCACAATATGAGGTGAAGCATTTAGTCAATAATTACAGTGGAAACAACTTATATTTATCCTTTGTATGTTTGTAAGGGGAGAAGATGGTCTTTATCTGAATAATCCAAATCAGTTGCCTTAGTTATGCAAACCATTATTTTCACCTCTGAATATCAACCAGGCCATAAAGATTTCCAATCATACAAAGAACTTCTAAATATGTTTCGCTGTAAATAATTTTCAGTCTGCTTTTTTTTAGTCTATTCCATTGTTTCTCATATTCAGTCTCTGATTGGACAAGTCAGATATTTAAAGTAACACAGTCGCTAGCTTAACATATCTGTGCCTCACATACCTGAAGACTCCAAACCAAACACAATCCAAGCATGTGCCTGTTAGCTATTAAAAATACTCTAGTGGAAAAGAGTCAGGCACTCAAAATTAATAATAGTTGACATCATTTTACACAAAAACAATAATAATTTGGCACTGATTTACTATCTAATTCCATAAACTATGTTAGGCTTGCAAAGAGTATTATTACATAAAGACCCTTTAAATGTAGAAAAAAATGTAACTCTCTACTACTTCCTTTCAAACATTACCGTACTAACCACATCATCAAACCCAGTTACTGTTTCCTATTCATGAGTTATTTAAAAAGAAAATTCCAGCATAATGTAACACTTGCTTTAATTACTACATCTAATTATCAAGAACAGTAAATAACTCTCACAATAATTGCCTTAAACATAGCATAATTAATAATTAACAATTATGGACTAAAATGTAACAATACTCTGTCAAATAGGACAAAGGCCAACAAACTGAGACTTTACCTATCCACTTATTCTATCCACATTTCCCAAGGGAATTTTGGAGAAAATACCTGTCACTACATATTGCCTGTTTAAAGTGAGATTTAATTGAACATTAAGTTAATGTTTTAATATATTCTTAATTAATTGAATGCATGATATTAAATATTTAAAACATATTAGCACTTTAGTCATCTTAATCTTATTCACTATCTTTTCCCATTAGCTAATCCATCTACCTAACTCTTGCTCTCACTTTCATTATATCTCATTCCTTTCTCAAGGATCAGAAAACATTTGCATCTGTAATCCCTGAATTGTTCCTTTTCATTTCTGAAATGACAGGCTGTTCTTTGAAACATATTAACCAACCCTATGAGTTCAATAGCTATATTTGGAGACTTGTCTATGCATCTGAAAGAGCTAATATAGGAACAGGTTCTCAACAGATATATCAAGAGTTTGAAAGTTGCACTATTTTATTAAAATGTACTAGATGCCCGGTGCATGAAGTTTGTGCACACGGAGGTCCCCTCAGCCCAACCTGCCCCCTCTCTAATTCAGGACCACTTGGAGGATTGAGTCTAAACTGACAGCTGGACTTCTCTCCCACAGTTCAGGACTGCTGGCTCCTAACTGCTCACCTGCCTGCCTGCTGGCCTGTTCACCCCCAACTGCCCCCCTCTTCCAGCCTGATCACCTCTAACTGCCCCCCTACCAGTCTGGTCAACACTTACTGACCCCCTCCTGGGCTGGTCTTCCCCAACTGCCCCCCCCCCGCTTGCCTTGTCACCCTCATCTGTCCCTGCTGCCAGCCTGGTCACCCCTTACTGCCCCACTGCTGGCCTGGTTGTCCCCTACTGCCCCCATCTGCTGACCTCGTTGTCCCTAACTGGCCCCTTGCCAGCCTGGTCACCCCTCACTTTCCCCTGCTGGCCTGGACACCCCCAACTGTCTCCTGCCAGTCTGGTCACCCCCAACTGCTCTCCCCACTGGCCTGATCACCCTGCACAGCCTGCTGTTCAGTTATTTGGTCATCCCTCACTAAACCCCCTGCCAGTCTGGTTGCCCCACATAGCCTGCTGTTTGGTTGTCTGTCTGGTTTTTTAGGTAATTATGGCCCCTGGCTTTTTATATATTAAGATATCTTTTTCTCTATTGTGACATCTTCCTAATTCCTTTGTGAGATCAAATAAAATTATTCACCTTAATACATGTGTGTTTTAATCTCAGAAGCCTTCATTTTTCTAACTATCATAGTCAGCTTTTAATTCTAGCTGGTAGATGAACATAAATAGTTGAAAAGAGATACAGGGTAAGTTTTACTTATATTTCCCATTTTCCTCATTGCAATCATAGCTGAATTCATTCTAAATCATTTTCCATTTGCAATTTAAACAATGGAGACGAGTCATGTTATGCCCAGATTTCATGATCCCCAAAGACCAACAGGGAGCCGAGTCCAATGCAAAAGCAAAAGAGCCTTTATTCAAGCCCAGGCTTGGCTCTCTGCCTCCACCAACGCAGAGGCAGGAAGCAAAAGAGGTCATGTTTCAAAAGCACAATGATTTTTATATGGCTAGGGGTCAGGAGTGGGGCATATTCCAATTGGTTGGGTGAGGGCTGGGGCTAGTTATGCAAATAATCCCTGACACACTTGACCTGTCCTTTGCTTTTGATTGGAATTCAGGCACACAGTCTTTTGTGATTGGCTAATTCAAAGGAAGGGGTTGGTCTTTGTGATTTCAAGATGGCAGCCCCCAGGTAAGTTTACACATCATGCGGCCAACATGGTGGCTGCCAAGTCACACAGTCCAAAATGGCAGCTGTCTAAATTGTTCTTTGCATTCCCACTCTGCCCTTTCATTCCCCCCTTTACTTGGAACTTACGGCTCAATCATGAAACAGACTGCATTTCTACCTCGCCTTCCACTATTACTCCTGAATAGTCAACATAAAAACAACATTCTTCTCCCAGGGCTGCACATAGGCCTCCTTGCTGCATAAATACAGAGGCAAGCCATGTCTATTACCTGGAAAAAAAAGGTTGCAAGGGTTGTGGGGACTCCCGGCAGTGTGGGTGACTGCGAACAGTCAACAGAGTTACTGACATCAGGTGGGTCGAATGTGTCGTAACTTGAGCTTGAGCGGGTTGTGGCTCCATTGTGTAATGAGGTTCTCCTGGACTGCAGAGGTATCAGCTGGGCAGACAGGGCCCAGGTTGTGATGCCGTCTACCTTGAGAGTGGTGGGCATAGTCAGGACTACGACATAGGGGCCCTTCCAACACGGCTCAAGGGTCTCCTGTCATTGCCTCTTGACAAAAATCAAGTCCCCGGTGTGTACTGATGAGGCATTGGGGTTGGGCCAGCCTCATCATGGAGGCATGGCCAAATGTCCTCGTGTCCCCTCTGGAGCTCTCTTAAGAGACAATTTGAGTAAGAAGCTTGGCCTTGAGATTGGGAATGATAGGGGGTGGCCTGCCAAACATGATCTAAAACCCAGGGTGTAGGGAGAGTTCCTCACCCGGTAAAGGACATACAGAAGGAGAGCCACCCAGTCTCCATCAGTCTCCATAGTTAATTTGGTAAGGGTCTCTTTTAGCTTTCTACCTGCTCTGAATTTTGGGGCCTATAAGCACAGTGTAATTTCCAATCTGCCCCTATAGCCGTGGTTACTGCCTGTGTTACCTGTGAAATAAAAGCTGGTCCATTGTCTGATCCTATCATAGCAGAAAATCCACACCTGGGTAGGATGTCTTCTAGCAGTTTCTTGGCCACTGTCTGAGTTGTTTCATGCTTAGTTGGGTATGCCTCTACCCATCCAGAAAAGGTGTCCTTCCGCTGCTGTTCATTTCCTATCTTAGCCAAATTAAATTAATCTGAAAACTTGACTGCTATTTTACTGTCAAATGTAATACTCCAACAACAATCTTAGTTTACCCTGTAAATATTAATGGAAAAGATTGTTTTGCATTCTTGAGTAGGCCCTGAGCATCCCTGGTGAGCTGCTGTTAGCCAAGTTTCTGTTTGTTGCCTCAATCCTGATCTGGGCTGAGCCAAGTCTTTGTTACCTGGGTCCCAATCTGAGCTTGGCATGGGAAGTGAAGCATCCATGGGGCAAGAGACCTCCCTAGAAGGAACAAGTATTCAAGCCCCTGCAATGCTGGGGAGGGTGAGGTTCTATGCCCCACCTCTGTGGGCCCCTGTGTTCTCTCCTGATGGCTCCTCTGTGACTGTGTCTGTCTTAGGTTGTTCCTCCCATGAGGAATCTTACCTGTCTTTGACTAACCAGCCATCCTCTGGGGCCAAGCAGGGTGATGTGAGGTTTATTTCTGTCTCCTTGGTAGCCTATGCTCCCATGTCCTCCACATCCAGTGCCTGCTTTGGGAACCCCTCGCCTGCTGGCTGGGCCCTGGCACTTGATCACATATCTTGGGGAACCCAGGGTTTTTCTCCAGAGAGGGCCCACCTCATCATTGGGCAAGAGACAGATCCATGGTACCAGCCACTATGAGGCTTCAACCTCAGCATGTACAGAAAACTCAGGCAACAGCTGTGGGCAATTGGATTGTGAGAAGAGGGTCCCTTCCTGGCAAAAAGGCCAACATAGAATGCTCAAGTGCCTACCCATGGGGCCTTCCACACAGTGGAAGGGATTAAATCCTTTCATGTCCTTTTTTTTCTATTAATAGCCTCACCTTGCTCAACATAAGGTAGAAGTAGTATCTGAGCAATTCTTTGCCCTGGAGTAATTTGCATAACAGGATTACATTCTAGTATAACTTTAATTTCTCCTTCATAATATGAATCAATGAATCCAGGCAGAAGAGTTAATCCTTTTAGAGTGATTTCACTCCTCCCTAAGATTAATCCTAAAGTTCCCAGTGGCACAGGTCCCAATTCCTATAGGAATAGCTTGCTGAGCAATACTGGAAGTCCAAGTGACTGCTATTAAGATCCAGGCCTGCGCTTCCTGGAGTTGTTCGGGTAAGGGAATCCACTGTGGGCCTTGCAGAGCAGATTTCCCTTATTGAAGATGGGGCTGGGGGGGCACCCCTCTGGCCATTTCCCGGCTGTTGACCATGCCCTCTACCCTGATCTAGCGGCTGCCCGTTTCTATGAACTGTCTATCTGCACACACTTGCTCAATGGTTCCCTTTCTGACATCTAGGACAACATGGGATTGAATCTGGAGATTGAGCATTTATGCCTCTCCCTAGAGCACTACCTTGTCCTTCTTGGTTGTCCACATTCCTTTTGGAAATGTCCTGTTTCTCCATATTTATAACACCTCTTATTCCCCACTGTTACTGCAGTGGCGAGTAAACTTGCTTGAAAAGTGCCTGATCCCACATTCTGACAAGCACGAGTCATCTCTGTAATGGCATTATCTTTTCTCAGAGGCGTCAGGCATTTCCTACAATCAGCATTGGCATTTTCATTTAGCTGAAAACATTAATTTTACTTTAATTTGAAAATATTTCTTTTAAGAGAGAACAGACTTTTGAAAATATTTCTAAGAATAAATACAAGACATAATCAATTAATAGCTTCAATTCTGTCCCTGCACAGGTTTTTCTCATGAGGAAGCAAACTCAGATTATTTTGGTTAACAAGCCCAGGCTTCTGCTTGATTTTTAAAAAGGCCATAAATTTTCCTTTGCCTGGGGGAATTGAGTGGCTAGCCTGGAGATATTCAAATGCAAATTATCACATTCTTTCTTTAAAATGGCTAAATGGCGGAAGCTGTCTACCTGTTAAAAAAAGAACATGGCAAAGATGAGACCTGGATGCCCTCTGGGGAGTGGAGTTCATATTGGATCACCTCGTGGCTCCCTTCCCCCACATCCTTCTTGCTTTGGAGGAAAATTCAGAGATGGTCTGGCCTCTATCCAATACAAGCAAATTTCCTAGAATATTCACTTATGTTCTTTAGCCAAATGAGTCGGCTTCCTAGTAGCCATCCGAAGACTCCCTATTAGAGTATGGCAGTAGACCCGGAGCTTCTCCTTACCTTCTGCCGTGTTGAAATCCCATTCAGGCCTAGTTAGAGAAAAAGAGGTGTAGGATTCCTGTCTGCACCCAGAACTAGTTTCTGGGCCTCATTAAGGTTCCTCTCCCTCTCCTCGGTGGTGAATAGGACCTGCAAAAGCTGCTGAAAAGAACAGAATCTAGTAAATCAATGAGCCGCACCGGATTTTCAGAGCAACATCAGAGGCAGACTGCTCTCTCTGAGCTGGGTGGGCTTCCCATTTGAACTCCTCTGCCTTCCGCTCTCAGAGCAGCATCTGCTTCCCCAGATGGGGGGTGGCTGGGTGATCTTCTTCTCCTCCTGCAAAGCAAGAATAGGTCTACCGGTCCTTCCAGACCTCCACACCAAGATCGTTGGCTCTTTCCCTAATCTCTTTTAAATGATCAATCATAATACTTGAAGGAGTAGTCAAGTCTGTCCCATAATGTCCGTCCAGTAAGTCCACAGAATAAAACAGAAAAACACAAGCAAGGGCCCACAAAAAAAAACAAACAAAAAAACACAAAAAAACAAAAACAAAAAACAAACAAACAAAAAACCTGTCTTCCAACTCTATGGAAGCAAAACTGAATGCTAGCTAAGATTTGTGAGGGGAATACGTGTCCCTCCAGAGTGAGGGGAATACATGTCCCTCCAGAAAGTGGATTGGAACGTCTTCCAAGTCCTCTGGCCCGTGGTCCTCCAGCACATCCACCTAGACTGCTTCGGGCACAACCAGACCAGAGACGAGCTTGCACAGGACAGAACATACAAACACACAGACACCTCTCAGATTTGTGAGGGGATTCCATGTCCCTCCAGGGTGAGGGGATTCCACATTCCTCCAGACAGGAGGATCAGAATGTCTTCCAAGTCCTCCACACAGGACAGAACACAAACAGACAAACACCTACCACAGTCAGTCATGCTCTCCAGGTTAGGGTCCCTCGTGGGTCTTGGGGATCCCAGACAAGCCCCCAAATGTTATACCCAGATTTCATGATCCCCAAAGACCACCAGGGAGCTGAGTCCAATGCAAAAACAAAAGAGTCTTTATTCAAGCCCAGGCAGGAAACAAAAGAGGGAGTGTTTCAAAAGCAAAATGATTTTATAGGGCTAGGGATCGGGAGGTGGGGCATATTCCAATTGTTTGGGTGAGGGCTGGGGCTAGTGATGCTAATAATCCCTGATGCACGTGACCTCTCCTTTGCTCTTGATTGGAGCTCAGGCGCACAGTCTTTCGCGATTGGCTAATTCAAAGGGAGGGGTTTGTCTTTGTGATTTCAAGATGGCAGCCCCCAGGTAAGTTTACACATCATGCAGCCAACATGATGGCTGCCAAGTCACACAATCCAAAATGGCAACTGTCTAAATTGTTCTTTGCAGTCCAGCTCTGCCCTTACAGTATGAGAAGATTTGATAGTCTCTTAATGGTAACTCCCATAACTTTGGGCCTAGAGGTACAGCCAAATCTTTAGTGAATAAATGCTTGAGAATATAATGATGCCATACTTTGTTATCATCAATTGAACATCTTTAGCTTTCTTTTATTTTTTCAAATGTGTTTTCTCTGAATATAGCTGTGACATAGTACAACATGGCTTTTTCTCAGTTTAATGAGTTGCCTTCATTCTTTTGTTTTCTTTCACATAGATACCATTGAAAGGTAATGGGAAACATATTATGTGAAATTAAGGTTTTAATGTTTCTGTTCAAAATGTTTGACATTAATAGAAAGGGGACGGGGGAGTGGATGAAATTACTTTAGAAGTCTAAAGCTTAAAATATAAAGAAAATATAGTCTGGTTTGAAGAAGTTATTGAAATTGGTTGACTATTATAAACAGTGCAGAACCAAGATGAGCAAAAATATATTAATACAAGCTATTCTAAGGGAATTGATAAACTTAAAGCATCAATATTAATAAAACTGGTAGTCATATTAGTCTTTCTAAATTGGAGGGACTCATCATGGGGTGATACCTGATAAATGGCTATTTAACTACTATATAAATTTTGTTTATTTTAAAACTTCAGCCAAGATCATTTATAGAAGGAGCCCTGATAAGAAGAGATGGTGCTAGATTAGGTCACTACTGAGAGAAATTAGAATCAACAATAGAAACCAGCAAATTCAGGACCAGAAACAGAAAATAATTTTTTCAGTCTGAAATTCATTGCTATATCCATACATCTAAAAGCTTAGTGGCATGTTTGTATGTTTTGGGTGGCACCAGGATTGGAAGGCTGCATATAAATTTTGGAGCCTAAAATGTAACCCCTCCATCTCAGATGAGGAAATTAAAATCTTCTGAGGGCAATGGATTATCCCAGGTCTCTTGATTATCTACTGAAAAACAAACAAACAAACAAACAAAAAACAAAAAACAAACACAAGACAAGAACCTTCTCCTGACTCTAAAATTAGTATTCTTTCTACATTAATCAACTGATAAAAATGTTTAACTTAGCCAAAAGCTAACCATTTATTCCAGGTGATTTCATTTGTTTAAACTATACTTTGCTGTTTCTTTTAACAGTAATATGCATAGTTAATTATTGTTTAATCTACATTAGGGTGGGTAAAGGCAGATGTCATTTTATAGAGTGGAAAGTGCACTGAACTAGAAGAGGGGAAACTAGGTTCTAGTTTCAGATATTTGCATAAACTAGCAATGTGACCTTACTTAACCTTATTAGATCTCACTTTTCAAATTGCAAACCTAGAGGTTTTAACTAGACAACCTTTGTAATGGTTTATTTTATGTGTCAAATGGGCCAGGGGGTGCCCAGATATTTGGTTGAACATTATTCTGTAAGGATGTTTTTGGATGATGTTAACATTTTAATAAGCAGATTGAGCCAAGCAGATTGCTTTTTTTAATGTGAATGGAGAACATCCCATTAGCCAATGTCCTGCATAGAACAAAAAGGCTAACATCACAAGAGAGGATTCTTTCTCTCTGACTGCCTTTGAGATAGGACATGTTTTTTTCTTTCTTTTTTTTTCTTGATTTTGAAATCAGACTAAAACTATACCATCAGCTCTCCTGAGTCTTCAACTTACCAACTGGAGATCTTGGAATTTGTCAGCCTCTCTAATCATGTGAACCATTTTTTTTATTTCAATTGCTTTTATTTTGAAGATTTAGAGAAAAATACAATTAAAAGGCTTAAGCATATTTTTGAGTTTTGTTTCTAACTTTGGGTAAAATGAAGCAGAATAACTTTTTTCATAAATGTGGATGTTTCAAACTATATTTAATATTAATAATAATAATTGCCTTTTGTTGGATACATACTATATATGCCAAGAACTGCCAATTTATTATCATAAACTTCTATCTACCTATCTCTTTTCATACAAACAGATACATCCTATGATTTCTCTTTCACTGGAATACTTAACTAATACAGTATCTAAGGGTCTTTCCATTTTAAAAGGATTATTTTCTGTATGAATTATATTAAAGAAACTAGAGGCCCAGTGCACAAAATTCGTTCACTGGTAGGGAACCTACTGGTGCCGCCTGCAGCCACCGGGGCCTCCCTCCCTGTCCCTGGTCGCATGCCACTGCCACTGGACAGGATCTTCCTTCCTTTCCCTGGCTGGCCCAGTCCCCTGGTTTAACTCCTGGACAAACTCTCAGTTAAGGGGACACTTTGCATACAATGCTTTTATCACATAGGACTAGAATCTTGGTTCATGAAATTTGTGCTTGAGGTGGGTGTCCCGCAGCGCAGCCTGCACCCTCTCTAATCTTGGATCCCTCGAGGGATTGGGCCTAAACGGGGAATCAAACATCCCTCTCACAATCCAGGACTGCTGGCTCCCAACTGCTTATCTGCCTGCCTGCCTGCTTGCCCCTAACTGCTTCTGCCTGTCAGCCTGACCACACCCTAAACACTCCCCTGCCAGCCTGATCAATGCCTAACTGTTCCCCTGACAGCCCAATTGCCCCTAACTGCCCTCCCCTGCCAGCCTGGTCACTTCTAGCTGCCCTCACCTGCAGGACTAGTTGCCTCCAACTTCCCCCCCTTGCTGGCCTGATCGCTTCTATTTTGTCTAGAGGATTCTAGACAGCTATTCTTCGCTGCTGGCCATCTATGGTGCCCAACTTGTGTCCACAAGGGGGTGGCCATCTTTGAACACATGGTGATGGCCATCTTGTGTGTTGGAGTGACAGTTAATTTCCATATTACCTCTGTATTATATAGGATAAGCACTGATGTCTTCTGTCCACTAATAGCCTTTGCTCTCTCCACCCAAAGTGAAGTTTGAGAGCCAAGAGTAGACATATTTTTAAAGCATATATTGTAGGCAGTTAGACAGACATGAGAGGGTAAGAATATAAGCCATTTATAGAAAGTTACAAGGATGGAAAGCCCCAGGTGCTTAGCAAGGGATTGCAAGGTGGGACCCTGCCCTCAGAGTGACCTTTATTCCCATAGACTATCAATGGTCATTCAGTTTACATCATCCCCTTGCCTTTCTTTCCATGGCATGTCCACAGACATATGGTAGACCCCCTTAGAGGAGGAGCAATGGGGCCATGGAATAGTAACATATGACTACCATAAAAGTCTTTGCACAATCACTCCCTTACGCATTAAACCCTAAAGACAATGAGGTTCTGGCCTACATCAAATAATCCTGAGAGTGAAGCCTCTGATCTTTTGACTACAGTGCCAGTTTTGGTCAAATTATAGATAGTGTATAGGCCTCAGTTTTAGCCCCAGGCCCAGAAAAAACAGCAAGGCTAGGTGGGGTGACACCATGGCTTACATCAGGATTAGCTGTGATGACTAATGATAATGACCCCAGCCCTGCACTGCACCAGCCAATCAGTAGAGACCACAACCCAGGAAGGGCACAGCTGAGTATAAAAAAGAATGAAATCATACTGTTGGACCTAGAGTATATTAAGTGAAATACGTAAGTTAGAGAAAGACAAATATCATATGATTTCAGTTATATGAGGAATCTATAGAAAAAATAAAGGAACAAACAAAACAGAAAAAGAGTTGTAGATACAGTAAACAAACTGAAGGTTGCCAGATGGTGAGGATTGGTGAAAGGTGAAGGGAGTAAGAAATTACCAAATAGTCACAGGGATGTAAAGTAGAGCATAGGGAATATAGTAAATAATATTTAATAGGATCCCAGCCTCTCTCCACTCAGAGTGCTCTCAGACACCACCTAGGACCCTACTGCCACTCTGGCCAGCGACCTGTTACCATGGCTGCTGACTCATGAACACAGGGAATCCAGCCTCCCCAGTTGAGGGTTCCTGTGAGTTCCAGAGGGTGCTCCCCTCCTGCCAGCCAGAAGACTCTTTAACCTTGGGTACCCTGACTGCTTATAGTAGGGGAATTTAATACTCCAAGGACATATCTGGATAAATCCTCTAGACAAAATAAATAGCAAAGAAACATCAATCCTAAATGACTCACTAGATCATATGGAATTAAGTAACATCTTCAGAACAGTTCACCCCAAAGATACAGAATATACATTCTACTCAAGTGCACATGGAACATTTTCAAAGATAGACCACATATAGGGGCACATGCAAAGTCTCTCCAAATTGAAGATTGAAATCATATCAAGCACCTTCTCAGACCACAATGGCATAATATTAGAAATAAACTACAATAAAAAACTCAAATACTTGAAGGCAGAACACCATGGTATTAAACAATGATTGGGTTACCAAAGAGATCAGAGAGGAAATTAAAAACATCCTGGAAAGTAATGACAATAAAAACACAGAAATCAAAAACCTATGGGACACAGTGAAAGCAGTTCTGACAGTGAAGTTCATAGCATTATAGACCTACCTAAAAAAAACTGGTAATAAATTATCTAACTCTACAACTTAAAGATTTAGAAAGGAAACAAAAAGAAAAGCATAAGGAAAGCAAAAGGAATCCTATTTAATAAAAGAGTAACATGCAAATGTGACCGTACCTTGGCTCCTGATTAGCTATGCTACCAGCCAGTTGGAGGAGGGGGTGGAGCGGAGTAGGGGGTGGAGCAGGGTGAGGGCATGGCCAGCACACAGAGGGTGAGGCCAGCAGGAGTGTGGCCACAGTGCAGTAAAAGCACCACCACCCTATAAGGGTGGCCTACAAGGTACTTAAGAGCCGGCCCTCCTTAAGCCTATGGTGCTTGAATCACATGCAAATGAGTGCCAGGGGTCCCTGCATGCCCCCCAGTCCAGTACCCAAGAAGGGAGTGGGGGGGGCTGCTACCATTCTCTGGGGTGTGCGGAGACTCCAGTGGTCACTACCGGTGGAGAAAATTCACGGTGCTCTTAGTTCCTACAGGGAATCATGAGCTCCAGGAATACTGGGAAATGTAGTTCTCTTGACAGACCCACTCTAGGAGTGAGTTTGAAGTACTGAGGGGGGGGGGACGTGGAAGAGGCAGGGTGGGGCAGGTCCGGCTGGGGCAGGGGCTTTAGGCCTTGGGCTGGCGGGGGGCTTGGCGTGTGCGGCGAGTGCGGGGTGTAAACCTGCTGGGGGGTTGGCACCCAATAGCCCCTGGATCAGAGACACAAACCCACAGAGGGCCGGTACCCAGCACCCACAAGCTCTGCCACCCAACTGCTGGAGTTGCAAAGGCCAAATTGGAGACATAAACCTGCAGGGAGGCCAGCACCCAGCAGCCCCCAGATTGGAGATACAAATTAGCAGGGAGTCTGGCACCCAGCAGCTGCAAGCCATGCCATGGGGGCACTGGGGCTGCGAGGGGCTGGATCTGAGACACAAACCAGCAGGGAGGCCAGCACTCAACAGCCCCAAGCCCCGCCACTGCAGACCTGGGGCTGGGGTGGGGGGAGATAGGGGTGGACTGGAGATACAAACCCGCAGGCCTGGCAGCCAGCAGCCCCAGGCCTGATGCATAGGCTCTGGGGTTGCTGGGCGGGGGGCGCTGAAGGCTGGGGCAGCTGAGACACAAACCCACAAGAAACCTGTGGAAAGGGAGATAAACTATTATAACTTTATCTCCCTTTCCTCAAGATGAGAAAACTGCCCCTGGATTATTTAGTGATGTGGCCCACACCTTTCTACATACACAGGGTATGTTATGACCACTCCCAGAATGCCATCTCCAGGGAATAACCTACTGTGGCAAATCATCTGAGAGAGGAAACAAGCTTTTGTTGGGTTTATTCTGAAGGTCAGAGAACGTGCCACCCCCCAATATATGCTTTATTGTTATATTGATGATCTTGAACTGCAGACTCTTGAAAAACTGAAAGTACATGCAGAGGATTTCACTGAAGTCTCCGGATCTGTCTAAAATTGGACCCCCCTAAAGGATCTTAAATGTCATAGGTCCCCTTGATGGGAGAATTGTCATCAGGCAGAGAAGACTGACTCCTGTCACAGGACATAACACCCAAACTTTGTTACAAACTATTTCTCTCCACCCCCATTCATCTTTCCTAAAAATTATTTACTCTCCTCTAGGAGGCCTACATCTCCCGTTCCCTTTCCCTAGGAAGAAGGTATTTAAATCTGCATTCTAAGCCAGCTTGGGGAGTTATTCATTTTCCCCTGAGATCTCCCACATATACATGAGGTACATATGTTAATGAACTTTTGTTTTTCTCTTGGCGATCTGTCTTTCATTACAAGGGCCTCCACTAAGAACTCAGAAAGGTTGAGGAAAACTATTTTCCTTCCTCCATAATTCTATCTCGGGAAATCAAGTCCCCAGCTGAACAACGAGGTTGGCTCAAGTATGAAGCGTTCCCAGCTGATGGGAGGGAAGCTTCTAGGGAGAAGTCAATGATATTGACATCAAAGTGGGATGGAGGGCACACGCATGGTTGATGGTGGGAGTTTAAAGTGGTTTGACATTTTTGGAGGATGATTTGGCAAATTTGATAGAAATGTACAAGGTACATCCAAGAGTCTTCTTCTAGGAATCACATCTGCTGAGATAAAGCACAAGCACTTAAGCCCTGGTCAGAACCCAGGATGATACTGCAGGTTCCCCTTCCATGATAGGAAAACGTGGGAACAACCTGCATTTTTAGGTCAAGGTAGCATCTATGTTAATAAAAGGGTAATATGCTAATTAGACTGAACATCTTCCTGGTGACTTTCCAGATGTCCTTCTAAACATCCTTCCCGACAAAGCCATGTTGGCGGGGCCAAGGCAGAGGAGGTTAGAGGCAATCAGGCAAGCAGGGGAGAGCAGTTAGGGCAAACAGGCTGTGTCAGTGGAGAGCAGTTAGGGAAATCAGGCTGGCAGGCAGGTGAGCAGTTAGGAGCCAGACACCTGAGGGGTCCCAGATTGGAGAGGGTGCAGGCTGGTCTGAGGGAATCCCCTGTTTCCTCCCTCTGCCGTGCATGAATTTCATGCACCGGGCCATTAATGAGATAATAAATATCAGAGCAAAAATAAATGACACAGAGTTCAAAAAAATTAAGATCAATGAAACAAATAGCTGGTTCTTTGAAAAGATAAACAAGATGAACCTCTAGCCAGGCTCATCAAGAAGAAAAGAAAAGGGACCCAAATAAACAAAATAAGAAATGACGAGAAATGAAAAAGAGGCAAAATAGCAACAGACCCCAAAGAAATACAAAAGCTTGTAAAAATACCATGAACACCTCTACAAACTAAAAAACCTAGAGAAAAATGGACATATTCCTAGAAAAATTATGACCTTCTAAAACTCAACCCAGAATAATAAAAAAATCTGAAGAGGCTGGTAACTAAGGAATAAAATTGAAGCAGTCATCAAAAAACATCCAAAAAGCAAAAGCCTGGGGCCAGACAGTGACACAGGACAGTTTTACCAAACATTCAAAGAAGAACTAAAACCTATCATCTTAAACTATTCCAAAAAATCAAGAGGAAGGAATACTTCCAAGCTTTTTTTATGAAGCCAGCATTAACCTAATCCCAAAACCAGATAAAGACAACACAAAAAAAAGAGAATTACAGACCAATAACCCTGATGAACAAAGATGCTAAAATCCTCAACAAAATTCTAGCAAATCAGATCCAGCGTTACATTAGAAAGATTATACCCCATGACCAAGTGGGATTTATTTTAAGGATTCAAGGCTGGTACAATATCTGCAAATCAATAAACACGATACATCACATAAACAAATTTAGAGTAAAAAATCGCATAATCATATCAAATGATGCAGAAAAGGCTTTTGGCAAAATCCGGAACCCTTTCCTGATAAAAACTCTCAGCAAAGTTGGAATAGAGGGATTATACCTCAATATAATAAAAACCTTATATGACAAACCTACAGGCAACATCATACTCAATGGGCAAAAACTAAAACCATTTCCCCTAAGAATAGGATCAACACAGGGATGCCCACTCCTGTGCAATATAGTACTATAAGTTCTAGTCATAACCATCAGACAAGAAGAAGAAATAAAAGACATCCAAATTGGAAAAGAAGTAAAATTGTCATTATTTGTAGATGACAAGATATTGTACATAGAAAACCCTAAAGACTCCATAAAAAAAAACAAAACAGTAGAATAAATTCAGCAATGTAGCAGGATAAAAAAAATTTAACAGCCATAAATCTTTGACTTTTTTACACACCAACTATTGGCCCAGTTCATGAAATTCGTGCGTGAGGGAGGGGACGGGGGATTCCCTCAGCCCAGCCTGCACCCTCTCCAATCTGGGACCCCTCAGGTGTCTGGCTCCTAACTGCTCACCTGCCTGCCAGCCTGATCCCCTTGACTGCTCTCTCCTGACAGTCTGTTTGCCCTAACTGCTCTCCTTTGCTGGCCTGGTCCCCCTAACTGCTCTCCCCTGCTTGCCTGATTGCCTCTAACCTCCTCTGCCTTGGCCCCGCCAACATGGCTTTGTCAGGAAGGATGTCTAGAAGGACATCTGGAAGGTCATCAGGAAGATGTTCAGTCTAATTAGCATATTACCCTTTTATTAGCATAGATGCTACCTTGACCTAAAAATGCAAGTTGTTCCCACGTTTTCCTATCATGGAAGGGGAGCCTGCAGTAGCATCCTGGGTTCTGACCAGGGCTTAAGTACTTGTGCTTTATCTCAGTAGATGTGATTCCTAAACTCTTGGATATACCTTGAACATTTCTATCAAATTTGCCAAATCATCCTCCAAAAATGTCAAACCACTTTAAACTCCCACCATCAACCATGCGTGTGCCCTCCATCCCACTTTGATGTCAATATCATTGACTTCTCCCTAGAAGCTTCCCTCCTGTCAGCTGGGAACGCTTCATACTTGAGCCAACCTCGTTGTTCAGCTGGGGACTTGATTTCCCGAGATAGAATTATGGAGGAAGGAAAATAGTTTTCCTCAACCTTTCTGAGTTCTTAGTGGAGGCCCTTGTAATGAAAGACAGATCGCCAAGAGAAAAACAAAAGTTCATTAACATGTGTACCTCATGTATATGTGGGAGATCTCAGGGGAAAATGAATAACTCCCCAAGCTGGCTTAGAATGCAGATTTAAATACCTTCTTCCTAGGGAAAGGGAACGGGAGATGTAGGCCTCCTAGAGGACAGTAAATAATTTTTAGGGAAGATGGATGGGGGTGGAGAGAAATAGTTTGTAACCAAGTTTGGGTGTTATGTCCTGTGACAGGAGTCAGTCTTCTCTGCCTGATGACACTTCTCCCATTAAGGGGACCTATGACATTTAAGCTCCTTTAGGGGGGTCCAATTTTAGACAGATCCGGAGACTTCAGTGAAATCCTCTGCATGTACTTGCAGTTTTTCAAGAATCTGCATTTCAAGATCATCAATATAACAATAAAGCATATGTTGGGGGGTGGCATGTTCTCTGACCTTCAGAATAAACCCAACAAAAGCTTGTTTCCTCTCTCAGATGATTTGCCACAGTAGGTTATTCCCTGGAGACGTCATTCTGAAAGTGGTCATAACATACTCTGTGTATGTAGAAAGGTGTGGGCCACATCACTAAATAATCCAGGGACAGTTTTCTCATCTTGAGGAAAGGGAAATAAAGTTATAATAGTTTATCTCCCTTTCCACAGGTTTCTTGTGGGTTTGTGTCTCAGCTGCCCCTGCCCCCCTTGCCCACCCCCCCAGTAGCCCCAGAGCCTATGCATCAGGCTTTGTGGCTGCTGGCTGCCAGGCCTGCGGGTTTGTATCTCCAGTCCACCCTCCTCCCATCCCCCAGCTCCAGTTCTGTGGTGTGGGGGCTTGGGGCTGCTGAGCGCTGGCCTCCCTGCTGGTTTGTGTCTCAGATCCAGCCCCTCACAGCCCCATGGCCCCCATAGCGGGGCTTGCAACTGCAGCACTTTGGTGGCAGAGCTTGTTGGGGCTGGGTGCCAGCTTGCCTGTGGGTTTGTGTCTCTGATCCAAGGGTTATTGAGTGCCAGCCTCCCAGCAGGTTTACACCCCTCATGCGCCCTGCCAGCCAAGCCCCCCACCAGCCCCAGGCCTAAAGCCCCCTCCCCGGCCTGTCCCGCCCCCACCCTGCTGCTTCCATGCCCCCCCCTCAGTACTTCAAATGCACTCCTAGAGTGGGTCTATCAAGAGAACTACATTTCCCAGAATTCCTGGCGCCCATGATACCCTGCAGGAATCAAGAGCACTGTGAATTTTCTCCACCCCATGGTGGCCACCCAGTTCTCTGCACACCCCAGAGACTGGCAGCAGCCCCCCACTCCCATTGTGGGTGCTGGGCTGGGGGGCATGCAGGGACCCTGGGCGCTCATTTGCATGTGATTCAGGCATCATAAGCTTAAGGAGGGCTGGCCCTTAAGTACCTTGTGGGTCACCCTTATAGGGTGGTGGTTGTTTTCACTGCACTCTGGTCACACCCCTGAGAGCCTTGTTCCCTGCTCTGCCTCCTGTTCCAATTGGCTGGTAGCATAGCCAAACAGGAGCCAAGGTACAGTCAGTCACATTTGCATGTTACTCTCTTATTAGATGGATAGTGAACTCACAGGAAGAGAATCTTTAAAAAATCCCATTTTTCCATTGCACCAAAAAATTAAGATATCTAGGAAAAAATTTAACCAAGTAGGTAAATGACCTGTATTAAGAAAATTACAAGACCCTAGAAAAAAAAGATAGAGGAATACATAAACAAATGTAAGAATATACATTGTTCATGGATTGGTAGAAACAACATCATTAAAATGCCCATACTACCAAAAGCAATCTATAGATTCAATGCAATCCCCATTAAAATACCAAAGGCATATTTCAAAGACTTAGAAAGAAGTCTCCAAAAATTCATCTAGAATAAAAAAAAAAAAAGACCTCAATTAGCTGCAGCAATATTGAGAAAGAACAAAGTTGGAGATATCACAATACCAGATATCAAGATATACTACAAAGCCACTGTTCTCAAAACTTACTGGTACTGGCACAAGAACAAACATATAGACCAATGGAACAAAACAGAAAACCCAGAGAGTGACCCAAGCCATTATGCTCAATTAATATTTGACGAAGAATGCAAGATAATACAATGGAGTAAAGACAGTCTCTTCAATAAATGGTGTTGGGAAAATTGGACAGATACATGCAAAACAGTGAAACAAGATCACCAGTTTATACCATCCATAAAAATAAACTCAAAATGAACAAATGAACTATAAATAAGACAGGAAACCATAAAAGTCGTAAAAGTAAGATATGAAACCATAATGATCCTAGAAGAAGCCATAGGCAGCAAAATAGAAGACATTTGTCATAGCAATATCTTTACCTATACGGTTACTAGGACAATTGAAATTAAGAAGAAAATAAACAAATGGGACTAAATCAAAATAAAAAGCTTCTGCACAGAGAATGAAACCATTAACAAAACAATAAGAAAGCATACTGTATAGGAGAATGCATTTGCCAATGTTGTCTTTGATAAGGGTTTAATCTCCAAAATTTATAGGTAACTCATATAACTTAACAAAAAGAAGATAAACATTCCAATAAAAATGTGCATATGGCATAAAAAGACACTTTTCGAAAGAAGACATATAGAAGGCCAAGAGACATATGAAAACATGCTCAAAGTCACTAATCATCCAAGAGATGCAAATCAAAACAACAATGAGGTGCCATCTCACACCTGTCAGAATGGATATCATCAACAAATCAACAAATGACAAGTACTGGAGAGTACACAGAGTAAAAGGAACCCTGGTACACTGCTTATGGGAATGAAAACTGGTGTAGCCACTGTGGAAAATAGTATTATCTGGGTATTTAAAAAATAAACGATTTGTGCTAAAAAAAAAAAAAAAACCCTGCAGCTGTGTTCAGAATTCATATGTCAGGAAGTATTTGAATAATCACACATCTGACCCATTAGTGAGGCTCATTTCAAAGAAGAACTGATTGAGCTGAAAGCAATCTTTACCATCCACATGGACATATTATCCTTCAAATTTTGGAGAGGAGGCTATAACTGCACAAATAATTATAAAATTTCTGACTATGAGACTAATCTTGGGGCTATGTTTGGGTCCATCCGGCTCCATGAAGGCATATTTTCCCTTATATAACTTCTGAAATCACTATTAAGACCATCAGTGACGGAAATCAGAAGTTAGTGCTAAAAGTAAATTCACTCTTGGTTCCAGAATAAGTCCTCTATTCAAAGCACTATTCTCATTGACTGGTAACTGTGCACTTTGTATAAATACAGATTTTTTAACATAATTTTGAATTGATTTTGTATCAATTTTGCTCAAATTTGCATGTTAAAATATAGAAGGCTATACTTCACCATAATCATTATATGTAGATTACATAAATATAGCATCCTTTTTTTCCCATTTAAAATCTACAAGCTCTCAAAAATAGTAGACCATATAAATAAATTGTACTCTGTTAGTACCAAAATTCTTATAGCTTTTTATATCCAACATTCTTTTTCATGCCTCCTTATCTGTTCTTACATTGTTCTTTTTTCCTTGGACCTTCCCACTTAAAAACATACACACCTCTCTAAAGTGTTAATGTTTATGATTCAGTTCAGCTATGATCTCTTTCAAGAAACTCTCCCTAAGAGATCAAGCAAATAATTTGTATGCATAACCCATGGACACAGACAATAAGGTGCTGAAGGCCTTGGGAAGATAGGGGACTAGAAGGGGTCAGTAAAGAAGAAAGGGAGATACATGTAATACTTTTAACAATAAAGCTTTAAAAAAAGAAACTCTGCCTAAATCCCACGCTGTAATCTGCCCTCCTCTCTGATCCCATAATACCCATCATATACTGTTCATTTGTCCAGTACTCATTGAGAATTTACCATGTGAAACACAATGTGCTAGGATGATAAAAATATATGAGTGAACAAAATTAGGCTTGACTTCTGCCTAAATAGAGCTTACAGTTCATTTTGTCAGTTACCACTTTAAAATGAAATGAATTATTTTGTCTTTTTACCCTTTCTAAACTATAAGCTTCTTAGTACCAAAGCCTATGTATATTCACATTGTTACTCTTAGTGACAATCAGTTCCTAAAATATAATAGGCACACAATAAATGTTTAATGAACTGAACTTTTTTTATTATATCAAGAGTAAAAAAAAAATGTTTTCCAAATTTTCACTGCATTGACCTTTTCCTTTTCTAATCTACATTTACTTTCTGTTACCGGTCTTCATATTACAAGAATAAATTGAGATGGATGGAGTGTGGGATAAGTTGGAGGAAAAGAAGGTATAACTCAGATACACAAAGAAGTGAGGTTAAAATTATTTGTAGCACTTTTCTCTATTTGTTATACTTGCATTCTCACCACATTAACTCCCTGCTATCATGTATTCTCAAGTCATGCCTTCTGTCACATAGCTGAGTTGAAGAAAACTGCGTGTGTGTGTGTGTGTGTGTGTGTGTGTGTGTGTGCGGGAGACAGAGAGAGAGAGACAGAGAGGGGGAGAGAGAGAGAGAGAGAGAGAGAGAGAGAGAGAGAGAGAGAGAGAGAGAGAGAGATTTCTAAATTATGATGCAGATGAGCCTCCCCCCACACACACACGAGTCAGCATTAGGTAGAATTCATAATATACTTGACATGCAGAGAGTGATGCTTGCACCAAATACATAGGATGATATTGGGTCAGCGTTAGAATCAATTTTCCATTTCCATTTAACTCCATTGTCCTCAAAATTCAGTTTTAATTTATATACGTTTTTTTATAGGCTCCAAACTCCTGGCTTCCACATTATTACACATATGAACTCTTGGGATGATATTTTGCCAATTGTTTTTTGAAAATGATAGAATACCAATGACCAAGGTAGCCATGAAAATATTTTACTTAGTAGCATTAGATGCATTGAGAAACAAGAGTTGTATGAAAAGCTTTCATTATATGTTATGGTGATTAAAGCACAAATTCCTGGCTTGATCTACTTACTGATAGTTATTTGGATAATTTTTTTTTAAATTAGCCATAATGGATCCTTATTATTTAACCCCTCTATCTACTACCCATTTCTTGCTCCATACTAGTTCTCTCAAGTGTTCTTTATTTCCCTCTTTTCCCTCTCCTTTCCTATACTCATGGACACACACACACACACGCACACACACACACACACACACACACACACACACTTTCACTAGCTACAAAAATTTGTAAATGCAAGATGATAGTATGGATCTTGCATTTGTTTTCACCATTTCGTTTGTTTGTTTGTTTGTTTGTTTGTTTTTATCCTTCACAGAGGAACTGGAGGTTATGTCTTTATTGATTTTTTTTTTTAAGAAGAGAGAGAGAGAGAGAAAGAGACCAATTGGTTGCCTCTTTTATGTGTCCAGACTAGGGATTGTACCCAAAATGTCAATATGTGCCCTGATTGGGAATTGGACCCTTTTGTGTATGGGAGGAAGCTCCAATCATGGCCACCAGACATGACCACCAGCTTCTTATTATTTGTATATGAGAAGATATAAACCTTGTTGATTTTAAAATATGCTTCTTGCCCAATTCACTTTAGTGCTAATCATGTTTTTACTTTTCTCTTGTGTTGTAAAAGGAAAACAATGCACACTCCAAATTGTAGCCACCTACAAGGTTATCTTTGCCAAGACAGGTAAATCCCTATAAATTCTATTTTTGTACTAATTAGTTCTTATAGCAAATAGTATCTATGATGAGAATAAAGTAACTTCATTATGCACTATAGCTATGCATTTTTATTTTAAAGGGCTAAAATACCTATAACTAAATTATATTTTAATTTCATGATTATTAGAACTGTAATCACATCAGTTGCCATTTTATCCCTTTGCTAATACTGTAAAAGCCATTTTATAGAGAACATTTTAGAATACTTTATGGAAATATATATTTTTTAAAAAGATAAATTAGGTACTTGTCCTCTGGAAGTTCTATGACTATCCATGTGTATGGGTTTTTTATTGTATGCAAAAATAGCTCATTTTCCATGAATGTTCTATTTAAATTCAGGCAAATCTGCCATTTTAGGATTATCATCAATTTTGAAAGAAAGAATCACATGTTACCATCCTTATTCCTTTAGAAACAAATTTAATTCAAGGTCCCTTCCCCCTGAATTTGGCCATTAAATTTTAAATGAATGCTGTTAAAAGCACTATTAAAAAGGATTGTGTCCAGTTGACCAAGGTTCATGCTGTGAATCAGTTTAAAGGTCTTATAACATTGAAAATGCAATTCTTAAATTATATTTACATGATAAAATAAAATTATCTTGAGTGAGTTGTCTAGTGTGCTTACTCTGATAATGTAATACTAAATGACCAAATCCATCCTTACAACAAAGTGTATCTAATAAAAAGATTTAATGCATTATGAAAAGGAAAAAGCTAAATGAAAAACAAAAGTCCCAGAAACTAGTAAAATGTCATCTCTCTCTTTTCAATCATAGAACTGCACTAACCCCTTCATGCTGATTGACAAAATTATTTCCTAACTTGTTTCAGTTATCTTTTCCCTATCTGCATTTGATCTTCAACAATATATTAAAAGGAATATTTATTCAGAATGACCCTTTACTATCTTTAGGGGTTTTACATTTCTAACGTATTATTCTTTTTATGGATACTGAGTTGAAATAAATTTTGAGTACCTCACTGTTTGTAAGGTAGGCTCTGAATGGATTCATATTCTGTGCTGTTTTTTTTAATGATATTTCCATTGGGAAATACATGGCAGCAATTTAATGTAAACATTCTGAATCATTAGTTTCTAAAATAACAGAAAGTAACATATTTCATTTAAAAAAATAAAATCTGAAAGAAAAAATAACAAAGAAAAAATTATTCAAAATCCCACCACAAAAATATAAGTATTGTAAAAATTTTATATGTTTAGTATTTTCTATGTAACTATGCATAAATAAGTACTGTAAAAGTATTCAAATTATGTATCATATTCTGATTTATTTATATAAATTTAAATTATGTATATTTCTAAGCCATGACTTAACATTTTAAACCATTCTTTTTAATATTCTATCATTTGGATGCATTATATTTATTTAAATAATCCCTAATCTTGATATTTAAGCTGATTCCATGTGTTCACTATTAAAATAATGTTACAGTAAGCCTCCTTTTAAATATGTCTTTCTTTGAATCACCGATTATTTCTTCAGAATAATTTCCAATCTGTGGATTTACTAGGTCACGGGTTGTAAAACTGTTTAAGACTGTTCATACATATTGACAGGTTTCCCACAAGATTATTTGTATTGCTTTACACTCCATTATCTATGTATATTAGTGCCAATTTCACAATATTCTTGCCGGAACTAACTCAATAATAAAAACTATTTTTGCTAGTTTGAAAGGAGCAAAACTGTATGTTGTTAATCTTTAGAGGACCCCCTGAGAAGGCACATGGGCATTTCTTTAATTATTGTCAGCTGAGCTCAAGGGGACAGGCAGAGCCATGCCCTGGGAAAAAGTTTCACCAAAAAGGTGGACCTGTTATCAGCTTGGTTTTCACCTTTGCCCAGGTGTCAGTAGTGGGAGTTTTGATATGTAAATCCAGTCAAGCACCAGGAATGCTCAGGCCTACTCAAGAATGCAAATAATCTCTTTTGATGTTAATTTTTGGTGTAACTTCCTGATATTTTTGGGGATATAAATAAACATGCCTGCTTGGGATCTGGTTCCCTGTCTCTATCAGAGAGAACAGAGGTCCACCCAGCCCCAGCTTTTTTCTTCCATTTGGGGTCTTCTATTCTTTATTTCTTTCATTTTTCAATCTCTAGACACCTCCACTGAGAACAGGTTCATCTCTCTTTTTGTGCTGGATGTGGATAAAGGAGATCCCTGCCATATCTGGCCTCCATGCCACATTAATCAATTAGAATTTTGATGACTTAACTGGTAAATAATTTACATAGATTAATTGACAATATTTATGATTTTTATATTTATGGCCCTTTTAAAATTTTCTCATGTATTCTAATTGGCATGTCTGTAATATCCATATATTACAGATAATAATCCATTATCTGTTATTTATTTTTTAGTATTTTCTGAAGTTTGCATTTTTAATTTGAATTCTTTATTGTTAAAAGTATATAATTCGTTTTTCCCTCATTGGCCTCTCCCCGGCCATTCCCACCACAAGCACAGGCCCTCATCCCCTACTGTCCTTGTTCATTGGTTATGCTCATATGCATGTATACAAGTCCTTTGGGTATCTCTTAACCCACTCGCACTCTTTTCTGCCTTCCATCTGATGTTTGACTGTATGATTAATGTTTCTATGTCTCTGGATCAATTTTTGTTCATCAGTTTATGTTGTTCATTATATTATACAAATGAGTGAGATCATGTGATATTTATCTTTCTATGACTGGCTCATTTCACTTAGCATAATGCTTTCTAGGTCTATCCATGCTGTTGTGAATGTTAAGTTTTTTCTATTTTATTTTTTTTATTTAATAAATCTTTATTGTTCAGAATATTAATTAAAATGTTGCTATTTTTCCCCCATCTCCCTTCCACCCATTACCCATCCCACCCTCTGCCCTTACCTCCCCCCACTGTCCTCATCCATAGGTGTACGATTTTTTGCCCATTCTCTTCCTGCATTTCCCACACCCATTTCACCCCAAGAATTGTCAGTCCATTCCCTTTCTATGCCCCTGATTCTGTTATATTCACAGTTTATTCTGTTCATCAGATTTTTAATTCTCTTGATTTTTAGATTCACTTGTGGATAGATGTGTATTTCCATTGTTCATAACTTTTATTTTTACCTTTTTCTTCTTCTTCCTCTTCTTAAAGAATACCTTTCAGCATTTCATATAATACTGGTTTGGTGGTGATGAACTCCTTTAGCTTTTTCTTATCTGTGAAGCATTTTATCTGACCTTCAATTCTGAATGATAGCTTTGCTGGATAGAGTAATCTTGGTTTTAGGTTCTTGTTATTCATCACTTTGAATATTTCTTGCCACTCCCATTTGGCCTGCATAATTTCTGTTGAGAAATCAATCATATGGGTGCTTCCTTGTAGGTAACTAACTGTTTTTCTCTTGCTGCTTTTAATATTCCCTCTTTGCCTTTTGCTCTTGGCATTTTATTTTTTTATATTTTTAAAGCATATTTCATTGATTTTTTTACAGAGAGGAAGGGAGAGGGATAGAAAGTCAGAAACATTGATGAGAGAGAAACATTGATCAGCTGGCTCTTGCACACCTTCTACTTGGGATATGCCTGCAGTCAAGGTACATGCTCTTGACCAGAATCAAACCCAGGACCTTTCAGTCTACAGGCCGATGCTCTATCCACTGAGCCAAACCAGTTTTGGCTGCACTTGGCATTTTAATTATGATATTCCTATTGTTTGGGGTTTTGTGCACTTCCTAGACTTTTAAGTCTATTTCTTTCACCAGGTGGAGGAAGTTTTCGGTCACGATTTCTTCAAATAGGTTTTCAGTATCTTGCTCTCTCTCTCTTTTTCTGGCATTCCCATAATTTGAATGTTGGTATGCTTGAGGTTGTCCCAGAGGCTCCTTACATGATCTTCAATTTTTTGGATTCTTTTTGCTTCTTGCTTTTTTGGCAGAGCAGATTTTGCTTCTTTGTATTTCAAATCTTTGACTTGATTCTTGCGAGCCTCTAGACTGCTTTTAGGTCTCTGTGTAACATTTTGTATTTCAATCAGTGTATGCTTAATTTCTAGTTGGTACTTTTTCATATCCTTGAGGGCCTCAGTCATATCCTCAAGGGTCTCATTTAATTGATCAGCATTTTCTAGGAGCTTCTTGAAAAACCTGATAACCATGGTTTTGACTCTATGTCCAATCATTTTTTCCCTCCTTTTCTTTCATATGTGATTGGTTTCCTTGTCTCTGCATTTTGACTGCTTCCCTGAGTTGGTCATGTAGCTTTGTGTGGTAGGTGTCCTCTACGAGACAGTGGCTCAGCCTCTCTCTTTACCTGAGTTGGATACTCTTGGTGCACCCTTTTATAGACTGCACAGTCTTCTTATAGTTAAGCCTAAGTTGTTGTTGGTATCACTAGGAGGGGTTAAACTCCAGGCCAATTTGCTGTGAGAATCATCTGTGTTTACACTGGGAGAGCTGCTGTGCTCAGCTTGGATGGGATAGAGTCTCCAGTCTGAGCAGTCAGCCTTAGTTTCCTGTCAGCCCTGCCCTAAGTGGTGCTTGTGAACCTCTGAGAAAAAGCTGCCTGAGCTCTGCCTGCTGCCAGACCATTCAGTTGCTCCCCAAATGAGTCTGCACACCCAAAGTCTCACCCAGAACTGGGAAACATTGCAGTCCCGTGTTGTTTTTTTGTTTTGTTTTGTTTTGTTTTTTCTCCCAAACGAGAGAGCCAGCCACAGGTCTTCTCTGTGAGCTCATGTGACTCTGCATCTTCCAAATCTCAGTGTGTTTCCTCTTTACAGTCCAGTTTCACCCTATATGAGTCTGGGTTCCCTGATACTCGCCTGGATCTGGGGATCAGTGCAGTGGGATGCCTTTGTCTCCCACCCCATTTGAGAAAACCAGCCGGGTATTCAGCTGCCCACCCTTTCCGCTCGCATGTGGCTCCACACCTCTTTCTCTGTGGGTCTCTGCAACTCTTCCTTCTGCCTTTCTTCTGAGTCACAGTGTCCTTTTATTTTTCATTCTATTTATGGAATTTCTACTTGGCCAGCTTTCTGGTGTTTCTGGATGATGACTGTTTTGTCTATTAGCTGTAGTTTTGAAATTGTTGTGTGGGGCAGCAGTATAGGTGTTTACCTATGCCGCCATCTTGGTTCCTCAGTTCTTTTTATTTTATAGCATCATAGTATTTCATTGTGTAGATGTACCACCCTTTTTTAATCCGCTCATCTGCTAATAGTCACTTAGGCTGTTTCCAAATCTTAGCTGTTGTAAATTGTGCTGCTATGAATGCAGAGATGCATATATTCTTTCTGATTGGTGTTTCTGAGTTCTTGGAATATATTCCTAAAAGTGAGATTGCTGGGTCAAATGGGAACTCCGTTTTATTTTTTTTTATGAAACTCCATAATGTTTTCCACAGTGGCTGCACCAGTCTGTATTACCACAAGCAGGGCACAAGTGTTCCTTTTTCTCCATATCTTTTCCAGGACTTTTCCCTTATTGACTTGCTGATGGTAGCCATTCTGACAAGTGTAAGATGGTACCTCATTGTCATTTTGATTTACTTCTCTCCAATGATTAGTGACTTTGAGCATATTTTCATGTCTACCTTTTCTCTATTTAATAAAAATATTTAATGCTGCCAAAAAGTATAAAAATACAGTAGAAGTGGCAGTACAATACAAAGTATTCTCTCCTAATTTATTTCTTTTACATCTTTCTAAATTTCATACATTAGATTAAAAGAATTAACAATACATCAAAGTAGAGTTCTGCAAAGTCTTCTGCTGGTGGTGTTCTTCTTTCCCTGGATGTAAAGTTTACTTTGTAAACAGACAAATGTGAGGCAGGCAAGCTACGGGTTTATTGAGCCTCACATTGGTTTCCGGAGTGGGCTTCAGGTCTTGCTTTGCACATCAATGGTTCAAAATTTATAGGTGCAGAATATTCTCAAGTCATGAATATTTAGGTGTCTGTCAATCTTGGCCTTTTTCTTTTTCGTTCAGTCTCATTTAGCCTCTGTTTCATCTGCTGCACCTTCTGAGCCGTGTTAGCTTTTCTGTCTTCTCCAATTCATTTTCATAGAACACTCTCACTGTTCTTCTCCACAGTATCTTTCATTTTAGAGGATAGTCCTGTATATCTGTCACCTGTCAGTTTTTCTTCTGGCCCTATCCTGTTACCATTGTATTTTTCATTCATTACTTTGGTTGGTGAATGATCAAAAACAGGACATAAATCTTCTTTAGAAAGTTCTTTCCACCATTTCTGTATATTTGAATCTCCCTTTAGAAATTTTGCTCCTTCTATTATAGTCATATATGAAAATCTGAGTTGATCTGGTGTCTGAATAAGTCCCATTCGATATTTTCTCATATTCAGTAACAGTTGTTTAATGTTAATATCATCTCCTTTCTCCATCAGAACAAGACATGTATCTACTAGAGAAAAGGTGCCTGACCGCCCAATGCCTGCACTACAGTGAATCACTGCAGGCCCAAGTTCAAGATTCAAGGAACCAGATTCTCTGACTTTACATAAAAAATTCAGAAATGAAGCTGGTGATTCAGGGACTCCAAAATCTGGCCAGGTAGTATAATGAAAGTGAGATATTGTTCTGGTTTCACCACTATTGATATTTTCTAACTACAGTAGATGTACTGTATAATATGACTTCACATCTTCTGACAAGAACTTCACACTGAGTCCTGTTTCTTTAAACAGCATCTCCCAGTCGTCTTTTGTTGGCCAGTACTGTGCACATTTAACAATTCGGTTTAGCATCGCAACTGCTTTTGTCTTTTGCTGCCAAACCATGAGCCAGAAATGACAAGCTGTATTGGGAAGTGGACCCTGTGTTAATGTGTAACTCCTCTGTGCCTCTTCTATGTCAACTAAACTGGCATTAATATAATCATTTTCATCATTTTGCAGTTTAATACGACTGTGATTACATGGGCTTACATCTCTGTATCTGTTTCGATTTCTGTTTGCTGGAAACTTGGCCACTCTATGAGGATAGTCATGGGACTCATTTCGAATTTCCAAGTACAGCTGCTGCCAACAGTTTTGAGCATCCAACTCCTCAAACTCTCGCTCAGTGGTGGCAGACATGGCCGCTGGAGTGAGCTAGCGCGAGTGGAGCTGTGCTGGCGGAGAGCTCATGTCTACTTTTAAAAAGTGTCCATTTAAGTCCTTTGTCTGCTTTTTGATTAGATTATTTGTCTACCTTTCGTTAAGTTGTATGAGTTCCCTATAAATTTTGGACGTTAAAAGATATTGGAAAGCTGGTTTAATCACTCTGCATCACTTTGAATATTTGGTTCCATTCCCTTCTAGCTTGATGTGTTTCTGTTGAGAAATCAGCTGATAGACTAACGGAAGATCCCTTGTAGGTATTGTGGCATGTATCTGTTCAATTTTCCCAAATATGTTATCCCATGCAGTGACTTCTACTGCTGTTTTGTTGATGGTTTATTTTGCAGTGAAGAAACTTTTTATTTTGATGTAGTCACATTTGCTTATTTTATTCTTAGTTTCCACTGCCATAGGAGCTGCATCTGTAAAGATATTGCTACACCATATGTGTTATTTTTCTGCCTATGGATTCTTCTAAGATTTTCATGATTTCCCATCTTACTTTTAAGTCCTTTATCTATTTTAAGATTACTTTTGCTTATGGTATAAGTTGGTGGTATAGTTTCATTTTTTGCATGTATCTGTCCAAATTTCCCAACACCGTTTATTAAAAAGACTGTCTTAAAAACATGATATGCTCTTGCCTCCTTTGTCAAATATTAATTGAGCATAATGGCTTGGTTGGATTTCTGGATTCTCTGTTCTATTCCATTGGCCTATATGTCTGTTCTTGTGCCAATACCATGCAGTTTTGAGAACAGTGGCTTTATAACATAGTTAATATCTGGTATTCTGATCTCACCAACTTTGTTTTTCTTTCTCAGGATTGCTGCTGCTATTCAGAGTCTATTTGTATTTTATATGAATTTTTGGAGAGTTTGTTCTAGTTCTGTGAAATATGTTGTTGATGTTTTACTGGCAATTGCACTAAACTTACATATTGTTTTGGGTAATATGGACATTTTGTAATGTTGATTCTACCAATCCATGAACACGGTATATTCTTTCCTTTGTTTATGCCTTCCTATATCTCTTTTTTCAATGCCCTGTAGTTTTCTTGTACAGATATTTTACCTCCTTAGTTAAATGTATTCTTAGGTATCTTAATTTTTTTGGTGCAATGAAAAAAGGGGTTTATTTTGTTTTTTATTTCTCTTTCTGTAAGTCCATTATTTCTGTATGAAAAGCCATAGATAAAATAATAAACTTAATGCTGTCAGACAGAGACACAAAGTTACCTACAAGTAATCTCCTATTAGTCTATCAACTGATTTCTCAGCAGAAACACATCAGGGTAGAGGGGAATGGAATGAAGTATTCAAAGTTATACAGACCAAGGGACTGAATCCAAGAATACCATATCCAGCAAGGGTATCATTCCAAATTGAATGGAAATCAGGTTTTTCACAGACAAAAAAAAGTCTAAAGGAGTTTATTACCACCAAACTAGCAATGCTAGAAATGTTAAAGGGACTGCTGTAAAAAGAAGAAATAGAAAGGGAAGAAGGAACACAAGCATAAGGAACAAAAATGGCAACAACCATTACCTATCAATAATAACCTTATGTAAATGGATTAAATATTTCAATTAAAAGACATAGGGTAGCTGAATGGATAAGAAAACATTATATATATATATATATATATATATATATATATATATATATATATATGCTGTCTACAGGAGACCCACCTCAGAAAAAAAAGACTCAGACTGAAAGTGAAGGGATGAGCATATTTTCCATGCAAATGACAATGAAAAACAATATGGGTAGCAAGACTCATATCTGATAAAATGGACTTCAAAATGAAGATCATATCAAGAAATAATAGAGATTTCTAATACTTAAGGGATCAATAAAACAAGAGGATGTAACTCTCATAAACATATATGCACTCAATATAGGTGCAATCAAATTACATATATATATATATATATATATATATATATATATATATATATACTTCTGAAGAACTTTACAGAGAGAATGACAGCAATATAATCACGGTGGGGGACTTTAACATCCCAGTGACATCACTGGATAGATCTTACAGACAAAAAGTTAATAAGGAAACAGAAATCATAATGACATAGTAGATCAGATGGAGTTAATTGGTAATTACAGAATGGTTCACCACAAGGTTACAGAATATACATTCTTCTGAAGTGCTCATGCATCACTTTCAAAGATAAACTACACGTTAGGACACAAAACAATTCCCTACAAGTTGAAGAAGACTGAAATCACCTCAAGCATCTTCTAAGATCACAATAGCATGAAGTTAGAAATCCACTACAGTAAAAACACGTAAAAACAGTCTGTGGAAACTAAAGTGCATGTTATTAAGTAATGATTGGGTTACCAATGAGATCAATCAACAAACAAAAAACTTTCTGGAAAGCAGTGAAAATCAACATATAAAACCCAGTAAACACAGTAAAAGCAGTTCTGAGAGGGAAGTTCATAGCACTACAGGTCTACCTCAAATGACAAGGAAAATTAATAATAAACTTTATGCCTTAAAGAATTACAAAGAAAACTGCAAAGTAGAAAGAAGAAAATAATAAAGAATAGAAATAGATGACAATAGAACAATAGAAAAGATCAATGAAACCAAGAGCTGATTCCTTGAGAAGATAAACAAGATTGATGAACCTTAGGCAATCAAGAAGCAAAAGAGAGTATGCGAATAAATAAAATTATAAATGAAAGCAGAGAAGTAACCATTGACACTATAGGAATACAAAGAACTGGGCTATGAACAGCTATATGCCAACAAGCTAGACAATGTGCATGAAATGCACATTGCCTAGAAAAATACAATTTTCCAAACCTGAATCAGGATGAATCAGAAAACTGAATGGGTGATAACCGCCAATGATATTGAAGCAGTAATTTAAAACAAAACAAAACAAAACCTCACAACAAAAGCCTGGGCCAGATGGCATCATAAGGTTATTTTGTCAAGCATTCAAAGAACTAATGTCTATCCTAGTCAAACTATTTAAAAAACACAAGAGGAAAGGAACACTTCCATGCTCTTTTTATGAGGCCAGCATTATCCTAATTCCAAAATAACATAGGTAGACCTGACAGAGGGGGGAAGCCCGGAAGATTTTGGGAGGGTTCTGGCTGCTAAAACAGCAGTCACCATTAGAGAGGCAGTATTGTTTAGTTCAGGATAAAGAGGACCAATAGACCCAGAAGTCAATCTAGAAACACTGCCACCCAGGGGCCAAATCACAAATTGACTCTTATGTGACAGGGAATTGATTATATCTTCTCTTCGACCTTGGGAATACAGTCTATTTTCATCTACACTTTAGTATCTTTTACTCTACCTCAACTTCACCTTTATACCACCACTCTCTGGCTAACCTTTCCCTATTTAGTGCCTTGTTTCCCTTACACTTTTCCCGCTTTAGATTTACTTAATTCTTTCCCCTTACCCCCTGTTAAAATTTCACCTCACTGATCTATCTAATCTCTAACCACCTAATCCAAGGGCATATATACCTCTAGCTTCTCTGACTTCACTATCTTAAAGTGTTTTTAGCCCTGTCCTGTTGTTGTTGTTTACTTGACTGTTGATTATATTGATTTTTTAAGCAGGTTTATGAGATTGATTTGCTTATTCTGTTATTTTGGTTTGTCTTGTAGGGGGGGTTATTTTTATTTTTGGTGTTGTTTCTTGTTTTGTTGTCCTCATCTGCATTGTTTTTGAGATAGATTTTTGCTTCTGTGTTCCCTCACCTCTCTTGATATTAGTAGTTGTATGTAATTTGTATCAATCTCCAAGTACTTGTTGCAGGTTTTGGTTCGGTTTAGGGGCTATCCTATAGGAGTTTTCACCCCACATTTATAATTTACTCCTTTTATTTCTTTTTTTCTTCTCCCCCTTTTCCCATTATCATTTTGGCATTCCTGTCTTTCTTTTTTGTGAGTGTATGTGTTTGGGGGGGTCTCTTTCTTTTTTGTGTGAGTGTGGGTGTGTGAGTGTCTGTGTGGGTCTGGGGGAGGTTCTCTTTCTTTTTTCCCACCTATCACCAAATTTGCCTTTCTCTGGCGGTCACCTTTATTTGGAATTACAATTACTTTGACTACATTCCGGTTCAGTGCCTGGTGCGTTGCACCTGGTTGTGTTGTATTTTGTGCCTTTAAATCAACACAGGAGAGTGAGAACTACATAACCACATACACAGAGAAGAGAGACCATGGGAAGACAAAGAAATAGCCCACATATGAAAGAAAAGCAAGGCTCGCCAGAAAAGGAGGTAAACGAAATGGAAGTTAACAACCTGTCAGAGAAAGAATTCAGAGAAATGGTCATAAGGTGGCTGAAAAGAATGGAAGACAAATTTGATAATATGAGTAAGACCCAAGAGGAAATGAGGAAGACCCAGGAAGAAATGATGAAGAGCTATGAAGAAATGAAAAGTGACATTGCTGAAGTAAAGAACTCAATAGAAAGTATTAAGAGTAGACTAGAAGAAGCAGAGGATCGCATCAGTGAGCTAGAAGACCAGGTAGGAAAAAATAACCAAGTAGAGCAGATACTAGAAAAAAAAATTAAAAAGCAGGAGGAGAGCCTAAGAGAACTTTGGGACAACATGAAACAAAACAACATCCGTATAATTGGGCTTCCAGAAGGACAGGAAACTGAGCAAGGAATAGAAAACCTGTTGGAAGAAATAATGACAGAAAACTTTCCTGGTATAGGAAAGGAAAAACCCACACAAATCCAAGAAGCTCACAGAGTCCCAAGCAAAATAAACCCCAAAAGACCTACGCCAAGGCACATTATAATTAAATTGGCAAACACCAATGACAAAGTAAGAATCTTAAAAGCTGCCAGAGAGAGACAAAAAGTCACCTACAAAGGAACACCCATCAGACTAACAAGTGATCTCTCAACAGAAACCTATCAGGCCAGAAGGCAGTGGAATGAAATCTACAAAGTCATGCAAAGGAAGGGTCTGAATCCTAGAATACTGTACCCAGCAAGGCTCTCAATCAAAATTGAAGGTCAAATCAGGAGCTTCACAGATAAAAAAGGACTAAGGGAATTCGTCACCACCAAACCAGCAATGCAAGAAATGCTAAAGGATCTGCTGTAAAAAGAAATAGGAAGCGAAGAAGGATCACAGGGGCAAAGAACAAAAATGGCAACATATAAGCACCTATCAATAATAACTTTAAATGTAAACGGGTTAAATGCTCCAATCAAAAGACATAGGGTAATAGACTGGATAAGAAAACACAACCCATGTATCTGCTGTCTACAAGAAACCCACCTCCGAAAAAAAGACGCACACAGACTGAGGATGAAAGGTTGGAAAAAAGTTATTCAGGCGAATGGAAATGAAAAAAAAGCTGGGGTAGCCATACTTATATCTGACAAATTAGATCTCAAAGTGAAGGACATAACAAGAGATAAAGAAGGCCACTTCATAATACTAAAGGGAGCAATTCAACAAGAAGAAATAACTCTTGTAAACATATACGCACCCAATACAGGAGCACCCAAATATATACAAAAACTCCTAGAGGACATCAAGGGAGAGATAGACAGCAATACAATCATAGTAGGAGACTTTAATACCCCATTATCACCATTGGACAGATCCTCTAAACAAAAAATCAGTAAAGAAACATCAATTCTCAATGACTCACTGGACCAGATGGAATTAATTGACATCTTCAGATCATTTCACCCCAAAGCCACAGAATATACATTCTTTTCAAGTGCCCATGGGTCATTCTCAAAGATAGACCATGTATTAGGTCATAGGCAAAGTCTCTCCAAATTCAAGAAGATAGAAATCATATCAAGTATATTCTCAGATCACAGTGGCATAAAGCTGGAAATCAACTACAATAGAAACAATCCAAAGAAATCGAACACATGGAGACTAAACAGCATGCTATTAAACTATGACTGGGTTACTAGAGAAATTAAGGAAGAGATAGAAAACATCATGGAAACAAATGACAATGATAGCACAACAATCCAAAATCTATGGGACACAGTGAAAGCAGTTCTGAGAGGGAAGTTCATAGCTCTACAATCCTACTGCAAAAAACTAGGAACAGCGGCAATAAATTATCTAACCCAACGACTCAAAGAGTTAGAAAGAAAGCAACAAGAAAAGCCCAGTGTAAGCAGAAGGAAGGAAATAGTAAAGATCAGAGCAGAAATAAATGACATAGAGACCAAAGAAACAATACAGAAAATCAACGAAACCAAGAGCTGGTTCTTTGAAAGGATAAACAAGATTGATGAACCTCTAGCCAGACTCACCAAGAAGCAAAGAGAGAGGACCCTAATAAATAAAATCAGAAATGAAAGAGGTGAAATAACAACAGACCCCATTGAAATACAAAGGATTGTTAAAAAATACTATGAACAACTCTACTCCAACAAACTGGACAACCTGGAGGAAATGGATATGTTTCTAGAAAAATATAACCTCCCAAAACTCAATCAAGAAGAATCTAAACAACTCAATAGACCAATAACTGTGGAAGAAATTGAAGCAGTCATCATAAAGCTTCCAGCAAACAAAAGCCCAGGGCCAGACGGCTTCACAGGGGAGTTTTACCGAACATTCAAGGAAGAACTAAAACCTATACTCCTCAGACTATTCCAGAAAATTCAAGAGGATGGAAAACTTCCAAACTCCTTCTATGAAGCTAGCATCACCCTAATACCAAAACCAGATAAAGACGACACAATGAAAGAGAATTACAGGCCAATATCCCTCATGAATACAGATGCCAAAATCCTCAATAAAATTCTAGCAAATCGGATCCAGCAGTACATCAGAAAGATCATACACCACGACCAAGTAGGATTTATCCCAGGAATGCAAGGATGGTACAATATCCGCAAATCAATAAATGTGATACATCACATAAACAAATTGAGAGATAAAAATCACATAGTCATATCAATTGATGCAGAAAAAGCATTTGACAAAATCCAACATCCTTTCTTAATAAAAACTCTCAATAAGGTAGGAATAGAAGGATCATACCTCAACATAATAAAAGCCATATACGATAAACCCACAGCATACATCATACTCAATGGGCAAAAACTACAACCATTTCCCCTAAGAACAGGAACAAGACAGGGTTGCCCACTTTCACCACTCCTGTTCAACATAGTACTGGAAGTATTAACCATTGCAATTAGACAAGAAGAAGAAATAAAAGGCATCCAAATTGGAAAAGAAGAAGTTAAGCTATCCTTATTTGCAGATGACATGATATTGTACATAAAAAACCCGAAAGACTCCATAAAAAAGTTAGTAGACTTAATAAATGAGTTCAGCAATGTAGCAGGCTACAAAATTAATGCCAAGAAATCTATGGCATTTCTATACACTAATAGTGAACTTACAGAAAGAGAGACTAAAAAAGCAATCCCATTTACCATCACACCAAAAAAATTAAGATACCTAGGAATAAACTTAACTAAGGAGGTAAAAGATCTATTTGTGGAAAACTACAGGACACTGAAAAAAGAGATAGAGGAAGATGTAAACAGGTGGAAGAACATTCCATGTTCATGGATTGGGAGAATCAACATAATTAAAATGTCCATACTACCCAAAGCAATCTATAAATTTAATGCACTCCCCATTAAAATACCAATGGCATATTTCACAGACCTAGAAAGAACTCTCCAAAAATTCATCTGGAACAAAAAAAGGCCCCGAATAGCCACAGCAATCCTGAGAAAGAAGCACAAAGTCGGTGGGATTTCCATACCAGATTTCAAGCTGTATTACAAGGCTACTGTTCTTAAAACAGCCTGGTACTGGCACAAGAACAGACATATAGATCAATGGAATAGAATAGAGAATCCGGATATCAACCCAATCCACTATGCTCAATTAATATTTGACAAAGGAGGCAGGAACATAAAATGGAGTCAAGACAGTCTCTTCAATAAATGGTGTTGGGAAAATTGGACAGATACATGCAAAAAAATGAAACTAGAGCACCAACTTACACCATACACAAAAATAAACTCAAAATGGATACAGGACTTAAACGTAAGACAGGAAACCATAAAAATATTAGAGGAATCTACAGGAAGAACAATCTCAGACATATGCCAAAAGAACTTCTTTGATGATACTGCTCCGAGGGCAATGGAAGCTAAAGAGAAAATAAACAAATGGGACTATATCAAAATCAGAAGCTTTTGCACAGCTAAAGAAACCATCAACAAAACAACAAGAAAACCCACTGTATGGGAGAACATATTTGCAAATGTTATTAGTGATAAAGGTTTAATCTCAAGCATCTACAGGCAACTCACCCAACTCAATAAAAGGAGGACAAATGATCCAATAAAAAAATGGGCAACAGACCTAAATAGAATCTTCACGAAAGAAGACAAAAGGAAGGCCCAGAGACACATGAAAACTTGCTCAAAGTCACTAATTATCCGAGAGATGCAAATCAAAACGACTATGCGGTACCATCTCACACCTATCAGAATGGCTTACATCAACAAATCAACAAACGACAAGTGCTGGCGAGGATGCGGAGAAAAAGGAACTCTGGTGCACTGCTGGTGGGATTGTAGACTAGTACAGCCACTGTGGAGAACAGTATGGAGATTCCTCAAAAAACTAAAAATGGAGCTCCCATTCGACCCAGTGATCCCACTTCTAGGAATATACCCCAAGAAATTAGAAAGGCGAATTAGAAAGGATATATGTACCCCTATGTTCATAGCAGCACAATTTACCATAGCTAAGATTTGGAAACAGCCGAAGTGCCCATCAGCAGATGAGTGGATCAAAAAACTATGGTACATTTACACAATGGAATACTATGCCACGGAAAAAAAGAAGGAGCTCCTACCATTTGTAACAACATGGATGGATTTGGAGAGCATTATGCTAAGTGAAATTAGCCAGGCAGAGAAAGACAAATATCACATGATCTCACTCATTTGAGGAATACAATCAATGACATAGACTGATGAACAAGAATAGATCCAGAGACTGAGAAAAGTCCATCAGAATGTCAAACCTCAGGGTAAGTGGCAGGTGGTGAGAGTAAGTGGAAAAGTCAATATACTTGAACTCTTGAACTGAGGTAAGTGATTTGTGTTTTTACATCCCTGACAAAGTTTATATAAAATTATAAAAAAAATGGCAGCTAGTCTGACATTGAATTGACATGGCCTAGAGCTTGTCATATCCTATGGAGACCAGTCCTTAGGCTAGGCCCTGCTTAACCTCCCATGACACCATAATACCCTTACATGATATTATTCTACAATGTCATTATAATATTTGATATTTGACAACAGCATATTATACAATTATCCCAAATAAACTTACAAACTAATTCTTTGAATGTTGGGCAGCAACTTAAAAAAGAATAGGAAAGAAATTAATCCCTTTCAGAAGGAATTAAGGCACTGGGAAGGCATCCGAGCATTCTATATTGGCCCTTCTTGCCCTTTCTGCCAAGAGGGACCTTCTTGTTACTATCCAAATACACACAGCTGATGCCAGAGTTTTCAGTTCGAGCTGTGGCTGAAGCCTTTGGGCAGCTGGCACCATGGATCTGTATCTCGACCAATGGTGTGAGCTGGGCCCTCTCTGGAGAAGAAATCTGGGTCCCCCGAGATATGTGATCAGTACCGGGACCCCGCCAGCAGGCGAGGGGACCCCAAGGCAGGTACTGGACGTGGAGGCCACAGGGGGGCATAGACTACAAAGGAGACAGAACTGAACCTCACATCACCCTGTTTGGCCCCGGAGGATGGCTGGTTAGCCAGAGACGGGTAAGATTCCTCAGGGAAGGAACAACCTAAGACAGGCACAGTCGCAGAGGGGCCAACAGGAGAGAACTAAAAGGTCAACAGAGGTGGGGCACAGACCCTCATCCACAAACCTTGCAGGGGTTTGAATTCTCAACCCTCCTAAGGGAGGTCTCCTACCCCCACGGCTGCTTCGCCTCCCACACACAACTCATACGGGGACCCAGGCGGCAGACAGAGACTCGGCCAGCAATAGCTGCTCTATATCTAAATTCAGTCTATTACCAGGAATGCTCGGGACCTACTCAAAATTGCAAATATTCCTTTCCACTAGTATTCACAGGGTAAACCAAGATTTCTGCTTGAGTATTAAAATTGACAGGAAAATAGTAATCAAGTTTTCAGATTAATTTTAATTGGCCAAGTGAAATACGAGAATACTCAAGAAAATTATAGTGTACTGGACAAACAGCTTTTCCTAAAACATTAACTGAAAAATCTATTAGTAGTTCATCTCACTGTAAAATTGCCTAACATCCAAAGAACCTAAAGCAGTCACTTTGTGTGCAAAAATTAAAATTCAAAATTATCAAGACTGCAATAGAAAATTTCCAAAAGTCCCCATTAATCAAAAAAGGGGAGGGGACAGCGGGGTAATATCATGTAAGGGACAAAAAAAAAAAAAAAAAATCAAGTAAGTAAAATACATCTAGAAAATTCTTACTCCAGTAAAGTAAATTCCATTTGTAAAAACAATAGCAGGACACCCATGAAAAAACACACATGGTGTCAAAATAAGCCAAAGGAAAATCATTTAGGCAAAAATTAAAAAGAATCCCAAGTCTATTTTGCATAGAGGATTCCTTTGTTAACTTTTGGTCGAGAATGTGTTTGTGTGTTTTCAGAGAACAACTCCAAGACCATGCGGGTTCCTGCGACGGTGAGGAACTGATGGATCTGTTCCAGTCATGAGGACGGTCCAGAGATGGGGGACACTGACGACACCTTGCCATACTAGCAGTCAGCAGCTGTGCATGCCTGCAGGCAGCCCAGGATCAAACCAGAGAGGAGGCATCATGCATTGACACGATATGTCCACCATCTGGATACCATTGCTGACTTATACACATAATGAATTATTGGACACTGAAACTGGGACTCAGAAAAGTTGGACATTGAAACCGAGACTGAAACACTTTTTGTTCTTATACATTTATTTCTAGTATGCAGAGGCAAGATATTTTTGAAGAAAAGAAACAGGGGAGAGTGATTGATATAGAGGCAGGATGGCCTTGAACAGGCTGTCAAGCTACAGGGGGAGGCTTGGGTGAATGGGAGGCAGATGCGGGGGGAGATCAACGGAAGGACTTGTATGCATGCATATGAACATAACCAATGAATGAAAGACACTGGGGCGGGGAGGGGGGAAGCTGGGGATATGTGCTGGGGGGGTGGGGGAGGCTGGGGGGAGGATAAGGGGGAGGGAGAAAGGAAAACATGTACTACTATTATACTGCAAAAAATCAATTAAAAAAAATAATAATAAAATAAAATAAAATAAAATAAAAAAAAAAAAAAAACAAAAAACAAAATAACATAGGTAATGGCACTAAAAAAATGAGAATTATAGGCCAATATCCCTGATGAATATTGATGTTAAATGCTAACAAATTGCTAACAAATTGGATTCAGCAATATTAAAAAGATCATACACCCTGACCAAGTGGGATTTAATTCTGGGATACAAGGGTGGTATAATATTCACAAATCAATAAATGAGATTCATCGCATAAACAAATTGAAAGACAAAAATCACATGACCATAGCAGTAGACAGAGAAAAGGTATTCTAGCTCGACTAATGTGTCTTAGTGGTTCAGTGTCCACCAATGGACCAGAAGGGCAAGATTTGATTCCCAATAAGGACACATGCTCATCTGTGGTCTCAATCCTTAAAAGGGGGCAGAGAGGAGGCAGCTGGTCAATGATACTATCTCATCACTAATGTTTCTATCTCTCCGTCTCCCATCCTCTCTGAAATATATATACTATACTAGAGGCCTGTTGCATGAAGACTCATGCAATAGGCTTTCCTTCCCCTGGCTGCCAGGACCAGTTTTCCTCTGGAACCTGGGATCCATGCCTTCCCTCTGGCTGTTGCCTTCCGTTTTTGCTTTGGTCGGCTGGAGCCTTTAGTCTTCTCTGCTCTGGCCAGAGTGCCATGCCACTGGAGCCTCCTCTCTGCCCCTAGGGGAGGGCGCTTGCCGCCATCGCCTTGTCTCCACCCTCGGGGACGGGTGCTCACCACCGCTGCCTCGTCTCCGCCACTGGCGGTGGGTGCTCGCAGCCTCTGCCTTGTCTCCACCCCTGGGGGTGGGCACTAGCCGCCGCTGCCGCCTTGTCTTTCTTGCCAGAGGAGGCCAGGCGCTCATGCCACTCAGCCCTGCCCCCCACTTCTGATTGGCTGGTAGTATAGTGAAGGTACGGCCAAATTTGCATGTTTCTCTCATTATATAGGATATTAGAGACACAGTGTATGAATTCATGCACTTGTGGGGTCCTTCAGCCTGGCCTGAAATCTCTTGCAATCCAAAACCCCTTGGGGGATGTTGGACTGCCAGTTTTCACCTGATCCCAGCAGGCCAGGCCGAGGGACCCCACTGGTGCACAATTCTGTGCACTGGGCTGTTAGTATGCATGTAAGATCTTTGGTTAATCTCTTCCCATCCTCCCCCCTTCCCTCTGAGATTCATCAGTCTATTCTATGTTTCCATGCCTATGCATTGAGCGTCTGTGCCCTGGTGGTCAGTGCATGCCATAGCTACCAGTTGACCAGTTGAATGGTCCCTTAGGCAAATGCTCCTATATAATAAAAAGGTAATATGCAAATTGACCATACCTCCGATGAAGCCACAAACACAAGCCACACCCACCAGCCAATCAGGAGAAAATAAATGCCAACCAAGATGGCTGTGGCCACTGAGAACAGGAGGGAGGCTTGGGTTTCCCTGGCAATGGAGGAAGCCAAGCTTTCTGCCTGCTATTACAGGCCTAGGCCTCTACTCAATGCTACAAGGTTTCAATTATAGAAGATATATCCCAACAGAAATGGTGGCAGCCACGGAGCTGGAGGGAGCAGAGGCTAGGGTTGCCCAGGTGATGGAGGAAGTCAAGCTTCTGCAGCTCTGGCTGGCCTAGGCCTCCACTGCAGGCTACAATGTTTCAATTATAGGAGGTAAATGTCCCAACATAAATGGCTGCCACCACACAGCAGGCAGAACGCTTGGCTTCACTCCAGGCTACAAAGTTTCAATTGTAGAACAAAAATTAATTCCAGATCCCAGGGCCTCTGCTTGGGTCGCTTGGGGCATGGCAGGCCTGCAAACCATCACAGGCCCCTCGGACAGGCTGTCCCACACCCCAAGGGAACCCCCCCTGATCCAGGACACCCTTGAGGGCAAACCAGCTGGCTCCCATCCATACACCAGGCCTCTATCCTATCTAATAAAAGAGTAATACACAGATTGACCATCACTCCAACATACAAGAAGACTGCTCCCATGTGGTCAAAGATCCTGCCTCCATGTGGACATAAGATGGACACCACAAGATAGCCATCAGGGAAGGGCCATTGGGAGGTTCCAGGCCTGCAAGGGAGGGCAGTTGTGAGTGATCAGGCCAGCAGTTGGGAGGGGCCAGGCCTGCAAGGGAGGGCAATTGAGGGTGATCAAACATGCAGCGGAGGACTGTTTAGGGTTGACCAGAATGGCAGAGGAGGGAAGTTGGGTGCAAACAGGCTGGCAGGGAAGTGGTTATGGGGTGATCAGGCTGGCAGGCAGAATCTGTTAGAGGCAATCAGAAAGGCAGGCAGGCAAGCAGTTGGGAGCCAGCAGTCCTGGATTGTGAGAAGGATGTCCGACTGCCTGTTTAGGCCCTTTCCCACTTAAACGGGCAGTTGGATATCCCTTGAGGGGTCCCAGATTAGAGAGGGTCCAGGCTGGGCTGAGGGACACCCCCTACCCCCATGCATGAATTTTGTGCACTGGGCCTCTAGTCCCATCTAATAAAAGAGTAATATGTAAATTGACTGTACCTTTGCTACTCTCACAAGCCACACCCACAATCCATGCCCACAAGCCAATCAGAGCTAGTATGCAAATTAACCCAATTACGATGACGGTTAATTTGCACATCTGCATGCAGAAGAGGACATAAAAGGAAGGCAAGCACTGCAGAAGGGAGCAAAGCTGCAGAGAAGCAAGCAAGTGGGGGAGTGGAGAAGGGAGGGAAGCAGGCAGGTGGAGGAGAATGGAGGGATGCAGGTGGGGTGGGAGAGAGGAGGCAAGGCAGAGATGATGAGAGAGAGATAGCGGAGACTGGAACAAGGTGACTGAAATTGGAGTGAGGCAGAGGATACAGATGTGAGCAAGGCAGCAGAGAAGGGAGGGAGCTTTGCTCAAGGGGCAGAAAGCTCTATTCTTGCAGGAATCTTCCTGCAATGGCATTGGATAAAATCCAGCACCCATTTTTGATAAAATCTTTCAGCAAAGTGGGAATAGAGGGATCATACCTCAATATAATAAAGGCCATGTATGACAAACCTACAGTCAATATCACACTCTATGGAAAAATCTAAAAACAATTCCCTGAAGAGGAGGAACAAAACAGGTTGTCTGCTTTTACAACTATTATTCATAATAGTACTGGAAGTACTAGCCACAGTGATCAGATCAAATAGGAAAGGAGGAAGTAAAACAATAATTAATTGAAGATTACATGGTAGTGTATATAGGAAACCCTAAAGACTCCACCAAAAACCTACTAGATTTCATAAATGAATTTGGCAGTGCTTCAGGGTCCAAAATGAACACCCAGAAATGAGTTGTATTTTTATACACCAACTAGGGGCCCAGTGTATGAATCTGTGCACCTTGAAAGGAACTGTGGACTGCAAGGCTGCAGTGTGCACAGAGGCGGGTCTCTGTCCAGCCCCACCATCCCCTGTTCCCTGTCTGCCAGCAGCCCTTCTCCCACCACCACCGCTCCCACGTGGTGATGGCACTGAGTGATTGGGGCTGGGGCCAGCAGTGGGTGCAAGTGGGGCTGGTTCCATCAGCAGGTGTGAGCAGTGGCTGCTTCCCCAGTTGCCTCTCAGAAATAGGGTGAGGTAGAAAACCCTTCAGGGGTGATTGAGCCTGGCATCCACCACTTGCACCTGCTGATGGTGCTGAGCAATCAGGACTAGTGCTTGATGCCAGCAGTGGGTACAAGGGGTGGCTCTGGTTCCAGCTGTGGGTATGAGCGGGGCCAGTGACAGCAGCAGGTGTAGGCACCAGGTAGGACAACAACTTGTGGGAGCTAAGTATTTTCAGTAACCACCAGAGGCTCACTCTGATGACAGCGACCAGCACCCTGCCTTGGTCTGGCATCCCTGTTCACCTTATCCACTATCCCACCACACCAAATACCTGCCATGTTCTGTGCTCTGCTACCTGCTGCCAATGCCTACCATGTTCCGAGTACCCCTCTGGAGTCAACACATGTCATAGTGACAGTTTGTTTATTGTTTGGTTGTTTCCTGGTTTGGTCTGTTTGCATATTAGCCTTTTATTATATATATAATAAATTATCAGAAATAGTAACTGGAAAAACAATCCCATTTACCATTGCAACAACAACAAAAGTAAGATATTTAAGGATGTATTTAAACAAGGAGGTAAAAGAACTGTAATCAGAAAACAATATAATTTTGAAAAAAATATAGATTAAGGAAGATATTAAAAAGTTGAAGAATATAGCATTTTATGGATTGGTAGAACAAACATTTTAAAATGTCTATACTGCACAAAGCAATCTATAGATTCAATGCAATCACCAATAAAATGCAAAAGCATATTTTACAGACCTAGAACAAATGCTCCAAAAATTTATATAGAACCAAAAAGATCCTGAATAGCTGCAGGAATCATGAGAAAGAGAAACAGCCTGGTACTGGCATAAGAACAGGCATGTAGATCAAGAGAACAAAACAGAGAACCCAAAAATTGAACCATTATCCTCAATTAATATTTGACAAAGCAGGAAAGAACATATAATGGAGTCAAGACAGTCTCTTTAACAAATGGTGTTGGGAAAATTGGACAGGTACATGAAAAAACAAATGAAACTACATCACCAACTTACACTATACACAAGAATAAACTCAAAAAGGTTAAAAGTTTTAAATGTAGGTTGTGAAACCATAAAAATCCTACAAGAGTAGGTAGCCAACAAAATATCTGGCATCTCATGGAGCAAAATTTTTGAAGGTAGATCTCCTAGGTGGGGGAAAGGAGAAAAAAGAAAGAAAGAAAGAAAGAAAGAAAGAAAGAAAGAAAGAAAGAAAGAAAGAAAGAAAGGAAGGAAGGAAGGAAGGAAGGAAGGAAGGAAGGAAGGAAGGAAGGAAGGAAGGAAGGAAGGGAAAATAAATGGGACTACATAACAATGAAAAGCTTCTGCATTGCAAAAAATAATATCATCAAAATGAAGAGAAAACCCACTGTATGAGAAAACATGTTTGCCAATGATACATATGATAAAGGGTTAATTTCCAAAATATATACAGTACTCATAAAACTCAACAAAAGGATATAATCAATTCAATTAAAAATGTGTAGAAGACCTGAATAGACAGTTCTCCAAAAGGAACATAGTAATGGCCAAGAGACATATAAAAATGCTCAATGTCGGTAATCATTAGAGAAATGCAAATAAAAAATACAATAAGGTACCACTTCACACTTGCCAGAATCTCTAACATCAATAAATCAATAAACAGCAAGTTTTGGTGAGGATGTGAAGAAAAAGGGACCCTAGTACACTGTTAGCAATATAGCCAAGTACAACCACTATGGATAACAGTGTGGAGTTTCTTCAAAACATTAAAAATGGAACTGCCATTCAGCCCAGCATTCCCACTTCTAGGAATATATACAAGATGTCTGAGACACCAGTCAAAAACAATATATGCACCCTTATGTTCATTTCAGCATTATTTATCATAGCTAATATCTGGAAATAACCCAAGTGCCCATCAGTTGATGAATGGGTAAAGTAGACGTGGTACCTTTACTCAAAGGAATAATATGCAGCTGTTAAAAAAAAGATCTATTACCTTTTGAGACAACATGAAGTGACCTGGAGACTATTATGCTAAGTTAAATATGGTAATCAGAGAAAGACAAATATCACATGATCATTTTTGAGTGGAACCTATTGAACAAAATAAACTGATGAACAAAATAGATTTAGAAACTTGGAAACATGCAACAGAATGATGAATATCAGATTAGGTTAGAAGGTAGACAGGAAGAGATTAGCCAAAGAATTTATATGTAGACTAGAGGCCTGGTGCAAGAAATTCGTGCATGGGGGGGGCGGTCCTCAGCCCATCCTGCACCCTCTCCAATCTGGGAACCCTCAGGGGATGTCAAGCTGCCTCTTGCATTCTGGGACTGCTTGCTCCTGCTTGCCTGCTTGCCTGCCTGATCACCCTTAACCCTTCTGCCTGCCTGCATGATCACCCCTAACTGCTCCCCTGCCAGCCTGATAACCCCCAACTGTTGATCTGATGCCTTGATTGCCCATAAACGCTTCTGCATCATCCCTGCACCCAGGACCTAGGATTCCCTCCTTTGGCTGGCCACAGGCACCTGGGACCCAGGCCAGTTTTGCCTGGGCCAGCCACAGCAGGAGACTATCACAGGGCAGGTGGCTTCTCACTCTCTTGGGCTGCAGCTGCAGACACTGGCACCCAGAACTGTGGGGCAGGCAGCTTCCCCCTTTCCCATGCTTGGCTTTGTCAGGAAGGATGTCTGGATGGTCACCTGGAAGATGTCTGGTCTAATTAGCATATTACCCTTTTATTAGTATAGACTAGAGGCCCAGTGCATGAAATCCGTGCATGGGAGTGGGGGGGGGGTCCCTCAGCGTGACCTGCACCCTCTCTAATCTAGGACCCCCTCAAGGATGTCCAATACCAGTTTAAGCTAACTGCCTCTTCCTGCTGGCCTGATCACCCCTGCCTTGCCCCCATGCCAGTCTGATAAACCCTAACTTGTTCCCCTGCTAGCCTGATCACCCCTACCTTGCTCCCCTGCTGGCCTGATTGCCCCTAACCACCTCTGCCTCGGCCCCCGGCCTAAGCCCCAGTCTGACCTCCTTCTGCAGGAGGTGACCTGGCAGACCAGGGGAAGGTGCTGCTCCCATTACCCTGCTGCTGTTGCCACTGCCAGCCTGAGCCTGGGCCCTTCACAGCCACCCACAGTTGGGCCCTTTGCAGCTGTGCCTCAGCCCTCATAGCCACATAGCCACTGTGGCTTTGTCTGGAAGGTCAACTGGAAGGTAATCTGAAAGATGTTTGCCCTAATTAGCATATTACCCTTTTATTAGTATAGATATGCATAACCCATGGACACAGATGATAGTATGGTGAAGGCCTGAGAAGGGGGTGAGAATGGGAAGGAGGATGTCAATGGGGGTAAAAGGGTGGCCATCTATAATATTTTCTACAACAAATATAATAATAAAAGTAATTTTTAAAATAAAGATTTACTAAAATAAAAAATAACAAAAAGCAATCATGCTTTAAAAGTCCTTTTAATATCAACAGATTTTCATAACATTCCCCTTCCTTATTTAATCATTTAGTGTGTGTGTGTGTGTGTGTGTGTGTGTGTGTGTGTGTGTGTATATATATATATATATATATATACATATAATTATTTATTACCAGTGCCCTGGTGCATGAAATTTGTGCACTGGGGGGGGGGGTCCTTCAGCCCAGCCTGGCCCCTCTCACAGACTGGGAGCCATCAGGGAATGTTCTACTGATGGCTTATGCCTGCTCCACATGGAAGTTCCCGCCGCACCCCTAGCCTCTGGGGACCCCTGTCCCACTTGTTCCAGGACCCAGCCTGCTTGGCGACCCTGGTCGCTAGTTCTGGGACCCAGTCTGCTTGGCACTGGCACCTGTAGGCCACTCCTGGCTGGGGGCATTCTGGGACCCTGGCTGCTCAGGGCCTACACGAAGTGGCCTGGGTCCTGAGGATATTCCCAAAACATAGGCCACTTCTTGTCCTCATATGCAAATTAACCCTACATCTTTGTTGGGTTGATTTGCATACTCACTTCTCATTGGCTGGTGGGCATTGCGGAGGTATGGTCAATTTTCATCTTTCTCTTTTATTAGTGTAGATTATACACACATTCACATTAATAAATGCAATTATACCATAGTGTTTGTGATGATGGTTATTTTTCCCAAAGTTATACATCATAGTTAAGCTTACAGTGAAAATAATTTTGAGTTTATATTAGCATAAAATAAACTCCTAAGTAATATAAATTAAAATGTTGGGAATTCCAGTTCCTTGAAAGTTTAAATCAAATCAGCCATAAAATGATTTTGACCAGAGATATTTTTCATGAAATTCCTTTCAACTTTTATTTTTCCAAAATTGTTTAGGGTTATTGGTCAATTTTGTATTTTCTATTTTGGGATCAATTTTAACAATTGGTATTTTATTCTTGAAAATGACCCATTTCATTCAGACATTCAAATTTATTAGTATAAGTTTTGAGATAGTTTTATTCCTATTTATTAAAAAGTAGAAGCCTGATACACAAAATTTGTGCAAGGGGCTCAGCCCATCACAGCCCTGGCTGCCTTGAGGCCCCATGGACCTACCCACTGCTCATTCCTCAGTCCAGTCTAATTAGCATATTAGCTCTTTTTTATATAGGATAATCCAGAGAGTGAAAGAGAAATAGATTTTGAAGAAAATTATCTAAAGACAGTGGCACAAGAGAGTTGTCCAGATAATTTGAAATGAATCAGCCTGGTACCTTCATAAATTGGATTTACATGGAAAATAAAACCCTCTTATGAAGGAAAAATGGCTTGAAAATTATTTATTCTGCTAAGTACTACATTTGAGAGCAGAAAACTATTGATTACTGTCTTCATTAAACTCTGTTGAACTAAACTTCAACATGTTATTACCAATTAGGTATTTTATAGAAATTTAGATAAATTATTATCAGTTGGTTTGATGTGTTAAAGTATTATCATTGCCTAAGAGAAATGCTCACCATAGTCAAGGTACTCAGAGAGAAACAGTGTAATTGATGGTATAATTTTTAACATTAATGTTTTTGCAAATAATGGTCATCTTTCTTAAAATACTTAGTCTTAGAAACTAACTTGCATCAAATACCACATTTTTTTAGAAAAGATGATCCTATATAATAGAGAAACATGCAAATTTGACCGTACCTTCACTATGCTACCAGCCAATCAGGAGTGGGGGGCAGGGCTGAGAAACGCAAGGTGGGGGCAGGGCAGAGGAGTGTGCGAGGTGGAGTGTGGGGCCTAGTGGTCGGGGCCAAGGCACGCGTGGGGCTGAGGTGGGGCGGGGCTGAGGTGCGCACAAGGCAGGGGGGTGGGGCTGAGGCACGGGCGTTGGAATTGGCAGTGTTGCTGGGGCATGGGCAGTGCTGTCGGTGGCATTGCCATAGCACCAGTTTTCCTGGCGTCGGGACGGGGGACCTGAGGCCAGGCCAGGGGACCTAAGGCTGCATCCTTTGCTGCTGCACCAGGCTAGGAGACTTGAAGTTGCAACCCCCACCTGGAGGGGCTTGACAGGACACCTGAGGCCACATTTCCCACCTCAGCACTGGGGGACCTGAGGCCAAGCTGGAGGTCCTAAGGCTGCACCCCTTGCCTTGGTGTCAGGGCCGATGGACATGAGGCTGGGTCAGGGGACCTAAGATTGTGCTGGGGGACCTGAGGCCATGCTCCCTGCCAATAAGACTTGATGGGGTACCTGAGGTTGTGCCTCCCACCCAGTGCCAGGCTGGGGGACCTGAGGCTGTGCCCCCTGCCCTGTGGGGCTGGCTTAGTCTGGGTCTTGCGCAATTTCAAGGTGAACACAGGTGGGCGGAGACTTGACTCTGGGTCCCGTGGCATGCCCCAGTCTCTTGATAGGAATGAAGATTTTCATATACATTTTATTAATTTTCTTTCATCTCTGACACTTCTATTATAGAGAAAGGGAAATAGCAATATTAAAATATTTCCTCTAATTAATTCCTTTTTAATGTGCATGAATTTCATGCACCAGGCCACTAGTATATATATAAGATTTAAAAATATATATATTAGATGGACCTGGAGAGTGTTATGTTAAGCAAAATAAGCCAGCCAGATAGATAAGTATCACAAGAACTCACTCATATGTAAAATCTAATGAACAAGATAAATTGATGAACAAAAATAGATACAGAGACATAGAAGCATGGAACAGACTTTTGAACCTCAGAGGGAAGGTATAATAGGGTGGTGGCAAGAAATTAACCAATGAACTTGTATGCACATATTCATCACCTGTTGATACAGACAATAGGGTGGTGAGGGCCTGGGGGTTGGGGGTAGGCTGAAAGAGCCTAATGGGGGGAAAAGGGACTTATGTAATACTTTCAACAATAAGGTTAATTTCTTAGTAATCCTAGACCAATATGCCAATTGCGAACCTAACTATGTTTTATTTGTCTCTACTTTCAAGATTAATGTGAAAGCTTGGTTATTTAGAGTACAGAAGTTTCTTTTGCATCATTACAACCCTTTTAAAGCCTTTTTTATTTAAAATTTCTGAAAAACCAGAACTGTCTCTAACAAGAGACCAAACTACTTCCAAATTATATCAAGAGAAAATATAAAGTTGTTTTTTAGCCTCCCCAATAATTATTATAAATTCACATAATTTTTCTCTATCATTGTATATATAAAATGAAGAGATAAAAATATATAAATAAATGTATTCCTGTACTAACCTGGCAGGGAAGATACCATGATCATGAAAGTGGTTTTCCCAGGGTGAAGCTTATTCACTGTACACCAGATGTGCTGACCCCTTTGATTTCCCCAAAGTGGAAAACTTGATTGCATAATTTGTGGTAGTGGGGGACTGCATTTTTGTTCTCTTCTGAAAAAAGATTCTTATGTGACATTATACCATTTAAAATAGAATAATTTTCTCTTTCTCAGTACTAATTATTTAACTTAAAAAGCAATATTCATATATTTATATAATTTGACTCTAACTGCCTTAACAACATAACATACAATACTATGAATGCACAAGATTTTAGACTATGTTTTGAAAAAGCTTAATATTAAAAAACAAATGCATCTTAGTTTAGTTTAAAAAGCACATTTTGACACCACTGAAAAGTTTGAAACCTTATTTGATCTAGAATAGTTTCAATGCAGTTTCTAGACAGCAACATGTACAAGGAGCTTCAGAGCCCCAATAGAGTGTAGGTATATTTGAAGATACATCCACCTACTTTATTAAATCTAATAAGTCCCTATATTTATCTACTTACTGTTCCTCAATATGTTGGGAGGTACATTCAAAGTAGAGATGAGCAATATTTCCAGTCTTTAGCTGTGTCTATTTTTTTCATTTAGGGATAGTAGATGAGAGAGAATTGACTGATAAAGCAAATATTATTTCACTAGATTATGTAAGTTTGCTGAAAGTCACATTAGTATGTGCATGCACTCATATTAAATCACCAAATCTCCTGTGAACATTGACCACCAATGCTTCCTTTTTAAAAAGTTTGTTCTCACAGTGTAAAACAAGAATTAATCTTAGTCAAAAATCACTTTCTGAGTTCATAAAAGTCCTGGCACACCACATAAAGGAAGCTCTAATAAGTGCATCAGATGAATTTGCAATGGAGTTTGTTTTTGATGAAAATGAGATTAACAAAATACAACAACATGCAACAGAACTGATATGTTCAGTTATTGTAAAGATCTAAATAATCACTGATGTTTTAGTTTCACTATTTATCCCACAATCCAAAGGAGATATGTTCTATTTTTATGGAGTATAGAGACCATGAGGCTAAAGCAACTTTGAAGACCCTCTGAGTTATACAAATCTAGTGTTTATTTACACTGATTCTGAAGTGTTATAACCTATCTCTAAGGAATATAAAATCCAACTACATCTAGAAGGCCAATAATTTATAAGAATCTATGGCCAAGGACGGCAGATAGAAGCAAATCCACTAGGCAAGCCTTTGCTGAGCAACTATGATGTTCCAGACATTATTGGAGAGAGAGAGAGAGAGAGAGAGAGAGAGAGAGAGAGAGAGAGAGAGAGAGAGAGAGAGCAGGCAAGATCTGACTCCTCTGAAACTTATACTCTGATTTTACAGTGATGCTCTGAATTTAAAAAGGAATAGGAAAAAACACAGAAAATATTAATGTTTTATTATTTTTTCTTTTGGTAGATGGTTTTTATAGAACACCAGTTTAAAGATGGAGAGTAAAATAATATGATCAGCACATTTTTAAGAGGTATTTTCAAATATCTGAGAAAATTTGAACAAAGATATATTTTTAGAGAAGTAAGTAATGGGAGCAATCTACACTAATAAAAGAGAAATATGCAAATTGATCATAACTCTGCAACAACCACCAGCTAATAAAAAGTGAGTATTCAAATTAACCCCAAAAGATGGTAGGTTCATTTGCATGTGCAGGTGTGGAGTGAAGAGTGAAGATGACTGAAGGCTGAAGAGGCTTGGCTTCTCCACTGTGGTGGAGTGAAGGCCTGGATCCCAGGCCAGGCAAGGCAGGATACCTACTATGAGGGGGAGGGAGGGTGGTGGAAGGAGCTCAGGGGTGGCACTCAGGCTGGAGTGAAGACATAAGGCGGTGGCCAGAGCAAAGGCCTGGGTCCCAGGTGCTGGAGGAAAAGTGATGTCGGCAGCCAAGGGAAAGAAGGCCTATTTCATGAATCTTGGCCTCTAGTTGTAAATAAGGCTTATTTCATCATAGGAGAAATAAGTTGGAATGCAGTGTAAGTAATAAAAAAAATATGTATCACTTTCCTAAAGCTAATTCTTGTAATAGAATTAAAACTAGCCATATACATAACTGACTGATTAACTACAAACACATAATTGAGCAATTTTATTTATATTAGTTATTGAGCACATGTTCTATACCAGATATTATGTTATGTATCAGTGGTAAATAAAGCATACTAATTCCCTCTCTCCATTATGGAATCAGAATGAAGTGTGATGAGCATAATGATGGAAAAACAAGGGGATATAAAAGTAAATATTAGAGATTTCAAATAGTCTTTTAAAAAGCCTCTGATAAAGTAAAATTTTATCTAAGCTTTGAAGGACATGTTAGAAAGAGGGAGGAGGCTGAACAAGACTGTTTCAAGTGGGTTGAATAGCATATGTGAAGGCTTAAACTAAGAGAAAGAAGCCATTTTAGGAACAGTAAGAAGATTAAAGTGTTGGAGGAATTAAGGAGAGAAGAGGGGTTTTAATAGGGTTCAGAATTATGAGAGTAACATCAATGTTTGCTTTAGATACCCTTTTTCCCCCTTGCTATGATTCTTGGAGAATGTGATTGGATTACATTTGGAGCTCCCTCTGCTATATTAAACTTCAGGGTAATTTTTCTGGGTTCCAATCCTTGATTGCAGCATGTGTTAACCTTATTCTAAACTTAGAAATTGAAGGGGGATGCAATTTATTGTCAAAATGTATTGATGCATCAATAAATTTGAGTTTCTGCTTCAACACAGTCACTCTTCCAGGTATTAAAGGTGCATCTGTGACTAAGACATCAAGGCCCCACTTTCACTGGGCTTATATTCTAGTGAAGGAAGAAAATCAATAAAAACAATATAATTCCAATAGTGATAAATGTGATGAAAACATAGCTAATATGATAAACAATGACTGTCAGTAATGGGTAGGATTGAATAAACATTCCAATTGATTGTGTAGCTACTCTATGATAATGATATTTAGGTTGTAGCCTGGATGAAAAGAAAACACATTATCCAAGATCAGAGGACATACTATTCTATGCAGCAAGAATGAAAAATGAAAGGACCCCTAGGAGAGGGGTTTTGGTGTGTCTGTAAGGTAGAAATGTCAAATTGGCTATGTTTTAGCAGGGAAGGGGAAAAATGATAGGACATGAGATTGGAGAGCTATACAGAGGCCAGATCATCTAAGGCTCTATAGGGCATTTTAAGTACTAGTGGTCTTGTTTTAAGTATGATAGGAAGCCAAAATAATACAATTGTGTGTTTTTTTTTCAATTATAGCTTACATTCAATATTATTTTATATCAGTTTCAGGTCTATAGCATAGTTCTTAAAGTTGCAGTTTACATCTATCTAATAGATTGTCATCCATTCTTACTTGAGAGGTATTGCATTAAGAGGAAACATGTAGCTGTATATCTTCATCTAATCAAACAAAGATTTCTATGAATAACAAAGAGACTAATCATAACCAGTTGTGAAATCAATTTTTAATAGTGGCAAGTATGTACTCAGGTCTGAATTGAGATTAAGCTGATTTCATGTAAATTCAAAGAGCCATTAGAGCAGTGGTTTCAACCTTCCTAATGCCACGACCCTTTAATACAGTTCCTCATGTTGTAGTGAGCCCCGACCATAAAATTATTTTGTTGCTATTTCATAACTGTAATTTTGATACTGTTATGAATCATACTATAAATATCTGATATGCAGGATGTCTTAGGTGACCCCTGTGAAAAGGTCATTCAACTCCCAAAGGGGTCGCGACACACAGGTTGAGAATTGCTGCATTAGAGGGTGACTACATATACACTCAACCTACAAATTTGGATCCATGACTTGAAAAGGCTCAACAACCTCCATTTCAGTGAACCCTTGAGAATAATCATCAGCAGAGTCATCAGAGGCATTTTACTGTTTATCAAATGACATAATTTCAAAATGGTCAGGAATCAGCTCTTAATTTTTTTTTTTTCAGAATTTTGCTCACAGGGTTTTGACTGCTCAATTTTCTGGCTTTAGAAAGAGAAGATAGCCTGTGTGTCAACATAGCAAAGGGAAATAGTACCAAAAATAATCCTCACGTAAAACCTATTTTGTGCGGAGAGACAAAATGGTGGCAGAATAGATGGAAGTGTCTCTAACCTTGTGCCGGAGCATACAGAATGAGCAACATCCACCCCAAATTGGCGAAGTAGACTCAGCTGGTAAGACAACTGGCAGCTGTGGAGGGAAGAGGACACCTAGAGAATGGTAAAATTCAGGGATCTGGGATGAAATTAAGGGGGGAAGCTGTGGAAGCTCTGAGCCCAGAGGGTTGGGTTGGGGAAACCACATGGCACTGAGGCCTCGGTCCTTGGATCAGGCACAGCGTCTGACTGTGCAAAGGAGTTCCATGGGACTGCTGGTGGCAGTGGATTCTAGATCTGGATCCACAGTCATGAGAGACATAGTCTATGGGGGCATTCAGGATGGCTGCCCAGCCTGCATGGAGCCCAGAAGAGAGGGGCTTGCAGAGGTGCAGCTCTTTCCCATCTCTGTGGTCTTTGGTTTTCTTCACTGAACCTGGTTCATAGGACATTTCAGATGCAGACACTCGCACATGGTTGGGGTGCAGGAGAAGGCGAGAACTTGTGGAGTCTGGGGAGAGGCAGGGGTGAGGAGAAGGCACAGGAGAGGTGGCCGTGGGTCTGGCGCTGAATGATACCTGATGCATAGAACCTAGGTAACCATTTTCTTCTGAAGATATAGCCCTACCCTGTAGTCTCCAGGCAACCAATACAGCCACACCCAGACTGCACCCTGAGTGAAACAAAAGAAAACAAACTGAATAGTCCCTAAGAGTCCACAGGGACTGGCCTAAACAGTAGGCTTTAGTCCAAGCAACAGGAAACTGATAAACAGTACAGTACAGAAGAGTGTGATCTTAAACCAGCCAAAGTAATGACACTTCACTTTTTCATTTTTATTTTATTTTATTTTATTTTATTTTATTTTATTTTATTTTATTTTATTTTATTTTATTTTATTTTATTTTATTTTATTTTATTTTATTTTTATTTTATTACTAGAGACCCGGTGCCTGAAATTCGTGCACAAAAGGGGGGTTCTCTCAACTCAGCCTGCACCCTCTCCAATTGGGGACTCCTTGCAGGATGTCCAACTGCCATTTTAGGCCTGATCCCAGGAATTGGGCCTGAACTGGCAGTCAGAAATCCCTCTCACAATCTGGGACCACTAGCTCCTAATAGCTACCTCCCTGCCTGATTGCCCCTAATTGCTTCTGCCTGCCAGTCTGATCACCCCTAAATGTCCTCTCCTGCAGGCCTGATGTCACTTCCAAAATGCCCTCCTCTGCTGGCCAATTTGGTTCTGATTGGTCTGTTAGTATGCCAGTATCAAAAGCTTCAACTGTGAGGCAGCCATTGGCTCCCCACAGCACCCAGATTTGGTTCTCATTGGTTGGTTACTATGCCAGTCAGCATTAAAAGCTCTGACTCCTAGACAGTCATTGGCTCCCCACAGCACCCACTTTTGGTTCTCATTGGTCAGTTCCTATGCTAGTCAGTGTCAGAAGCTTTGCCTCCTAGGCAGCCATTGGTTTCCCACAGCACACACCTTTGGTTCTGATTGGTTGGTTTCCATGCCAGTCAGAATCTCCCAGGCTTCTCTCTGGGCCTGATCTAAGAGGCAGGAATTAATAGCAGTCCAAGTGGAAGCTGGGAGAGAAAGAAAAGCCTGGCTGCAGGAGAAGATCAGAAAGAAATAGAGAGAGAGAAAGAGAGAGGTAAGTATACCGATCAACAGTTTCCACTGAGGCTGCAGATCAGACCCTGGCTCACTTTCTGGGTCTTAACCAACTGAGCAGTCAGTTTTGGGTCACTAGGCTGCAGCTGGGCAACCCAGTGCTGACTTCTGGATGGTCTGAGTTTGGTCACAGGTTCGGCCCCTTCCCAAGCCCCAGGCTTTAGGATTGGGAAGTGCCCCCCCACCCAACCCCTCTGATCACAGGCTTGGCCCCTCTGATGGTTGTCTGAGAGTGATCTGGTTGTCGAGGAGGCTACTGGGACCTAGGTATATATGCAAATTAACTGCCAAATTTGTTGGGTTAATTTGCATATTCACTCTGACTGGCTGTGGGCATAGCGGAGGAATGGTCAATTTACATGTTTCTCTATTATTAGGTAAGATTATTGTCTTATCTTTTTTAATTTTTTTTTAATTTTCCGTTTTTCATTTGTTTTTTATCTTCAATTCTTCCATCATTCTAAATCATTTTGTTTTACCCTATTTTAATCAATTATTTAAATTATTATTATTTTCTTCTCTTTCTCTTTCTTTTTATCCACTCATCCTCTTTCTACTTCCTCTATATTGAACTGAGGTTCTCCCCATATTCATCCAATTCTTAACATTATTTTCTGTATATATGATTTGGCCCCTACCATCTTTACTAGGAATTTGGTGTTTGTATAGTTTGGTTTACCCTTTTGTTCTCTGGTGTTTTCTCCATATATATATATATATATATATATATATATATATATATATACACATATGTGTGTGTGTGTGTGTCTGTGTGTGTGTGTGTGTGTGTGTGTGTGTGTGTATTCCCTTCTGTTTTTTTCTGTTTCTGTTCTTTATCATTTTTTCTCTCTTTGATATCACTTGTGCTCTCTTTTCTCTCCCCTAAATTATCTTGTTTTCTGGTGGTCACTTATATTGGGGTTATTGGTGTTGCAAGTACATTTGTGTCTTATTCTCTTTATGTTGTGTCTTGTTGAAGTGAATTTTTAAATAATATTTTTATTGTTTAAAGTATTACAAATAGTGGTACATATGTTTCCTTCCACCCCCATTGACCTCCCCCCCCCCCTGGGCTCTCCTAACCCCCAACAGATGCCCTCATTTGCCCCGCCATCTTATATCCATTCGATATGTTTATATGCATGCATACAAGTCCTTCAGTTGATCTCTTACAGCCCCCACCCCCGACCCTTACCTGCCTTCCCACTGTAGTCTGACAGTCGTTCAATTCTTCTTTGCCTCCGTATCTATTTTTCCTCAGTTTCTTTTCTTTAGAAGAATCTTGCATCTGCATCCTAGAAATAAACATATAAGAAGAAAGCAAATGTTTGAGTCTCAGTTTCAAGGTCCAAAAGTTCTGAGTCCCAGTTTCAGTGTCAAACAGTTGCTTGTTTGTACATGTCAGCAATGAAATCTGGATAGTGGATAAATGGTGGCAATGCAAGTTCCACCCTTTTTGGTTTGGTTCTGGCTAGTCTGGTGCAATGCACAGCACAGCTGCTGACTGCTAGCAGGGCAAGGTGTCATCAGCATTTTCGATCTCTGGACTCTTTTCCTGGTTGCAACAACTCTGTCAGTTCCCCTTTTTTGCAAGAATCCATATAGACTTGGAGTTGTTTTCTGAAAATAAACAAACATATTCTCAACCAAAAGTTAATAAAGGAATATTTTCTGTAAATTAGACTTGGGATTCTTTTTATTTTGCCCAAATGATTTTCCTTTGGCTTATTTTGACACTATGTGTGTTTGTCATGGATGTCCTGCTATTAGCATTATAAATGGAAATTAATTTTCTGGAGTAAGAATTATCTAGATGTAATTTACTTACAGGATATTTTTCCTTATGTGATATTACCCCACAATCAGCCCTTTTTTGATTAATTGAGGCTTTTGAAAATTTATATTGCAGTCTTGGTAACTTTAGATTTTAATTTTTGCATACAAATATGACTGCTTTAGGTTCTTCGCATGTTAGGCAATTTTATGATGAGATGAACTACTAGTAGAAATTTTAGTTAGTATTTTAGGAACAGCTTTTTTTTAATTACACTTAAATTTTCTTGAGTGTTCATTTACTTCAATTGGCCAAATTTAAATTAATCTGAAAACTTGATTACTGTTTTACTGTCAAATTTAATACTCAAACAATAATCTTAGTTTATCCTGTAAATATTAATGGAAAGGATTATTTGCCTTCTTGGGTAGGCCATGAGCATTTCAGGTACTAGATTGGATTTAGATATAGGGGAGCTGTTGCTAGCCAAGTATCTGTCTTTAGCCTGGGTCCCAATCTGAGCAGGGCATGTAAGGCGAAGCAGCCATGTGGGTAGGAGACCTCCTACAGAAGGGGTGATAATTCAGGCACTTGCAAGGGTAGGGGAGTGAGGATTTGTGCCCCACCTCTGTTGAAATTCAATTTCTCTCCTGATGGCCCCTCTGTGACCGTGCCTGTCTTAAGTTATTCCTTTTCTGAGGAATCTTTCCCATCTCTAACTACCCAGCCATTCTCCAGGGCCAAGCAGGGTGATGTGAGATTAATGCTGTCTACTTGGTAGTCTATGCCCCTGTGGCCTCCACGCCCAGCACCTGCTTTGGGATCCCCTCACCTGCTGGCGGGGTTCTGGTACTGATCACATATCTTCGGGGACTCTGGTTCCTTCTCCAGGGAGGGCCCAGAACACACCATTGGGGGACAGCCACCCAGAGGTTTCAACCTCAGCTTGAACTGAAAGCTCAGGCAAAAGCCTTGTGCACTTAGATTGTGAGAGGGTTCCTCTTGGCTAAACGGGCAAGAGGGAGCAATATAGAGCGCTCAAGTGCCTACCCAGTGCCTTAATTCTTTCTGTAAGGGATTAATTCCCTTCCTGTCGTTTTTTAAATTGCTGCCAAACATTCAAAGAATTAGTTTGTAAATTTCTTTGGGATAATTGTACAATATGCTGTTATAAAATATCAAAAATTATAATGACATTGTAGAATAATATAATGTAAGGATATTTCTTGCTCTAGATCATGTCAATTCAATTTCAAACTAGGTGCCTATTTTTTATAACTTTATATAAACTTTTTCAGGGAGGTAAAAATACAAATTACTTACCTTAGTTCAAGAGGTCAAATATTTTGACTTTCCCCCTTACTCCCGCCTTTCCCCGTTTACCCTGATGTTTGATATTCTGATGGACATTTCTCAGTCTCTGGAACCATTCTTATTCATCAGTCTTTGCCATTCATTATATTCCACAAATGAGTGAGATCATGTGATATTTATCTTTTTCTGTCTGGCTAATTTCACTTAGCATAATGCTCTCCAAATCCATCCATGTTGTTGCAAATGGTAGGAGCTCCTTTTTTTTACCACAGTGTAGTATTCCATTGTGTAGATGTACCATAGTTTTTTAATCCACTCATCGGCTGATGGCAGTTTTCAAATCTTAGCTATGATAAATTGTGCTGCTATGAACATAGGGGTGCATATATCCTTTCTAATTCATGTTTCTAGTTTGTTGGGATATATTCATAGATGTGGGATTTCTGGGTTAAATGGGAGTTTCATTTTTAGTTTTTTGAGGAAACTTTACTGTTCTCTACAGTGGCTGCACCGTTGTGCATTTCTACCAGCAGTGCACTAGGGTTCCTTTTTCTCTACATCCTCGCCAGCACTTGTTGTTTGTTTTGTTGATGAAAGCCATTCAGACAGGTGTGAGATGGTACTTTGCTGTCGTTCTGATTTGCATCTCTTGTATAATTAGTGACTTTTAGCAGGTTTTCATATGTCTCTTGGCCTTTCTTTTGTCTTCTTTCAAAAAGATTCTACTTAGGTCCATTGCACATTTTTTTATTGGATCATTTGACATTCTTTTATTAAGTTTTATAAGTTGCCTATAGATACTTGAGATTAAACTTTTATCTGTGATAAAATTTGCTAATATGTTCTCCCATACAGTGGGTTTTCTTGTTGTTTTGTTGATGTTTTCTTTTGCTATCCAAAAAATTTTATTTAGATGCAATTCCATTAGTTTATTTTCTCTTTAGCTTCCATTGCCCTAGGAGCAGTATCAGTAAAGAAGTTCTTTCTGCATATGTTTGATATTTTTCTTCCTGTCCATTTGTCTAGTATTTTTATGTTTTCCCATCTTATGTTTAAGTCCTGTATCCATTTTGAGTTTATTTTAGTGTATGGTGTAAGTTGGTGGTCTGGTTTCATTTTTTTGTACGTATCTGTCCAATTTTCCCAACACCATTTACTGAAGAGACTATCTTGACTCCAATGTATGTTCATGCCTCCTTTGTCAAATATTAATTGAGCATAGTGGTTTGGGGTGATATTTGGATTCTATATTCTATTCCATTGGTCTACATGTCCGTTATTGTGCCAGTACCAGGCTGTTTTAAGAACAGTGGCTTTGTAATACAGCTTGAAATCTGGTATTGATATCCCACCTACTTTGTGCATCTTTCTCAGTATTGCTGTGGCTATTCAGGGTATTTTTTTATTCCAGATGAATTTTTGGAAAGTCGGTTTTAAGTCTGTGAAATAAGTAATGGGTATTTTAATGGGAGTGGATTAAATTTATAGATTGCTTTGGGTAGTACGTACATTTTGATGATGTTGATTCTACCAATCCATGAACATGATATGTTATTTCATCTGTTTATGGCTTCCTCTATCTCATTTTTCAGTGTCCAGTAGTTTTCCATGAATAGGACATTTACTTCCTTAGTTAAGTTTATTCCTAGGTATGTTAATTTTTTTGATGCGATGGTAAATGGATTGCTTTTTTAGTCTCTCTTTCTGTAAGTTCTTTATTGGTGAATAAAAATGTCATGGATTTCTTGTCATTAATTTTGTAACCTGCTACGTTGATGAACTCATTTATTAAGATTATGAGTTTTTAAAGAAGTTTTTAGGGTTTTCTATATTCAGTATCATGTTACTGGCGAATAAGGACATTTTACTTCTTTTCCAATTTGGATGCATTTTATTATTTTTTTTGTGTGTGTCTGATTGCAATGGCTAGTACTTCCAGCACTACATTGAACAGGAGTGGTGAGAATGGGCATCACTGTCTTGTTCCTGTTCTTAGGGGAAATGGTTTTAGTTTTTGTCCCTTAAGTATCATGTTGGCTGTAGTTTTGTCATATATGGCTTTTATGATGTTGAGGAAAGATCCTTCTATTTCCACCTTGCGGAGAGTTTTTATCAAGAAAGGGTGTTGGATTTTGTCACATACTTTTTCTGCATCAATTGATATGAATATATGCTTTTTATCTCTCAATTTGTTTATGTGATGTATCACATTTATTGATTTGAGGATATTGTACCATCCTTGCATTCCTGGAATAAATCCTACTTGGTCATGGTGAATGATCTCTCTGATGTACTGTTGGATTCAATTTTCTAGAAATTTGTTGAGGATTTTGGCATCTATGTTCATGAGGGATATTGGCCTGTAATTCACTTTCATTGTGTTGTCTTTATCTCATTTTGGTATTAAGGTGATGCTGGATTCATAGAAGAAGTTTGGAAGTATTCCCTCCTCTTGAATTTTTTGTAGTAGTCTGAGGAGGATGTTTTAGTTCTTCCTTGAATGTTTGGTAAAGCTCCCCTGTGAAGCCATCTGGCCCTGAGCTTTTGTTTGCTAGAAGCTTTTTGATGACTTCTTCAATTTCTTCTATAGTTATTGTTCTATTAAGCTGTTTAGAGTCTTCCTGATTGAGTTTTGGGAGGTATTATTTTTCAAAGAATGTGTCCATTTCATCCAGGTTGTCCAGTTTGTTGCAATGGAGTTGTTTATAGTATTTTTGAACAATCCTTTGTATTTATGTGGGGTCTGTTGTTATTTCATCTCTTTCATTTCTGATTTTTGTTCATTTGTGTCCTTTCTTTTTGCCTCTTGGTGAGCCTGGCTAGAGGTTCAACAATCTTGTTTATCCTTTCGAAGAACCAGTTATCAGTTTTGTTGATCTTTTGTATTGTTTTGTTGTTGTTGTTGTTCCCTATGTCATTCATTTCTGCTCTGATCTTTATTATTTCATTCCTTCTGCTCACTGTGGGCTTTTATTGTTGCTCTCTTTCTAATTCTTCGAGTTGTTGGGTTAGATCATTTTTTCTGCCATTTTTTCTTGTTTTTTGAGGTATGCCCGTAGAGATATAAAATTCCCTCTCACGACTGCTTTCATTGTGTCCCCTAGGATTTGCAATGTTTTATTTTTATTGTCCTTGGTCTCCAGGATGTTTTTAATTTCTTCTTTGATCTCATTTATAACCCAATCATTGTTCAGAAGCATGCTATTCAGCTTCCAAATGTTTGAATTTTTTGGAATGTTTTTATTGTAGTTTATTTCTAATATTATACCTTTGTGGTCTGAGAAAATGTTTTATATGATTTTAATCTTTTTTAATTTGGGGAGACTTTGTGGTCTATTTTTGAAAATGTCCCATGTGTGCTGAAGAAGAATGTATATTCCATGGCTTTGGGATGATGTGCTCTGAAGATGCCAATTAGGTCCATCTGATCTAGTGTGTCATTTAGGATTGATGATTCTTTGATGATTTTTTTGTCTAGAGGATTGATCCAGTGATGTCAGTGGTGTATTAAAGTCCCCTACTATGATTGTATTGTTATCAATCTCTCCCTTGATATCTTCCAGGAGATTTTTTTATGTATTTGGTTGCACCTGCATTGGGTACATATATGTTTACCAGACTTATATCTTCTTGTTGAATTGTTCCCTTTAGTATTATGTAGTGGCCGTCCTTATCTCTTATTATGGCCTTTACATTGAGGTCTATTTTATCAGAAATATGTAGCGCAACCCCAGCCTTTTTCTCATTTCCATTTGCCTGAATAATGTTTTTCCATCCCTTCACTCTCAGTCCGTGTGAATCCTTTGCTCCGAGGTTGGTCTCTTGTAGACAGCAAATATATAGGTCATGTTTCCTTATCCATTCAGCTGCCCTATGCCTTTTGATCGGTGCATTTCATCCATTTACATTTAATGTTATTATTGACAGGTATATATTTGTTGTCATATTTTTGCTTAGTGTGGTTATCTTCTTGCCTTTTTCTATCTTGTTTTTACAGCAGTCCCTTTAGCAATTTTTGCATTGCTGGTTTGGTAGTGATAAACTCCCTTAGTTCTTTTTTGTTTGTGAAGCTCCTAATTCCACCTTCAATTTTGAAAGATAGCCTTGTTGGGTGTAGTATTCTTGGATTCAGACCCTTTCTTTGTATCACTTTGTATATTTTATTCCATTCCTTTCTGGCCTGGTATGTTTCTGTTGAGAAGTCACTTGATAATCTAATAGGGGTTCCTTTGTAAGTAACTTTCTGTCTCTCTCTGGCAGCCTTTAAGATTCTTATTTTGTCATCGGTTTTCACCAATTTAATTATGATGTGTCTTGGTTTCAGTCTTTTGGGGTTCAACTTGTCTGGGATGCTATGTACTTTTTGGACTTGTATAGTTTTTTTTTTTCTTGCCAATATCAGGGAAGTTTTCTGACATTATTTCTCCAAAGAGATTTTTTATTCCATGCTTCTCTTCCTCTCCTTCTGGTATGCCAATTAAGTGAATGTTGTTTCATTTTGTGTTGTCCCAAAGCTCCTTTAGGCTCTCCTCTTGCTTTTTAAGCCTTCTTTCCAGTTGCTGCTGTGTTTGTGTGCTTTTTTCCTACCTTGTCTTCTTTTTTTAAAAATATTTTATTGATTTTTCACAGAGAGGAAAGGAGAGGGATAGAAAGTCAGAAACATCGATGGGAGAGAAACATCGATCAGCTGCCTCTTGCACACCTCCAACTGAGGATGTGCCCGCAGCCAAGGTATGTGCCCTTGACCGGAATCGAACCTGGGACCTTTCAGTCCGCAGGCCGACGCTCTATCCACTGAGCCAAACAGGTTCGTCCCTACCTTGTCTTCTAATTCGCTGATGTGGTCCTCAGCCTCTTCTAATCTACTCTTTAGGCCTTCCATTTTGTTCTTTATTGCAGTTATGTCATTCTTCATCTCCTCTTGGGTTCTTTTCATGTTGGATACATTCTCATTCAGCTCTTTGTAGTTCTCATTGAGTTGTATGTATTTGTCATTGAGTTTTGTATATTTGTCATCCATCCATTTAAACATCCTTATAACTATTACTCTGAATTCTATCTCTGACAATTTGCCAGCTTAGAACTCATCTAACTCCCTTTTTGGTGGTTTCTCTTTTTCTTTCCTTTGGGTGTTGCTTTTTTGTCTTCCCATGTTTTCCTGTAATGTTTTTATTGTAGATCCATTTGTTTTAATACCCAGGTTCTTTTGGGGATGGTGTTACTGGCGTAATCTCTCAGTTCTCCTGGGTTTGTTAATATAGTGTGGATCCGTACTTGAGCTATTTTGGCTCTCTTGATATGGGCCTGTTCGCTTGAGAGGTGCAAGTGTGGTGTCTAGAATTCAGTCTCCATAGGCTGGGGGAGTGTCCCAATTTTTGCTGTCTTATGCCCTTAATTTAAATCATGCATGCCCAGCAGGAACTCTGAGTAGCACCAAGGGACCATCTGTTGGGGTGATGGGGCTCAGGGGGGCCATACTCTGGGATGGCATGACTGTGGTGCCCAGAGTTCTGCAGTTATGGGGTGGGCAGACCCAGCTTTTCCTGTTATACCTGTGGTGGATAATTGCTTAATCCCAGTGGTGGTTCACAGGAACACCTGAGATATGGTTTGCCAGTGAGGCACCCTGAAGTACTCTGAAGGGCCCTGGCACTGTAGCTGTGCAATTGAGGCACCTGTGTGCTGGCATCCTGGATGAGAGAATTCAAAACTTCTACTGCTGGGAGGGAGTGTATTCCAGCTTGTTCAAGATCACACCTCGGGAGAGCTCTCAGTGGCTCCCACTAGCATCCAGTGGGTTGATGGTTTCAGGGTTCCTGCCTGTTCGCACGTTGTATCTGTGGAGGTGTGTTTGTGAGGTGCAGAGATCTGGTGCACTCTGACGGGTCCTGACACCTTGGTTGAGGTGTGGGGGGAATGTGGATAGTTATCCAGGAAGAGATAGTTCAGAATTTCTATTGCATGGCCATGTGCCCTTTTCTGTGCAGAAATTCACCCTCAGTGGCTCTCAGTGGCTCCCCAGAGCTGCCTAAGATGTGGGGTTCCCTAGCTGTCTGTGGAGCAGATATGTGGGAATCTTCAGTTGAGTGTGTGGGAATGGCTGTGCGCAAAATAGGGGTGGAGTACATGGGGTTGGCCAAGTGTGTGTCCAGGACAGGGCATGCAGGGCTGTTTGCTGCCAATCATGAGAACAGGTCGGGGCTCACTGGGCCAGTTGCAGCCAAGCATGAGTCCGGGGTGTGGTGCTTGGGGCCAGTTGTGTCCAAATGCAAGACTGGGTCATGGCGCAGAGCCAGTTACCACCAAGCCCAAGACCAGGGCAGGGCGCTCAGTGCTGGTAGAGACAGAGTGTGAGACAGGTTCCAGGCGCAGGACCTGTTTAAGTCCAAGCACACAACCAGGGTGAGGCACTCGGTGTGGGTAGCTGGTGAGAGATGGGGCTGGTGCAAGGGGCTGGTTTCGTCCGCACTGGGAGCTCTGCCCTTGGGGAGGGGGAGGCTGCACTCACCACTGCTGTGTGGTTCACCCTTGGAGGTGGAGTTCCCAGGATTCGTGCATCCACAGCTGGAGTAGTGGTACTATGGCTGGAGTGGTCACTGGGTCGCAGTGCAGTTCCAATGCCTGTCTGGTTGGTGGTGTTGATGAGTTCCCCAAAGAAGGGCTCCTCTCCCCTTCAAGATGGCATGGGCTCTGTGTTATGATCCTGCCCTCCGGGGAGTATCCGCAGTGGTGGTAGGTTCTCCCCATCAAGGAGAGCCCTTCTGCCTGTCCCTGCTGCTCCCACAATAATCAACTTTCCCTCACTCCCTTACATACACTCCACGTACATCTACACACTCCCCTTTCATACTCCCACTTGCTCACTGCCTTTCCCTCACCTCCGTCCTGCCAGCTTCCATCTTCGCTGCTTTCAGTGGTATTTACATGAGCTTATATTTCTGACTAGGCTCTAGGTGGGTGTGTTACTGTATCAATTTCTGGGACAAAATGCTTGTTGATGTGAATTTTATCCTGTCTGGCCAGTGTGCTAGAGAGCAAGCCACATAACCGGACTCCTGGAGAGGAGGCTCCATCGATGAATGGGTCAATAACACTCCAGACCTAACTACAGAAGCAGGAAGAAGGTGACAGTGAGGGAGAGAGCGTGAGAGAATGAGGGAGCAAAAGAAGAATGTATGGTCGTGTGTGTGTGTGTGTGTGTGTGTGTGTGTGTGTGTGTGTGTGTAACTGAGGCACAGTTAGATCCCATAATACCATAGGGGGCAGGCTCATTGGGCTAGCCTAACTAGATACCCTCTGCTTTCATCGCTAATACTCTCGGAGCAGCCAGCTATTCCTCAGAGGCCTCGCCTTTTTTAAGAGAGCTGCTATGACTGGGAGCCCAGCCTCACCTCCACCCAGGTTGCCCTCAGATATCATCTGGGACTCTACAGCCACCTCCACCAGGGGCCTGCTGCCACTGCTGTGGTCTCACAGTCACCAAGACTCCAACCACCTCAAGTAAAGGCTCCTCTGAGTTCCGGAGAACACTCCCCTCTGACTGGCCCAATGTGTTAGCCCAGGGCACTGTGACCACGTGAGCAGCAATCACATGAGCAGCCAAGTCCTTTCCAAGGAGCAACAGCCCCAAGAGCAACTCACCCAGGCTGAAGAGTTTCAACCTCAGGCGGCCTTCCCCTGTCCAAGGAACAGCAGCTGTGTGAGTGGCCTGCTCCCTGTCTGAGGAGCAGCAGTCAAGTGAGTAGCCTAGCCCATCTGAGGAACAGCAGCCACAGGAGCAGACTCCTTGTGTTCGAGAAGTGCCAACCCCATGCAGCCCACTCCTATATGAAGAGCAGCAGCCACATGCAGCCAGCTCCCGACTGAGGGGAAGGAGCTACACAAGCAGCACTCCGCCATCTGAGGAAGAGCAGCCACACACAACCCTTGCCCATCTAAGGGGCAGCAGCCACATGAGCAGCCCATCTCCATCTGCTGATGAATGGCTACACTAGCAGCTTGACCCCATTTGAGGAGCAGCAGCTGTGCGAGTGGTCCCTTCCCGCCAGTACAGTGAGTGGTCGGCAAACTGCGGCTCGCAAGCCACATGCTCTTTGGCCCCTTGATTGTGACTCTTCCACAAAATGCCATGGACTAGGTGAGTCTATTTTGAAGAAGTGGCCAAAACCGGTTTGGTTCAGTGGATAGAGCAGTGAAAGGTCCCAGGCTCGATTCCAGTCAAGAGCATGTACCTTGGCTGTGGGCACATCCCCAGTAGGGGGTATGCATGAGGTAACTTAGATGTTTCTCTCTCATCGATGTTTCTGACTTTTTTCTATCCCTCTCCCTTCCTCTCTGTGGAAAAAAAAAAAAAAAAATATATATATATATATATATATATATATATATATATATATATATATATGTATGTATGTATATATATATCTGGTGTTAGAAGAAATTTAAGTTTAAAAAATTGGCTCTCCAAAGCAATTTCAATTGTACTGTTGATATTTGGCTCTGTTGACTAACGAGTTTGCCGACCACTGCCCCCAGTATGCAGAGCAGCAGCCTTATGTGCAGCTCACCCCTGTCCGGGAAGCAGCAGTCACACAAGCAACCCAAACCTATTGGAGGAGCATCATGCATATGAGCAGTGCATCCCTGACCAGGGATCATCACCCATGCGAGCAGCCTACCCCCATTCAAAGACCAGCAGCTGCCCGAGCAGCCCGCCCCCATCCCAGGAGCAGCAGCCACACACAACCAGCCTTGGTCCAAGAAACAGCATCCTCGTAAGCAGCCCACCCCAGTCCAAGGAGCACCAGCTATGTGAGCAGCCTCCCCCAACCAACCAGAGGAGCCACCAGTGCTCTGAACAATCCTACCACAGGAGCCACCGTCAACTGAGGGGCAGCTACTGCTATGACTGCCTGAGGAGCAGCTGCTGCCTGAAGAGCCATTGCCAACCAAGGAGCGTCCCCTGCATAACTCAACACCAAGGAGCATCCCCTGCATAACTACAACAGTGAGAACAAAAATGGGTAGACAAAGAAACCCCCATAGTAAAGAAAAGGAGGAATCACCAGAGAAGCAGCTAAGTGAAATGTAGACATGAAATAGGCCATAAAAGTAATTCAGAATAAGGGTCATACAGTTCATAAACCAAATGGATGAAAACATCAACAACTTATGTAAGAATTAAGAATAAATGAAGAGTGATATAGATGCAATAAAAAACACCATGGAAAGTTTCAACACTAGACTAGTAGAAGTGGAGGACCGAATTGGTGAATTAAAAGACAGGAAAGCAAACCACACCCAAACTGAATTGCAATTGGAGGAAAAAAAGTAAAAGACAGGAGGAGAGCCTAAGGGAGGTATGGAACAACATGAAACAAAGCAACATGCAAATAATAGGGGTGTGAGAATGACAGGAAGAGAAACAATGGTTAGAAAACCTATTTGAAGAAATAATGTCAAAAAACTTCCCTGATGTGGGAAAGAAAAACAAGATCACACAGGCAGAGAGAGTCCCATACAAGATGAACTAAAAAAGTCCTACACCACGACACATCATAATTACGATGGCAAATGTTCAAGACAAAGAGAGAATCTTAAAGACTGCAAGAGAGAAAGACAGAAAGTTACATAGAAGAGATCTCCCATTAAATCATCAAATGATTTTTCAACAGAAACCCACCAGGCCAGAAAAGAATGGAAGGAAGTTTACAAAATGATGCAAAGGAAGGGACAGAATCTATGAATATGCTATCCAACAAGGCTATCATTCAAAATTGAAGGGGAAATAAAGAGCTTCACAGACAAAAACAAACAAACAAACAAAAAACAAAACACTAAGGGAGTTTATCACTACAAAGCCAGCAATGCAAAAAATGCCTACGGGACTGGTATAAAATGAAGAAATGAAAAGGAAGGGAAACAGTCACACAAAAAATGAAAATGGCTGCAAACCAGTACTTGTCAATACTAACTTTAAACATAAAACGAACTAAATGCTCCAATCAAAAGACAGTGAGTGGCTGAATGAATAAAAAATCATGACCCATATATATGCTATTTACAAGAGACCCACCTCAAAAAAAAAGGAACTCACAAATACTGAAAGTAAAGGGATAGAAAAATATCTTTCAAGCAAATAGAAATGAAAAAAAAGTCAGGGTAGCAACACTTATATCTAACAAAATAGACATCAAAGTGAAGGCCATAACAAGAGATAAGGAAGGCCACTTCATAATACTAAAGGCAACAATACAACAAGAGGATATAACCCTAAAAAATATATATATATATACACCCAGTGCAGGAACAATAAAATACATTTAAAAATCTTGAACAATAGCAAGGGAGAGATCGACAATACAATCATAGTAAATGACTTTAATACGCCAGTGACATCAATGGATAAATCCTCTACACAAAAAATGAACAAAGAAACAGCAATCCTAAATGACTCATTATATCAGATGGACTTAACTGACATCATCAGAACATTTCACCCCAACTACATAAAATATATGTTCTTCTCAAGTTTACATGGGACATTTTCAAGTATAGACCACATATTGGGTCACAAGCAAAGTATCTCCAAATTCAAGGCTATTGAAATCATATCAAGCATCTTCTCATTTCACAATGGCATAATATTAGAAATAAACTACAGTAAAACAATCTACAAAATTCAAACACTTGGAAGCTGAATAGCATGCTAATAAACAATGATTGTGTTACCAAAGAGATCAAACAGAAAATTTAAAATATCCTGGAAATGAATGACAATGAAAACAAAACAATCCAAAATCTATGGGACAGAATGAAAGCAGTCCTGAGAGGAAAGTTCATATCTTTACAGTGCTACCTCAGAAAACAAGAAAAAATAGTAGTAAATCATCTAACTCTACCACTTAAAGAATTAGAAAGATATCATTAAGAAAAGCCCAGAGTGAGCAGAAGATAATAAACATCAGAGCATAAATAAATGGCATAGAGACAAAAAAAATCAATAAAAAAGATCAATGAGACCAAGAACTGGTCTTTTGAAAGGATAAACAAGATTGATGAACCTCTAGCCAGGCTCAACAAGAAACAAAGAGAGAAGGCCCAAATAAACAAAATCAGAAATGAAAGAAGTGAAATAAAAACAGACCTCACAGAAATAAAAAGGATTATTCAATAATACTATGGACAACTGTATTTGAACAACCTAGACAACCTGGAGGAAATGGACACAATCCTAGAAAAACACAACTTTCCAAAACTAAATTGAGAAGATTTCAAAAATCTAAATAGGCCAAAAACTATGGAAGAAATTAAAACAATCATCAAAATGCTTCCAGCAGGGAGAAAAAAAAATGGCAGTGGAACAGAGGGACGCATTCTGAGTCTTGTCCCAGGGCAGATGGAGGGAGCAATTGAGGGTCGTGGGGGAGTGTTTGTTGGCAAGTTGGGGCACAGCTTGGCTCCAAAAGAAGGAGGGGGAATGCTGGATTTGCCTCCCCTGACCGAGTGGCCCCCTGTGTGGCTGGCTTCTCTCACGGAGCCACAGGCTCAGAGGCGGACTGTGCCATCTTGAAGGGGAAGGGCCTGAAAATATATAGCTTCAGTACCCACTGGACTGCTGAGACCCCCAGAACACAGGTTCCTAGTTGGTGCAGATGGTGATTCAGAAGAGCTCTGTGCTCTGCGACAGAAAGGTCAGATTTCCTCTGGGGTTAGGGGGAGCTGGCAAAGTTTGTAAAGTAAAAATTTTCTAGATGTAATTTACTTACAAGATATTTTTCCTTACATGATATTACCCTACTGCCTCCCTTTTTTGATAAATGGAGGCTTTTGTAAATTTATAATGTAATCTTGATAACTTTAAATTTTATTTTTTGCACAAAAATATGACTGCTTTAGGTTCATTGCATGTTAAGCAATTTTACCATGAGATTACCTACCAATATAAATTTTAGTTAATACTTTAGGAACAGTTTTTATGCATTACAATTAAATTTTCTTTAATATTCACTTATTTCAAACAGCCAATTTAAAGTAATCTGAAAACTTAATTACTATTTTACTGTCAAATTTAATACTCTACCAACAATTTTAGTTTACCTTGTAAATATTAGTTGAAAGTATTCATTGCATTCTTGAGTAGGCCCTAAGCATTTCTGGTGCTAGGCAGGGTTTAGATATAGGGCAGCTGATGTCAGCCAAGTCACTGTTACCTGGGTTCCAATCTGTGCTGGCCATGGGAAGCAAAGCAACCATGTGGGTAGGAGACCTTGCTCAGAAGGGGTGTGGGTTCAGAAAGTCAATATATTTGGCCTCTTGAACTAAAGTAAGTAATTTTTGTTTTTTCCTCCCTGATAAAATTTATATAAAGTTACAAAAAGAAATTGACAGCCGGTTTTAAATTGAATTACTATGGCCTAGAGCAAAGAATATCCTTACATGATACTACTCTACAATGTTATTATAATTGTTGATATTTTACAGCAGCATAGTGTACAATTATCCCAAACAAACTAACAAACTAACTCTTTGAATGTTTGTCAGCAATTTAAAAAAAAGACAGGAAAGGATTTAATCCCTTTCAGAAGGAATTAAGGCACTGGGAAGGCACATGAACATTCTACATTGGCCCCTTTTGCCCTTTTTGCCAAGAGGGACCCTCTTCTCACAATCCCATTGCCCTCAGCAGTTGCCTGAGTTTTTTGTTCATGTTGAGGTTGAAGCCTCATTGTGGCTAGTACCATGGATCTGTCCCTGGCACAATGGTGTCAGCTGAACTCTCCCTGGAAAAGAAACCTGTGTTTCCTGAGATATGTGATGAGTGTTGTGGACCCGCCAGTAGGCGAGGAGATCCCAAAGCAGGTTCTGGGCCTCGAGGCCATGGGGGCATAGGTTACCAAGGAGACAGATCACTCTGATTGGACTGGGAGGATGACTGGTTAGACAGAAATGAGTAAGATTCCTCAGGGAAGGAATAACCTAAGACAGGCACAGTGCCAGAGTGGCCAATAATTAGAATTTTTAGCCAAATAATTTCATAAAGGGAACTCATACAAGCTAATGGTTTACAGAATAATCAATTGTATAGTATTCTAGTGGTCTATTCAATGTATATCACTTCTTTTAACCATTCCTTGGGAAATTATGTTAGGCTTTAAAATTTTATTCATAATCACATGATCACAATGTAAATTTGTTATTATAAGATACAAAATTAATAAAACATATTTTCTAGAATACTTCATTATACTTTAATAACTAATTTTTCAAGGATTTTATATAACAAAACTATTTTATTATTATGATATAACTAGAGGCCCAGTGCACGAAATTTGTGCACGGGGAGGCAGCAGATGATCCTCAGCCCAGCCTGCACACTCTCCAATCTGGGACCCCTCAAGGGATGTCCGACTGCCTACTGGGATCGGGCCTAAATGGGCAGTGGGACATCCTTTTCACAATCCAGGATTGCTGCCTCCAAACTGCTCACCTTCCTGCCTCCCTGATTGCCCCTAACTGCTTCTGCCTGCCAGCCTGATCACCCACTAACCACTACCCTGCCAGCCTAATTGATGACTAACTGCTCCCTTGCCAGTCTGTTTGCTCCCAACTTCCCTCCTCTGCCAGCCTGGCCACTCCTAACTGCCCTCCACTGCAGGCTTGGTCACCCCTACTGCCCTACCCTGCAGGCTTGATCACCCCCAAATGCCCTCCCTTGCAGGCCTGCTCCCTCACAACTGCCCTCCCCTACTGGCCTGATTGCTCACAACTGCCCTCCCTTGCAGGCCTGGAACCTCCCAACGACCCTCCCCTGTAGTCCATCTTGTGTCCACATGAGGACAGGATCTTTCACCACATAGGGGCAGCTATCTTGTGTGTTAGAGTGATGGCCGATTTGTGTATTACTCTTTTATTAGATAGGATAGAGGCCTGGTGCATGGGTGGGGGTTAGCTGGTTTGCCCTGAAGGGTATCCAAGATCAGGGTGGGGGTTCCTTGGGGTGTGGGGCAGCCTGGGTGAGGGGCCTATGGTGGTTTGCAGGATGGATACCTACCCCCCCCCAAAACCCAAGTGAAGGCCCTAGGATCTGGGATTAATTTATGTTCTATAATTGAAACTTTGTAGCCTGGAGCAGAGCCAAGCCTTCTGCTGGCTCCATGGCAGTGACAGCCATTTCTGTTTGGGTTTATTTAAATTCTATAATTGAAACATTGTAGCCCAGAGTGTAGGCCTAGGCACTAGGGCTGCAGAAGCTTGGTTTCCTCCATTGCCTGGGCAACCCTAGCCTCTGCTCTCTCCAGCTCCGTGGCTGCCACCATTTCTGTTGGGATTATGCATCTTCTATAATTGAAACTTTGTAGCATTGAGTGGATGCATAGGCTGGCAAGGGCAGGCGGAAAACATGGCTTCCTCCATTGCCGGGGAAACCCAAGCCTCCTTCTTGCTCTCAGTGGTTGCAGCCATCTTGTTTGAATTTTATTTGCTCCTGATTGGCTGGTGGGCATGGCTTGAGGGGGTGCCTTGTGGATGTAGCAGAGGTATGGTCAATTTGCATATTATTCTTTTATTACATAGGATAACTCTTTCAGCTTTGGTCTTCATCTTATTGTTGAATGGAATTTCCTTGTTGACCTATTGTGCTCCTTCTAATTCTTTGATTGTTCTCTCCTATCACCTTTCAATAGCTTACTTAATGGCTTATTAGCCTTGCTACCCTTATAGAATCCTATATCCAAATATTTTAAATACATTCTCACCAATTCCCTTAATCTCTTAACTTCTTTGAACTTGTATTATACTTACCAATCTAATCCCCAACCTTGAATTAATTGAACCAATCATTTTCTTAAATCTTCTCTGATTTCTGCAAGTTGCTTCAAGAAATACATATCAACATTATGATTAGGTACACTAAATATACATGATATAAAATTTCAACTGGGCTTCCACTTTCAATTCTTTACTCCTATTTTAAAATAATTATCTTACTACTACACTACAGCAACTATTCCAAAACTTTTCTGTTCTCCTCATTCACTGAAAAGCTTTCGAGGTTTTGTCAAATTTCTAAATTTTTACCAGTAGTCTACTCACACTTACCTTTTTTCCTCAACTTCTTTAATTCTGTGTTTAATACCTATCAAGCTATAAAAAATTGTTATTACAAAGCACCAGTTTCAATGACTTTATTCTAATTTTCAACATAGTCAAATTATATGTATAATTCCGTATACTTGACAGCCCATCTTTCTTACATGTTTTCTTCTAATGATTCTGTAGGTTATTGTCATTATCTTTTCTTCTATTTTCTCTTTGAACTTTTTGAATATTCTTTTGTATTCTTCATGGATTCTGATTCTATACACTTCTTATTTAAGGCTTCCTCCAATGTTCTATTTCTGACCCTCTTTTCCTGCTATTCATTCTGTCAAATGCATTCATTCTCATAACTTCAACAATAAATAGTGCAAGCCCCAATTCTCTTCTAAAGTATGGTAATAAATTTATACTTTCTCAATTATCATTTATTAATTTCCCAGAAGCATCTCAAAACTAATATATATAAACCACATCACCTCATCAAACTTCCAATTTTCCTAGTCCTTTTGTATTTTCTAAGGTCGTTTATTTTTCTAGGCACTTAAAATCACAATCTCAACCAAAATTGTTGCTCTTTCATATGCTATCTAATAAGAGAGTAATATGCAAATTGATGATACCTTTGATCAGGCCAGGCCCACAGCCACACCCATCAGCCAATCAGGAGCAAATTATGCAAATAGATCTGAACCAAGATGGCTGCAGCCACTGAGAGCAGGAGGGAGGCTTGGGTTTCCCTGGCAATGGAAGAAGTCAAGCTTTCCACCTGCCATTGCCGGCCTAGGCCTCCACTCACTGCTACAAAGTTTCAATTATAGAAGATATATCCCAACATAAATGGCCACAGCCTCAGAGTTGGAGAGAGCAGAGGCTAGGGTTGCCCAGGCGATGAAGGAAGCCAGGCTTCTGTAGCCCTAGTGCCTAGTCCTCCACTCTAGGCTACAAAGTTTCAGTTATAAAATGTAAACAGAAATGTCTGTTGCCACGGAAGGAACAGAAGGATTGGCTCTACTCCAGGCTACAAAGTTTCAATTGTAGAACATAAATTTATACCAGATCCCAGGTCCTCAGCTTGGGTCACTAGGGGTGTGTGGCCAGCTTCAAACAACCACAGGCCCTTCCCCTAGGTCGCCCCAGTCCCCAAGGGAACCACCACCCTGATCTGGGACACTCTTCAGGGCAAAACAGCTGGCCCCCACCCATGCACCAGGCCTCTATCCTATCTAATAAAAGAGTAATATGCAGATTGACCATCACTCTAACACACAAGAGGGCTGCCCCCATGTGGACACAAATGGCCACCACAAGATGGCCACGAGGGGAGGGCTGTTGGGAGGTCCCAGGCCTGCAAAGGAGGGCAGTTGTGGGCAATCCGGCCAGCAGGGAAGGGCAGTTGGAAGAGAGCAGGCCTGGAACAAAGGGCAGTTGGGGACTATCAAGCCTGCAAGGGAAGGCAGTTAGGGGTTACCAGGCTGGCAGAGGAGGGAAGTTGGGGGCAAACAGGCTGTCAGGGGAGCAGTTAGTCATCAATTAGGCTGTCAGGGTAGTGGTTAGGGGGTGATCAGGCTGGCAGGCAGAAGTGGTTAGGGGCAATCAGGGAGGCAGGCAGGCGAGCAGTTTAGAGCCAACAGTTCTGGATTGTGTCTAAATGGGCAATTGGACATCCCTCAAGGGATCCCAGATTGGAGAGGGTGCAGGCTGGGCTGAGGGACATCCCCCGTCCCCTGTGCACGAATTTCATGCACCAGGCCTCTAGTTCCTAATAATTCCCTATATTTAAACATGAATGAATGCCTTGTAATTTCTACCTCCACAATATCCTTTTTTTTGGGGTCATATATTACCCTTTCTCCAAGAAAATCTCTTTTTGACTGTTATAGCTCAAGCCTTATTTGACTATTATAACTTATTAACTACTATTACTAACTTCACTCAGTCTAATCTATATTATAGCTGTAATTATATCATTTCCCTATTCAAATACCTTTTGTGGCTTTCCACTATCAACAGAAACAAGTCAAGCCCATAAATATGACATATGAAATCTTCTGTAGGATTTACCCATTCTATTTTTCTAGCCTTTTCTATGACTTGTTTGATACCACAAAGATTAAGAACATTTGTTCATAGCCTTTGTCTGATCTGATCATACATCTTCCCCATACTCCAACCCTAACCTCTAAATCTCAGACTTACTAAACCTTAATTAAGTAATTAATTCAATAACCACTTGTGTACCAAACAGTATAATGAACAATTTTTAAAAAGTCTTTATCTTTTTAAAAATTAAAGAATAGCAAAAGAGATAATTTCAATATTATATAGTAAGTGCTATGAGGAAGATATGAAGGAATAAAGACACAACAGAAGAAAATCTGCTTGGGTGAAGATGGCTTCATACATTAACTAATATTTGAGCAGAAACACAGAGTTGGATTATTTCTGATCTCTATACTTCAAAATATCTTTTTTTCTACCTATATTGTAATACTAATTACAACCATTATCCATTCATCCATTTTCTGATTCAACAATCTTTATTCTCTACCATGTGTCAGATACATCTGTAAATATTAGGCATGAACAACTCAGCCAAAATTCCCCTACTTTTATGAAGATTTTATTCTAGTACTAGTATAGAAACGAAAAAAATGTAAATTATATAGAATATTAGAATTTCATAAATGCTACAAAAGATAAAGTCACATAGAGAGCTAAAGAGCACTTGGGTGGGGGTGCACTTTTCATAGGATTTTTTAATAATTCTTCTGTTGTGCTTTGAGTTTCTAAAGACCAAAAATTGTATAGGGAACTTGAGTTTGAATCAGGAAATCTTTAGTCAGTCTTAAAATTTTGGGGCTGGTGGTGACTATCTTAGTTATTTTAAGGACTAAATTTTCAGTATTAATATTTATATAATGATTATTATAGACATCCAGTGTGGTATGGGAAGTGACAACTTGTTTGTTCACTGTTGCTCTTTATATGCTTGAACCAGAATGTGGTCATGCTTTCTCAGGTAACATGATCTGAGAAAATTTATAAAATATGATATCAGGTAATTTACCATTTAGTTCTGAATAAAATAATTCAAACTCATTTTTAAACACTGACAAGGTTATTTTGTTAATGAAGTATTAGCCTAGACAAAAAGAACTTAGTAAAATAGACAAGTGTTTTGAAAATTTTGTATGCAGGTATTGACCAATCTCAGAGAAAAACAATATATAATCGCATGTTTTAACAAATAATAAAAGTAAAATTGGGCTCAGATTTGTAAACAAATGATAGTGATTTAGCCCAAAGACACCTTATTGAAATATAGAAAGTGGTTTTGTCTCCAGGTACCACACAGGAAATAGAAGTCTATCAAGCTTAAGAAACTCTTACTTCCCAAAAGAGCTTTTGAGTTCAGAGTTGTCACAGGTTTATTTATTTTATTTTTTACCATTTGTTGCCTTTGCAGTTATCAATTTTCTAATTGAAATAAATAAGGTTGTTGATTATATTCAGACATGATTCTATGCTTTGGATTTTCCCACATAGTTTAATACAAGCATATTTTGAGAAATATTTCAAATCAAAAATGAAACTATCATATGTAAAGCATCAAAATAAATTAACTTTCCATTATAGATACTTAAAGGAAGCTTACAGCCCTCTGTGATTTTTGTTTGTTTGTATGATTTAAATTTTTATTATAATTTTCATAAAAATCCTCATTCAAGGACATGCATAGAGAAAGAAAGGAAGAAAACAGAGAAACATCAATGTAAGAGAGAAATATTGAATGCCTTTCTTCCATACATGCCTTGACTGGGAATCGAACCAGCAACCCTTTGATGCACAAAATAACACTCAACTAATCAAGCAACTCTGGGCAGCACATCCCTCTATTCAAGGCTAATAAGAGATTTATCCATGTCTCTTCTAAATCCCAGAGGATTCTGATCCACAGGAGACAATCTCAAAGAAAGAGAAAGACAATGGGGAAATAATTTTATCTGGGAAACAAATGGGTATATCCACAACTACCCAGAAATGGCAGCTGGCCCCAGCACATAAACCAACCAGAGTGCTTGAAAAACTTTCTGAAATCAAAGCCAGGAGCTTGACCAAGGACAGGTAGGACTCAGTAAGTGGATAGCTAGCAGAACTGAGAGAACTTTTCAAGATAGTTCCTAACAGGAGTAAGTCACTTTAATGGAATAAAGTCTGAACCACATGGTCCAGGGAACAAGATAAGAAGTAATGGAATCCAATGTGTCTAGGACAACTTCTACCACCATAGACAGGAATGAACACAAAATGGATTAAAGACTTATATGTAAGACTTAAAATCATAAAAATCCCAGAAAAAAATATAGGCAATAAAATATCAGACATCACTCTTGGCAATGCTTTTTTTTTCTGATATATCTCCAGAGGCAAGGGAAACAAAAATAAATAAATAAATAAATAAATAAATAAATAAATAAATAAGACTGTATCAAAATAAAACATGTTTGCACAGCAAAGGAAACCATCCTATATAATAAAAGAGAAACATGTAAATTGACTGTACCTCTGCTGTGCTCACTAGCCAATCAGGAGGAGTATGCAAATTAATCCACCATACACAGGCCCATAGGACCTGAGTAGCTGGGGTCCCAGAATGCCTGGGCCTATGGACCAGGTAAAAATTGGCTGGGGGCTGGCTCCTGGCGATGAAGGTAGGCATTTGCCCAGCCCTAGCTGCTTTGGGCCGGTGGGCAGCATGTGGAGGCACGGGGTTGCTGGTTGGCTGGGCAGGATGCCTGCCCACCCGCCCACCCAGAGCACAGTGCCCAAGGCAAAGCCAGGCGCCCCTCTCCAAGCCCATGGGCAGCATGCATAGGCATGGACAGGCCAGTGGGCAGGATGAAGCCAGATGCCTGCCTTCGTCACCTTGGGCAACCCACTCTGGGCATGAGCAGCAGGTGCAGGTGCAGAGGGGCCAGTGGGCAGCATACTTTGTGCCAGTGAGCAGTGCGTACAGGCATCCCTCTCCACCCAGCATTCTCCGGGCCAATGGGCAGAGAGCAGAGAGCCTCTGGGAGGAGGAGATGGGTTGGCGGAGGGTGACCAGTACTCCCCACATGGCTGTGGTACCATCCTTTAGCTCTCCAAATGTAGCCTTCAGGTTGAGCTGAAGTTGCACCTGTAGGTCAGCAGTGCCAGGGAGTGGCTGTGCAAGTCCCGCCTCCTGGCCCAGAAGGTGTGCTATCGCAGGGACGGCCACCATGGTGGGCCAGATTAACATCCTCCTGGCTACACCACAGGGGTTTGCAGATCTGCACAGCTGCAGGCCTCCAAAGCAGTGCATGATTCCTCCCCTCTTCCACCCCTGGCATGCAAATATCCCTTTGCGCAGTCACCCATACACACCTGCAACAATCCTAGACCATGGTGTGTTCAAGTCCCTCTCACTCCCTTCTCATTCCTCCTCAGCACTTCCTTCCATCAACCCCAACATGTGTACATCCCTCACAGGACTTATGCTCATCCCCTCTGGCATTCTCATGTCCTTTGGAGAGTGTCTGGGTGTTCTGGGTGCTGAGGGTGGGCACCTGTGAGATGACAGTGAGAGGGCCTAGTGGTGATGCCCTGTTCCCATGGAGGCCAGTGTGGCCACGAGATTGCCTCCGTGGGGCTAATGCATGTGCTGATGGGAGCAGGTAAAGACAGACACACCTGGTGGGCATGGGCAGCCCTCACTGAGGTGCCTTCCATCAGCAGTCAGCTTTCAAGATCTGGAACACAGAGGAGGTGAGGACGTCCATCCTCTCATTGAAATGGTGGGATAGTCGGGCAACTTGCAAAGGAGGAATGTACACTTTGGGTCCTGGTACCCTTGAGCAAAGGCTGCCCTAACTGAGCCTCGCTTTCTTGGGGCCTAGTGCACTCCTGCAGGGCAGCAGATGACAGGGATGTGCTTTTCTGAGTTAATGAGAGAAAACGTTGATTTGCCTGATGCCTGTGAAGGTGGAAAGTGGAGTGGGAGACATGTGGGCAGTGAGCAAGGTTCCCTGTCTGGGGGTTCCAAACCTGCCATTGGTTCCTTTCACCGCTGACTAGAGATATACAGGATGTTCACCAAAATGTATATACACTTTGAATACTTACTAATTCCAATGGGTTTAAGCATGAAAAGAAACAACAATGGAGCTGTCATTTGTTAAAAGTGCAGGCACAAACCTGCAGTCAGACATTCCCCGAGGGGTCCCTGATTGGAGAAGGTGCAGGCTGGACTGAGGGGTCCCCCTTATACCCTCCCTCCCTGTGCACTGGGTCTCTAGTCAATAAAATAAAATAAAAAGACAATGTACTAAATGGGAAAGCATATTTTCTAATGATACATCTGATAAAGGGTTACTATCCAATATGTATAAAGAATTTATAAAATTAAACACACACAAAAACCACAACCACAAACAATCCAACTAAACACGGGCAAAGAACTTTAATAGACACTTCTCCAAAGAGGACATAGACACGACTAACAGATGTATGAAATGATGCTCAACGTAACGAATCATGAGAGAGGTGCAAATTAAAACCCAAATGAATATCACCTCATACACTGTTGGTGGAAATGCAGATTAGTGCAGCCATCGTGGAAAACAGTATGGAGGTTCCTAAAAAGTTAAAAATGGGACTGCCGTTTGACCCAGTAATTCCACTTCTGGAAATATGTTCAAAAATATATTCACTCCTAAGTTTATTGCAGCATTATTTACAATAGCCAAGATCTGGAAATAGCCCAAGCACCCATCAGTAGAGTAGTGAATAAAAAAGCTGTGGTACATTTACACAGTGGAGTACTAAACAACGTAAAATTGAAGAAAATATTACCTTTTGGGCAGCATGGGTGGACATGGAGAATATGCTAGGTGAAATAAGTCAGTCAGAGAGAGACAAATAGTTTATGATCTCACTTATATGTGGAATCTAATGAACAAAATAAACTAAAAGAAAATAGAAATAGTCTCATAGGTACAGAGAAGAGTCTGACAGCTGTCAGAGGGAATGAGATTAGGAAGGCTAGATGGAAAAGTTGAAGGGATTCAGAAAAATCAACAACTCATAGACATAGAAAACAATATGGTCATTACCAGAGGGAAAGAGGGTGGGGAAGGTAGAAAAGAGGAAAGGGAAATAAATGGTAATGGAAGGAGACTTGACTTGGGGTAATAAACACACAATACAATATACAGGTGATATATTATAGAATTATATACTTGAAACTATATAATTTTACTAACTAATGTCACCCAATAAATTCAATAAAAATTTTAAAAGAGCAGGAATTATAGGCTATTCAGTTTTGTGTCATGGGTGTTTCATAACTGTCAAATTAAATTGACTGTGATAAATTTTATTGAAATTTCTATAAACTTTTTCTCTTACACAAATCTCAGAAAGTCTCCCTAACAAAAGCTGCCCTGTTTACATGGCAATATGGAAAATGATTGCTGAGATGTTCCATAAGAATTCTTTTAATTCATGTTCTATCATGAAGGAGCAATTTCTCTTCAACTTTGCCTATTTACATTTCCAACCTTAAATTTCAAATTTCAAGAACTACAATTGCAGGTTTTTATGGAGTGTTTTTTGTAATAGATATTGTGCTATGTGTGTAGCAACCCAAAAGCATAATAAAGATATAAATATTTTGTGTTTCACAACTAGGTCAACTAACTTGAAAATGGTACTTAGAATGAGAGTTGGCAGAATTCTAGTATAATGATAACATAGTTTCAAATGTATAAGGTTCTTAACTTGTGAGAGATGCTGAGTTATAATTATGAACTGCAAGTCTGCAAAAATAATTTAAAGCTCTTGACTGTTTCTCTGGATTAGCATTTTTGACATCTACATTTATTATGGAGAATCATTGATATGATTTTTGTCAAATGAGATATTTAGTAGCTTTTACAAATCATAACTCAGTAAAGATGATGTTTGAGTCTAGGCAAATCTTTAACTCAAGTTTCAGTTTTCTCAATATGTTTAATTAGCCACCTAAATTTTTATTTAAATAGCAATAAATTCATCTGCTTTATGTCTTTAAACTGAAATAAACTATTTGACTTTGTTTGGCATATGAAAAGTGGAGCCAACCTTGAATAACAAGCTCCAGTAGTTAGTGATATCAGAGTAATAATCTGCTCTGCAATATTCCCTAGCATTGTTGAAGCATAAAAGTACTCAATAATGCAAAAACAAAAAACAATGGAGAACTTCAATATGAGTTAATAAATATTACTACTAATAACTATTACTACTAATAACAGGATCTTTAAAAATATAGCAATATGTGTCATTTCTGGAAACAAATAAGTAATAAACAACATAAATGGATGAACAAAAATAGATCCAGAGACATAGAAGCATTGGAAAGACCATCAAACCTCAGAGGGAGAGCAGGAAAGGTTGGAAGGTGGGGGGTAAGATATCAGCCAAAGAACTTGTAGGCATGAATGTAAACAAAACCAATGGACAAAGACCAGCAAGGGGGGTGGTGGTGAAGGATTATGCTGGGGGGCAGGAGCAGACAGGGAGAGGTCAATGAAGGACAAAGGAGACTTACATAATACTTTCAACAATAAAGAATTTAAATAATAATAATAATAATAATAATAATAATAATAATAATAATATACAAGCAAACACCCTCACATGTTGCAAAGGTAGGATATATACAATACCCCCTAATTTCTTCCCAGTATAAACTTGGTTATAATTTGGTAGATAAAAACTCATAAAGCTTTCACATTCACCTCCCATATGACTTACCAGTTGTCAAATTTTATAAAGTAAGCTAACTGAAAAATGACTGAGAATTTTCAATGTACCAGGAATTTTTTTTCTTTTCTCATTAGTAATCAATTGGTTCTCTCCTTCTATTTTTACAGGGCACAATATCATCCAATGGAGAACTGTAAAAGAGATAAAATGTTTCTTCTGTAACCCTTCTATTAGAGGGAGAGATATTTATTCCTTTATTTGTACTTTTACCCAAACTATCCACAAACCCCCATAAACTCACCTAGAAATTTCCCTCTTAAGATTGACAATAAACCAGCTTCTCACCTAAGAGGTCAGAGAATAGGATTGAACAAAAAAATTCATTTGGTAATTAGTATATATTATTAAACATTGATAATACTTTGCAGAAACATTTTGGAATTCATCTGAATAACCCAGAGTGATAAAAGGCGAAGCACTCAATCTGTCAGGTTTAAGCAATGCCTCAAGAGCTGCTTATTTAAATTACTTTTATGGTCTCAAAGGACAAGTTGTCTGTGGGCATTTAGACAGTTTGTAGAGCAATATGGATCCTCTTTTTTTTTCTTTCAGACATGGGATTAAATGTTTCTGTCCAGTTCATAATGTGTACTAGATAACTGTAAACATAATCCAACTGCAAGCTCTTCAGCAGTCAGTTTTGCCTTCAGGGTCCCCAGAAACATGCCTCCCAAATGACATGACCTAGTTCAGAGATATGTATTAGAAGCAAGTTTAGTACAATGTATTCCTCCCATTTAGAAGATGTTCACCAGCAAGTTATTTTAGTCTTAGAACATGTTTACTGGAAAAATGCAATTGCATTAGAATGATAGTTTGGGAGAAAATAAAGTCTTTGGGTTAGTCCTAAGTGAAGACAAAAAGGCCATTTGAGATTGCAGCTGAAGAAAGAATTATAAAGAATATGGAAATGAATTATAATTAGAAAGTCTCTAAGACTGCATCCTCTAGTTGTTGGAAGCCACCCATTGCCTTCACTAGCAGAGAGGTGTGGATAAGGAACCCAGAAGGCTGGTCAACCTTGAAGCTCTGAAAGATCAGAGCCAACCATCCACTGTCTAGTTGAGATAATGATAGCTAAAGCAACCTCCGCCTTTTATTCTTATGTAAATCCTTGCTGATTGGCTATTACTGGAATCCCTGCCTAGAGCTATGAGTGGATCCCATAGTCATAATAAAAGGGATCACTAGGCCAGAGCAAAGCAAAGTCCTTCTCCTTGAGTTGGGCTCCCACCTAGCCTATCCTCCAATATTTCCAAATTAATATTTTCTAGTCTCTTTCATTTGTGTATGGCCTCCTCCAGAGCCTGAACCCTTAACCTGAACCCTGAACCGTGAGGGATGTGAAAGAGATTCACTACTTGTAGTGAAATTAGTATCTTCAATAGATAATACATCTCATGAACAACAGGAATCTACTTTTTATTGTACTTTCCTTTGATTTTTCACTTCATGTTGTAAAACTTAAAATATATATTAATGACCAAATTAATGAATCTATTTGTTGTGGCTGTTTTGAGCCCCTTGAAAAAGAAAGACATCTAGCATGAACCTTTGAAAAGAGAAATATATTAAAAGCTATGGTGTATTTTATGAGAAAAGGGCCAACTTCACAGGAAACACAAAGAATATAAAATCAATGCCACCACTATTCATGTTAAGTCACAGCATTTTTCAAATGATCTGTAAAGTCAATAACCCCTCTACATCACTCTGGGAAATCAGGGTTAAATAATTGTTTATTTAATAAAATAAAAAGAAAGTAGGCTAACATTTTAAGAATATAAATGTAATGTAGTACCTATCCCTGTTAATTGCATAAGAGTTCTAGCTTTTTGCATTATATTATATAAATTTTAAGGCTGAAGTTTGAAATACAATAAAATAGTTAAGTGTTTAGAGTGTACACTTTACCATAAGATAGGTTTTAATTTAAGTCAAGGCTGGTTCATGTTTTGTGGATTTAAAGGTGAAAAAAAATAATTTGTAGTCACTGTTGTTTCATGTACTTAATAGGTCTTAGCAAAATGTACATGGAAAAATATAAGGGGAAAACAGTCAGGTACAACATGAAGTATTTATTGGATAAGTTGAATGTTTCTTTAATGAGCATTGTATCTAATCTTCCAGATAATAAAATGTTATAGTAATAAGATCCCTAAATCCAGTAATAACTTTCTGAGGAGAGAAATAAAGATAATTTTGGTAGAGAAAAATTAAACAAGCAAATATTTTTCTTTGGTAATTTCTAGGTGTTTTCAATCAATTTTTGTACTCAGTATAAGGGTATTCTTTGAGATATAATGATTTAAAATCGCCTCTTCCAATATGGACTAGTCTGCTAGTCCTTCAAATGCCTTTCAGAGAATGAATTATGTAACTTCTACATATGAGATTAAATGACTCCTCAGAAATCATTCTTACAAACCCTCAGGATGAGGTGAACGTGAAGAGGGGAGGGCTGCATTGGCTAAATGAAATGTTTTGACTTTGAGGGCTGTGCTTTAAGAATTGAGCAAGAACATTTACTATCCTCCCCGCCCCCACAAAAGAGGGACACAACCTACTGTAAGTAGAGATAAAAAAAACTATTTGCTCCTAATGTATTCTTCTGACAATCAATGAATAAGATAGAAAATGTTATTAAACTAAATTACTCTTGATCATGAAATGAATGGAATACCATTTTCCTAATAAACGTCAGGTTGGATAAGGAGCAGAAAATATTAGCTACATTGCATAAGCTTTTTTATTGCTGAAACCCTGTTCCTTCATAATTCCTTCTTGTTTTCTGTATTCCCTGGAAATTTTTCATACTCACTACCATAGTCTTAATCTAGAAAGTATATTGTATATTATAACCTATAGTCCAGGACTGTAAGCATTAAGAAAACTTTTTAGCAGTAATAAAAAAGTAAAACCAACTTTTCTGATTATAGATATCCTTAAATCATATATTATTAACCATATGTGTGTGGAACTCAAATAATAATCCTATATAATAAAGAGGTAATATGCAAATCAACCATCACTCCAACACACAAGATGGCCACCACCATGTGGTCAAAGATGGCTGCCCCCAGGTGGACACAAGATGGCCACCATAAGATGGCTGGCAGGGGAGGGCATTTATGGGCGTGATCAGGGAAGGGCAGTTAGGGGTGAACAGGCCTGAAAGAGAGGTTAGTTGGGGTGATCAGCCCTACAGGGGAGGGCAATTGGAGGAGACTAGGCCTGCAGAGGAGAGCAGTTGGGGGCAACCAGGCCTGCAGGGGAGAGCAGTTAGGGGCAACCAGGCCTGCAGAGAGGGAAGTGGGGGGAGAAGGTCTGAAGGGGAGGGCAGTTGGGGGCAACTAGGCCAGCAGGGAGGGAAAGAGGCAGATTTCCAGGAGGCTAGCAGTGCAATGAGGATTGTGCTGGCCACACTGGTCTGTTGGTGCATGGCCCATTCTCCAGAGATTACTGAGGGAGTTAGTGGCTGCTGCTGGACTGTTGGGCTGCCAGGATGGGTCTGTCAGTTGAGTGGCCACTTCCCCTCCCTAGAAGCTCCACAAGAAAGAAACAATATAAATAATGGTCGCCAGATGACTTCTGACAACCAGCATGAATGCCAGTGGGACAGATCCAGATCCTGGGTCGGCAAGAGCATCCCACAACCTGCCCAGAGGTCCATTCATGTCCTGCCTCCACCCACTCCCCTTAGGAGCCCTCCCTCCCTCCCATGCATGAATTTGTGCACCAGACCTCTAGTATAAGAATAAAAAGATGAAGATGATTTATATATGTAATATATATATATATATATATATATACATATATATATATATATGGCCACCGTTCCTTTCAGAATCATAGTACCAATAGCAATAATAAATTAGTCTAAAGTTTTTGTCAACACTGTATATTATATATTTTCTTCTGATAGTCTTTAAGGTGGAGTCTAATACCTAGATTTGATTTTAATTTCTTTGATAATTATTGAGGTCAAATATTTTAATATGATATTTTCCCAAATTTTTATTGGAATGTTTTCCTTTTTCTTATTGCTTTAAGAACTTTTGACATATTGATATCTTTAACCTTTAGTCATATATGAAAATGTAGTTTTCTGCTTCTTTTATAAATTTTATTTCAGTTTGACATTCCTTAATTTCTATACAGTTAAATCTGTCATTATTTGTATTATGATTTCTGTTCTTTAAAACATGCTTAAACTGGGCTGTGTTGCTCATGGTTGAGCATTGACTATGATCCAACAGGTCATAGTTCTATTCTTGGTCAGGGCACTTTCCTGGGGTTGTGAGCTCAATCTCCAAAGGGGTGTGCAGAAGGTAGCTGATCAATGATTCTCTCTAATCATTGATGTTTCTATCTCTCTCTCCATCTCCCTTCCTCTCTGAAATCAATAAAAATATATTTTTAAAAAACATGCTTAGGAAGGATTTTTGCATGACAGAGAGTATTTTACAAATGTTGAACTATATTTTCTTATTGTATAATTTCAACTTTTGCTTTTAAATATTTTGTACATCTGCAACAATTTAGATCAAGTGTAATACAGAGACCTATGGCAGAGATAATAGTGACTATCAAACACTTCAACTACTCTCTGTCATTTACTAGATTCTTTATTATTAGAAGGATCACAGGACTAGTACTTCTGGGCTATTGAAAAGAATAAAAGGGTCATCTCACAACATTATAGCTGTCTCTTCCCCTTTTGAAGTGTCTGGAGGTCACATGCTCCAGAGAGCACAACTATAAGATATTGGTACCTCTGTCAACAGGTACCAATGTGGTATTGAGACTCCATTGTCACTCACCACTTGACATATAATTTAAGTGGGAAATAAGCCTAAATTTTGATAATCTACTAAGATTTAAGGGTTGGTTTGCTACTGAGGCATGATATGGCTTATTTTTCTCCAACTTAAATATGCAGCAGAATAACTTAGATAGTGTGTTAAAATACAGATTGCAGAAACCCACCCAAGAGTTTTTGATTCTGAGTATCTGAGGTGGGCCCTGGGAATTTGAATTTGCTAAGTGATACTGATGTTCCAGAATCAGTGTTCTAGTTCATCAATATAAGTTATTTTTTAATTTGCTCCAAAAATATATATTCATTGTGATACTGCTTTTAAAATACTCTTTTATCATAAACTAACTTATGCATTGTTTTATTGTATTTCTTACAATGACATTAACCTATTCAAACACTAGTAGCTAATTTTTACTTATTATGTTAGTTCCCCCTTATTCATAAGGAATATGTTCCAAGATCCCCAGTGGATGCTTGAAACCATCAATAGCACTGAACCCTCTTATACTATATTTTTCCTATTATAAATTTTAATTTTAAATTAGGCATAATAAGAAATTAATGATAATATCAAATAATAAATCAGAATAACTATAATAATAAACTATGATATGTTATGTGAATGTAGTCACTCATTTCAAGAGACCCCTTGGTGAAACCTTTGTATAAGCTCAATGCTTTCTGGTGCAACACTTTTTTGTCAATCAGAACATGTTTACTGTTTATGTTTTCTGCCCACAAATTTTATGCCTTTTCCACTTTAACTAAGTACTTACCTTGCACTGAGGCCATAACTTTTGGAGTTTGAGGTATCGCAGTGAAACCAGTATGAATTTCTTTTTCTTTTTTAAAAATATCATGGATAGAAGTTTTGTTTTTCTTTAGGTCTTAGCAACTTCAGCATATGATTTTTTTCTTTACTTACTAAGTAAAAATTGTTTATCTTTTTACTGAAGGAAACACCTTAAGGCTTTTCTTTGGTCTATTTTTGCACTTTGGGGCCATTATTAAGTAAGATAAGGGTTACTTGAACACAAGCATTGTTATACCATGACAATATATATAATAACTGAGACAGCTACTAAGTGACTGTTAGATAGCACCTATATAATGTGGATATTATGAACAAAGGAATTATTATTGTCCTGGTCCAGATGGAGCAGGACAGTATGAGATTTTATCACACTCTTAGAATGGCCTGCAATTAAATCTTATAAATTATTAACTTCAAGAATTTTCAGTTTAATATTTTTAGACCATTATTGACCATAGGTAACTGAAACAACAAAAATGAAAACACAGATAATGGGGAATCACTTATAACTACATGTTTTAAAATATATTTTTATTGATTTCAGAGAGGAGGGGAAGGGGAGAGATAGAAACATCAATGTTGAGAGAGAATCATTGCTCAGCTGCCTCCTGAATCCCCCAACTGGGAACTGAGCCCACAACCTGAAACTACTATTTGAACAATTTTGATGCTAAATTCCCTAGCCCATGTTAGTAAAATCTCATTATTAGAAATATATAATGCTATTTCTAGTCATCATATTTAGTATGAAGAGAAGAATTTTAAATTTTTGGAATTGTGAGCTAGGTGGGAGGGAGTACATAAACTAAATTTTGAATTCATTATACTCTAATCTGTTTCATTGTTTCATCCTGCAAACCTGTGAAAGAGACCAGTAGTTGAATTTAGGTGGCTTCAAATTAATTTAAAATAAGTGAGGGAACTGAAGCATTTGGTGGAAAATCAGTTCTTTTCTCCTCTTCTTTTAGACCCACTTAATATTAGGTAAACACAAGGGGGAACTAATGCATTTCCTAATTATACTGAATAATGGAACAAAAGAACCAGTAAGCAATTAAATCCCTGGCTACTGTGAGATGGCTTGTTTGTGAAGAGTCTTGCAAAACTTAGTGCCCATATTATTTACGGAAATACTAATTACTGTAACAAAATAAAACAAAACAAAACTTGAAAGTTTCAAAATCTTAACAAAATAAAAGCTTGTTTCTCATTAGTGTAACAGTAAAATTCAGCTGTTTCTGATCAGTGATTCAGAGACCTATTCAGCCAGCAGCATGTAATAATATGCAAATTTTCAGCCCTACTGAATAGCAAAGTCCATCAGTCTTCTGAAGGACTTCTTGCATAATTATGACCTGCTGGTCTTAGCCTCCAGCAGCAGATGGAGGAACTAAGTGCAGCAGAAGCACACCAATTTCATCAAAGTGAACTATCCACAAGGTAATCTACTTTATTTTTGCCTATATTTCATTAAAGAAAACATGGTCATAACAATGCAAAATTTATAGTAAGGAGATGTCACAATTGGTTGGACAGGTAGCTTTGGGTGACAACTCTACATTATGGAAATGATGGAGCATAGATTTTTGGTTTAAAAAAAGCTATTTTTGTCAAGTTTTGATGAAATGTCTATTTGGGGTAGGGTATTATGGTTATACCCCCACACACACACACACACATACACTAACTTCTGGCCCATGCCATATTTTAATATTCATTATATGGAATTCATACTTTGACATTTCATTATCCTGATTTGTGCACTAATTGTTTCATATGCAGATTTCTATTCTCCCTAAACAGATTATAAATTCATTGAGGACAGATAATATGTAGCACAGAATAGATACTAAATATTACTAAATTCAATTGACTGTGGCTGCACTTCTGCAAAATGTAAGAGCTTCTCCTAATACTCCGCATCAAAATTAAGCTCCTTAGCCCTTGCTGTTATTTCCCCAACCACCCTCATAGTGTTATTCATTTGCATCTCCCCTCATACTGCCTAAATTAACTTAACTTTTGAAAATTATTGAAAAGCTAAATGTTTTTAAAAGGCAGAAAGTTAAAGCAAAATTCTTTATATACGTTTATTTGAGGCCTGGACTATATAATTTATACCAAATTTATGTAGATATAAGCATATAGATAGATGATTTATGGATAAAATAAAGTAGGTATCTTGAAAAATAATTGAACAAGAAGAGGTAGGCACAGAAAATGGTGCTCATTGATTCCTAAGTGCCTGCCTTCAAAGCAGATATGGAGACATCACTTGTGTTTGCCTTAGCCACTCACTTCATAAGTAGTTCTCCAGTCTAGGAATACTATATGCCCAGTTAGCCCAGGGAGTCTTAGTTTAGGTTTGTTGTAGTAGCGTAATTATTGATATAGCCCTTTAACTCTTAAAAAGCATCCCACTTTAAAGAATAAATTATATGATTATATTAGCTAAATCCCTCAACTCCTCTTCCTGTCCTGGGTCATGGGTTGATCATACCATCTTGGCAGTGGCTAAAGCTTTTCTGAACCTTTTCAATTTGCATATTAGTATTAGTTCACACTGATGTTCTACCACCATTGCCAAAGTAGCTAACTAAATATGAACAGTACTACTGCTGATGGGTATCCTCAACAAATCAGTGTTACTGCTCCAGTCACTAGCTACACTGTCTCCAATTTTGTCATTAATCTCATCGCAATGGATCTTGTTGAGAAAGGCATCTCTTAAACAAGTTAAGTACAATAAGGTACCCCAAAATAGCATACACTTATGATTTCAATTTCTGGAACAGAACTAGGTCAAAGATTATTTAAATGAACCACTTGTCACATGCAAAAAGAGCATCACTTTCCCATCCACAGGCCCTTCACTAAAGAATTGGATATTTTCAGATAGCAATCCTAGAAATTGGGGTTGGTATTTTTCCCCTGTTTTGTCATAATTATAAACCTTAATGTTCCAATGGATGTGATTTTTAGTACTCAAAATCTGCTCCAACATTTTCCTCAGCAAGTAGGAGATAAATAACCAAATAGTACCCTTTGATTGTTTCTTTTGGTATCTCAGTGTCTATTAAATTAGAATAAAAATTTATCCCATTTGGAAGCAATGTCCTTTTAGACTAATTGATGATATCATGCTGCTTTATAAAAAGACTTCAGATTTTTAAAAAATTAGATTACTTTTTATAATTGAGATCTCTTTGTGTATTTACTATCCTCTATTTCCCTTCTTCTATTGTTAATTGTTGTTTTCGTTATTTTGTTTCATTTTTTGTTTTTCTTTTGTAATATGATGTTTAATTGAAGCACTAAAGTCTGAATTTGGGATATAGAACGAAAATATTAGAAACCAACAGGTGCAAGTCCACCATGTGGAATTTACAAAGGTGACTGAATACTGGTTTAAAAATCATACTTAAATTCTCTATTTTCAGCCTATCGTATATTCTAACAAAAGAGTAACATGCAAATGTGACCATACCTTGGCTCCTGATTGGCTATGTTACCAGCCAATCAGGAGCGGGGGGCAGGGCCAAGTGGCGTAAGCACCAGGCCCTGGGGGCAGAGACAAAGCTGCAGTGGCCGTGGCAGTGAGCACCTGGCCCCCTGGCTCGGAGACAAGGTAGCGGCAGTGTGGCACTCCAGCCAGAGCAGAGAAGACTGAAGGCTCCGGCTGGGGTGAAGCCTCCAGCCAGCCAAAGCAAAAAAGGAAGGCAACATCCAGAGGAAAGGCCTGGGTCCCAGTTTCCAGAGGAAAACTGGTCCTGGCAGCCAGGGGAAGGAAAGCCTATTGCATGAATCTTTATGCAATGGGCCTCTAGTATATAATAAAGAGGTAATATGCAAATTGACCAACACACCCTCACACAAGATGGCCAGCCTCATGTGGTCACAAGATGGCTGTGCCATGTCATGACAAGATGGCCACTCCCATATCATCACAAGATGGCCACCACAAGATGGCCAGCAAGAGAGGACAGTTGGGGTGAACAGGCCAACAGGGGAGGGCAGTTGAGGGTGACCAGGCCAGCAGGGGAGGGCAGTTGGGGGTGACCAGGCCTGCAAGGGAGGGCAGTTAGGGATGATCAGGCAAGCAGGGGAGTGGTTAGGGGGCAATCAGGCTGGGAAGGGAGTGGCTAGGGGGTGATCAGGCTAGGAGGCAGAAGAGATTAAGGGCAATCAGGCAGGCGGACAGGTGAGTGGTTGGGAGCCAGCAGTCCTGGATTGTGAGAGGGATGTCTGACTGCCAGTGCAGGCCCAATCCCTGTGAGGTCCAGATTTGAGAGGGTGCAGGCTAGGCTGATGAACCCCCACCCCACCCCAGTGCATAAATTTTGTGCACCAGGCCTCCAATAAAAGATATTAGGGGATTTTATAATAAAGTGGCATTTAGGAGAGAATTTTTGAAAGAGTTTTTGGTATGCTATGAGTAGTATCTTTTCAAAGTAGGAGTAATGAGGGATGCTTGCCTCTTATCACAAGTCAAAGGTAAGGGTATTCTATAAAATCATATGGAGAGTTTAAAATATGTTCCCTAGAGCCTAACTGAATGATGTATGTCTCTGATGATTAATGCATGGCTCATACCACCAAGACAATCTAAAGGGCAAGACTTGTTGGGTAGTTTCTCTTAAAGCAGAGCAAAGATAAGTTGTTGTATTTGAACAATATCAGTACTCCCCACGTATGTTGGTGCAAAGAATACATGAGTGTATATTAGGAGCATACGTAGGCCACACACACAAAGATAGAGCATGGGATTCCTTAGAACTTGGCTAAGAGAGGCCATGGGAGAGAGGTCCCCAATCAGTAGTCAAGGGTCAAATTCTTATCTGATAAACAGGCAGAAGAGAGGTATTCACAAATATTAACAGATCTGTAAGTAATGTATTCTCAGTAATGAAGTGGTCTTTTAAGAAGTTAATAAAGCAATCCATGAAAGAAATGATCAAGCTTAAACACCTACCAACTCCAGAAGTGTCTGTTCCTTTCATGGTAGTATAATAAGTAAAAAGATTTGCAACCAGTTTTATGGCTAGTACATAATTTAAAATTCTTAACCAAAGATTAGATAAAGGACAAAAAAGTGGTCCTCCTATTTTCTTTCAGACTAGCAAATTTGTTCTATTCCTAACAATTTAGCTTTTGTTTGCCAACAATTGTGTTTCTACATTCAGTTCCAATAACCTACTATTGGACATTTCCCCCGTATTTTTGGCAACTGATTTATTATTGTTGCCAACTCTCAATGATGTTGAGAGTTTTTGTGTTTCTATGTCTCGAAAAAAATTAGTGGAAGTTGGGACAGGCTGTATTTTGCAAAATTTGCCAGATACAATTTCATACAAATAAACTACCTGTATTAAAGGACTTCATAATTTGACCCTAACTGACATAACTTTATTTCCTGGTATTTACTGTGATCTCTAGTCAGATATTTACTCACTGTCCTACAGATAAGCCAAATTCATTTCTACCCATGTGCTTTTACATCAATTATTTCCATTGGCTTAAAATGACATACTATATCCATTTCACTACCCAAATATTATTCATTCTTTAAGCCTAACTCAACCATCAGTTCTTACATGAAATCATCTCCTATCACTGAACTCTACTGATATGTTTTCTTTGAATTTTACAGTAGTTATTGTTTACAGGGTTTAGCATTGTAATATGTAATGCTTGGCATATAGTCTCTTAAGATTTTTTGTTCTTTTTCTGTGTTATGATCTACCTAACAAGTTTATAAGTTCTCTCTGTATAATTTCATGGCATCAAAACTAGTGTTAAATTGTGAAGAAAAAGAACATGGTCTTTGACTTCAAAGAAATAATTTATAAACCCCTAGGTTTCCGTTTCTGTAAAATGTGCAATGCAGATGTGTCATGGAGAAGGCTTTCTTAGAGAAGGCTTTTGGAATATTTTTGGGAGTGTGAAATTATGTACCATTTATTTTTTAATTTATTTTTAAAATCTTTATTGTTGAAAGTATTACATGTGTCCCCTTTCCACCCATTGACCTCTTCCTTTCATCCCCATCCCCTATTCCAGCCTTCACCACCCTATGTTCTGTGTCCACAGGTCTTGTATATATACATATGAGTTCATTGGTTGATCTTTTCCCTTCTCCTAGTCCTCTGCCTTCCTTCTGAGGTTTGACCGTCTGTTTGATACTTCTATGTCTCTGGGCCTATTTTTGTTAATCAGTTTATGATGTTCAGTAGTAGATTCCACTTATGAGTGAGATCATAAAATACTTATCTTTCTCTGACTTGATTATTTTACTTAGCATAATGTTCTATATGTACAACCATGCTATTGCAGATGGTAAGAGTCCTTTCTTTTTACAACGGTACAGTATTCCATTGTGTATACATACCACAGTTTTTTTTAATTCACTCATCTGCTGATGGGCACTTAAGCTGTTTCAAATCTTAGTTATTGTAAATGGTGATGCTATAAACACAGAGGTGCATATAGTCTTTCTGATTGGTGTTTCTGATTTCTTAGGATATATTCCTGCAGAGGATCCAGAAATCAGCCCAAGTCATTATGCTCGATTAATATTTGACAAAGGAGGCAAGAGATTACAACTAAGTCAAGACAGTCTCGTCAACAAATGGTGTTGGGAAAATTGGACAAATACATGCAAAAAAGTAAAACTAGATCACCAATTTACACCATACATAAAAATAAACTCAAAATGGCTAAAATTCTTAAATGTAAGAAGGGAACCCATAAAAATACTAGAAGAAACCATTGACAGAAAATATTAGACATCTTTCATAGCAATATGTTTATAGATACATCTCCTAGGACAGTGGTCGGCAAACTCATTAGTCAACAGAGTGGCAAACCGGCCACTGTCCTAGGATAATGAAAACTAAGGAGAAAAGAAACAAATGCAACTATATCAAGATAAAAAGCTTCTTCACAGTAAAAGAAACTATCAACAAAATAACAAGAGAGTCCACTGCATGCGTAAACATATTTGCCAATTATACATAGGATAGGAGTTAACCTCCAAAATTTATAGGGAATTTGTAGAATTTAACAAAAAAAGACAAATGATAAACAATCTAATAAAAAATGGGCAAAATACCTAAATACACTCTTCTCCAAAGTGGACATACAGAAGGCCAAAAAAGCATGTGAAAAAATCTTCAAAGTCACTAAGCATCCGATAGATGCAAATCAAAATGGCAATGAGCTACCATCTCACACCTGTCAGAATGGCTGTCAAGAAACAGCAAATATTGGCAAGAATGTTGAGAAAAGGGAGCCCTCATACAATGCTGATGGGATCTCAGACTTGTGCAGCCTCTATGGAAAACAGTGCATGATGTATCATGATTATTGATTTATGGATATTGTATCAGCCTTTCATCCCTGGAATAAATTCCACTTGGTCATGGTGTATGATTTTTTGGATGTAGTGCTGGATGTGATTTGCTAATATTTTGTTGAGGATTTTAGCATCCATGTTCATCAGGGATGTCTGTCTGTAATTCTCTTTCCTTGTAGTGTCTTTATCTGGTTTTGAGATAAGGGTAATGCTAGCTTTATAGAATGAGCTTGGAAGTGCTCCTTCCTCTTGATTTTTTTTTTGAATAGTCTGAGAAGGGTAGGTCTTAGTTCTTTGAATGTTTGGTAAAACTGTTCTGTGAAACCATCTGGACCAGGGCTTTTGTTATCAAAATAACAATGAGGTATCATTTCACACATGTCAGAATGGCTATCATCAACAAAACATCGAACAACAAGTGCTGACAAGGATGTGGGGAAGAAGGAACGCTCATACCCTGCTGCTAGAAATGCAGACTAGTGCAGCCACTGTGAAAAACAGTATAGATTTTCCTCAAAAAATTAAAAATGGAACTCCAATTTGACCCAGTAACCCCACTTCTATAAATATATCCCAAGAACTCAGAAACACCAATCGGAAGGAATCTATGCACCCTTATGTTCATAGCAGCACAATTTACAATAGATAAGATTTGGAAACAGCCTAAGTGCCCATCGACAGATGAGTGGATTAAAAAACAGTGGTACATCTATACAATGGAATACTATGCTGCCATAGAAAAAAAAATAACTCTTACCATTCACAACAGCCTGGATGGACCTGGACAACATTATGCTAAGCTAAATAAGCCAGTCAGAGAAAGATAAGTATCATATGATCTCGCTCATTTGTGGAATGAACAAAATACATTGATGAACAAAAATAGACACAGAGACATAGAAGCATTTAACAGACTGTCAAATCTCAGAGGGAAGGTAGGGGGAAAAGGGATAAAAGAACCACCAAAGGACTTGTATGCATGCATATAAGCATAACCAATGGACACAGATATTAGCGAGTGAGCGCATGTGCTATATGATGGGAGTGGCCAGGGCGAGGTCAATGGGGGAAAAAAGGAGACATATGTAATACTTTCAACAATAAATAATGTAAATTAAAGAAAATAAATAAATAATAAAAACAGTATAGAGTTTCCCCAAAAATTAAAAATAGAAAATTAAAAATATATTTAAAAGTGTCATATTGTTGTGAAATATACATAGACATAAAATTTACCCTTTTCACCACATTTTTAGAGAGAGTGGAAGGGAAGGGGGAGAGATAGAGAGAAACACTGATATGAGAGAGTCACATTGATCAGTTGCCTGCACAGGAGGTCCAGGGATCAAGCCTGCAACTGAGGTATGTGTCCTTGACCAGAATCAAACCCAGTACCTTTCAATCTGTAGGCTGACACTCTATCCACTGAGCCAAACTGGTCAGAGTATTAACCATTTTTTAACTACAGTTCTATGTCATTAAGTACATTTATATTATGCTACCATCACTATCATCTATCTTCAGAACTGTTTCATCATCCCAAATTGTAACTCTCATTAAATAATAGTTCTTCATTCCCCTACTCCCTACTTTTTTGTAATCACAGAGTTTGAGTACTCTGGAATCATATGATTTCATCTTCTTGTGTCTTGCTTATTTTATTTACCATAATATCTTCAATATTTATCCACATTGTAGCATATGCTAGAAATTTATTATTTTTAAGACTGAATATTCCATTGCACGTATACAGCATTTTGTTTATCCATTTATTTTTCTTTTGCTCAACATTTGAGTTGCCCAATTTTTTGCTATTGTGAATAATATTGCTATGAACATTGGTGTACAAATATCTGTCCAAGTTCTTAGTTTCAATCCCTTTGTATATATATTCAGAAGCACAATTGATGGATCTTATCATAATTCTATATTTAATTTTTTGAGAAACCACAATATTGTTTTTCACAGAAGTGGAACAGTTTTACATTTCCATAGAACACATACTTTTGAATTCTATTTATAAATTAGAGAAGTCTGGAGTTTGGTAAAGGTTAGCAGGTTGTCCCAGGCATGTAGAATAGATGGAAGGAATAAAAGGCAAGGCAAGCCACATTGAAAATACTGTTTTCTTACTTCTTTTCCAAGATTCTTGGTACATGCAATGTATTTTTCACTCCAATGACCACCTGTCCTTCTATATATTTTTTTGTTAGATAGTCATTCAATTTCCTGGGATGGCAGAAACTAGCAATATGTGATTCGAGTGTGGCAGCCCTTACAATCTGAGCAAATGCTTAGAAAAATTGTAAGTTGTATTGAAGCTTTATTCTCTCTCTCTCTCTCTCTCTCTCTCTCTCTCTCTCTCTCTCTCTCTCTCTCTCTCTCTCTCCCCTCCCTCCCTCCCTCTCTCCACACACACACATACTGCATTATCATCATACTGCCTCTTCATTATTTACTCTAAGCCTTCAAATAAATAATTCATTCAGTCTTTCCCATACTGCACTGGCCCCATAAATTCTCTTATATTCATCAACCCAAATTGCCTGCGTATTATTGCTTAGGATTGCAGTCAGGTGAATAGAGTTATCCTAACTCCTTGATCAAGTTCCTTGAGAATCTGTATTTCTCTTTTATTTGTCCTTCACTTCACAGCAACAAGCCATGTTCTTTATCATATAGTAGATATTCCAGTACTGCATTAACTGCTAAAACTAGGGAAAAGCCAATATGTTGTAATGGATTATCCTACCTATATAACATTTGTATTAGAAAAACTTTCATAACACTCAACCCAAAGGAATTGCTAAAAAAATGTATCAGATATCTTGGGAACATGTCTTTTGATATCCATAAATCACATCTGGCATGAAGTTAATTTTAAATTGGGTGAGTATTGCCCACAGGAAGTAAGTGGTTACAGGACATTGAGTCACCATGGTTCTGGTTGAGCTGAGAACCAAGTTGAGTTATATAGGAAGACCCAAGACTGGATGGACAAAACTGTCAAAGCACAAAATGATTTATTACTATATTTCTGTCATGTTTTACAAAACATGAAAGGAACAAGAGAAAAATTAACTTGATGAAAGAAGAATTTAAAGCTATGTTAGAGAACATTACAATTTCTTATGTAATCTCTTACTAGGTAAATTTCCATTTTGGCAAACACAATGCAATCTTTTATGGGGAGTTATGTGCCTGCAATAAAGTATTTAAGTGAGTAAAACATGGGCATTGACACTTGTTTGCCTCCCTCAGAAGATTAATAAGAGACACTAAATTTATTAGACTGAAATTGTATCTATTAAACAATCAAATGAAAGTACCATGGGTCTGGTGCCAAAGACCATTATTTGATTACACTTTTTCAGTTCCCTATTTAAACAACTGAAATGTTTCTTTATTGTTATTCATTTTAACCTTTTAAAAAAATAATTTCCCTGAGAAATATGTACTTCTTCATAAAGAGGCAATATAGTTTAACAATTCCCAAGACAAAGAGAGACTTTTACTACAGTGCGCTTAAGAAAGGCCCAGATGTATATGAAACAATTAACGTTAAATATGATAGAATAGATATATACATAAAAACTCAAGAGATTGAAAAAAACACAATTTTTAATTCAAGTGAACCTAATGACATATGACAAAATTCCTAGAGTTCTTCCCTCCTCTCCACTAGTTCCATAATAAAGAGGTCCCAAAAACAACATACCCAGAAAAAAAGTTAAGTTTATGAAAAATAAATAGTAAATTTAACTTTGATAATAAATCAAAGTTTACTTGTCAAGGACCAGCTAGCTTTCTCAAAGAAAATAACACAGACTTATGAAGAACATATGTCTTGAATTCTTCTAGACTTTTCTCAGTTAAAGTAATCTCAGGAAGAAATTTCATATAATGAAAAATAACAGGCTATGGAGCCAGATGTATCTGGCCATATGAATTTGAACAAGTTAGAAGACTTCAGAAAGCCTCAATTTCATTATTTGTAAAAGGAGTTTAAGAATACTTTACTAGTACACACAGGCTATTGTGGAGATAAATGAAGTATTCTTAGGAAATCACCTATAATATAGTAGACATCCAATACATAGTCACTATTATAACTTGCCAATATATTTTCCTCTTTTTTGACTATAGGTGTGATAACACATGAAATATTTCAAATTTATTGTTATTTTATAAAAGTACATTGCTCATTAAACTTATACTTATAACAACATTGAACTGTATAGACAAATCAGTAGATTATTTACAAAGTCTGTGCAAGACTCAGGAATCACTGACGTTGATTTAGTAATACTAAGATATCTCATCAAAACTAAGAGAAAGCTTTACCCAAAAACTAAAAGAAAGTTTGATGTTGATAATAAACAATGTCAAGTGCAGGGGAAAATGGCATATAATGTTTGCAGGTATTTTGATATAAAACATTATTTCCCTAAAAAAAATGTAGGATTTTTCATTAATTGAGTATCAAACTAGGAGTGAAAGTTTAGTTAATTTTCTTCCTGTTTTGTTTTTAGGAAGACTAAAATCTCATTTTTGCTAAATGTATTATGACAATCTTCATAAAATTTTAATTCTTTAAATGGAATGGGAATTATTTTCATATGGGTACTGTTAAAACTCTGAATTACTTTTTAAAAAATGTTTTCTATTGATTCTTTAGAGAGAGAGAAGAAGGGAGAAGGAAAGAAGATAGAAAGATCAATGATAAACATAGATCAGCTTCCTCCTGCACATCCTCTACTAGGGATCAAGCCTTTGGGTATGACCAGGAATCAAACCAGGTACCCCTATGGTGCATGGGATGCCAGCTGGGCTCAATTATATTTTTAAGACCCATTCCAATGTCAGCCTGATCCAGCTTTGTGAAACATTTATGATACAATTAACAAACTGCAAAGAAATGCAGATATTCAGAATGTCAAAGATGAATTGGAGAAGGTTCCCTTGAAATGGAGCACACTAATATAGTTTCTGTCACAGAAACTAAAATAATGTGACTCAAAAGATGGAGACACACCTTCAGTGATATGGAAGAGCCAGAAATGCAAACAGGTGGGTTATTGCTTTTGATCTAACCTATCACTGTACTACTGATCTAGCCTTTAGAGAAATAAACTAAACCACATGACAATGCTTACAGGATCTGCAAACTGATATCTATAATGTCAGAACAATATATTTTTTTTTAAAAGTCATGGGTTTGAAATTGAATATGCACAAGTTAAAATACCACATTTTCTGCTTATTATCTTCGTGATCATGAATATATTACTTAACATCTCTGAGTATATTTCAAATCAATAAAGTATAGATAACAAAACTGAGTTTATAGGACTGTTGTGAAAATGAAACCAGAAGGCATATAAAGTGTATGACTACATACTAGACACATGTGATTAAGTATTGAAAAGAGAAAAGAAACTCTAAGTCTTGTTTGACTCCAAAATCCCCCCTTATTCAACACCTTGCTATACTATCAATGAGTCAAGTATATTATTTGCATCAAACTGAATTATGTTTATGTTCTGATGAACTATATTTTTGTAGGTTATGTTATTATTTTTTCAAATTATATAAAGTGGTTCATAGGTATGTTGTGGAAAAGGGCAAGGCAATCAATACAATATCTGCCAGGAAGGTTCTACACCTTTCACATTAATGTTTTCTTAAATTTCTCAAACCTGTAAGATCAGTAGGTGTTAACCCATTTTTACACTCTAGGAAACTAAAAATAAACAAATAAATAACTTGCCTAAATTCTTACAACTGGTAGGTGGTGTAATATCTAGGATTCACACTCATTTCCATCTGATGATAAACCTTATTCCACTGCTTCGTATTGTCCATATTTACTTTTCTATCCAGAATAAAATATAGAAAGATAGAATTTGTACGACACTTGGTTTCTTTGCAAAATGTAGTTTGTCCATCTTCCCTCTCCTTTCCTCCTCTATAAGATTATAATGCTGACAACTGGTATTTATTATAGCAATGTTTTGAGGAGGGTTAATAAAATATATATACACTAGGGGCTCAGTGCACGAAATTTGTGCACTGGGGTGGGTGGGCCCTCAACCCAACCTGACCCCTCTCACATACTGGGAGCCCTCAGGGGATGTCCAACTGATAGCTCACCCCCAGCCGGCTTTAGGCCTTGGGCACCCAGCCATAGCCCTGCTCAGCTCAGCCCCGGCTGCCTGCAACCACCTTGCCCCAGGAGCTGGACGCTTGCTAGCACTTCTGCTCACAGTGCCCGGGGGCCGGGCACTCCCTGCTTCTGCCACTACCACTGCTGCTGCTGCCACAGCTTCCCCTCACAGCGCCCAGGGGCAGGGTGCTCACCGCCACCTCCATTTCATCTCCACCCCTGAAGGCCTGAGCTCATGCCACTTGGCCCCACCCCCACTCATGATTGGCTGATAGCATAGCCAATCAGGAGTGAAGGCACAGTCAAATTTGCATGTTTATCTTTTATTATATAGGATGTGAAACTTATAAATTTGTAAATTTATATAAACACACACAGAGTTGCAAGGTTATTATGATCGCCCCAGCATGAGTGGCCCAAGTACTGCTGGGTTCTCTCACTGAGCCAACTGCATGGAGGTGCACCACGACATCTTGAAGGGGAAGGATCTGAAAATATACAGCTGTGGTACCAGCTGGATGGCTAAGACTCCCAGAACACAGGCGCCCAGTTGACGAACACGCGCAGAGTCTAAGGAGGTCTGTGCTCCAGCACAGAAAGGTCAGATTTCCCCTGAGGGTACTTTGGGAGCAAAACTGAGGGGGCTGTCAGACTGGGAGATCTGCGCCTTGGAACTCAAAGCCGGGAGATCTGCCCCTGAAATAAAATCTGCGGCTGTTGGAGCTGGTAAACATGGTAGAGGGCCCTTGGAGCTGGAAGCAGAGTGAATCCCTGGAGCACAACCAATTTGGACCTGACAGAGGAGGGAAACCCAGAATATTTCGGGAGGGTCCTGGGTGATAAAAAAAGAAGTCACAATTAGAGAGGCAGTATTGAATACCACAGGGACAGCGAGATTTTAGTTCAGGCTAGAGAGGACCAATCAATCCAGAGGTCAATCTAGAAACAATGCCAATCGGGGCCCAAATCACAAATTGACTCTTGTGTATCACAAGGAATTGATTTTATTTCCTCTTTATTCGACTTTGGGAATACAGTCTATTTTCATCTACCCTTTAGTATCATTTACTCTACCTCAACTTCACCTTTATACCACCAATCTCTTGCTAACCTTTTCCTTAGTGTCTTAACCTTAACCTTACTTAGTGCCTTGTTTCCCTTACACTTTTCCACTTTAGATTTACCTTAATTCTTTCTTTTTACCCCTTGTTAAAATTTCACCCCACTTATATATATAATCTCCAACCACCTACTCCAAGTCCATATATACCTTTAGCTTCTTTGACTTCACTATCTTAAATTGTTTTTATCCCTATCCTGTTGTTGTTGTTTACTTGACTGTTGATTATATCGATTTTTTATGCAGGTTTATGAGACTGATTTGCTTATTCTTTAAATTGATTTGTTTTGTAGGGTTGGGTTTTACTTTGGTGTTGTTTCTTGTTTTGTTGTACTCATTTGCATTGTTTTTTAAGTAGATTTTTGCTTCTGTGTTCCCTCACCTCCCTTGATATTAGTAGTTGTATGTAGTTTGTATCAATCTCCAGGCACTTGTTGCTGGTTTTGGTTCAGATTAGGGCTGTTCTATAGGAGTTTTCACCCCATATTTATAGTTTACTCCATTTTCCTTTCTTTTTTTTTTTTTACTTCTTCCTCTTTTCCCATGATCATTGTGGCATTCCTATGTTTCTTATTGTGAGTGTGTGTGTGGGGGGAGGGTCTCTTTCTTTTTGTGTGAGTGTGGGTGTGTGAATGTCTGTGTGTGTCTGGCGGGGAGTTCTCTTTCTTTTTTCTCACATATCATCACAATTGCCTTTCTCTGGTAATCACCTTTATTTGGAATTACCATTACTCTGACTATATTCTTGTTCAATGCCTGGTGCATTGCACCTGGTTGTGTGGTATTGTGTGCCTTTACGTCAACGCAGGAGAGTGAGAACTACATAACCAGATACACAGAGAAGAGAGACCATGGGGAGACAAAGAAACAGCCCACATATGAAAGAAAAACAAGCCTCACCAGAAAAGGAGGTAAACAAAATGGAAGTTAACAACCTGTCAGGAAAACAATTCAGAGAAATGGTCATAAGGGGCTGAAAAGAATGGAAGACAAATTTGACAATATGAGTAAGAACCAAGAGGAATTGAAGAAGAACCAAGAGAAAATGAGGAAGACCCAAGAAGAAATGAAGAAGAGCCAAGAAGAAATGAAGAAGAGCCAAAAAGAAATGAAGAAGAGCCAAGAAGAAATGAGAAGTGACATTGCTGAAGTAAAGAACTCAATAGAAAGTATTAAAGGTAGACTAGAAGAGGAATAGAACCACATCAGTGAGCTACAAGACCAGGTAGGAAAAATAAGCAAGTAGAGGAACTTATAGAAAAAAAACTTAAAAACCAGGAGGAGAGCCTAAGGGGCCTTTGGGACAACGTGAAACAAAACAACATCCATATAATGGGGCTTCTAGAAGGATAGGGAACTGAGCAAGGAATAGAAAACCTGTTGGAAGAAATAATCACAGAAAACTTCCCTGATATAGGAAATAAAATACCCACACAAATCCAAGAAGCTCACAGTCCCAAGCAAAAAGAACTCCAAAAGACCTTCGCCAAGGCACATTATAATTAAATTGGCAAACACAAATGACAAAGTAAGAATCTTAAAAGCTGCCAGAGAGAAAAAGAAAGTCACCTGCAAAGGAAACCCCATCAGACTAACAAGTGATCTCTCAACAGAAATGTATCAGCACAGAAGGCAATGGAATGAAATTTACAAAGTCATGCAAAGGAAGGGTCTGAATCCTAGGATACTATACCCAGCAAGGCTATCAATAAAAATTGAAGGTCCAATCAAGAGCTTCACAGATAAAAAAGGACTAAGAAAATTCGTTATCACTAAACCAGCAATGCAAGAAATGCTATAGAGTTTGCTGTAAAAAGAAATAGGAAGCGAAGAAGGAACACAGGGGTAAAGAACAAAAATGGCAACATATAAGCACCTATCAATAATAACTTAAAATGTAAACAGTTTAAATGCTCCAATCAAAAGACATAGGGTAATAGACTGGATAAGAAAACATGACCCATGTATCTGCTGTCTACAAGAAACCCATCTCCGATAAAAGACGCACACAGACTAAGGATGAAAGCTTGGAAAAAAAGTTATTCAGGCGAATAGAAATGAAAAAAAGCGGGGGTAGCAACACTTATATCTGACAAATTAGATCTCAAAGTGAAGGACATAACAAGAGAGAAAGAAGGCCACTTCATAATACTAAAGGGAGCAATCCAAGAAGAAGAACTAACTCTGGTAAATATATATGCACCCAATACAGGCGCACCCAAATACATCCAAAAACTCCTAGAGTATATCAAGGGAGAGATAAACAGCAATACAATACAATCATAGTAGGAGACCTTAATACCCCACTGTAACCATTAGACAAATACTCTAAACAAAAAATCAGTAAAGACACATACACATCAATTCTCAATGACTCACTAGACAAGATGGAATTAATTGACATCTTCAGATCATTTCACTCCAAAGCCACAGAATATACATTATTTTCAAGTGCCAATGGGTCATTTTCAAAGATGGACCATGTGTTGAGTTACAGGCAAAGTCTCTCCAAATTCAAGAAGATAGAAATCATATCAAGCATAATCTCAGATCACAGTGGCATAAAGTTGGAAATCAACTACAATAGAAACAATCCAAAGAAAACAAACACATGGAGATTAAACAGCATGATATTAAACTAAGACTGAGTTACTACAGAGATCAAGGAAGAGATAGAAAACATCATGGAAACAAATGACAATGATAGCACAACAATCCAAAATCTATGGGACACAGTGAAAGCAGTTCTGAGAGGTAAGTTCACAGCTCTACAATCCTACTGCAAAAAAAAAAAACAAGAAACAGCGGCAATAAATTATCTAACCCAACAACTCAAAGAGATAGAAAGAAAGCAACAACTAAAGCCCAGTGTAAGCAGAAGGAAGGAAATAGTAAAGATCAGAGCAGAAATAAATGACATAGAGACCAAAGAAACAATACAGAAGATCAACAAAACCAAGAGCTGGTTCTTTGAAAGAATAAACAAGATTGATGAACCTCTAGCTACGCTCACTAAGAAATAAAGAGAGGACCCAAATAAATAAAGTCAGAAATGAAAAAGGTGAAATAACAACAGACCCCATAGAAATACAAAGGATTGTTAAAAAATACTATGAACAACTCTACTCCAACAAACTAGGCAATCTGGAGAAAATGGATATAATCTAGAAAAAATATAACCTCCTAAAACTCAATCATGAAGAATCTAAACAGCTCAATAGACCAATAACTGGGGAAGAAATTGAAGCAGTCATCAAAAAGCTCTCAGTAAGCAAAAGCCCAGGGCCAGACGGCTTCACAGAGGAGTTTTATCAAACATTCAAGGAGGAACAAAAACCTATCCTCCTCAGACTATTCCAGAAAATTCAAGAGGAAGGAACCCTTCCAAACTGTTCTATGAAGCGAGCATCACCCTAATACAAAAACCAGTTAAAGATGACACAATGACAAAGAATTACAGGCCAATATCACTCATGAATATAGATGCCAAAATCCTCAATAAAAATTTTAGCAAATCGGAGGGGAAGGACCTGAAAATATACAGCTGCATTACCGGCTGGATGGCTGAGTCTCCCGGACCACCGGCGCCCAGCTGGCGCGGATGCGCGCAGAGTACAGGGAGCTCTAAACTCCAGCATGGAAAGGTCAGATTTCCCTGGGGGTACTTTGGGCGTGAAACTGACGGGACTGGCAGACTGGGATATCTGCACCTTTGAACTCAAAGCCTGGAGATCTACACCTGAAATAAAATCTGTGGCTGTTGGAGCTGGTAAACATGGGAGAGGGCCCTTGGAGCTGGTTGCAGAGTTAATCCCTGGAGCACAACCAATTTGTACCTGACAGAGGAGGGAGATCCGGAAGATTTTTGGAGGGTCCTGGCTGCTAAAACAGCAGTCAACATTAGAGAGGCAGTACTGAATACCACAGGGACAGCAAAATTTTAGTTCAGGATAGAGAGGACCAATAGACCCAGAAGTCAATCTAGAAACACTGCCACCCAAGGGCCAAATCACAAATTGACTCTTGTGTGACACAGCGAATTGATTACATTTTCTCTTCGACCTTGGGAATACAGTCTGTTTTCATCTACTCTTTAGTATCTTTTACTCTACCTCAACTTCACCTTTACACCACCACTCTCTTGCTAACCTTTCCCTATTCAGTGCCTTGTTTCCCTTACACTTTTCCCACTTTAGATTTACCTTAATTCTTTCTTTTTACCCCCTGTTAAAATTTCACCCCACTGATATATATATAATCTCCAACCACCTACTCCAAGTCCATGTATAACTCTAGCTTCTCTGACTTCACTATCTTAAAGTGTTTTTATCCCTGTCCTGTTGTTGTTTACTTGACTGCTGATTATATCAATTTTTTAAGCAGGTTTATGAGATTTATTTGCTTATTCTTTTATTTTGCTTTGTCTTGTAGGGGGGATTATTTTTATTTTTGGTGTTGTTTCTTCTTTTGGTGTCCTCATTTGCATGGTTTGTTAGATAGATTTTTGCTTCTGTGTTCCCTCACCTCTCTTGATATTAGTAGTTGTATGTAATTTGTATCAATCTCCGGGTACCTGTTGTGGGTTTTGTTTCAGATTAGGGGATGTCTATAGGAGTTTTCACCCCACATTTATAATTTACTCCTTTTTTTTTCTTCCCTTTTCCCCATTATCATTTTGGCATTCCTGTGTTTCTTTTTTGTGAGTGTGTGTGTGTGGGGGGAGTGTCTCTTTCTTTTTGTGTGAGTGTGGGTGTGTGAGTGTCTGTTTGTGTCTGGGGGCGGTTCTCTTTCTTTTTTCTCACTTATCACCGAATTTGCCTTTCTCTGGCGATCATCTTTATTTGGAATTACCATTACTGTGACTACATTCCGGTTCAGTGCCTGGTGCATTGCACCTGGATATGTTGTATTTTGTGCCGTTAAATCAATGCAGCAGAGTGAAAACTACATAACCAGATACACAGAGAAGAGAGACCATGGGAAGACAAAGAAACAGCCCAAATATGAAAGAAAAACAAGGCTCACCATAAAAGGAGGTAAACGAAATGGAAGTCAACAACCTGTCAGAGAAAGAATTCAGAGAAATGGTCATAAGGTGGCTGAAAAGAATGGAAGACAAATTTGATAATATGAGTAAGAACCAAGAGGAAATGAGGAAGACCCAGGAAGAAATGATGAAGAGCCAAGAAGAAATGAAAAGTGACATTGCTGAAGTAAAGAACTCAATAGAAAGTATTAAGAGTAGACTAGAAGAAGCAGAGGATCACATCAGTGAGCTAGAATACCAGGTAGGAAAAAATAACCAAGTAGAGCAGCTTCTAGAAAAAAAAGCAGGAGGAGAGCCTAAGGAAACTTTGGGACAACATGAAACAAAACAACATCCCTATAATTGGGCTTCCAGAAGGACAGGGAACTGAGGAAGGAATAGAAAACCTGTTGGAAGAAATAATGACAGAAAACTTCCCTGATATAAGAAAGAAAAAACCCACACAAATCCAAGAAGCTCAAAGAGTCCCAAGCAAAATAAACCCAAAAAGACCTATGCCAAGGCACATTATAATTAAATTGACAAACACCAATGACAAAGTAAGAATCTTAAAAGCTGCCAGAGAGAGACAGGAAGTCATCTAAAAGTAACCCCCATCAGACTAACAAGTGATCTCTCAACAGAAACCAATCAGGCCAGAAGGCAGTGGAATGAAATTGACAAGGTCATGCAAAGGAAGGGTCTGAATCCTAGAATACTGTACCCAGCAAGGATCTCAATCAAAATTGAAGGTCAAATCAGGAGCTTCACAGATAAAAAAAAGTACCAAGGGAATTGGTCACCGCCAAACCAGCAATGCACGAAATGCTAAAGGATCTGCTGTAAAAAGAAATAGGAAGTGAAGAAGGAACACAGGGGTAAAGAACAAAAATGGCAACATATAAGTACCTATCAATAATAACTTTAAATGTAAATGATTTAAATGCTCCAATCAAAAGACATAGGGTAATAGACTGGATAAGAAAACACGACCCATGTATCTGCTGTCTACAAGAAACCCACCTCTGAAAAAAAGATGCACACAGACTGTGGATTAAAGGTTGGAAATAAGTTATTCAGGCTAATGGAAATGAAAAAAAAGCTGGGGTAGCAATACTTATATCCGACAAAATAGATCTCAAAGTGAAGGACATAACAAGAAATAAATAAGGCCACTTCATAATACTAAAGGGAGCAATCCAACAAGGAGAAATAACGCTGGTAAACATATACACACCCAATACAGGAGCACCCAAATATGTACAAAAACTCCTAGAGGACATCAAGGGAGAGATAGACACCAATACAATCATAGTAGGTGACTTTCATATCCCACTATCACCATTGGACAGATCCTTGAAACAAAAAATCAGTAAAGAAACAACAATCATCAATGACTCATTAGACCAGATGGAATTAATTCACATCTTCAGATCATTTCACACCAAAGCCACAGAATAAACATTCTTTTCAAGGGCCCATGCGTCATTCTCAAAGATAGACCATGTGTGGGGTCATAGGCAAAGAATCTCCAAATTCAAGAAGATATAAATCATATCAAGCATATTCTCAGATCACAGTGGCATAAAGCTGGAAATCAACTACAATAGAAACAATCCAAAGAAATCGAACACATGGAGACTAAACAGCATGCTATTAAACTATGACTAGGTTACTGGAGAGATCAAGGAACAGATAGAAAACATAATGGAAACAAATGACAATGATAGCACAACAATCCAATATCTATGGGACACAGTGAAAGCAATTCTGAGAGGGAAGTTCATAGCTCTACAATCCTACTGCAAAAAACTAGAAACAGCGGCAATAAATTATCTAACCCAACAACTCAAAGAGTTAGAAAGAAAGCAACAAGAAAAGCCCAGTGTAAGCAGAAGGAAGGAAATAGTAAAGATCAGAGCAGAAATAAATGACTTAGAGACCAAAGAATCAATACAGAAGATCAACAAAACCAAGAGCTGGTTCTTTGAAAGATTAAACAAGATTGATGTACCTCTTGTCAGAATCACCAAGAAGCAAAGTGAGAGGACCCTAATAAATAAAATCAGAATTGAAAGAGGTGAAATAACAACAGACCCCATTGAAATACAAAGGATTGTTAAAAAATACTATGAACAACTCTACTCCAACAAACTGGACAACCTGGAGGAAATGAATATATTTCTAGAAAAATAAAACCTCCCAAAACTCCATCAAGAAGAATCTAAACAACTCAATAGACCAATAACTGGGGAAGAAATTGAAGCAGTCATCATAAAGCTTCCAGCAAACAAAAGCCCAGGGCCAGACGGCTTCACAGTGGAGTTTTACCAAACATTCAAGGAAGGACTAAAACCTATCCTTTTCAGACTATTCCAGAAAATTCAAGAGGATGGAACATTTCCAAACTCCTTCTATGAAGTCAGCATCACCCTAATACCAAAACCAGATAAAGACGACAGAATGAAAGAGCATTACAGGCCAATATCCCTCATGAATGTAGATGCCAAAATCCTCAATAAAATTTAAGCAAATCAGATCCAGCAGTACATCAGAAATATCATACACCATGGAAAAGTAGGATTTATCCCAGGAATGCAAGGATGGTACAATATCCGCAAATCAATAAATGTGATACATCACATAAACAAATTGAGAGATAAAAATCACATAGTCATATCAATTGATGCAGAGAAATCATTTGACAAAATCCAACATCCTTTCTTGATAAAAACTCTCAACAAGGTAGGAATAGCAGGATCATACCTCAACATAATAAAAGCCATGTATTACCGAGACCGGTTTGGCTCAGTGGATAGAGCGTCGGACTGTGGACTGAAGGGTCCCGGGGTCGATTCCGACAAGGGCATGTACATTGGCTACCGGCACATCCCCAGTGGGGGACGTGCAAGAGGCAGCTGATCGATGTCACTCTCTCATCGATGTTTCTGACTTTCTATCCCTCTTCCTTCTGCTCTGTAAAAAATCAATAAAATATATTAAAAAAATAAAATAAAAGCCATGTATAATAAACCCATAGCAAACATCATACTCAATGGGCAAAAACTACAACCGTTTCCCCTAAGAACAGGAACAAGACAGGGTTGCCCACTTTCACCACTCCTGTTCAACATAGTACTGGAAGTATTAGCCATTGCAATTAGACAAGAAGAAGAAATGAAAGGCATCCAAATAAGAAAAGAAGAACTTAAGCTATCCTTATTTGCAGATGACATGATATTGTACATAAAAAACCCGAAAGACTCCATAAAAAAAGTTAGTAGACTTTATAAATGAGTTCAGCAATGTAGCTGGCTACAATATTAACGCCAAGAATCTATGGCATTTCTATACACTAATAGTGAACTTACAGAAAGAGAGACTTAAAAAGCAATCACACTTACCATCACACCAAAAAAATTAAGATACCTAAGAATAAACTTAACTAAGGAGGTAAAAGACCTATTTGTGGAAAACTACAGGACACTGAAAAAAGAGATAGAGGAAGATGTAAACAGGTGGAAGAACATACCATGTTCATGAATGGGAGAATCAACATCATTAAAATGTCCATACTACCCACAGCAATCTATAAATTTAATGCACTCCCCATTAAAATACCAATGGTATATTTCACAGACCTAGAAAGAACTCTCCAAAAATTCATCTGGAACAAGAAAAGGCCCCAAATAGCCACAGCAATCCTGAGAAAGAAGCACCAATTCGGTGGGATTTCCATACCAGATTTCAAGCTGTATTACAAAGCTATTGTTCTCAAAACAGCCTGGTAACTGGCACAAGAACAGACATATAAATCAATGGAATAGAATATAGAATTCAGATATCAACCCAAACCACTCTGCTCAATTAATATTTGCAAAGGAGGCATGAACATAAAATGGAGTCAAGACAGTCTCTTCAATAAATGGTGTTGGGAAAATTGGACAGATACATGCAAAAAAATGAAACTAGACAACCAACTTAAACCATACACAAAAATAAACTCAAAATGGATACAGGACTTAAACGTAAGACAGGAAAACATAAAAATATTAGAGGAATCTACAGGAAGAAAAATCTCAGACATATGCCAAAAGAACTTCTTTGATGATACTGCTCCTAGGGCAATGGAAGCTAAAGAGAAAATAAACAAATGGACTATATCAAAATTAAAAGCTTTTGTGCAGCTAAAGAAACCATCAACGAAACAACAAGAAAACCCACTATATGGGAGAACATATTTGCAAATGTTATCAGTGATAAAGGTTTAATCTCAAGCATCTACAGGCAACTCACCCAACTCAATAAAAGGAGGACAAATGATCCAATAAAAAAATGGGCAACAGACCTAAATAGAATCTTCACGAACGAAGAGAAAAGGAAGGCCCAGAGACATATGAAAACTTGCTCACAGTCACTAATTATCTGAGAGATGCAAATCAAACCGACTATGTGGTACCATCTCACACCTGTCAGAATGGCTTACATCAACAAATCAACAAACGACAAGTGCTGGCGAGGATGCGGAGAAAAACGAAATCCCGTGCACTGCTGGTGGGATTGTAGACTAGTGCAGCCACTGTGGAGAATAGTATGGAGCTTCCTAAAAATAATTAAAAATGAATGTCCCATTTGACCCAGTGATCCCACTTCTAGGAATATACCCCAAGAAACTAGAAACCGAGTTAGAAAGGATATATGTACCCCTATGTTCATAGCAGCACAATTTACCATAGCTAAGATTTGGAAACAGCCTAAGTGCCCATGAGCAAATGAATGGATTAAAAACTATGGTACATTTACAAAATGGAATACTACGCCGCGGAAAAAAAGAAGGAGCTCCTACCATTTGTAACAACATGGATGGATTTTGAGAGCATTATGCTAAGTGAAATCAGCCAGGCAGAGAAAGACAAATACCACATGATCTCACGCATTTGAGGAATACAATGAATGACATAGACTGATGAACAAGAATGGATCAAGAGACTGAGAAAAGTCCATCAGAATGTCAAACCTCAGGGTAAGTGGCAGGTGGTGGGAGTAAGGGGAAAAGTCAATATATTTGAACTCTTGAACTAAGGTAAGTGATTGGTGTTTTTACATCCCTGACAAAGTTTATATAAAGTTATAAAAAATAGCAGCTAGTTTGACATTGAATTGACATGTCCTAGAGCTTGTCATATCCTATGGACACCAGTCCTTAGGCTAGGCCCTCTTTAACCTCTTGTAACACCATAATACCCTTACGTGATATTATTCTACAATGTCATTATAATATTTGATATTTGACAACAGCATATTATACAATTATCCCAAATAAACTTACAAACTAATTCTTTGAATGTTGGGCAGCAACTTAAAATGGATAGGAAAGAAATTAATCCCTTTCAGAATGAATTAAGGCACTGGGAAGGCATCTGAGCATTCTATAGTGGCCTTTCTTCCCCTTTCAGCCAAGAGGAACCTTCTTCTTACTATCCAAATACACACAGCTGATGCCTGAGTTTTCAGTTCAAGCTGTGGCTAAAGCCTCTGGGCAGCTGACACCATGGATCTGTATCTCGACCAATGGTGTGAGCTGGGCCCTCTCTGGAGAAGAAACCTGGGTCCCAGAGATATGTGATCAGTACTGGTACCCTGCCAGCAGGTGAGGGGACCCCAAGGCAGGTACTGGACGTTGAGGCCACGGGGGCATAGACTACAAAGGAGACAGGACTGAATCTCACATCACCCTGTTTGGCCCTGGAGGATGGCTGGGTAGCCAGAGACGGGTAAGATTCCTCAGGGAATGAACAACCTAAGACAGGCACGGTCGCAGAGGGGCCAACAGGAGAGAACTAAAAGGTCAACAGAGGTGGGAAACAGAACCTCACCCACAAACCTTGCAGGGAATTGAATTCTCACCCCTCCTGAGGAAGGTCTCCTACCCCCACGGCTGCTTCGCCTCCCTCTCACAACTCATACTAGGACCCAGGTGGCAGACAGAGACTCGGCCAGCAATAGCTGCTCTATATCTAAATTCAGTCTATTACCTGGAATGCTCAGGACCTACTCAAAATTGGAAATATTCCTTTCCACTAGTATTTACAGGGTAAACTAAGATTTCTGCTTGAGTATTAAAATTGACAGGAAAATAGTAATCAAGTTTTCAGATTAATTTAAATTGGCCAAGTGAAATAAGAAAATTTAAGTGTACTGGACAAAAAGCTTTTCCTAAAACATTAAGTAAAAAATATATTAGTAGTTCATCTCACTGTAAAATTGCCTAACATCCAAAGAACCTAAAGCAGTCATATTTGTGTGCAAAAAGTAAAATTTAAAATTACCAAGACTGCAAGTTAAAATTTCCAAAAGCCCCCATTAATCAAAAAAGGGAGGGGGCAGTGGGATAATATCATGTAAGGAAAAAAATATAGAGTAAGTAAAATACATCTAGAAAATTCTTAGTCCAGTAAAGTAAATTTCATTTGTAAAACCAACTGCAGGACACCCATGAAAAACCACACATGGTGTCAAAATAAGCCAAAGGAAAATCACTTAGGCAAAAATTAAAAAGAATCCCAAGTCTATTTTGCAGAGAGGATCCCTTTGTTAACTTTTGGTCGAGAATGTGTTTGTGTGTTTTCAGAGAACAACTCCAAGACCATGTGGGTTCCTGCGACTGTGAGGAACTGACAGGTCTCTTCCAGTCAAGAGGATGGTCCAGAGATGGGCGACACTGACGACACCTTGCCATGCTAGCAGTTGGCAGCTGTGCATGTCTGCAGGCAGCCCAGGACCAAACCAGACAGGATGGCTCTTCCATTGCCACGATGTGTCCACCATCTGAATACCATTGCTGACATGTACACATAAAGAATTATTTGACACTGAAACTGGGACTCAGAACAGTTGGACATTGAAACTGAGACTGAAACATTTTTTGTTCTTATACATTTATTTCTAGTATGCAGAGGCAAGATATTTTTGAAGAAAAGAAACAGGGGAGAGTGATTGATATAGAGGCAGGGTGGCCTTGAACAGGCTGTCAACCTACAGGGGGAAGTCTTGGGTGGATAGGAGGTGGATGCTGGGGGAGATCAACTGAAGGACTTGTATGCATGCATATGAGCATAACCAATGAATTAAAGACACTGGGCCGGGGAGGGGGGAGGGTGGGGATATGTGCTGGGGGGTAGGGGTGGCTGGGTGGAGGATAAGGGGGAGGGGGAAAGGAAAACATGTGCTACTATTAATTATAAGTTATACTGCAAAAAATCAATAAAATATATTTAAAAACAAAACAAACAAACAAACAAAAATTTTAGCAAATAGGTTCCAGCAGTACATCAGAAAGATCATATACCATGACCAAGTAGGATTTAAACCATGAATGCAAGGATGGTACAATATCCGCAAATCACTAAATGTGATACATCACATAAACAAACTGAGAGTTAAAATTCACATAGTAATATCAATTGATGCAGAAAAAGCATTTGACAAAATCCATCACCCTTTCTTGGTAAAAACTCTCAACAAGGTAGGAATAGAAGGATCATACCTCAACATAATAAAAGCCATATATGAGAAACCCACAGCAAACATCATACTCAATGGGCAAAAACTACAACCATTTCCCCTACGAACAGGAACAAGACAGGGTTGCCCACTTTCACCACTCCTGTTCAACATAGTACTGGAAGTGTTAGCCATTGCAATTAGACAAGAAGGAGAAATAAAAGGCCTCCAAGTTGGAAAAGAAGAAGTAAAGCTATCCTTATTTCCAGATGATATGATAATGTACATAGAAAACTCAAAAGACTCTATACAAAAACTCATAGACTTAATAAACGAGATCAGCAAAGTAGCAAGTTACAAAATTAACTAACGACACGAAATCTATGGCATTACCAATCACTAATAGTGAACTTACAGAAAGAGAGACTAAAAAAGCAATCCCATTTACCATCACACCAAAAAAATTATGAATCCTAGGAATAAACTTAACTAAGGAGGTAAAAGACCTTTTCACGGAAAACCGCAGGACACTAAAAAAAGAGATAAAGGAAGATGACAACAGGTGGAAGAAGATACCATGTTCATGGTTTCGGAGAATAAACATTAAAATGTTCATACCACTCAAAGCAATCTATAGATTTAATGCACTCCCCATTAAATTACCAATGGCATATTTCACAGACCTAGAAAGAACTCTCCAAAAATTCATCTGGAATACAAAAAGGCCCTGAATAGCCACAGCAATCCTGAGAAAGAAGCACAAAGTCGATGGGATTCAATACCAGATTTCAATCTGTATTACATAGCTACTTTTCTCAAAATAGCCTGATACAGGCACAAGAAAAGACATATAGATCAATGGAATAGAATACAGAATCCAAATATCAACCCAAACCACCATGATCAATTAATATTTGACAAAGGAGGCAGGAACATAAAATGGAGTCAAGACAGTCTCTTCAATAAATGATGTTGGGAAAATTGGACAGATACATGCAAAAAAATGAAACTAGAGCACCAACTTACACCATACACAAAAATAAACTCAGAATGAATACAGGACTTAAACGTATGACAGGAAACCATAAAAACATTAGAGGAATCCACAGGAAGAAAAATCTCAGAATATGCCAAAAGAACTTCTTCGAAGATACTGGTCCTTTGGCAATGGAAGCTAAAGACAAAATAAACAAATGGCACTACATCAAAATAAATAGCTTTTGCACAGCTAAAGAAACCATCAACAAAACAAGAAAACCCACTGTATGGGAGAACATATTTGAAAATGTTATCAGTGAAAAAGATTTAATCTCAAGCATCTACAGGCAACTCACACAACTCAATTAAAGGAGGACAAATGATCCAATAAAAAATGGGCAACAGACCTAAACAGAATCTTTTCAAAAGAAGACAAAGGAAGACCCAGAGACATATGAAAACTTGCTCAAAGTCACTAATTATCTGAGAGATGAAAATCAAAACGACTATGTGGTACCATCTCACATCTGTGAGAATGGCTTACATCAACAAATCAACAAATGACAAGTGCTGGCGAAGATGCGGAGAAAAAGGAACTCTTGTGCACTGCTGGTGGGATTGTAGACTAGTCCAGCCATTCTGGAGAACAGTATGGAGTTTCTTCAAAAAAAAATGGAGCTCCCGAAGGACTCTGTGCATGCATATGAGCATAACCAATGAATGAGACACTGGGGCGGGGAGGGGGGTGCGTGGGGACATGTGCTGGGGGGTACGGGAGGCAGGGGGTGGATAATGGGGGGGAAGGAAAATATATGTGCTACTATTAAATATAAGTTATACTGCAAAAAATCAATAAAATATATTTTAAAAGATTATTATGAGCTCTGAATGCATAATAATCTGGCCACTCAGTATATATCCTGTATAATAAAAGGCTAATATGAAAATTGTCCCCTTGACCAGGAGTTCAACCAGCAGGCAAGCTGGCCAACTGCCCATGTCCCCTCCCCGTGGCCAGGCTGGCTGGACCCCATCCATGCATTAATTCAAGTATGGGGCCTCTGTTATACATACACTAAGTGGCCAGATTAGTATTATGTAAATACTAATGGCGCGATGCATGAAATTTATGCATGGGTGGGGTCCCCAGACTTGGCCAGTGAATAGGGCCAATCTAGGCCAGGCAGATCAGGGCTGGGCCAGAGAGGAGGTGATGGTTGCCGGGAGGGGCACAGAAGGAACTGATACTGATACTGCCATCTTTGGTGCCCTGCCATTGTGCAGTTCCTTGCCTGCCTCCTTCCTCCTTTCCTCACCTTGTGCCACCACTGTGATGGGCAGGTAGCAGGCAGATTGGGGCCTGCTGGCAGGGGGGAGGAATGAGACATGGAAGCTTTGTCCCCAGCCCTGAGGAGGAATCTGGCCCTTGGCCTCCCTAGAAAAGGGTCCATGTCCACCCCTCCCACTCCCAGTTCTCCATCCCAGCCCTGATCCAGCAATCAGGGCCTAGAAAGGGACCACAGGAAGTTAGCCAGCCAGGGGAAGTTGGCTGTGGAAGGGCAGGGACCACCAGGGGGAAGCTCCTATGTTGAGTGCTTGCCCCCTGGTGGTCAATGCACATCAGAGTGATCTGTTGTTCTGGTTGTCCTAGTCACTTAGGCTTCTATATATAGAGATATGAAATTTGGTACAATTCTTTTTACTTTATCTTTACTATTTAAAGTATTATAGATGTGCTCTTTTTTCCACATTAACACCTTCTCCCCAGTCCCATTCTCTCCCCATGATTAAATGCAGCCTTTCACAAACACTCTCTTTGAATATCTACTCAAACCTTCCTTGAAAACTATATAAAATAAAACCACCACCACCCTAACCTGGCTCTTCTTAACACCTTTACCAAGCTTTATTTTCTCTATAGCACTTAAACCTGACACAACATATATATAATAATATTTTTGTTCATTTCCCATTCTCCTATTAGAATATAAATTCTATGAGAGGATGCACTTTACCAGTTTTCTTCACTCCTCTATCACCAGTGTCTAAAATAGTGGTCAATCATTATTCTTTATTTGTTGACTATATGACTATAATAAGCAATCAGTAAATGTCATTTTCATTATCTTCTTTTTCTTTTATGTTGGGTTAGAAATTTAAACTTTTAAGATTATTTTCAATATCCTGACAAAAAGACAATTCAAATATCAGTTTGCAACACCTGGATAAACTGGTCAGTTCCTTGGAATCACTGACCAATTATGTGAAATAAATAATTGTTCAGTTTATAAAATTCAATTTCATACATTCATGGCTATTATTAGGGTTTGTACAACATTTACCCTGAAATGATTTGATCATTGCTATAGATAAGTAACTTCTATGTGGTTTCTATTCTTTCTTTTTCTAAATGGAATGTGTTTTTGGCAACTATTCTGTTTCTTTTGTACAATTATATACTAGCTGGATGGGTGTGAGGAAAGATAACTTGTCTTTTAGTTTACAGGTGACCAAAGCACAATAAACTTGTTTCTTAGTTCACTGGTGACCATAAAACAATGAATTACACCTGGACGTGATTGTTTTTATAATCATACATTTATTTTTTTTCAATTATAGGACATTCAATATTATTTTATATTAATTTCAGGTACACAGCATAATAGTTAGGAAACTACATAATTTTCAAAGTGATTCCCCTGATAATTTAAGTACCCATCTGGCACTATGCATAGTTATTATATTATTATTGACTATACTACAGGCACAGTTCATGAATTCATGCATGGGTGAGATACCTCAGGTGGCCTGCAGAGATTGGGTTGAAACCCACAGTCCAGCACCTCCTGCAGCTCCTACCTGTCATTCCCACTCATGCTGGCTTCACTGTGCCTACTACAGGCTTATGCCCAATCAGTCCCTATTGGGAGAGGCTTTCACTGCCACAGTGATGTTCACTAGCCATGAGCCCTGCATCTGGTTCCCTCCCAAACGGAGTGGCCTATGAGATATGGCTGAAACCAGCTTTCCAACATCCCCCAAGGGGTCCCAGATTGTCAGAAGGCACAAGCCAGGATGAGGGACCTCACTGTTGCATGATCAGGGCCAGCGAGGGACTTCAAGAGGGCTCCAGGGCATGTCTGGCCCATCTCACTGAGTCCCAATCAGCGAGACCCAAACAGCAAGCTAAGCTACCAGTCAGAGCATCTTCCCCTGGTGGTGAGTGTATGTTATAGTGACTGGTTGACCAGTTGACTGTCTGACCCTGGTGGTCAGTGCACATAATAACAACTGGTTGATCAGTTGACTGCACATCATAGTGAGCAGTTGAACAGCCTTAGCATATCATTAGCATATTACACTGTGATTGGTTGTTTGGTTGTTCTGCCATTTGTTCTGTATACATATTACCCTTTTATTATATAGGATTCCTTCTGATGTACTTTATATCCTGTGACTATGGGAAGAGGGTTAGGATACTGGGTGAAAAGGTGAATAGATTAAGATACACATAGTTCTTATAAAATGTGTCATCAGATATTTTAAACTTTGAGATGAATACAATAACTAGATGGGATATTGGGTTTTCTCTTGGGAAAGAGTGAAATGTATTCTGTGTTTGGAAAGAAGGGTGAGCAAAGTTATCTGGATAGTCAATAAGACAGTTTATCAGAGATTGTTATTTTTTCATAGTAATAAACATTTTAGCTGAGCTAAACATTACACTCCCAACCTTACTTATAGCTAGATATAGCCATGGGTCTCAGTTATGGGCAATACTTCATAAGCAGATATATCATGCAACAGCTTCCAGGATTCTACCTCCCTTGACAACTTTGATTTGTCTAATTCAAATCCCCTTTCATCCTTCTGTCTGGAATACAGATGTCACAGTCTTGAAACATAAAGATAAGGGCCACATACTCAATATTACAGAGTAATAGATTGGAAGGACCTGGGGTTTCAAATGTCTATCATGAACCAGAGGTGCCACGACAACTCTGTGCTGCTTATAACCTGGATTAGAGCCCATTATAATGACAGCATTTTAATTTAATCACCTCCTTAAAGGCCCTATCTCCAAAAACAATGAAATGCTGAGGTACTATGGGTTAGGGCTTCAACATATGGATTTTGAGAGGACAATCTATAACAGTAATTGACTTGTTGGCATAATGTTGAGCTCTGTGAAGGCAGGAGCTGCATCTTCTTCACTTTTATGTTGGCAATTGGTTAACACACTGTACGGCAAAGAAAAGACACTCACTGCATGGTGACTGCTTTTGAGGACAGAATTCGTTTTTCTGAATGTTTAGATGGAAATGATTGGACAATTTAATTAAATGACCACAATGTTGTACACAAAAGTACAGCCTTAAATTTCCATTCTTAATACAAAAGATTTGGATATTTCAGAATATTTAAGCCGGAAGAAAATAAAAGAACACAACAATGAAAGAAGTTAAACCCTAGGAAGATATTAGTGATTAAACTATTTCAGAGGCTTGAAATGTAAATTGTATTAATTAGAGACAATATTATGGAAATATTCAATAAAAAGGATTGCTATTATACAATTAGCTGAGTGTATCTCAGCTGGGCTTCCTATGAGTGTATCATTTTTAAATTTAATAAATCTTTATTATTAGGATTATTACAATTGTTTCTCTTTTGTCCCCCCATAGCTCCCCTTCCACCCAGTTCCCACCCCAACCTATGCCCTTACCTCCCCTCCGCTGTCCTCATCCATAGGTGTACGATTTTTGCCCAGTCTCTTCCCACAACCCTCACACCCCTTTCCCCATGAAAATTTTCAGTTTACTCCTCTTCTATTCCCCTGATTCTATTATATTCACCAGTTTACTTTGTTCATCAGATTTTTTATTTACTTGATTTTTAGATTCACTTGTTGATAGACATGTATTTGTTGTTCATAATTTTTATCTTTATATTTTTCTTCTTCCTCTTCTTAAAGAATACCTTTCAGCATTTCATATAATACTGGCTTGGTGGTGATGAACTCCTTTAGCTTTTTCTTATCTGTGAAGATCTTTATCTGACCTTCAATTCTGAATGACAGCTTTGCTGAGTAGAGTAATTTTGCTTATAGGTTCTTGCTATTTATCACTTTGAATATTCATTTCCACTCCTGTCTGGCCTGCATAGTTTCTATTGAGAAATCAGCTGACAATTATATGGGTGCTCCCTTGTAGGTAACTAACTGTTTTTCTCTTGCTGCTTTTAATATTCTCTCTTTGTCTTTTGTTCTTTGCATTTTAATTATGATGTGTCTTGGTGTGGTCCTCTTTGGATTTCTTTTGCTTAGGCTTCTGTGAACTTTGTGGACTTGTAAGTCTATTTCTTTCACCAGGTGGGGGAAGATTTTGGTCATTATTTCTTCAAAAAGTTTTTTAGTATCTTGTTCTCTCTCTTCTTCTGGCACCCCCATCGTTAGGCTATTGGTATGCTTGAGGTTGTCCCAGAGGTTCCTTACACTATCTTTGAATTTTCTGAGTCTTTTTTATTTTTGCTATTCTGGTTAGGTGCTTTAATCTTTTTTGTATTTCAAATCTTTGACTTGATTTTTGCATTCCTCTGGTCTGCTGTTAAGTCTCTGTATAATATTTTTTATTTCAGACAGCACATATTTAATTTCTAGTTGGTCCTTTCCATATCCTCAAGGGTCTCACTAAATGTATTGACCTTTTCTAGGAAATTCTTGAAAAACTTTATAAATGTGGTTTTGAACTCTATATCCAGTCATTTGCTTTGCTCCATTTATTTCATTTGTGATCTGTTTCTTTGTTTCAGCATTTATTCTGCTTCCCTGAGTTGGTAGAGTAGCTTTGTGTGGTAGGTGTGCTATAGGGCCCAGTGGTTCAGCCTTCCCAGTTACCTGAAGGGGACACTCTTGGTGCACCCTTTTGTGGACTGTGTGCACAGCCTTGTTGTAGTTAAGTCTTGATTGTTGTTGGTATCACTGGGAGGAATTGACCTCCAGACCAATTGGTTGTGAGGATTAGCTGTGTCTACACTGGGAGAAATTCTGTGCTGGAGACACCCTTATGAGACAATGCTTGCAAAATTGTTAAAGCCTCTCTGCTCATCTTGGATGGGGCAGAGTCTCAGGGTGGAGCAGGCAGCCTTGGCTTCCCATCAGTTCTTCCCTATAAGGCCCCTGGGTATCAGTGTCCTTTGATAATCTCTGCAAGCACCTCTGAGTGTGAGCCGCCCTCAAGTTTCGCCCACTGCCAGACAGTCCATTTTCTCTCTGAATGAGTCTGGAATCCCAGAAACTTGCTTGGAACTGGAGTTCAGTATAGTCGGGAGCTTCCATCTCCCTCCTGCTTTAGAAAGCCAGCTACACACTCAGCAGTCAGTCCTCTCTGTGCATGCATGCCTCCAGACCTCTGCCTCTACAGCTCCCCTGAGTCTCAGTATGCTTTCTCTTTTCCTGATAGTCCATATATCCCCTGAATGAGTTTCATTTTCCAGAGACTCAACCGTGACTGTAGTTCAGTGCAAGCAGGAGCTTCCACCTTCCTTCTACTTTTGAAAGCCAGCTGCTCACTCAGCTGCCTGTACACTCAGCTGCATGCTCCACATGCATGTTCATCTCTGTACCTCACCTTTTACAGCTCCTTTGATTCTCAATGTGCTTTCCTCTTTCCTTCTAGCTGTAGAATTTCCACTCAACCAGCTTTCCTCTGGTTCTGGATGGTGTCCATTTTGTCTTTTAGTCGTAGTTTTGATATTGTTGTGTGAGGCAGCAGTTTAGGTGTTTACCTATGCCACCATCTTGGTATCTTTGTCTACCTCAACAATTCCACATGAAATTACATAACCTTATCCAGAAATCATGCACATTGCAGCCACACCATAGAGAATGGTGTGTTAGGACTGGCTACTACCAGCTCACAAAAGTTTTATATTTTTCATTATTACTCAAGCTGGTAATTAAACCATTCATAGCTTCAAATTAGCTGTGGTATGAATATTATCACCATGGAAATAGGCAAATATTACAAATCAGAGTTTTGGAGGACAGTGCTTTTACATCATTTACCAATACACCATTGGCCATAGTCCAGACAAGCTCATTAAAAGCAAAGCCTCTTCACATAGCTAACAGTTGTAAAGCATACCAATTGTGGGAGCAATATAATGGGATTGGTAAGAAAGGTAATTCAGAAGAATATGGCTTATCTAAATCTCACCCCTCTCAGACCGGACTGTCCTAACTCAGCAGTTGATGCTTAAGTTGATTTTCATTGAATCTCATTATGATATTTCAAAACTCTATTCCCTCACATCTCTATCACCAGATATTCTACTCCAGAAAATGACCCTTTTATTCTGAAAATGTCCCTGGTCTATTTTATTTGACCTTTAGAGTGGAAAATTATATCATTTGTTATGATCACTATTGAACTTTATACTATTACTTATCCAATTTTCATTGTTGAACATGATGAAGTGCATTCTTTTTTATTTTTTCATTAGGCATTTCTATAACATATTTATACTTGCAAAGTTTCCCCAATCCACTATTTTGATTTTTTTTACAGTTGTGGGGGTTTTGTGAGTGACATTATGATACTATTTCAGAGTATAAATCTTTGGAAAATTTAGAAATTAGCTTTACTTCATGCACTAGTCTTGGAACTTATAATAGTAGCTCATAGAATTTCTAAATTGGCCTTTGTAGACTATTAGTGTCCATTTTATAACTACATTTGTCTCTCTATGCAAGCTCTTATAATGCAAGTTCTTGTCCTCATTCCTACACATGCACACAGTGGAACATTTAGAGAAAATACTTTACACATTAACTATTATTACAGAAGCAGTTTCAATATATTAATTGCTTACTCTCTATTGAGTCACAATTCAAGACAATAGCACATGGTAACTTTCCCATAGATCCAATTAGGTATATGCAATTATGCGTATTGTTCAGATGAGAAAACTGAGGCCCAAAAATGTTAAGTAACTTACCAAGTTGACAAAACACAATGGTCAGTAATTTAAAGAGTTGAACTTAAAATTATCTGAAATTAAATTTTATATCCTATCTAATAAAAGAGTAATATGCATATTTGGCCATACCTTCGCTACCAGCCAATCAGGAGCGGGGAGCGGTGCCAAGTGGGGGGAGGCTGGGGGGAAGGGCCAGGCAGGGCAGCAATGGCAGGCCCCCCAATCAATCGCAGCAGTGCCATGGCCAGCTGTAGGCCAGACCGGGCTGGGGGCATGGCCAGGCAGTGATCAGCCCTATCTGGGGGCAACTGCTTTGCTGGATGCCCCAGGCCGGGGACAAAAAGGCCTCACCAAGCGGCCTTTTTGCCCCTTGCCTCTTCCAGGCCAGGCTGGGCTGGGGGCATAGCCAGGCAGCGATCGGCCCCAATTGCAAAGCAATGGCTGGCTGGGGTTCCCTGGCCAAGGTCCCCTGCCCAAGGACGGAAAACCTGCCAGAGGCTTTCGGCCTTGGGCAGGCCAGGAGTGAGCTGTCAGCAGGACATCCCCAGAGGGCTCCCAGTATGTGAGCAGGGGCAGGTTAGGCTGAGGGACCACCCACCCCCAGTGCACAAATTACATGCACCAGGCTCCTAGTTTAATATAAAATGTAGTTGTCCATGGACTCACATATACATGATCTCATTCACTACTTGTAATATATGAGGCTATTACAACCCCTTTTAAAAAGTGGTGGAAACAAGATTCAAGATATTAAGTCATCTGGGGAAAAAATGGCAGCAGAAAAGAGGGATGAAATCTGAATCAGGTCCCAGGGCAGAAGGAGGGAGCAGCTGAGGGTCGTGCAGGGAGTGTTTGTTGGCGAGTAGGGGGACAGCTGTGCTCTGGGAGAAGGTAGGGGACTACTGGACTAGCCTGCCTTGACCGAGCGGCCCCAGTGGTGCTGGGTCCTCTAGTGGAGGCGGACCACACCATTTGAAGGGGAAGGGCGTGAAAATATACAGCTGCAATACCCACTGGATGGCTGAGACCCCCAGAACACCAGTGCCCAGTTGGCATGGACGCTAAGATTCTAAGGAGCTCTGTGCTCCAGCATGGAAAGGTCAGATTTCCCCTAGGGTTACTTTGGGCATGAGACCGAGGGAGCTGGCAGAGCTGGGATATCTGTGCCTTGGAACTGTCAGAGCTGGGATATCCATGCCTGAAATAAAGTATGTGGCTGTTGGAGGTGGTAAATGTGGAAAAGGGCCCTCAGAGCTGGTGGCAGAGGGAATTCCTAGAAAGCAACCCATTTGGACCTGACAGAGGAGGGAAACCCAAAAAATTTTGGTAGGGTCCTGGCTGCTAAACCCAAGGGGGAAAGGCGATTTGTGCAGACATATGTGCAGAACCTCAGTTTGTGCACTTGCATTTTTTTCCTCTCATAATCCGAGCTTCTCAGTGCTAAACCAGGATCTTGGGATCCCCTAGTGGGGGATAACCTGGGGGACAGCAGGAGAGAGCAATTTTTCTGGAGCCTGAAAATAAAAGTCAGCAGTCACCATTAGAGAGGCAGCTCTGGAACAGCCCATCCTCACAAATCTGTATTGAATACCAGAGGGATAGCGATATTTTAGTTCAGGCTAGAGAGAACCAATAGACCCAGAGGTCAATGTAGAAACACTGCCACCCAGGGGATGAATCACAAATTGACTCTTATGTAACAAAAATTAAGGAATTGATTTTATTTTCTCTTTATTCTACCTTGGGATTAGTGTTCTACAGTCTATTTTCATCTACACTTTAGTATCATTTATTCTACCTCAACTTCACCTTTATGCCACCATTCTCTTGTTAACCTTTCCCTATTTAGTGCCTTGTTTCCCTTAGACTTTTTTCGCATTAGATTTACCTTATTCTTTCTTTTTGTCCTGTGTTAAAATTTAACCTCACTTATATATCTAATTTTCAACCACCTACTCAAAGTTCATACATAACTCTTGCTTCTCTGACTTCACTATCCTAAATTGTTTTTCTCTCTGTCATTTTGTTGTTGTTTACTTAACTGTTGATTATATCGATTTTTTTATGCAGGTTTGTGAAATTAATTTGCTTATTCTTTATTTTGGTTTGTTTTGTGGGGGTTTTTTTGGGGTGTTGTTTTTGGTTTTGTTGTGCTCATTTGCATTGTTTTATATAGATTTTTGCTTCTGTGTTCCCTCATTTCGCTTGATTTTAGTAGTTGTATGTAGTTTGTATCAATCTCCAGGTACATGTTCCTGGCTTTTGTTCAGATTAGTGGCTGTCCTATTGGAGTTTTCACCCCACAATTATAGTTTATTCCCCTGTTCTGTTTTTTACTTCTTCCCTTTTTCACAATATCATTTTGGCATTCCTGTCCTTCTTTTGTGTGTGTGTGTGGGTGGGATTGGGGGGGGGTTCTCTTTCTTCTTTCTCACATAACTCTGAATTTGCCTTTCTCTGGTAATCACCTTTAATTTGGAGCTACCAATACCTTGAATAAATTCCTATTCAGTGCATGGTGAATGCAACTGGTTGTGTTCTATTTTGTGCCTTTAAATCAACGCAGGAGAGTGAAAACTACATAACACACATAGAAGAGAGACCATGGAGTGACAAAGAAACAGCCCACATATGAAAGATAAACAGGCCTCACCAGAAAAGAAGGTAAACGAACTGGAAGTTAGCAACATGTCAGTGAAAGAATACAGAGAAATGGTCATAAGATGGCTGAAAAGAATGGAAGACAAATTTGACAATATGAGTAAGAACCAGGAGGAATTGAAGAATAACCAAGAGGAAATGAGGAAGACCAAGGAAGAAATGAAGAAGAGCCAAGAAGAAATGAAAAGTGATATTGCTGAAATAAAGAACTCAATAGAAAGTATCAAGAATAGACTAAAAGAAACAGAGGACCACATCAGTGAGCTAGAAGACAAGGTAGGAAAAAATAACCAAGTAGAGCAACTTATAGAAAAAAAATTAAAAAGCAGGAGGAGAGCCTAAGAGAACTTTGGGACAATACGAAACAAAACAAGATCCATATAATTGGGCTTCCAGAAGGACAGGGAACTGAGGAAGGAATAGAAAACCTGTTGGAAGAAATAATGACAGAAAACTTTCCTCATATAGGAAAGAAAAAACCCCACACAAATCCAAGAAGCTCAGAGTCCCAAGGAAAATGAACCCCAAAAGAACTAAGCCAAGACACATTATAATTAAATTGGCAAACAACAACGACAAAGTAAGAATCTTAAAATCTGCCAGAGAGATACAGAAAGTCACCTACAAAGGAACCCCCATCAGACTAACAAGTGATTTCTCAACAGAAAGGTACCAGGCCAGAATGCAATGGAATGAAATATACAAAGTCATCAAAGGAAGGGACTGAATCCTAGAATACTGTACCCAGCAAGGCTATCAATCAAAATTGAAGGTCAAATCAGGAGCTTCACAGATAAAAAAAGGACTAAGGGAATTCATTACCACCAAACCAGCAATGCAAGAAATGCTAAAGAGTCTGCTGTAAAAATAAATATGAAGTGAAGAAGGAACACCGTGGTAAGGAACAAAAATGGCAACATATAAGTACCTATAAATAATAAATTTAAATGTAAATGGTTTAAATGCTCCAATCAAAAGACATAGGGTAATAGACTGGATAAGAATAAATGACCCATGTATCTGCTGTGTACAAGAAACCCAGCGCTAAAAAAAAGACACACACAGACTGAGGGTGAAAGGATGAAAAAAGTTCTTCAGGCAAATTCAAATTAAAAAAAAAACACAAAACATTGTGGAAGCAATACTTATATCTGACAAATTAGGTCTCAAAATGAAGGACAGAACAAGAGATAAAGAAGGTCATAGTATTAAAGGGAACAATCAAACAAGAAGAAATAACTCTGGTAAACATATAAACACTCAACACAGAAACTGCCAAATACATAAAAAAAAAAACCTCCTGGAGGATAACATGGGAGAGATAGACAGCAATACAATCATATTAGGAGACTTTAATACCCCCCCTAGCATCATTGAACAAATCCTCTACACCAAAAATCAGTAAAGAAACATCAATCCTCAATGACTCACTAGATCAGATGGAATTAATTGACATCTTCAGATCATTTCATCCCAAAGCCAAAGAATATACATTCTTTTCAAGAGCGCATTCTCAAAGACAGACCCTGTGTTGGGTCATAGGAAAAGTCTCTCCAAATTCAAGAAGATAGAAATCATACCAAGCATATTCTCAGATCACAGTGGCATAAACCTGGAAATCAACGACAATAAAAACAATCCAAAGAAATCAAACACATGGAGATTAAACAGCATACTATTAAAAAATGACTGGGTTACTAGAGAAATCAAGAAATAGATAGAAAACATCATGGAAACAAATGACAACGATAGCACAACAATCCAAAATCTATGGGACACTGTGAAAGCAGTTCTGAGAGGGAAGTTCATAGCTCTACAATCCTACTGCAAAAAAACAAGAAACAGTAGCAATTAATTATCTAACCCAACAACTCAAAGAGTTAGAAAGAGAGGAACAAGAAAAGCCCAATGTAAGCAGAAGGAAGGAAAGAGTAAAGATCAGAGCAGAAATAAATGACATAGAGATCAAAGAAATAATTCAGAAGATCAACAAAACCAAGAGCTGATTTTTGAAATGATAAACAAGATTGAAGAACCTCTAGCCAGGCTCACCAAGAAACAAAGAAATAGGACCCTAATAAATAAAATCAGAAATGAAAGAGTTGAAATAACAACAGACCCCATCGAAATACAAAGGACTATTAAAAAATACTATGAATAACTCTACTCCAACAAACTGGACAATCTGGAGAAAAAGGATATATTTATAGAAAAATATAACTTTCCAAAACTCAATCAGGAAGAATCTAAACAGCTTAATAGACCAATAACTGTGGAAGAAACTGAAGCAGTCATCAAAAAGTTTCCAGCAAACAAAAGCCCAGGGCTAGACACCTTCACAGGAGAGTTTTAGCAAACATTCAAGGAAGAACTAAAACCTATCCTCCTCAGACTATTCCAGAAAATTCAAGAGGATGGAACCTTTCCAAACTCCTTCTATGAAGCTAGCATCACCCTATTACCAAAACTAGGGAAAGATGACACAATGAAAGAGAATTACAAGCATAGACTTCATGAATATAGGTGCCAAAATGCTCAATAAAATTCTAGCAAGTTGGATCCAAGAATAGATCAGAAAAATCATACATCATGACCAAGTAGGATTTATACCAAGAATGCAAGGATGGTACAATACCTGCAAATCAATAAATGTGATGCATCACATAAAGAAATTGAGAGATAAAAATCACATAGTCATATCAGTTGAGTCAGAAAAAGCATTTGACAAAATCCAACACCGTTTCTTGATAAAAACTCTAAACAAGGTAGAAATAGAAGGATCATATCTCAATATAATAAAAGCCATGTATAATAAACCCACAGCAAACATCATACTCAATGGGCAAAAACTACAACCATTTCCCCTACGAACAGGAACAAGACAGGGTTCCCCACACTTACCATTCCTGTTCGACATAGTACTGGAAGTATTAGCCATTGCAATTAGACAAGAAGGAAAAATAAAAGGCATCCAAATAGGAAAATAAGAAGTAAAACAATCCTTACTTACAGATGACATGATATTGTACATAAAAAAACCAAAAGACTCCATAAAAAAAACTAATAGACTTAATAAACGAGTTCAACAAAGTAGCAGGCTACAAAATTAACGCCAAGAAATCTATGGCATTTCTATACACTAATAGTGAAGTTACAGACAGAGAGATTAAAAAAGCAATCCCATTTACCATCAAACCAAAAAAATTAAGATACTTAGGAATAAACTTAACTAAGGAGGTAAAAGACTTATTCATGGAAAACTACAGGTCCCTAAAAAAGGAGATAGAGGAAGATGTAAACAGGTGGAAGAACATACCATGTTCATGGATTGGGAGAATCAACATCATTAAAATGTCCATACTACCCAAAGCAAAGTATAAATTTAATGCACTCCCCATTAAATGGCATATTTCACAGACCTAGAAAGAACTCTCCTAAAATTCATCTGGAATAAAAAAAAGACCCCGAATAGCCACATCAATGCTGAGAAAGAAGCACAGAGTTGGTGGGATTTCAATACCAGACTTCAAGCTCTATTACAAAGCTACTGTTCTCAAAACAGCCTGGTACTGGCACAAGAACTGACATATAGAACAATGGAATAGAATAGAGAATCCAGATATCAAGCCAAAACACTATGCTCAATTAATATTTGACAAAGGAGGTATGAATATAAAAAGTAGTTAAAATAGTCTCTTCAATAAATGGTTTTGGGAAATTTGGACAGATATATGCCAAAAAAAATTAAACTAGACCACAAACTTACACCATACACAAAAATAAACTCAAAATGCATACAGGACTTAAGCATAAGATGGGAAACCATAAAAATACTAGAGGAATCCACAGGAAGAAAAATCTCAGACATATGCCAAAAGAACTTCTTCGCTGATTATGCTCCTAGGTGAACGGAAGCTAAAAAGAAAATAAACAAATGGGAATACATCAAAATTAAAAGCTTTGTACAACTAAAGAAACCATCAACAAAACAACACGAAAACCCACTGTATGGAAGAACATATTTACAAATGTTATCAGTGATAAAGTTTTAATCGCAAGCATCTACAGGCAATTCATACCACTCAATAAAGGGAGGACAAATGATCCAATAAAAAAATGAGCAACAGACCTAAATAGAATCTTTTCAAAAGAAGACAAAAGGAAGGCCCAGAGACAAATGAAAACCTGCTCAATGTCACTAATTACCCAAGAGTTGCAAATCAAAATGACTATGCGGTAACATCTCACACCTGTCAGAATGGCTTACATCAACAATTAACAAAGGACTACTGCTGGCGAGGATCTGGAGATGCAGGAACTCTCGTGCACTGCTGGTGGGATTGTAGACTGGTGCAGCTACTGTGGAGAACAATATAGAGTTTCCTCAAAAAACTAAAAATGGAGCTCCCATTTGACCCAGTGATCCCACTTCTAGGAATATATCCCAATAAACTGGAAAAGTGAATTAGAAAGTATGTATGCACCCCTATGTTCATAGCAGCACAATTTACTATAGCTAAGATTTGGAAACAGCCTAAGTGCCCATCAGCAGATTAATGGATTAAAAAACTATGGTACATCTACACAATGGAATACTATGCTGCGGTAAAATAGAATGATCTACCATTTGCAACAACATGGATGGACCTGGAGAGCATTATGCTAAGTGAAATTAGCAGAGAAAGTAAATATCACCTGATCTCATTCATTTGTGCAGTATAATGAATGACATATACTGATGACCAAGAATGGATCAAGAGACTGAGAAAAGTCCATCAGAATGTCAAATCTTAGGGTAAGTGGGACGTGGTGGGAGTAAGGGGGAAAGTCAATATATTTTTTACTCTTGAACTAAGGTAAGTAATTTGTGTTTTTACATCCCTGACAAAGTTTATATAAAATTATTAAAAAATGGCAGCTATTTTGAGATTGAATTGACATGGCCTAGAGCTTGTCATCTTCTATGGACACTAGTACTTAGACTAGGCCACCCTTATACTCCTGTGACACCATAATACCCTTACATGAGATTATTCTACAATGTCATTATAATTTTTGATATGTGACAGTAGCATATTGTACAATTATCCCAAAGAAACTTACAAACTAATTCTTTGAATGTTTGGCAGCAATTTAAAAAAGGATAGGAAAGGAATTAATCCCTTTCAGAAGGAAGTAAGGCACTGGGAAGGCACTTGAGCATTCTATATTGGCCGTTCTTGCCCTTTTTGCTAAGAGGGACCCTCTTCTTACAATCCAAGTGCACATAGCTGTTGCCTGATCTTTTAGTTCAAGCTGTGCTTGAAGCCTATGGGTGGCTGGCACCATGGATCTGTCTCTTGCCCAATAGTGTGAGCTTGGCCCTCTCTGGAGAAGAAACCTGGGTCCCCCAAGATATGTGACCAGTCCTGGGACCCTGCCAGCAGGCGAGGGGACCCAAAGGCAGGTGCTGGGCATGGAGGCCACAGGGGCATAAACTACAAAGGAGACAGAACTGAACCTCTCATTACCCTGTTTGGCCCCAGAGGATGGCTGGTAAGGGACTGGTAAGATTCCTCAGGGAAGGAACAACCTAAGACAAGCACAGTCGCAGAGGGGCCAACAGGAGAGAACTAATAGGTCAACAGAGGTGCGCCACAGACCCTCACCCACTAACCTTGCAGGGGCCTGAACTCTCACCCCTTCTGAGGGATGTCTCCTGCCCCCATGGCTGCTTTGCCTCCCATGCACAGCTCAGATCAGGACCCAGGTTACAGACAGAGCCTAGGCCAGCAACAGCTGCTCTATGTTTAAATTCAGTCCAGTACCAGTAATGCTCAGGGCCTACTCAAGTATGCAAATAATCCTTTCCACTAATATTTACAGGGTGAACTAAGATTTTTTGCTTGAGTATTAAAATTGACAGGAAAATAGTAATCAAGTTTTCAGATTAATTTAAATTGGCCAAGTGAAATAAGTAAATACTCAAGAAAATTAAGTGTACTGGACAAAAAAACTGTTCCTAAAATAATAACTAAAACTTCTATTAGTAGTTCATCTCACTGTAAAATTGCCTAATATCCAAAGAACCTAAAGCAGTCATATTTGTGTGCAAAAATTAAAATTTAAAATTACCAAGACTGCAATCTAAATTTTCCAATAGCCCCCATTAATCAAAAAAGTGAGGGAGAGAATAGTGGGGTAATATCATTTTCCTATAAGTAAAATACATCTAGAAAATTCTTACTCCAGAAAAGTAACTTCCATTTGTAATGGCAACAGCAGGACACCCATGAAAAACACACATGGTGTCAAAATAAGCCAAAGGAAAATCATTTGGGCAAAAATAAAAAGAATCCCAAGTCTAATTTGCAGAGAGGATCCCTTTGTTAACTTTCGGTCGACAATGTGTTTGTGTGTTTTCAGAGAGCAACTCCAAGACCATGTGGGTTCCTGCTATAGTGAGGAACTGAAGAGTCTGCTTCAGCCACAAGGACAGGCCAGAGACGAGGGACACTGACGATAACTTGCCATGCTAGCAGTCGGCAGCTGTCTGTTTCTGCAGGTGGCCCAGGACCAAACCAGAGAGGATGGAACCTGCATTGCCACCATGTGTCCACCATCTGGATACCATTGCTGACATGTACACATAAGGAACTACTTGACATTGAAACTGGGACTCAAACAGTTTTTGTTCTTATACATTTATTTCCAGTATGCAGATGCAAGATGTTTTTAAAGAAAATAAACAGGGGAGAGCGATTGATGTAGAAGCAGGGAGGCATTGAATAGACTGTCAAGCTACAGGGGGAAGGCTGGGGAGGGTGGGAGGCGGGTGCTGTGGGAGATCAACCGAAGGACTTGTGTGCATGCATATGAGCATAACTAATGGAGGCAAGACACTGGGGCGGGAGGGGGCGTGTGCAGGTGGGGACATGTGCTGGCGGGTAGGGGATGCTGGGGGGAGGACAATGGCAGGAAAAAGGAAAACATATGTACTACTATTAAATCTAAGTTATATGGCAAAAAAAGAAATAATAATTATATTTTGAAAGTAAAATAAAAGATATTAAGTCATCTGCTTGGGCTTACAGAACTTGTATATAATAGCGCTAGGATTCAAACTAAGATCATTTGATTTCCAAAACAGGGTTCTTCCCACTTTCACTCTCAGAGAGATGGTAAATAACTAGCTTTTTAACCACTTAATTTTTCTCTATGATGTAGACTGCTTGATGAATATATTTCTTTTTATTCTCTCTCTCTTTTTTGCTTCACTCTTTCTTGATTCTTTCCAGCATTAGGTATTGCTCTTATACTATTTCCATTAGCAGCATTGATTTACTGGTCACATATGATACTTAGCTCCTCTAAATATTACATGTTAACAAAACAACTTGAAAAATGAGCTGAATATGTTTCAGAGGCTTGGAGGTACAGTGAGATTACATTATTAAAGTTGGCAGTCTGGAGAAAGAGATCAGCCTTTGTTTAGACAAGAATAGGAAACAAATGTAATATCATCCTAACAAGTTCAGTATTAATATCACTACACAGAGGAGATAGTGCTAAACTACTTATGTAATTCCCAAAAATCTAATAATCAACATGTATTGAATACTACTATAATCCTAAGTGCAAAGGTTATTATAAAAATGATGAGAACATTCGTTCTATTCAATAAATTCTAAAATTTATTACACTCTAATTATGTGCCAGGAAATGTTTCAAGTAATAGAAATATAATAGTGAACATGTCTGGCCCTGCCTCATGAAGCTTACCTTCTGGTGGAAGCAAGAGAAAGAACAAGTAAATAATAAATAAATAAACCTATTAAAATCACAGTAAATGCCATGAAAGAAAAAACAAGCGTCCAATGTAAAGAATGACAGGAAGGAATGAGACTCACTTTATGTTAGAAAGTTGGTGAAGAGCTCTCTAAGGATTATTTAAACACATATCCTACATTTAAGGGGCTTATATATTATTTGCCCATATCACACACATTGTGAGCAAGAATGATATTTTCCTTAGAAGTTTAATGTGTTGCAAACTAGAAACTATATTAAACAGACGACCACAAAAACACCACATTTATCAAGAAGTAGTACATAGTTATGATATTTAATAAGAAGGCCTAGGGAGAGGATAGGAGTGAGCGGAGAAGGTCAATAGAAGGAAAAAGGTAGTATCCGCAATACTTTCAACAATAAAGATAAATTTAAAAATAATAATATATAAGATATATGTTCACTTTTAAATAGAGAAAAATTAAACCAACACAATCAATAACTAAGCCATGATATTATATATATTTTTTATTTTTATTTTTATTTTTTAAACTTAGTAAATATTTATTGAGTTTTTACCATGAAAAAATAATTACACTATGGAGAATTAAAAAATGAACAAGAGTTTAAGATGTAAGTATAAGATTGTATGTACATTTAGACACAACAAATGACAAAGGATTACAATTTACTTATTAATGAAAATTGGCCATGCTCCTTTTTTTATTGTTGCATGAGTTTTGCGGGGAGTTGGGAAGGTAATGGGGGAATGAGGACAAATACATAATACTTCAATCAATAAAGAAATTAAAATGAAAAATATTACAAATAGTAGGGTATTAAATACATTTTAGAAACAGCAAGGTATTATAAAGTTGAGGAAAATAATCTATATATAAAAAGCCTAAGCAACTAAATGACCAAACAACTGCACAACCAGTTGAACAGTCACAATGATGAGCACAGACTACTAGGGAGAAGATGCTCAACACAGGAACTGCCCCTTGGTGGTCAGTGTGCTCCCACAGCAGGAATACCACTCAGCTGACCGAAGGGTGTCAGGCTCATGGTTGGCAAGCACAGCGGTGGTGGCATGAGCCTCTCCTGCCTCAGTGGCAGCAATACCTAGCAGTGGCAGTGGCAGGGGTAGGTGCAGCGTGGCCAGGATGAGCAGGAGTAGCAGGGCACATGGCCTAGGCTCAGGCTCCTCCCTGGCTGCCTGCCACTTTACACACTACTATATCCCTAGAAGGATGTCGGACTGCTGATTTCGGCCCATTTCCTCCAGGCAGTCTGACATCCCCCAAAGGATTCTGAATTGTGAGAGGATTCAGACCAGGCTGAGGGACCCTACTGGTGCATGAATCTGTGCATCAGGTCTCTAGTACAATTAAAATGCAGCAAGATTTTTGTGTGGTATTCATCTGGAAACTGATTTTCAATTAATTTTTATAAAGTCCATGTTAACTCATGTTTTTTCAGTATTACCTAGGAGATGCTCTTCAAATGTAATAAAATAGAAAGATGATACTTACAAAGTTCAACCAAATTTCAGTTGATGTTTTAAATGTTAGAAGCTTATTTTATCTTTATTACTTTTTACCAAAAGTTTTGAAAAAGACTATAATTATTCCTAATCCTAAAAGAACCACATTTTTTCAATTCCGAGGATAATCATTTTCTAGGGTGATTTTTTAAGTTAAAATTGGACTGTGGATTTCTCATAGCCAACTTTTTTCACAATGAAATGCAGCTATGACATTGACTATTAGGAATATCTTATTGGAACCAGGAATCAGTGGATATTTCAAGAAAACAGGGATTAGGAAGACTATTGATACTCACCATTTTTCACTCATTCTGTGTGTTTTTTTTCTATTGAGTATACTATGAAGCTGTGCATTTTTGGGTTGGGAGGATAGGTCTGTCCCAATATAATGTTTGCAGGCTTTTGTGCTATATGCATAAAAGCATGAACAGAATAATAACTAAACAATTAATAAAATCGTGCTAAAACAATGTATTAAAATGCATAATTAAAACAACTGAACCACAAAAGTACAACTGCATATAGAAAATATTCATGTACAACCCAGACAGTAACATAAACAATTCCACAAAAAATACAATAATAAAGCAGATAAAAGGAAGAACAAATAACTTCTGGGTTTCTTAGGCCCACAAATACAGTCATTTTGTAATATGTTAAGAAGAGTTCAGATTCTTTTGGTATTTTCTTACCCAAGGAATTCTGTATTGGTCTCCTAGTCACTAATGCATTCCTGCTGTTGTGTCTTTCACTACTAAATTATTCCACCTGACTTACACTTTTCTGAAGATTATGGGACAAAATTTGGTGTCTCAGAACCAAGGTGGAATATTCTTAAGGAAATAATGCACAACATTTGTTCTGTGATCCATAAGGTCATCTGACATAGTAGGGTGACTTATTGAGGATAAAAAATGCTAAAGAAAAAGGCATTGATTAATGACCTAGAGCAGTGGTCGGCAAATTCATTAGTCAACAGAGCCAAATATCAACAGTACAATGATTGAAATTTCTTTTGAGAGCCAAATTTTTTTTTTATTTTTATTTTTTAATTTTATTTACAATATAACTTATATTTAATAGTAGTACATATGTTTTCCTTCCCCCCCAAAATCCTCCCCACAGCCTCCCCTAGCCCCCCGCACATGTCCCCACCTGCCTCCCTCCCCACCCCAGAGTCTTTCATTCATTGGTTATGCTCATATGTATGCATACAAGTCTTTCGGTTGATCTCCCCCAGCATCTGCCTCCCCTCCACTCCAGCCTTCCCCCTGTAGCTTGACTGTCTGTTCGAGGCCACCCTGCCTCTATATCAATCACTCTCCCCTGTTTCTTTTCTTCAAAAATACCTTGCCTCTGCATATAGAAAACAAATGTATAAGAGCAAAAAAAGTTTGAGTGTCAGTTTCAATGTCCAACTGTCTGAGTCCCAGTTTCAATGTCAAATAGTTCTTCATGTGTACATGTCAGCAATGGTATCCAGATGGTGGACACATCGTGGCAATGCAAGATCCATCCTCTCTGGTATGTTCCTGGGCCGCCTGCAGCCCCACACAGCTGCCGACTGCTAGCATGGCAAGGTGTCGTCAGCGTCCGCCCTCTCTGGACCGTCCTCGTGGATGGAACAGGCCCGTCAGTTCCTCATTGTCGCAGGAACCCACATGGTCTTGGAGTTGTTCTCTGCAAACACACAAACACATTCTCGACCAAAGGTTAACAAAGGGATCCTCTCTGCAAAATAGACTTGGGATTCTTTTTATTTTTGCCTAAATGATATTCCTTTGGCTTATTTTGACACCATGTGTGTTTTTTTGGGGGGTGTCCTGCAGCTGGTTTTACAAATGGAATTTTCTTTTCTGGAGTAAGAATTTTCTACATGTATTTTACTTTTAGGATTTTTTTCCCTTACATGATATTACCTCATTGTCCCTCTCCCCTCTTTTTTTGGTTAATAGGGGCTTTTGGAAATTTTATTTTGCAGTCTTGGTAATTTTACATTTTAATTTTTGCATACCAATATTACTACTTTAGGTTCTTTGGATGTTAGGCAATTTTGCAGTGAGATGAACTACTAATAGATAATTTAGTTAATGTTTTAGGAAAAGCTTTTTGTCCAGTACAGTTAGATTTTCTTGAGTATTCACTTATTTCACTTGGCCAATTTAAATTAATCTGAAAACTTGATTACTATTTTACTGTCAATTTTAATACTCAAGCAGAAATCTTAGTTTACCCAGTACATACTTGTGGGAAGGAATATTTGCATTTTTGAGTAGGCCTCAGAATTCCTTGTAATAAATTAAATTTAGATATAGAGCAGCTATTGCTGGCCGAGTCTCTGTCTACCACCTGGGTCCCGGTGTGAGTTGTGCGTGGGAGGTGTAGCAGCCGTGGGGGTAGGAGACCTTCCTCAGGAGGGGTGAGAATTCAAGCCCCTGCAAGGTTTGTGGATGAGGGTCTGTGCCCCACCTCTGTTGATCTTTTAGTTCTCACCTGTTGGCCCCTCTGCGACTGTGCCTGTCTTAGGTTGTTCCTTCCCTGAGGAATCTTACCCGTCTCTGGCTAACCAGCCATCCTCCGGGGCCAAACAGGGTGATGTGAGGTTCCGTCCTGTCTCCTTTGTAGTCTATGCCCCCGTGGCCTCCACGTCCAGCACCTGCCATGGGGTCCCCTCGCCTGTTGGCAGGGTCCCGGTACTGATCACATATCTCGGGTGACCCAGGTTTTTTCTCCAGAGAGGGCCCAGCTCACGCCACTGGTCGAGAGACTGATCCATGGTGCCAACTGCCCAGAGACTTCGGCCACAGCTTGAACTGAAAGTTCACGCATCAGTTGTGTGTATTTGGATAATAAGAAGAGGTTCCCTCTTGGCAAAGGGGCCAGAGGGGCCAATATAGAATGCTCGGATGCCTTCCCAGTGCCTTCATCCTTTCTGAAAGGGATTAATTCCTTTCCTATCCTTTATTTAAGTTGCTGCCCAACATTCAAAGAATTAGTTTGTAAGTTTATTTGGGATAATTGTATAATATGCTGTTGTCAAATATCAAATATTATAATGACATTGTAGAATAATATCATGTAAGGGTATTGTGGTGTCACGGGAGGTTAGGGAGGGCCTAGCCTAAGAACTGGTGTCCATAAGAGATGACATGCTCTAGGCCATGTTAATTCAATCTCAAACTAGCTGCCAATTTTTTTTATAACTTTATATAAACTTTGTCAGGGATATAAAAACACAAATCACTTACCTTAGTTCAAGCATTCAAATATATTGACTTTCCCCCTTACTCCCACCACCTGCCACTTACCCTGAGGTTTGATATTTTGATGGACTTTTCTCAGTCTCTGGATCCATTCTTGTTCATCAGTCTATGTCATTCATTATATTCCTCAAATGAGTGAGATCATGTGATATTTGTCTTTCTCTGCCTGGCTAATTTCACTTAGCATAATGGAGAGCCAAATTTTTTAAACTTAAACTTCTTCTAATGCCACTTCTTCAAAATAGACTTGCCCAGGCCATGGTATTTTGTGGAAGAGCCACACTCAAGGGGCCAAAGAGCTGCATGTGGCTTGTGAGTCTCAGTTTGCCAACCACTGACCTAGAGTTAAATACATTCCCTTGTTTCATATCTGGAAAGTGAGCCCACTCAATTTTGTATTCCTGTGTGATTATGCAGTTAGGAGGCAATTTTGAAGTATCAACTCTTGTGTTCAAATTTCCCCAGTTATGGAAAAAAAATATAACATTGAGCATCAGGAACTCCCTGAATTAGCTATAGTTTGGAAATGAAAAGACACATTAGTTAAAATCTTAAATAGACTACTTAAATGTTCTGTTCTTCTTTACTAATGCTTTCACTAGAATAAGTATCATTTGTGATAGGGCATGCACATGTATTTTCTTAAAGTAGTCTGCACCAAAACTAGGTAAACACAATATGGTAATATAGCTGTTATTTAAATTTAACATTTTTATTTTTCAATTATAGTTAATATTCAATATTATTTTATACTAGATGCCTGATGCACAGATTTGTGCACCAGTGGGGTCCCTCATCCTGGCCTACAGGGGTCAGGCTGAAACTGGCTCTCTGATATCTCCAGTGGGATCCTAGATTGTGAGACCCCTCCTGCAGACCCAGCCCCCAGGACCTAGATGCCCATTGATTCTCTTCTCCCTCCTTTCTGGGTCTGGGGTGTGGGTTAACCAGATTTAGGGCTGACAGTGCCCCAGCAACAACCTAACCCATGGCTTATTCCATGAGGAATTGGGCTCACACCTCTATTGGTCGAACCATCTGTCTGATGCTGGTAGTCATTGTGCATCAGAGCTACCAGGCAAATGGTTGAATAGTAGAATGGTCAAATAGTCGCTTAGGCTTTTATATGTATACCAGAGGACTGGTGCATGAAATTCATGCATGGAGGGTGGGAGGGGAGTGTCTCTCAGCCAAGCCTCTCCAATCTGCAACTCTTTGAGGGATGTCAGACAGCCTGTTTTGGACAAATCCCAGTAGGATTGGTCCTAAAATGGCAGTCAGACATCCCTCTCACAATCCCCGACTGCTGGCTCCCAACTGCTCACCTGCCTGCCTTCCTGATTGCCCCTAACCACTTCTGCCTGCCAGCCTGATCACTCCCTAACCACACCTCTGCCAGCCTGATTGATTCCTAATTGCTCCCCTGACAGCCTGTTTGTACCTAACTTCCCTCCTTTACAGGTCTAGTCACCCCCAAGTGTTCTCTCCTACTGGTTTGGGTCTCCTGCAACTGCTCTTCTCTGCAGGCCCAGTCGCCTCCAATTGCCCTTCCTTGAAGACCTGGAACCTCCCAACTTCCCTCCCCTCCTGGCCTGATTGCCCACTACTGCCCTCTTTTGTAGGCCTGGTCCCTCCCAACTGCCCTCCCCTCCTGGGCATCATATGGTGGCCATCTTGTGTCCACACAGGGGCAGGGTCTTTGACCATATGGGGGCAGCCATCATGTGTGTTGGAGTGATGGTCAATCAGCATATTACTCTTTTATTAGATAGTATAGAAGCCTGGTGCACACATGGGGGCCATCTGGTTTGCCCTGATTGGTGTCCTGGATCAGGGTAGGGGTTCTCTTGAGGTGTGGGTTGTCCTGAGCAAGGGGCCTGTGGTGGTTTGCAGGCCAGTCATGCCTCCCAGCAACCCAAGCAGAGGCACTGGTATATGGGATTTATTTATGTTCTACAATTAAAATTTTGTAGCCTGGAGCAGAGCCAAGCCCTCTGCTTTCTCTGTGGTGGCAGCCATTTCTGTTTAGATTTATTTATCTTCTACTAGAGGCCCAGTGAAAAAAATTTGTGCATGAGAGCTGGGGACTGTCCCTTAGCCCAGCTTGCACCCTCTCCAATCTGGGACCCCTCAAGGGATGCTCTACTGCCATTCTAGGATCGGGCCTAAATGGGCAGTCGGACCTCCTACTCACAATCCAGGACTGCTGGCTCCAAACTGCTCACCTGACTGCCTCCCTGATTGCCCCTAACCACTTCTGCCTGCCAGCCTGATCACCCTTTAACCACCACCCTGCCAGCCTAATGATGTCTAACTGCTCTTCTGCCAGCCTGTTTGCAGCCAACTTCCCTCCTTTGGCAGCCTGGTCACCCCGAACTGCCTTCCCTTGTAGGCCTGGTCCCTCCCAACTACCCTCCCCTGCTAGCCTGATCACCCAGAACTGCCCTCCCTTGCAGGCCTGGAAGCCCCCAAATGCCCGCCCCTGCTGGTCATCTTGTGGTGGCAGAATCTTTGGGGGCATGGATGTTTGACCACATGAGGGCAGCCCTCTTGTGTGTTGGAGTGATGGTCAATCTGCAAATTACTCTTTTATTAGATAAGATAGAGGCCTGGTGCATGGGTGGGGGCCAGCTGGTTTGCCCTGAGGAGTGTCCCGGACCAGGGTGGGGGTTCCCTTGGGGCTTAGGGTGGCCTGGGAGAGAGGCCTTTTGTGGTTTTCAGGCCAGCCACAACCCACAGCTACCCAAGTGGAGGCCCTGGAATCTGGGATTAATTTATATTCTATAATTGAAACTTTGTAGCCATTTCTGTTGGGATATATCTTTTATAATTGAAACTTTGTAGCATTGAGTGGAGGCCTAGCCAGCAAGGGCAGGCAGAAAGCTTGGCTTCCTCCATTGCTGGGGAAACCCAAGCCTCTCTCCTGCTCTCAATGGTGGCAGCCATCTTGGTTGGGTTTATTTGCACGAGTTGCTCCTGATTGGCTGATGGGCATGGCTGTGGTCATGGCTTGATCAGAGGTATGGTCAATTTGAATATTACTCTTTTATTAGAGAGGATCATTGACTATTCTCCCTATGCTGTACTTTACATTCCCATGACTATTTTGTAACTACCAATTGACTTCAGACAGGTGTTATTAATGAAGCAAGTTTATCTTTTTGAATGGATATTACCTTCTTTTTGAATGGGTGATAGATTGCACATCTGCTGTCAACACCATCTGTGAGCAGGCTTTAACTTGAAGTTGCATACACATTAATGACTTAAACCTGCTTTTACTATTAAATAAGTCCTTTCAAGATTAGTGGTGACCATTTAAGTTTATTTCTTTTACTTTATTTTTATTGTTGACATTATTACAGAAGTCCCCATTTCCTCCCACTTTTGCTCACCTCTATCCAGGCCCTGCCACCTCTTCCCTCTGGTCATTACAGCACTGTTGTGTGTTTATGGGTTATGTGTATATGTTCTTTGTATAATCCCTTCACATTCTTTCATCTAGTTCACTGCCATCCTCCTCTCTGATAGTCTGTGCCATTGTCCATGCCTTTGTTTCTCTTTTGTTCATCCATTTATTTTCACTGGATTCTACATACAAGTGAGATCACATGGCATTTGCCTTTTACTGACTTGCTTATTATACTTCGGATAATAATTTCTAAATTCATCCATGCTGTCAAAAAATATTCCTTATTTTTTACTGCTGCATAGTATTCCACCATGCAAATGTACCACTGCTTTTTCATTCACTCAAGTACTGATGGGCACTTGGGTTGTTGCCAAATCTTACCTATTGTAAATAATGCTGTTATGAACATAGGGGTGCATATATTCTTTCTTATTAAGTTTCAGAATTTTTGGCATTTATTCCCCAGTGTTTCAGAAGTGGACTTGCTGGGTTAAAAGAAACCCTCATTCTTAATTTTTTGAGGAAACTCCCTACTGTTTTTCTAAATGGTTACACCAATCTGCATTCCCACCCACAGTGCACTAGGATTCGCTTTTCTCCACATTTTTCCAGCATTTGTTATTTGATTATTTATTAATGGTAGCCATTCTGGCAGGCATGAGGTGATATCTCTTTGTGGTTTTAATTTGAATCTCTTTGTTGATTGATGATGTTGAGGATTTTTTTCATGTCCATTAGCCATCTGTATGCTTTTATTGGAGACTAGAGGCCAAGTGCATGAAATTCGTGCACGTGCGGTGGGGGAGTGTCCCTCAGCCCAGCTTGCACCCTCTCCAATCTGGGACCCCACGAGGGATGTCCAACTGCCAGTTTAGGCCCAATCCTGGTAAGATTGGGCCTAAACCGGCAGTCAGACATCCTTCTCACAATCCAGGACCGCTGGCTTCCAACTGCTTACCTGCCTGCCTCCCTGATTTTCCCTAACCGCTTCTGCCTGTCAGCCTGATCACCCCCTAACCACTACCCTGCAAGCCTAATTGAAATCTAACTGCTCCCCTGCCAGCCTGTTTTCCCTAAACTTCCCTCTTCTGCTGGACTGGTCACCCCTAACTGCCCTCCCCTACAGGTTGGATTGCCCCCAGCTGCCCTCCCTTGCAGGCCCGGTCCCTCCCAACTGCCCCCCTGCTGGCCTGATGGTCCACAACTGCCCTCCTTTACAGGCCTGGAACCTCCCAACTGTTGTCCCCTGCTGGCCATCTTGTCGTGGCCATCTTGTGTCCACATGGGGGCAGGATCTTTGACCACATAGGGGCAGACCTCTTGTGTGTTGTAGTGATGGTCAATCTGTGTATTACTCTTTTACTAGATATCATAGAGGCCTGGTGCATGGGCGGGGGGCAGCTGGTTTGCTCTGAAGGGTGTCCTGGATCAAGGTGGGGGATCCCTTCGGGTGTGGGGCATCCTGGGCGAGGGGCCTGTGGTGGTTTGCAGGCCAGCCATGCCCCCCAGCAACCCAAGCAGAGGCCCTGGGAACTGGGATTAATTTATGTTCCACAATTGAAACTTTGTAACCTAGAGCAGAGCCAAGCCTTCTGCTTGCTCCCTGGCTACAGCCATTTTTGTTTGAAACTCTGTAGCTTAGAATGGAGGTATAGGCACTAGGGCTGCAAAAGCCTGGCTTCCTCCATCACCCTGGCAACCCTAACCTCTACTCTCTCCAGCTCCGTGGCTCCCACCATTTCTGTTGGAATTATGTATCTTCTATAATTGAAATTTTGTAGCATTGAATGGAGGCCTGGGCCAGCAAGGGCAAGTGGAAAGCTTGGCTTCTTCCATTGCCAGGGAAACCCAAGCCTCCCTTCTGCTTTCAGTTGCCACAGCCATCTTGGTTAGGGTTTATTTGCATAATCTTCTCCTGATTGGCTAATGGGCATGGCTGTGGTAATGGCTTGATTGGAGGTATAGTCAATTTGCATATTATTCTTTCATTAGATAGGATAATCTACATTGAGTGGCCAGATTATTATGATCTTTTAATGCATAATAATCTGGCCACTCAGTGTAAATCCTATATAATAAAAGGCTAATATGCAAATTGTCACCTCCACCAGGTTTTCAACCAGTAGGAAGGCTGGCCAACCGCCCATTTCCCCTCTCCCTAGCCAGGGTTGCCAGACTCCACCCATGCACAAATTCATGCACCAGGCCTCTAATATATATACACTGAGTGGCCAGATTATTATGCATTCAGAGATCATAGTAATCTGGCAACTCAGTGTATAATACATGTTTCTAGCAATAGAGTAGACTAGACTTGCAGAAAATATCTCCTCATACAGAATTCCTTAAAATGCTAGATAAAATACCTTTAGACATCCTTTTTAAGGCAGTTGTGGTAAAAATAAGAGAAACAATGGGGAACTAGAAATAAGAAGAAATGTAATAAGTGTGGTCTACAGAGAAGGGCCTCTAGCAATCATGTATGCACCATGTGCCATTAATTTTCCTGAAATAAGTTATAGCTGTTTGGTGAAGTTGCAGACACATGAACCAAGCTAAGCTGATCAAATTTTCTTCTCTGGCGATTTAAATCTAGGATTCAAAAATTGCAAGTCAGTCTTTTGATGTGATTCTAAATTTGAGAGTTATGGAGCAGCTATACTTTGCCACATGTGCATAGAAACAAAATGTTAGCCTTTGATATAAGAGAAAAATGAAGTAGATAAGGATAATTGAGAAATATACAGTACTCCCTGGGTTTATGGTAACTTTCTATTTTCTCATTCTAGCCCCTTTTTGAGTTCCAGATATATTTCTGCCTGTGTTTGTATACTAAGGCTATTATATCAAAGTACCACTGACTGGTAGCTTAAACAACAGGAATTTATTTCTTCTTACAAGGACACCAGTCATATTAAATTAGGGCCCACATTTATAATAGGATTTAACCTTAAATGCCACTTTTAAAACACTATTTCCAAATACAGTCATATTCTAATTTTCTAGATATAAAAACATCAACATATAAATAAGGGAGGGGTCACAATTCAGTATATTACTGCCCTTAGGTTCCATGAGACAAATTTATATATTTGCATGACCCATATAAAGCTAAACCATCATGTGGATAAACTTCAATGTTACATATTAAAAAATGGAAAGTCAACATACCAAAAATAATTGAAAACTATTAAATTATGAAGAGGTTCCAAAATTTACATAGCACAAACTTTCTTTAAAATATTAATTATTTACTAATCTATTCAAAACCCCAGTCATTATAACATAGTAGCTCATCCCAATAAATTCCCCTTTGCTGGTGTTACTTCCCAGTAATGTGTCATATCAAACTCATGTTAACTGTTATGCTTTTTCCCTTCCCTTGCCCCATTCCTGATTTATTATTTTTATTCTATAATTAACTCTTTGTTTTCTAATACAAATAGTAAAGCAAGTATTGGATTCTTTCACTTCTGTTCATCAGCAACCACACACATTTGCCCCTGTTACAGCTAATCCAAGTTATTTTACTTACTACAACCAAAAGAATGCTATTATTTAACACAAGAATAATATTTGTTTCACTGTATTCCCTTCCTAACAGACATTTCTTCCTCTACCTTCTCTCCCTCTTGTCTCACATTAAGCCTATCTATATTTCCCAAATTATGAAGGGAACATTTTATACAAACCTTTCTTCTCAAGGGTTGGAAGGGTTTGGAGACAATTTAGAGCTATGACCATAGCCACCACCCTCCAGAGGACCAAACCAAGAGTCTGCTCAATGTTTTATCAGGCTAGTTTAGTAATGTTTTTCACATAGTATTTACAATTATGGCTTCCCAAAAAATCTCTTCTTCACTGACTCTAGCATAATTTATAGAATTCCAGCTACCTGTCTCTCTACTGACTTTAGTAACTGAAAGACTCTGATCAAATGTAAATGCAATACTCTAAGAAAGAAAAAAAATAGTTTACTTAGTAAATACAATTGCCTTAAGTGAATATGACAGTGGGTAGCTAAGTTTTAATGGGTTGAGGGAGTTGGAGCAGGCAAAGAAGCTTTGGAATTTGGGAGACTAACCAAGATTGTCAAAGTAGCTAAAGGATAGGATAAGGTCAGTGAGTGCCCTGGAAAGGGAATGGGGGAAACAAAGATAGAAAGGTATTGAGACCAACTTTGCTTAAACATCTGCAATTCTCTTGAAGCATAAAATCTACAGCTGAAATAAATAATTTTTCTAAAAGTATGAGTCTTGGGCACAGAGTGAAAGGCATGTGTCTTACATTACCCTTTAGTTCAAATGCCAAGAGACTAGCTCATAAATAAAACGTTCAACATCTTACTCAGTATGACTAAAACCACTTGAAGCTCTTTATTTTCTCTCACATCTATACTGTCTTTCACATGTCACCCACTAACTGTACTATTATTCAAATAAAGATACCTAAACCTATAGTATTTAATTTGTATTTGGCAGAGTATGCTAAGGAATAATAAAATTTTGCATTTTTATGGATGTCAAATTATAATTATTAAAAATGCAATGCCTTCATCCTACATTATAGTTCAAGTTTTTTTCTTTGAATCTCAGGATGGCTGTCTGCTTGGCTACTGCTTAACTCTCTTGATATTTTTCTCTGACATTTCATATTGCTTTTTAGAATTCTAAATTTTGTTTACCCCCTCTAAAGAGGTTTTTTTAATCTGTATGTATGTTAAACACTGCACTATGCTGGACTGGGAAAACAGAATCTTGGGCATCTTAAAAGATCCATTGCAACCAATTAGCATGATATTTATTTTCTGTATATTTTCATTCACTATGATTTATTTCATCCAATTAGCTCACAGGTTTTTCAAAATATAAACTAATTCTCACAGCACCTGTGGAAGTAAGAAGAGACAAATGATAGAAGGAACATCCAGCCTTACAGTATTCAAAAGAAAAAATTACCTGCCAATACCATAGAGAAAGACATTGACCCATTGCCAGTCTTAGAACTCTTCAACTTAAAGGAAAAAGCCTTGAAAATATAACCTGGCAATGTCCCCTGCCAGAATCAGAAATGAGTGTGGTCACTCAGAAGTTATAAATAAATTACTTTGTGTTTCTCTCTTACAAAAAAAAAAAAACCCTCTGGGGACAAGGACTATAGCAGATAGCTTTTCAGAGGTGATAGGTTTTACATGATTAGATGTGATTGTCAGTGGCAACTTTTCCCTGGACAGTGGAAGATAGAGAAGATGAACTTAAAGAGAAATAGGGTTATGACAATGGATCAATTTCAACAACTGGCAAGTCCCTGCCATAAGATATCTAAAGATAGTGTTAAGAGTATGAATATCTGGGAGAGGAGAAAATGGCAGCGGAACAGAGGGATTCGATCTGAATCTGCTCACAGGGCAGAGGGAGGGAGCAGCTGAAAGTCACGCAGGGAGCGTTTGTCGGCGACTAGGGGGACAGCTGTGCTCCAGGAGAAGATAGAGGACTGCTGGGCTGGCCTCCCTAGCCTGAGCGGCCCCAGTACTGCTGGGTTCTCTCCCTGAGCCAACTGTGCGAGGAGGCGCGCGGAGACGGACCACGACATCTTGAAGGAGAGGAGCCTGAAAATATACAGCTGCCGTACGAGGTACCGGCTGGACCGCTGGGGCTCCCGGAGCACCGGCGCCCAGTTGGCGCGGAGGCGCGCAGAGCCCAAGGAGCTCTAAACTCCAGCACGGAAAGGTCAGATTTCCCAGGGGGTACTTTGGGCGCGAAACTGAGGGGGCTGGCAGTCTGGGAGATCTGCACCTTGGAACTCAAAACCCGGAGATCTGCACCTGAAATAGAATCTGTGGCTGCTGAAGCTGGTAAACGCGGCAGAGGGCCCTTGGAGCTGGTGGCAGAGTTGATCCCTAGAGCGCAATCGGTTTGGACCTGACAGGGGGGGAAGACAGGAAGATTTTGGGAGGGTTCTGGCTCTTAAAACAGCAGTCACCATTAGAGAGGCAGTATTGTTTAGTTCAGGATAGAGAGGACCAATAGACCCAGAAGTCAATCTAGAAACACTGCCACCCAGGGGCCAAATCAAAAATTGACTCTTATGTGACAGGGAATTGATTATATTTTCTCTTCAACCTTGGGAATATAGTCTATTTTCATCTACACTTTAGTATCTTTTACTCTACCTCAGCTTCACCTTTATTCCACCACTCTCTGGCTAACCTTTCCCTATTTAGTGCCTTGTTTCCCTTACACTTTTCCCGCTTTAGATATACCTAATTCTTTCCCTTCACCCCCTGTTAAAATTTCACCCCACTGATATATCTAATCTCTAACCACCTAATCCAAGTGCATATATACCTCTAGCTTCTCTGACTTCACTATCTTAAAGTGTTTTTAGCCCTGTCCTGTTGTTGTTGTTTACTTGACTGTTCACTATATTGATTTTTAAGCAGGTTTATGAGATTGATTTACTTATTCTGTTATTTTGTTTTATCTTGTAGGGGGGGTTATTTTTATTTTTGGTGTTGTTTATTGTTTTGTTGTCCTCATCTGCATTGTTTTTGAGATAGATTTTTGCTTCTGTGTTCCCTCACCTCTCTTGATATTAGTAGTTGTATGTAATTTGTATCAATATTTAAGTACTTGTTGCAGGTTTTGGTTCGAATTAGGGACTGTCCTATAGGAGTTTTCACCCCACATTTATAATTAACTCCTTTTATTTCTTTTTTTTTCTTCTCCCCCTTTTCCCATTATCATTATGGCATTCCTGTCTTTCTTTTTTGTGTGTATGTGTGTGTGTGGGGGTCTCTTTCTTTTTTGTGTGAGTGTGGGTGTGTGAGTGTCTGTGTGGGTCTGGGGGAGGTTCTCTTTCATTTTCCCACCTATCACCGAATTTGCCTTTCTCTGGCGGTCACCTTTATTTGGAATTACGATTACTTTGACTACATTCCGGTTCAGTGCCTGGTGCATTGCACCTGGTTGTGTTGTATTTTGTGCCTTTAAATCAATGCAGGAGAGTGAGAACTACATAACCAGATACACAGAGAAGAGAGACCATGGGAAGACAAAGAAATAGCCCACATATGAAAGAAAAGCAAGGCGCGCCAGAAAAGGAGGTAAACGAAATGGAAGTTAACAACCTGTCAGAGAAAGAATTCAGAGAAATGGTCATAAGGTGGCTGAAAAGAATGGAAGACAAATTTGATAATATGAGTAAGAATCAAGAGGAAATGAGGAAGACCCAGGAAGAAATGAAGAGGAGCCACAAAGAAATGAAGAGGAGCCAAGAAGAAATGAAAAGTGACATTGCTGAAGTGAAGAACTCAATAGAAAGTATTAAGAGTAGACTAGAAGAATCAGAGGATCACATCAGTGAGCTAGAAGACCAGGCAGGAAAAAATAACCAAGTAGAGCAGCTTCTAGAAAAAAAATTAAAAAGCAGGAATAGAGCCTAAGAGAACTTTGGGACAACATGAAACAAAACAACATCCGCATAATTGGGCTTCCAAAAGGACAGGAAACTGAGCAAGGAATAGAAAACCTGATGGAGGAAATAATGATAGAAAACTTTCCTGGTATAGGAAAGGAAAAACCCACACAAATCCAAGAAGCTCACAGAGTCTCAAGCAAAATAAACACCAAAAGACCTACGCCAAGGCACATTATAATTAAATTGGCAAACACCAATGACAAAGTAAGAATCTTGAAAGCTGCCAGAGAGAGACAAAAAGTCACCTACAAAGGAACCCCCATCAGACTAACAAGTGATCTCTCAACAGAAACCTATCAGGCCAGAAGGCAGTGGAATGAAATCTACAAAGTCATGCAAAGGAAGGGTCTGAATCCTAGAATACTATACCCAGCAAGGCTCTCAATCAAAATTGAAGGTCAAATCAGGAGCTTCACAGATAAAAAAGGACTAAGGGAATTCGTCACCACCAAACCAGCAATGCAAGAAATGCTAAAGGATCTTCTGTAAAAAGAAATAGGAAGCGAAGAAGGAACACAGGGGCAAAGAACAAAAATGGCAACATATAAGCACCTATCAATAATAACTTTAAATGTAAACGGTTTAAATGCTCCAATCAAAAGACATAGGGTAATAGACTGGATAAGAAAACACAACCCATGTATCTGCTGTCTATAAGAAACCCACCTCTGAAAAAAAGACGCACACAGACTGAGGATGAAAGGTTGGAAAAAAGTTATTCAGGCGAATGGAAATGAAAAAAAAGCTGGGGTAGCCATACTTATATCTGACAAATTAGATCTCAAAGTGAAGGACATAACAAGAGATAAAGAAGGCCACTTCATAATACTAAAGGGAGCAATACAACAAGAAGAAATAACTCTGGTAAACATATACGCACCCAATACAGGACCACCCAAATATATACAAAAACTCCTAGAGGACATCAAGGGAGAGATAGACAGCAATACAATCATAGTAGGAGACTTTAATACCCCATTATCACCATTGGACAGATCCTCTAAACAAAAAATCAGTAAATAAACATCAATTCTCAATGACTCACTGGACCAGATGGAATTAATTGACATCTTGAGATCATTTCACCCCAAAATCACAGAATATTCATTCTTTTCAAGTGCCCATGGGTCATTCTCAAAGATAGACCATGTGTTGGGTCATAGCAAAGTCTCTCCAAATTCAAGAAGATAGAAATCATATCAAGTATATTCTCAGATCACAGTGGCATAAAGCTGGAAATCAACTACAATAGAAACAATCCAAAGAAATCAAACACATGGAGAATAAACAGCATGCTATTAAACTATGACTGGGTTACTAGAGAGATTAAGGAAGATATAGAAAACATCATGGAAACAAATGACAATGATAGCACAACAATCAAAAATCTATGGGACACAGTGAAAGCAGTTCTGAGAGGGAAGTTCATAGCTCTACAATCCTACTGCAAAAAAACTAGGAACAGCGGCAATAAACTATCTAATCCAACAACTCAAAGAGTTAGAAAGAAAGCAACAAGAAAAGCCCAGTGTAAGCAGAAGGAAGGAAATAATAAAGATCAGAGCAGAAATAAATGACATAGAGACCAAAGAAACAATACAGAAGATCAATGAAACCAAGAGTTGGTTTTTGAAAGGATAAACAAGATTGATGAACCTCTAGCCAGACTCACCAAGAAGCAAAGAGAGAGGACCCTAATAAATAAAATCAGAAATGAAAGAGGTGAAATAACAACAAACCCCATTGAAATACAGAGGATTGTTAAAAAATACTATGAGCAACTCTACTCTAACAAACTGGACAACCTGGAGGAAATGGATATGTTTCTAGAAAAATATAACCTCCCAAAATTCAATCAAGAAGAATCTAAACAACTCAATAGACCAATAACTGGGGAAGAAATTGAAGCAGTCATCAAAAAGCTTCCAGCAAACAAAAGCCCAGGGCCAGACGGCTTCACAGTGGAGTTTTACCGAACATTCAAGGAAGGACTAAAACCTATACTCCTCAGACTATTCCAGAAAATTCAAGAGGATGGAACACTTCCAAACTGCTTCTATGAAGCTAGCATCACCCTAATACTAAAACCAGATAAAGACGACACAATGAAAGAGAATTACAGGCCAATATCCCTCATGAATATAGATGCCACAATCCTCAATAAAATTTAAGCAAATCAGATCCAGCAGTACATCAGAAAGATCATACACCACGACCAAGTAGGATTTATCCCAGGAATGCAAGGATGGTACAATATCCGCAAATCAATAAATGTGATACATCACATAAACAAATTCAGAGATAAAAATCACATAGTCATATCAATTGATGCAGAAAAAGCATTTGACAAAATCCAACACCGTTTCTTGATAAAAACTCTCAATAAGGTAGGAATAGAAGGATCATACCTCAACATAATAAAAGCCATATATGATAAACCCACAGCATACATCATACTCAATGGGCAAAAACGACAACCATTTCCCCTAAGAACAGGAACAAGACAGGTTTGCCCACTTTCACCACTCCTGTTCAACATAGTACTGGAAGTATTAGCCATTGCAATTAGACAAGAAGAAGAAATGAAAGGCATCCAAATTGGAAAAGAAGAAGTTAAGCTATCCTTATTAGCAGATGACATGATATTGTACATAAAAAACCCGAAAGACTCCATAAAAAAAGTTACTAGACTTAATAAATGAGTTCAGCAATGTAGCAGGCTACAAAATTAATGCCAAGAAATCTATGGCATTTCTATACACTAATAGTGAACTTACAGAAAGAGACTAAAAAAGTAATCCCATTTACCATCACACCAAAAAAATTAAGATACCTAGGAATAAACTTTACTAAGGAGGTAAAAGATCTATTCGTGGAAAACTACAGCACACTGAAAAAAGAGATAGAGGAAGATGTAAACAGGTGGAAGAACATCCCATGTTCATGGATTGGGAGAATCAACATAATTAAAATGTCCATACTACCCAAAGCAATCTATAAATTTAATGCACTCCCCATTAAAATACCAATGGCATATTCCACAGGCCTAGAAAGAACTCTCCAAAAATTCATCTGGAACAAAAAAAGGCCGCGAATAGCCACAGCAATCCTGAGAAAGAAGCACAAAGTCGGTGGGATTTCCATACCAGATTTCAAGCTGTATTACAAGGCTATTGTTCTTAAAACAGCCTGGTACTGGCACAAGAACAGACATATAGATCAATGGAATAGAATAGAGAATCCGGATATCAACCCAATCCACTATGCTCAATTACTATTTGACAAAGTAGGCAGGAACATCAAATGGAGTCAAGACAGTCTCTTCAATAAATGGTGTTGGGAATATTGGACAGATACATGCAAAAAAAATGAAACTAGAGCAACAACGTACACCATACACAACAATAAACTCAAAATGGATACAGGACTTAAACGTAAGACAGGAAACCATAAAAATATTAGAGGAATCTACAGGAAGGAAAATCTCAGACATATGCCAAAAGAACTTCTTTGATGATACTGCTCCGAGGGCAATGGAAGCTAAAGATAAAATAAACAAATGGGACTACATCAAAATCAAAAGCTTTTGCACAGCTAAAGAAACCATCAACAAAACAACAAGAAAACCCACTGTATGGGAGAACATATTTGCAAATGTTATCAGTGATAAAGGCTTAATCTCAAGCATCTACAGGCAACTCACCCAACTCAATAAAAGGAGGACAAATGATCCAATAAAAAAATGGGCAACAGACCTAAATAGAATCTTCACGAAACAAGACAAAAGGAAGGCCCAGAGACATATGAAAACTTGCTCAAAGTCACTAATTATCCGAGAGATGCAAATCAAAACGACTATGCGGTACCATCTCACACCTATCAGAATGGCTTACATCAACAAATCAACAAACGACAAGTGCTGGCGAGGATGCGGAGAAAAAGGAACTCTCGTGCACTGCTGGTGGGATTGCAGACTAGTACAGCCACTGTGGAGAACAGTATGGAGATTCCTCAAAAAACTAAAAATGGAGCTCCCATTCGACCCAGTGATCCCACTTCTAGGAATATACCCCAAGAAATTAGAAAGGCGAATTAGAAAGGATATATGTACCCCTATGTTCATAGCAGCACAATTTACCATAGCTAAGATTTGGAAACAACCAAAGTGCCCATCAGCAGATGAGTGGATTAAAAAACTATGGTACATTTACACAATGGAATACTACACTGCGGAAAAAAAGAAGGAGCTCCTACCATTTGTAACAACATGGATGGATTTGGAGAGCATTATGCTAAGTGAAATTAGCCAGGCAGAGAAAGACAAATATCACATGATCTCACGCATTTGAGGAATACAATCAATGACATAGACTGATGAACAAGAATGGATCCAGAGACTGAGAAAAGTCCATCAGAATGACAAACCTCAGGGTAAGTGGCAGGTGGTGGGAGTAAGTGGAAAAGTCAATATACTTGTACTCTTGAACTGAGGTAAGTGATTTGTGTTTTTACATCCCTGAAAAAGTTTATATAAAATTATTTAAAAAATGGCAGCTAGTCTGACATTGAATTGACATGGCCTAGAGCTTGTCATATCCTATGGAGACCAGTCCTTAAACCAAGCCCTGCTTAACCTCCCATGACACCATAATACCCTTACATGATATTATTCTACAATGTCATTATAATATTTGATATTTGACAACAGCATATTATACAATTATCCCAAATAAACTTAAAAACTAACTCTTTGAATGGTGGGCAGCAACTTAAAAAAGGATAGGAAAGAAATTAATCCCTTTCAGAAGGAATTAAGGCACTGGGAAGGCATCCGAGCATTCTATATTGGCCCTTCTTGCCCTTTCTGCCAAGAGGGACCTTCTTGTTACTATTCAAATACACACAGCTGATGCCAGAGTTTTCAGTTCCAGCTGTGGCTGAAGCCTTTGGGCAGCTGGCACCATGGATCTGTATCTCGACCAATGGTGTGAGCTGGGCCCTCTCTGGAGAAGAAACCTGGGTCCCCCGAGATATGTGATCAGTACCGGCACCCCGCCAGCAGGCGAGGGGACCCCAAGGCAGGTACTGGACACGGAGGCCACAGGGGGGCATAGACTACAAAGGAGATAGAACTGAACCTCACATCACCCTGTTTGGCCCCGGAGGATGGCTGGTTAGCCAGAGACGGGTAAGAATCCTCAGGGAAGGAACAACCTAAGACAGGCACAGTCGCAGAGGGGCCAACAGGAGAGAACTAAAAGGTCAACAGAGGTGGGGCACAGACCCTCATCCACAAACCTTGCAGGGGTTTGAATTCTCAACCCTCCTAAGGGAGGTCTCCTACCCCCACGGCTGCTTCGCCTCCCACATACAACTCATACGGGGACCCAGGTGGCAGATAGAGACTCGGCCAGCAATAGCTGCTCTATATCTAAATTTAGTCTATTACCAGGAATGCTCGGGACCTACTCAAAATTGCAAATATTCCTTTCCACTAGTATTTACAGGGTAAACTGAGATTTCTGCTTGAGTATTAAAATTGACAGGAAAATAGTAATCAAGTTTTCAGATTAATTTAAATTGGCCAAGTGAAATATGTGAATACTCAAGAAAATTATAGTGTACTGGACAAAAAGCTTTTCCTAAAACATTAACTAAAAAATCTATTAGTAATTCATCTCACTGTAAAATTGCCTAACATCCAAAGAACCTAAAGCAGTCATATTTGTGTGCAAAAATTAAAATTTAAAATTACCAAGACTGCAATATAAAATTTCCAAAAGAGTCTCCATTAATCAAAAAAGGGGAGGGGACAGCGGGGTAATATCATGAAAGGGAAAAAAATATCGAGTAAGTAAAATACATCTAGAAAATTCTTACTCCAGTAAATTCCATTTGTAAAAACAATTGCAGGACACCCATGAAAAAACACACATGGTGTCAAAATAAGCCAAAGGAAAATCATTTAGGCAAAAATTAAAAAGAATCCCAAGTCTATTTTGCATAGAGGATCCCTTTGTTAACTTTTGGTCGAGAATGTGTTTGTGTGTTTTCAGAGAACAACTCCAAGAGCATGTGGGTTCCTGCGACGGTGAGGAACTGATGGATCTGTTCTAGTCACGAGGATGGTCCAGAGATGGGGGACATTGATGACACCTAGCCATGCTAGCAGTCAGCAGCTGTGCATGTCTGCAAGCAGCCCAGGACCAAACCAGAGAGGGTGAATCTTGCATTGCCACGATGTGTCCACCATCTGTATACCATTGCTGACATGTACACATAAAGAATTATTTGACAGTGAACCTGGGACTCAGAACAGTTGGACATTGAAACTGAGACTGAAACATTTTTTGTTCTTATACATTTATTTCTAGTATGCAGAGGCAAGATATTTTTGAAGAAAAGAAACAGGGGAGAGTGATTGATATAGAGGCAGGGTGGCCTTGAACAGGCTGTCAAGCTACAGGGGGAGGCTTGGGTGGATGGGAGGCAGATGCAGGCGGAGATCAACTGAAGGACTTGTATGCATGCATATGAACATAACCAATGAATGAAAGACACTGGGGCGGGGAGGGGGGGAAGCTGGGGATATGTGCTGGGGGGTGGGGGAGGCTGGGGGGAGGATAAGGGGGAGGGGGAAAGGAAAACATGTACTACTATTATACTGCAAAAAATCAATAAAAAATAATTTTAAAAAAATCTAAAGTTACCAAGACTGCAATATAAATTTTTCAAAAGCCCCCAATAATAAAAAGGGGGGGTAGTAGGGTAATATAATCTAAGGAAAAATAAAATATCCTGTAAGTAAATTACACCTAGAAAATTCTTACTTCAGAAAATTAATTTCCATTTGTAGTGCTAACAGCAGGAAAGCCATGAAAAACACACAAAATGTCAAAATAAGCCAAAGGAAAATAATCTGGGGAAAAATAAAAAGAATCCCAAGTCTAATTTACAAAAACGATTCCTTTATTAACTTTTGGTCGATAATATGTGTGTATATTTTCAGAAAAAAACTGCAAGACCATATGGATTCCTGCAACAAAGAGGAACTGACAGGTCTTCTCCAATTGCAAAGACAGTCCAGAGACAAAAGACGCTGAAGACACCTTTCCATGCTAGCAGTCAGCAGCTGTGCATCGCTGCAAGTGGCCCAGGACCAAACTAGATAGGGTGGAACCTGCATTGCCACCATTTGTCCATCATCCAGATACCATTGCTGACATGTACATATAAGGAATATTTGACATTGAAACTGGGACTCAGAACTGTTGGACATGGAAATTCAGACTCAAACATTTGTTGTTCTTATATGGTTATTTCTAGTATGCAGATATAAGAATTTTTAAAGAAATTGGGGAAAAGATAGATACAGATGCAGAGAAGCATTGAACAGACTGTCAAACTACAGTGGGAAGGCAGGGGAGGGTGGGAGGCAGGGGCTGTGGGAGATCAACCGAAGGACTTGTATGAATGCATATAAGCATAACCAATGGATACAAGACACTGGGGGTGGCAGGTGAGGGCATGTGCTGGGGGGTAGGGGAGGTCAGGGTGAGGTAAATGGGGGCGGGGAGAAAGAAACATAGGTACTACTATTTGTAATACTTTAAAGAATATATATATATATATATATATATATATATATCCTATCTAATAAAATTAATATGCAAATTTGACTGTACCTCAGCTATGCCCACCAGCCACACCCACCAGCCAATCAGGATCGTGGGGGAGTGTCCAAGGCAGCCCAGGCTATGGGGGTCATGGCCAAGGCGGCCCAGGCCCCGGGGAGGTGTGGCTGAGGGGTCCTGAGCTGTGGGCTGTGTTGCTGAGGCTCCCAGGCCTGGAGGAGCCTGGGGGGCATGTTTGAGGTAGCCCAGACCTGTGGGGTGTGTCCGAGGCAGCCTTGGCCTGGGGCCGTGGCCGAGGCTGCCTGGGCTGCAGGGGTGTGTGGCCCAGGTGGCCCAAGCCATGGGGCGGGTGTGGCCAAGGCAGCCTGGGCCACGGGGCGGGGGGGGGGGGGAGGGAGTAGCTGAGAAGGCCCATGCCTTGGGGTGGTCTGAGGCCTGAGGAGGCATATCTGAGGTGGCCCAGGCCACAGGGGTGGGTGTCTGAGGCAGCCCAGGACTGGGTGGGCCAGGCCGAGGCCCATGCTAGCCAGCAGGGAGCTGGCTGGGGCTAAGCCCCCGGCCAGAGGGGTGGGGGGGGTAGGGCTGGTTTTGAGCCAGCCACCTGTCCCATTGCAGGGCAATGGCTGGGTGCCCAAGGCCTAAAGCCTCTTCCAGTGGGCTTCCTGTATGTGTGAGTGGGCAGGTTGGGCTGAGGGATCAGCCACCCCCAGTGCACGAATTTCGTGTACCGGGCCCCTAGTGTGTGTGTGTGTGTGTGTGTGTGTGTGTGTGTGTGTGTATTGTATATATAGTGTAGCAATTATTACTGCTTTACCTGCTATTTTCTAATTATTAGAATAGTACAAAGGGACAGAGGTCAGGTTCCCATGGGAAACATATGCTAATATTTCTTGCCTTCCGTAATGTAAAACACTATCAGAATTGCATCATCAGCACTTAGCTATTCATCCAAACAAATGTAGGTGGATACCAACATTATGTGAAAATGACAAAACTGACCCACCAGCAATTCATCATGAACTCTGTTCTTTTTCTGAGTTGCATACAGAGAATAAATGTATTAATATTTACCCTTTCACTACTCTTTCCTTAGTTTCCAAGGTTTTTATTGCTTTTATAAGGAGAGTAACCTGGTGAAGGGCAGAAACTTCTAAGTCCTCCAAACATTTTATTGTCTAAATATTATATTGATAAAGCACAGAATAAAACTTTCAAACTAGGTAATTCTCTATTTACAACCTAGCACAAAAGAAGAAAAATGTCAATCCAAATTAAATTAGGTAGGAAACTCTAAAGTTTAAGGACAGTTGGTTAAAACAAGCAAACAAAATTTCCCACCAAACAGAAATTGGTTTTTGAAGCAAAAATACCAGAAAGATTTTGAAAACTTGCACAACTTATGCTACTCCAAATGCCCCACTATTTCTGCCACAGACCTTCTGCTTTACAGAGCAAATTGACTGATGACCCCAGCTGCTGCTCCTCTAGATACATTACCATGTTTACATGGAATGTCACTCCTCCCAATGACAGCAAGGCAGATGTACAAATAGTTACCCATTACTGAGACATGCAGGATTCCTTCATCTGAAAACTCTAATTCAAGGATTCTCTATAGGTCTGGCCAAAACTATTCAACTGTTTTTTCAGTCTTCCTATCTTGTCCTCTTTCTTTTCCTTTCTATTTTACAGGTGTGTGATCAACATCAAGTTCTAAGGGTCTCTCAGTCTTAGTTAGCTCCTTTCCCCTGACACTGTAAAGATATTGTCCCTAATAAGCCTGTTACATATCTAATTCTATCTTGGAGTCTTCCCAAATGATGTCAGGAGAGGTACTACAAAATAGGCATAATATGAGGTTTGGAAACTGGTTCACTAACCACCTAGTGGGAAAAAATTCTATTTTCAATTTTATGTGAGGTACAAATAGTTTTTTTTGGCACAAAATACGAGCACACTTGCTAAATTTTAACCTGGGAAAATGTTCCAGTGGAGGGGAATGCTTTTTTAAGAGCAATCATTTGAGCATTTTAAAGATCTGAGAAGAATATATGTATAAAATCAATGGAGTAGAAGGGTCATTTTTAAGTTGTATGGTTGACCTGGAGAGGATTAATGAGAAACTGAGGGCTGTTAACAAACACTAAAAGGCTAAAGGTTAAAACAATATAACCTTGTTGGTGGAATAATACAGGCACTTATCTTCTACATTGGAAAAGCAAACACTGCTGAGGATAAAGTATCTACTCTTACAGTCAGAATCACAGTGCTTTGGAGACATTTAAAGGCTAGACAAGGTGGGTCTATTCTGCTTAGTTATGGCCCTGAGTGGGAAAACCTGAGACCTTAAAATGCAGGGGAATATCTGGATGTATTCCTCTGAGCATGTTTACTCTATAGAAACCCAAATCCTCAGAACTTGCAGAAATGTCCCACCCTTTCATCTAAGATCAGGCACTTCTGTGCTGCAAAATGCTGTTGAGGCAAGATTACAGCATTTATCCTCACACCATCACATCCTTAAGAGCTAGCCCTTTGTCTAGTAAGAGGCGGGCATCCTCTCTCCTATCTATAAGGTATTTAACTAGGAATAAATCCCAGGATAACCTTTCTAGGAGCATGCCAAGCCTGATAAGGGGGGAAACATTATACTCTGAAGGAGCTGAAAAAAAATCAGCAAGCTCCTATCAACACGAATTTGGCAAGTACTCCTAATATTGGACTTTAAGGTATTCAGTTAAGGCTACCAAAATGTAAGACTGCATAAGGAAGAATTTATTTACTTAGTGGCACTTTATGGGGACATGGTATTGAACACTATTGCAAGGACTCCAGAGAATGAGGAAAACTCACTGTTAGTGTGGTTTTTAGAAGCCTGGAGAAAGCGATGTCCTATAGCAGTGGTCTGCAAACTCATTAGTCAACAGAGCAGCAAACTGTGGCTCACAAGCCGCATGTGGCTCATGAGCTGCAGTTTGCTGACCACTGACCTATACTGAATGAAGTAAAAGGCCGGAGGTGCCCTAGCATACAATAGAGGGAAGGATACATAGTCGAGGAGTGGTGGGAAAGCTGGATTGGCTGTATTATGAGAGGCCAGAAGACCTAACTGAAAGAACAAAGCTGGGTCCTCAGCCTGACCACCCCCCTACTGGGAGTGACCACAGGAATGCCAGAAATGTCCTAACTCCCCCAACCACCACCTGAGTGGACCAATGAAGGTCCAGGAACGCAGCTAAGGTCCTAATAAGGCTATACCACAGGATGCTCCCTATGCGTCGCTGTTAACCAATCAGGGAATAGTAGAGGATGTGTCAGTCACTTCCTGACCGTTGTGCTGTAAGACCCTGCCAAAAAACCCTGGAGTAAAACCCTGACCCAAGTGACCAATCTCTGTAACTTACGTCACTTACCTAAGCCCACCTAAATGACTAGCCCTTTATAACCTTTGTTCCCCTAGGGCTCACTCTCTCTTGTCCCGCTGCTGTGTTGGTAGGGAGGCTGGGGGAGCCAAGCCCGGGCTTGAATAAAGACTCTTTGCTTTTGCATCAGATGTGGCTCCCTGGTGGTCTCTGGGGATCTTGAAATCTGGGCATAACATTTGGGGGCTGGTCCGGGATCCCCAAAACCCATGAGGGACCCCGATCTGGAGAGTCTGACAGACTGTGGTAGGTGTCTGTGTTGCTGTGTGTTCTGTCCTGTGTGAGCTCGTTTCTGAAATCTGTAGTGCCCAAAATGGTCTAGGTGGATGCACTGGAGGGTCACGGGCGGGAGGAGTCGGAAGACGTTCCGATCCTCCTTTAGGAGGGATGTGGAAACCTCTCGAGAGGGGAGTGGGTTCCCCTCGAGGATCTGAGATGAAGTGGGTCGCTCCCGCCGGTTGGCGCATGGCCATTGTCTAGCTTTCGGTTTTGTTTTTGTTTTTGTTTTTGTTTTTTAATATATTTTATTGATTTTTTACAGAGCGGAAGGAAGAGGGATAGAAAGTCAGAAACATCGATGAGAGAGAAACACCGATCAGCTACCTCTTGCACGCCCCCTACTGGGGATGTGCCCACAGCCAAGGTACATGCCCTTGACCAGAATCGAACCCAGGACCCTTCAGTCCTATGCTCTATCCACTGAGCCAAACCAGTCTCGGCTAGCTTTCGGTTTTGTTTCCGCAGAGTCGGAAGGCTGTTTTTTTTATTCTTTTGTGTGTCTGTTTCTGTGTGTTTTTTGTTTTGTTTTGTTTTGTTTTGTGGACTCACTGGAAGGACGTTATGGGAAAGACTCAGACTACTCATTTAAGTGTTATGATTGATCATTTCAAAGAGGTTAAGGGAAGGGCTAGCAACCTCAGTGTGGAGGTATGAAAGAGCCGGTGGCAGACTTTCTGTTCCAAAGAGTGGCTGGCTTTCAACCTCCCGTGGCCACCAGAGGGGACTCTTGACCTCCCCACCATCTGCCGGAACAGGGGAGTCACCTCCTGGCCAAAAGGGGGCCATCCTCACCAACTACCTTACACTGTTACTTGGCAAGACCTTGTGGAGGACCGCCCCCTCTTGGATTAAGCCCTTTCTAGCCCCATGCCCTTAGGAGCTGGAACCCATTCTTGCCTTGCAGAAAGTGAAGAAGAAGAAGGAGGAGAAGAAAGTCACCATGCCGTCAGCTCCAGCTCCCCTCTATCCAGTTTTGCAGGGGGGAACCAGAGAAGAATTAATTTTTCCTCCCCCGTATCAGCTCCCTAGGACGCCGGAGAGATCTGATCCTTCCCTGTTGTGGGAAGCTGACGCAGTTCCGGGAGTGGCTGGGAGCAGAGTTCTGGGAGCAGCTGAGATCTGAGTTCCTGGAGTAGCCGCGGGTCAGGTGGGAAGCCTGCCTCTTACTAGAAAAAGGGCTCAGAGGGAGCTGTCTATCACAGCCCCCAATTCCACTATTAAGGCTCTGCCTTTGCAAGCTGCGGGCCCCCTAGATGTGGATGGCAATCAGCCCCATCACTATTGGCCTTTCGCCACTAGTGACCTCTACAATTGGAAGGCTCAGAATCCTAAATTCTCTGAGCAGCCGGCAGGACTTATTGATTTGTTACATTCTGTTCTTTTCACCCATCAGCCTACTTGGGATGATTGCCCACAGCTTTTGCAGGTCCTCTTCATCACTGAGGAGAGAGAGAGAATCCTAAGTAGGGCCCGGAAGCTAGTTCCAGGCACGGACGGGAATCCTACCACCAACCAGGCTCAGATAGACACCTCTTTTCCTCTAACCAGTCCTGATTGGGATTTCAACACGGCAGAAGATAAGTGTTGAAATATCCAGACTTTAATGGGGGGGTCTCCAAATGGCTGCAAGAAAGCCCACTAATTTGGCCAACATAGGAAATGTTTAGCAGGAAAGGGATGAGTCCCTGGCTGCTTTTTTAGAATGAATCATGGAGGCATACTACACCTATACCTCCATGGATCCAGAAGCTCCTGAGAGTAAAGCAGCTGTAATCATGAGTTTTGTGAACCAATCGGCTGCGAACATTAGAAAGAAGCTGCAGAGAGTAGATAGATTAGGAGAAAAAAGCCTGCAGGATTTGCTAGAGGTAGCCAAGAAGGTATACAATAACCGAGAGCCTCCTAAAGATAGGCAGGCTCATGCCATGGTGGCTGCCAGCAGTAAGCAAACCCGAGACCTGGCCAGAATTCTGCTGGCCACCACTGCGGACTCTCCCAAGGAACGGAACCGGCACCTCCGGCAGAAAGCTCAGATATGCAAGAAGAAGGTAAGAAGGCCGCCAGGGGAGGGAGGCAGAGACTGCAGAAGGATCAGCGTGCTCGCTGCAAAGAGATAAGACATTGGGCCCTAGAATGTCCAAGGAAGGCCAGGGGTAAGGGAAGCAAGACTGAGTGAAAGTCTTAGAGCTGAAGAACTGAGTGATTAGGGGAGTCAGGGTTTGGATGCCCTCCCTGAGCCCAGGGTAACTCTTAGAGTGGAGGGGACCCCTGTTGACTTCCTTGTCAACACCGGAGCACAACATTTGGTCCTCTGCACACCTCAGGGGAAGCTAGCCAACAAGAAGTCCTGGGTGCAAGGGGCAACTGGTATGAGCCAGTATTCATGGACTACCCAAAGAACAGTAGATCTAGGAATGGGCCGGGTATCCCACTCCTTTATGGTGATATCGGAATGCCCCTATCCACTATTAGGACGGGACTTGCTGACCAAGATTGGAGCCCAAATAACTTTTAGACAAGGGGGGCCTCAGGTCAGCGATGGCAAAGGCCACCCCTTTGACTCTGAGATTAGAGGACGAGTATTGCCTCCACCAAGGGGCATCCCCAGTGGAAAGCAATATGGACAGATGGCTACAAGAATTCCCCACAGCTTGAGCAGAGACGGGGGAGGGTAGAACTAGCCGCTCACAGGGCCCCAACCCTGGTGGAGCTAAAGCCAGGAGAGGGCCCAATAAGAGTCAAGCAGTACCCTATGTCTCAGAAGGCCCAGAGAGGAATCCAGCCTCACATCCAGAGACTGCAAAGCTTAGGGGTACTAGTTCCTTGCCAATCTGCTTGGAACACCTCCTCCTGCAAGTCAGGAAGCCTCACACGAATGACTACCGACCAGCACAGGACCTCCAGGAAGTAAATAAAAGAGTCATGGATATACACCCAACTGTTCCCAATCCATATACTCTCTTAAGCTCTTTCGCGCCCTCTAGAGTCTGGTATACAGTATTGGACTTGAAGGGTGCCTTTTTCAGTCTGCCGCTAGAACTTCAAAGCCAACCCTTGTTTGCCTTCGAATGGCACAACCTGGAGGAGGGCTACAGTGGACAATTAACCTGGACGAGATTGCCCCAAGGGTTCAAGAATTCACCCACCATCTTCAGCAAGGCACTGCACGAGGACCTGGGTGAGTACAGGAGAGAACACCTCGGTCTCACCCTCCTCCAATATGTAGATGACATCCTGATTGCTGCCGACATCACCGAGGACTGTGAGCAGGGAACCAGAGATCTGTTGGCCACCCTGGGGACCTTAGGGTACCGGGCCTTTGCGAAGAAAGCTCAGATATGCAGAGAGAGGGTGAGTTACCCGGGCTACATCCTAGAGGGCGGGCAGCCGCAGTTGTCAGATGCCAGAAAAGAGGGGAAGGCGTTTGAATGGACTGAGAAAGAAGAGACTGCTTTTAACCAGATAAAGAAAGCCCTTTTAGCTGCTCCAGCCCTGGGCCTGCCAGACATTACAAAGCCCTTCCGTCTCTTTGTAGATGAACACAAGGGAATAGCAAAGGGGTTTTTAACTCAGGCCTCAGGCCCATGGAGCCCCCCGGTGGCGTACTTGTCTAAGAAGTTGGATCCAGTAGCCACTGGCTGTTGCTGCTGTGCAGCAACCACACTCTTAGTCAAGGATGCTGACAAATTGACCCTGGGACAGGAAATCTGGATCACAACCCCACATGCTATTGAGTGAGTCCTAAAACAGCCTCCTGATAGATGGATGAGCAATGCACGTATGACCCACTATCAGAGCTTGCTGCTCAACCCTCCTAGAGTACAGTTCCATCCCAGTGCGGCCCTCAACCCCACTACCCTGCTGCCTGACCACGACTTAGATGCTCCACGACATGACTGTGCGGGAATCCTAGAGCAGGTACATGGACTTTGGAAGGACTTGACCGATCGGCCCTTCCCTGATGCAGAGGCCACCTGGTTTATGGACGGAAGCAGCTTCGTGCGGGACGGGTGCAGGTATGCGAGTGCAGCAGTGGTCACTGAAACGGACACCATGTGGGCAGAGGCCCTGACCCCTGGGATGTCAGCTCAGAGAGCTGAACTCATTGCACTCACTAAGGCACTGACACTGGGGGCTAGGAAACGGCTTAACGTTTACACAGACAGCCGTTATGCATTTGCTATGGCTCATGTCCACGGGGCAATCTATCAAGAGAGAGGGCTATTGACAGCAGAGGGATGGTCAATAAAAAATAAGCAGGAAATTCTTGGCCTTTTGGCTCCCTGCTTGTGGCCTTTTGGCTCCCTGCTAAGCTAGCTATTATCCACTGCAAAGGGCACCAGAACTCAGATGGCCCAGTGTCAAGAGGTAACCAAAAGGCTGATCAGGCAGCCAAAGCAGTGACCTTCACTTCAGTCCCCACCATGGCCCTACAACTACCAGACCCCGGGGACCCAGTTTTACCAGATCAGTCCAGGTACTTCCAGGAAGAGCTTCAGTGGATCAGGAAGCTTCCCTTTGCCCAGGAGGTGAAGAGATGGTGGTACACACCAGACAAGGAACTCATGCTACCAGACTGGCTCGGAGTCACGTGTTAGAACGCATGCACTGGTCTACCCACCTGGGGGCCCAGAAATTAAAGGACTTAATCCAGCATGCCAGGATCAAGATTCACCAACAAGACTCCAAAATAAATCAAATTATAACTACCTGTGAGACCTGCCAACTATGCAAGAGCCGGGACAGTTGGGAAAGGAACCAGGCTCAGAGGCACCAAACCGGTAGCACAATGGGAGGTCAACTTCACCAAAATTAAACCAGAGAAGTATGGTTATAAATATCTTTTAGTGTTCATAGACACCTTCTCTGGCTGGGTAGAAGCGTACCCATCCAAGCATGAAACAGCTCAGATGGTGGCCAAGAAACTACGGGAAGACATCTTACCCAGGTATGGTTTTCCTGATATGATAGGATCTGACAATGGACCAGCCTTTATTTCACAGGTAACACAGGCAATAGCCAATGTTATAGGGGCAGATTGGAAATTGCATTGTGCTTATAGGCCCCAGAGTTCAGGGCAAGTAGAAAGAATGAATAGAACTCTAAAAGAGATCCTTACCAAATTAACCATGGAGACGGGCGGGGACTGGGTGGCTCTCCTTCCGTATGCCCTTTACTGGGTGAGGAATCCCCCTTACACCCTGGGTCTTACCTGCTATGAGATCATGTTTGGCAGCCCCCCTTCCCCCCATCATTCCTAACCTCAAAGCTGAGCTTCTTGCTGAGTTTGAAAATCAAGAAATATATTTTCTCTTAAGTGGACTACAGAGGGCACACGAGGACATTTGGCCATGCCTCTGTGCCATTTACAAGGCTGGCCCAACCCAGATGCCTCATCAGTCCAGTCCAGGAGATTGGTGTTCAAGAGGCACTGTCAGGAGACCCTCAAGCCACGTTGGAAGAGCCCCTACATCGTTGTGCTGACAACATCCACTGCTCTCAAGGTAGATGGTGCTGCAACTTGAGTCCATCACACCCACATCCACCCAGCCGATCCTTCCGCAATCCAGGAGGATTTCATTGCACAATGGAACATCATCGACCAAGACCAATGCAACCCACTCAAGCTCAAGGTACAGCACGCTCGACCTGCCTGATGCTGGTGACCTTGCTCGTGACCACTCCTGCCACCGCGAGCCCACACACTCCCTATAATGTTACCTGGCAAATTATAGACACCAAATCGGGGGTGGTTCTCAGTCAGGCTTCTCAAGCCTATCCCAAAGACACTTGGTTCCCTGAACTGCAGGCGGACCTCCAGACTCTCTTTCCCAGAATCTACCCGACCCATACTGTACATCCACTGAAATAAGCACAGGGATTAAAGACTCAAAACCATTGAGGACCGCCTATTTCTACGTCTACCCCGAGCCCTTGTGAACTGGGTCCTGGAAAAGAACCCTTGTAGAGGCGCTGGAGAATTTCTGTGCTTCCTGGTCATGTGTCTCAACTGGACACATTTGGTGGGAGGCCCCAAGAAAGGGTGACCTGATCACCATTGCACAGCCACCTGCCCCACCTTGTCCCTGTTTGGGCCGTAGCCACTGCAACCCCGTGAGCATTTCCTTCACAGGAGAGGGAAGGAAGGCTACCGGATGGGACACCGGGAAGACTTGGGGACTCCGATTTTATCAGTGCAGAGAATTTGAAATGTTGTACCCTATTGACACTGGAATGTTGTTCACCCTCCAGGTCCAGAACACTCCCCTTCACCATCACACCTGTTCATGAGTAGGGCCTAACCAAATACTGGCTCCCTGGCCTTGGCCTACCACACCCCGAGCGACCACACCCAGAGGAACTTGTACCCCGGCATCACTGCCCTTTACCCCACTTATACCTACTACGGGGAACCTGGCTCTGAGTCATACCTTACCATCTGAGGTAGACCCCCTTTGGAGCATGGTCATGGAGGCTTATTATGTTTTGAATGCCTCTAGGCCTGACCTAACCAAGTCTTGCTGGCTCTGTCTAGATGTCAAACCACCGTATTATAAGGGTGTCACGAATAAGGGCAATTATACAACAGCCTCGACTGCCAGCTCCTGCAGGTGGCAGCAAACTGCTGCAAGACTAACCCTCCAGGCGATAACAGGGCAGGGAACTTGCATAGGCAGCATACCCTCTGAACAGTCACATCTCTGTAACAAAACTCTGGCTACCCCTAAGGTGGCAGCATATCTTTTACCCCCTGTGAATGCATGGTGGGCCTGTTCCAGTGGCCTCACTCCTTGTGTCCACTCCTTAGTCCTTAATTACCAAAAGGAGGGCTTCTGCATACTTATGCAGTTAATTCCCAAGTTAATATACCACTCAAGAGAAGAAGTACTTAACAAAGTAGGTGCCGTTAACCCCCAAAGAAAAGGGAGCCTATTACTGCCCTAACTATGGCAGCCCTCTTGGGACTAGGACTAGCAGGAGCAGGAACTGGAATATCCTCACTTGTCATACAAGACAAGAACTATGGAGCCCTAAGAGTGGCCATTGACTTAGACATAGAGAGAACTGAAAAATCCATCACCCATTTGCAAGAATCCCTCACTTCCTTGTCTGAAGTAGTACTACAGAACAGAAGAGGATTGGACTTACTATTCATGCAGCAGGGGGTTTTATGTGCAGCCTTAGGGGAGGAATGTTGTTTTTATGTTGACCATTCAGGAGTTGTTAAAGAATCCATGGGCACAGAGGACATTTGGCCATGCCTCTGTGCCATTTACAAGGCTGGCCCAACCCAGATGCCTCATCAGGCCCTCATAAGGGAAGGACTGCAGAAGCGAAAGCTAGAGAGAGAGAGCAATCTCAGTCTTGGTATGAATCCTTATTTAACTGGTCCTTGTGGTTAACCACTCTTATTTCCACCCTCGTCGGACCCGTTGTAATCCTCCTAATGTTGTTGAGTTTCGGCCCTTGTATTATTAACAGACTAGTCCAATTTGTCAAGGAACGTATAGGGCAGTTCACTTAATGGTCTTACAAGCCCAATACAGGCCTCTAGCAATGGAAGACGAGGTAGAGATGCAATCTGTCTCATGATTGAGCCATAAGCTCCAAGACAAGGGAGGAATGAAAGAACAAAGCAGAACTGACTACCCTTCATCTTTTAGAGCTGGCTCCTCAGCCTGACCACCCCCCCTACTGGGAGTGACCACAGGAATGTCAGAAATGTCCTAACTCCCCCAAGTACCACCTGAGTGGACTAATGAAGCTCCAGGAACACAGCTAAGGTCCTAATAAGGCTATACCACAAGATGTTCCCTATGTGTCACTGTTGACCAATCAGTAAATAGTCAGGGATGGCTCAAACCTCAGAATGTGTTGGTCACTTCCTGACCATTGTGTTGTAAGACCCTGCCAAAAAAAACCCTGGAGTAAAACCCTGACTCAAGTGACCAATCTCTGTAACTTACGTCACTTATCTAAGCCCATCCAAATGACTAGCCCTTTATAACCTTTGTTCTCCTGGGGCTCGGTCTCTCTCGTCCTGCCTCTGTGTCGGTAGGGAGGCTGGGTGAGCCAGGCCTGGGCTTGAATAAAGACTCTTTGCTTTTGCATCAGACATGGCTCCCTGGTGATCTTAAAATTTTAGCATAACACCAACCAAGGAAAACGTTTCGCGGGAGGGCCCAAAGGACACATCATATTTTTAAAAATATACTTCTTTATTGATTTCAGACAGGAAGGGAGAGGGATAGAAAGAAACATTAATGATGAGAAAGAATCATTGATCAGCTGCCTCCTGCGCGGCCCCTATTGGGGATTGAGCCCACAACCTGGTCATGTGTTCTTGGCCGGAATCGAACCTGGGACTCTTCACTCTGCAGGCTGATGTTCTATCCACTGAGAAAAACTGGCTAAGGCAGGACACATAATTTTTAAAAATTACAACAAAATACATTTTTATTGTTTAAAGTATTACAAATAGTAGTGCATATATCTCCTTTTTTCCCCATTGATCATCCCCCAGCCTCCCCTAGGCACATGCCCTCACTCTGCCCCCCAGTTTCTTGTGTCTATTGGTTATGCTTATATGCATGCATACAAGTCCTTCAGTTTATCTCTTTCCCCCCTTCCCCAATGCTCCCCAGCCTTCCTGCTATAATTTGACAGTCTGTTCAGTGCATTACAGCCTCTGTGTCTATCTTTTTGTTCATCAGGTTATAATTTTCTTTATTGTCCATAAATGAGTGAGATCATGTGGTATTTTTCTTTCATTGCCTGGCTTATTTCACTTAACATAATGCTCTCCAGGTCCATCCATTCTGCTGCAAATGGTAAGAATTCCTTCTTTTTTTATAGCAGTATACTATTCCATTGAGTAGATGTAAAATAGTTTTCTAATTCACTCATATGCTGATGAGCATTAAGGATGTTTCCAAACCTTAGCTAAGATACATTTTGCTGCTATTAACATAGGGGTGCATATATCATTTCTCATTGGTGTTTCTGTTTTCTTGGGATATGTTCCTAGAAGTGGTATTACTGGGTCAAATGGCAGTTCCATTTTTAAATTTTTGAGAAAACTCCATACTGTTTTCTACAATGGCTGAACCAGTATGCATTCACACCAGGAATGAAGAAGGATTCCTTTTTCTCCACATCATCTCCAGCACTTGTCATTTGTTGATTTGTTGATGATACCCATTCTGACAGGTGTGAGGTGGTATCTCATGGTTATTTTGATTTGCATCTCTCATATGATTAGCAACATTGAACATGTTTTCATGTGTCTCTTGTCTTTCTGAATGTCCTCTTTCAAAAAGTGTCTATTTAGGTCCTTTGTACATTTTTTGATTGGGCTGTTTATCTTTCTTTTGTTAAGTTGTATGAGTTCCCTATAAATATTGGAGATTAAAACCTTCTTGGAGATAACATTGGCAAATATGTTCTCCCATGTAGTGGGCTTTCTTGTTGTTTTGTTGATGGTTTCTCTTGCTGTGCAGAAGCTTTTTGTTTTGATGAAGTCCTATTTGTTTATTTTCTCCTTAATCTCTCTTGCCTTAGGATATGTGTCTGTAAAGATATTGCTATAACATACACTGAGTGGCTAGATTATTATTATCTCTGACTGCATAATAATCTTGCCACTTAGTTTATATACTATATAATAAAAGGATAATATGCAAATTATCCCCTCAACCAGGAGTTCGACTAGCAAGGAGGCTGGCCATATGCCCATGTCCTCTCTCCCTGGCAAGGCTGTCCAGACCCATGCACGAATTCATGCACTGGGCCCCTAACACACACACACACACACACACACACACACACACACACACAGATCATAATAATCTGGACACTTCGTGTATGTCTGCAATTTTGCTGCCTATATAGTCTTGTAGGATTTTTATGGTTTCCCGTCTTACATTCAAGTCCTTTAGCCATTTTGAGGGTTGTGTGTGTGTGTGTGTGTGTGTGTGTGTGTGTGTGTGTGTGTATGGTGTAGGTTGGTGATCTAGTTTTCATTTTTTTGCATGTATCCGACCAAATTTCAAAACACCATTTATTAAAGAGGCTGTTTTGACTTCATTGTATGCTCTTGCCTCCTTTGTAAATTATTAATTGAATATAATGGCTTGGGTACATTTCTGGATCTTCTATTCTGTTCCATTGGTCTATATGTCTGTTCTTATGCCAGTACCAGGTAGTTTTGAGAACTGTAGCTTGGTAATATAGTTTGATGTCTGTTATTGTTATCCCTCCTACTTTGTTCTTCTTTCTCAGGATAGCTGTGGCTATTCAGATTTTTTTTTTTTGGATCCAGGTGAATTTTTGGAGAGTTTGTTCTAGATCTTTGAAATATGCCATTGGTATTTTAATAGGTATTTCATTGAATCTATAGATTGCTTTAGGTACTCTGGAAATTTTAATGATGTTAATTCTACCAGTGCATGAACATGGTATATTCTTCCATTTGTTTATGTCAGCCTCTATCTCTTTTGTCAATGTCCTATAGTTTCCTGAGTCTTTTACGTACTTGGTTAAGTTTATTCCTAAGTATCTTTTTTTTTTTTTTGGTGCAATGGTAAATGAGATTTTTTTCATTTCTCTTTCTGTGAGTTCATTATTGGTGTATAAAAAGGTCATAGATTTCTGGATGTTAATTCTTTTCCTGATACATTGCCAAATTCATTTGTTAAGTCTACTATTTTCATGGAGTTTTGGGGTTTTCTATGTATAGTATCATGTCATCTGTGAATAAGGATAGATTTACTTCTTCTTTTCTAATTTTGATGCATTTTATTTCTTCTTATTGTCTGATCACTATTGCTAGTGCTTCTAATACTATGCCAAACAGGAGTGGTTAAAGTAGGCATCCTTGTCTTATTCCTGTTCTTAGGGGAAATGAGATTAGTTTTTGCCCATTGAATATGATGTTGGCTATAGGTTTGTCATATAGGGCTTTTATTATTTTGAGGTATGATACCTTTATTGCTACTTTCCTGAGCGATTTTATCAATAAAGGGTGTTGAATTTTGTCAAATGCTTTTTCTGCATCAATTGATATGATTATGTGATTTTTGTCTCTCAGTTTCTTTATGTGTTGTATCACATTTATTGATTTGCAGATATTGTACCATCCTTGCATCCTTGGTATAAATCCCACTTGGTCATTGTGTATGATCTTTCTAATGTATAGGTGAATCCCATTTGCTAGTATTTGGTTAAGGATTTTAGCATCTATGTTCCCCAAGAATAGTGTCCTGTAGTTCTCTTTTTTGGGGGTGTCTTTATCCAGTTTTTGGGATTAGGGTAATGCTGGCTTCATAGCAAAAGCTTGGAAGTGTGCCTTCCTCTTGAATTTTTTGTAATAGTCTGAGGCGGTTAGGTTTTAGTTCTTCTTGGTAGAACTCCCCTGTAAAGCCTGTAGAAATCCCCTGTAAAATTGTCTGTACCAGGGCTTTTGTTTGCTGGGAGATTTTTGATTGCTGTTTCCATTTCTTAGGTAATTATTCAGGTTTTTTTACTGTTCTTGGTTGATTTTGGGGAGCTTGTATTTTACTAGGAATATATCCATTTTGTCTAGGTCAGTGCTTAACAAATTCATTAGTCAATAGAGCAGCAAACCTCAGTTTGCGAGCCACATGTGGCTTGCTAGCTGCTGTTTGCTGGCCAATGGTCTAGGTTGTCCTTTTTGTTTGAATTAAGTTGTTTAGAGTATTTTTGCCTAATTCTTTTGGATCTGTTGGTATTTCACCTCTTTCATTTTTTAATTTTGTTTATTTGGGTCCTGTCTCTTTGCTTCTTGGTGAGCCCGGCTAGAGGTTTATCAATCTGGTTTATCCTTTCAAAGAACCAGCTCTGGGTTTTGTTGATTGATCTTTTACTTTTTTGGTGTCTATTTAATTTATCTCTGTTCTGATTTTTATTATTTCCTTCCTTCTGGTTATGCTGGGCTTTTCTTGTTGCTCTCTTTCTAACTGTTTGAGTTGTAGGGATAGGAAATTTAATAAAATTTCTTTCTTTGAAAGGATTTGGAGGAGAGTAGGCTTATAGATCTATGAAATTCCCTCTCAAGACTTCTTTCATTGTGACCCATAGATTTTTAGATTGTTGTGTTTTCATTGTCATTTTTTGCCATGATGCTTTTTATTTATTATTTGATTTCTCTGGTAACACAATCATTGTTTAATAGCATGCTATTTAGCCTCCAGGTGCTTTATTTTTTTAATAGTTGATTTATAGTTTTATGCCATTGTAGTCTGAGAAGATGCTTGATATGATTTATGTATTCTTTAATTTAAAGAGACTTTGCCTGTGACCCTATATATGGTCTATCTTTTAAAATAACCCATATATACTTGAGAAGAATGTATATTCTGTGGCTTTGGGTGAAACATTCTAAAGATGTCAATTAATTTCATCTGATTTAGTGAGTCATTTAGGATTGATGTTTCTTTGCTGATTTTTTTGTTTAGAAAAGTTGTTAATTGTTGATAGTTGGGTATTAAAGTCCCCTACTATGGCTGTCTTGCTGTAAATCTCTTGCTTGATATTTTCCAGAAGTATTGGATGGGTATATGTTTAGCAGTGATATTTCTTCACGTTGGATTTCTCTCTTTAGAATTATGAAGTGGAATTTCTTATCTCTTGCCCTTCATTTTGAGATCTAAATTGTCAGATATAAGTATTGCTACCCCAGCTTTTTTTCTATTATCCTGAAAACCTTTTTCCATTCCTTCACCCTCAGTTTGTGTGAGTCCTTTTTTCTGAGGTGGGTTTCCTGTAAAGAACATATATATATAGGTCATGTTTTCTTACCCAGGCAGCTATCCTATATCTTTTAATTGGGACATTTAATCCACTTACAATTAAAATTATTATTGATAGGTAATTGTGTGTCACCATTTTTATTCTTTACCCCTCCATTCCTTCTTTGCTTCTTATTTCTACTTTTTACTGCAGACCCTTTAGCATTTCTAGCATTGCTGGTTGAGTGGTAATAAACTCCCTTAGTCCTTTTTTGTCTGTGAAGCTCCTAATTTCCCCCTCAATTTTGATTGATTGTCTTTCTGGGTACACTATTACTATATTTAGACCCTTCCTTTGCATGACTGTGTACATTTCATCCCATTCCCTTCTGGCTGATCTGTTCCTGTTGAGAAATTAGTTGCTAGTCTGATGGAGGATACATTGTAGATAACTTTCTGTCTCTCTCTGGAAGCTTTTAATATCTTACTTTGTCATTGGTGTTTGCCAATTTAATTATAATGTGACTTGGGCCAAGACTGGTTTGGCTCAGTGGATAGAGCGTCGGACTGTGGACTGAAGGGTCCCGGGTTCGACTCCGGCAAGGGCATGTACCTTGGCTGCGGGCACATCCCCAGTAGGGGGTGTGCAAGAGGCAGCTGATCGATGTCTCTCATCAATGTTTCTGACTTTCTATCCCTCTCCCTTCCGCTCTGTAAAAAATCAATAAAATATATTTAAAAAAAATAATGTGACTTGGTGTCAGTCTTTTGTGCTTCATTTTGTTTGGCACTCTGTGAGATTCTTAGATTTGTGTAAGTTTTTCCTTTCCTATATCATGAAAGTTTTCTGTCATTATTTCTTGAAATAGGTTTTCTATTCCTTCCTCAGTTTCCTCTCCTTCTGAAATCCTTATTATATGGACGATGTTTCATTTCGTGTTGTCTAAAGTTCTCTTAGTCTCTCCTCTTGATTTTATTTATTTATTTTTTTTATTAGATGTTGCTCTGCTTGGGTATTTTTTTCTACCTTGTCATCTAGTTCACTGATGCTGTCCTCTGCTTCTTCTAGCATACCACTTATGCTTTCTTTCTTTCTTTTTTAAAATATATTTGATTTATTTTTTTTTACAGAGAGGAAGGGAGAGGGATAGGAAGTCAGAAACATCGATGAGAGAAAAACATCCATCAGCCGCCTCCTGCACACCCACTACTGGGGATGTGCCCAAAAACAAGGTACATGGCCTTGACCAAAATCAAACCCGGGACCTCTCGGTCCTCAGGCTGTCACTCTATCCACTGAGCCAAACCAGTTTCAGCAATGCTTTCTTCCTATTGAGTTCTTTATAGCAGTGATGTCATTCTTCATTTATTCTTGGTTCTTTTTTATTTCCCCTTGGTTCTTATACATATTGTTGAATTTGTCTTCCATTTTTTCCAGTGACCTTATGACCATTTCTCTGAATTATTTCTCTGAAATATTGCTTGCCTCTATTTCATTTACAACCTTTTCTGGTGATGCCTCCTTTTCTTTCATATGCAGGTTGTATCTTTGTCTACATGATCTCTCTACTCCAGTTATCTGGTATATAGATCTCTCTCACTCCTGCATTGATTTAAAGGCACAAAATACAACACAACAATGGACAAGGCATTGAACACAAATGTATTCACAATACTAATAACCCCAAATAAAGGTGGCCACCAGAGAAAAGATAATTAGAGGATAAGAAAAAAAAAAGGAATGAAAAATTATATTGAGAAAAGGAAAAAAAGTAAAAGAGAAAAAAAGATTATAAAAAGGTGGGCCTATTTATATGAGGGGAAAACTCCAACAGAACAACCACTAATCCCCCCAAAATGCAAACAACAAACACACAGAGGTGAATGCAAACTACAGGCAACAAATAATAAGAAGGCAGGAGAGAAAAAACAGAAGCAAAGAAACAAAAACTAAAAATGAGTGACAATCTCAACAATAAGCACAACAATAACCAATCTAATCAACTATCAAGCAAAGAACAATAGGACAGAGAGAAAGGAAGACTAAAGAAAACAAAATAATTCAAAAAATATAACAACAAAAAAAGACAGAATAAAATAACATACAAACAACAACAAAAAAAGGCAGAGAGTCCTAACTGGTTTAGCTCAGTGGATAGAGTATCAGTCTGTTGAATTAAGTTTCCCAGGTTCAATTCCAGTCAAGAGCATGTACCTTAGTTGCAGGCACATACACAGTGGGGAGTGTGCAAGAGGCAGCTTATCAATGTTTCTCTCTCATCAATGTTTCTAAATCTCTATCACATTTTGATTTTATTCTTCTATGTTGTATAAGAAGGTGGGCTAGTTTCTTTTTTTTAATTTTTTTGCCTTTATCTGCCCAATTTTTCCAGCACCCTTTATTTTTTTTTATTGATTAAAGTATTTCATGTGTATTTATTGCCCCATTTCCCCTTCCCTCCATTCATTCCCTCACCCCCCAGTTGTCTGAGTTCATTGGTTAGACTTACATGCATGCATACAAGTTCTTTGGTTGATTCTCACCCTTACCCTCACCCATCCCTACCTTCGCTTTGAGGTTTGATGGTCTGATTCTGTTGATGCTTCCCTGTCTCTGGATAGGTTTTTTTGTTCTTCAATTTATGTTGTTCATTATATTCCATAAATAAGTGAGATCATGTGATATTTATCTTTCCCTCTCTGGCAGAAATTAGATATATAAATAAGGTGAATTTATATTTCATTTTAATTTCTTTATTTATTGGGGTATTACATATTTGTCCTCATTCCCCCCAATTACCTTCCCAAGCCCCCCACCCCACTCGTGCTCTCAACCCCCTGTTATCTTTTTCCACTAGCTAAGCTTATATGCACGCATACAAGTCTTTTAGTTGATTTCTCCCTTTTACCCCACCATCCGCTACATTATACCTGAGGTTTGACAGTCTTATCGATGCATCCCTGTCTCTGGATCTGCTTTTGTTCATCAGTTTATGTTGTTAATTATTTCCCATATATGAGTGAGAGCATGTGATATTTATCTTTCTCTGACTGCTTTATTTCACTTAGTATCATGCTCTCCAGTCACACCAATGTTATTGCAAATGGTAAAATTTCTTCGTTTTCAGTGCAGCATAGTATTCCATTGTGTATATGTAACATACTTATTTAATCCACTCATCTGTTGATGGGCACTTAAGCGGTTTTTATATCTAAGCTATGGTAAATTATGCTGCTATGAACATAGGGGTGCATATAGCATTCATGATTGATGTTTAGAACTTCTGGAGATATATTCCTAGAAATTGTATTATTGGGTGAAATGGGAGTTCCGTTTTTAGTTTTTTGTAAATAATCCACTCTGTTCAACAAAGTGGCTGCATCAATATGGATTCCCACCAGCAGTACACGAGGGTTCTGTTTCTCCGCATGCTCACGAACTTTTAATTTGTTGATTTATTAATGATAGTCATTCTGACAGGTGTGAGATGGTACTGCATTGCCATTTTGATTTGCATCTCTCAGACAATTAATGATTTTGAGCATGTTTTCTTATGTTTCTTGGCCTTCTTTCTGTTTTCTTTTTTATCTTTATTGTTCAGTTTATTAATTAAATTGTTCCCTTTTTTTCACCCTTCCTTCTGTTTTCTTTTTTTATCTTTATTGTTCAGTTTATTAATTACATTGTTCCCTTTTTTTTCACCCTATAGTTCCCCTCCACCTGGTACCCATCCCACCCTCCACCCTCACCCCCTCTACTGTCCTCTCCCATAGTTGCATGATTTTTGTCCAGTCTCTTGCTGCACTTCCCACACACCTTTTCTCCCCAAGAATTGTCAGTCCATTCCCTCTCTATGTCCGTGATTCTGTTACATTCACCAGTTTATCCTGTTCATCAGCTTATTAATTCACTTGGGTTTTAGATATATTTGTTGATAGATGTGTATTTGTTGTTCCTAATTTACACTTTTATCTTTTTCTTCTTCCTCTTCTTAAAGAATATGTTTCAGCATTTCATATAATATTGGTTTGGTGGTGATGAACTCCTTTAGCTTTTTCTTATCTGTGAAGCACTTTATCTGACCTTCAATTCTGAATGACAGCTTTGCTGGATAGAATAATCTTGGTTGCAAATTCTTGCTATTCATCACTTTGAATATTTCTTGCCATTCCTGTCTGGACTGCATCGTTTCTGTTGAGAAATCCGCTGACAATCGTATGGGTGCTCCCTTCTAGGTAACTAGCTGTTTTTCTCTTGCTGCTTTTAATATTCTCTCTTTGTCTTTTGCTCTTGGCATTTTAATTATGATGTGCCTTGGTGGGGTCCTCTTAGGGTTCCTATATATTGGAGTTCAGTGCGCTTCTTGGATTCCTAAGTTAATTTCTTTCACCAGGTGTGGGAAGTTTTCAGTCACTATTTCTTCAAATAGGTTTTCATTGTCTTGCTCTCTCTCTTTTTCTGGAACCCCTATAATTCGGATGTTGGTATGCTTGAGGTTGTCCCAGAGGCCTCTTACACTATCTGCAAATTTTTGGATTCTTTTGGTTTCTTGCTTTTTCAGCTGAGTGGATTTTACCTCTTTGTATTTCAAATCTATAACTTGGTTCTTGGGGTGCTCCAGAGCACTTTTAGGTCTTTGTATAATATATTTTATTTCAGTCAGTGTATGCTTAATTTCTGGTTGGTCCTTTTTATATCCTTGAGAGTCTCATTTATATCCTTGAGGGTCTCCTTAATTTCCTTGTAGGACTCATTCATTTCCTTTGCGGTATTGCTTATTTCTTTATAGGCCTCGACCTTTTTTTTTTTTTTTTTTTTTTTTTTTTTTTTTTTTTTTTTAGCTTGCATGACAACCAGGCAAATCCTTGCCCTCTGGGAGCTGACATTTTTTTAAAAATATACTTTATTGATTTTTTACAGAGCAGAAGGGAGAGGGATAGAAAGTCAGAAACATTGATGAGAGAGAGACATTGATCAGCTGCCTCTTGCACGCTCCCTACTGGGGATGTGCCCGTAGCCAAGGTACATGCCCTTGCCGGAATCGAACCCAGGACCCTTCAGTCTGCAGTCCGACACTCTATCCACTGAGCCAAACCCGTCTTGGCAGGCCTTGACCTTTTATTGGAGTCTCTTGAAAAGCCCTATAACCGTGGTTTTGAATTCCATGTCCAGTCGTTTTGTTCCCTCCATTTCTTTCACATCTGATTTCTTTCCATGTCTCTGCATGGTGACTGCTTCCCTGAGTTGGTCAATTAGCTTTGTGTGATAGACTTCCTACTAGGGACAGTGGCTCAGCCTCCCCAGTTACCTGAGGTGGATATGAGTTGCACAGTCTTGCTGAAGTTAAGCTCAGGTTAATTGTTGTTAGCACTTGGAGGGGTTGACCTCCAGGCCAATTGTCTGTGAAGCTCAGCTGTGCTCAGGTTGGATGGGCAGAGTCTCTGGGCCAAGCAGACAGTGTTAGCTCCGCCCTATGTGGCCCCGGGGACAATGGCCACCAGCATCTCTGAGAGAGAGCCGCTGTGGAGCTCCACCGGCTGCCAGGGAATTCAGACTCTCCCCAAATGAGTCTGAACGCCCAATGTCTCACCCAGTGTCGTAAAAAAAAGCAGTCTGACGGTTTTCTTAATTAGAGAGCAAGTCGCAGAGCACTTTCTGCACAGTCACGCAGCTGAGCTGTTCGTGCAAGCTGCCTTCTCCACAAGCCGGCAGACCGTGCAGCACCCGAGCTTCCGTGTGCCCTGTCACTGTCCAGTTTTCACCCCATATGATAGTGGGTTCCCTGGACTTCTCCCAGAGCTGTAGAATCAGTCCAGTGGGATGTCTTTGTCTCCCCGTTCAAGAAAACTGGCTGGTTTTCAGCCGCCCGCCCTATCCGCTGGCGCGCACTCCAAACCTCTCTCCATGTGAATCTTCAACACTGTCCGCCGCCGCTCCTCCGAGTCACAGTGTCTTATCTTCACTTTTATTTGTGGAATTTTCACTTGGCCAGCTTTCTGGTCATTCTGCAAGGTGTTTGTTCTTTCGTTAAGTTGTAGTATTAAAATTGCTGAGTATGACTGCAAGATAGTTGTTTTACCTATGCCGCCATCTTGGCTCTCTCTCCTTCTGTTTTCTTTTGAAAAGTTTCTATTTGGGTCTATTGGCCATTTCTTGATTGGATTGTTTATCTTCCTTTTGTTCAGTTGTATGACTTCCACGTACATGTTGGAGATTAAATGCTTATTAGTGATAACATTGGAAATATGTTCTCCCATGTAATGCTCTTTATTGTTGTTTTATTAATGGTTTCTGTTGTTGTGCAAAAGCTTTTATTTTTATTTAGTCACAGTTGTTTATTTTCTCTTTAGTTTCCATTGCCCTAGGAGCAGTATCAGTGAAGAAGTTCCTTTGGTATATGTCTGTGATTTTGCTGCCTGTGGATTCCTCTAGTACTTTTATGGTTTCCCATCTTATGTTTAAGTCCTTTATCCATTTTCAGTTTATTTTTGTATATGGTGTAAGTTGGTGGTCTAGTTTCTTTTTTTATGTATCTGTCCAATTTTCCCATCACCATTTATTGAAGAGACTGTATAGACTCCATTGTACATTCATGCCTTCTTTATCAAATATCAATTGAGCATAATGGTTTGGGTCGAGTTATGGGTTCTCTATTCTATTACATTGATCTACATGCCTGTTCTTATGCTAGTACCAGGCTATTTTGAGAATAGTGGCTTTGTAATACAGCTTGAAATGTGGTATTGAGATTCCACACATGTTTTTTTCTTCTTTCTCAGGATTGCTTCTGCTGTTCGGGGTATATTTTTTTTATTCCAGATTTATTTTGGAGAGTTCTTTCTAGGGCTGTGAAATATGTCATTAGTATTTTAATGGGGATTGCATTGAATGCACAGATTGCTTTGGGTAGTATGGACATGTTGATGATGTTGATTCTACCAATCCATGAGCACGGTATATACTTCCATCTGTTTATATCTTCCACTATCTCTTTTTTCAGTGTCCTGTAGTTTTTTGATTTAGGTCTTTTAACTCTTCAGTTAACTTTATTCCTAGGTATGTCAATTTTTTTTGGTGCAATGGGTGAGATTGCTTTTTTAGTCTTTCTTTCTGTAAGTTCATTATTGGTGTGTAGAAATGCCATAGATTTCTTAACGTTAATTTTGTATCCTGGTACCTTGTTGACTTCACTTGTTAAGTCTAACGATTTTTTTGATGGAATCTTTAGGGTTCTTTGTATACAGTATCATGTCATTTTCAAATAAAGGACAGCTTTACTTCTTCTTTTCCAATTTGGATGCCTTTTATTTCTTTTTCTTGTCTAACAGCAATGGCTAGTACTTCCAGTACTATGTCAAACAGGAGTATTGAGTGTGGACATCCCTCTTTTGTTCCTGTTCTTAGGGGAAATGTTTTTTTAGATTTGTCCATTCAGTTTGATGCTGGATGTGGGTTTGCCATATATGGCTTTTATGATGTTGAGGTATGATCCTTCTGTTCTCACCTTGCTGAGAATTTTCATGAAGAAAGGTATTGAATTTTGTCAAATGCTTTTTCAGCATCCATTGATATGACTATGTGATTTTTATCCCTCAGTTTTTTTATGTAATGTATCAAGTTTATTGATCTGTGGATATTGTACCATCCTTGCATTTCTTGGATAAATCCTACTTGGTCACGGTGTATGATCTTTCTAATGTAATGTTGGATCCAATTTGCTAGAATTTTATTGAGGATTTTAACATCTATGTTCATGAGGGATATTGGCCTGTAATTCTCTTTCATTATGTTGTCTTTATCTGGCTTTGGTACTATGGCAATGATGGCTTCATAGAAGGATCTTGGAAGTGTTCCTTCCTCTTGAATTTTTTGGAATAGTCTGAGGAGGATAGGTTTTAGTTCTTCCTTGAATGTTTTGTAAAACTCCCATGTGAAGCCATCTGGCCCCACGCTTTTGTTTGCTGGAAGCTTTTTGATGACTGCTTCAATTTCTTTGATAATTATGGGGCTATTAAGATTTTTAGAGCCTTCCTGATTGAGTTTTGGAAGGTTGTATTTTTTAGAAAAATATCCATTTCCTCTAGGTTGCCTAATTTGTTGGAATATAATTGTTTGTAGTATTTTTTAACAATTCTTTGTATTTCTGTTCGGTTTGTTTTTATTTCCTCTCTAACATTTCTGATTTTGTTTATTTGGGCCCTCTCTTAATGCTTCTTGGTGAGCCTGGCTAGAGGTTCATCAATCTTGTTTATCCTTTCCAAGATCTAGCTCTTGGTTTCATTGATCTTTCATATTGTGTTTTTTTTTGTTTGTTTTTTGTATGTTATTTCTTTATGCTCTAATCATTAATATCTCCTTCCTTATGCTCACTATAAACTTTTATTATTGCTCTCTTTCTAATTCTTTGAGATGATTTGCTACCAGTTTTACTTTTTTTTTTTTTAGGTAACCCTGTAGAGCTATAAACTTCTCTCCCAGGGCTGCTTTCATTGTGTCCCATAGTTTTTGGATTGTTGTGTTTTTATTATAATTAGTTTCCAGAATATTTTTAATTTCTTCTTTGATTTCATTGGTAACTCAATTAATATTAAAAACATGTTATTCAGCCTCCAAATATTTAAATATTTTGGATTGTTTTTATTGTAGTTTATTTCTAATATTATGCCATTGTGGTCTGAGAAGATGCGTTATGATTTGAAACTTCTTGAATTTGTGGAGAAATTGCTTGTGATCCACTATGTGGACTATTTTTGAAAATGTCCCATGTGCACTGGAGAAGAATGTATATTCTGAGACTTTGGTGTGAAATGTTCTGAAGATGTCAACTAAATCCATCTGATCTAGTGAGTCATTTAAGATTGTTGTTTCTTTGCTGATTTTTGTCTAGAGAATTTATCCATTGATGTCAGTGGTGTATTAAAGTCCACTTCTAAGATTGTATTGTTGTGGATCTCTCTCTTGATATTTTGTAGAAGAATTTTTATGTATTGAGGTGCTCCTGCATTGGGTGCATATATGTCTACAGGGATTAAATCCCCTTGTTGTATGGATTCCTTTAGTATTATGAAGTGGCCTTCCTTATCTCTTGTTATGGCCTTCACTTTGAGACCTATTTTGTCAGTTATAAGTATTGTTACCCCAGCTTTTTTTTCATTTCCATTTTCCTGAAAGATATTTTTCAATCCCTTCACTTACAGTCTCTGTAAGTATCTTGTTCTGAGGTGGGTCTCCTGTAGAAATCATATATATGGTCAAGTTGTTTTTTTTTTTTATCCATTCAGCCACTCAATGTCTTTTGATTGGAGGATTTAGTCAGTTTATGTTTAAAGTTATTATTGAAAGGTACTTGTTTGTAGCCATTTTTTTAAGCTGTGTTCCTCCTTTTCTTTTGTTTCTTCTTTTTACAGCATTCCCTTTTAATTTCCTGCATTACTGGCTTAGTAGTGATAAACTCCCTTAGCCTTTTTCTATCTGTGAAACTCTTGATTTCCCCTTAAATTTTGATTGATAGTCTTGCTGGATAGAGTATTTCTGGATTCAGTCCCTTGCTTTGCATCACTTTTTATACCTCCTTCCATTCCCTTCTAGCTTGATGTGTTTCTGTTGAGAAATCATTTGGAAATACTATGGGGTAATCCTTTGTATGTAGCTCTCTGTCTCCCTCTTGCTACCTTTAAGATTCTCTCTTTGTCATTAAGATTTGCCATTGTAATTATGGTGTGTCTTGGTGTAGGTCTTTTGGGATTCATCTTGCTTGTGACTCTCGGTACTTGTTTAACTTTTTCTTCCCCATATCAGGGAAGTTTTCAGTCATTATTTCTTCAAATAAATTTTCTAATCCTTGCTGGACTTATTGTCCTTCTGGCAGCCCTATTATATGTATGTTATGTCATTTTGCATGGTCCCAAAGCTCCCTTAGGCTCTCCTCCTTTTTAAAATTTATTCCTTTTAGTTGCTGTTCAGATTGGGCTTGTTTCTATACTTTATCTTCTAACTCACTGATTCGGTTCCCTTTTTCTTCTAGTCTACTGTTGAAGCCTTCCATGGTGTTTTGGTTTGTAGCTCTATCATTTTTCATTTCTTACTGATTTTTTTCATTAGTTGTTGACTTTCTCATCTATCCAGTATATGAACTATATGACCATTACTCTGAATTCTTTTGCTGTCATGTTGCATGCTTCTATTTCATTTATTTCCTTTCTTGGTGATGCCTCCTTTTCTTTCCTCTGGGGATTGTTTTGTTGTCTCACCATTCTATCGCCACAGGTTCAAATGTCAAGTTGCAGGGGCCTGAGCCATGTGTAGTGAGGGTTTTGCACCCCCCACCAAGTGTCATTGAAGAGCTCTGATACCAAGACATGTGGCTGCAGTGGTTTGGTGGGAGCCACCCTCACCCCGGGTCAGAGTCACAGGCTCTTAGTGTGATCTCATGTGCTCACCTAGAATTAGGGACTCTGCCTGCACCACATTTAAACAGAGAACCCATTGCATGTGCCAAAAATCAAAGTCCCTTCATGCATGTCAGGGTTCAGAGGCTCTCTGTGTCCATGCCAAGAATCCAATATCAGAATATCTGTTGCTTGCTGCTGCTGCGCACTGAGAATCAGGGTCTCTGTGTGTACATGCACCAAGAATTAGAGTCGCTGGCTCTTAGTGTGAATGTACTGGAAATCAGGGATCCCAGGTGAACACAATGAGGAACAGAGTCTAATCACTGGTGCTCATTGCTTCCTCTTTCGTGGATATTTAATGTCCCCGATCTGCTTGGGAGACCAGGTTGCACAGTTGTACTGTGTTGGCAGGAGGTTTACTTCTGCCTTGCAGTAAACAGCTTTCAGTGTGTGCTTGCCCTGAAATAAAGTCAAGTGGCACTGCCACTTAGTGTGGGTGTGGGGTCCGGTCACATGGTTTTGCACTGTGGAACACAAACTCCCCGTGTTCGTGAACCCAAGCTCAAATTCAGCACTGTGCTCTGGTGTGAGTACGGGTTCTGCTTGTGGGGAACAAACTTCCTGGGTTCGCACATTCAGGTTCAAATTCAGTGCGGTCTCCACTGGTGGATGTGAAATTTGGTCACAGAAAACAATCTTCCCAAGACCATGTACCTAGGCTCAAATTCAGCACAACCTCCCTGCCTGGGCACAGAGCCTGGGCGAGGGAAACAAACTCCCTGAGTTCACATATCCAGGTTTAAATTCAGCACAGCCTCTTTGCTAGGGTGCAGGGTCTGGTCATGGGAAACAAACTCCCCAAGTTTGCACCCTTAGGCTTAAATTCAGTGCTATCTCCCTGTTATGGGTGGGCGTGGGATCTAGTCGCAGAAAACAATCTCCCGAAAGATGTGCACTTAAGGTCAAATTCAGCAGTCTCCCTGCCTGGTCGTGGACCCTGGTCATAGAAAACAAACTTCCCATGTCTGACACCATTGCTCAAATCAGATTGAGCTGTGGCTGCTGTGTGTGTCCAGGAAGCCCTATTGTGCAGCCAGGGTCTGGCCTATGCTATGCCACTGCCACGGGGGTGTTCAGGGAGGGGGATTAGCTTTGTGACTCACAGAAATCTGCAGTCAGGTGCCTGGAGTCTTGGTGTCCCTGGGTCTGCAGCTCTAGTTGGAGGTCCTCTACCAGAGTGGCTGTACAGTCCCAGTTTGCTTCTGAGACCAGACTGGTGGTAGTGAGGCTATGATCTTAGTCTCAAACAGTTCTGTTTTTCAAAATGTCATGGTCTCTGTGCCTCTGGTGTCTTCCCCGGAGTGTTTGCAGTGGCAGAAGGGTTTTACCTTCTAATACTGCTCAGATTGGCAGTCCCTTGGAAGACCTGCAGGATCTAACTTTCCCTATCTAACTCACACACACACCCACACACATCCACACACACCTCAATTGCTCCCTTACTCTCTGACACACTTTCCCTTCCCTCTCTACCTTCTTGCTGATCGCCATCTTGATCATTTCTCTAAATAGGGTGAATTTTTAACAGGGCATAAAAAGAAGGAATAGGGAAAATCTAAAACAGGAATACAGTAAGAGAAACAGGACAAAAAAGGGGGGAAAGTGAGAAAGAGAGTGTTGGCATAAAGTTAAAGTTGAGATAGAGTAAAATGATGCTAAAAGAAAAATTGAAATAAAATGTAGAACACTAACCCCCCCAAAATAAAATGAAATAAAGAGAAAATAAATGGCACTTTAAAAAATATAAAATAGTAGTAGTAATAATACTGATTAAAAATTAAAATATAATAATTAAAAAGGTAAAATCAAGTGATGAAAAAAGATAAAAAAATGAGTTTCTTAAGTAAAAAATGAAAAAAATAAAATGTGCCATAGTGAAGGTTATTCACTTCCTCTATGTTCTGCTTGGTATTCCCATTTTCTGTCCAGTAGTGAGGACAGTATTGTAGTTACCTGTGTTCCACTGCTCCTCTGTGTTGTAAACCACAGTCATGATTTTTCAGCAGGCAGTATTTCTTTTTTTCTTAGACTCCTTTATTTGTGTTTACACAAGAGTCAATTTGTGATTCAACACCTGGGTGTCAATGTTTCTGGACTGACCTCCAGGGCTATAAATCCTCTTTAGCCAGTATTTAGATTTCGTATTCCCTGTCACACTTAATACTGGTTTGAGAGAATGGACTGCCTCTGAGCTGGTTCTCTGATCATTACTTCTCACTCTGATCCCCAGGTTCCACAAAAACAACTTTCCCCTGAAGTCTGTGAGTGTCCCCAATTGGGTGATCCTATGTACTGTGCTTAGTAATCAAAAGCAAGGATTTAAAGAGGGGAAAAAAGAGCCAGAGTAAGTGTACAAACTCGCAACTTTTACCCTCTGATGCTGTGTGCAAGTCAGTGCAGTATTTTTTTCCCTGGTCTAAGCAGCCACCACACTGGTACAATTTCACGGTGGCTTTTTGCACCCAGTCCAGCTATGAGCTGATTTTTGGAGTTCCCTTCTGCCAGAAGCCCTGCATATCCCCATCCACGTTCATGGATCATGCTAGCCCCAATGGATTTTGTGGGATGCAGACTTCTCTAGAATCTCTAACTCCCATTGTGCATGTCTCTCTCTCCTGCCTGGATCGCCTTTTCCTACACAAAAGCTGACCTTTCCATGAGAAGGTGCAGAGCTCTTCCAAATTCGTGTATTTGTACTGCTTGAGGTTTGGTGATTCTGGGTTCGCACCTGTTCCCTGGGTGTTGTTGTAGATTCCCGAAATGTCTAGGCTTCCGATACCAGCCACACTTCCCTTCAAGTTGCTGTAGTCTCCGCATCAGAACTGGTTGCTCCAGGAGAGATTTCAGCAGCAGTAGAGATTGCCTGGTCAGGGGAACCCAGTCTGGAAATCCCCAACAGTCCCTTGGAATATAACTGTTCCTCAACTCACAAATATACACTCCCCGTGTGACCACACACTCTTCTTTCATTCTCTCACTCATGCACTATCTTGCAGTCTGTATTCCCATCGACAGCCATCTTTCTTTCCCCTATAGGACACATCATTAATCAAGGAATGCACTTGTGAAAGGGGCACCAGCATCACTAAGAATTTCAGTGTTGACTCTGCTCTTAAGATCAATATTGATAATAGGAGAGAAATTTACAGAGCCAGAATAATTAATATTCTTGGAGATAATAGAATCTTGAAGTAACAGAGGACAAGAGACAAGGCTTAACTGCCAGAAGCAAGGAGAACTACAATTACAATAACAAATGTTATGCCCAACAGTTCCTGTCATGTCTGATTTCCAAGCCTACCTTCATCCTGGTCCCCTTCATCAGAATGCATACATGTTGATCAATAAACTGCATAAAATGTGATACCTAGAGAAGAGCATTACACAAAAAATATAAGAGGACCAACTGTAGTGTGGGACCATGAATTTCTTTAAAATGGACACTATATGTCTATCAACATGGGGTCAGTTTTTATTCACTTTGTTCAGCAGCTTCTAAAAATGATTTTTTCTTTAATTTCTAATGGCCTGATTTTGATTAAAAAAACAAGCAGGAAAAAAGGATCAATAACTTAACTCCAAATAGCATACAAATTTAGTTTTGCACTAATCCTCTAAATGCCATTACCCTTGTGTTCCCTACTCCCACCCTGTACCCTAGACCCTGCTATTTCCCTAAGGTTGAAATTTTTAATTTAGTCTTTTGTTAGAGAAACTCCAACAGGCTGACCTTGATTCATATGTAGATTCTATTCCAAGGTTAGAGCACTATAAGCAGGATGGTTACAAAAACCTCTCTGAAATAATATTTTTAGTTATGTTTAATTTAAAACACTAAATATTTCATCTATAAAATTTGAATGGAAGAGCTCATATCTGAGTTTTAGCTTCTTTTCCTTTCCTTAATATTTAAAAGTTGTGACTTTTAAGACCTCCAAGATACTGGTAGAGGAAATGACATGGGAAATAACTGCAGTGTTGAACCCTCCCAAGAGACAGAATACTGGTAAGGAAATGCTTACTCCCAAGATGTGATAAGGGTTTAATCTCCAAAATTATTAGGGAACTCATACAACTTAACAAAAGGAAGATAAATAGTCCAATCAAAAAATGGGCAGAGGACCTAAAGAGACACTTTCGATAGGGGGCATACAGAAGGCCAGAAGACATATGAAAACATGGTCAAAGTCACTAAGCATCTGAGAGATGTAAATCAAAACAATAATGGGGTACCATCTCACATCTGTCAGAATGGCTACTAGCATCATCAACAAATCAACAAATGACAAGTGCTAATGAGGATATGGAGAAAAAGAAACCCTCATGCACTGCTGGTGGGAATGTAGACTGATGCAGCCACTGTGGAAAACTGTATAGAGTTTCCTCAAAAAAAATAAAAATGGAGAGAAAAGATGGTGGCAGAACAGAAGGACGCGTAATCATTTGTGTCCCAGGGCAGATGGAGGGAGGAGCTGAGGATCACGTAGGGAGTGTTTTTTGGTGAGTTGGGGGACAGCTGGGCTTCGGGAGAAGGAGGGGGACTTCTAGATTTGCCTCCCCTAAAGGAGTGGCCACAGCGCAGCTGGGTTCTCTCGCACAGCTACTCGCTCGGAGGCAGACTGCGCCATCTTGAAGGGGAAGAGCCTGAAAAATTTTACAGCTGGAGTACCCACTGGGTGGCTGAGACCCCTGGAACATTGGTTCCTAGTTGGCACAGAAGTGGATTCCGAGGAGCCCTGCACTCCACCATGGAAAGGTCAGATTTTCCCTGGGGTTGGGGGAGCTGGAAAAGCAGGGAGATTCACTGCTGGGGGAAAAAAAGAGGAAAAGTCTGTGGCTGTTGGAGCTGGTAAATGTGGAAGAGAGCCCTTGGAGCTGGTCGCAGAGGAGATACCTAGAAAGCAACCAATTTGGATCTGACAGAGAAGGCCAGCCTAACAATTTTGGTAGGTTGCGGGCTGAAAAAAACCAAGGGGGAAAGGAGTTTTATGCAGGCATACAAGCGAGATTTGAGTTCACACGCTTGCGTTTTTACTTTCCCAATCCGAGTTTCTCAGTGCTGAACCAGTAACATGGGATCCCCTGGTAGGGGATAACCTGGGAGACCGCAGGGGTGAAATGTTTTTCTGAGGCTGGGGATCAGAACAGGTGTTCACCATTAGAGAGGCAGCTCTGGGGCAGCCTATTCCCACAAATCAGTATTGAATACCAGAGGCATAGGGGGATGTTAGTTCAGGCTAGAGAGGACCAATATACCTGGAGGTCAATCCAGAAACACTGCCACCAAGGGGCTGAATCACAAATGGAGTCTTGTGTAACACAAATTAAGAAATCAATTTTATTTCTACTACTATTTAAACTTTTTTATAAAGAATCAATTTTATTTCTACTACTATTTAAATTTTTTTATAAAGTCCTATTTTATTTCATCTTTATTCTACTTTGAGATTAGTGTTATACAGTCTATTTTCATCTACCCTTTAGTATCTTTTTACTCTACCTCAACTTCACCCTTATGCCATCACTCTCTTGCTAACCTTTCCCTAGTTAGTGTCTTGTTCCCCTTACACTTTTCTGCTTTAGATTTTCCTTATTCTCTCTTTTTACCACCTGTTAAAATTTCACCTCACTTTTATATCCAGTCTCCAACCACCCGCTCCAAGTCCATGCACATCTCTTGCTTCTCTGACTTCACTATCCTAAATTGTTTATATCTCTGTCCTGCTGATGTTGTTTACCTGACTGTTGATTATATTGATATCTTATGCAAGTTTGTGAGATTGGTTTGCTTATTCTTTTCTTTTAATTTGTTTTGGGGTTTTGGCATTGTTTTTTGTTTTGTTGTTGTTTGCATTGTTTTTTTATAGGTTTATGCTTCTGTGTTTCCTAACCTCCATTGATATTAGTTGTTGTATGTAGTTTGTATCAATCTCGAGGTACTCATTGCTGGCTTTTGTTGGGATTAGTGGCAGTCCTTTAGGAGTTTTCAACCCATATTTATAGTTTATTCCCCTTTTTTTCTTTTTACTTCTTCCCCTTTTCCCAATTTCATTTTGGCATTTCAATTTTTCTCTTTCTTTTTTCATGCATTCATTCATTCATTCTTTCTTTCTTTTTTCTTTCTTTTGTGTGTATGAGTGTGTTTTCTCTTACTCTCTTCTTTCTCACCTGTCACCGAATTTGCCTTCCTCTGGCAATAACCTTTAATTTGGAGTTACCAATATCATGAATACATTATTCTTCAGTGCCTGGTTCATTGCACTTGGTTGTGTTGTAGTTTGAGCCTTTAAATCAACAAAGGAGAGTGACAACTACATCACCAGACACACAGATAAGAGAGACCATAGCAAGACAAAGAAACAGCCCACCAATGAAAGAAAAACAAGCCTCAAGAGAAAAAGAGGTAAATGAAATGGAAGCAAGCAACCTTTCAGAGAGAGGGTTCAGAGAAATGGTAATAGGGTAGCTGAAGAGAATAGAAGTCATTATGAGTAAGAACAAAGAGGAATTGAAGAAGAACTAAGAGAAAATGAATAAGACCCAAGAAGAAATGAAAAGTGACATTGCTGAGGTAAAGAACTCCATATAAAATATCAGGAGTAGACAAGAAGAAGCAGAGGACCGCATCAGTGAACTGGAAGACAAGATAGGAAAAAATAACCAAGTAGAGCAGCTTCTAGAAAAAAAATTAAAATTAAAAAGCAGGAGGAAAGCCTAAGAAAACTTTGGGACAACATGAAACAGAACAACATAAGGCATAATAGGGCTTCCAGAGGGACAGGAAACTGAACAAGGAATAGAAAACCTATTGGAAGAAATAATGACAGAAAACTTCCTTGATATAGGAAAGAAAAAACCCACACGAATCCAAGAACTTCAGGGTCCCAAACAAAATGAACCCCAAAAGACCTACACCAAGGCACATTATAATTAAATTGACAAACATCAACAACAAAGTGAGAATCTTAAAAGCCACCAGAGAGAGACAGAAAGTCACCTACAAAGGGACCTCCATCAGATTATCAATTGATTTCTCAACAGAAATTTATCAGGCCAGAAGGGATTGGAATAAGCAAACCAATCTCACAAACTTGCATAAAATATCAATATAATGAAATATACAAAGTCATGCAAAGAAAGGGTCTGAATCCTAGAGTAATGTACCCAGCAAGGCTATCAATCAAAATTGAAGGTCAAATCAGGAGCTTCACAGACAAAAAAGGTCTAAGGGAATATATTACCACCAACTAGCAATGCAAGACATGTTAAAGTGTCTGCTGTAAAAAGCAATAGGAAGCAAAGTAAGAACACGGGGCTAAAGAACAAAAATGGCCACAAATAAGTACCTATCAATAATAACTGTAAATGTAAATGGTTCAAAAGCACCAATAAAAATACATAGGATAATGGACTGGATAAGAAAACACGACCCAGATATTTACTATCTATAAGAAACCCAACTCTGAAAAAAAAGACGCACACAGACTGAAGGTGAAAGGATGGAAAAAGGTTCTTCAGGCGAATGGAAATTGGAAAAAAGCTGGAGTAGCAATATTTGTATCCGACAAAATGGATCTCAAAGTGAAGGACATAACAAGAGATAACGAAGGCCACTTCATAATACTAAAGGGAACAATCCAACAAGAAGAAATAACTCTGGTAAACATATACACACCCAATACAGGACCACCCAAATACAGAAAAAACTCCTGGAGGATATCAAGGGAGAGATAGACAGCAATACAATCTTAGTAGGAGACTTTAATACCCCAGTATCACCATTGGACAAATCCTCTAAACAAAAAATCAGTAAAGAAACATCAATCCTCAATGATTCACTAGACCAGATGGAATTAATTGAAATCTTCAGATCATTTAACCCCAAAGCCACAGCATATACATTCTTTTCAAGTGCCCATGGTTCATTCTCAAAGATAGACGATATGTTGGGAAATAGGCAAAGTCTTTCCAAATTCAAGAAGATAGTGACCATATCAAGCATATTCTCAGATCAGAGTGGCATAAAGCTGGAAATCAACTACAATAAAAACAATCCAAAGAAATCATACACATGGAGACTAAACAGCATGCTATTAAACAATGACTGGGTTACTAGAGAGATGAAGGAATAAATACAAAACATCATGGAAACAAATGACAAAGATAGCACAGCAACCCAAAATCTATGGGACACAATGAAGCAGTTCATTGGGAAAGTTCATAGCTCTAATATCCTACTGCAAAAAACAAGAAACAGTGGCAATAAATTATCTAACCCAACTATTCAAAGAGTTAGAAATGGAGCAACAAGAAAAGCCCAGTGTAAGCAGGAGGAAGGAAATAATAATAATTAGAGCAGAGATAAACGACATAGAGACCAAAGAAACAATTCAGAAGATCAACAAAACCAAGAGTTGGTTCTTTGAAATGATAAACAAGATTGATGAACGTCTAGCCAGGCTCAACAAGAAGCAAAGAGAGAGCACCCTAATAAATAAAATCAGAAGTGAAAGAGGTGAAATAACAACAGACCCCATCTAAATGCAAAAACCACTATGAACAACTCTACTCCAACAAACTGGACAACCTGGAGGAAATGGATATATTTCTAGAAAAATATAACCTGCCAAAACTCAATCAGAAAGAATCTAAACAGCTCAATAGACCAATAACTGGGGAAGAAATTGAAGCAGTCATCAAAAAGCTTCCAGCAAACAAAAGCCCAGGGCCTGATGGCTTCACAGGGGAGTTTTACCAAACATTCAAGGAAGAACTAAAACCTATCCTCCTCAGACTATTCCAGAAAATTCAAGGGGATGGAACACTTCCAAACTCTTTCTATGATGCCAGCATTACCCTAATTCCAAAACCAGACAAAGACAAGACAATGAAAGAGAATTACAGGCCAATATCCCTCATGAATATAGATGCCAAAATGCTCAATAAAATTCTAGCAAATCGGATCGAGCAGTACATCAGAAAGATCATACACCATGACCAACTAGGATTTTTCCCAGGAATGCAAGGATGGTACAATATCCGCAAATCCATAAATGTGATATATCACCTAAACAAATTGAGAGATAAAAATCACATAGTCATATCAATTGATGCAGAAAAAGCATTTGACAAAATCCAACACCCTTTCATGATAAAATCTCTCAACAAGGTAGGAGTAGAAGGAACATACCTCAACATAATAAAATCCATAAATGATAAACCTACAGCAAACATCATACTCAATGGGCAAAAATTGCAACCATTTTCCTTAAGAACAGTAACAAGACAGGGATGCCCACTCTCACCACTCCTGTTTGACATAGTACTGGAAGTATTAGCCATTGCACTTAGAAAAGAAGAAGCAATAAAGGCATCCAAATAGGAGAAGAAGAAATAAAGCTATCCTTATTTGCAGATGACATTATATTGTACACAAAAAAAAACCAAAAGTCTCCATAAAAAACTAATAGACTTTAAATAATGATTTCAGCAACATAGCAGGCAACAAAATTAATGCTAAGCACTCTATGGCATTTCTATACACGTATAGTGAACTTATAGAAAGAGAGACTAAAAAAGTAATCCCATTTATCATCACACCAAAAGTTAAGATACCTAGGAATAAACTTAAATAAGGAGGTAACAGAGCTATTTGTTGAAAACTACAGGACAGTAAAAAAAAGAGATAGAGGAAGATGTAAACAGGTGGAAGAACATACCATGTTCTTGGATTGGGAGAATCAACATCATTAAAATGTCCGTACTACCCAAAGCAATCTATAAATTTAATGCACTCCCCATTAAAATACCAAGGGCATATTTCACGGACCTAGAAAGAACTCACCAAAAATTCATCTGGAATAAAAAAAGACCCCAAATAGCCACAGCATTCCTGAGAAAGAAACACAAAGTCGGTGGGATTTCAATACCAGATTTCAAGCTGTATTACAAAGCTACTGTTCTCAAAACAGCCTGGTACTGGCACAAGAACAGACATATAGGCAATGGAAGAGAATAGAGAATACAGATATCAACCCAAACCACTATGCTCAATTAATATTTGACAAAGGAGGCATGAATATAAAATGGAGTCAAGATAGTCTCTTCAATAAATGGTGCTGGGAAAATTAGACAGTTAAATGCAAAAAAAAAAAAAAAGAAACTAGTCCACCAACTTACACCATACACAAAAATAAACTCAAAATGGATACAGGACTTAATATAAGATGGTAAACCATACAAATATTAGAGGAATCCACAGGAAGAAAAATACCAGACATATAGGAAAGAACTTCTTCAATGATACCGCTCCTAGGGCAATGGAAGCTAAAGAGAAAATAAGCAAATGAGACTACCTCAAAATACAAAGCTTTTGCACAGCTAAAGAAACTATCAACAAAATAACAAGAAAACCCACTGTATGAGAGAACATATTTGCAAATGTTATGAGTGATAAATATTTAATCTCAAGCATCTACATGCAACTCATACAACTTAATAAAAGGAGTACAAATAATCCAATAAAAATGAGCAACAGACCTAAATAGAATCTTTTTGAAAGAAGACAAAAGGATGGCCCAGAGATATATGAAAACCTGCTCAAAGTCACTAATTGTCCGAGAGATGCAAATCAAAAGTAGAATGAGGTACCATCTCACACCTGTCATAATGGCTCACATCAACAAATCAACAATTGACAAATGCTGGCGAAGATGTGGAGAAAAAAGAACTCTCCTGAAATGCTGGTGGGATTGTAGACTGCTGCAGCTACTGTGGAGAAGCGTGTGGAGTTTCCTCAAAAAACTAAAAATGGAGCTCCAATTTGACCCAGTGATCCCAGAAAAGCGAATTAGAAAGTATATATGCACCATTATGTTCATAGCAGCACAATTTACCATAGCTAAGATTTGAAAACAGCTTAAGTGCCCATCAGCATATGATTGGATTAAAAAAAGGTGGTACATCTACACAGTAGAATACGATGGTGCGGTAAAAAAGAACGAGATCCTACCTTTTGTAACAACATGGCTAGTGCTGCAGAGTGTTAATGCTAAGTGAAATTAGCCAGGCATAGAAAGATAAATATCACATGATTTCACTCACTTGTGGAATATAATGAATGACATAGGCTGATGAACAAGAACAAATCTAGAGACTGAGAAAAGTCCATCAGAATATCAAACCTCAGGTTAAGTGGCCGGTGTTGAGATTAAGGGGAAAATTCAATATATTTGAGCACTTGAACTAAGGTAAGTAATTAGTATTTTTACATCCCTGACAATGTTTACATAGAATTATAAAAAAAATTCGCAGCTAGTTTGAGATTGAATTGACATGGCCTAGAGCTTGTCATCTCCTATGGACACCACTCCTTAGATTAGGTCCTCCTTAACCTCCTGTGACACCATAATACCCTTACATGATATTATTCTATAATGTCATTATAATTTTTGATATTTGACAACAACATATTATACAATTATCCCAAATAAACTTACAAACTAATTCTTTGAATGTTTGGCAGCAATTTAAAAAAGGATAGGAAAGGAATTGATCCCTTTTAGAAGGAATTAAGGCACTTTGAAGGCACTAGAGCATTCTATATTGGCCCCTCTTGCCCTTTTTTCCTAGAGGGACCCTCTTCTTACAATCAAAATACACAGCTGTTTCCTGAGCTTTCAGTTTAAGCTGTGGCTGAAGCCTCTGCTTCCTGGCATCATGGATCTGTCTCTCACCCAATAGTGTGAGTTGGGCCTTCTCTGGAGAAGAAATCTGGATCCCCCGAGATATGTGATCAGTACTGGGACCCCGCCAGCTGGCGAGGGGAACCCAAGGCAGGTGTTGCATGTAGAGGCCATAGACTACAAAGGAGACAGAACTGAACCGCACATCACCCTGTTTGTCCCTGGAGGATGGCTGGTTAGCCAGAGATGGGTAAGATTCCTCATGGATGGAACAACCTAAGACAGGCACAGTCACAGAGAGGCCAATAGGAGAGTACTAAAAGGTCAACAGAGGTGGGGCACAGACCCTCACCCACAAACCTTGCAGGGTCCTGAACTTTCACCCCTTCTGAGGGAGGTCTCCTGCCTCCACGGCTGCTTCGCCTCCCACACACAGCTCAGATTGGGACCCAGGTTGCAGACAGAGACTTGGCCAGCAATAGCTGCTCTATATCTAAATTTGGTCTAATACCAGGAAAGCTCAGGACCTCCTCAAGAATGCAAATAATCCTTTCCACTAATATTTACAGGGTAAACTAAGATTTTTGCTTGAATATTAAAATTGACAGTAAGCCGAGACTGGTTTGGCTCAATGGATAGAGCATCGGACTGCACACTGAAGGGTCCTGGATTCGATTCCGGTCAAGGGCATGTACCTTGACTGCGGGCACATCCCAAGTAGGGGGCGTGCAGGAGGCGGCTGATTGACGTTACTCTCTCATTGATGTTTCTGACTTTCTATCCTTCTCCCTTCCACTCTATAAAAAAATAATAAAATATATTAAAAAATAATAAAATTGACAGTAAAATAGTAATCAAGTTTTCAGTTTAATTTAAATTGGCCAAGTGAAATAAGTGAACACTCAAGAAAATTTAAGTGTACTGGACAAAAATCTCTTCCTAAAACTATAACTAAAATATCTATTAGTAGTGCATATCACTGTAAAATTGCCTAACATCCAAAGAACCTAAAGCAGTCATATTTGTGTGCAAAAATTAAAATTTAAAATTACCAAGACTGCAATCTAAAATTTCCAATAGCCCCAATTAATTTAAAAAGGGGGCATGGTGGGGTAATGTCATGTAAGGAAAAATATCCTGTAAGTAAACTACATCTAGAAAATTCTTACTCCAGAAAAGTGACTCCCATTTGTGATACCAACAGGAGGACACCCATGAAAAACACACATGGTGTCAAAATAAGCCAAAGTAAAATCATTTGGGCAAAAATAAAAAGAATCCTAAGTCTAATTTGCAGAGAGGATCCTTGTTAACTTTTGGTTGAGAATGTGTTTGTGTGTTTTCAGAGAACAACTCCAAGACCATGTGGGTTCCTGCAACAATGAGGAACTGCCGGATCTGTTCCCGTCACAAGGATGGTCCAGAGATGAGGGACACTGATGTCATCTTACCATGCTAGCAGTTAGTAGCTGTGTGTGGCTGCAGGCACTGCAGGACCAAACCAGAGAGGATGGAACTTTCATTGCCACGATGTGTCCACCAGTTGGATACCATTGCTGACATGTACACACAAAGAACTATTTGACATTGAAACTAGGACTCAGAACAGTTGGACATTGAAACTAAGACTCAAACATTTTTTCTTCTTGTACGTTTATTTCTAGTATGCAGATGCAAGATGTTTTAAAGAAAAAAAACAAGGGAGAGTGATTGACATAGAGGCAGGGAGGCATTGAACAGGCTATCAAGCTACAGGGGGAAGGCTGGGGAGGGTGTGGGGTGGGTGCTGGGGGATATCAACCAAAGGACTTATATGCAAACATATGAGCATAACCAATGAATGAAAGACACTGGGGTGGTTGGGGTAGGTAGGGACTTGTGCTGGGGGGTAGGGAAGTCTTGGGGGAGGATAATGGGGAAAAAGGAAAACATATGTACTACTATTAAATCTAAATTATACTACAAAAATAAAAATAAAAAATATTTAACAAAATTAAAAATGGAACTTCCATTTGACCCAGTAAACCCTCTTTTAGAAATATATCTTAAGAAATCAGAAACACCAATCAGAAAAAATATATTCACCCTTATGTCCATAGTAGCACATTTTGCAATAGCTAAGATTTGGAAACAACCTAAATGCCCATCAGCAGATGAGTGGATTATAAAACTGTGGCACATCTACACAATATAATTCTATGCTGTTATAAAACAGGAGGAATTCTTACCATTTGCAATGGCATGGATCGAAATGGAGAACATTATGCTAAGTGAAATAAGCCAGTCAGAAAAAGATAAATACCACATGATCTCACTCATCTATGGAATATAATGAACAACATAAATTGGTGAACAAAAAGAGATCCAGAGACAGAGAAGCATGGAACAGACTGTCAAACTATAGCTGGAAGGCAGGGGAAGGGTGCCGAGGCCGGTAAGAAATCAACAGAAGGACTTGTATGCATGCATATTAGGATCATCAATGGACATAGACACTGGTGGGGATGTGAGTGAATGTGCTGGGGGGGATATGGGCGGACAGGGGGAGGCTAATTGGGGAAAATGAGACATGTACTACTATTTATAATACTTTAAACAATAAATAACAGTAGGGGGAAATACACAAGAATAAACATAGAAAAATAAAATAGATGTATCCTTTCTGTGTAAACAGTAACAAAAACAACAACAAAAAAACCCCACAACTATGCCAGTAGGAAGAGCTCTACTGTCCATGCCTCTTTCCCCACAGCCTGGACAAAAGGAAACACTGAGTATATTAAAGTTTGTTTTTGTAAAATTCAGCTTGACCAATATTAACTGACTATGTACTATGGGATAAGCAATGCTCTTGGTTCTAGTAATATGATGGGAAATAAAACAGTTAATAAGACAATGTACTAGCTTTTCAAGGTCTGTTACATAATCAATACTCATATTTTTATTTTTTCATTGAAAATCAATCTCTCTCTCTCTCTCTCACACACACACACACACACACGCACACACACACACTCACACACACACACACACACACACACAATTTGTTTTGTTTTTCTCAATAGTCATAACCTCACTCAAAGTCCCACTGAAAATGCCTTATCACCTTAGTATAAACAGGAAGTCCCATTTGTGTGATCCCAAAATACTCCAGCCCCAAGAGCACCTTAATACACTAGTGTGAATGATCAACCACATTTGTGCACTAATAATAAACTTTTTAAGGGTAATAGTTTTAGTTTTGATAGGTAAGGATATCATGATAGAGTATTAGACACTGTTAGCCATCACTACTGCTTGCAGCATTTTAGTGGATTGGTGAGGGCTTGCCTTTGCTTTTATTTTATTTTTATTTATTTTCTTTCTTTCTGTGCCACAACATTTCAACTGACAAAACAAAATGCTTCAAGGTTTTGAAATTTGCTGGAAGCTAATTCCAGCATGTCATAAATGCAAGAAATTTAATGGAAAGGTTGAAGGAACCTTGAGGATTGCTTGCTGGAAATGGCTAAGGGGATTTCCCCATACCTAACAATTTGAATAGATGATTGCTTGCTGCCAGATGGCTGAGGGCATTTCAATCTACATGTTATTGCCTCCTACTAGCAAAACACCTGAACAGCCATAGGCAGTTTCCCCAATCTGAAAATTAATTCCGTATACTAAACCTTCCTTTTGATCTGTATATCTACTTGGCCTAAGGACAATTTGTGTTAATAAAAAGCAAGGGGTCCAGAGAGACAGCAGAACTTGGTTCCTATAGCCAAGCTCCCCTGGATCCCCAAAATGTCTTCCAAAATTATGTTTCATCTCTAGACTCTAATAATTTATAGCAGTTTCTTCTCCAGATTCCTGAACCCCTTGCAGATGCCAAGAAACACAATGGCAGAAATTTATAATTAGTAAAAAATATGACTAAAATAATGTTCTCAACCTGTAATCACACAGTCCTATAAAACTCATTTGTTTTATACAACATTGCTTCTAGAAATTTTAACTATGTTTATCACAGGGCTGTCAAGTTTATGGTAGCCAGAATATGCTAGACAGAATATGTATGGGCCTTGTTTTCTTACTCAATCAGCCACTTAATATCTTTTGATTGGGGCATTTTATACATTTGAATTTAAAGAAATTATCACAGATATGTAGTTATTTTTATTTTATTATCATATTTAAATCTTTTCTCTCTTCTTTTTAAAAGTCCCTTTAAGATGTAAAGCTGGTTTGGTGGTGAGAATTCCTTTGAGTTTTTCTTCTCTGCAAAGTTCTTTATCTCTCCTTCATCTCTGAATTATACCTTTGCTAGCTAGAACCAAAGCTGAAATAAAATCAATAGCCCCCCCAAAAAAAATACACCCCACATAATGAAAATGTTAATTAAACAAAGAGATGTTTATTTGGAAAGATAAATAAGCTTGATAAACCTTTAACCAGACTCACAGGGAAAGAAAGAGAGAAAACCAAAAACATAAAATATTAAAGAGAGAGATGTAACAACTGACACTTCAAAAATACAAGGATTATTAGTAAATACTATGGAAATAATATGCCAATAGATTGGACAATATGGAAAAAATGGATACATTCTTAGAAATATGCATGCTCCAAGATTAAATCAACATGAAACAGAAAATCTGAACAGACTGATAACAATCAAAAGCCCTAGACCATATATGCATAACTCATGGACACAGACAATAGGCAGTGAATGCCTTAGGCAGAATGTAGGCATATATATATATATATATATATATATATATATATATATATATATGCCTAAGCAAACAAATGACTAAACAACTGAATGACTGTTCCATCATTTGCTATGACACATACTGACCACCAGGAGCAGATGATCAATGCAGGAGTCCATGTTTATCGTTAGGAAGAATTCACATTATTAAAATTTCCATATTACCTAAACAATTCTATTTAGTTAACACAATTTGTATCAAACTACCAAAGGCATATTTCACAGAACTAGAGCAAATAATCCAAAAATTTATATGGAATCACAAAAAAAATAACAAAACCATCCAGAGAGCATTAGAAATATTGAGAAAGAAGAACAAAGTTGGAGCTATCACACTACCCAATATCAAAGTATATAAAGGCATAGTAATCAAAATAGCATGATACTGGCATAAAAAAAACAGACATATACATTATGAAACAGAAGAGCAAGCCCAGTAATAAGTCCACGTCTATATGGTCAATTAATATCTGACACAGAAATAAAAAACGTGCAATTGGGTAAAGACTGTCTATTGAATAAATGTTGCTGGGAAAATTGGACAGATATTTGGAAAAAATGAAACTTGATCATTAATTTATACATTATTCAAGAATAAACTAAAAATGTATATAAAAAGATATAATTAAAGATATAAAAAATAAGAGTCAAATCATAAAAATCCTGAAAGAAAACATAAGCAATAAATCTCAAATATTTTTTATCTTTATTGTTTAGTTTATTAATTACATTTTCCCCCTATAGCTCCCCTCCACCCAATACCCATCCCACCCTCCACCCTCAACTCCCCCCACTGTCCTCTCCCATAGTTGCATGATTTTTGTCCAGTCTCTTGCTGCACTTCCCACACCCCTTTTCTCACCAAGAATTGTCAGTCAATTACCTCTCTATGTCCATGATTCTGTCCTATTCCCGTTTATCCTGTTCATCAGATTAATTCACTTGATTTTTAGATTCATTTGTTTATAGATGTGTATTTATTGTTCATAATATATATTTTTACCTTTTTCTTTTTATTTTTACCTTTTTCTTCTTAAACAATACCTTTCAGCATTTCATATAATATTGGTTGGGCGGCGATGAACTCCTTTAGATTTTTCTTATCTGAGAAGTACTTTAACTGATCTTCAATTCTGAATGATAGCTTTGCTGGATAGAGTAATCTTGGTTGTAGATTCTTGATATTCATCACTTTGAATATTTCTTGCCACTCCTGTCTGTCCTGCATCGTTTCTGTTGAGAAATCCGCTGACAATCGTATGGGTGCTCCCTTCTAGGTAACTAACTGTTTTTCTCTTGCTGCTTTTAATATTCTCTCTTTATCTTTTGCTCTTGACATTTTAATTAGGATGTGTCTTGGTGTGGTTCTCTTTAGATTCCTATATTTTGGGGTTCTGTGAACTTCTTGGGTTTTTAAGTCAATTTCTTTCACCAGGTGGGGGAAGTTTTCAGTCATTATTTCTTCTAGTAGCTTTTCATCATCTTGCTCTCTCTCTTTTTCTAGCACCCCAATAATTCTGATGTTGGTATGTTTGAGGTTGCCCGAGAAGCCCCTTGCACTATCTTCAATTTTTTGGACTCTTTTGGCTTCTTGATTTTCTAGCTGAGTGGATTTTTCTTCTTTGTATTTCAAATCTTTGACTTGGTTCTTGTGGTTGTTTGGACTGCTTTTAGGTCTTTATATAATATTTTTTATTTCAGTCAGTATATGCTTAGTTTCTAGTTGGTCCTTTTTCATATCCTCATAGGTGTTGTTTATTTCCTTGTACTTCTCATTAAGTTCATCGGCTTTTCCTAGTAGCCTCTTGAAAAACCTAATTACTGTGGTTTTGAACTCTATGTCTAGTTGACTTTTTTCCTCCATTTCTTTCACAGCTGATTTCTTTCCTTTTCTCTGCATTGTGGCTACTTTCCTGATTTGATCCCTTAGCTGTGTGTGGTAGGTATCCTCAAAGGGACAGTGGCTCAGCTTTCCTATGCGGTGTGAGGGGTCAGCTCCACCCCATGTGGCACGCCGCATCAGCATTAGCTCTGCCCTATGCAGCATGCTATGCGGCGCACGGCGTCAGGTTCAGCTTTGTGATGCACGGGTCTCTGTGTTGGGTGGTAATGGCTGCAGGCACCTCCAAGAGAAATCCACTGCTGGTCTCCCCCCAAATGAGTCTGAACCCCCAAAGTCTCACTCGGCGTTGTAAAACAAAGCAGTCTGGTGGTCTCTGAGCGAGTGAGCAAGTCACACGTCCTCTGCCCGGTCGCGCACTTTTTGAACTGCTGTTCCAAGTTACGTGCACTCTCCTCAAACTCACAGACCTCAGCCGCGCCCGGGGTTTTCCTTTCCCTGACCTGAGACTTCACTTGGGACTGGGGGGTCAGTGTTGTGGGAGGCCTCTGCCCTCCCTGTTGGAGAAAACCAGCCGGGTTTGCTGCCGCCCGTCCCTCACCACTCGCGTGCTCCAGGCTCCAAACCTCACTCCTCTTGAGTCACCATGTCCTGTCTTTAGTTTTATCTGTGGAATTTTCACTCAGCCAGCTTTCTGGTGAGTCTGGATGATGTTTGTTTTGTTGTTAAGTTGTAGTTTTGGAATTGTTGCGTGGGCAGCAAAATAGGTGTTTATCTATGCCGTCATCTTGGTTCTCATCTCAAATATTTTTGTAGCAATATTTTTTCTGATATATCTCCTTGGGTAAGGGCTTATATCAAACTAAAAATACTTTTATATTGCAAAATAAATCATTACAAAATGAAGAGACAACATGTTAAATGGGATAATATGTTGCCAATGACACATATGATAAGGGGTTAATATCCAAAATTTATAATGAACTCATACTACCAACACACACACACACACACACACACACACACACACACACAACAATCAATATGAAAAATGGACAAAGGATCTGAAGAGACACTTCTCCAAAGAGGACATACAAGTGGCCAACAGACATATGAATAGATGCTCAACATCACTAATCATCAGAGAAATGCAAATTAAAACCACAATGAGATATCACTCCACAACTGTCAGAATAGCTATCACCAATGGATCCACAAATGACAAGTATTGGTGAGGATGTGGAAAAAGGAAACCCTAGTGTATTGTTGTTGAGAATGAACATTGTTAGACCCACCATGAAAAACAGTGTAGGGTTTCATGAAATATTTAAAGTGGACCTGATTTATGACCTAGTTATTTCACTTTTGGTGACTTATCAAAAGAAACCCAAAATAGTAATTTGAAGAAATATATGCACCCCTATATTTGTTGCAACATTATTTATAATAGCCAAGCTATTGAAGCAACCCAGGTGCCCAGAAATAGACACATGAATAAAAAAAAGTGGTGTTACATATATACAAGGATATTAGCCATAAAAAATGAAATATTGCTGAAACTGGTTTGGCTCAATGGATAGAGCTTCGGCCTTCAGACTGAAGGATCCCAGGTTCCATTTTGGTCAAGGGCATGTACTTTGGCTGCGGGCGCATCCCCAGTGGGGGGGTGTGCAGGAAGCAGCTGATCAATAGTCTCTCTCATCGATGTTTCTGACTTTCTATCCCTCTCCCTTCCTCTATGCAAAGAAATCAATAAAATATATTTTAAAATAATAATAATAAATGAAATCTTACTATTTGTAACAGTTTGAATGGACTTAGAGGGTGTTATGCTCAGGAAAATAAGTCAATCAGAAAAAGACAAATACCATATGATTTCACTGATACATGGAATGGAAAAAACAATATAAAATAAGTAAAACAGAAACAGACTTATAGGTACATAGAGAGATATGGGTGTTGCCAGAGGAAAAGGTTGTGTTGTGGGGGGGGGGGTCGGGAGGTAGGACACTGGGTGAAAGAAGTGAAGCAACAAGAAATACAAATTAATAGGTACAAAATAGTCACATGGAAGTAAGTAAAGCATAGAAAATATATCAATAATATTATGATAACTATGTTAGGTTCCAAATGGGGTACTGCAAATATAAAGGGGAACACTATGTAAAGTATATGATTATCTAACTACTAAGCTGCACGTACAAAAACAATCTATATACATAAAAGCCTAAGTGACTAAAGAACTGAATGACCGAATGACTGTTTGGTTGCTATGATGCACACTGACCATCGGAGGGCAGATGCTCAATGCAGGAGTTGCCCCTTGGTGGTCAGTGTACTCTCACAACCAACCTCCTGTAGCCCCTTCCCCCAGCCACCTCCCATGACCCCTGCCTCCTAGCTGACCACCCTGATGGCCCAAATCAGGGCAGAAAACCTCCTACAGCCTGTCCCCCTGGCTGGCCAACTTTCTGCAGCCCCTCTCCCTGGCTGGCCAACCTCCTGCACTCCCTCCTCCCCATCTGGCCAGCCTAGATGACCCTGTTCAGAACTTCCAGAAGTCCCTCTCCTCAGCCAACCTCCCACTGCCCCAATTGGCCCTAATTGCGCAGGCCAAGAGACCCCACCTGTGCACGAATTCATGCATCAGGCCTCTAGTACAAAATAAAAAAAATAACTACCTTTTAACTCATACACACCTGGATTTGTATTCTAGCTCTACTATTTCCTAGCTGGGTGATATTCATAAATTACTTAAAGCTTGCAAACTTCAGTTTTTTGTCTCTAAAATGGAATTAATATCACCTAATTCTCATAATTTGTTTGCATATAATTAACATAGTATAACAATATGTATCATCCGTAGTTTTTATTCTCATTCAGTATCTTTTTTCTCTATATCTTCCCATAATACTAGGCCATTCAATAAACAATATTTGCATATCCTATCTAATAAAAGAGTAATATGCAAATTGACCATCACTCCAACACACAAGATGGCTGCCCCCATGTAGTCAAAGATGGCTGCCCCCATATGGACACAAGATGGCCACCACTAGATGGCCAGCAGGGAAAGGCAGTTGTGCGTGATCAGGCTACCAGGGGAAGGCAGTTAGGATCAATCAAGACTGCAGGGAAAGGCAGTTAGGGGTGACCAGGCCTGCAGGGGACGGCAGTTAGGGGCAAACAGGCTGCCAGGGGAGCAGTTAGGCATCAATCAGGCTGGCAGGCAGAAGTGATTACAGGCAATCAGGAAGGCAGGCAGGTGAGCAGTTTGGAGCCAGCAGTCCTGGATTGTGAGAGGGATGTCTGACTGCCCGTTTAAGCCCGATTCTAGGATTGGGCCTAAACAGGAAGTCAGACATCCCTCGAGGGGACCCAGATTGGAGAGGGTGCAGGCTTGGATGAGGGACACACACCCTTGTACATGAATTTCATACACCGGGCCTCTAAGTAAAAATAATTGCACATGGATAAATAATTTTAAAAAGCTATCTCTCTGTATAAAAGCCTAAGCGACTATCTGTCCAATCAAACGTTCAACCATTTTACTGTTCACTATGATGCACACTGACCAGTAGGGAGCAGATGCTCAATGCACAGGCATGGATACATGGAACAGACAGATGAATCTCAGAGGGAAGAAGGGAGTAGGGGAGAGTGAGAAGAGATTAACCAGATATGCATACTAGAGGCCCTGTACTCAGATTTGTGCACCAGTGGGGACAATTTGCCAGGCCTGTGGGGAATGGGCTGAAAAAGGCTCTCCGACAGCCCCTGAGGGGTCGTGGATTGTGAGAAGGCTCAGTCCACACCTAGGGAACCCACTGGTGTATGAATCTGTACACCGGGCCTCTAGTATAAAAATAATATGTTTACTATGGAGGGAATCTACATCAGAAGTCACAAATTAAGGCATTTAGGCAGCAAAAATGCCACAGACACTGCCTACCACACACCCACACATTTGATTTTATATTTGCATAGCAGATTTCTAGAAACGCATTCACTAAATGCTAGGGCATGTGTGGGAGTGGGGTGGGGGGGCAATGGGAAAATATGTACACATGTAATACCTTAATAAAAAAAATGGAAAAAAAAAGATTTGGCGTTGTTTCCCAAGCAACAAGCCTCAGTGGTCGAGCATCGACCTATGAACCAGGAGGTCACAGTTTGATTCTTGGTAAGGGCACATGCCCAGGTTGTGGCTCGGCCCCCAGTGTTGGGTGTGCAGAAAGCAGCCAACTGGTGATTCTCTCTCATCATTGATATTTTTCATCTCCCCCTCTCTCTTCCTCTCTGAAATCAATACAAATATTTTTCAAAGATTTGGGGTTGTTGAAGCCATTTTATTTACACTACATTATTTGATTGTTATAGTAAACACTTATACATTTTTGGAAATCAATTCATTTACTTATTTTTTATTTTTCATTTACAGTTTACATTTAATGTTATATTGTGAGGGTACAGAGAGAAAATGGCGGCAGAACGGAGGGATTCGATCTGAATCTGCTCACAGGGCAGAGGGAGGGAGCAGCTGAAAGTCGCGCAGGGAGCGTTTGTCGGTGACTGGGGGGACAGCTGTGCTCCAGGAGAAGATAGAGGACTGCTGGGCTGGCCTCCCTAGCCTGAGCGGCCCCAGTACTGCTGGGTTCTCTCCCTGAGCCAACTGCACGAGGAGGCGCGCGGAGACGGACCACGACATCTTGAAGGAGAGGAGCCTGAAAATATACAGCTGCCGTACGCGGTACCGGCTGGACCGCTGGGGCTCCCGGAGCACCGGCGCCCAGTTGGCGCAGAGGCACGCAGAGCCCAGGGAGCTCTAACCTCCAGCACGGAAAGGTAGGATTTCCCTGGGGGAACTTTGGGCGCGAAACTGAGGGGGCTGGCAGTCTGGGAGATCTGCACCTTGGAACTCAAAACCTGGAGATCTGCACCTGAAATAAAATCTGTGGCTGTTGAAGCTGGTAAATGTGGGAGAGGCCCCTTTGAGCTGGTGGCAGAGTTAATCCCTGGAGCACAATCAGTTTGGACCGGACAGGGGAGGGAAACCAGGAAGATTTTGGGAGGGTTCTGGCTGCTAAAACAGCAGTCACCAATAGAGAGGCAGTATTGTTTAGTTCAGGATAGAGAGGACCAATAGACCCAGAAGTCAATCTAGAAACACTGCCACCCAGGGGCCAAATCAAAAATTGACTCTTATGTGACAGGGAATTGATTATATTTTCTCTTCGACCTTGGGAATACAGTCTATTTTCATCTACACTTTAGTATCTTTTACTCTGCCTCAACTTCACCTTTATAGCACCACTCTCTAGCTAACCTTTCCCTATTTAGTGCCGTGTTTCCCTTACACTTTTCCCGCTTTAGATTTACCTAATTTATTCCCCTTACCCCCTGTTAAAATTTCACCCCACTGATATATCTAATCTCTAACCACCTACTCCAAGTGCATATATACCTCTAGCTTCTCTGACATTACTATCTTAAAATGTTTTTATCCCTGTCCTGTTGTTGTTTACTTGACTGTTGATTATGTTGATTTTTTAAGCAGGTTTATGAGATTGATTTGCTTATTCTGTTATTTTGTTTTTTCTTGTAGGGGGGGTATTTTTATTTTTGGTGTTGTTTCTTGTTTTGTTGTCCTCATCTGCATTGTTTTTGAGATAGATTTTTGCTTCTGTGTTCCCTCACCTCTCTTGATATTAGCAGTTGTATGTAATTTGTATCAATCTCCAAGTACTTGTTGCAGGCTTTCGTTTGGATTAGGGGCTGTCCTATAGGAGTTTTCACCACACATTTATAATTTACTCCTTTTATTTCTTTTTTTCTTCTCCCCCTTTTCCCATTATCATTTTGGCATTCCTGTCTTTCTTTTTTGTGAGTGTATGTGTGTGTAGGGGTCTCTTTCTTTATGTGTGAGTGTGGGTGTGTGAGTGTCTGTGTGTGTCTGGGGGAGGTTCTCTTTCTTTTTTCCCACCTATCACCGAATTTGCCTTTCACTGGTGGTCACCTTTATTTGGAATTACAATTACTTTGACTACATTCCTGTTAAATGCCTGGTGCGTTGCACCTGGTTGTATTGTATTTTGTGCCTTTAAATCAACGCAGGAGAGTGAGAACTACATAACCAGATACACAGAGAAGAGAGACCATGGGAAGACAAAGAAACACCCACATATGAAAGAAAAGCAAGGCTCGCCAGAAAAGGAGGTAAACGAAATGGAAGTTAACAATCTGTCAGAGAAAGAATTCAGAGAAATGGTCATAAGGTGGCTGAAAAGAATGGAAGACAAATTTGATAATATGAGTAAGAACCAAGAGGAAATGAGGAAGACCCAGGAAGAAATGATGAAGAGCCATGAAGAAATGAAGAGGAGCCAAGAAGAAATGAAAATTGACATTGCTGAAGTAAAGAACTCAATAGAAAGTATTAAGAGTAGACTAGAAGAAGCAGAGGATCGCATCAGTGAGCTAGAAGACCAGGTAGGAAAAAATAACCAAGTAGAACAGCTTCTAGAAAAAAAATTAAAAAGCAGAAGGAGAGCCTAAGAGAACTTTGGGACAACATGAAACAAAACAACATCCGTATAATTGGGCTTCCAGAAGATCAGAAAACTGAGCAAGGAAGAGAAAACCTGTTGGAAGAAATAATGACAGAAAACTTTCCTGGTATAGGAAAGGGAAAACCCACACAAATTCAAGAAGCTCACAGAGTCCCAAGCAAAATAAACCCCAAAAGACCTGCGCCAAGACACATTATAATTAAACTGGCAAATACCAATGACAAAGTAAGAAATTTAAAAGCTGCCAGAGAGAGACAAAAAGTCACCTACAAAGGAACCCCCATCAGACTAACAAGTGATCTCTCAACAGAAACCTATCAGGCCAGAAGGCAGTGGAATGAAATCTACAAAGTCATGCAAAGGAAGGGTCTGAATCCTAGAATACTATACCCAGCAAGGCTCTCAATCAAAATTGAAGGTCTAATCAGGAGCTTCACAGATAAAAAAGAACTAAGGGAATTCATCACCACCAAACCAGCAATGCAAGAAATGCTAAAGGATCTTCTGTAAAAAGAAATAGGAAGCGAAGAAGGAACACAGGGGTAAAGAAAAAAAACGGCAACATATAAGCACCTATCAATAATTACTTTAAATGTAAACGGTTTAAATGCTCCAATCAAAAGACATAGGGTAATAGACTGGATAAGAAAACACAACCCATGTATCTGCTGTCTACAAGAAACCCACCTCCGAAAAAAAGACGCACACAGACTGAGGATGAAAGGTTGGAAAAAAGTTATTCAGGCGAATGGAAATGAAAAAAAACCTGGGGTAGCCATACTTATATCTGACAAATTAGATCTCAAAGTGAAGGACATAACAAGAGATAAAGAAGGCCCCTTCATAATACTAAAGGGAGCAATTCAACAAGAAGATATTACTCTGGTAAACATATACACACCCAATAAAGGACCACGCAAATATATACAAAAATTCCTAGAGGACATCAAGGGAGAGATAGACAGCAATACAATCGTAGTAGGAGACTTTAATACCCCATTATCACCATTGGACAGATCCTCTAAACAAAAAATCAGTAAAGAAACATCAATCCTCAATGACTCACTGGACCAGATGGAATTAATTGACATCTTCAGATTATTTCACACCAAAGCCACAGAATATTCATTCTATTCAAGTGCCCATGGGTCATTATCAAAGATAGACCATGTGTTGGGTCATAGGCAAAGTCTCTCCAAATTCAAGAAGATAGAAATCATATCAAGTATATTCTCAGATCACAGTGGCATAAAGCTGGAAATCAACTACAATAGAAACAATCCAAAGAAATCGAACACATGGAGACGAAACAGCATGCTATTAAACCATGACTGGGTTACTAGAGAAATTAAGGAAGAGATAGAAAACATCATGGAAACAAATGACAATGATAGCACAACAAACAAAAATCTATGGGACACAGTGAAAGCAGTTCTGAGAGGGAAGTTCATAGCTCTACAATCCTACCACAAAAAAACTAGAAACAGCGGTAATAAATTATCTAACCCAACAACTCAAAGAGTTCGAAAGAATGCAACAAGAAAAGCCCAGTGTAAGCAGAAGGAAGGAAATAGTAAAGATCAGAGCAGAAATAAATGACATAGAGACCAAAGAAACAATACAGAAGATCAACAAAACCAAGAGCTGGTTCTTTGAAAGGATTAACAAGATTGATGAACATCCAGCCAGACTCACCAAGAAGCAAAGAGAGAAGACCCTAATAAATATAATCAGAAATGAAAGAGGTGAAATAACAACAGACCCCATTGAAATACAAAGGACTGTTAAAAAATACTATGAGCAACTCTACTCCAACAAACTGGACAACCTGGAGGAAATGGATATTTTTTAAGAAAAATATAACCTCCCAAAACTCAATCAAGAAGAATCTAAACAACTCAATAGACCAATAACTGTGGAAGAAATTGAAGCAGTCATCAAAAAGCTTCCAGCAAACAAAAGCCCAGGGCCAGACGGCTGCACAAGGGAGTTTTACCAAACATTCAATGAAGAACTAAAACCTATCCTCCTCAGACTATTCCAGAAAATTCAAGAGGATGGAACACTTCCAAACTCCTTCTATGAAGCTAGCATCACCCTAATACCAAAACCAGATAAAGACGACACAATGAAAGAGAATTACAGGCCAATATCCCTCATGAATATAGATGCCAAAATCCTCAATAAAATTCTAGCAAATCAGATCCAGCAGTACATCAGAAAGATCATACACCATGACCAAGTAGGATTTATCCCACGAATGCAAGGATGGTACAATATCTGCAAATCAATAAATGTGATACATCACATAAACAAACTGAGATAAAAATCACATAGTCATATCAATTGATGCAGAAAAAGCATGTGACAAAATCCAACATCCTTTCTTAATAAAAACTCTCAATAAGGTAGGAATAGAAGGATCATACCTCAACGTAATAAAAGCCATATATGATAAACCCACAGCATACATCATACTCAATGGGCAAAAACTACAACCATTTACCCTAAGAACAGGAACAAGACAGGGTTGCCCATGTTCACCACTCCTGTTCAGCATAGTACTGGATGTATTAGCCATTGCAATTAGACAAGAAGAAGAAATAAAAGGCATCCAAATTGGAAAAGAAGAAGTTAAGCTATCCTTATTTGCAGATGACATGATATTGTACATAAAAAACCCAAAAGACTCCATAAAAAAGTTAGTAGACTTAATAAATGAGTTCAGCAACATAGCAGGCTACAAAATTAATGCCAAGAAATCTATGGCATTTCTATACACTAAAAGTGAAGTTACAGAAAGAGAGACTAAAAAAGCAATCCCATTTACCATCACACCAAAAAAATTAAGATACCTAGGAATAAACTTAACTAAGGAGGTAAAAGATGTATTCGTGGAAAACTACAGGACACTGAAAAAAGAGATAGAGGAAGATGTAAACAGGTGGAAGAACATTCCATGTTCATGGATTGGGAGAATCAACATAATTAAAATGTCCATACTGCCCAAAGCAATCTATAAATTTAATGCACTCCCCATTAAAATACCAATGGCATAGTTCACAGACCTAGAAAGAACTCTCCAAAAATTCATCTGGAAGAAAATAAGGCCCCGAATAGCCACAGCAATTCTGAGAAAGAAGCACAAAGTCGGTGGGATTTCCATACCAGATTTCAAGCTGTATTACAAGGCTACTGTTCTTAAAACAGCCTGGTACTGGCACAAGAACAGACATATAGATCAATGGAATAGAATAGAGAATCCGGATATCAACCCAGTCCACTATGCTCAATTAATATTTGACAAAGGAGGCATGAACATAAAATGGAGTCAAGACAGTCTCTTCAATAAATGGTGTTGGGAAAATTGGACAGATACATGGAAAAAAATGAAACTAGAGCAACAACTTACACCATACACAAAAATAAACTCAAAATGGATACAGGACTTAAACGTAAGACAGGAAACCTTAAAAATATTAGAGGGATCTACAGGAAGAAAAATCTCAGACATATGCCAATAGAACTTCTTTGATAATACTGCTCTGAGGGCAATGGAAGCTCAGGAGAAAACAAACAAATGGGACTACATCAAAATCAAAATCTTTTGCACAGCTAAAGAAACCATCAACAAAACAACAAGAAAACCCACTGTATGGGAGAACATATTTGCAAATGTTATCAGTGATAAAGGTTTAATCTCAAGCATCTACAGGCAACTCACCCAACTCAATAAAAGGAGGACAAATGATCCAATAAAAAAATGGGCAACAGACTTAAACAGAATCTTCACGAAAGAAGACAAAGGGAAGGCCCAGAGACATATGAAAATTTGCTCAAAGTCACTAATTATCCGAGAGATGCAAATCAAAACGACTACGCGGTACCATCTCACAGCTATCAGAATGGCTTACATCAACAAATCAACAAACGACAAGTGCTGGCGAGGATGCGGAGAAAAAGGAACTCTCGTGCACTGCTGGTGGGATTGCAGACTAGTACAGCCACTGTGGAGAACAGTATGGAGATTCCTCAAAAAACTAAAAATGGAGCTCCCATTCGACCCAGTGATCCCACTTCTAGGAATATACCCCAAGAAATTAGAAAGGCGAATTAGAAAGGATATATGTACCCCTATGTTCATAGCAGCACAAGTTACCATAACTAAGATTTGGAAACAGCCGAAGTGCCCATCAGCAGATGACTGGATTAAAAAACTATGGTACATTCACACAATGTAATACTAGGCCACGAAAAAATAGAAGGAGCTCCTACCATTTGTAACAACATGGATGGATTTGGAGAGCATTATGCTAAGTGAAATTAGCCAGGCAGAGAAAGACAAATATCACATGATCTCATTCATTTGAGGAATACAATCAATGACATAGACTGATGAACAAGAATGGATCCAGAGACTGAGAAAAGTCCATCAGAATGTCAAACCTCAGGGTAAGTGGCAGGTGGTGGGAGTAAGTTGAAAAGTCAATATACTTGAACTCTTGAACTGAGGTAAGTGTTTGGTGTTTTTACATCCCTGACAAAGTTTATATAAAGTTATAAAAATGGCAGCTAGTCTGACATTGAATTGACATGGCCTAGAGCTTGTCATATCCTATGGAGACCAGTCCTTAGGCTAGGCCCTGCTTAACCTCCCATGACACCATAATACCCTTACATGATATTATTCTACAATGTCATTATAATATTTGATATTTGACAACAGCATATTATACAATTATCCCAAATAAACTTAGAAACTAATTCTTTGAATGTTGGGCAGCAACTTAAAATAGGATAGGAAAGAAATTAATCCCTTTCATAAGGAACTAATGCACTGGGAAGGCGTCTGAGCATTCTATATCGGCCCTTCTTGCCCTTTCTGCCAAGAGGGACCTTCTTGTTACTATTCAAATACACACAGCTGATGCCTGAGTTTTCAGTTCCAGCTGTGGTTGAAGCCTCTGGTCAGCTGGCACCATGGATCTGTATCTCGACCAATGGTGTGAGCTGGGCCCTCTCTGGAGAAAATACCTGGGTCTCCCGAGATATGTGATCAGTACCGGGACCCCGCCAGCAGGCGAGGGGACCCCAAGGCAGGTACTGGATGTGGAGGCCACAGGGGGGCATAGACTACAAAGGAGATAGAACTGAACCTCACATCACCCTGTTTGGCCCCGGAGGATGGCTGGTTAGCCAGAGATGGGTAAGATTCCTCAGGGAAGGAACAACCTAAGACAGGCACAGTCGCAGAGGGGCCAACAGGTGAGAACTAAAAGGTCAACAGAGATGGGGCACAGACCCTCATCCACAAACCTTGCAGGGGCTTGAATTCTCACCCCTCCTGAGTGAGGTCTCCCACCCCCATGTCTGCTTCGCCTCCCACGCACAACTCATACCGGGACCCAGGTGCCAGACAGAGACATGGCCAGCAATAGCTGCTCTACATCTAAATTCAGTCTATTACCAGGAATGCTCAGGACCTACTTAAAATTGCAAATATTCCTTTCCACTAGTATTTACAGGGTAAACTAATATTTCTGCTTGAGTATTAAAATTGACAGGAAAATAGTAATCAAGTTTTCAGATTAATTTAAATTGGCCAAGTGAAATATGTGAATACTCAAGAAAATTATAGTGTACTGGACAAAAAGCTTTTCCTAAAAACATTAACTAGAAAATCTATTAGTAATTCATCTCACTGTAAAATTGCCTAACATCCAAAGAACCTAAAGCAGTCATATTTGTGTGCAAAAATTAAAATTTAAAATTACAAAGACTGCAATATAAAATTTCCAAAAGAGTCTCCATTAATCAAAAAAGGGGAGGGGACAGCGGGGTAATATCATGTAAGGGAAAAAAATATCGAGTAAGTAAAATACATCTAGAAAATTCTTACTCTAGTAAAGTAAATTCCATTTGTAAAAACAATTGCAAGACACCCATGAAAAAACACACATGGTGTCAAAATAAGCCAAAGGAAAATCATTTAGGCAAAAATTAAAAAGAATCCCAAGTCTATTTTGCATAGAGGATCCCTTTGTTAACTTTTGGTCGAGAATGTGTTTGTGTGTTTTCAGAAACAACTCCAAGACCATGTGGGTTCCTGCGACTGTGAGGAACTGATGGATCTGTTCCAGTCATGAGGATGGTCCCGAGATGGGGGACACTGACGACACCTTGCCATGCTAGCAGTCGGCAGCTGTGCATGTCTGCAGGCAGCCCAGGACCAAACCAGAGAGGATGGATCTTGCATTGACACGATGTTTCCACCATCTGGATATCATTGCTGACTTATACACATAAAGAATTATTTGACACTGAAACTGGGACTCAGAACAGTTGGACATTGAAACTGAGACTGAAACATTTTTTGTTCTTATACATTTATTTCTAGTATGCAGAGGCAAATATTTGAAGAAAAGAAACAGGGGAGAGTGATTGATATAGAGGCAGGATGGCCTTGAACAGGCTGTCAAGCTACAGGGGAAGGCTTGTGTGGATGGGAGGCAGATGCGGGGGGAGATCAACTGAAGCACTTGTACGCATGCATATGAACATAACCAATGAATGAAAGACACTGGGGCGGGGAGGGGGGGAAGCTGGGGATATGTGCTGGGGGGTGGGGGAGGCTGGGGGGAGGGTAAGGGGGAGGGGGAAAGGAAAACATGTACTACTACTATACTGCAAAAAAAATCAATAAAAAATTAAAAAAAGGAAAAAAAATGTTATATTGTATTAGGTGTACAATATAGTAGTGAGACAATCATACTTTACGAAGTAGTCGCCCCACCCCATACATAGTAATTACAATGTTATTGACTATATTTCTTTATATCTCCATAACTGAAGTCAGCAGGTCCACTGTCCAGTTGTCTGGTTGGTACAAATGCTCAATCATTGTATCAGACAATAAAAGTGGAGAAAAATATCTTCTTGCCTTCCTAAAAATTCCGAAGATTGCTGGTTCAGGAACTTTCAAATTGCAGCTTCATTGTCCTTAAGTTACTAGAATTACACTTTAGCTGCAGCAAATATTTTTCAGTCTTAGTTTTCCAAATTTTCTTGAACTCATTTTAGTAAGCTTTTAAAATTTACATTTTAGCAGGAATTAGGAGAGGAATCTTAATTTCTGTTTATCCAGCTGTCCCTTTAAACTTTGTGACAAATATTAGAATTTATTTCAAAACGCAGAAGCCAGAATAGTTACAAACATATAAATAGAAAGATAAGAATATAATTACTGTTTAAAAAATAGGCCTATGCCGCAAAGATGTATCAACTGCAATTATATTGTCTTTTAGAAAACCAGGAAGCTTTTCCCATTATTACCTGCTTGTTTCAAACAAATAGATCTTCTGTGTCAAAGGCTGATAACCTACTTTGGAAAAAAGGAACGACAAACAGAATACTCCTATCTCCAAAGCCTAGAACAGTGATGGGGAACATTTTGAGCTTGGTGTGTCAAAATTCGCCAAAAAACTGAGCATAACTTGGGTGGTGTGTCACTTCGAGAAAAACAAAAACAAAAACATAATTTCGCGATATTTACAGTTTAAATAACAAAAATGTATAATTGTAATATATAATGTATTTAATAAACCAAAAACTAACTATTTAACTTACCTGCTTAGTAACTTCTTTGCTCATCTGTCAGTCGGTTTCTTTTGTTGATCTTGATATTATTTAACTTGTGTGAGGTGTCGTGAACTAAGATAAGGGAGGGAGAAGGGGAATTATTTAACTAACCTGCCTATTAGTGACTTTTTTTGTTGCTGAATTTCATTGGCTAAATCTTCAATTGAAGGTTGGTATTTTGTATACTACAAGCCCAAGCAAGCGCTACTAACTTCATCTGTCAATCTGTTTCTTTTGTTGGTTTTGATATTATTTAAGGCTGAGAATAAGGTCTCACAAAAGTATGTAGAGGAGAAAATTGTGAGTAAAGCCATTGCTATATTTTTCAGGGTGGTAAAAGTGTCTGGTAATCGGTTCCAGGCACTCCAAATTTCCTGTTTGTAGTGGCACTCCTCTTGATTCTCCAAGCGGCAGCTTTCTAGATTCTCAAGCTTTGACCTCAAATCGACAAACACCTGAGCCCAGATGCTGTCTTGAAATTCTGCAAGTTGCATCTCCAAATCATCAGTTTGTATCCATTGGAAACCATTTATTTCCAAACTACTGTAGACTACCACATCAGGATACTTAATTATTTTTATGGTCTGTTCTAAGCTTCTAAATTGATTAAATCTATCACTGAACTGGTCAAGTAATGAGTCTAAAACATGCTGGTTCTTTATATGCAAGGGTTCCATTTCATTTTGTACAACAACACTGGCCTTCTCAAAATACTTTGTTACTCGAGGAAAATATTTATAAGTTTTAGTTTCTACATCTCACCTGAAAATTTTAAGTTTACTTTCAAAAGCTTTTATGTATCGAAACATAATGTCAATACTTTTGCCAAAACCTTGTAACTTTAAGTTCAGTTCATTAATATGAACAGAGAGATCTCTAAAAAATATCAGGGTGTTGACCCACTTATCATCATTGAGCTGAGAAATGTTTCCCAGATCCTTATCCTCAAGAAATGCCTTAATTTCTTCAAAACACTCCACAAAGCACTCAAGAACTTTGCCTCGGTTCAGCCATCTTACATTATTGTACATCAGCAGTCCACTGTAGGTAGAATCAACCTCCAGTAAAAGTGTAGAAAATCCTCGCTTGTGAAGCTATTAAATTAACTATTTTTTTTAACAACTGACATTAAGTCATTTAAGTTGGTGATTCTTGCCTTGGCACATAAAACCTCCTGATGGATAATACAACGAAAAGGCACAATTAGATGTCCAATAGCTTCCATAAAGAATTTGACAAATCTGACTTTTTCATCACCATGTTTGGTGCCCTATCTGTCATCAATGACACAACTTTAGAGATATCAATGCTTAGGTCACAGAATGTTTGTATAACAGCCTTATATATTTCACTTGTTGGCACTGATACTAACTTTATCAACTCTTCTCTCATTGTGAGACCATCAGAATATCAACTAATAATGGCCAACGGAGCATGTGATGTAACATCATTAATTTCATCAAGAAAGATCGAAAAATATTTACAATTACTTATGTATCTCTTTAGTTGATTTTCTACATTTGTGTTCAGTCTAATTATTTGGTCTTTTGTTATATTTCTACTGTGTGGTAACTCAGATATTCTTTTAATAATTGCATCTTTATTCTGTATATCATGAAATAGAACTGGTGCACATCTTAGGAGAATTTCTTTAATTAATTCTCCTTCACTGAGTACTTTTCCATGCTGAGCTATGGAGTGAGTAATGCTCAAACTTGCAGATGTTAAATTTGTAGAGCCTTTTATAAATTTAAGGATGAAATTAGATTGGCTCTTATAAATGTGTAACTGCCTGGAAATGTATTCCTTCCTTTCATCCTCACTTTTTTTCAAGAGCTGGGAATGATTAGTTTCAAAATGTCTATATATATGCCATGTTCTGCTTACTACCGTTTCAATACATAGAATGCAAAATGATCTGCCAATTTTTTTCTATAATGCCATACATCTCAGTCCATGTCTCTTGAAAAGGTTGTCTACTGCTACTACCACTTCCTTTACTTAACGTTTTTTTTTTTTTTTTTTTTTTGTGTGTGTGTGTGTGTGTGTGTGTGTGTGTGTGTGTGTGTTCTCCATCAAGGGGGCAGTGACAGAAGATAGAATTATAGATAGCCTGTTAGCCCTGCAGGCAATTAGGGGTTAACTATCCTAACTGACCACAAGATGGCACATGTAACTGTATTTTAGGAAAGGGCAGGGTTAATAAGCAGAAATAGGGATTAATAAGTATGCACAACAGTTATAGTGGTGAAATGGAGTCTGCACTATGCTGCAAAATGACGTTCCTTATATAAATTAAGATGGCTGCCACTATTTCTAATGGCGGGGAATGACACCCATAGCACATGCCCTCGCCTCCCCCTCACTTATCTCAGTAATGATGGTCAATTAGAAATCCATGACACCCCAGAACAGTAGATTGGATGATGGTTGCAGTGGTTATGTGGTTGCTGGTAATGGCGATCACAGGGCCCCCAGAGATGTGTCTTTTAGGAATAAGCAGAAATATGGATTAATAAGCATGCACAACAGTAATAGTGATGAAATGGAGTCTGCACTATGCTGCAAAATGACGTTGCTTATATAAATTAAGATGGCTGCTGCTATTTCTAATGGTGGGTAACAGCACCCATAGCACAGACCCTTGCCTCTCCCAACCCCCCCTCATTTATCTCAGTAATGATGGTTAACTACAAATCCACAACACCCCAGAACAATAGATTGGATGATGGTTGCTGTGGTTATGTGGTTGTTGGTAATGGTAATCACAGGGCCCCCAGAGATGTGTCCTCGCAGCATTTCACTGCTCCTTGCTCTGTTGGCTGGAAGTTAGGTCAAAGATCCCCTAAGGGCCAAACTGGTAGTCCCAGAACTAGATGCTTTGTGCTGGAGTTCTGTTGTTTTGCCCTACAGACCTCTGACTCAGAGTGTCAACACTACATTACAGCAAATGTTTCATCCGAGGCTACTGCACCTGGTTGTAACATCTTTCTCGGCACGCAGCCCCATACTTCTCTGTATGTGCCTGCATGCAGCCATGTGTCATGGAAAATGGCTATGCATGTCAGTACTGACCTGCGTGTCATAGGTTCGCCATCACGGGCCTAGAAGTTTATTTAGTCTGTTAGAACCTCATTCAAAACTCAGGTTGATCTTTGTAAATCACAAAGCAAAATACCTAGGCATTACATTACCTGCCCCCAGAATATGAGGGAATAATCAGAAAAAAAATCAGGTTATTGTAACCTTAGCTTTGAATGTTACATTCAATTCCCTTTCAGCCCTCCAGTCTGGTTTGTTCAGCAGACTCCGACATCTTGCACCTAAACATAATTAGACTAGATGACAATAAAATTAACTAGAGCAAGAAAAAGCTATCAAAAAATAGGAAAACAATAATTTTGAGGAGATAGTTACTTTCAAATTAATGAGGAGTACTAAAGAGAGAGAGAATGATAAAAGTTCTTTAAACTGGCAAAGTGTGTTAGGTGAAAATATTTTCTAGAATTATTTGTAATATCGGTTTATTGTTTACTTTTAGTTTGCTAATGAAACTTAAAGAAATCACCAGCTTTGTTTTTCACTTAGAACTAAGGCCACATCATTGTACTTTCAAAGATATATGACAGCATGAATTCATTAATGCAAAAACAGTCGCTCATCACAAATATTAAAGCAATCCATGTTTACCCTGTATTGGGTATCTTGTATGTCTCAAAAATGAAGTTATTTGGTTGCATGGTATTTGAAGAAAGAAATGAACTATTTTGGCTTGACCAAATATTTAATAACTACTGTATTAAATATAAAAGAACTGCACAATAATGTTAAAGTATTGCACAAGACATGTTTAAAAGAAGAATCAAAACCAAAACTCAGGGAAAAATAGCCAAGCCTTTGAAACACAATTACAGTTATCATGATTATTTCAGAGAAGGATACCCTTCAGGACTGTAACAAAATTCTGAGACCCAATGTTTTTTTCTGAAGGAATAGAATGCTATAGAGAGCAATAATAGTGCCCTGGGATCCAACAGAGGGAAAACGGAAATAGGCCTGGATCCAAGACTAGCCAGATAATGATTATTATTCAGAGCTTTTGTCACAGTAGAAGCCTCATGAAAAATCTATTTAAAATAAAATAAATTTTTTAAAATAAATTTTGTCTGTATGTTATGAACAGTCTCTTGACACTTTTCTTTTAAGTGCATTTAAAAAAAATATCACGCGTAGCAGTTTGATGAAATAATTGGCAAACCCTGGAGCCCTCAACCCATTGAGAATTATGAAAAAAAGTCAGTCAACTTTCAGTCATGGTAACAGAAGACAGGAAAAATTAATTCTATATGCTTTTCCTACTTATCTGCTAATGAGCCAGTGAATTATCTGAGTTGATTTAGCCCCTCTGAGATAAATATTAATGGTAATGAAAAATTTAAAAATGAATAATGAACTCTGATCACATAAACCACACTTTGACGCACTAGAGGGAAAGTGTGTGTGTGTGTGTGTGTGTGTGTGTGTGTGTGTACATATGTATAAAGCACTAATATTAAACAAAGAACATATTGTACACAATCTCAAATAGTGATTTCTCAGCAAGTCAATGTTAGAGGCAGTAGGCCAATATCCATTCATGTGTAACCTCAAAAGCCTCCATAATACCAGAACTGTACTCTACACACCAAATTCATTTGACTTTGGTTTTTAAACTGAAAGTGTACACTGTGGGATGCCAGAATTTGAAGTATAGCAAGTAAAGGCACTATTGTCATTCTTTCTTACAACTTTATACCCAGTAATATTTATAATTCACTATACCTTATGTCAGTGTAATGCAGTTAGTGACTTATAGCTAATGAAGTACCCTTTTTCTCTTTTACACTGTCTGTCATCATTAAACATGGAATACAACAATCATGTCTATGCAAGACAGTGTTCCTACCAATAGTTCACATTTCATTGGCTTATCCTCCTGTCAAGAAAGAAGTTATTCTGTTTATAATGTTATTTAGCATTTAAATCTAGGACTTGGGCAATAGAAGAGAAAATAAATTATGTTGTGCTTTCTGTTTACCCAACCTGTGAAGGTCAAATAAACCTATCTATTTTTAAGCTATAAATGATCTCAGAAATCTTGAGACTGAATTAGAGACCTGAAAGTTAAAAATACACACACACAAAAACAGAAGACACCAAACACATCAGGGAAAAGTTCACAGAGTAGCATATCAAAAGAAGAAAAATGAACTGCACAGAACATCCTTCTTCTTTCTCCTGATCATCCAGTATCCCTCAGATTTTCCATTCCTATTAGCTTACCTACTTTCCCCATTTTCAATTCTATTTTAGATGTGTAATGTTCAGTTAGCCATGTTTTAAGTTCTCTGCATAGTGCCTTAATATTTTAGGGAGGAAAACAATATATAAATCTAATAATAACTAAATAATAAAAAAGAGAAATAACTGGCTATATGTGAGTGGGTCTAAAAAAAGATCTATGGGGCATGGTGATAAATAGAGGCTGAAAATAAGTCAAAAATGAAGTGTTACTGTTAGTAAAGCCTACGAAGTGCTGTGAGGCAAAAATAAAAATGGAGTTGTAATGCAACAACCAATTCCTAAAGGCACCTTGCAAATGAGTCTGTAGCTAAAGGTGACAGCTAATTGAGTGTTATCCACTGGCTGAGCATCCTAACACCAGTATTACATATTTTTTATACCAAGTAAGTTGGGCAACTACAACATTGAAACTTACTGTAATTGAAATCACTAAGTTGTAATTAAGCAGAAAGGTAAATGACAAAAGGAATATCCATTGAAAACTTTTACATAGCAGAAACTTTACAAGGTGTGGTAAAAGAAGGGTAATAGTCGTTCATGTGGAAAATAATAAAATAATAACTCAAGATTAAACTCTGTTTTACGTACTCAAAACTATAAAGTTACTTTTGCCTGTATATGAAGTTCTTTATTTAGTTCTCACAATAATCATATGAGGAAGGTATTATCATCTCACTGAATTAATAAGAAAATTGATTAGCTCTGTGTATATAGTATCAGCCTGTGGACTGAAGGGTCCCAGGTTCGAGTCCAGTCAAGGGCATGTACCTTGATTGAGGGCACATCCCCAGTAAGAGGTGTACATCCCCTAGTAGGAGGCAGCTGATCGATGTTTCTCTCTTATGGATGTTTTTAATTATCTATCCTTCTCCATTCCTCTTTGTAAAAAAAATCAATAAAATATATTTTTAAAAGAAAAGAAAATTGAGATACAGAGAGGATAAGACACTTGCTTTCAATCATGCAACAAGCAAGTCACCGAGACACAGGTCAATATACAGTGTGTCTAATTTAAAAGCCTATGGCTTTTCACAGCAACATGACAGCCTAACAGTAGTTTACTGATTTTTAGGAACAAAAGTTTCCCTTCCTGAAGATGGTAAAGTAAAAATTCCTGAAAATCTGTTTTTCCGTAAAAGCACTAAAACACAGGCAAAACTTGTTAACTTTTTCAGTACAATGGAAATTAATCAAAGGTTTGAAACAATCTAAGACGTGTTTATTAATAAAAGCAGCTACATTTCAATAAGAATAGTGAATATTATAGAATTTCAACTTTCTTCTCTTATTCTCTCCGGCTCTGAGGTAACCTTGAAAACTGGAAGCCTCAAAATGACTGAAATTGTGAAAACCATCATCTCAGTATACATAGGAAGGGTAAAATGGGCTTGTAGCTCCTAAATCCCTATCTCAAATTAATTGTCACAATTTAACCTGTCTGGAGACTCCCGGAAAAGTTTCATTCTCAAGGTTGTCTTTATTTGATGTGAATCAGAGCTTACTCTATGCAAAAATCTCTATTCTCATAAAAAACAATCATCAGCAATTGTTTAATATTGCAGCTGCCTGAGGTAGCAATATCAACTCAGAGTAAAAAACAGCATGGCATAAAACTAACAAAAGAAAAAAAACACCTGGAATAAAATGTCACTGGGGGCTTTGGTAAACCTTTGATATACTCCTATAAATCTAGAAGACCACATGCATGTTCAGGGTTGTGTGTAATCTCTGAAAATACAATGAGATAGCCCTAATCTTTGATATTTGTTTAACATTGATATATATTCTGTGCAAGCAAGGCACATGCTCTCAAAACATATACAGAGCTCCTTGGCAAAGGTTGGGAGATATATTGGTTTAAGGCACTTAAGAAAATATGTTCAATAATTAGGTAATCACTAAAATAACCAAGGAGATACATCAGTGGTCATGCATGACAAAAATTAATTCAGAAAAGTAACTAAACTATCAAACAGCATCAAAAACAGCAACAATAAAATCTCTGGAGTAAGGGCAAATCAAATTTTTAGAGTTACCACGTTATCTATTTTATTGATATTTTGTATTTTTTAGTCTTTTTGTCATTTATTTCTACTCTGATATTTATTCCTTCCTTCTACATGCTCTGGGCTTCTCTTCTTATTCTATTTCTAAATCTTTAAGTTGTTGCTTAGATAGTTTATTAATTTTTTTCTTGTGTTTTGAGGTAGGCCTGTAGTGCTGTGAACTAACTTCCTTCTCAGGACTGCTTTTAGTATGTCCCATAGATTTTGGGTTGTTGTGTGTCCATTTTTATTTTTTCCAGGAAGATTTTCCTTTCTTTTTATCTCTTTGGTAACACATTCAATGTTTAATAACTTGCTATTTAGCCTCCATGTGTTTGAATATTTTTCAGTGTTTTTACTATAGTTGATTCCTAACTTCATGCCTAGGTCCAGAAGCATGTAAGGCAAAGACCCAAAGCATCCAGAGATTTGCCTCTTCTTATATTCTAATTGTTGTTATAAGTCTCTTAATAATCCTCAGACTGCCGAGACCGGTTTGGCTCAGTGGATAGAGCGTCGGACTGCGGACTGCGGGGTCCCGGGTTCGATTCCCGCAAGGGCATGTACCTTGGCTGCGGGCACATCCCCAGTAGGGGGCATGCAGGAGGCGGCTGATTGATGTCTCTCTCTCATAGATGTTTCTGACTTTCTATCCCTCTCCCTTCCGCTCTGTAAAAAATCAATAAAATATATTTAAAAAATAATCCTCAGACTATAGACTATAGAATGGTGTAGACTTTACAGAGTGGGGCTAGAGGTTTTCCAATAGGGTGGGCAAATTACTTTCCCTCTAGGCAAAAGCTGTTTGGATGGTAAAGTTCTGCCTGAGAAATATGTTTTCTTTACTATGAGGGAATGACTCAACATAGGAAACTGAGGGTGGCTGCTTTCTGAGCTCAGACCCCAGGGCTCCCCTACCCTGTACTCTCTTTACTCTGCTCTAGTACACTCTGCCCTTCCTCTTCTGGAGAACAAGGTGAGTCGCAGTACATGAAATTTTGTCCACTGGCCCTTTAAGAGGGTGCCTGCATTTCCAGACATCTCTCCCTGGCAGACAGCAGCACATTGCTTTTCACAACCAAATGTTATGTGGGCATCTTTCGTGATTCTGGTGCTCTGGGCTGGGAAGCACATCCTGGAGTTTAGATACCAGAGCTCTCAGTGGGAATGCCCCACAGTTGAAGTATCCTTCAAGGTCTTCAGCTGCTATCTTTGTGATCCCAGCCAGCCCTCTTGTGCCTTTGCATTTCCTACCACTCTCTATTTGGTCTCTGCTTCACATCCTTGGTTATAAAGATTCTTTACGGCTCATCTTCAGTTAATTGTTCAGGATAGTTTATCTAAATTTTAGCTGTAATTCCTATTTGGTCCTGGGAGAATGTCAGTGCAGCTTCCACTTAACCACCACCATTTTGGAAAGATCCTGGAGACTTAATTTTTTTTTCATTTAATACAAATATTACCCAATGGAAAGGAAAGTATATGTCCATAAGAAAACTAGAATGTGAATGTTTATAACAACTTTATTTGTAATATATCTCTGAAACACAGGAAAACCACTGTGTCAATAGGGTTTCATTCTTTGTAGAGGCTTCAAGGATGTATTTGTTCCCAGTCTTTTTCAGAAATTTGAGGTTGCCTATATTCCCTGGTCCATGGCTGCTTCCTGGAACCACTCTCACCCTTTGAGTCATCATTCTTATACTTAATCACACAATCTATTTTAAATATTACACTTAAACAAAAAGTTATGACACATGCAAATAAAGATAAGTTTTGAAATCAATCAATAGAACTGTCTCAGGAAAGCCAAAATCTTGAAATTGCTATACTGAGACTTTAAATCCACTTTCTTAAAGAAACTATGAACAAAGAATTAAAGAATAGTATGAGAACAATATCTCATTAAATAAAGAATATTGGTAAGAGAAATAAGTAATTAAGAATGGAAATATCAAAATTAAGAAGTACTATAACTAAAACAAAAATTCATTTAGAGCTCTCAAATTTTATGGATTTGCAGTTCATGGAAAATTCTACCCAATAACAGAATACACATTGTCTACAAGTGTACATGTAACTTTTTCCAGAAAAACCCATATATAAGGCTTTAGAGCAATTCTAAATAAATTTAACTGAAATATTGAAAGGATAAAAAGTATGATCTGAGACTACAATAAAATGAAATTGTAAATCAACAAAGAAAATTTGGGAAAGTTTTAATATGTGGAAATTAAACTAAAAACTCCTAACTAGACAATAATTCAAAGGAGTAATAACAAGGAAATTAGAAAAAAATTTGAAATTAATGAAAACAAAAATACAACATACTAAAACCATTTTGATGCAGCTAAATAGAGCTTAGAGAAAATTCATAACTGTAAACACATCTATTTAAGGAAAATATGTCAAATAAATAACAATTTTTCACTTTAAGGAACTGGAAATATGAAAAAAATTGAAAAGTAAAGCCAACAGAAGGAAGTAAGTAATAAAGATTAAAGATTAAAGAAACAGAGAATGGTAAAACATGAGAGAAAAATAACACAACCAAAATTGGTTCTGTATAGAGAACAACAAAATTGAAAAAGAAAACCTTTAGCTAGATTGACTCAAAGAATAAAAAAAAAACAGACTTGAATTATGAAAAGCAGGAATGTAAGAAGAGGCATTATTACTGACTTTAATGATTATAAGGAAATAATATGAGCAATTGTATACCAATAAACTAGATAGGCTACCAAAATGAAATAGGCAATATTCCTATAAAGACAAATTACCAAAATTCACATAATAAGAAATGCCCAAGTTGGTTGGCTCAGTGGATAGAGATTTGGCCTGTGTAATGAAGGGTCCCAGGTTTGATTCTGGTTAAGAGCACATACCTCAGTTGCAGGTTCAATCCCTGGCTCTGGTTGGGTTGCATGTGGGAAACAACAATATATGTATCTCTCTCACATCAATGATTCTCTCTGTGTGTCTCTCACCATCCCTTCCACTCTTTCTAAAAATCAATAGAAAAATATCCTCAGTTGAGGATTAACAAAGAAGTAAAACATAGTGTAAATAACAAAAAAACCTTATTTACAATAGAACATACATAAACTTGTAATAGGTAAAGAGATTAAGTTAATTATCCTAATATATAAAGAGCGAGGGTCCGTCACCACTTAAATGACTGGAAAGATGACCAAATAGTATGTGGGCAGGAGTCAATCCTGGGTCCCATTCTCACCAGAGATGGGAGTCAGTCCTGACTCCTGGCTATGGCCAGAACTCAAGATGGTCACCTGGCCTGGCCTGGCCTTTCCTCAGAGGCAGCCCCTTTCCTCCATACACACTGCGTAGGACAGACAGGGATGCTTAAGAGGCTGTGGTCATGGTGCCCCATGGCTACCCTACTTCCCTGGCCTCCTTCACATGTGGCCCACACAGAAGGGTATGTATGAGAGCCCTTTCCCTGCTACCTCTCACCACTGTCTCCAGCCATCCCTCAGCACACAGGCATTTTGGCTTTCAAACTTGCCCTACTCACTTCCCCTCACTCCCTTCCAGGGCCTCTGCTCTGGATGGGGCCTTTGGAATCCAGGACTCTTGGGTTTTACAACAGAGCTGGGTGGGAAATGGTAAAAAGCACCAAAACTGGCTGATATGACCACCCACCTCTGCCTCAGCTTAACCAATTAGTTCAGCCTCAGAATGTGGTGCTCAGAGGGGATCCTTACTTCCCCAGCAATAGCTCTAGGGCCTCAGCCCCAGTGCCAGCCTCCTTACCCTCTTGGCCCTCCCCCCAGCTGGTGCTTGCTGCAGCTCCATGTGCCTTAATAACCTCTCCCTTTCCTGTTCAACAAAGGAGGCTGCATCTTTGTATGTTATATTCATATAAACTTTGTAAAATTTGGGGGGGGAAATGACCAAGACAATGCTGTAGTTAATGTTTGGAGTCTGGCTCAGGAGAATGGAAAGAAGGGAGAATTCCATAAGTTGGCTGATACCAAGATATTTCCGAGTGACTGCCTGGTGTGTGTCAGTTGTGTGACCGCAGGGGAAGGAGTCCAAGTTTCTCAGCAGAACACCAAGGTCTTCTTCCATGTTCTGAACCTTTGCTTTGGATTTCAGAATTCTATGCTCCCTATCTGTTGGCACCTTCCCTTTGTGGGTCACTATTGTTGTCACATGGGTGCAACTGGAATATTGTATCTCAAGAGGATTGTCCCAATATACGTATCCTTTTATCTGACAATGAAAAAAAAATCCCCAAAAATAAGAATGGAGACAGACTACTGTCCTTTAGCCTTAAAAAACCCCAAAAGTGTGTGGCAAAGAATTGACTCTTGGTTCTGTCCACATGTCTCAGAGAGATTGGATGAAGAAATGGCCCAGTTTGGCCCTGACTTTACCTTCTTATGTTAATCTTAAAGGTGCCTTTGCCACAATGTGAATAAACTGCCACCTTTTGGAAAAGGGGCTCATATGGAAGTCTGCATTCCCAACTTTTCTTGAAACAGATTTATTTTCTGTAGCCGTGGCCACTGTTCTGAGACCAAGTCTTGTCCTCTAGATCCTGTCGCTGGGAATCAGGGGGCAATGGAGTGGAGTGCCCTGTGCCTTTTTATATTCAGGGATTGAGCTGAACTCACTTTGGGGAAGGCCTGACAAGCGTGACAGTTGTCACAGATGGAAGGATGGAGAATGGAGAGGCAGACACCCTACTCGGTCCCTCCCTGGGTAGGGTCAGTCAGATGAAGTCCAGCCATCCTGCCCCACAGTTTGATGAGATGGCATTTTCTGTATCCACCTCTCTCCCCACAGGCCTGGCCACTCCCCTCAGCTCCAGGCAGTCCTCTGCATTACACAACAGTGCACTCTGCTTTCACATGCTGCTCGCCCTAAATGAGAAGGAAGAGAGTAGTTGGCCCATAGACAATTACACCCAAAGATAGGGCTCATGGATGGCGAGCCTCTCCTGCCTCCATGGCTAGCGCTAAGGAGTAGCAAGACCAGTGGTAAGGAACAGCAAGCAGGTGGACATCCCTTGAGGGATACAGGCCAGGCTGAGGGACCCCCCCAGTGCATGAATTTCATGCACTGAGCCTCTATTGATGATGATGATGATAATAATAACAATAACAATAACAATAACAATAATAATAATAATAATAAACTCCCTACAAAGAAAAGGCTAGACCCAACTGGGTTCACTGATGAATTCACCAAATATTTAAGGAAGAGTTAACTTCATTACCTCATAAACACTTTGAGAAATTGGAATAGAAGGAGCCAATTTCCAATGCATTCTATGAGACCAGTATTACCCTGGTACCAAAAACAGATAGACATCACAAGAACTAAAAATGAAAACTATAGAATAATATGCCTTATGAATATAGACACAAAAATCCTTAACAAAGTGTTAGCTAGTAAAACCAGTATATCATAACCAAGTGAGAAATAGCCCAGGAATACATCAGTTTAACACAAAAATTTACTTAGAGCTCTCAAATGTGAAAACTCAATCAATGTAGTAAACCATGTTAATAGAATGAAGGACCAAGAGCCACATGAGAAACTAGAGAAAAATGAAATCATTTGACAAGATTCAATATACTTACATGATAAAAGCACTCTAAAATATAGGAATGCAAGAGATTGTCCTTAACCTGATGAAAACCATATACAAAAAGCCCACAGCTAACATAACGTTTAATGGTAAAGGACAAAATGCTTGCTTTCCTTCTAAGAGGAAACAATACAAAGATTCTTGCTACTTCTATTAAACATTGCAGTGCATGTTCTAGCCCAGCCAATTAGGAAAGAAAAGGAACTAAAAAATATTCATACAAAAAAGAAAAATTAAAATGATCACTATTTGATGATGAAATTCTCTAGTATTTACAAAATACTAGAGAATTTATAAAAAATAACCCTATTGGAATGAATAAAATAGTTGCTAAAGAAAGATAAATATCAATTAAAATTACTTGTATTTATTTTAACTAATAAAAGAGAAACATGCAAATTAACCATCACTCTCCCATGCCCACAGCCAAACTGAGTATGCAAATTAACCCAACAAAGAAAGAGGTTAATTTGCATATGCAAGCATAGAGTTCTGTGAAGCCTGCTATGAGGGGAAGGGGGCAGCGGAGGGAGTTACTGGAATCGTGCTCCAGACAGAAGCAAGGACTTGCTGGCCCCAGGCGGCCCAGGAGCAGGTAGATGCTGGCTCCCAGGTGGCTGGGAGTGAAGCCAGGGGAAGGAAGGCCTATTCTTGCATGAATATTATGCAACCAGCCTCTAGTATATAATAAAGAACAATGAAAATCAAAGTAATAAGCAATTCTACTTATAGTAGCAACAAAACCAAAATAGTTAGAAATATTTTTTAACTGTAAGAGTGATAGCCTAGAAAACTAAAAACATCATTGAAAGGTATATCTAAATAAATAAAATATATCCCATCATCATTAATTGGAAGCCTTAATATCTGTATTAATAAGATGGAAGTATCCCCAAATTGACCTATAGAGCCATCAAAATCTCAGATGGACATTGTGGCTCATTTGCTTGGAGCATCATCGTGTACACTGAAAAGTCAAGGGTTCAATTCCCAGTTAGGGCATGTATGCACACTTCAGGTTTGATCCCCAGTTGGAGCATCTGCAGGTTGCATACAAGATCAATGTTTCTCTTTCTGTCCATCTCCTTTTCTCTCAATTTATTTCTCTCTAAAATAAATGAAAACATATCTTTGGTTGAAGATTTTAAAAAATCTCAGGTGGATTTTTTGTAGAGATTTATAAGGTGATCCTAAAATTAGAAATGGAAGGGAGCCCAAAACAATCTTTAAAAATAACAAATTTGAATGATTCACATTTTTGAATTTCAAAACTTACCAAATTACAACAGTAATCAAAACAATGTGGTACACCATTGGGTTAGAAATTTAGATAAAATAGAATAGAATTTATAATCTAATAATCAATCCCTACATTTATTTTTAATTGCTTTGGGTAGGATACAAATAATTCAATGGAGGAAAGAATAGTCTTTTCAACATAAAACAGAAAAAATATTCCAAGGAATGAAAGTAAATCCCCTACAGCATCCCATACACAAAAATTAACTCAAAACGAATCAAAGATTTAAATATAAAAACTAATCTTATAAAGGTCTTAGAAGAAAACATGGGAATAAGTTTTCATGACCTTGCATTAGGCATTTTCTTAAGAAATAACACCACAACATTAGAAACAGAAAAAATAAAATAAAATTAAAGGACAAATCTAATTTAATAAAAACTGTAATATTTTGTGCTTGAAAGGATGCTATGGTGAAAATTAGACAATCAACCAAATAGGGGAAATATTTTCAAATAATATATATGGTAATAGTGTGGAATTCAGAATATATTAAGAATACTTAGGAGAGAGGAAAATGGCAGCAGAATAGACAGATGCGTCCTGAATCTTGTCCCAGGGCTGATGGAGGGAGGGGCTGAGGGTTAGGCGGTGAGTGTTTGTTGGTGAGTTGCAGGACAGTTGTGCTCCAGGAGAAGGTGAGGGACTGCAGGACAGGCCTCCACGGGCCTTCCCTGACCGAGCGGCCCCAGGTGCTACTAGGTTCTCTCGCAGAACCACCAGCTGGGAGGCGGACCACCCCATCTTGAAGGGGAAGGGCCCGAAAATATACAGCTGCAGTACCCACTGGATGGCTGGGGACCCCAGAACACTGGTTCTCAGCTGGCGCAGATGCGCAGATTTAGAGGATCTCTGCACTTCGCCATGGAAAGGTCAGGTTTTGCCTGGGGTTGTGTGGGGCATGAGCACTGAGGGAGCTGGAGGAGCTGGGAGATCTGCTCCTGAAAAAAGTCCGTGGCTGTTAGAACTGGTGAATGAGGAAGGGGGCCCTCGGATCTGGTGGCAGAGGGGATCCCTAGAAAGCAACCCATTTGGACTTGACAGAGAAGGACAGCCCAAAAATGTTGGGAGGGGCCTAGCTGCTCAACCCAAGGGGGAAAGGGGATTTGCACACAAATATGTGCTGAACCTGAGTTTGCGCACTTGCATTTTTTCCTCTAATAATCCCAGCTTCTGAGTGCTAAGCCAGGAACTTGAGATCGCCTGGTGAGGGACGCCCTGGGAGACTGCAGGGGAGAGCTGTTTCTCTGGAGCCTGGTAATCAGAATGGGCAGTCACCTTTAGAGAGGCAGTTCCGAGGCAGCCCATTCACAAAAATCGATATTAAATACCACAGGGATAACGGGATCTTAGTTCAGGCTAGAGAGGACCAATAGAACCAGAGGTCAATCCATAAATGCTGCCACCTAGGGGCTGAATCACAAATTGACTCTTGTGTAAAAAATTAAGGAATCAATTTTATTACTACTACTATTGCACCTTTTTTGTCTTTTAAGTGTTATTCTATTTTCTCTTTATTTTACTTTGGGATTAGTGTTCTACAGGCAATTTTTATCTACTCTTTAATATCTTTTTATTCTACATCAACTCCACCTTTATGGCACCACTGTCTTGCTAACCTTTCCCTACTTAGTGTCTTGTTTCTCTTACCTTTTTTCTGCTTTATATTTTACTTATTATTTCTTTTTACCTCATATTAAAATTTCACCCTACTTACATATCTAATCTCCAACCACCTGCTCCAGGTCCATACACACCTCTCGCTTCTCTGACTCCACTATGCTAAATTGGGTTTCTCTCTGTCCTGTTGTTGTTATTTCCTTGACTGTTTTTATATTGATTTTTTATGCTTGTTTGAGAGATTGGTTTGCTTATTCTTTTCTTTTGGTTTGTTTTGTGGGTTTTTTTTGGTATTTTTGTTGTTGTTGTTGCCACTGCATTATTTTTTGATAGATATATGCTTCTGTTTTCCCTCACCTCCCTTGATATTAGTTGTTGTATGTAGTTTGTATCAATCTCCAGGCACTTGTTGCTGGCTTTTGTTGTGATTAGTGGCTGTCCTATAGAAGTTTTCATCCTATATTCATAGTTTATTCCCCTTTCCTTTCTTATTCTCTTTCTTTTCTCTCTTACCTTTTATTTTTTATCTCTTTCTATTTTGTATGTGGATGTGTGAGTGTCTCTGTGTGTGTTTTCTCTCTATATATATTTCTCACCTATTACCTAATTTGCCTTCTTCTGGCAATTACCTTTATTTGGAGTTACCAATAACGTGAATACATTCCTGTTCAGTGTCTGGTGCATTGCACCTGGTTGTGTTGTATTTTGTGCCTTTAAATCAATGTAGGAGAGAGAGAACTACATAACCAGACACATGGAGAAAAGAGACCATGGGGAGACAAAGAAAGATCCCACATATGAAAGAAAAACAAGCCTCTCCAGAAAAGGAGGTAAACGAAATGGAGGCAAGCAACCTGTGAGAAAAAGAATTCAGAGAAATGGTCATGAAGTGGCTGAAAAGAATGGAAGACAAATTTGACAATATGAGTAAGAACCAAGAGGAAATGAAGAAGAACCAAGAGGAAATGAAGAAGACACAAGAAGAAATGAAAAGTGACATCGCTGAGGTAAAGAACCAATAGAAAGTATCAAGAGTAGGCTAGAAGAAGCAGAGGACCACATCAGTAAGCTAGAAGAAAAGGTAGAAAAATACCCAAATAGAGCAGCTTCTGGAAAAAAAAAATTAAAAAGCAGGAGGAGAGCATAGGGTATCTTTGGGACAACATGAAACAAAACAACATCTGAACCATTGGGCTTCCAGAAGGACAGGAAACTGAGCAAGGAAGAGATAACCTGTTTGAAGAAATAAGGAAAGAAAAGTTCCCTGATATAGGAAAGAAAAACCCCACACGAATCCAAGAAGCTCACAGAGTCCCAAGCAAAATGAACCCCAAAAGACTGATGCCAAGGCACATTATAAAATTGGCAAACACCAATGACAAAGTAAGAATCTTAAAAGCTGCCAAAGAGATACATAAAGTCACCTACAAAAGAACCCCTACCAGACTAGCAAGTGATTTCTCAACAGAAACTCATAAGGCCAGAAGGGAATGGAATGACATATACAAAGTCATGCAAATGAAGGGTCTGAATCCTAGAATACTGTACCCAGAAAGGCTATCAATCAAAATTTAAGAGCAAATCAGGAGCTTCACAGACAAAAAAGCACTAAGGGAATTCATTACCACCAAACCAGCAATGCAAGAATTGCTAAAGGGTCTGCTGTAAAAAACAAATAGGAATAAAAGAAGGAACACAGGGGTAAAGAACAAATATGGCAACTACTAAGTACCTATCAATAATAACTTTAAATGTAAATGGATTAAACGTTCCAATCAAAAGACATAGGATAATGGACTGGATAGTGTTGTAATCCTTTTCACGTCTGGCATGTACAGGGTTCCCATATCAGGGTTCAGGTCCTGGAGAAGAATGCACAAAAATGAAGAGAGATTGGAAAAGCATCAATTTTAGGAATAATGGGGGCCAGGCGGGAGTCCACCTCTAGGGGGAGGATACCACCAGCTGTGGCTTTGCTATCCCCTTTTATTAGGGCTAAGTAATACGCACATGTCCTTTAGGTCAGGAAATTCCAACAATGAAATCAACCAATAAGAATTAACATAAGACTAAAAGTGTGGAAGCTTCCTTAGTTACCAATGTGTCACCTAAACAATATGTGAATAGTTCATACTTAACATAACACTAAAAAGTGGCAGCTAATGTCACACCTAAACTGAGAGAAAATAGTTTATACTTAACATAAGATTAAAGGTGGCATCTGCTTTAGATATGAATGTCTCACCTAAGTGGTGAGTAAACAGATCCATTAAGGTTTGACCAGGTTTCTTGTTTGTTCTATTTACATCTCTATTGGTGAGGTAATTACTGGTTTCTTGCAGGATAAGAAAACAGGACCCATATATCTGCTGTCTATAAAAAACCCACCTCCAAAAAAAAGATATACAGAGACTGAGGGTGAAAGGATGGAAAAAGGTTCTTCAGGCGAATGGAAATGGAAAAAAAGCTGGGGTAGCAATACTTATAGCCTACAAAATAGATCTCAAAGTGAAAGACATAACAAGAGATAAAGAATGCCACTTCATAATACTAAAGGGAGCAATCCAACAAGAAAAAATAACTCTCGTAAACATATACACACCCAAAACAGGAACACCCAAATACATAAAAAAAAACTGCTGGAGGATATCAAGGGAGAGATTGACAGCAATACAATCATAGTAGGAGACTTTAATACCCCAGTATCACCATTGGACAAATCCTCTAAACAAAAATTCAGTAAAGAAACAGCAATACTCAATGACTCACTAGACCAGATGGAATTAATTGACATCTTCAGGTCATTTCACCCCAAAGCCACAGAATATACATTCTTCTTAAGTGCCCATGGGTCATTTTCAAAGATAGACCATATGTTGGGAAATAGGCAAAGTCCTTCCAAATTCAAGAGGATAGAAATCATATCAAGCATATTCTCAGATCACAGTGGCATAAAGCTGGCAACTAACTACAAAAAACAACCCAAAGCAATCAAGCACATAGAGACTAAACAGCATGCTATTAAACAATGACTGGGTTACCAGAGAGATCAAGGAAGAAATAGAAAACGACTTGCCAACAAATGACAATGATAGCAAAACAATTCATAATCTAAGGGACACAATCCTACTGCAAAAACAAACAAACAAACAAACAAAAAACCCAAACAAACAAAAAACCCATACAAACAAACAAAAACAAGAAACAATGGCAATAAATTATCTAATCCAACATATCAAAGAGTTAGAAAGAGAGAAAAAATACCCACTGTAAGCAGAACAAAGGAAATAGTAAAGATCAGAGTAGACATAAAAAAAAAACAAAACATAGAGACTAAAGAAACAATACGGAAGATCAACAAAACCAAGAGCTGGTTCATTGAAAGGATGAACAAGATTGATGAACCTCTAGCCAGACTCACCAAAAAGCAAAGAGAGGACCCTAATAAATAAAATCAGAAATGAAAGAGTTGAAATAACAACGGATCCCTACAAAATACAATGAATTGTTAAAAAATACTATGAACAACTCTACTCCAAAAAAACTGGAAAACCTGGAGGAAATGGTTATATTCCTTGAAATATATAACCTCCCAAAATTCAATCAGGAAGAATCTAAACACCTCAATAGTCCAATAACTATGAAAGAAATTGAAGCAATCATCAAAAAGCTTCAAGCAAACAAAATCCCAGGGCCAGAGAGCTTCACAGGGGAGTTTTACCAAACATTCAATTAAGAACTAAAACATATCCTCCTCAGACTATTCCAGAAAAGTCAACAGGATAGAATACTTACAGACTCCTTTTATGAAATGAGCATCACCCTAATACCCAAATCAGATAAACATGACACAAATAAAGAGAATTACAAGCCAATATCCCTCATGATTATAGAAGACAAAATCCTCAAAGAAATTCTAGCAAATCGGATCCACCAGTACATCAGAAAGATTATACATCATGACCAAGTAGGATTTATCCCAAGAATTCAAGGATGGTACAATATGTGCAAATCCATAAATGTGATACATCACATAAACAAATTGAAAGATAAAAACCACATAGTCATATTAATTAATGCAAAAAAGCATTTGACAAATTCCAACACCCTTTCTTGACAAAAACTCTCAAGAAGGTAGGAATAGAATGATATTACCTCAACATAATAAAAGACATATATGATAAACCCGTACCAAACATCATACTCAATGGGCAAAAACTACAACCATTTCCCCTAAGAACAGCAACAAGACAGGGTTGTCCACTCTCACCACTCATGTTTGACATAGTACTGGAAGTATTAGCCATTGCAATTTGACAAGAAGAAGAAATAAAAGGCATCCAAATTGGAAAAGAAGAAGTAAAGCTATCCTTATTTGCAGATGACATGATATTGTACATAAAAAAACCAAAAGACTCCATAAAAAGACTAATAATAGACTTAATAAATGAGTTTAGCAACCTAGCAGGATAAAAAATTAATGCCAATAAATCTATGGCATTTCTATACACCGATAGTGAATTTACAGAAAGAGAGACTAAAAAAGCAATCCCATTTACCATCACACCAAAAAAATTAATATATCTAGGAATAAACTTAACTAAGGAAGTAAAAGACCTATTTGTGGAAAACTACAGAACACTGAAAAAAAGAGATAGAGGAAGACATCAACAGGTGGAGGAACAAACCATGTTCATGGATTGGGAAAATCAACATCATTAAAATGTCCATACTATGCATAGCAATTTATAAATTTAATGCAATCCCCATTAAAATACCAACTGCATATTTCACAAACCTAAAATAACTCTCTAAGAATTCATCTGGAATTTTAAAAAGGACCTTGAATAGCCACAGCAATCCTGAAAAAAAAAAGCGCAAGTTCGGTGGGATTTCAATACCAGATTTCAAGCTGTATTACAATGCTACTGTTCACAAAAACAGCCTGGTACAGGCACAAGAACAGACATATAGAGCAATGGAATAGAATAGAGAATCCAGATATCAATGCAAAAAATGATGATCAATTAATATTTGACAAAGAAGGCGTGGACATAAAATGGAGTCAAGACAATCTCTTCAATAAATGCTGTTGGGAAAATTGGACAGATACAGGCAAAAACAAAAAAAAAATGAAACTAGACCACCAACTTACACCATACACAAAACTATACTCAAAATACATACAGGACTTAAACATAAGACGGGAAGCCATAAAAATACTGGAGGAATCCACAGGAAGAGAAATCTCAGACATAAGCCAAATGAACTTATTCAATGATACTGATTCTAGTGCAATAGAAGCTAAAGAGAAAATAAACTAAAGGGACTACATCAAAATAAAAAGCTTTTGTACAGCTAAAGAAACGATCAACAAAACAACAAGAAAACCCACTTTATAGGAGAACATATTTGCAAATGCTATCACTGATAAAGGTTTAATCTCAAGTATCTACAGGCAATTCATACAACCTAATAAAAGGAAGACAAATGTTCCAATAAAAAAAATGGGCAATGGACCTAAAAAGAAGACAAAAAGAAGGCCCAGAGACATATGAAAACTTGCTCAAAATCTCTAATTATCCAAGAGATTCAAATCAAAATGACCTCTCGGTACCATCTCACACCTGTCAGAATGGCTTTCATCAATGAAACAATAAATGAAAAGTGTTGGCGAGGATGAGGAGAAAAAGGAACCCTGGTACAATGCTGGTGGGATTTCAGACTGGTGCACCCACTGTGGAGAACAGTATGGCATTTTCTCAAAAAACTATAAATGGAGCTCTCATTTGTCCCAGTGATCCAACTTCTAGGAATATATCCCAAGAAAGTAGAAACACAAATTAGAAAGGATATATGTACCCTGATGTTCATAGCAGCACAATGTACCATAGTTAATATTTGGAAACAGCCTAAGTGCCCATCAGCAGATGAGTGGATTAAAAAACTATGGTGCATCTACGCAATGGAATACTATGCTGCGGTAAAAAAAAGAGAGAGCTCCTACCTTTTACAACAACATGGAGGGAGCTCGAGAACATTATGCTAAGTGAAATTAGCCAGGCAGAGAAAGATAAGTATCACATTATTGCACTCATTCATGGAATATAATGAATGGCATAGACTGATGAACAAGAATGGATCCAGAGACTGAGAAATGTCCATTTGAATATCAAACCTCACGCTAAGTGGGAGGTGGCGGGAGTAAAGGGAAAAGCCAATAAATTTGTTATCTTGAAACAAGGGAAGTTATTTGTGTTTTTACCTCCCTGACAAAGTTTATATAAAGTTATTAAAAATTGGCAGCTAGTTTGAAATTGAATTGACATGGCCTAGAGCATGTCATCTCCTATGGACACCATTCCTTTGGCTAGGCACCTCTTAACTCCCTATGACACCATAATATCTTTACATGATATTATTCCACAATGTAATTATAATTTTTGGTATTTGACAACAGTATATTGTACAATTATCCCCAAGAAGCTTACAAACTAATTCTTTGAATGTTTGTCAGTAATTTAAAAAAAGAGACAGGATAGGAATTAATCCCTTACAGAAGGAATTAATGCACTGGGAAGGCACTAGAGCATTCTATATTGGCCCCTCTTGCCGTTTTTGCCACAATCTTGCCCTTGTCACAATGCAAGTGCACACAGATGTTGCCTGAGCTTTCACTTCAAGCTGAGGTTGAAGCCTCTGGGAGGCTGGCACCATGGGTCTGTCTCTTGCCCAATGGTGTGAGCTCGATCCTCCGTGAAGAAGAATCCTGAGACTTCCAAGTTATGTGATCAGTAATGGGACCCCTCCAGCAAGCGAGGGGTCACAAGGCAAGGGCTGGGCGTGGAAGCCACGGAGCATACTTTACCAGGGAGACAGAACTGAACCTCACATCACTCGGCTTGGCCTAGAGGATGGCTGCTTAGCCAGAGACCGGTAAGATTTTTCAGGGAAGGAACAAACTAAGACATGCACAGTCACAGAGGGGCCATCAGTAGAGAACATAAGGTCAACAGAGGTGGGGTACAGACCCTCACTTCCCTAACTTTGCAGGATCCTGAAATCTCAGCCCTTTTGAGGGAGGTCTCCTGCCCCCACGGCTGCTTCGCCTCCCATGCACACCTCAGATGGGGACCCAGGTTATAGACATTGACTTGGCCAGCAACAGCAGCCCTTTATCTAAATCTAGTCCAGCACCAGGAATGCTCAGGGCCTACTCAAGAATGCAAATAATCCTTTCCACAAATATTTTTACAGCATAAACTAAGATTATTGTCAGTATTAAATTTGACAGTAAAATCAGTAAAATAGTAATCAAGTTTTCAGATTAATTTAAATTGGCTAATTGAAATAAGTGAACATTCAAGAAAAGTTAAGTGTACTGGACAAAAAGCTGTTTCTAAAATTTCTATTAGTAGTTCATCTCATTGTAAAATTGCCTAACATGCAAAGAACCTAAAGCAGTCATATTTTTGTGCAAAATTTAAATTTTAAAGTTACCAAGATTGCAATTTAAAATTTCCAAAAGTCCCCATTAATCAAAAAAGGGGGGGATAGTGTGGTAATATCATGTAAGGAAAAATATCCTGTAAGTAAATTACATTTAGAAAAATCTTACTTCGGAAAATTAATTTCCATTTGTAATGCTAACAGAAGGACACCGATGAAAAACACAGAAGGTGTCAAAATAAGCCAAAGGAAAATCATTTGGGCAAAAATAAAAGGAATCCCAAGCCTAATTTACAGAAAAGATCCCTTTATTAACTTTTGGTCAAGAATATGTTTGTATATTTTCAGAAAACAACTCCAAGACCATATTGATTCCTACAACAAAGAGGAACTGACAGGTTTGCTCCAACAGCAAAGACAGTCCAGAGATGAAAGTCACTGAAGACACCTTGCCAAGCTAGCAGTTAGCAGCTGTGCATCATTGCAGGTGGCCCAGGACCAAACCAGAGAGGGTAGAACCTGCATTGCCACCATTTGTCCACCATTCAGACACCATTGCTGACATGTATAAATAAGGAATATTTGACATTGAAACTGGGATTCAGAACTGTTGGACAATGAAACTGAGACTCAAACATTTTTTTTTGTTCTTAATATGTTTATTTCTAGTATGCAGGTCCAAGATTTTTTAAAGAAAAGAAATTGGAGGGGAAAGATAGATACAGAGGCAAAGAAGCATTGAACATACTGTCAAACTACAGTGGGAAGGCAGGGAGGGTAAGGGGTGGAGGCTGTGGGAGATCAACCTAAGGACTTTTATGCATGCATGTAAGCTTAACCAATGGATACAAGACACTGGGGGGGGCAGCTGAGGGCACTGCTGGGGGGTAGGGGATGCCAGGTGGAGGTTAATGGGGGGAAAATGAAACATATGTACTACTATTTATAATACTTTAAAGAATATATATATATATATATATATATATATATATATTAAAAAGAATACTTAGAACTCAATTATTAAAGTAAATAACCCAATTGAAAAATTGGAAGAGAATAGAAATATATTTTTCTCTAAAGATACACAATTGTTCAACAACAATATGAGAGGGTGCTCAGCATCAGTAGCTATCAGAGAACTGCAAATCAAAGTCAAAATGAGATACAACTATTATGTAGCTTTAATAAAAATGGCAAACAGTAACAAGTGTTGAAGAGAATATGGAAAAGTTGGAACCATTGTTCATTCATGATGGCATGATGGAAATATTAATTTAACTGTGTAACATAGTTTAGCATTTCCTCAAAAAATTAAATATAAAATTACCATATGACCTAGAAGTTACACCACTAACAAAATATTGAAGAGAACTGAAAAAATATGTCCACACACAAAAATAATTTAAGTGTATACAAATATTTAACAGAAACATTTTTATAATAGCCAAAAGATGAAAACACCCCAATGTCTATGAACTGATGAATGAAAAAAATGTGATATAGTCATTCAGTTGAATATTATTTAATTATTAAGATGAATTAATAAACACTCAGAGGCCAAAATAGGCAAAGAAAGGATTTATTACTTCACATCCAATTCTATTAACAACTAGAGGTTCAGTGCAGGAATTCGTGCATGGGTGGGGTCCAGCCTGCCCAGCTCTGATCTGGGTGGATTGAAGCTGGGCGTAGTGGTAGGAGGAGACAGTGCGAGACTAGCTGGCCAGCCCATCCTGATCAGGGCCCAATCAGGACTGGGTTTGCTGGGGGAAGGAACTGTGGGCGATTGGCTGGTGGGCTCCACTCCCAATTGGGTGGAGGGCCTGGTGGGGGTGAGGCTGCCATGGGGATAGGCTATGGGCTGGCTGGCCCCACCCATGAATGGGATGAAAGGCTGATCAGGGGCCAACAGCTGCAGGGAGGGGCCACAGGCAATTGGCTCGCTGGCCCAAGCCCTAATCAGGGTGGGGGCCAATATTGGGTGGGATTTGGGGGAGAGGCTGCAGGAGGTTGGCCAGCCAGCCCCACCCCTGATTGTGCAGTTTGCTTAATGCAATGGGCATCATAGCAACCAGTCATTCTGGTCATTGCAGTGTTCCAGTTGCTGGCTTTTTATTTATATAGATGATTAGTGAAATAGAAATGACTCTTATAAGGCAACCCTATAAGTTTTAGGGTTTTGTGATAATCAAATAAGTAATGGGTAGGAAGATTTAATGAATTTTATATGATCCCAGGATCAAAAATTTTAAGGAGCAATATAGGTTAGTGTGGAAGAGGCTATCAGAAATGAATTAACAGTGCAATCAAGAAAGAAAACTGTTAATTGCCTGAGTACCATGGTGTGGCTCATAAAATTTGGAAGTAAGTATGCAAAAAGAAAAGTAAAAATCAAGAACAATTTCTTATGTTTGTAAAGCACTTTATAGCTGTTTATTAATTGATTCACTGATTGATTGATACAGCAAATATTGGTATATAAGCACTGGGACAGAGTTACAAAAATGAACTAGATTTGTCTCAAGGAATTCAAAGCCTAGACTAAGAGTTGAATTTTTTTTTAATCCAGGGCCAGGGTTGGGGTTAGGGTTAGGTTTAGGGCTATGGTTAGGATTAGGGTTAGGGCTAAGAATAGGGTTAAGGTTAGGTTTAGGGTTAGGGCTAGAGCTCAGTCCAGGGCTAGGGTTAGGGTTAGGGCTAAGTTTAGGGTTATGTCTAGGGCTAAGGATAGGGTTAAGCTTAAGGTTAGGAGTATGGTAAAGGAGAGGATTAGGGTTAGGGTTAGGGTTAGGGCTACGGTTAGGGTTAGGGTTAGGGTTAGGGTTAGGGTTAGGGTTAGGAATAGGTTTAGGGTTAGGTTTAGGGTAAGGATAGGGTTAGGGCTAGGGTTAGGGCTAGAGTTAGGTTTAGGGATAAGGCTGCGGTTAGGATTAGAGCTAGGGCTAAAAAGTGTTAGGGTTAGTATTTGGCCTAAGGTTAGGGTTAAGGTCAAGGCTAGGTTTAAAGTTAGGGTTAGAGGTAGTGCTAGGGTTAGGGTAGGTTTTGGGTTAGGTTTAAGTCTAGGGTTAGGGTTAGGGTTAGGTTTAGGGCTAGGGCTCCATCCAGGGATTAGGTTAGGGTTAGAGTTAGTATTAGGGTTAAGGTTAGTTTTAGGGCTAGTTCTATTTATTTTTTATTGTGTTGAGATTTCTTTTGTTGTTTAAAATATTACAAATAGTAGTACATATGTTTCCTATTTTACCCCCTTGACTGCGCCCTGGCTTTCCCAAACCCCCAGTACATGCCCTCACCTGCCCTCCTTCCCCCAGTTTTTTGTGTGTTATGGTTATGTTTTTATGCATGTATACAAGTCCTTCAGTTGATCTCTTGCAGCACCTCCTAACCTCCCCTGTTTTCCCACTGTAGTTTGACAGTCTGTTCCATGCTTCTTTGCCTCTGTATCTATTTTTATTTCCCCCATTTATTTTCTTTAAAAAATCTTGCCTCTGCAGACTATAAATAAATATATGAGCACAAAAAATGTTTCAGACCCAATTTCAATGACCAACAGTTTTAAGTCCCAATTTCAATGTCAAACTGTTCGTTATGTCTGCATGTCAGCAATGATATCTGGATGGTCAACAAATATTGGCAATGCAGGTCTGACCCTATGTTGTTTGGTCCTGGATAACCTGCAGCGATACACAGCTGCTGATTGGTAGCATGGCAAGGCGTTGTCAGCAACTTCCATCTCTGGACTGTTTCTCCTTTTGTCTTTGTGGTGGAGCAGAGCTGTCAAAAGGAGTTGGATTTTGAATAGGGATGGAAAGTATTGAAAGAAAGAGTTATAATAATGAAATAATGTTTTCTGTTTCAATTATATAAGTAATCAAAATATACACCAAAAAATAAGAGCACAGAAGAAAACTTATAACTACTCTTTGAATGAAGTTACGGAATGAGACATATGCAAAGTCTTGGGAAACTGTCAAAGAGATAGTACTTTCTTGAATGATAATTAGAAACCCAGGAGACTAACAAAAGGGAACAGTTAAGCAAAACATTTGCAAATCATTTCATAGAGAGTATGGCCCATCTCCTCTAACTGCAAGACTCAGAACACATTTGCACACCTATAGTGTTATTTGAGCCTCATTTATAGGCCTGAGAAATAAGTAAGGCAATTATTATAATACATATTTTACAGGCAAGGAGGTCAAGGTTCTGATTAGGAGAGAAAGCAACTTCCTTACAAAGAGTAAAGTTAAGTCTTGGCCCAGGTTTTCTTCCTACTTCTTCAATAGGAAAAAAAAAATGTTACATGGACTTTTAGGAGCCCAGTCAGAAAGGTAAAGATAAGGGACTGTTTGGTTCTTTCTGAGTGACTTTTTTTTTAACAAGACGAAAAGACAGAAAACAATCCCTGCCTGGATGAGATTACAAAGAACGACCCCACTCCTGTTTTATTCATCAAAAATAATAATTTTGCAACTGAAACAGGAAGAATAAACCTCTTAAAGAGAAAATTAAATTCCAAAATAATTGAGAAAAAAACACCTATCTGTTCTAAAAGAATTCAAATTTCCTGACCCAGAAAAGTTACCTCTGAGGTACCATTATATGAGTGTACTTTCATATAATGGTAAACAAGACAAAAAAAGATTCTGAAAAAAAATGGTGGCTGAATAGGCAGACCTGTCCCATGCCATTTCCTGGGTCAAATAGAAGAGCAACTAAATCATATAACATCCACCTGAAATTGGTGGATTAGACATAGCTGGTGAGATAATTTGCAGCCAGAAAGGGCAGAAGATGCCTGGAGAAAGGTAGGATAAGGGTTCTGGTATGGAGTGAGATGCACAAACACCAGGCCAAGAGGGTCATAAGGAAGCTGCCCTGTATCAAGGCCACTTCATTTGGGAACAGGTGTAACATCTGATTGGAAAAGAAGTCCACAGAGCTGCTGGTGTCTGGGGAATCTAGATCTAAGTCCACAGCTATGAGAGCCTGTACCCAGAAAGGTAGTCTGAAGAGATACCTAACCTGTGGAGTGCGGGAAGTGGGGCAGGGTGTGGGGATTGGAAATCACAGTTGTGTGGTTGTTTTGCCTCTGTCTTTTCTTTGCTTTTATTATTCACTAATCCAGTTCATAGGACTTTTCAACTAAAAACACTCACCTGAGGCTGCAGTGCAGGTAGAATTGCACACATGTGGAATCTGGGGAGAGGCTATGGAGGAGAACAGGATAGGGAGAAGTGACCAGAAATCTGGACCCTCCTAAGTCAACCAGCCATTTTTCTCCCAAAGAACCAGCTCCTCCCAGCAGCCTCAGGGCAGCTAGTGGAGCCATACCCAACCTCCAGCTTTGCTGAGGAAATAAAGACTCTGAATAGCCCCAGGGAGCCCTTGGGAAAGGGAATGAGGAGTGATCATTCAAATCCTGAAAGCAATACAGCACCACCCTTCCTAAAGCCCTGTCAGAAACAGAGGCTTGGGTAATTAAGACTGACAGCAAGCAGACAGGAAAAGCATGCAGACTGGTCCCGCCTATTAGCAGCCAAGGCTATGGAAGCAGACAGAGAGGAGAAGTGGATTTCTTGGAACTTCAACATGGGCTAACTATACAACAAGAAACTTAGAAGTGACAGAACAGAAGAGTGGGGCCTTAAATCAGCCTCAATATGACATCAAAACTTGGCTAAAGTGAACAACACTTTTTTTTCATCTTTTTTTTTGCTGTTTTCTTTTTCTTTTTTTATTCTTTAAAATGCTACAAATAGCAGTGCATACATCTTCCCCTCTTCCCCCTATTGTCCTCCCCTCAGCCCCCGCAACCCCCAGGCACACATCCTCACCTGCCCCCCGCCCCAGTGTCCTCTATCTACTGTCTGCCTACCTGCACGCACACAAGTCCTTCAGTTGATCTCCCACAGCCCCTGCCCCCCACCCTTCCCCCACCAGTTTGACAGTCTGTTCAGTGCTTCTCTATCAGTATTTTTCCCCAGTTTCTTTTCTTTAAATTAAAGAATTTACATCTGCATACTGGAAATCCTATCTAATAAAAGAGTAACTAACGTGCAAATGTGACCATCCCTTGGCTCCTGATTGGCTATGGTACCAGCCAATCAGGAGGAGGGGGCATGGCCAGCAGGACTGGAGGTGAGGCAGGCGATGCATGTGGGGGCGTGGCCATGGTGCAGCATGCTTGTGGAGGTGGGACTGGGCAGGCACCACAGGGTATTGGGAGCAGCAGGAATTCTGGGAAATGTAGTTTTGAGGTTTGTGGTGAACATGGAGCTGTGACCTGGGTTTAGGCGAAACTTCAATTAAAGCTGTGAACTCTCTGTAGGAGAGAGTTTGAAGTACTGAGCGTGGAATGCAGAAGTGGCCGGGGGGGGGGGGGGGGTTGGCGGTGGCAGTGGCGCCCCATGGACCCCCAACCAGTTGAGCGCAGAAGCAGGCGGGGGTGGGGGTCGGGGAGGGGTAGTGGCAGCCGCTCTTTTTTTTTTTTTTTCTTAGTTCACAGCTTTAATTGACATTTCGCCTAAACCCAGGTCACAGCCCCAACATGTTCACCACAGAGATCAGATTATTGGTCAATTCAGTGAAAATGAGAAAGAAAACCTCACTAAGGAACAACCACTTCCTGAATCTATTCACTCATATCCTATCTGACCCAGAAATGCAGAAAATTACTGTCAGACACATCACAGGATCAAAGCCTTTGCATCCTGGAGAAGTTTAAAAGGACACAGACTTTTCCATTTGCTATGCTCTTCCCTCAACAGGATTATCTTCTGACACAGGGAGTTCAGAGTTCTCTGGTGATTGCAAGGACAGACGTCCTCATTGCCTCCTTCCCCACCCTCTGCTGCTCCTTGAAATAATCGATCATCCCTCTTTTGGGAGAAAGGAAGGGATACATTAAAGAAGTCTTCTCTAAAGGGATACTTATGAAAAAAAAATGTAGAAAGGACTACAAGAGAAGAGTGTTTTCTTTAGTAGACAAAGCAGCTCTATTAGGCAACAGGTTTGGGAGCCCTGACAGCCTGAGCCCACGCTGGCTTCCTACAGGGGCACTTGCACTTCCACCAAGCTTCTCCACTTTACATTGCAACATGGTCTTCTTGGAGAACTCAATCCATAATGAAAAACTCCTGAATACACTGAGTTTTACAGATGGTTTTTAAAAATTGAGGGTTTAGGCCTTGGGCAGGCTGGGGGTGAGCCATCAGTTGGACATCCCATAAAGGCTCCCAGTGTGAGAGAGGGGGCAGGATGTGCTGAGGGACCACCCCTACCCTGGGAAACTAGTAAATGTATAAGAATAAAAAATGTTTGAGTCTCAGTTTCACTGTAAAACTGTTCTGAGTCTCAGTTTCAATGTCAAATAGTTGGTTAACTATACATGTCAGCAATGGTATTTGGATGGTGGACAAATGGTGGCAATGTAGGTTCCACCCTCTCTGGTTTGGTCCTGGGCAGCCTACAGCAATGCACAGCTGCTGACTGCTAGCATGGCAAGATGTCATCAGTATCTTCCATCTCTGGACTGTCTTTGCTGTTGGAGCAGACCTGTCAGTTCATCATTGGTGCAGGAACCCATATGGTCTTGGATTTGTTTTCTGAAAATATACAAATATATTCTTGAACAAAAGCTAATAAAGGGATCTTTTCTGTAAATTAGACTTGGGATTATTTTTATTTTTGCCCAAATGATTTTCCTTTGGCTTACTTTGACACCATTTGTGTTTTTCATAGGTGTCCAGGTGTTGACATTACAAATGGAAGTTACTTTTATGGACTAAGAATTTTCAAGATGTAATTTACTTACAGGATATTTTTCCTTCCATGATATTACATTACTATCCCCCCTCCCTTTTTTAATGGGGACTTTTGGAAATTTTATATTGTAGTCTTGGTAAATTTTAATTTTTGCATGCAACTATGACTGCTTTAGGTTCTTTGGATGTTAGGCAATTTTACAGTGAGATGAACTACTAATAGATATTTTAATTAATGTTTTAGGAAAAGTTTTATGTCCAGTACACTTAAATTTTCTTGAATATTCACTTATTTCACTTGGACAATTTAAATTAATCTGAAAATTTGATTACTATTTTACTGTCAAATTTAATACTCAAAAAACAATTTTAGTTTACCCTGCAAATATTAGTGGAAAGAATTATTTGCATTCTTGAGTAGGATCGGCGCATTCTTGGTACTAGACTTAATTTAGATATAGGGCAGCTGTTGCTGGCCGAGTGTCTCTAACCTGGATCCTAGTCTGAGCTATGCATGGGAGGCAAAGCAGCCATGGGGGAAGAAGACCTCCCTCATAAGGGGTGAGAGTTCAGGCTCCGGCAAGGTTAGTGGGTGAGGGTCTGTTCCACACCTGTATTGACCTTTTAGTTCTCTCCTCTTGATGCCTCTGTGGCTGTGCTTGTCTTAGGTTGTTCCTTGCCTGAGGAATCTTACCCTTTTCTGGCTAACCAGCCATCCTCTGGGGCCAAACAGGGTGATGTGAGGTTCAGTTCTGTCTCCTTGATCGTCTATGCCCCCATGGCCTCCACGCCCAGTACCTGCCTTAGGATCCCCTTCCCTGCTGGCAGGTACCTGGTGCTGATCACATATCATGGGGGACCCAGGTTTCTTCTCCAGGAAGGGCCCAGGTCACACCATTGGGCGAGAGACAGATCCATGGTGCCAGCCACCCAGGAACTTCAGTCACAACTTGAAGTGAAATCTCAGGCAACAGCTGTGTGCATTTGGATTTTGAGAAGAGGCTCCCTCTTGGCAAAAAGGGCAAGAGGGGCCAATATAAAATGCTCAAGTGCCTTCCTAGTGCCTTAATTCCTTCTAAAAGGGACTAATTCCTTTCCTAGCCTTTTTTAAATAGCTGCCAACCATTCAAAGAATTAGTTTGTAAGTTTCTTTGGGATAATTGTACAATATGCTGTTGTCAAATATTAAAAATTATAATGACATTGTAGAATATCATGTAAGGGTATTATGGTGTCACAGGAAGTTAAAGGGGGCCTAGCCTATGTACTAGTGTACCCAGGAGATGACAAGCTCTAGGCCATGTCAATTCAATCTCAAACTAGCTGCCAATTTTTTAATAACCTTATATGAACTTTGTCAGGGATGTAAAAACACAAATTAATTACCTTGGTTCAAGAAGTCAAATATATTGATTTCCACATTACTCTCGTCACCTCCCAACTACCCTGAGGTTGGACATTCTAATGGACTTTTCTCAGTCTCTGGATCTATTCTTGTTCATCAGTCAATGTCGTTCATTATATTCCACAAATGATTGAGATCATGTGATATTTACCTTTCTCTGCCTGGCTAATTTTACATAGCATAACACTCTCAAGCTCCATCCATGTGGTTGCAAATGTTAGGAGCTCTTTCTTTTTTACTGCAGCATAGTATTCCATTGTGTAGATGTACCATAGATTTTAATTCCTCATCTGCTGATGGGCCTTAGGCTGTTTCCAAATCTTAGCTATGGTAAATTGTGCTGCTATGAACACAGGGTTGCTTATATCCTTTCTAATTCATGTTTCATGTTTGTTCTGATATATTCCTAGAAGTTGGATCACTGGGTCAAATAGGCCCTCCATTTATACATTTTTCGGGAAACTCCATGCTGCTCTCCACAGTGGCTGCCTCAGTCTACAATCCCACCAGCAATGCAGGGAAGTTCTTTTTCTATGACTCCTCCTTAGCTCTTGTCGTTTGTTGATATGTTGACGTAAGCCATTGTGACAGGTGTAAGATGGTACCACATTGTCATTTTGATTTGCATCTCTTGGATAATTAGTGACTTTGAGGAGGTTTTCATATGTCTCTGGGCCTTACTTTTGTCTTCTTTCTAAAACATTCTATTTAGGTCCATTGCCCGTTTTTCTATTTAATCATTGTCTTCCTTTTATTAAGTTGTATGAGTTGCCTGTAGATGCTTGAGATTAAACTGTTTACACTGATAACACTTGCAAATATGTTCTCCCATTCAGTGGGTTTTCTTGTTATTTTGTTGATGGTTTCTTTAGCTGTGCAAAAACTTTTCATTTTGATGTAATTCCATTTGTTTATTTTCTTTTTAGCTTCCATTTCCCTAGGAGCAGTATCATTGAAGAAGTGCTTTCAGCATGTCTCTGATATTTTTCTTCCTGTGGATTACGCTAATACTTTTAGAGTTTACCATCTTATGTTTAAGTTCTGCATTCCACTTTTAGTTTATTTTTGTTTATGGTGTAATTGGTGGTCTAGTTTCATTTTGTTGCATGTATCGGTTCAATTTTGCCAACACCATTTATTGAAAAGGCTGTCTTGACTCCATTTTATGTTCATGTCTCCTTTGTCAAATATTAATTGAGCATAATGATTTGGGTTGATGTCTGGATTCTCTATTCTATTCCATTTGTCTATATATCTGTTCTTGTGCCAGTAGTAGGCTGTTTTGAGAACAGTGGCTTTGTAGTACACTTTGAAATCTGTTATTGAAATCCCACTGTCTTTATGCTTCCTTCTCAGGATTGCTGTGGCTATTCAGGGTCTTATTTATTCCAGATGAATTTTTGGAGAGTTCTTTCTAGGTCTGTGAAATATGCCATTGGTATTTTAATGGGGAGTGCATTAAATTTATAGATTGCTTTGGGTAGTATGGACATCTTAATGATGTTTATTCTCCCAATTCATGTACATGGTATGTTCTTCCACCTATTTATATCATCCTCTATCTCTTTTTTAGTGTCCTGTACTTTTCCACGAATAGGTCTTTTACCTCTTTAGTTAAGTTTATTCCTAGGTATCTTAATTTTTTTGGTGTGATAGTAAATAGGATTGCTGTTTTAGTCTCTCTTTCTGTAAGTTCACTATTGGTGTATGGAAATGCCATAGATTTCTTGGATTTAATTTTGGAGCATGCTACGTTGATGAACTCATTTATTAAGTCTATTAGTTTTTTTGTGGAGTCTTTCCAGTTTATCATATATGGCTTTTATTATATTGTGGTATGTTCCTTCTATTCCCCCCTTGTTGAGAGTTTTTTTTTTTTTAATCTAGAAATGGTGTTTGATTTTGTCAAATGCTTTTTCTGTATTAATTTATATGACTATGTGATTTTTATCTTTCAATTTGTTTATGTAATGTATCACATTTATTGATTTGCAGATATTGTACTATTCTTGCATTCCTGGGATAAATACTACTTGGTCATGGTATATGATCTTTCTGATGTACTGCTGGATCCGATTTGCTAGAATCTTATTGAGGATTTTTTTCCTTTATTGTTCAGTTTATTAATTACATTGTTTCCCCTTTTTTATCCCTCTAAATCTCCCCTCCACCCTGTACCTATCCCACCCACCACCCTCACCTCCCCCACCCCAATGTCCTCTCCCATTGTTGCAAGATTTTTGTCCAATCTCTTGCTGAACTTCCAACAACCCTTTTCTCCCCAAGAATTGTCAGTCCATTCCCTCTCTATGTCCATGTTTCTGTTATATTCATCAGTTTATCTTGTTCATCAGCCTATCAATTCACTTGATTTTTATGTTCATTTGTTAACTGAGGTGTATTTGTTGTTCATAATTTATATTTTTACCTTTTTCTGCTTCCTCTTCTTAAAGAATATCTTTCAGCATTTCATATAATACTGGTTTGGTGGTGATGAACTCCTTTAGCTTTTTCTTATCTGCGAAGCACTTTATCTGATCTTCAATTCTGAATGATAGCTTTGCTGGATAGAGCAATCTTGGTTGTAGATTCTTGCTATTCATTATTTTGAATAATATTTCTTGCCACTCCCATCTGGCCTGCATCGTTTCTGTTGAGAAATCTGGTGACAATCGTATGGGTGCTCCCCTGTAGGTGACCAACTGTTTTTCTCTTGCTGCTTTTAATATTCTCTCTTTATCCTTTGCTCTTGGCATTTTAATTATGATATGTCTTGGTGTGGTCCTCTTTAGATTCCTGTATTTTGGGGTTCTGTGTACCTCTTGGGCTTTTAAGTCAGTTTCTTTCACCAGGTGGGGGAAGTTTTCAGTCACTATTTCTTCAAGTAGGTTTTCATTAACTTGCTCTCTCTCTTTTTCTGGGACCCCAATAATTCGGATGTTGGCATGCTTGAGGTTGTCCCAGAGGCCCCTTACACTATCTTCAATTATCTGAATTCTTTTTGTTTCTTGATTTTCCAGCTGAGTGGATTTTGCTTCTTTGTATTTCAAATCTTTGACTTGGTTCTTGTGGCCCTCTGGACTGCTTTTAGGACTTTGTGTAATATTTTTTATTTCAGTCTGTTTATGCTTGATTTCTAGTTGGTCCTTTTTTTTTATCGGTGAGGGTCTGGTTCATATCCTCAGAGGTATTGTTCATTTCCTTGAGGGTCTTATTCATTTCCTTGAGGTTCTCATTCATTTCCTTGTAATTCTCATTCATTTCCTGGTTGGTCTTATTTATTTCCTGGTAATTCTCATTAAGTTGATCGGCCTTTTGTAGGAGCCTCTTGAAAAGCCTTATAACCGTGGTTTTGAACTCTATGTCTTGTCGTCTTTTCTCCTCCATTTCTTTCACACCTGATTTCTTTCCATATCTCTGCATGGTGGCTGCTTTATGTGGTAGATATCCTCAAAGGGACAGTGGTTCAGCCTCCCCAGTTACCCGAGGTGGGTAGTCTTACTGCAATCCCTTATGGGTTGTATTCAGTATTTTTGAATTTAAACCCAGCTTGTTGTTGTTAGCCCTAGGAGGGTTTGACCTCCAGGCCAATTGGCTGTGAAGGGAGACTGTGTTCAGGTTGGATGGGCGGAGTCTCTGAGCTGTGCAGGCAGCATCGGCCTCAGCTGTGTCCTATTCGGCGATCGAGCACGCGGGTCTGTGTTGGATGGGGATGGCTGCAGACACCTCAAAGCGAAAGCTGCTAGTCTCTTCCCCTTGCCAGACAACTCTGCCTTTACCCAAATGAGCCTGCACACCAAAAGTCCAGCCCAGGTTTGTAAAATAGATGGTTTGCGGAACCAGGAGACAAGTTTCCAGGGGGCCAGTCGCGGGTTTGCGCGACCCTTGCGCCAAAACTTCTTTTCGCCGCCTCCGGGTTTCAAGCAGGCTAGGAGCCTCTGCTGCGCCCCGCTTCGAGGGTGTGTCCCCCGGACCTCGGACCTCCCCTGGCACTGGGGAATCTGTGCAGTGGGACGTCTCCATGTACCCCGAATCTCGGACCTCGCCTGGCGCTGGGGAGTCCATGCAGTGGGGCGTCTCTGCCCTCCCCATTGGAGAAATCTGGCTGGGGTTGCTGCTCTAGCCCCAGCCCGCACACACGTGACCAGGACGGCTCCTAACCTGTTTCTGCCTGAAAGGCTGCGCTCCCGCCACTCCTGAGTCTCAGTGTCCCACCTCTACTCCTATTACTGGAGTTTTTATTCAGCCAGCTTTCTGGCAATTCTGGGTGCTGTCTGTTCTGCTGTTATGTTGTACTTCTTAAATCGTTGCGCGGGGCAGAACAATAGGTGTTTACCTATGTCGCCATCTTGGTCTGTATCTAGAATCTTATTGAGGATTTTGGCATCTATATTCATGAGTGTTATTGGCCTGTAATTCTCTTTCATTGTGTCATCTTTGTCTGGTTTTGGTATTAGGGTGATGCTTGCTTCATATAAGGAGTTTGGAAGTGTTCCATTCTCTTGAATTTTCTGGACTCTTCTGAGGAGGATAGCTTTTACTTCTTTCTTGCATGTTTGGTAAAACTCCCCTGTGAAACCGTTTGGCCCTGGGCTTTTGTTTGATGGAAGCTTTTTGATGAATGCCTCAATTTCTTCCACAGTTATTGGTCTATTGAGCTGTTTAGATTCTTCCTGATTCAGTTTTGGCAGATTATATTTTTCTAGGAATATATCCATTTTCTCCATGTTGTCCATTTTGTTGTCGTAGAGTTGTTCATAGTATTTTTTAACGATCCTTTTTTATTTCGATGAGGTCTGTTGTTATTTCACCTCTTTCATTCCTGATTTTATTTATTAGGGTCTTCTCTCTTTGCTTCTTGGTGAGCGTGGCTAGAGGTTAATCAATCTCGTTTATCCTTTCAAAGAACCAGCTCTTAGTTTTGTTGATCTTTTGTATTCTTTCTTTAGTCTCTATGTCGTTTATCTCTCTTTTGATATTTAGTATTTCCTTCCTTCTGTTAACACTGGGCTTTTCTTGTTGCTGTCTTTCTAACTCTTTGAGTTGTTTGGTTAGATAATTTATTGCCATTGTTTCGTGTTGTTGTAGTAGGATTGTAGAGCTTTGAACTTCCCTCTCAAAATTGCTTTCATTGTATCCCATAGATTTTGGATTGTTTTACTATTGTTGTCCTTTGTAGCCATGATGTTTTCTATTTCTTCCTTGATCTCACTTGTAACCCAGTCATTGTTGAATAGCATGATGTTTAGTCTCCATGTATTTGATTTCTTTGGACTGTTTTTTTTTTTTGTAGTTAATATCCAGCTTTATGCCACTGTTTGTTGAGAATATGCTTAATATGATTTTTATCTTCTCAAATTTGGAAAGACTTTGCCTATGATACAACATATGGTCCATCTTTAAAAATGACCCATTGGCACTTGAAAAGAATGTATACTCTGTGGTTTTAAGGTTAAATGATCTGAAGATGTTAATTAATGCCATCTGGTCTAATGAGTCATTGAGGATTGATGTTTCTTTACTGATTTTTTGTTTTGAGGATTTGTCCAATTGTGATAGTGGCATATTAAAGTCTCCTACTATGATTATATTGCTCTCCATCTCTCCCTTGATATCCTCCAGGAGTTTATTTTTATTTATTTTGGTGGTCCTGTTTTGGGTGCATCTATGTTTACCAAAGTTATTTCTTCTTGTTGGATTGCTCCCTTTAATATTATGAAGTGGCCTTCTTTATCTCTTATTATGTCCTTCACTTTGAGATCTAATTGTCAGATATAAGTGTTGCTACTACACCTTTTTTTACATTTCTATTCACCCGAAGTACCTTTTTTTCCATCCTTTCACACTCAGTCTTTGTGCATCTTTTTTTCGTAGGTGGGTTTCTTGTAAACAGCAGATATATGGGTCATGTTTTCTTATCTTGTCCATTACCCTATGTCTTTTTATTGGAGCATTTAAACCGTGAATATTTAAAGTTATTATTGATAGGTACTTATTTGTGGCTTTTTTGTTTCTTACCCCTGTATTCCTTCTTCGCTTCCTCTTGCTTTTTACAGCAGACCCTTAATCATTTCTTGCATTGCTGGTTTGTTGGTAATGTATTCCCTTAGTCCTTTTTTGATTGTGAACCTCCTGATATGACCTTCAATTTTGATTGATAGCCTTGCTGGGTACAGTATTCTATGATTCAGACCCTTTGTTTGCATGACTTTTTATATTTCATTCCATTCCCTTCTGGCCTGATAAGTTTCAGTTGAGAAATCACATGCTAGTCTGACGGGTGTTCCCTTGTATTTGACTTTATGTCTCTCTCTGGCAGCTTTTAAGATTTTCACTTTGTCGTTGATATTTTCCAATTTAATTATAATGTGCCTTGGCGTAGGTCTTTTGGAGTTTATTTTGCTTAGAACTCTGTGAGCTTCTTGGATTTTTGTGGGTTTTTTCTTTCCTATATCAGGGAAGTTTTCTGTCATTATTTCTTCCAACATATTTCCCATTCCTTGCTCGGTTTCCTGTCCCTCTGGAAGCCCTATTATGCGGATGTTGTTTTGTTTCATGTTGTCCCAAAGTTCCCTTAGGCTCTCCTCCTGCTTTTTAATTTATTTTTCTAGAAGCTGCTGTACTTGGCTATTTTTTCCTACCTTGTCTTCTTGCTCATGGATGTGGTCCTCTGCTTCTTCTAGTCTACTCTTAATACTTTAAATTGAGTTCTTTACTTCAGCAATTTCACTTTTCATTTCTTCTTGGGTCTTCTTCATTTCTTCTTGGGACTTCTTCATTTCCTCTTGGTTCTTCTTCAATTCCTATTGGTTCTTACTCATAATGTCTTCTATTTTCTTCAGCCACCCAATGACCTTTTCTCTGAACTCTCTCTCTGACAGGTTGCTTGCTTCCATTTTGTTTACCTCTTTTTCTGGTGAAGCTTGTTTTACTTTCATCCGCGGGGTGTTTCTTTGTCTTCCCATGGTATCTCTTCTCTGTGTGTCTGGTTATGTAGTTCTCACCCTCCTGTGTTGCTTTAAAGCTCATACTACAACACAACCAGGTGCAAATTACCAGGCACTGAACAGGAATGTATTCACGGTATTGGTAACTCCAGTGTATAAGTGATTACCAGAGAAAGGCAAATTATGGATTAGGTGAAAAAGAAGAGAGTAAGATAAAACACACCTGCACACACAGAAGAATGAAGGAATAAAAGGAAGAAAGAAAGAAAGAAAGAAATGCCAAAATAAAATTGGGAAAAGGGGAAGAAGTAAAAAGAAAGAAAAGGAGAATAAACTATAAATATGGGTTGAAAACTCCAATAGGACAGCCACTAATCCCAGCAAAATGAAGCAACAAGTACCTGGAGATTGAAACAAACTACATACAACAACTAATATCAAGGGATGTGAGGGAACACAGAAGCTTAAATCTATAAAAAAAACAAACAAACAATGCAAACAACAAAAACAAAACAAAAAACTGTGCCAAAAAAACCACAAAACAAGCTAAAAGAATAAGCAAACCAGTCTCACAAACATGCATAAAATATCGAAATAATCAACACTCAGGTAAACAACATCAACAGGACAGAGAGAAAAACAATTTAGGATAATGAAGTCAGAGAAGCAAGAGGTGTGTATGGACTTGGAGCAGGTGGTTGGAGATTAGATATAAAATTGGGGTAATATTTTAATAGGGGATAAAAAGAAAGAATAAGGAAAATCCAAAGCAGGAAAAATGTAAGGGGAACAAGACACTAACAAGGGATATGTTATCAAGAAAGTGGTGGCATAAAGGTGATGTTGAGGTAGAGTAAAAAGGTAGTAAATGGTAGATGAAAATAGACTGTATAACACTAATTCCAAAGTAAAATAATGATGAAATAAAATGGCACTTAAAAAAGTTTAAATACTAGTAGAAATAAAATTGATTCCTTAATTTGTGTTACACAAGACTCAATTTGTGATTCAGCCCCTGGGTGGCAGTGTTCTGGGTTTACCTCCGGGTCTATTGGTCCTCTCTAGCCTGAACTAAAATCCCGCTATCCCTGTCGTATTCAATCCTGATTTGTTGGAATGGGCTGCCCCAGAGCTGCCTCTCTAATGGTGACCACCTGTTCTGATCCCCACCCTCCAGAAAAACAGCTCTCCCCTGTGGTCTCCCAGGTTATCCCCCACCAGGGGATCCCACATTCCTGGTTTAGCACTGAGAAACTCGGATTAGGAAAGGAAAGAATGCAAGTGTTCGAACTCAAGTTCTGCTTGTATGTCTGTGCGAAACCCTTTTTCCTCTTGGGTTTAGCAGGCAACACCCTCCCAAAATTGTTAGGCTGCCATTCTCTTATAGGTCCAAATGTGTTGCTTTCTAGGAATCCTCTCTGCCACCAGTTCTTAGAGCCCTCTTCCACATTTATCAGCTCGAACAACCATGGACTTTTTTTTTTTTTCAGGTGCACATCTACTTGCTTTGCCAGCTCTCCTAACCCAAGGGGAAATCTTACTTTTCCGTAGTGAAGCGCAGGGCTCCTCGAAATCCGCTTCTGCACCAACTAGGAATCGGTGTTCTGGGGGTCTTAGCCGTCCAGGGCGTACTGCAGGGGTAAAATTTTCTGTCCCTTCCCTTCAAGATGGCACAGTCCACCTCCAAGCCGATGGCTCCGCAAGAGAACCAGCCGCACTGAGGGCCGCTTAGTCAGCAGTGGCAAATCCACCAGTACCCCTCCTTCTCCTGGAGCCCAGCTGTCCCCCAACTCACCAACAAATACTCCCTGAGAGATCCTCAGCTGCTCCCTCCATCTACCCTGGGACACAAATCAGAATTCTTCCTTTTGTTCTGCTGCCATTTTTTCTCTCTTCTCTCTATTTTTCCTCTTTTATTTTAAACATTTTTTTCTTTATTTTCTTTGTTTATATCTTTTATTTTTTATTATTTTTCTTCATTCTATTTTTATTTTTATGGTTATTTTATCTTATATTTTCTTTTTTCCCACCCACCCTTTGCTTCCTCACTTCTCCCTTTCATTCTGTTTTCTCTTCTCTTGGCCCTGCTTTAGTTTTACTCTTTCCTCATTTTCCCCCCTTGTTAAACATTGATCCTTATCTCCTTTATTAATGTGTTATTAGTATTGTGCTCTCTGTTGGCTTACTCATATATCTAATTTCCTCTTCCCTGCTCCAAATCTATGCTGCGTTCTCTTTTCTCTTTCTTTGCTAGTAAAATTTTTATCCGTTGTTTTTCCTCTCCTCTCTTGCTCTCTTCTTCTAATTGTTTAGTTTACTCACTAAACTCAAGCATTCCGCTCTCCCGTCTATTCTCCTTTTCCAAAAGTAAATAAATAAATTACTAGATAAATGTAACATTTAAAAAAATTTTTATTTTCAGTTTCTTTTTTCTTTACTTCTCATCGGCTCATTTTTATTCTACCTCCACTATAGTGAACCATGGTCCTTACTCTATTCATTAAATTTTTTAACCTTACTTTCTGTATATAAGTCTGCCTCAATAGATTCCGCCTCCTACCCAAATTTCTGGGAGATTCTTGTTTGCCTCTTTTATTCTTTTTGTTTGTTTTTGTGGTGTTTACTCCCTGTATGTATTTTTTCTTTTTATTTTCACTTTTACCTTTTTCTTTGCCTTTCTCTATAATATTTTAGCTCTATTTTTCTCTCTCCTAACTCTATTTTCTCTAGTGGTAATTTTTATTGGAGTTATTGATGTCAGGAGTAGATTCATGTTTTATTCTTTTTGTGATGTGTCTTGTTGGGTTGTCTTTTGTGGTGTTCAGTAAACATTCTAGAGAGTAAGTCACATAACCAGACATGCTGAGAGGAGACTCCATCCACCAAATGAACAATAACACTCAAAACCAAACTACATCTAGAGAACCCAAATATTCTAAATAGGAGAATCCATAGAATAACCAACCCAGAAGACCAGAGAGATTGTACCACTAGGTCTAACAAAAAAAAAAAACCTATATATGACGCACCAAAAAAAAAAATCAAAGTGGCATAGCAGTTTGATCTAATACATGGAAAGAAGCACAGAGGAAGAGCAAATATGGAGAGACAAAGAGATAAAACTCCACAAGACAGAAAAATAGGAATCACCAGGAAAAGAAAAAAAAAAACAAAATGGAGGCAAGCAGGGTCGATTCTGGTCAAGGGCATGTACCTTGGTTTTGGGCACATCCACAGTAGGGGATGTTCAAGAGGCAGCTGATTGATGTTTCTCTCTCATAGATGTTTCTGGCTATCTATCTCTTTCCTTTCCTTTCTGTAAATAAATCAATAAAATATATTAAAAAATAAAATAAAATAGTTTCCCTTCTTATGTGTAAGTCCTGTATGCACTGTGAGTTTATTTTTGTGTATAATGTAAGTTGGTGGTCTAGTTTCATTTTTTTGCATATATCTGTCCAATTTTCCGAACACCATTTATTGAAGAGACTGTCTTGACTCCATTTTATGTTCATGCCTCCTCTGTCAAATATTAATTGAGTATAGTGGTTTGGGTTGATATCTGGATTCTCTATTCTATTCCATGGGTCTATATGTCTGTTCTTGTGCCAGTACCAGGCTGTTTTGAGAACAATAGCATTGTAATACAGCTTGAAATCTGGTATTGAAATACCACCGACTTTGTGCTTCTTTCTCAGGATTGCTGTGGCTATTAGGGGTCTTTTTTTATTCCAGATAAATTTTTGGAGAGTTCTTTCTAGGTCTGTGAAATATGCCATTGGTATTTTAATGGGGAGTGCATTAAATTTATAGATTGCTTTGGGTAGTACGGACATTTTAATGATGTTGATTCTCCCAATCCATGAACATGGTATGTTCTTCCACCTGTTTACATCTCCCTATACCTCTTTTTTCAGTGACCTGTAGTTTTCCACAAAAGGTCTTTTACCTCCTTAGTTAAGTTTATTCCTAGGTATCTTAATTTTTTTGGTGTGATGGTAAATGGGATTGCTGTTTTAGTCTCTCTTTCTGTAAGTTCACTATTAGTGTACGGAAATGCCATAGATTTCTTGGAGTTAATTTTGTAGCCTGCTACATTGCTGAACTCATTTATTAAGTCTATTAGTTTTTTTATGGAGTCTTCTGGGTTTTTATGTACAATATCATGTCATCTGTAAGTAAGGAAAGCTTTACTTTTTCTTTTCTAATTTGAATACATTTTCTTTCTTCTTCTTGTCTAATTGCAATGGCTAATACTTCCAGTACTATGTCGAACAGGAGTGGTGAGAGTGGGCAACCCTATCTTCTTCCTGTTCTTAGGGGAAATGTTGCAGTTTTTGACAATTGAGTATGATGTTTGCTGTGGGTTTATCATATATGGCTTTTATTACGTTGAGGTATGATCCTTCTATTCCTACCATATTGAGAGTTTGTATCTGGAAAAATGTTGGATTTTGTCACATGCTTTTTCTGCATCAATTGATATGACTATGTGATTTTTATCTTTCAATATGTTTACGTGATGTATCACATTTATTGATTTGTGGATATTGTACCATCCTTGCCTTCCTGGGATAAATCCTACTTGGTCATGGTGTGTCATCTTTCTCATGTACTGCTGGATCTTATTTGCTAGTATCTTATTGAGGATTTTGGCATCTATATTCATGAGGGATATTGGCCTGTAATTCTCTTTCATTGTGTCATCTTTGTCTGGTTTTGGTATTAGGGTGATGCTTGCTTCATAGAAGGAGTTTGGATGTGTTCCAACCTCTTGAATTTTCTGGAATAATCTAAGGAAGATAGGTTTTAGTTCTTCCTTGAATGTTTGGTAAAACTCCCCTGTTAAACTGTCTGGCCCTGGGCTTTTGTTTGCTGCAAGCTTTTTGATGACTGCTTCAATTTCTTCTAGAGTTCTTCTTCTATTAAGCTTTTTAGATTCTTCCTGATTGAGTTTTGGGAGGTTATGTTATTCTAGGAATATATCCATTTCCTCCATGTTGTCCAGTTTGTTAGAGTAGAGTTGTTCATAGTATTTTTTAACAATCCTTTGTATTTCGATGGGGTCTGTTGTTATTTCACCTCTTTCATTTCTGATTTTATTTATTAGGGTCCATTCTTTGTTTCTTGGTGAGCGTGGCTAGAGGTTCATCAATCTTGTTTATCCTTTCAAAGAACCAGCTCTTTGTTTTGTTGATCTTCTGTATTGTTTCTTTGGTCTCTATGTCATTTATTTCTCCTTTGATCTTTACTATTTCCTTCCTTCTGCTTACACTCAGCTTTTCTTGTCGCTTCCTATCTAACTCTTTGAGTTGTTGGCTTAGATAATTTGTTGCTGCTGTTTCTTGTTTTTTTGTTTGTTATTGTTTTGTATTATTATTATTATTATTATTATTATTATTATTATTTGCAGTAGGATTGTAGAGCTATGAACTTCCCTCTCAAAACTGCTTTCACTGTGTCCCATAGATTTTGGATTGTTGTACTATTGTTGTGATTTGTTTCCATGATGTTTACTATCTCTTCCTCGATCTCTGTAGTAACCCAGACATTGTTTAATAGCATGCTGTTTAGTCTCCCTGTGTTTGATTCCTTTGGATTGTTTTTATAGTAGTTGATATACAGCTTTATGCCACTGTGATCTGAGAATATGATTCATACCATTTCTATCTTCTTGAATTTGGAGAGGCTTTGCCTATGACCCCACACATGGTCTATCTTTGGGAATGACCCATGGGCACTTGAAAAGAATGTATATTCTGTAGCTTTGGTGTGAAATGATATGAAGATGTCAATTAATTCCCTCTGATCCAGTGATTCATTGAGTATTGATGATTCTTTACTGATTTTTTGTTTGGAGGATTTGTCCAATGGTAATAGTGGGATATTAAAGTCTCCTTCTATGATTGTATTGCTGTCTATCTCTCCCTTGATATCCTCCAGTAGTTTTTTTTATGTATTTGGGTGCTCCTGTATTGGGTGCGTATATGTTTACCAGAGTTATTTCTTCTTGTTGTATTGCTCCATTTAGTATTATGAAGTGGCCTTCTTTATTTCTTGTTATGTCCTTCACTTTGAGATCTAATTTATTGGATATAAATATTGCTACCCCAGCTTTTTTTTTTTTCATTTCCTTTCGCCTGAAGAACCTTTTTCCATCCTTTCACACTCAGTCTGTGTGGGGCTTATTTTCAGAGATTGGTTTCTCCTAGACAGCAGATACATAGGTCGTGTTTTCTTATCCAGTCTATTACCCTATGTCTTTTGATAGGAGCATTTAATCCATTTCCTTTTAAAGTTATTTTTGATAGGTACTTATATTTTGTCATTTTTGTTCTTTACCCCTGTGTTTCTTCTTCGCTTCCTATTTCTTTTTACAGCAGACCTTTTAGTATTTCTTGCATTGATTGTTTGGTGGTAATGAATTCCCATAGTCCTTTTTTGTCTGTGAAGCTCCTGATTTGCCCTTAAATTTTGATTTATAGCCTTGCTATGTACAGTATTCTAGGATTCAGACCCTTTTTTTGCATGACTTTGTATATTTCATTCCATTGCCTTCTGGCCTGATACATTTCTGTTGAGAAATCACTTGTTAGTCTGATGGGTGTTCCTTTGTAGGTGACTTTCTGTTTCTCTCTGGCGGCTTTTAAGATTCTTCCTTTGTCATTGGTATTTACCAATTTAATTATAATGTGCCTTGGCATAGGTCTTTTGCGGTTCATTTTGCTTGGGACTCTGTGAGCTTCTTGGATTTTTGTTGTTTTTTTCTTTCCTATATCAAGGAAGTTTTCTGTCATTATTTCTTCCAACAGGTTTTCTCTTCCTTGCTCAGTTTCCTGTCCTTCTGGAAGCCCAATTGTATGGATGTTTTTTTGTTTCATGTTGTCGCAAGGTTCCCTTTGGCTCTCCTCCTGCTTTTTATTTTTTTTCTAGAAGCTGCTCTACTTGTTTATTTTTTCCTACCTTGTCTTCTAGCTCATTGATGTGGTCCTCTGCTTCTTCTAATCTACTCTTAATACTTTCTATTGAGTTCTTTACTTCAGCAATGTCACTTTTCATTTCTTCTTGGCTCCTCTTCATTATTCCTGGGTCTTCCTCATTTCCTCCTGGTTCTTCTTCAGTTCCTCTTGGTTCTTACTCATATTGTCAAATTTGTCTTCCATTCTATTCAGCCACCTTATGACCATTTCTTTGAATTCTTTCTCTTACAGGTTGTTAACTTCCATTTCATTTACCTTCTTTTCTGATCTTTGTCTCCCCATGATCTCTCTTCTCTTTGTGTCTGCTTATGTAGTTCTCACTCTCCTGCATTGATTTAATGGCACAAAATATAATACATCCAGGTGCAATGCACCAGGGACTGAACAGGAATTTACTCACAGTATCAGTAACTGCAAATAAAGGTGATTGCCAGAGAAAGGCAAATTTGGAGATTGATGAGGAAGAAAAAGGAGAACCACCCCCCACACATTCACTCACACCACACACACACACACACACACACACACACACACACACAAATACACACACAAAAAGAGAACCCCCACACACACACAAAGAAAGAAAGGAATGCCAAAATGATATTGTGAAAAGGGGAAAAGTAAAAAAAAAAGAACAAAAGGGGAATAAACTATAAATGTGGGGTAGAAATTCCTATAGGACAGCCACTAATCAGAACAAAAATCAGCAACAAGTACCTGGAGATTGATACAAACTACATACAACTACTAATATCAAGGGAGGTGAGGGAACACAGAAGCAAAAATGTATAAAAAAAACAATTCAAATGCGGACAACAAAACAAAACCAAACAAAACAAAAAACCCACAAAACAATCCAAAATATAAGAATAAGCAATCCAGTCTCACAAACTTGCATAAAAATTGATATAATCAACAGTCAAGTAAACAACAACAACAACAGGACAGAGAGAAAAACAATTTAGGATAGTGAAGTCAGAGAGGCAAGAGTTATATATGGACTTGGAGTAGGTGGTTGGAGATTAGATATATAAGTGGGGTGAAATTTTAACAGGAGGTAAAAAGAAAGGATTAAAGTAAATCTAAAGTGGGAAAAGTGTAAGGGAAACAAGGCACTAAATAGAAAAAGTTTAGCAAGAGAGTGGTGGCCTATAGGTAAAGTTGAGGTAGAGTAATAGATACTACAGGGTAGATGAAAATAGACTGTAGAACACTAATCCCAAAGTAGAATAAAGAGAAAATTAAATCAATTCCTTGTGTTACACAGGAGTCAATTAGTGATTCAACCCCTGGGTGGCAATGTTTCAAGATTGACCTCTGGGTCTATTGGTCCTCTCTAGCCTGAAGTAAAATCTCGCTATCCCTGTGGTATTCAATACTGATTTGTGGGGGTGGGCTGTTCCAGAGCTGCCTCTCTAATGGTACTGCTGGTTTAGCATCCAGGACCCTCCCTAAATCTTTTGGGTTTCCCTCCTCTGTCAGGTCCAAATGGGTTGCCCTCTAGGAATTCCCTCTGCCACCTGCTCTGAGGGCCCTCTTCCATGTTTGCCAACTCCAACAGCCACAGATTTTATTTCAAGCGCAGATCTCCTGGCTGTGAGTTCCAAGGCGCAGATCTCCCGGCTCTGCCAGCTCCCTGGGTCTGGCACCCAAAGTAACCCCAGGGGAAATATGAACTTTCTGTGCTGGAGTGCAGAGCTCCTTCAAATCTGCGAGTCCGCACCAATTGGTCACCAGTGTTCTGGGGGGTCTCAGCTGCCCAGTGGGTACTGCAGCTGTATATTTTCAGGCCCTTTCCCTTCATAATGCCATCATCCGCCTCCAAGCTGGTGGCTCCGTGAGAGAACCCAGCAGCACTGGGCCGCTTGGTCAGGGAAGGGCAGTCCAGGTAGTCCCCTACCTTCTCCTGGAGCATAGCTGTCCCCCTACTCACCAACAAACACTCCTGCGTGACCCTCAGCTGCTCCCTCCTTCTGCCCCAGGACCAGATTCAGATTGCATCCCTCTGTTCCGCTACCATTTTCCCTCTCCCTGTCCCATAGTTTTTGGATTGTTGTCTTTTTATTGTAATTAGTTTCCAGGATGTTTTTACACTCTTTTTTAAAATTTCATTGGTAACCCAATCATTATTTAAGAGCATGCTATTCAGCTTCCAAGTGTTTAGTTTTTTGGATTGTTTTTATTGTAGTTTATTTCTAATATTATGCCATTGTGGTCTGAGAAGATGCTTGGTATGATTTCAAACTTATCGAATTTTGCGAGACTTTGCTTGTGACCCAATATGTGGTCTATCTTTGATAATATCCCATGTGAACTTGAGAGGAATGTATATTCCATCACTTTGGGGTGAAATGGGCTGAAGTTCAGTCAGTTAAGTCCATCTGATCTAGTTAGTCATTTAGGATAGCTATTTCTTTGCTGTTTTATTTATTTATTTATTTTTGTCTAGAGGATTTACCTATTGATGTCAGTGGTCTATTAACATACCTTACTATGATTGTATTGTTGTTAGTCTCTCCCTTGATATCTTCCAGGAGATTTTTTTTTATGTATCGGGGTGCTTCTCCATTGGGTGAATATATGTTTATCAGTGTTATATCCTGTTCTCTTATCGATCCTTTTATTATGATGAGGTGGCCTGAATTATCTCTTGTTATGGCCTTCACTTTGAGGTCTATTTTTTAAATATAAGTATTGCTAGCCCAGCTTTTTTTTATTTCCATTTGCAAGAAATATATTTTTCCATCCCTTCACTTTCCGTCTGTGTGAGTATTGTTCTGAAGTGGATCTCTTGTAGACAGCATATATGTGGGCCATGTTTTTTTATCCATTCAGCCATTCCATGTCTTTTGATTGGAGCACTTAGTCTGTTTACGTTTAAAGTTATTACTGAAAAGTACTTGTTTATAGTCATTTCTATTTTTGTGCCTGTTTCTTACCTTTTTATTTATTCTTTTTACAGCATTCCCTTTGACATTTCTTTTATTCCTGGATTGGTAGTGGTAAATTCTCTTAGCCTTATTTTTTGTCTGCCAAGCTCCTGATTCCCCCTTCAATTTTAACTGATATTCTTGCTGGATAGAGTATTCTTGGATTCAGTCCTTTGCTTTGCAACACTTTTTATATATCCTTCCATTCCCTTCTAGCTTTATGTGTTTCTGTTGAGAAATCATTTAATGATATGATGGGGGATCCTTTGTAGGTAACTCTCTGTCTCTCTGTTGCAGCCTTTAAAATTCTCTCTTTTTGTGAACATTTGCCTTTATAATTATGATGTGTCTTGGTGTGGGTCTTCTAGGATTCATCTTGCTTGGGACTCTGTACTTGTATAACTTTTTTCTTTCCCATATTCAGGAAGTTTTCTGTCAGTCTTTCTTCAAATAGATTTTCTAATCCTTACTGCTCTTCTTGTCCTTGTGGCTCTCCTATTATATGTATGTTACTTTGTTTCATGTTGTTGCAAAGCTCCCTTAGTCTCTCCTCCTGCTTTTTAACTTTTTTTTCCAGTTTCTGTTCAGATTGAGCTTGTTTCTCTACCTTATATTCTAACTCACTAATTCGGTCCTCTGCTTCTCCTAGTCCATTGTTGAAACTTTCCAGGATCTTTTTGATTGTAGTTATATCACTTTTTATTTCTTCCTGATTCTTGCCTTGGTTGTTAATTTTCTAATCCATCCGGTATATGAATTGCATGACCATTACTCTGAATTCTTTATTGGTCATTTTGCATGCTTCAGTTTCACTAATTTCCTTTTTTAGCGACTCCTCATTTTCTTTCCTCTGGGGATAGTGTCCTCTCTCCATTATTACTATCACCAGAAGGTTCAAACGTCGAGTTGCATGGACCTGGGCCATGTGTATTAGGAGCTTCGCACCACCCAAGTGTCACTGAAGTGCTCTGACACCAGGAAGTGTGGCTGCCATGAATTGGTGGGAACCAGGCTCACACAGGGTCAGAATTACCAGCACACAGTGTGGTCTTGTGTGTGCACCTAGAATCAGGTACCCCGCCTGCACTGCGCTGAAACAAAAACTCTGCTGGTATTTGCCGATAATCAGTCTTCTAGCACATACCATGAGTCAGAGTTCCCCTGTGACTGCACCAAGAGTCAAGTATCAGAGTCTCTGTTGCTTTGTGTGGCCTCTCACTGATAATCAGGGCCCCTGTGTGTGCATGCACCAAGAATTAAAGTCACTGGCTCTTAGTGTGAATGCACTGGGAGTCAGGGGTCCCAGGCATATGCAATAAGAAACAGAATCTAGTTAGTGGTGCTCAGTGCGACCTCCCACCTGGAGAATCAGGGTCCCGGTCAGCTTGGGGGACTGGGTTGCACAGTAGCACTGTGTTGGCAGAGGTTGGTTCCTGGGCTGTGGAAAACAGACTTTTCTGTGCACTTGCCCAGAATCGAAGTCAGGTAGCACTACTGCCCTGTGTGGGCTTCAGGTTTGGTAGTCCGATTGTGTTACAGGAAACGGAATCCCAGTGTCCCTGTGCTCCCAGTCTTAAATTCCTGTAGTGGTGCTGTGGCCCGTACGAGGGGTCAGTCTGTTAGTTACTATGGTGCTGGCCACGAGCCTGCGGGGAGGGTGATAGGCTCATTGACTCACAGAAATCTGCATCTGGGATGTCTGGATTCTTGTCTATGGGTCTGCAGCTGTGGTCACAGGTCTCTGTCCCCAGTGGCTGCAGGGTCCTGGTTTGCATCTAAGACTAGAGTGGGTGGTGCTGAGGTCAGGATACTAGTCTCAAGCAGCTCTGTTTTTCAAGATGGCTTGGTCTCTCTGCCCACACTGGCTGCCCAGACGTGTCCCTGTTGTGCGCGAGGCTCTGCTGTCTAAGACTGCCGATTTGGCATCCCCTTGGAAGATCTGAAGAATCTAACTATCCCTAGCTCATACACACACATACCACACAAGTCCACACACTCTATCATTCCCTCACTCTCTCACACTCTCTCCCTCTCTACCTTCCTACCGGTTGCCATCTTCCATCAATCACAATCCATAAATAATATGTTAGATACAGTGTATCGTGATTTCTGAAAGGCATTTATAAGTCCTCACTATCTGCCACCTCACTGGTTTCTTTCTTTGTGCCTACAGTTATGTTTAACTTGTTCTTATTCTTAAACAAAAACTTTATTTATTCATAAATTTATGTTGTTCATTATATTTCAAAAATGAGTGAGTTGTGTGATACTTATCTTTCTCTGACCAGCTTATTTCACTTAGCATAATGCTCTCCAGTTCCATCCATGCTGTTGCAAATGGTAAGAATTCCATTTTTTACCGTAGCATAGTGTAAATGTACCACAGTTTTTTTGTTTTTTTTTATCTTATTTTTTGAAAAGTATTTCTCTTTCATTTTTTTTCAATTTTATTTTTTAAGGTATTACAAGGTACATATGTTTCTTTTTTTTCCCCACTGACCTTTCCCCAGCGTCCCCTACCCCTGGCTCTTGCCCTTGTCCCCCCTGCCTTAGTGTCTTGCATCAGTTGGTTGTGTTTATATGCATGCATACAAGTCCTTCAGTTGATCTCTTACCCCCCACAACCCTCCCTTACCTTCCTGCTGTAGTTTGACAGTCTGTTCGATGCTTCTTTGCCTCTGTCTATTTTTGTTCAACAGTTTGTGATGTTCTTCATTATACATAAATGAGTGAGATCAAGTGGTATTTATCTTTCACTGCCTGGCTTATTTCACTTATCATAATGATCTCCAGATCCATCCATGCACAGATTTAGAGACAGGGAAGTATCGATCAGACCAGCAAACCTCAGAGGAAAGGTAGGGGAAGGTGAGGATGGAGGGTAGAGATCAACCAAAGGACTTGTATGCATGCATATAAGCATAACCACTGGACGTAGACACCAGGGGTGTGATGGAATGAGTGGGGGGTGGGGAAGCAATGGGAGGTTAAGGACACATATGTAATACATTAATCAATAAAGAAAAGAAAAAAGAAAAAAAACTTTGTTTAAATAAAGAACTTTCTTAAAATGTTTTCCATTTTTTACTTCCATAGTAATATGATTCTCTCTGGATTCTCTTCATTTCTCTTTCAGCTGTTCTTTTTCCATTTGTGTATTTTACCCTTCTTTGGCCCCTTAAATGTTGATGCTCTCCTAAACTCTGTCCTTAGTTGTCTACGCAATCTCTCTGAAGAATTCCACACACTATACTACCTTTAACTGTCATATATATCCCAATGATACCCAAACAAATGTGTACACTTCAAATTTCATGCATGAGCTCTACGTCTTTATATTTAAGTCTCTTTCTTCCATATCCATCTGATTGTGCTACATGGGAAACTGGATAATTGGTCTTTCACATACTGCCATTAAATGTTCTTGCCATAATTATCAAATTTTATTTGTTAGCCAATCTACCTTTCAGAATTCACAGACCTTACATCTTTTTCAGATTTGCTTTTCAACATTTGTGGGATAGGCTTAATCTGTTCTTAATACCATCCTTTAGATGACTATTCTCTTTGCCTGGGGCATCCTACGTTTCTCAATCCTTACTCATATATTGATGATACAGCTCAAATGCCAGTTCCTCCATTGTGTCTTTTCTACTTTTGTCAGACATGATATTATTCTAGTCTCTATATCCCCAGAGTACTTTGCTCTTATTTCTCACCACAATGTATTTTAATTTATCTGATTTAAGTTCTGTCTTCTCTGACTGAATGTGAGTTCTTAAAGAGTAGGGTATGTTATTTTCATCCTCATAATTCCAGTACCTAGAACCTTACCTATATTATGTGGTTCAATAACAGTTTATTTTCCATTTCAATAAGTGTTTATTAAATAAATGATATATTTGTGGATAGGTAATTAAATTGTGAGCTAATTATTATTAGGTAAATGATTGTTCCTCAACATTGAGTACTCAAAATAATATATGGAATTTTAAAGAGACATACTTTGGTCCCATTATCCATAGATTCTTATATAATAATTCCAGTTTAGAGCTGAGGTATTTGTGTTTTTTAAAATGCCACGTGTCAATCTGATGCACCACTAAAGTTGAATACCTCTGACATAGAGTCATAAATACCAATATACTCACAAATCACCTTTAATAGTCTATGTCAACCTGGGGAAAAATATCTTTTTGGAATTGTGAAAGAATTTTGTCTTTTCCCTATCCAATTCAATATTTTCTTTAGTGACTTGAATAAGATCATACAGTGATATATTTATTTAATTTGTAGATAATCAAAATAAAAGAGTGGTTGTTAATAAACTTATGCTGTGAAGTTATTTTATGTAAGACATTATGTGATTTATATAAATATAAATGATCTCATTTAAACTTCAAAATTCAAATTTTCAGTTGAGGATATTTAGTCTCAGAGAAATCAAGTTCTTTACCCTTGGCGTGCATTAAGCAGTAGAGGCAAGAGTCAAATCCAGATCTGTTAAAAGCAAAGCCTTACACACCCAAAAACACAGTATAAAGTTAAGATAAAAAATAACATCAAGAGACTAGAAGAATCAAATAATGGGAATGAAAATAAATTCAATAAGTGTATGAAGCAGTCTTAGGTTCATAAAAGCAACCGTGTAAATGTTTAAATAAAACAGAAAAATCAAAGAAGAAAATGCAATATGGGAAAAGCAAATACAGAGTATCCCAACAAATGTATACATACTTAAACACTATTAGCTCTTAAATTAAAATGAAGTTTATTTTAATAAGCACTGCCTTTATAATTATTCAAAGTATATATATATATATATATATATATATATATATATATATATATATATACTTTTAGGAGGGATGTCCTTTATTAATGGTAGTGATGCCATCAATTAATAAAGTTATTTTGGTAGGAAATTTGGGCTAGTAAGTATATTTAAGAAACACTAAAATATTCATTTATAAATATTTTACCATTTAGCACAATCCCATTTTTTAAAAATGAAATTTATATGTGTGTGTATATGTGTGTGTGAGTTTGTATGTGTGAATATCTATGTGTCCTAAAAAGGATGTACACTGAACTGTTAACGTTATTTCCTGTGTGTTGTAGGTGGGGAGGTGAGGAAATTTTTTTTTAATGTAATAAAAAAAAAGAAAGAAGAATAGGTGATTTTCACTTTTGTGTGGGTTTCAGTTTCCTAAGTTGTTCTCTTTATCAAGCAAAATAATTTTATTAGATTTATCATAATAGGAGAGAATACTACATTGAAAATCTTAATAATTGTGTGAAAATGAGGAAGTCTGAGATTATAAAATTCAATTTAAAAGCTTTGGCTTAGTGATATTAAAGTAGGTCTTTCTAAGTGTGATAAAATTCAGTTTAAAAGCCTTGGCTTAGTGATATTAAAATAGGCATTCCTAAGTTTTTATAATATTTGTACTGTATAATCTAATAATCCAGACTCTTAGAATTTATCTTAAAAATAATTAAAAAGAATAAAAAGCTATATTATAAAGGTAACCATATGATGTTATTTTTAAAAGCAAAATTCAATAAATAACCTAAATGTATAATAATAATGTAATGGTGAGATTCAAAATTCTATAAATAACCTACACGTATAATAATAATGTAAAAGTATAACAATAAGGCAATAAACATAATATATAATGTTTATTATGTTACATTATAAGAATAGATTGTTACATTATAATATTATTTTTTCATAAGATAAAAATAACAACCACAACCACAGTGTAGCATGATGAAAATTGTTCACAAAAATAACATTTACTAATAATAGAAAAAATAAATTTAACATATCTACCCTAAGAATATAGAGAATGCAAACATACATAGAAGGGTTAAAGTACACTATAGTAAGAGTATGGGTTGTTGAGTCAAATGTCCTGGGTTTCAAACAAATCTCAGTTAGTTGTGTAGCTGTAGACAGCTACTCCTTGTGATCAGCTTCCAAATCTTTAAAATGAAGACTACTTATCAAATTAAGTACTTTAAGAATTTAATGAGAATGTGTATATAAAAGACTTAGAACAACTTCTGGCACTTACTCCTTAATGTTGACTTGGCATCATCTATGGGTTTTATATGTATTAACATGTTTATGCCTTAAAACAACCCCATGAGGTAGGTACTATTCTTTAAATGTATCTTTATTGTTGAAAGTATTACAGATGTCCCTTCCCTCCCTTACCATTGACCTCTTCTAGCAACCAACGGCTTCTCCCAATTCCATCTCAGGCCTTCACCATGCTGTTGTCTGTGTCCATAGGTTATGCATCTATACATATAAATTCTTTGGTTAATCTCTCCCTCCCACCTCCATCTTCCCTCTGAGATTCAACCTCTGTTCCATGCTTCTATGTCTCTGGATCTATTTTGTTCATCAGTTTATTTTGTTCTTTAGAGTCCACATATGAGTGAGATCATGTGATACTTATCTTTCTCTGACTGACTTATTTCACTTAGCATATTCTTAACTTCATTTTGCAGTTAAGGAAACTGAGTAACATAGACATTAGACAGCTTGATGAAGTCACACAAGTAGTAAACAGTATGGGCAGAAGTCAAAGTCAGGCAAGCCTGACTCAAAACTCCATACTCTTAACCATTTTGATGGACTATAAATATACACAAATGAGGACTTAAAAACTATATTAGCAAAATTAAAATGAGAGATTTAAATGTTTTCCCAATATTGTTTATATAATTAATTTTAAACTTAAAGAAAAACTTTATAAAACAAAAATGTAGTTTCAAATTAAAAACCCAAACTATAAAACTTAGAAATATACTTTAATTCTAAAGGAAAAATACTAAAACATTGTCCCAATCCTTTAAAAATAATACATTTCTCTACCACAGTTTTCAGGTAAAGAATTATATCTGTGTCAGATTTTTTTAAACTTCAAAAGGCATTCAAAAAGTGATGAACAAACCTGGACTCACTTTTCTACCTTATTTTGTTTGGTCATGTCCCCTCTCAGGCTTTGCTATTTGAGGACTTTATAAAAATGTTGTGATGACTGGCTTTTGTCTTTTTGCACCATTTAGCTTGAGATACTCAGTTTACTAAATATATCACCTTGTAGAACTGGTGATACAACTTTCAAATTGAGTGTACTAAGAGTAGATAGTCCTGTTTAATTATCTGTTTCTTTAACCCTCTGTCAAATGCTCAAGGACACATTACACAATTATTTTATTCATTCTGTAGCACGTCTAGCTTTAATTTTCGCCTATAAGTCCACCGTTCTATTGAAATCTAGCTAGTAGGAACCATAGGATCACTTTATTATTAAAAATCACATTCCTCAAATTGATAAGTGATATCAACTCTACTAATGAAGAAGACAAAAAAGTCCTTAAAAATCCATAACCAAACAATAGTACATGTATCCTGGTCTTCACAGCTATGTACAAATGTTTAATTGCTTTATCTTCCCTTCCAGGTTGAATATACAAGACAGGTGTTATTTCCTTTTAATCTCTAACTAGTGGCCCAGTGCACAAAATTCATGCATGGGAGGGGGTGTCCCTCAACCAGGCCTGCATCCTCTTCAATCTGGAACCACTCAGGAATGTTCGACTGCCAGTTTAGGCCCAATCCCACAGGCAGTTGGACATCCCTCTCGCAATCCAGGGCTGCTGGTTCCTAACTGCTCACCTGACTGTCTGCCTGATTGCCCCTAACCACTTTGCCTGCAAGCCTGCTTGGCCCCAACTGCCCCCTGCCAGCTTGCTCACCTGTTACTGCCCCCTGACAAGCCTGCTCACCCCCAACTGCCCACCTTGACAGTCTGCTTGCCCCCACCTGACCTCCCCACCAGCCTGCTCACCCCCAGTTGCCCCTCACCAGCATGATCACCCACAACTGCCATCCAATCCTGGCTTAATCACCCACAACTTCCCTCCCTTCTTGGCCCCTAACTTCCTCTACCTCAGCCCTGCCACCTTGGCTTTGTCCAGAAGAATGTCTGAAAGGTCTCCTAAGAAGTCTCCCAGTCTAATTAGCTTATTACCCTTTTATTAGTATACGCAGAGGCCTGGTGCATGGATGGGGGCCAGCTGGTTTGCCTTGAAGGGTATCCCAGATCAGGGTGGGAGTTCTCTTGGGGAGGCAGGGCAGCCTGGGCGAGGGGCCTGTGGTGGTTTGCATGCTGACCATGCATCCATTGGGGTGGGGGTCCCCACGGGTGACAATGCCAACACGGGTGACAATGCCAACACGGGTGACAATGCCAGCATGGGCTGGGCAGTTTTCAGGCCAGCCATGCCCCCTTCATGGGTGGGGGGTCCCACTGGGGTGCCTGGATAGCCTGGGTGAAGGGCTGATGGCTGTTTGCAGGCTAGCCATGCCCCCCAGTGGGGCCCCTCACCCCATAGGGGCATACCCAGCCTGGGTAAGGGGCTGAGGGCCATTTTCAGGCTTGCCACACCCCCTTCAGAGTGGGGATCTTGGCTGGGGTGCCTGGTCAACCTGGGTGAGGGGCTGAGGGCAGGCCCCTCCCTTGGCGGCCAGCCCAGGTAACCCAAGCCTCCCATGTATTCAGGCTGGCTCCATGGCCACCACCCAAAAGCCCCTCCTTCAGTGGCCAGCCAGGGCTGGCAGGAAGCTCAGATTTCTCCATCACTGGGGGCTACCCAAGCCTTCAACCTGCTCTGGCTGGATCCTTGACAGCTGCCATCCTTGGCCCACTAATTTGCATATTCCCTCCTGATTGGCTGTGGGTGTTTCAAAGTGACAGTCAATTACCATATTTCTCTCTTATTAGTTTAAAATTTTAAACATGTAAACAGTAATTTGTCTACATATCTGCTACTTGCTTCCTCACCCTCCAGTTCTACTGTAATTATAACACACAACTACCATCTTGGCTCTGACCTTCCATACTTAATCTCCACCTTCCTCCCCAAAAATCTAATGACTTTTGGAATAAGTATGGTGATACTATGAAGGTTAGTGAGAATCTTGGGCACCCATGCTTTGCTTTCAGATATTAACTTCAGAATTCCTTTCTTAATGAGGCTTTTTCTCCCCTCCCTGATAGGTCAAATGGTACTATCACATGCTCTCACAACACATTACACATCTCTTTTATAACATTTAGAATTCTCTGACTAATGTATACTTCCCCTACTAAATTGAAATTTCTATGAGGAAAAGTAGCATGTTTTTATTCACCATTAAGTATCAGCACCTAAATAGTGACTAGAACATAGTATATGCTTAATGAGTATTTATTGAATAAATGGTGAATAAGTCAATGACCCTAAGAGATTCTGAAAAACAGAATACTGCCTTTTCAGAAAGGCATCAGATCACAACAAATTTTGCCAACATTGGAAGCCAAGTTCAAGCTCTGAGGTAACCATACAATTTAAGACAGCATAGGGATACACTGAACACAGTGCCATATACAAAATTTGGAGGTTAGAATTCTTGTTGAATCACTGATTTGACAGACAGTGAGTTTTTGAATGTAGTAAAAAATGGAGAACTTAAGAAAATGTACAAAACAACTATTTTCTTTTCTAAAAGTTTTAAAATGGAAATGGAAAACCTTGGTCTATATACAGATTTGGAATTGAGAAGGACTGAAGCTGGAACTGATATTGTCAGACACTACTTATGTTTTTCCCCCATATAATTGGATTTCAGGAGTTTGGGATTGGTATAAGAGGAAAAATGCTCTGGAGAATTGAGATTTGGAGATACAATTCCTTCCTACCTCTACATTAATCTCAGGGTTGTGTGCTCAATGTTAGGAATATACATTTTTAAAGATATAAAAAGAGCTTGAATAGAATATAGAAAATAAAAATGTGAGTAAAATGTATTCAAATAAGGTGTAGAGAAGAATTAAAATTATTCAGCCTAGAAAAGAGTGGACTAAGGGTTGTTTTCTGTGTCTTTGCTATGTTTTCCCAAGAAAAGCAACAATTTCCAATATTTACTATGGTAGATTAAAAGAAGCTGCTCTTACACAAGAGTTTCCAAGTCTGTTCAATATAAATAAAAATTTTCTAACAGTAAGGATTATTAGTTATGAAAATGAGTGACTTATGAAATTCAAGAAAGTTTTTCAGCTAACTAAGAAAACATATGAGCCTCTCATAAATTGGAAATCTACTTAAAGGCAGATATAGGACTGATGTGGCTGTTGTGTGGATTATATGACTTCTTAACTCCTTTCCAGCCACAGATGTCTATAAACTTAAAAAGTTAACCAAAGCACATAAAAATACTTAACAGATGCAGTCCTACAGGCAAAACCATCATGCTGATTTATGAAATGCCCAGATATTACCTCTTATCAGCTGTCATTAGAAGCAAATATTTATTGCATTCTGATAAGGGTCAGAAGTCACACTTAACTATAGCTTCCTATGAAGTATGGAGGTATTGTTTTCAAGCATTAAAGGAAAAACATTAATTATTAATTCCACAAGTTGAACCTAAGATTTGTGGGCCATCCCCACAATTTAGAGTGGTACAAACACGAAAGAAAATATGTAATATTCCTGCTTTCATACCTTTATTCAGAGATTCACATAAAAATCTTTGCAATGAGTTTAGAAAGTTTCCATTTGTTTATCTTTAGTTATTTTACTCTGAAACATTTCATCTTTTTAAAATATATATTTTCATTGATTTCACAGAGGAAAAAATGAGAAGGAGAGAGAGAAGGAAATATCAATGATGAGAGAGAGAGCCCATGATCTGCTGCCTCCTGCCTGTCCCAAACTGGGGATTGAAGCTGCAACCCAGGCATATGCCCTGACCATGGAATCAAACCATGACCTCCTGGTTCATAGGTCAATGCACAATCACCGAGCCACATCTGCTGGGTGACATATTTCATCTTGACGAGGCCAAAGAGGTTAGACAAACTAGCAAGCGAAAAAAGAAACACCCATCCCCAAAACTCCTGACTTCTTAATCTGGTGATTTACCATTTAACACGAACTTCTGCAACTTCATTAAGAATTTATATCTGAGGTCACAACAACCTGGGTCCCTTTAGAATTTCTATCTGTAGCTAAGGAGGCACAAGTGAAAGAGCCAATGAAGAGTGGGAGTATACCAGTCACCACACTTCACCCGAATAATTTTAAGATAAATCTGCAGTAACCTAAAATACTGGGGCCTTCTCCAGAAACAACAAGCAGCCCTGTAAAGCTCTTATATTAGTGAATATAGTGCACTGATGAATGGAACAATTGAATTACTACAGTTTCCAGCATCATTTATTGTTCATGCAGAGACTAATTAATACACTAAGAGAAATCATTAATAACATAAATTCAACCAATGTAAACCCATGGAACTGACTCATCTACACTTTTAGAGAATTCATTATAAGCAAATAGAAACAGAAAGGTTGGTTTAATTTATATACTACAGCATTCAGTCTCTGCTATCCTTTTTTGGCAGAAGAAAAACCCAAATCAAAACCAATTATTCTCAGTATTGGTAAAAGTAGAAGAAGACAAAGCTGGGATAAATGGTGACAGAAAAATACTTGACTTTGGGTAGTGACTATATGATACAGTATGCAGAAATGTTATAGAATTATACACTCGAATGAAACTTGTGTAGTTTTCTTAACCAACTTTACCCCAATAAATTAAATTATAAAACAAGATTTCTCCAAGATCTCCTCCTCATAGAAGCGACACATATACAAATCTTTCAAAACTTACTTTAATTTAATTTAATTTTTTATTATTTAAAGTTTTACAATAGTAGTGCATAGGTCTCCTTTTCCCTCCATTGACCTACCCCAAACCTCCCCTACCCCTGGCACATACCTTCACACCCCAGCACAGTGTATGTGTCCATTGATTATCCTTATATGCATATTTACAAGTCCTTTGGTTGATCTCTTACCACCCTCCCCAAAACCTTCCTGCTGTAGTTTGACAGTCTGTTCAATGCTTCTTTATCTTCGTATCTATTTCTGTTCATCAGTTCATGATGTTCATTATATTCCATAAATGAGTGAGATCATGTGAAATTTATCTTTCTCTGACTGGCTTATTTCACTTAGCAAAATGCTCTCCAGTTCCATCCATGCTGTTGCAAATGGCAAGAATTCCTTCTTTTATAGCAGCGTAGAATCTCATTGTGTAGATGTACCACAGTTTTCTAATCCACTCATATGCTGATTGGTATTTAGGCAGTTTCCAAATTTTAGCTATTATAAATTTTGCTTCTATGAACATAGGGACGCATATATCCTTTCTGATTAGTGTTTCTGGTTTCTTGGGATATATTCCTAGAAGTGGGATCACTGGGTCAAATGGGAGTTCCATTTTTAGTTTTTTGAGGAAACACCATAATATTATTCACAGTGGCTGCACCAGTCTGCATTCTCTCCAGCAGTGCAAAGGAGTTTGTTTTTCTCCACATCATCCAGCACTTGTTGTTTGTTGATTTGTTGATGATAGCCATTCTGACAGGTGTGAAATAGTACCTCATTGTTTTGATTTGCATCACTCAAATGATTAGTGTCTTTGAGCATGTTATCGTATGTCTCTTGGTTTTCCTTAAGTCCTCTTAAAAAGGTGTCTATTTAGGTTCTTTGCTCATTTGTTAGATTGTTTATCATCCTTTTGTTAAGTTATATATGAGTTCCATATAAATTTTGGAGAATAGGTCCTTATCGGATATAACATTGGCGACTATGTTCTCCCACGCAGTGGGCTTTCTTGTTGATTTGTTGATGGTTTCTTTGGCTGTGCAGAAGCTTTTTTATTTTGATGTAGTCCCATATGTTTATTTTCTCCTTAGTTTCCATTGCCTTGGAGTTGTGTCATCGATAAAGATTTTGCTACTACAAATATCTGCTATTTTGCAACCTATGGCTTCTTCTAAGATTTTTATGGTTTCCTGTCTTATGGTTAAGTCTTTAAGTTCATTTTGAGTATATTTTTGTGTATGGTGTAATTTGGTGGTCTAGTTTCACTTTTTATGTATTTGTCCAATTTTCCCAACACCATTTATTGAAGAGACACTCTTGACGCCATTGTATGCTTTTGCCTCCTTTGCCAAATATTTTTTTTAATTATACAGGTTTCAAGTGTTAGATATTTTCTTTTTTATCTTTATTGTTCATTTTATTAATTATATTGTTCCCCCTTTTTTTCCCCCAATAGTTCCTCTCCACCTGGTACCCATCCCACCCTCCGCCCTCACCCCCCTCCACTGTCCTCTCCCATAGTTGCATGATTTTTGTCCAGTCTCTTGCTGCACTTCACACACCCCCTTTCTCCCCAAGAATTGTCAGTCCAATCCCTCTCTATGTCCGTGATTCTGTTATATTCACCAGTTTATCCCGTTCATCAGCTTATTAATTCACTTGATTTTTAGATTCATTTGTTGATCGATGTGTATTTGTTGTTCCTAGTTTGCACTTTTATCTTTTTCTTCTTCCTCTTCTTAAAGAATATCTTTCAGCATTTCATATAATATTGGTTTGGTGGTGATGAACTCCTTTAGCTTTTCCTTATCTGCGAAGCACTTTATCTGGCCTTCAATTCTGAATGACAGCTTTGCTGGATAGAGTAGTCTTGGTTGTAGATTCTTGCTGTTCATCACTTTGAATATTTCTTGCCACTCCTGTCTGGCCTGCATCGTTCCTGTTGAGAAATCCGCTGACAATCGTATGGGTGCTCCCTTATAGGTAACCAACTCTTTCTCTCTTGCTGCTTTTAATATTCTCTCTTTGTCTTTTGCTCTTGGCATTTTAATTATGATGTGCCTTGGTGTGGTCCTCTTAAGGTTCCTATATATTGGGTTCGGTGCGCTTCTTGGACTCCTAAGTCAATTTCTTTCACCAGGTGTGGAAAGTTTTCGGTCACTATTTCTTCAAATAGGTTTTCATTGTCTTGGTCTCTCTCTTTTTCTGGCACCTCTATAATTCGGATGTTGGTATGCTTGAGGTTGTCCCAGAGGCCCCTTACACTATCTTCAATTTTTTGGATTCTTTTGGTTACTTGCTTTTTCAGCTGAGTGGGTTTTGCTTCTTTGTATTTCAAATCTTTAACTTGGTTCTTGGGGTGCTCCAGAGCACTTTTAGGTCTTTGTATAATATTTTTTATTTCAGTCAGTGTATGCTTAATTTCTGGTTGGTCCTTTTTCATATCCTTGAGAGTCTCCTTTATATTCTTGAGAGTCTCCTTCATTTCCAAGTTGGTCTTGATAATTTCCTTGCAGGTCTCGTTCATATCCTTGAGGGTCTTGTTCATTTCCTTGTAGGACTCATTGATTTCCATGTTGGTCTTGATCATTTCCTTTGTGGTCTTGCTTATTTCCTTATAGGCCTTGACCTTTTGTTGGAGCCTCTTGAAAAACCCTATAACCGTGGTTTTGAATTCCATGTCCAGTCGTTTTTTTCCCTCCATTTCTTTCACATCTGATTTCTTTCCATGTCTCTGCATGGTGGCTGCTTCCCTGAGTTGGTCAATTAGCTTTGTGTGATAGACTTCCTACTAGGGACAGTGGCTCAGCCTCCCCAGTTACCTGAGGTGGATATGGGTTGTACAGTCTTGTTGAAGTTAAGCTCAGGTTAATCGTTGTTAGCACTTGGAGGGGTTGACCTCCAGGCCAATTGTCTGTGAAGCTCAGCTGTGCTCAGGTTGGATGGGCGGAGTCTCCGGGCCAAGCAGACAGCGTTAGCTCTGCCCTCTGCAGCCCCAGGGACTCTGTGCTGGGGGCAATGGCTGCCAGCACCTCTGAGAGACAGCCGCTGTGGAGCTCCACAGGCTGCCAGGGAATTCAGACTGTCCCCAAATGAATCTACACTCCCAATGTCTCACCCAGGGTCATAAAACAAAGCAGACTGACGGTTTTCCGAACGAGAAAGCAAGTCGCAGAGCACTCTCTGTGCTGTCACGCAGCTCAGCTGTTCGAGCAAGCTGCCTTCTCCACAAGCCGGGAGACCCTGGCAGCGCCCAAGCTTCGGCATGCACGCCCTCTGTCCAGTTTTCACCCCATATGATAGTGGGTTCCCTGGACTTCGCCAGATCTGGAGATTCAGTCCAGTGGGATGTCTTTGTCTCCCCGTTCGAGAAAACTGGCCGGTTTTCAGCCACCCGCCCTCTCCGCGGTGCGCACTCCAAACCTCTCTCTGCGTGCGAATCTTTCAACGCAGTCCGCCGCTGCTCCTCCGAGTCACAGTGTCTTATCTTCACTTTTATTTGTGGAATTTTCACTCGGCGAGCTTTTTGGTGATTCTGGAAGGTGTTTGTTCTTTCGTTAAGTTGTAGTATTAAAATTGTTGAGTATGACGGAAGATAGGTGTTTTACCTAAGCCGCCGTCTTGATTCTCCCTCCTTTGCCAAATATTAATTGAGCATAATTTGTTGTGTTGATTTCTGGGTTCTCTGTTCTGTTCACTGATCTATATGTCTGTTCTTGTGACAATACCAGGCAGTTTTGAGACCAGTGGCTTTTTAGTATAGCCTGATATCTGGTATTGTGATCCCTCCAACTTTGTGCTTCTTTCTCAGGATTGCTTCAGCTAATCAGGGTCTTTTGTTTTTATTCCAGATGAATTTTTGGAGATTTTGATCTAGGTCTTTCAAGTATGCCATTGGTATTTTAATGGGGATTGCATTGAATTTATAGGTCGCTTTGAGAAATATGGACATTGTAATGAAGTTGATTCTACCAATCCAAGGACATGGTGTTTTCTCCAATTTAGTTATGTCTTCCTCTATCTCTTTTTTTTTTCAGCATCCTGTAATTTTATGAGTATGGTTCCTTTATCTCCTTGGTTATATTTATTCCTAGGTACTTAATATGTTTGTTGCAATGGTAAATGGGATTGGATTTTTTTTATTAGTTTCTCTTTCTGTGAGTTGATTATTGGTGTATAAAAAAGCCACAGACTTCAGGGTGTTAATTTTTTATCCTGCTACATTGTCTAATTCATTTATTAAGTCTATTAGTTTTTTTATGGAATCTTTAGGGTTTTCTATGTGTAATATCATGTCATCTGTGAATAATGACAATTTTATTTCTTCTTTTTCAATTTAGATGCCTTTTATTTCTTCTCCTTGTCTGATCATCATGGATCATACCTCCAGTACTATGTTGAACAGAGTGGACATCCCTGTCTTGTGCTTATTCTTACAGCAAATGGTGTTAGCTTTTGCCAATTGAGAATGATGATCGTGGTAGGTTTGTCATATGTGATTTTTATTATGTTGAGATATGATCCTTCTATTTCACCTTGATGAAAGTTTTTATCAAGAAAGTATGTAGGAATTTGTCAAATGCTTTTTCTGCATCAATGGATATGATTGTATGGTTTTTATCTGTCAATTTGTTTATGTGGTGTATCACTTTATTGATTTTGTAGATATTGCACCATAATTGCATCCCCAGAATAAATCCCACTGGGTCATGGTGTATGATCTTTCTAATGTAATGCTGGATTAAATTTGCTAGAATTTTGTTGAGATTTTTTGGGGGGAAGACAGGTGAGGGCATGTGCTGGGGGGTAGGGGAGGCCTGGGGGAGGTCAATGGGGAAAAATGAAACATATGTACTACTATTTGTAATACTTTAAACAATAAAATATATATTAAAAATAAATAAAAGAAGAATTTTGGCATCTATGTTTATGAGGGATATTGACCTGTAATTTTCTTTCTTTATATTGTCTATCTGGTTTGGGGATTAAGGTAATGCTGGCTTCGTAGATAGAGCTTGGAAGTGATCCTTCTTCTTGGAATTTTTTAGAATAGTCTGAGGAAGATATGTTTTATTTCTTCTTTGAATATTTGATAAAACTCCCTGAGAAGCCATCTGGTCCAGGGCTTTTGTTTGTTGCAAATTATTATTATTATTATTATTATTATTACTGCTTCAATTTAATCCATAGTTATCAGCCTATTCAGATTTTTTAATTCTTCCTGGTTGAGTTTTGGAAGGTCATATTTTTCTAGGAATATGTCCATTTCTTCTAGGTTGACCAGTTTGTTAGAATGGAGTTGCTCATAGAATTATTTTATGAATCTTCATATTTCTGTGAGGTTTATTGTTATTTTACCTACCTTTTTCATTTCTGACTTTGTTTATTTGGGTTCTCTCTCTTTGCTTCTTGTTGAGCCTGGCTAGAGGTTCATTAATCTAGTTTATCCTTTCAAAGAACCAGCTCTTGGTTTCATTGATTTTTTGTATTTTTTTATATATTTTTTGTCTCTATGTAATCTGTTTCTGCTCTGATCTTTATTATTTCCTTCCTTCTACTCACTCTGGGCTTTTCTTGTTGATCTCATCCTAATTCTTCAAGTTGCTGAGCTAGATGGTTTATTTCTAGTTTGTCACTTTTTTGAGGTAGGCCTGTAATGCTTTGAACTTCCCTCTCTGTACTGCTTTCACTGTGTCCCATATATTTTGGATTGTTGTATTTTCATCGTCATTTTTTCAGGATTTTTAAATTTCTTCTTTGATCTCTTTGGTAACCCAATCCTTGTTTAATAGTATGCTATTCAGCTTCCAAATGCTTGAATTTTTGGGATTGTTTTTATTGCAGTTGATTTCTAATTTTATGCCATTGTGATCTGAGAAGATGCTTCATATGATTTCAATGTTCTTCAATTTGGAAAGACTCTGCCAGTGTCCCAATAGGTGGTCTATCTTTGAAAATGTTCTATGTGCACTTGAGAAGAATATGTATTCTGTAGCTTTGGAGTGGAATGCTATGAAGATGTCAATTATGTCCATCTGATCTAGCAAGTCATTTAGGATTGCTGTTTTTCTTTGCTGACTTTTTTTGTCTAGAGGATTTCTCCAGTGATGTTAATGGGGTATTTAAGTCTAATACTATGATTTTATTGTAGTCAATCTCTCCCCTGATATCTTCCAGAAGGTTTTTTTATGTCTTTGAGTGCTCCTGCATTGGGTGCATATGTATGTTTAGCACTGTTTTATCCTCTTGTTGTATCAATCCCTTTAGAATTAGAAAGTGGCCTTCCTTATCTCCTATTATGGTCTTCACTTTTAGGTCTATTTTTTCAGATATAAGTATTTCTATCCCAGATTTTTTTCATTTCCATTTTCTTGAAATATATTTTTCAATCTCTTCACTTTCAGTCTCTGTGAGTCCCTCATTCTGATGTTGGTCTCTTAAACAGCATATATATGGGTCTGCAGCTGTGGTAGCAGGTCTTTGTCCAGAGTAGCTGTAGGGTCCTGGTTTTTGTCTGAGACCAGTTTGGTTGGTTGTGAGGCTAGAATCCTAGTCACAGCAGTTCTGCCTTTCAAGATGCCATTGTTCCTGTGCTAGCGCTGGCCACCCAGGAATTTTTTTTCCATACATACAATTCTTGCAAAGAATAAACTGTCTTACCATATTATGGAAATGCAGCTTCACATATCAAAACAAGTTGCTCTAATAAGCTTAAGTTATAGATCAAAATATATGAAAGAGTGAAATAGAGCGGTGGATGCCAGGTTAATACATTTATAAATGGATAACTCAGAGGGGTTTTTCCCCCAATTATCACTAGATATTCTAAGTTAGTATTGAATAAATCTGGAGACTCTGGTTGCCTTTGCACAGACTGTGTTCCAGATGGCTTCTGATATTTTAACACTCAGGTCTTGGGCCCATGCTTTGCAGTCAGCTTCCAACATATTCTGTATACCAGGATTAATTTATGAATCGACCTATAAAGGCAGTTACAGTGAATGCAAGAAAGGGTTATGCAAAGCTCTAAGATTGAAAGAAGTAGCTCCAGCAAACTCAGTACTAGTTCTAAACATGACTATTATGTTTGAATTGATTTACAAATCCCACAGATCTTTGCTGGTAGTTCATACACTTTGTGAAGCTGGAAGAGAGAAGCAAAGCTTTGATAACAGTCTTTATATAAATTTCAAGCTGCTGAAATTTCTTTGCCTTGCTGCCTCATATTCATTAAACCCATCCTTACAATTTGAGAATGTGAAACAAGCAGTAAGGAAAGATAGTCACTAAGATTCAGCCAACACAAACCAGATAGAGCATAAGATGAATCTTCCAAAATACCTTCACAATTTGTTCTCAACTGTACATCTGAAGGATGTCCCACAAAGCTGGCCCTAAAGTCCTATTCAAATGAAAATAGTTACAATGTTAATAAAAAACATTTCTGAAATGGCTCAAATCTTCCTTGAGGGTGTGGCCAGCATTTCTTTTCCCAGACTTTTCTCAGTAGGCTCCATCTTCATAGCCCTGCCATCAATGATAGCTTACCTCTTTCCTTCTACAGTGGAACCTTGGATCTCAAACTTAATTCAGTTTGAAAGGCTGTTCAAGAAGGTATTTACTAAAAAACCTAATAATTTCTTCCAACCAGAAGTAATGTAAATTGAATTAATCTGTTCCAGACCCCCCCAAATGATTCCCTGTTTTAATCTTTCTTATAAACAGCACTTGTATATATAATGTACTATTTAATCTATAAATAAACACTTATTTTCTTAGATTTATCAAACCACATCCTACTAGCATTAAACAAATTATTTTTAGCATTCAGTCTAGGGATATATTTCAAGTTATTATGTCACATCTTTGCTTGTTCATATATCACTGCCTCCAAAGTGCTGTTACTGGTTAACTTCTTTTTGTTTATCAAAATCAACAATAGGTTTTCTACCTCTTCAATTATCTGTGATAATTGTTTTTTTCCACACCCTTAGCAACATTAGCAATCTTGATGGCCTATTAATGTTTTTAAATTGTGCTAATCATTGATTATCTTAGCAGCAAAGCCTCTCTCCTTTGTTGCCTGAGAGATGCTTTTTGTCATGTTGTGATATAAGGTTGAAAAGGTTGTCAGTTCTAAAACCAAAGTTTGGTTCAACAACCTAGACATTTTTTCTGTGAACAACTTGGACAAAACCAAATTACTTGAGATGGAAGACTTTTGAGAAATGAGGTTTGACTTTATATTTGATCCTATTTTTGACAGAGAAAAATTTCACCTGCTTCATTCTCTCTTTAGCTTTTGTTAGCATCTTTGCCCTTCCTTTTCTTTTCCATTCTTACTTAAACCCTTTCTATTATCACCAGTTAAAAGTCTCTTCTTAAGCACTTCCTTCTTCTCCTTATATTCTGAATACTCAATACACTCCAGCAAGGTTTCTGTGTTTGCCCTACTTTTACAATTTGCAAGATCAATATTCTGGGAAATATTTCCACATGAGTCTATTTCCATCAATTCAGACAGGTTATTACCAAATGCAGGACCTTGACTGGGAATTTGGTCAGCATAACTTCGATGGATGAGAAAAGGAGGATATGATCTGCTTTGCTACTCAAGTTTTGTTCTGTTGTTTGTGTTTTCTTTTCCTGTAGCCTCAGCTTAGCATAAACATGTAAACTGAATTTATTTTTTTATTTTATTTTTTTATTGTTTAAAGTATTATGTGTAGTAGTACATATATCCTCTTATTTTTCACCTGGCTTATTTCACTTAGCATAATGATCTCCAGGTCCATCCATGCTATTGCAAATAGTAAAAGTTCCTTCTTTTTATAGCAGTGTAGTACTCCATTGTGTAGAGGTACCATAGTTTTTAATCCACTCAACTGCTGACAGGCATTTAGGCTGTTTCCAGATCTTAGCTATGGTGAATTTTGCTACTATGAACATAGGGGTGCATATATCCTTTCTGTTTGGTGTTTCTAGTTTCTTGGGATATATTCCTAGAAGTGGGATTATTGGGTCAAATTGTAGTTCCATTTTTAGTTTTTTTAGGAAAGTCCATACTACTCTCTACAGTGCCTGCACCAGTCTGCATTCCCACCAGCTGTACGTGAGAGTTCCCTTTTCTCCACATCTGCGCCAGCACTTGTTGTTTGTTGATTTGTTGATGATGGTCATCCTGACAGGTATGAGATAGTACCACATTGTCATTTTGATTTGCACCTCTAGGATAATTAATGACTTTGAGCATGTTTTCATATATCTTGGCCTTTCCTCTGTCTTCTTTCAAAAAGATTCTATTTAGGTCTATTTCCTATTTTTTTATTGGACCATTTATCTTCCTTTTATTAAGATTTATAATTTCCTTCTAAATGTTAGAGATTAAATCTTTATCAGTGATAACATTTACAAATATGTTCTCCCATACAGTGGGCTTTCTTGTTGTTTTGTTGATGGTTTCTTTTGCTGTGCAAAAGGATTTTATTTTGATATAGTCCCATTTGTTTATTTTCTCTTTAGTTTCCATTGCCCTAGGAGAGGTATTGGTGAAGAAATTGCTTCAGCATATAGCTGAGATTTCTCTGCTTGTGGATTCCTCTAGTATTTTCATGGTTTTGCATCTTATGTTTACATCCTTTATCCATTCTGAGTTTATTTTTGTGTATGGTGTAAGTTGGTATTCTAGTTTCAGTTTTTTGCATATATCTGTCCAATTTTCCCAACACTATTTATTGAGGAGACTGTACTGACTCCATTGTATGTTCATGCCTCCTTTGTCAAATATTAATTGGGCATATTGTTTTGGGTCAATTTCCGAGTTCTTTATTCTATGCCATTGGTCTATATATCTGTTCTTGTGCCAATATCAGGTTATTTTGAGAACAATGGCTTTATAATACAGCTTGAAATCTGGTATTGAGATCCCACTTATGTTGTTCTTCTTTCTCAAAATTGTTGTGGCTATTCTGTGTCTTTTTTTTAATTCCAGATGAATTTTTGGAGAGTTCTTTTTAGGTTTGTGAAATATGCAGTTGCTATTTTAAAGGGGAATGCATTGAATCTATTGATTGCTTTTGGTAGTATGGATATTTTAATGATGTTGATTCTACCAATCTATGAACACTGTATGTTCTTCCATCTATTTGCAGTTTCCTCTATCTATTTTTGCAGTGTCCTGAAGTTTTCCAAATATAGGTCTTTTAGCTCCTTAGTTAAGTTTATTCCCAAGTATCTTATTTTTGTGTGTGTGTGCAATGGTAAATGGGATTGCTCCTTTGTAAGTTCCCTATTGGTGTATAGAAATGCCACATATTTTTTGACATTCATTTTGTATTCTGCTACATTGCCGAATTCATTTCTAAAGACTAACGGGTTTTTTTGATAGAGTTTTTTGGGTTTTTCATATACAATATCATGTCATCTGGAAATAAGGACAGATTTAGTTCTTCTTTTATAAAATTTGGATACCTTTTATTTCGTATTCTTGTCTAGTTGCAATGGGTAATACTTCCAGTAGTATGTGTAACAGGAGTAGTGAGAGTGAGCGCCCCTGTCTTGTTCTTGTTCTTAGGGGAAATTATTTTAGTTTTTTCAAATTGACTATAATGTTGACTGTGGGTTTAATATATATGGATTTTATTATGTTGAGGTATGATCCTTCTATTCCCACCTTGCTGAGAATTTTTATCAAGAAAGGGTTCTGATTTTGTCAAATGCTTTTTCTGCATCTATTGATATGACTGTGATTTTTATCTCAATTTGTTTATGTAATGTATCATGTTTATTGATTTGTGGATATTGTACCATTCTCACATTTTTGTGATAAATCCTAGTTGGTCATGTTGTATGATCTTTCTGATGTACTGCTGGATCTGTTTTGCTAGAATTTTATTGAGGATTTTGGCATCTATGTTCATGAGGGATATAGGCCTGTAATTCTCTTTCATTGTGTTTTCTTTATCTGATTTTCATATTAGGGTGATGCTGTCTTCATAAAAGGAGCTTGGAAGTATTCCTTCCTCTTAAATTTTTTTGGAATAGTCTGAGGAGGCTAGGTTTTAGTTCTTCCTTGAATGTTTGGTAAAACTCCCCTGTGAAGCCATCTGGCCCCAGGCTTTTGTTTGTTGCAAGCTTTTTATGACTGCTTCAATTTCTTCCATAGTTAATTGGCCCATTGAGGTGTTTAGATTTTTCCTGATTGAGTTTTGGAAGGTTATATTTTTGTAGGAATATGTCTATTTCCTCCAGGTTGTCTAGTTTGTTGGAATAGAGTCGTTCATAGTATTTTTTAACAATCCTTGGTATTTCTATGGAGTCTGTTGTTATTTCTCCTCTTTCATTTCTGATTTAGTTTATTTGGGTCTTCTCTCTTTGCTTCTTGGTGAGCCTGGTAGAGGTTCATCAATGTAGTTTACACTTTCAAAGAACCAGCTCTAGGTTTTGTTGATCTTTATAATTGTCTTTTTGGTCTCTATGCTATTTATCTCCACTAAAATCTTTGTTATTTTCTTCCTTTCGCATACACTGGATTTTTCTTGTTGCTCTCTTTCTAACTCTTTGAGTTGTAGGGATAGATAATTCATTACCATGGTTTCTTGTTTTATTGCAGTAGGCTTGTAGAGCTATGAACTTCCCTCTCAAAACTCCTTTCACTCTGTCCCATAGATTTTGCATTGTTGTGTTTTCATTGACATTTGTGGCCATGATGTTTTTAAATTCTTATTTGATCTCTCTGGTAATCGAGTCATTGTTTAATACGATGTTCTTTAGTCTCTATGTGTTTGAATTTTTTGGATTTTTTTGTAGTTGATTTCCAGTTTTATGCCACTGCTATCTGAGAAGACACTTGATATGATTTCTATCTTCTTGAATTTAAAGAGACTTTGCCTATGATGCAATACATGGTCTATCCTTGAAAATGACCCATGTGCACTTGAGAAGAATGTATATTCTGTGGCTTTAGGTTGAAATGTCCTTAAGATGTCAATTAATTCCATCTTGCCTAGAGAGTCATTTTGGATTGATGTTTCTTTGCTGATTTTTCGTTTAGAGGTTTTGTCCAATGGCGATAATGTGGTATTAAAGTCTCCTACTATGATTGTATTGCTGTCAATCTCTCCCTTAATAGCCTCCAGTAGTTTTATTTTTTTATTTATTTGAGTGCTCCTGTATTGGGTTCATATATGTTTACCAGAGTTATTTCTTCTTGATGGATTGCTCCCTTTAGTATTAAGAAGTGGCCTTTCTTATCTGCTGTTATGTCCTTCATTTTGAGATCTAATTTGTCATAAATAAATATTGCTACCCCAGCTTTTTTTCATTTCCATTCGCCTAAAAAACCTTTTTCCATCCCTTCCCCCTCAGTCTGTGTGTGTCCTTTTTTCTGACTTGGGTTTCTTGTAGACAGCAGATGTATGGGTGATGTCCTTTATCCAATCCATTACCCTACATATTTTAATTAGGGCATTTAATCCATTTACATTTAAAATTATTATTGATAGGTACTTGTTTCTTGTCACTTTTATTCTTTATCCCTGTGGTGGTTTTTCACTTCCTGTTTCTGTTTTGTTTGTTTGTTTGTTTTTACTACAGCCCTTTAGCATTTCTTACATTGCTGGTTTAGTGGTAATAAACTCCCTCAGTCATTTTTATCAGTGAAGCTCCTGATTTCACCTTCAATTTTGATTGATAGCCTTGCTGTGTACATTATTCTTTGATTCAGCCACTTCCTTTGCATGACTTAGTATATTTCATTCCATTCCCTTCTCGCCTGATGTGTTTCTGTTGAGAAATAAGTCAGCAGCCCTATGAGGGTCCTTTGTAGATAACTTTCTGTCTCCTTCTGGCGTGTGTGTGTGTGTGTGTGTGTGTGTGTGTGTGTGTATATATATATATATATATATATATATATATATATATGGAGAAAACTCCAATAGAACATTCACTTATGCTAGCAAATGCCATCAACAAATACGTGGTGGTGAATGTAAACTACAAACAACAGCTAATATCAAGTAAGGCAAGGAAAGACAGAAGCAAAAAGCAAACAAACACAAGACAAAAAGAAACAAAAAGAAAAAGGAAAATAATCTCACAAACAAGCATAAAAATTGATATAATCAACAATCAAGTAAACAACAACAGAGGGACAGAGAAAATTTTTTGGATAGTGAAGACAGAGAAGAGAGAGTTGTGTATGTACTCAGAGCATGGGATTAAAAATTAGATATATAAGTAAGGTGAAATTTTAACAGGGGGTAAAAAGAAGGAATAGGGAAAATCTAAAGCAGGAATTGGGTAAGAGAAAGAGGAAAACAAGGGGAAATTTAGGAAGAGACTGATTGCATAAAGGTAAAGTTGAGATAGAGTAAAATGATGCTAAAGGAAAGATGAAAATAGAATGTAGGATACTAATCCCATAGTCAAATCAGGAAAAAAAATAAAATGACACTTTAAAAAAGATAAAATAGTAGTAATAATACTGATTGAAAACAAAAATTAATAATTATAAAGGTAAAATCAAGTGAGGAAAAAAATAGTTTCTTAAGCAAAAGATGAAAAAATAAAAATGTGCAGTAGTGAAGGTTATTCACTTCCTCCACTCTTCTGTTTGGCATGCCTGTTTCCTAGTCAGGACAGTTTTGAAGTTTCCTGTGTTTCATTGTTTCTCAGTGTTGTAAGTCAGTCCTGATTTGTAAGCAGGCAGTTTATTTGTGTTTACACAAGAGTCAATATGTGATTCAACTCCCGGGTGGCAGTGTTTCTGGATGGACCTCTGGGTTTATAGGTCCCCTCTAGCTAGTGTTTAGATTTGTTTTTCCTGTGGCACTAAATGCCGGTTTGTGGGAGTGCCTTGCTCCAGAGCTGGTTCTCAAATGGTTATTCCCCTTTCTGATCTTCAGGTTCCAGAAAAATAACTTTCCCCTGCAGTCTCTTAGAGCAACCCCAGCTGGGTGATCCTATATATTAGCTTGAAGCCAGGATTTAAAGAGGAAAAAAAGGAGCCAGAGTAAGTGTGTGAACTCCAGGGCTGCACACAAGTCTGTGCAGTCATTTTTCCCCTTGGGTCTAAGCAGGCGGCAAACTTTAAAAATTTTTTAGGCTGTCCTTTTGGGCCCAGAACAAAATGAGTCTCTTTTTATAGTTCCCTTCTGTTAGCAGCTCTGCGACCCCCTTCCACATTCATGGATTACACCAGCCCCAACAGTCATGGATTTTCCTAGGTGCAGACTTCCCAGGTCTCTGGCTCCTGCAATATGCAAGTTTCTCTCGCCTGCTGGGACCAGAGACCTCATCTTATCCAAGGCGAAATCTGACCTTTCTGGGGTGTAGTGTAGAGTTCCTCTGAATCTGCATGCTTGGGTCACTCAGGGACCAATGTTCTGGAGTTCACAGCTGTTTGGTGGGTGCTGTAGTTATAGATTTTCAGGCTTCCAATAACATTCACTTTCCCCTTCAAGATAGTGCAGTCTCTGCATCCTATTTGGTCTCATCAGGGGCTGCCTGGTCAGTGGATCCCTGTTCAGTAGTCCTCCACTGTCTCCTGGAGTATAGCTGTCCCTCAACTCACCAACAAACACTCCCTGTGCGACCACACACTCTTTTTTTTCTCACTCACACGGTATCTTGCAGTCTGCCTTCCCATTGACAGCCATCTTCTTTCCTAAACTGCTTTTAAATTACTGTTTAAAAGATGATAGACAATGTAGACTAAGTTATTGAATTCATCAATTTGTAATCACTATCAACCTCTGCATAATTGAAATAAAATCAGAACAAATGTGTGAACTTGAGGTTAGTTTTACTCCAAATTTAACCATGGTGTGATAAAACTAGCCCATATAGCATCAAAAGTTGAAGCAGATTGCTTTCCCCTTTAATCACTATTGGATATTGTTTCAGACATCCTGTTACCTTTGTCTTACTTTTTGGTGCTCTTTAACAATTTTGTGCACCATTTAAGACTTTATTTTCTGGTAAAGGTAGTAGAAATATTATCCCCATGGTTTCTTGCTATAGCCCATATCTGAAAGCTGGTTATAAAACATCCTTATTATTCTTTTGAGTGACTTCAGAACATGTCATACTGTCCATTATTTTCAGAATCCCAGCTTCCAGAGGAAAAGTGCATCTTTCCCTGACCTCTACTCACTCTTTCATTTTCAGTACCATCTCAATCACCAGTTTTCCTAACGTCACTGCTCAACTGCTAAAAAAAGAAAAAAGAAAAAAAAAAGATTTGTTCAGAGACTTTACAAAAATGATGTTTCAACAATTTTGACTCTTCCTCTTAAATCACTACAAAACTAAATTTGCCCCAGTCTCATCCAAGCCTGGTGTCTAGATGACTACATTCCTAAAATGTCAATCATTTAAACTCTTGGCAAATATGGGGTCATCTGCCTACACTTCTGATGTAGCAGACAGAGTCTTTGCTACATTGGATTTTCATTGTAGCTTAATTAAACAATCATCTACACCTTCTAGGCACCTACACCATCTCTTCTTCCCTTTTATATTTCCTCCAGTATGGTAAAAAATTAAAGTATTATCAGCTTTCCTTTTCTCCCAAATCTCAACTGTATATGTACCTTTTGAAATTATTTTTTTATTTCCTCAACTTTCTCTCTGCAGCAACTGACTTCAACTTTAACTTTTATTGGCTCCTATTTGATGACAAACATATCCCAACATATCACAATATCGATATCATTTCTAGACCATTTCTATTCTCCCATTCTCCCCATTCATTCCCTCTCTCTCTCTCTCTCTCTCTCTCTCTCTCTCTCTCTCTCTCTCTCTCTCTCGCCCCTTCTCTCTCTCTCAACCCCTTTTCTAACATAGTCATCAAGTTTATACAGAGCTGCCTTATTTATTTGAGACTCTTATTTCTCTCCTTACATTCTACCAGAACCAGAAATACACAATCTCAATAATATCCACAATATCCATTATTTAGGCATTGCATCATGTTCTCTAAAATGTTGCTTGAGAACACTTACCATTAATTAATATTACACTACATATAAAAACTGTGGTATGTCTGGAAGTGACAATTATAACATGCGTAATATTTATGTCTGTGGTTTATTCCTTTTGGAAGCCCTCCTTACTATTTATTTTTAAATCAAACTTGTGATACTGGAACAATTTTATTTATTTTTAAATTTTATTTTATTGTTTTAAGCATTACAAATAATAGTACATATGTCTAATTTTTCTCCATTGACCTCCCCATGGCCTCCCCTACCTCCTGACACATGTCCCCACCCCCCATCCACAGTGTCTTGTGTCCACTGGTTATGCTCCTTTGCATGCTTACAAGTCCTTCATTTGGAACAATTTTAGATTTAGAGAAACATTGAAAGGATAGCACAGATATTCCCATTTACCCTTTACCCAGTTTCTCCTGTTATTAGAATCTTTATATGTCACAATTAAGGATATAACATTGATACATTTCTATTAACTAAATTTGATATGTCATTCAGATTTCACTAGTGTTTTCATTAACGTTCTTTTACCATTTGAGGATACTACATCAACCTCACATATCCTAATAATTTCTCTTTAGTTTTCTTTTCCTTAAGTTATTTATTGTTTAAAATATTACATATAGTATTGTTACAGAAGACAGGAGAAAAACCAAGCCATGCTTAGAGAAAGGGAGTTACATTTTATTATTTGCACAGGTCCAGAGAAAAATGTGCCTTTCAAATTCTTCTCCCCTTCCTCACAACATGGAGGAAACTTTTTCTATTTATACTTTTTCTAGCTCCTTTGTCTCCCAAATTTAGAATGAGACTTTCAGGCTTTCTGAGAAAGAAGGCCTGTGTGATGAGAAGGGGCCATGAGACCATATCTCAAGGCCTGGCCTGGTGTCAGCACTGACAACTCTGTCTGGGACATAGTTTATGGCCTCTCTGGAATGGGAGTAGTCTTATTTTCCTTATTATTTAAGTAAAAAAGCATTTACAGAAGCCAAAAAATCAAGGTTAAGCTTTCAAACAGCAATTTTTATATAAGATGGATACTTCATTCCCCACTTATTTTATGTACATGAGTCAAATCATCGACTCTTTAAGTCATTGTTGGGGAGGGAGTTATATTGACCCTTGAGGACTATAAGCTTGATAGAATTAATTCTCTGCCAAATAAAGTCAATGGGCCAGTTTATAAGATAATGGCCCAGAATGAGGGCCAGGAGTAATCTTTATTGGGTCCAAAGAGTCCTGGACTCTCTATTTTGCCTGGGTTATCTTAAGCCAGGTGTGATAAAGCCATGACAGGATCACATGGACCTTGACTGCCATGGGGGTGGTCAAGATGATGGTGTGGTACTTTCCAGTAGAGTCAGTTCTTGGGTGGTAAATTACTTTACCTAAACAGAGTCACCAGTTTGAAAGGGATGGACCAGATCAGAAGTTGGTACAGGCAGAGCATCTCAGATGTGCTTCTGGACTGCTTTCTGGGTTGACTATAAAGCCTGTAAGAACTTGAGTAAAGATTGGTTATGGATTTCACCTTTTCTAGATTGGATTTCCATGTAAGCTGGTGAGGTGGGTAGTTCAGGGTCTTTAAGAGTAATTAAAATCTGTAGAGGCCTCACTGTTTTTTTTTAAATCCTTGCTTTTGATTTATAAGGCCAGTACATAGGATCACCCAATTGGGGACACTCTCAGAGACTGCAGGGGAAAGTTATTTTTGTGGAACCTGGGGATCAGAGCAGGGAGTAATAATAAGAGAACCAGCTCTGGAGAATTCCATTCTCCCAAACCAGTATTAAGTGTGACAGGGAAAACAAAATCTAAATACTAGCTAGAGAGGACTTACAGCCCCAGAGGGCAATTCAGAAACACTGGCACCCAGGGGTTGAATCAAAAATTGATTCTTGTGTAAACACAAATAAAAGAATCTAAGAAACATAGAAATATGATCTGGTTGAAAGTCAGGACTGTGGCTAACAACACAGAAGAAGAGTGGAATGCAGGGAACTTCAATACTGTCCTACCTATAGGAAACAGGTGTGCCAAACAGAAACAGTAGAGGAAGTGAATGACCTTCACTACCACACATTTTTTATTTTTTCATCTTTTACTTAAGAAACTATTTTTTCTTTTTATCTCACTTGATTTTAACTTCTTAATTATTATATTGTTATTTTTAATCAGTATTATTACTACTACTATTTTACCTTTTTAAAGATTCATTTTATTTTCTCTTCATTATATTATATTTTATTTTGGGATTAGTGTTCTACATTCTATCTTCATTTTTCTCTTAAGCATCATTTTACTCTATCTCAACTTTACTTTATGCCAACACTCTCTTCTTCACTTTTCCCAGTTTGGTGACCTGTTTCTATTACCCTATTTCTACTTTAGATTTTACCTAAACCTTCTTTTTACCCCCTGTTAAAAAGTCATCCTACTTATATATCTAACTTCTGACCCTCTGCTCCAAGTCTATATGCACCTCTCTCTTTTCTTCTTCACTATTCAATTTCTTTTCTCTTTTCCCTTTTGTTGTTGTTGTTGTTGTTATAGATTTCTTGTCTTGTTTTTTGGGTTTTATTGTTCTAGTTTTTTTTTGTATTGTTTTGCTTTGCCTTGCTTTCTCTCTCTCTAATTGTTGCTGTTTTCTTGATTATTAATTAGATTGTTTTTTTGGGGGGGGGCTTGTTTGTGAGATTGTGCTTATTTTGTAATTTGTTTATTGATTAAGGTATTACATATGTGTCCTTATCCCTTTATTAACCCCCCTAGCCTCCCCCCATTCATGCCCTCACCCCCCTGGTGTTCATGTCCATTGGTTAGGCTTATTTATGTTCATGCATACAAGTCTTTTGGTTGATCTCTCCTCCTTCCCCCCTTCCTCTCCTACCTTTCACCTAAGGTCCAGCAGTCTGGTCGATGATTCTCTGCCTCTGGATCTGTCCTTGTTCATCAGTTTATGTTATTCATTATATTCCACAAATGAGTAAGATCATGTGGTATTGGTTTTTCTCTGACTGACATATTTCACTTAGCATAATGCTTTCCAGTTCCATCCATGCTGTTGCAAATGGTAAGAACTCCTTCTTTTTTACTGCAGCATAGTATTTCATTGTGTAGATATAGCACAGTTTTTTAGTCTAACCATCTGCTGATGGGCACTTAGGCTGTTTCCAAATCTTAACTATGGTGAATTGTGCTGCAATGAACATAGGGGTGCATAAATTCTTCCTGATTCGTGTTTCTAGTTTCTGGGGATATACTACTAAAAGTGGGATCACTGGGTCAAATGGGAGTTGCATTTTTAATTTTTTGAGGAAACTATACTGTTCTCCACAGTGGCTGCAACAGACTGCATTTCCACCAGCAGTGCATGAGAGTTCCTTTTTCTCCCCATCTGCACCAACACTTGCCATTTGTTGATTTGTTGATGATAGCCATTCTGACAGATGTGAGATGATACCTCATTGTTGTTTTGATTTGCATGTCTCAGATAATTAGTGACTTTGAGCATGTTTTCAGATGTCACTGAGCCTTCCTTATTCCTCCTTCAGAAAGTGTCTATGTAGGACCCTTGCCCATTTTTTATTGGATTGTTTATCTTCCTTTTGTTAAGTTGTATGAGTTCCCTGTAAATGTTGAAGAATAAATCCTTATCATTGATGTCATTGGCAAATATGTTCTCTCATGCGGTGCGATTTCTTGTTGTTTTGTTGATGGTTTCTTTTGACGTGCAAAAGCTTTCTATTTTGATGTAGTCCCATTTGTTTATTTTCTCTTTAGTTTCCATTGCTCTAGGAGGAGTATCATTGAAGAAGCTCTTTTGGCATATGTCTGAGATATTTCTTCCTGTGGATTCCTCTAGTATTTTATGGTTTCCCATCTTATGTTTAAGTCCTATATCCATTTTGAGTTTATTTTTCTGTATGGTGTAAGTTGGTGGTGTAGTTTCTTTTTATTTCTTTCTATCTTTTCTTTTCTTTTCTTTTTTTGCATGTATCTGTCCAATATTCCCAACACCATTTGTTGAAGAGACTATCTTGACTTCATTTTATATTCATGCCTTCTTTGTCAAATATTAATTGGGCATAGTTGTTTGGGTCAATTTCTGGGTTTTCCATTCTATTCCATTGATCTATGTGTCTGTTCTTGTGCCAGTACCAGACTGTTTTATGAACAGTGGCTTTGTAATACAGCTTAAATCTGGTATTGAAATCCTACCTACTTTGTTCTTCTTTCTCAGGATTGCTGCAGTTATACATGGTCTTTTATTATTTCAGATAAATTTTTGGAAAATTTGTTGTAGGTCAGTGAAATCTGTCATTGGTATTTTAATGGGGAATGCATTGAATCTGTAGATTGCTTTGGGTATTATGGACATTTTGATGATGATGATTCTACCAATCCATGAACACAGTATGTTCTTCCATCTATTTATGTCTTCCTCTATTTCTATTTTCAGTTTCCTGTAGCTTTTCACATACATGTCTTTTACCTCCTTAAGTAAGTTTATTCCTTGGTATCTTAATTTTTTTTTGTGCGATGCTAAATTGGATTGATTTTTAAGTCTCTCTTTCTATAAGTTCACTATTGGTGTAAAGGAATGCCATAACTTTCTGGTATTGATTTTGTATCCTGCTACATTGCTGAATTCATTTATTAAGTCTAATAATTTTTATGGAGTCTTTAGGGTTTTCTATGTACAATATCATGTCATCTGTAAATAAGGACATTTTTATTTCTTCTTTTCCAATTTGGATGCCTTTCATTTCTTCTTCTTGTCTGATCACAATGGCTAGTATTTCCAGTACTATGTTCAACAGGAGTGGTGATAGTGGGCATCCTTGTCTTGTTCCTGTTCTTAGGGGAAATGGTCTTAGCTTTTGTTCATTGAGTATAATCTTGGCTGTGGGTTTTTCATATATGGATTTTTTTATTTTATTGATTTTTTTGCAGTATAATAGTAGTACATGTTTTCCTTTTCCCCTCCCTCTTATCCTCCCCCAGCCTCCCCTACTCCCCAGCACATATCCCCACCTTCCCCCCTTCCCCGCCCCAGTGTCTTTCATTCATCGGTTATGTTCATATGCATGAATACAAGTCCTTCAGTTGATCTCCCCCCGCATCTGCCTCCCATCCATCCAAGCCTTCCCCTGTAGCTTGACATCCAGTTCAAGGCCATCCTGCCTCAATATCAATCACTCTCCCCTGTTTCTTTTCTTCAAAAATATCTTGCCTCTGCATACTAGAAATAAATGTATAAGAACAAAAAATGTTTCAGTCTCAGTTTCAATGTCCAACTGTTCTGAGTCCCAGTTTCAGTGTCAAATAATTCTTTATGTGTATAAGTCAGCAATGGTATACAGATGGTGGACACATCGTGTCAATGCAAGATTCATCCTCTCTGGTTTGGTCCTGGGCTGCATGAAGACATGCACAGCTGCCCACTGCTAGCATGGCAAGGTGTCGTCAGTGTCCCCCATCTCTGGATCATCTTCGTGACTGGGACAGATCCATCAGTTCCTCATAGTCGCAGGAACCCACATGGTCTTGGAGTTGTTCTCTGAAAACACACAAATACATTCTCAACCAAAAGTTAACAAAGGGATCCTCTATGCAAAATAGACTTGGGATTCTTTTTAATTTTTGCCTAAATGATTTTCCTTTGGCTTATTTTGACACCATGTGTGTATTTTCATGGGTGTGCTGCAATTGTTTTTACAAATGGAATTTGCTTTACTGGAGCAAGAATTTTCTAGATGTATTTTACTTACTCGATATTTTTTTCCCTTACATGATATTACCCCGCTGTCCCTCCCCTTTTTTGATTAATGGGGACTTTTGGAAATTTTAACTTGCAGTCTTGGTAATTTTAAATTTTACTTTTTGAACACAAATATGACTGCTTTAGGTTCTTTGGATGTTAGGCAATTTTACAGTGAGATGAACTACTAATAGATTTTTTAGTTAATGTTTTAGGAAAAGCTTTTTGTCCAGTATACTATAATTTTATTGAGTATTCACATATTTCACTTGGCCAATTTAAATTAATCTGAAAACTTGATTACTATTTTCCTGTCAATTTTAATACTCAAGCAGAAATCTTAGTTTACCCTGTAAATACTAGTGGAAAGGAATATTTGCAATTTTGAGTAGGTCCTGAGCATTCCTGGTAATAGACTGAATTTAGATATAGAGCAACTATTGCTGACCGAGTCTCTGTCTGCCACCTGGGTCCTAGTATGAGTTGTGCGAGGGAGGCGAAGCAGCCGTGGGGGTAGGAGACCTCCCTCAGGAGGGGTGAGAATTCAAACCCCTGCAAGGTTTGTGGATGAGGGTCTGTGCCCCACCTCTGTTGACCTTTTAGTTCTCTCCTGTTGGCCCCTCTGCGACTGTGCCTGTCTTAGGTTGTTCCTTCCCTGAGGAATCTTACCCGTCTCTGGATAACCAGCCATCCTCCAGGGCCAAACAGGGTGATGTGAGGTTCAGTTCTGTCTCCTTTGTAGTCTATGCCCCCCTGTGGCCTCCACGTCCACTACCTGCCTTGGGGTCCCCTCGCCTGCTGGCGGGGTCCCGGTACTGATCACATATCTCGGGGGACCCAGGTTTCTTCTCCAGACAGGGCCCAGCTCACACCATTGGTCGAGATACAGATCCATGGTGCCAGCTGCCCAGAGGCTTCAGCCACAGCTGGAACTGAAAACTCAGGCATCAGCTGTGTGTATTTGGATAGTAACAAGAAGGTCCCTCTTGGCAGAAAGGGCAAGAAGGGCCAATATAGAATGCTCGGATGCCTTCCCAGTGCCTTAATTCCTTATGAAAGGGATTAATTTCTTTCCTATCCTTTTTTAAGTTGCTGCCCACCATTCAAAGAGTTAGTTTTTAAGTTTATTTGGCATAATTGTATAATATGCTATTGTCAAATATCAAATATTATAATAACATTGTAGAATAATATCATGTAAGGGTATTATGGTGTCATGGGAGGTTAAGCAGGGCCTAGCCTAAGGACTGTTCTCCATAGGATATGGCAAGCTCTAGGCCATGTCAATTCAATGTCAGACTAGCTGCCATTTTTTATAACTTTATATAAACTTTGTCAGGGATGTAAAAACACAAATCACTTACCTCAGTTCAAGAGTTCAAGTATATTGACTTTTCCACTTACTCCCACCACCAGCCACTTACCCTGAGGTTTGACATTCTGATGGAATTTTCTCAGTTTCTGGATCCATTCTTGTTCATCAGTCTATGTCATTGATTGTATTCCTCAAATGAGTGAGATCATGTGATATTTGTCTTTCTCTGCCTGGCTAATTTCACTTAGCATAATGCTCTCCAAATCCATCCATGTTGTTACAAATGGTAGGAGCTCCTTCTTTTTTTTCCATGGCGTAGTATTCCATTGTGTAAATGTACCATAGTTTTTTAATCCACTCATCTGCTGATGGGCACTTCGGCTGTTTCCAAATCTTTGCTATGGTAAATTGTGCTGCTATGAACATAGGGGTACATATATCCTTTCTAATTCGCCTTTCTAATTTCTTGGGGAATATTACTAGAAGTGGGATCACTGGGTCGAATGGGAGCTCCATTTTTAGTTTTTGAGGAATCTCCATACTGTTCTCCACAGTGGCTGTACTAGTCTACAATCCCACCAGCAGTGCACGAGAGTTCCTTTTTCTCTGCATCCTCGCCAGCACTTGTCGTTTGTTGATTTGTTGATGTAAGCCATTCTGATAGGTGTGAGATGGTACCGCATAGTCGTTTTGATTTGCACCTCTCGGATAATTAGTGACTTTGAGCAAGTTTTCATATGTCCCTGGGACTTCCTTTTGTCTTCTTGTGAAGATTCTATTTAGGTCTGTTGCCCATTTTTTTATTGGATCATTTGTCCTCCTTTTATTGAGTTGGGTGAGTTGCCTGTAGATGCTTGAGATTAAACCTTTATCACTAATAACATTTGCAAAAATGTTCTCCCATACAGTGGGTTTTCTTGTTGTTTTGTTGATGGTTTCTTTAGCTGTGCAAAAGCTTTTGATTGTGATGTAGTCCCATTTGTTTATTTTCTCCTTAGCTTCCATTGCCCTCGGAGCAGTATCATCAAAGAAGTTCTTTTGGCATATGTCTGAGATTTTCCTTCCTGTAGATTCCTCTAATATTTTTATGGTTTCCTGTCTTACGTTTATGTCCTGTATCAATTTTGAGTTTATTTTTGTGTACGGTGTAAGTTGGTGCTCTAGCTTCATTTTTTTGCATGTATCTGTCCAATTTTCCCAACACCATTTATTGAAGAGACTGTCTTGACTCCATTTTTTGTTCATGCCTCCTTTGTCAAATATTAATTGAGCATAGTGGATTGGGTTGATATCCGGATTCTCTATTCTATTCCATTGATCTATATGTCTGTTCTTGTGCCAGTACCAGGCTGTTTTAAGAATAGTATCCTTGTAATACAGCTTGAAATCTGGTAGGGAAATCCGACCGACTTTGTGCTTCTTTCTCAGGATTGCTGTGGCTATTTGGGGCCTTTTTTTGTTCCAGATGAATTTTTGGAGAGTTCTTTCTAGGTCTGTGATATGCCATTGGTATTTTAATGGGGAGTGCATTCAATTTATAGATTGCTTTGGGTAGTATGGACATTTTACTTATGTTGATTCTCCCAATCCATGAACATGGAATGTTATTCCACCTGTTTACATCTTCCTCTATCTCTTTTTTCAGTGTCTTGTAGTTTTCCAGGAATAGATCTTTTACCTCCTTAGATAAGTTTATTCCTAGGTATCTTATTTTTTTGGTGTGATGGTAAATGGGATTGCTTTTTTAGTATCTCTTTCTGTAAGTTCACTATTAGTGTATAGAAATGCCATAGATTTCTTGGCATTAATTTTGTAGCCTGCTATGTTGCTGAACTCATTTATTAAGTCTACTAACTTTTTTATGGAGTCTTTAGGGTTTTTTATGTACAATATCATGTCATCTGCAAATAAGAATAGCTTAACTTCTTCTTTTCCAATTTGGATGCCTTTTATTTCTTCTTCTTGTCTAATTGCAACGGCTAATACTTCCAGTACTATGTTGAACAGGAGTGGAGAAAGTGGGCAACCCTGTCTTGTTCCTGTTCTTAGGGGAAATGGTTGTAGTTTTTGCCCATTGAGTATGATGTATGCTGTGGGTTTATCATATATGGCTTTTATTACGTTGAGGTATGATCCTTCTATTCCTACATTATTGAGAGTTTTTATTAAGAAAGGATGTTGGATTTTGTCACATGCTTTTTCTGCATCAATTGATATAACTATGTGATTTTTATCTCTCAATTTGTTTATGTGATGTATCACATTTATTGATTTGCGGATATTGTACCATCCTTGCATTCCTGGGATAAATCCTACTTGGTCATGGTGTATGATCTTTCTGATGTACTGCTGGATCGATTTGATAGAATTTTATTGAGGATTTTGGCATCTATATTCAAGAGGGATATTGGCCTGTAATTCTCTTTCATTGTGTCGTATTTATCCTGTTTTGGTATTAGGGTGATGCTAGCTTCATAGAAGGAGTTTGGAAGTGTTCCATCCTCTTGAATTTTCTGGAATAGTCTGAGGAGGATAGGTTTTAGTTCTTCCTTGAATGTTTGGTAAAACTCCCCTGTGAAGCCGTCTGGCCCTGCGCTTTTGTTTTCTGGAAGCTTTATGATGACTGCTTCAATTTTTCAACAGTTATTGGTCTATTGAGTTGTTTAGATTCTTCATGATTGAGTTTTGGGAGGTTTTATTTTTCTAGAAACATATCCATTTCCTCCAGGTTGTCCAGTTTGTTAGAGTAGAGTTGTTCATACTATTTTTTAACAATAATTTGTATTTCAATGGAGTCTGTTGTTATTTCACCTCTTTCATTTCTGATTTTATTTATTAGGGTCCTCTCTCTTTGCTTCTTGGTGAGTCTGGCTAGAGGTTCATCAATCTTGTTTATTCTTTCAAAGAACCAGCTCTTGGTTTTGTTGATCTTCTGTATTGTTTCTTTGGTCTCTATGTCATTTATTTCTGCTCTGATCTTTACTATTTCCTTCCTTCTGCTTACACTGGGCTTTTCTTGCTGCTTTCTTTCTAACCCTTTGAGTTGTTGGGTTAGATAATTTATTGCCGCTGTTCCTAGTTTTTTGCAGTAGGAATGTAGAGCTATGAACTTCCCTCTCAGAACTGCTTTCACTGTGTCCAATAGATTTTGGATTGTTGTGCTATCATTGTCATCTGTTTCCATGATGTTTTCTATCTCCTCCTTAATCTCTCTAGTAACCCAGTCATAGTTTAATAGCATGCTGTTTAGTCTCCATGTGTTCGATTTCTTTGGATTATTTCTATTGTATTTGATTTTCAGCTTTATGCCACTGTGATCTGAGAATATACTTGATATGATTTCTATCTTCTTGAATTTGGAGAGACTTTGTCTATGACCCAACACATGGTCTGTCTTTGAGAATGACTCATGGGCACTTGAAAAGAATGTATATTCTGTGGCTTTGGGGTGAAATGATTTGAAGATGTCAATTAATTCCATCTCATTCAGAGAGTCATTGAGGATTGATGTTTCTTTACTGATTTTTTGTTTATAGAGGATATGTCCAATGGTGATAATGGGGTATTAAAGTCTCCTACTATGATTGTATTGCTATCTATCTCTCCCTTGATGTTCTCTAGGAGTTTTTGTATATATTTGGGTGCTCCTGTATTGGGTGCGTATATGTTTACCAGAGGTATTTCTTCTTGTTGAATTGCTCCCTTTAGTATTATGAAGTGGCCTTCTTTATCTCTTGTTATATCCTTCACTTTCATATCTAATTTGTCACATATAAGTATGGCTACCCCAGCTTTTTTTTTCATTTCCATTTGCCTGAATAACTTTTTTCCAACCTTTCATCCTCAGTCTGTGTGCATCTTTTTTTCGGAGGTGGGTTTCTTGTAGACAGCAGATACATGGGTTGTGTTTTCTTATCCAGTCTATTACCCTTTGTCTTTTGATTGGAAAATTTAAACCTTTTACATTTAAAGTTATTATTGATAGGTGCTTATATGTTGTCATTTTTGTTCTTTACCCCTGTGTTCATTCCTTCTTCGCTTCCTATTTCTTTTTACAGCAGATCCTTTAGCATTTCTTGCATTGCTGGTTTGGTGGTGACGAATTCCCTTAGTCCTTTTTTATGTGTGAAGCTCCTGATTTGACCTTCAATTTTGATTGAGAGCCTTGCTGGGTATAGTATTCTAGGATTCAGACCCTTCCTTTGCATGACTTTGTAAATTTCATTCCACTGCCTTATGGCCTGATAGGTTTCTGTTGAGAGATCACTTGTTAGTTTGATGGGTGTTCCTTTGTAGGTGACTTTTTGTCTCTCTCTGGCAGCTTTCAAGATTCTTACTTTGTCATTGGTGTTTGCCAATTTAATTATAATATGCCTTTGCCTAGGTCTTTTGGGATTTATTTTGCTTGGGACTCTGTGAGCTTCTTGGATTTGTGTGGGTTTTTCCTTTCCTATACCAGGAAAGATTTCTGTCATTATTTCTTCCAACAGGTTTTCTATTCCTTGCTCAGTTTCCTGTCCTTCTGGAAGCCCAATTATACGGATGTTGTTTTGTTTCATGTTGTCCCAAAGTTCTCTAAGGTTCTCCTCCTGCTTTTTAATTTTTTTTTCTAGAAGCTGCTCTACTTGTTTATTTTTTCCCACCTGGTCTTCTAGCTCACTGATGCGATCCTCTGCTTCTTCTAGTCTACTCTTAATACTTTCTATTGAGTTCTTTACTTCAGCAATGTCACTTTTCATTTCTTCTTGGCTCCTCTTCATTTCTTCTTGGGTCCTCTTCATTTCTTCATGGCTCTTCATCATTTCTTCCTGGGTCTTCCTCATTTCCTCTTGGTTCTTACTCATATTATCAAATTTGTCTTCCATTCTTTTCAGCCACCTTATGACCATGTCTCTGAATTCTTTCTCTGACAGATTGTTAACTTCCATTTCGTTTACCTCCTTTTCTGGCGAGCCTTGCTTTTCTTTCATATGTGGGCTGTTTCTTTGTCTTCCCATGGTCTCTCTTCTCTGTGTATCTGTTTATGTAGTTCTCACTCTCCTGCGTTGATTTAAAGGCACAAAATACAGCACAACCAGGTGCAACGCACCAGGCACTGAACCGGAATGTAGTCAAAGTAATTGTAATTCCAAATAAAGGTGACCGCCAGTGAAAGGCAAATTCGGTGATAGGTGGGAAAAAAGAAAGAGAACCTCCCCCAGACCCACACAGACACTCACACACCCACACTCACACAAAAAGAAAGAGACCCCTCCACACACATACACTCACAAAAAAGAATGACAGGAATGCCAAAATGATAATGGGAAAAGGGGGAGAATAAAAAAAGAAATAAAAGGAGTAAATTATAAATGTGTGGTGAAAACTCCTATAGGACAGCCCCTAATCCGAACCAAAGCCTGCAACAAGTACTTGGAGATTGATATAAATTGCATACAACTGCTAATATCAAGAGAGGTGAGGAACACAGAAGCAAAAATCTATCTCAAAAGCAATGCAGATGAGGAATACAAAACAAGAAACAACACCAAAAATAAAAATAACCCCCCCTACAATACAAACCAAAATAACAGAATAAGCAAATCAATCTCATAAACCTGCTTAAAAAATCAATATAATCAACAGTTAAGTAAACAACAACAACAGGACAGGGATAAAAACACTTTAAGATAGTGAAGTCAGAGAAGCTAGAGGCATATATGCACTTGGAGTAGGTGGTTAGAGATTAGATATATCAGTGGGGTGAAATTTTAACAGGGGGTAAGGGGAAAGAATTAGGTAAATCTAAAGCGGGAAAAGTGTAAGGGAAACAAGGCACTAAATAGGGAAAGGTTAGCCAGAGAGTGGTGGTATAAAGGTGAAGTTGAGGTAGAGTAAAAGATACTAAAGTGTAGATGAAAATAGACTGTATTCCAAAGGTCGAAGAGAAAATATAATCAATTCCCTGTCACATAAGAGTCCATTTGTGATTTGGCCCTTGGTGGCAGTGTTTCTAGATTGACTTCTGGGTCTATTGGTCCTCCTTATCCTGAACTAAACAATACTGCCTCTCTATTGGTGACTGCTGTTTTAGCAGCCAGAACCCTCCCAAAATCTTCCGGGTTTCCCTCCTCTGTCTGGTCCAAACTGATTGTGCTACAGGGATTAACTCTATTCCAGCTCAAAGGGGCCTCTCCCACGTTTACCAGCTTCAACAGCCACAGATTTTATTTCAGGTGCAGATCTCCAGGTTTTGAGTTCCAAGGTGCAGATCTCCCAGACTGCCAGCCCCCTCAGTTTCGCGCCCAAAGTACCCCCAGGGAAATCTGACCTTTCCGTGCTGGAGTTTAGAGCTCCCTGGGCTCTGCGCACCTCTGTGCCAACTGGGCGCTGGTGCTCCGGGAGTCTCTGTGGTCCAGCCGGTACAGGTACTGTAGCTGTATATTTTCAGGCCCTCCCCCTTCAAGATGTCGTGGTCTGCCTCCGCGCGCCTTCTCGCGCATTTGGCTCTGGGAGAGAACCCAGCAGTACTGGGGCCGCTCCTGCTGGGTAGGCTAGCCCAGCAGTCCATATATGGATTTTATTATGTTGAAGTTTGAGCCTTCTATTCCCACTTTGTTAAGTGTTTTGATCAAAAATGGGTGTTTGATTTTGTCATATGCTTTTTCTGCATCAATTGATATGATTATGTGATTTTTATCTCTCAATTTGTTTATGTGCTATATCACATTAATTGACTTGTGGATATTGAATCACCCTTGCATCCCTGGGGTAAATCCTACTTGGTAATGGTGTGTGATCTTTCTGATGTACTGCTGGATCCGATTTGCTAGAATTTTTTTGAGAATTTTATCATCTATGTTCAGGAGAGATATTGGCCTGTAATTCTCTTTCATTGTCTTGTCTTTATCTTGTTTTGGTATTAGGGTGATGCTGGCTTCATAGAATGAGCTAGGTAGAGATATTCCTTTCCCTCAATTTTTTTATTATAGTCTGAGGAGGATAGTTTTAACTTCTTCCTTGAATGTTTGGTAAAACTCCCCAGTGATGCTGTCTGAACCCTGGATTTTTTTTTGCATGTGAGATTTTGATTACTGCTTCTTTTTCTTTCATAGTTTTTGGCCTATAGAGATTTTTAGTTTCTTCCCTATCGAGTTTTAGAATGTTTTATTTTTCTAGGATTATGTCCATTTCCTTTCGGTTGTTTAGTTTGTTTCAGTAGAGTTGTTTATAGTATTTTTAACAATCCTTTGTATTTTTGTGGAGTTTGTTCTTATTTTGCCTCTCTCATTTCTGCTTTTGTTTATTTGATTCCTCTATCTTTGCTTCTTGGTGAGCCTGGCTAGAGGTTCATCAATCTTTTTTATCCTTTCAAAGGACCAGCTCTGGGTTTCATTGATCTTTTTTATTGTTTTTTTTGTTTTGTTTTGTTTTGTTTTGGTATCTATGTCATTTATTTTGCTCTGATATTTATTATCTCCTTCCTTCTGCTCACTCTGGGATTTTCTTGTTGTTCTCTTTCTAATTATTTGAGTTGTAGAGTTAGGTTTTTACTACCAGTTTTTCCTGATTTTTAGGTAGGCTTGTAGAGCTGTAAACTTCCCTCTGAAGACTGTTTTTATTGTGTCCCGTAGATTTTGTATTGATGTATTTTTGTTTTCATTAGTTTCCAGGATGCTTTTAATTTCTTCTTTGATCTCATTAATAACACAATCATTGTTCAGAACCATGCTATTCAGTTTCCTAGTGTTTGAGATTTTTGAATTGTTTTTATTGTAGTTTATTTCTAATTTTATGGCATTGTGGTCTGAGAAGTTGCTTGGTATGATTTCAATCTTCTTGAATTTTGGGAGACTTTGCTTGTAACCCAATATGTGGTCCCACGTACACTTGAGAAGAAACTATATTCCATGGCTTTTGAATGAAATGTTTTGAAGTTGTCAGTTAAGTCCACCTGTTCTAGTGAGTCATTTAGGGTTACTGTGTCTTTGCTGATTTTTTGTCTAGAGAATTTATCCAGTGATGTCAGTGGTGCATTAAAGTCCCCTATGATGACTATATTGTTGTTGATCTGTCCCTTGATATCTTCTAAGAGGTTTCTTATGTATTTGGGTGCTCCTGCATTAGGTGCATATATGTTAATCAGGGTTATATCCTCTTGTTGTATCAATCCCTTTAGTATTATAAAGTGGCCTTCCTTATCTCTTGTTATGGCATGTACTTTAAGGTCTGTTTTCTCAGATATAAATATTGCTACCCCAGCTTTTTATTCATTTCTATTTGCCTGAAAGATAATTTTCTATCCCTTCACTTTCAGTCTGTGTAAGTCTCTTGTTCTGAGGTGGGTCTCTTGTAGACAGCATATATATGGGTTGTGTTTTTTCATCCAAACAGCCACTTGGTGTCTTTTAATTGGGGCATTTAGTCCATTTATGTTTAAAGTTATTACTGAAAGGTGTTTATTTGTAGTCATATCTATTTTTGTGTCTGTGTTCCTTCTTATCTGATTATTTCTTCTTTTTACAGTATTCCCTTTAGCATTTCTTGCATTGCTGGTTTGGTGGTGATAATATCCATTAGACTCTTTTGTCTATGAAGCTCCTGATTTCCCCTTCAATTTTGATTGATAGTCTTGCTGGATAGAGTATTCTTGGATTCAGTCCTTTGCTTTGCAACACTTTATATACCTCCTTCCAATTCATTCTAGCTTGATGTGTTTCTGTTGAGAAATCATTTGATAATTTGATGGGGTTTTCTTTGTAGGTAACTCTCTGTCTCTCTCTTGCCACCTTTAAGATTCTCTCTTTGTCATTGATATTTGCCATTCACATTATAACATGTCTTGGTATGGGTCTTTGGGGTTGATCCTGCTTGGGATTCTCTGTACTTGTGTAACTTTTTTCTTCCCCATATCCAGGAAATTTTCGGTCATTATTTCTTTAAATATATTTTCTAATCCTTGCTTCTCTTCTTGTCCTTCTAGCAGCCCTATTATACATATGTTACTTAATTTCATCTTGTCCAAAAGCTCCCTTAGGCTTTCCTCCTGCTTTTTAATTTTTTTCTTAAATTGCTATTCAGTTTGACCTTGTTTCTCTACCTGATCCTCTAACTCACTAATTTGGTCCTCTGATTCTTCTAGTCTACTGTTGAAACTTTCCATGGTGTTTTTGATTGTAGCTATATCATTTTTTTATTTCTTCCTGATTCTTGCATAGGTTGTTGATTTTCTCATTCATCTGATGTATAAATTTCACTACTATTACTCTGAATTCTTTTTCAGACATGTTTCAAGCTTCAATTTCACAAATTTCCTGTCTTTGTGACTCCTTATTTTCTTTCTTCTGGGTATTGTGTCATCTCCCCATTATATTACCAGAAGGTTCCAACTTTGATTTGCTTGGACCTGGGCTGTGTGCCATGGGAACTTCACACCACCTGAGTGTCACTGAAGTACTCTGACACTAGGGCATTGTGGGTGCTGTGGATTGCTGAGAAGCAGCCTTGCCCAGGGTCAGTGTTCCCAGCATTCTGTGTGGTCTTGTGTGCATACCTAGAATCAGGGACTCCACCTGCACTGCAGACTTGGAGAGTGTTGAAAATGGTGCCAGGAATCAGAGTTTCCCTGTGTCTGCATCAAGAATAGAGTATCAGAGTCTGTTGCTTCATGTGGTTTCTCGTTGAAAATCAGGGTCCCCATGTGTTTGTGCACCAAGAAATGGAGTCACTGGTTCTTACTGTGAATGCGCTGTGAGTCAGGAATCCCGGGCCCATAAGGTAAGAAACAGAGTCACGTCAGTGGTGCTCAGTGCTGCCTCTTGCTGGGAGAATTTGTGTCCTGATCATATTATCCATCCTCTTGCCTTTTGACAATGATTAACTCACAGGTGTGGGGTTGAAGTTGACAGGGACCTTGCAGAGGTTAGAACAGAACGTGCCTTTCTTCACATGGTTAGAATAACCCAGCTCCGGAAACCCATTTTCTAACGTGCCCAAGGTGCATGAAATGGCCAGGACCCTGAAGCAGCTGGACTTGGATAATGAGTAGAAAAGGAACCATCTGGAAATGTTGGGCGGAGGACCGTTATTCATGCAGAGGCTGCCACCTGGCCTCCATGTCTACTGGAGGAGAAAACGAGTCCCAGAATTCTCAGGAAAGCCGCACACTGGACCAATCCTTAGTTTATTGATTCCTGGCTCCTTGTGAAGTTTTACCACCCAACGTTCATCTTGGTGACATATTTTTCCTTTGTAAATGCCAGATAACTTGCAAGCACGAGGCAAATATTAATTACTCAGGGTTTGTGGAGGGCTTTCAATATGAACAGCATGGTGCAGATCAAAAACCGAGCTGTGACTTCAGGAGAGACAACAAACCGAGATTGTACTTTTTGGCCTATGTTTTGTTTTTTTTTAATGATGTTTTTATTTGTTTTGTTTTATTCCGTTTTTCCTCTCTTCGCTTGTTATTAATTGTTGTTTGTAGCTTTCATTCACCTATGGGTGTTTGTTGTTTTCATTTTTTGGGATTACTGATTGTTCCATTGGAGTTTTCTCCCCATATAAATAGTTTTTCCTCCCTTCTTTTTCACACTAGTTCTTTTCTCTTTTACTTTTTTCCTATTCTCAATATCATTTTTGAATTATTTTTTTTCTTATCCCTTAATTCTCTTCTCTGGTGCTCACTTTTTTGGGGGGATTATTAATATTGTGAATACATATGTGCCCAGTGTCTTGTGCATTGTTCCTTGTTGTGTTGTATCTTGTGCCATTAAATCAATGCAGGAGAGAGAGAACTACACAACCAGCACCTGCTGAAGAGAGATCAATGGGAGACAAATAAACAGCCAGCATATGAAAGAAAAGGAGGCAGCACCAAAAAATGAAGTAAACAAATAGAAACAAGCAATATGTCAGAGAAAGAATTCAGATAAATAGTCATAAGGTCGCTGAAAAGAATGGAAGACAAATTCAACAATAAGTGAAAACCAAAAGAAAAGAGGAAAAACAAAGAAGACATGAAAAATGACATAACTGCTATAAAGAACTCAATGGAAAGCATCAACAGTAGACTAGAAAAGCAGAGCTACAAAACAAGGTAGGAAAAAATACCCAAGCAGTGAATCATCAGGAAAAAAAAACAAAAAAACAAACAAACAAAACAAAAAAAAAAAAACAAAACAACAACAACAAAAAAACCTTAAAAACAAGAGGAGAGCCTAAGGGAACTTTGGAACAACACCAAACAAAACAACATCCGCATAATAGGGGTGACAGAAGGAGAGGACACTGAGCAAGGACTAGAAATCTTATTTGAAGAAATAAAGAGAGAAAACTTCTCTGCTATAGGGAAAAAACTCACACAAATCCAAGAAGCCCACGGAGTCCCAAACAAAATGCACCGCTAAAGACTGATGCCAAGGCACATTATAATTAAATTGGCAAACACTAACGGCAAAGTGAGAATATTAAAAGCAGCCAGAGAGAGACAGAAAGCCACCTACAAAGGAATCCCCATCAGACTAGCAAGTGATTTCTCAACAGAAGCACACCAGGCCAGAGGGGAATGGAATGAAATATACATTATGTAAATTCAAGGTCTGAAGCCAAGAATACTGTATATAGAAAAGCTATCAATCAAAACTGTGAAATCAGGAGCTTCACAGACTAAAAAGGACTAAGGGAGTTGATTACCACCAAACCAGCAATGAAAGAAATGCTAAAGGGTCTGCTGTAAAAAGAAGAAATTGGGAGCAAAGAAGGAACACATGCGTAAAGAATAAAACTGGCAAGAAACAAGTAATAACTTTCAATAATAACTTTAAATGTAAATGGATTAAATGCCCCAATCAAAAGACATAGGGTAAAGGATTAGATAAGAAAACATGGTTCATGTATCTGCTGTCTATAGGATACCCACCTCGGAAAAAAAAAAAACTCACACAGACTGATGGTGAAGGGATGGAAAAAGGAAAACTGGGGTAGCAATACTTATATCTGACAAATTAGATCTCAGTATGAAGGCCATAACAAGAGATAAGGAAGGCCATTTCATAATATTACAGAGAGAAATCCAAAAAGAAGAAATAACACTGTTAAACACACACCCATTACAGGAGCACCCAATTACTTTAAAAAAAAAAAACTTCTTGAAGATATCAAAGGAGAGACTGACAGCAGTACACTCGTAATAGGGGACTTTATTACCCCACTACCACCATTGGAAAAATCCTCTAAACAAAAAATTAGCAAAGAAACATCAATCCTAAATGACTCACTAAATCAAATGGAATTAATTGACATCTTTAGAACAATTCACCCCAAAGCAACATAATATACATGCTTCTAAGTGCACCTGAGTCATTTTCACAGATGGACCATATATTGGATCATAGGCAAAGTCTCTTCAAATTCAAGAATATAGAAATCATATCAAGCATCTTCTCAGATCATAATTGTATAAAACTAGAAATCAACTACAATAGAAACAATAAAAAATTACACACCTTGAGACTAAATCACATGCTATTAAACCATTACTGGGTTGCCAGAGAGATCACAGCATAAATAAAAAGCACCATGGCAAAAAAACAGCAATAAAAACACAACAATTCAAAATCTACGGTACAGAATGAAAGTAGTCTTGAGAGAGAAGTTCATAGCTTTACAACCCTGCATAAAAAAAGGCAATGGATTACCTAACCCTAGGTTCAAAGAGTTATAAAGAAAAGCCCAGCATAAGCAGGAGGAAGGAAATAATAAAGATCAGTGCAGAGATAAATGAAATAGAGAAAACACACTAAAAAATCAACAATACATAAGATAAAAAAAAAAACAAGAGCTGGTTATCTGAAAGGATAAACAAGATTGATGAACCTCTAGCCAAGCTCTCTAAGAATCAAAGAGTGAGGATTCAAATAAACAATATCAGAAATGAAAAAGCTGAAATAACTGATCCACAGAAATACAAATAATTATGAAAAAATACTATGAACAACTCTATTCCAACAAAAATGACAACCTAAATGAAATGAATATATTCTTAGAAATACACAAGCTCACAAAACTTAATCAAGAGAAATAAAAAAACAGAATAGGCTGATAACTATTGAAGAAGTTGAAACAGTGATCAAGAATCTTCCAGCAAACAAAAACCCTGGTCTGGAAGGCTTTACAGGGTAGTTCTACCAAGAAGTCAAAGAAGAATTAAATCTATCATCTTAAGACTATTCCAAAAAATTCAAGAAGAAGGCAAACTTCCAAGTTCTTTCTATGAAGCCAGAATTAACTTAATCCCAAAACCAGATAAAGACACCACAAAAAAAGAACTACAGGCCAATATCCTTGATTAACATATATGCTAAAATTCTCAACAAAATTCTAGCAAATCAGATACAGCAATACATTAGAAAGATCATACCCCATGACCGAATGGGATTTATTCCAGAAATGCAAGTATAAAACAATATCCACAAATCAATAAATGTGATACAACATATTAAAAATGAGAGATAAAAATGACATAGTCATATCAATTGATGCATAAAAATAATTTGACAAAACCAACACCCTTCTTGATAAAAACTCTCAGCAAAGTGAGAATAGAAGGATCATACCTTAACATAATAAAAGCCTTATATGACAAACCACAGCCAACATCATACTCAATGGGCAAAAAATTAAACCCATTTCCCATAAGAACACTAACCAGACAAGCATACCCATTTTCTCCATTCTTATTCTACATAGTACTAGAATAACAAGCCATAGTGATCAGACAAGAAGAATAAATGAAAGCAATCCAAATTTGAAAGTAAGTAGTAAAAGTGTCCTTAATTGCAGATGACATGATACTATACTTAAAAATATCCAAAGGCTTCATGAAAAAAACTACTAGATTTAATAAGTGAATCAGTCAATGTAGCAACACGCAAAATTAACACCCATAAATCTATGGCCCTTTTATACACCAATAATGGACAAAAATAGAAATGGAAAAAAAATACCATTTACCATTGCAACAAAAAATTATGATACCTAGAAATAAACTCAACCAAGGAGGTAAAAGACTACAGGACATTGAAAAAAGAGATAGCAGAAGACATAAACAAATGGAAGAGCATACCATGTTCATAGATTGGTAGAATCAACATCATTAAAATGACAATACTACCTAAAGCGATATCTATAAAAATACCAATAGCATATTTTAAAGATCTAGCACAAACTCTCCAAAAATTAATTTGGAATAAAAAAAGACATCCAATAGCACAGCTGTCCTGAGAAAGAAGGAAAAAGTTGGAGGGATCACAATACCAGACATAAAATTATATTATCAAGCCACTGTTCTCAAAATTTCCTGGTACTGGCACAAGAACAGACATATAGACCAATGGAACAGTATAGAGAACCCAGAAATTGACCCAAGCCATTATACTCAATTAATATTGGACAAAGGAGGCAAAAGTATAAAATAGGGTCAAAACGGCCTTGTCAATAAATGGTGCTGGGAAATTTGGTGAGATACATGCCAAAAAAAAATGAAACTAGCTCACCAACTTACACTATACACGAAAATGAACTAAAAATGGCTCAAGGACTTGAATTCAAGAAGGAAAACTATATAAATCCTACAAGACTCCATAGGAAGCAAAATTGTGGACATATGTCATAGCAATATCTTTACATAAACTAATCCTAGGGCAAGAAAGACTAAGGAGAAAATAAACAAATGGGACTACATTAAATTAAAAAGCTTCTGCACAGCAAAAGAAACCATTAAAAAATAAGAAACCAACAGCATGGGAGAACATATTTGCCTATATTATCTCCAATAAGGGTTTAATCTCCAACATTTATAGGGAACTCAGACAATTTTAAAAAAGAATGATAAACAATCCTATCAAACAATGGGCAAAGGATCTAAAGAGACATTTTTTGAAAGAGGACAATCAGAAATCCAAGAGACACATGAAAACATGCTCAATGTCACTAATCATCCGAGAGGTGCAAATCAAAACAACAATGAGGTACCACCTCACACCTGTCAGAATGGCTATCATCAACAAAACAAAAAATGACAAGTGCTGGAGAGGATGCAGAGGGAAAGGAACCCTCCTTCACTGCTGTTGGAAAGGAAGACTTGTGCAGCCCTGTGGAGAACAGTATGGCATGTCCTCAAAAATTAAAAGTGGAACTGTCAGTTGATCTAGTAATACCACTTCTAGGAATTATCCCAAGAAAACAGAAACACCAATCAAAAAGAATACATGCACCCCTATGTTCACAGCAGCACAATTTACAATAGCTAACATTTGGAAACAGCCTAAATGCCCATCAGCACTTGCTTGGATTAGAAAACTATGGTACCTCTACACAATGGAATACTACACTGCTATAAAAAAGAAGGAATTCTTACCATTTGCAGTAGCATGTATGGAACTGGAGAGCATTATGATAAGTGAAATAAGCCAGGCAGTGAAAGAAAAATACCACATGATCTCACTCATCCTACATAATAAAAGCTCAATATGCAAATTGACCATCACTCCAAAACACAAGATGACTGCCCCCATGAGGTCAATCAAAGATGGCTGTCCCCATGTGGACACAAGATGGTCACCCCAAGATGGCCAGCCGGGGAGGGCAGTTGTGGGTGATCAGGCCAGCAGGGGAGGGCAGTTAGGGGTGAATGGCCAGGCAGAGGTGGGCAGTTGGGAGGAATCAGGCTGGCATGGGAGAACAGTTAGGGGTGACAAGGTTGGCAGGGGAGGGCAGTTGGGAGCAATCATGTTGACAGGGGAGCAGTTAGGTGTCGATCGGGCTGGCAGGGGAGTGATTAGGGGGTGATGAGGCTGGCAGGCAGAAGCAGTTAGGGGCAATCATGCAGGCAGGCAGGCAAGCAGTTGGAAGTCAGCAGTCCTGGATTGTGAGAGGGATTTCCAACTGCCCATTTAGACCTGATCTCACTGGGATCAGGTATAATGGGCAGTAGGACATTTCTAGAGGGGTCCCAGATTGCAGAGGTTGTAGGCAGGGCTGAGGGTCACACTCCCTCCGTGTGCACAAAATTCATTCACCGGGCCTCCAGTTTATGGATAATAAAGAACATTATAACCTGATGAACAAAAAGATAGATACAGAGGCAGAGGACATCAAACAAACTATAAAATTACAGTGGGAAGGCTTAGGAGTGTTGGTGGTGGGTGGTAAGAAATCAACCAAAGGACATATATGCATGTATATAAGCATAATCAATGGACACAAGACACTGGGGGGGGGTGGTAAAGGCATGTGCCATGGGGTTGAGGAGGCTGGGGGAAGGTCAATGGGGACATAAAGAAGAACATGTACTAATATTTGAAATACTTTTAACAATAAAATAAATAAAAATGCATAACCATGCCTCAGACCTTCTATTCAGTAATTCCTTATTCTTAGAAACCTCAATCCTTTAATAATTCCTAAAAAGTAAACAGCCAGTATTTTTAGATTAACATTTATGAATACACTTTAAATGTACTGTTTCAATAAAATATACATAGACCTTCTGCGATAAAACTAAGAGCAGATAAATTAAAACTTGTCTAGTAAAAACTCCTTCATTCTTCCTTATGCAATTTTAAGTATATTGTATTGGTCTAATTTAATTCAAAAATATTTCTTTTTTAGAGAGAGTTATTTTTAAAACTTAAACCAGTTGTAACATCAAAGATATTATATCTTAAAGTTCCTGTGCTGAATATTGTGACTTATCCTAAGAGGTACCCTGTAACCCTGTCATGCCAGGCTTGGACAATGAGATTTTCTTTATGTGCATTAGAAAAGTTAAAAATAATAAAATGGAGCAGAGAAAGATTTATTGTGCTTTGCTTGAAAAATTGTGTCCTTGAAGAATCTAACTCAGCTCATATAAGTAAGAAACCAAGGATGCCAGCAGAGCAGTTTGTAGCCAGCAAAATCAACAAAAACCTATCTCTCCCTGCTCTACCCACCAATGACTCCTTTCTATATTAATAATTTTTCTCTCTATAATAGCCACTTTCCATCCATGTTTTTCCTTCTTTCTTCCTCTTTTAGCACTTCTGATCTCTCCAAACATCCCCATGTACCCCAACCTAGGGATCCTCCATATCAGCAGGTTGAAAGCCTGTTTAAACAAATTAAACAATGGAAAAAGATAACAAATACTCTCATGAGTACAGCCAGATGGCATAAAATAGCTTTCACTTTACAAAGACTCTCACACTTATATTTATACACCAGACTTTCTGAGTTTTTTACTTCTACCAGATATTTCCTCAGAGTGTAAACAGTCCACGTGATTCCTGATTAATCTGCCCGAGGAAGTCGTATGACTTCTGGGGATGTGATCAAGCTCCCCCTTCCACTCACTCAGAGTGGGCCTGACTGATAGGGGCTCCGACCTTACAGTTTCTGTTGACAGGTCCAGAAGTGTCCATCCACTTTCTCCTGATGCTGGCCAGGTCCTAGGCTGAAGTCTGGGAGCACCCAGAGTCCCCCAGTTTAACTCTGCTAAATCAGCAGAGCGGTGCCTTCCTGAGGTCTGTCTGGCTTCCCCGGGCCCCAAATCTGGTCCACTCACCAGAGGCCAAAAAAGGCCAACATGTTTGGTCTTCTTCTTGGTCAGGGGAACATTAATGTTATAGAACACCAGAGAAAACAACCCATGCTTAGAGAAAGGGAGTTACATTTTATTATTAAATTTTGTGCAGGCCCAGAGGAAAAAAAAATGTGTCTTTCGAATTCTGGCCACTTCTCAATCCCCAATATGGAGGAAACTTTTTCTAATTACACTTTTTCTAGCCCTTTTGTCTCCCAAATTTGGAATGAGACTTCCAGGCCTTCTGAAAAAGAAGGCCTGCATGCTGAGAAGGGGCTATGAGACCATATTTGAAGGCCTGACCTGGTTTCAGCACTGACAACTCTGTCTGGGGCATAGTTTATGGCCTCTCTGGAATGAGAGTAGTCTTATTTTTCTTATTATTTAAGTAAACAAGCATTTATAGGAGCCCAAAAAAAGTTTAAACTTTCAAACAGCAGTTTTTATATAAGATAGATGCTTTGGAGTACATGTCTCCTTTTTTCCCCCATTGAACTCTCTGTGGCCACCCCCCTCCCTGCACAATCCATCACACCCTAGTGTCTGTATCCCTTGGTTATGCACAAGAGGCATTCATACAAATTCTTTGGTTGATCTCTTAACAACTTCCCTGTCCCCACCGTCTTCCATCTGAAGTTTGATCATCTGTTCGATGCTTCTCTGTCTCTGGATATATTTTTTCATCAGTTTATGTTGTTGATTATATTTCACAAATTAGTGAGATCATCTGATATTTATTTTTCTCTGATTGGCTTATTTCGCTTAGCATAATGCTCTCCAGGTCCATTCATTGTATTGTGAATAGTAAGAGTTCTTCTTCTTCTTCCTCTTCCTCTTCCTTTTCTCCTTCTTTCTTTTCTCCTTCTTCTCCTTCTCCTTCTCCTTCTCCTTCTCCTTCTCCTTCTCCTTCTTCTCCTCCTTCTCCTTCTCCTCCTTCTCCTTCTCCTTCTCTTTCTCATTCTCCTCCTCCTCCTCCTCCTCCTCCTCCTCCTCCTCCTCCTCCTCCTCCTCCTCCTCCTCCTCCTCCTCCTCCTCCTCCTCCTCCTTCTTCTTCTTCTTCTTCTTCTTCTTCTTCTTCTTCTTCTTCTTCTTCTTCTTCTTCTTCTTCTTCTTCTTCTTTTATAGCAACATAGTATCCCATTGTGTAGATATACCACAGACTTTTTATCCTCTCATTTGCTGATGGACACATAAGCTGTTTCAAAATCTTAGCTATGGTGAATTGTACTGCTATGAACAAAGGGGTGCATATATCCTTTCTGATTGGTGTCCCTAGTTTCTTGGGATATAGTCATAAAAGTGGGATTACTGGGTAAAGTGGGAGTTCCTTTTTTTTTGAGGAAACTCCATACTGTTCTCCACAGTTGTTGCACCAGTCTACAATCCCACCAGCAGTGCACAAGAGTTCCTTTTTCTACGCATCTTAGCCAGCACTTGCTGTTTATTGATTTGTTGATGATAGCCATTCTGACAGGTGTGAGGTGGTACCTTGTTGTTTTGATTTGCATCTCTCGGATCATTAGTGACTTTGATCATGTTTTCAAATGTCTCTTGGCTTTCTGAATGTCCTCTTTCAAAAGTGTCTGGGTGCCATGGCAGTGAGTGGTGCAGTAATTCTCTTGAGTTTTCATTGGTATATGATAGTTTCTCAGTCTCTTCTTGCATTTCTTCATGACTTTGATAATTTTTAGGAGTATTTGTCTGGTGTTTTACACTATGTCCATGAATTTTGATTTGCCTGATGGTTTTCTCATGGTTAGACTAAGATAATGGGCAGGATAGTAAGATCATAAAGGTTAAGTACAATTTTCATCCCGTCAATCAAATGGGTAGATGTAATTAACAAGTCTTATTACTGATAATGTTAATCTTAATCACTTGGTTAGGAAATGTGCCCCAAGTTTCTCCATTATAAAATTAATCCTCCTCCCTTATTCCATACACTATTCTTTGGAAGTGAGTCATTAAGTCAAGCCTCACTCAGGGGGGTGGAATTAAGTTGTACCTCCTGGATGAAAAGCCATCTATATAAATTATGTGTGGGATATTTGTCTATTCTCTGTTATTTATTCATTCATATATTTATTTAATAATGTATATCAGCTTTCAATCATGTATAACTATTTATACTTAGCTCTATAATCTAATGCCATGTTATTTATTCTGTTCAACAAGTTATTCTGATTTTGGTCATTGAGAACCCTCTCAAGTTGCCCTTTATGTCCCTTTGACACATCCTCATTGTTTTTTTTTTGTAGCACTTTCTTAACTTATGGTACTACAAGATCTGCTAGGTACATTGCATATATCTCATGACCCAGCCCTAGGATTTGCCATTTCTTCAAGGAGCCCTATCTTCTTGTATTAGAGAATAGTATTAAAACTAAAGATCTTTCCTATTATTATTTGCTCCTTTATTGAGATAACCCCTGTCCTAAGCCTATCCAACTACTCATGACCCTGGTACTTTCATGTTGCTTCTACCTTAGCCCCATCTTTGTCAACTCTGTTAGAAAAAGTATACTGTTCCCATCAGTGGCTTTAGCATTCTTATAATTAACTGGGGCACTACTTTGCATTAAAAAACCCTTGAAGGGAAAGAAAGAAATACTGGAAATAGAAAGTTACAGTTGACTGAGCTAAAGTGCAATTTATAGCCCTGGAAAAGGTTCAGAGGTGAATTAAATTAAATAAATATGCTTGACAGAAGAATTTTGATTACTTCATAAAACATCACCACTTACAAGACAAATTAAAAAAAAGTTAAGCCCAGCCAGCATGGCTCAGTAGTTGAGTGTTGACCTGTGAACAAGGCAGTCATGATTCAATTCCAGGTTGTGGCATATGCCTGGGCTGCAGGCTCAAGCCCCAGTGTGGGGTGTGCAAGAGGCAGCCTATCAATGATTCTCTCTCATATTGATGTTTCCATCTTTCTCTTCCTCTCTGAAATCAATAAAAATATATTTTTAAAAAGAACTTAAGAATGATGCATCAGATAACAGATTCATATCAGTCAATGTATTTAAACAATATAGATAGGAAAACCAAGAAGCAGAAGATTTTAGATATTTACATTTCTACAGAAATATTTTCAGAATACCTTTGCTATTATTTTTTGCCTCCTAAACGTCAATCTTTCTTTGCCTTCAAATCTAGTACTTCTGAAATATGGTCAGTAATTTGTGGTTTAAAAAATAGTTATAGTGATGTTAAGTACAACATGGGGAATATAATCAATAATATTGTAAAATGATACATGGTATTAAGGGGTTACTAGACTCGTTAGGGGGAGATCAGTTTGTAAAGTATATAATTGTAGAACCACTATGCTGTACACCTGAAACTAATATAATATTGAATGTCAACTGTAATTGAAAAAAATTAAAAGCATGACTTAGGTGTCACTGCCATGAATACTGATTCATGAATTAATGATATTATACAGAAACCTAACAGCAGACTAGAGGACCACAAGAATCAAGTCAAAGATTTGAAATACAAAGAAGCGAAGTCACTCAACCATAAAAGCAAAAAGAAAAAAAGGAGCCTCTGGGACAACCTCAAGAATACCAACATCTGAATTATGTGGGTGCTAGAAAAAGAGAGAGAGCAACATGTGGAAAATCTATTTAAATAAATAATTACCAAAAACTTCCCCCACCTGGTAAAAGAAATAGATTTACAAGTCCAGGAAGTGCAGAGAACCTCAAACAAAAGGAATCCAAAGAGGACCACAGGAAAACACATCATAATTAAAATGCCAAGAGCAAAAGACAAAAAGAGAATATGAAAAGCAGCCAGAGAAAAACAGTTAGTTACCTACAAGAAAGCACCCATAGGACTGTCAGCTGATCTTTCAACAGAGACTATGCAGGCCAGATGGGAGTGGCAAGAAATATTCAAAGTGATGAATAGCAAGAATCTACAACCAAGATTACTCTACCCAGAAGAGCTATCATTCAGAATTGAAGGTCAGATAAAGATCTTCACAGATAAGAAAAAGCTGAAGGAGTTCATCAACATATATGAAATGCTGAAAGGTATTCTTTAAGAAGAGGAAGAAGAAGAAAAAGGTAAATATAAAAATTATGAACAACAAATACATATCTGTCAACAAGTGAATCTAAAAATTAAGTGAACATAAAATATTGATGAACAGAATAAATCGATGAATATAATAGAATCAGGGGCATGGAAAGGGAGTGGACTGATAATTCTCAGGGGGGAAAGGGTGTGGGGGTGTGGGAAGAGACTGTACAAAAATTCTATACCTATGGATCAGGACAGTGTGTGTGTGGGGGGGTAAGGGCAGAGGGTGGGGTGGGAACTGGGTGGAGGGGAGCTATTGGGGGGGAAGATGAACAATTTTAATAATCTGAATAATACAAATTTATTAAATTAAAAAATTGTTTGGTATAATGTACTAGTAAATCCATTTATTTCTGTGCTTTTCTTTGACTGGAGGTTTGTGATTACTGATTCAACCACTTCCTCTCATTCTGAGTCTATTCAGAGTTTGTACTTTTTCATGATTCAGTCTTAGAGAGGTTATATTTTTCTATGAATTTATCCATTTTTTCTAGGATGTCCAATTTATTAGCACGTGATTATACATAGTATTCCTTTATAATCTATTTAATTTTTGTTATATTGACTCCTTTTATTTATATTTATTTGTTTATTTATTTATTTGAGCCTCTCACTTTTTCTTAGTTCACCTAATGCCCTTTCAGTATTGTTAAACTTTTTAAAATTCATGCCGAGACCGGTTTGGCTCTGTGGATAGAGCGACGGACTGTGGACTGAAGGGTCCCAGGTTCGATTCCGGTCATGGGCATGTGCCTTGGCTGCGGGCACATACCCAGTAGGGGGCATGCAAGAAGCAGCTGATCGATGTTTCTCTCTCATCGATGTTTCTGACTTTCTATCCCTCTCCCTTCCGCTCTGTAAAAAATCAATAAAATATATTTTTTAAAACCTTTTAAAATTCATTATCCTCTTATTTATTTTATTTAATTTTTTTGATTTTTTAAAATTAATCTTTATTGTTGAGATTAATACAGATGTCTTTCATTTTTACCCAATAGCTGCCCTCCACCTCATTCCAACCCCACCCCAGGCCCTCACCACTCTATTGTCTATTTCCATAGGTAATTCATAAATGCATATAATATTTTTTCTTTCATTTTGTATTTATTTATTTATTTATTTATTTATTTATTTATTTATTTATTTTACATATGTGCCATTATTCCCTTATTACCCCCCAACCCCCAATTATGCACCAATCTCCTGTTGTCTGTGGCTATTGATTAGGCTAATATGCATGCACACAAGTCCCTTGATTGATGTCTCCCCCTTACTCCCACCAAACCCCACCTTCCCTGTGGTATGACATGCTGATAGACATTTCTCAGTCTTAGATCTGTTCTTGTTCATCAGTCTATGCCATTCATTATATTCCACAAATGAGGGAGACCATGTAATATATACCATTCTCTGCCTGTTTTACTTCACTCAGCATAATGCTCTCCATCGCCATCCATGTTGTTGCAAATGGTAGGAGCTCCTTTTTGTTACAGCACAGTATTCCACAGTTTTTAATCCACTCATTTACTGATGGGCACTTAGGCTGTTTCCAAATTTAGCTATGATGAATTGTGCTGCTATGAACATAGAGATGCAAATATCCTTTCTCATTGGTTTTTCTAGTTTCTTGGGATATATTCTTAGAAGTGGGATCACTGGGTCAAATGGGAGTTCCATTTTTAGTTTTTTGAGGGAACTCCATACTGTTCTCCACAGTGGCTGTACCAGTCTGCATTCCCACAAAATGTGCAAAAAGAGTTCCTTTTTCTTCACATCATTGCCAGCATTTGTCATTTATTTATTTGTTGATGATAGCCATTCTGGCAGGTGTATGATGGTACCATATTGTTGGTTTGATTTGCATCTCTCTGATGATTAGTGACTATGATGAGGTATTCATATGTCTCTTGGCCTTCTTTCTGTTTTCTTTCAAAAAGTGTGTATTTAAATTAGTTGCCCATTTTTTTTATTGGAATGTTTATCTTCTTTTTTTAAGTTGTATGAGTTCTCTGTATATGTTGGAGATTAAACCCTTATCGTTGATGTCATTGGCAAATATGTTCTCCCATGCAGTGAGCTTTCTTGTTGTTTTATTGATGGGTTTCTTTTGCTGTGCAAAAACTTTTTATTTTCATGTAGTCCCATTTGTTTATTTTCTATTTAGCTTCCATTGCCTAAGGAGCAGTGTCAGTGAAGAAGTTCCTTCTGCATATGTCTGAGATTTTGCTGCCTATGGATTCCTCTAGTATTTTTGTAGTATCACATTTTATGTTTTAAGTCCTTTATCCATTTTGAGTTTATTTTATGTATGGTATAAGTTGGTGGTCTAGTTTCATGTTTTTACATGTATCTGTCCAATTTTCCCAACAGCATTTATTGAAGAGACTGTCTTGACTCCATTGTATGTTCATGCCTCCTTTGTCAAATATTAATTGAGCATAGTGATTTGGGTAGATTTCTGGGTTGACTATTATATTCCATTGATCTATATTTCTGTTCTTGTGCTAGTGCAAGGCTGTTTTGAAAACAGTGGCTTTGTAATACAGCTTGATAGCTAGTATTGAACTCCCACCTGCTTTGTTTTTCTTTCTCAGGATTGCTGTGGCTACAGAGGGTCTTTTTTATTCCAGATCAATTTTTGGAAAGTTTGTTCTAGGTCTGTGAAATATGTCATTGGTATTTTAATGGGAAGTGCATTAAATTTATAGATTTCTTTGGGTAGTATGGACATTTTGATGATGTTGATTTGACCAATCCATGAACATGGTGTGTTCTTCTGTCTGTTTATGTCTTCCTCTATCTCTTTTTTTTCAGCGTCATGTAGTTTTCCCTGTATGGGTCTTTTACCTCCTTAGTGAAGTTTATTCCTTGGTATCATTATATATATATATATATATATATATATATATATATATATATATATATATATATAAAATTTGGTGCGACGGTAAGTGGGATTGCTTTTTTGTCTCTTTTTATGTAAGTTCACTAATGATGTATAGAAAAGCAAAAGATTTATTGGTGTTAATTTTGTATCCTGCTACATTGCCAAATTCATTTAAGTCTAATAATTTTTATGGAGTCTTTAGGGTTTTCTATATACAGTATCATGTCATCTACGAATAAGGTCATTTTTACTTCTTCTTTTTCAATTTGAATGCCTTTTATTTCTTCTATTTCTTCTTCTTCTCTGATTGCAATGGCTAGTACTTCCAGTGCTATGCTGAACAGGAGTGGTGAGAGTGGGCATCCCTAACTTGTTCCTGTTCTTAGGGGAAATGGTTTTAGTTTTTGCCCATTGAGTATGATGTTGGCTGTGGGTTTGTCATATATGGGTTTTATTATGTTGTGGTATGATCCTACTATTCCACCTTGCTGAGAGTTTTTATCAAGAAAATGTATTTGACAAAATGTATTTTTGTGCATCAATTGATATGAGTATGTGATTTTTACCTCTCAATTTGTTTATGTGATATATCATGTCTATTGATTTGTGAATATTATACCATCCTTGCATCCCTTGGATAAATCCATACTTGGTGATGGTACATGATGTTTCTGAAGTACTGCTGGATTCTATGTACTAGAATTTTGTAGAGGATTCTGGCATCTATACTCACGAGGGGTATTGGCCTATAATTCTCTTTCATTGTGTTATATTTATCTGGTGTTGGTATTAGGGTGATGCTGGCTTCAGAGAAGGAGCTTGGAAGTGTTCCTTCCTCTTGAATTTTCTGAAATAGTCTGAGGAGAATAGGTTTTAGTTCTGTCTTGAATGTTTGGTAAAACTCCCTTGTATAACCATCTGGCCCCAGGCTTTTGTTTTCTGGAAGCTTTTTGATGCTGCTTCAATTTCTTCCATTGTTATCAGCTTATTGAGATTTTTGAATTTTCCTAAGTTTTTGGAAGGTTATATTTTTCTAGAAATGTGTTCATTTCCTCCAGGTTGTAGAGTTTGTTAGAATAAAGTTGTTCATAATATTTTTAACAATCCTTTGTATCTCTGTGGGGTCTGTTGTCATTTCACCTCTTTCATTTCTGATTTTGTTTATTTGTGTCCTCTCTCTTTGCTTCTTGGTGAGCCTGGATAGAGAGGTTCATCAATCTTGTTTATCCTTTCAAAGAACCAGCTCTTGGTTTTGTTGATCTTTTGTGTTGTTTCTTTTCTTTTCTTTTTTTATTTTTTATTTTATTTTATTTTTTTGGTCTCTATGTCATTCATTTCTGCTCTGATATTTATCATTTCCTTCCTTCTGCTTACTGCAGGCTTTTCTTATTGCTCTCTAATTCTTTGAGTTGTTGAGTTACATGTTTTATTACCATTTTTTAGGTAGGCTTGTAGAGCTATAAAGTTCCCTCTCAGGACTGTTTCATTGTGTCCAATAGCATTTGCATTGTTGTGTTTTTATTGTCATTAGTCTCCATGATGTTTTTAATTTCTTCTTTGATTTTATTGATAACCCAGTGATTGTTTAATAGCATGCTATTCAACTTCCACATATTTGAATTTTTTGGAATGTTTGTATTGTAATTTATTTCTAATATTATGTCATTGTGATCTGAGAAAATGCTTGATATGGTTTCAATTTTTTGAATTTTGGGAGACTTTGCTTGTAACTCAATATGATGTCCTTTTTTGAAAATGTCCTATGTGCACTTGGTAAGACCGTATATTTCGAGGCTTTGGGGTGAAATGCTCTGAAAATATCAATTAGGTCCATTTGATCTAGTGACTCACTTAGAATTGCTGTTTCTTTGCTGATTTTTTTTATATAGAGTATTTATCCAGTGATGACAGTGGTGTATTAAGTTCCTATACTATGATTTTATTGTTGTCCTTCTCTCCCTTATTATCTTCCAGGAGTATTTTTTTCTTGTTTATTTTTATTGATTTCAGAGAGGAAAGGAGAGGGAAAAAGAGACAGAAACATCAATGATGAGAGAGAATCACTTATCAGCTGCTCCTTCACACTCCACACCGGGGATCCAGTCCACAACCCAGGCATGTGCCCTGACTCGGAATCTAACGGTGAATTCCTGATTCATAAGCTGATGCTCAACCACTGAGCAGCACCAGCAGGTCCTCCTTTTACCATCCTCAAAATTCAAATGACTATTCTTTAAAAAATCTTGAATTTTGTCATTGGGTAAAATACTGAATCAAAATCGAAGGAGATCCATTTCTTGTTGAATAAACCAGCGTCTAAGATCTTCGGACTGGCCATAAGCAAGGTGCTAAATAAAGTGAGAAATGTGATCTTTTCTTAGTGATTCACATTCATCTTCTAAGCTTTCTCTGTAAGAAAACTTGACCTTTCGAATCTCAGCTTCAAGCTTGCTCTGGTATTGCTCATGTCCTTTCACATAGCTCACACCAAGATTTTCAACTGCTTTTAGCAATTTAACTCTATAGATATCCATGTTTTCAAACTCTATCAAAGATATGTTTTCAGTATGTGGCTGCAGGTAAAACTGAAGGCTGTGAGGGTAGCAAGCATTTTTCTGATTGCCTGCTAACTTCAGTTTCCTCCTCTTTGCTCCAGAAAATTCCATCTTGTTACCTTATATAAGGAAGCACCTGCAACCATACAAAAAGCAAAGAAACACCAACTCTGGCTGCCAGTTTTCCCGGGTGGTGGGAGATTTCACCTAACAGGATACCCAGGAATTTTTTTAATGTATTTGGGTGCTCCTGCATTGGGTGCATATGTGTTTACCAGAGGTATATCTTATTGTTGAATTTCTCCCTTTGGTATTATGTAGTGGCCTTCCTTATCTCTTGTTATGGCCTATACTTTGAGGTCTATTTTATCAGATAATAGGTATCACAACCCCAGCTTTTTTCTCATTTCCATTTGACAGAAAAATGTTTTTCCAGCCCTTCACTCACAGTCTGTGTGAATCCTTTGCTCTGGGGCGGGTCTCTTATAGACAGCACATATATGGGTCGTGTTTTCTTATCCATTCAGGTATCCTATGTCTTCTGAGTCGTGCATTTAATCCATTTATGTTTAATGTTATTATTCACAAGTACATGTTTGTTGCCGTATTTTTCCTTAGTGTTTCTGATTCTTTTTGCCTTTCTCCTTCTTCTTTTTACAGCAGACCCTTTTGCAATTTTTGCATTGCTGGTTTGGTAGTAATAAACTCTATTAGCACGTTTTTTGTCTGTGAAGCTCCTGATTCCACCTTCAATTTTGAATGATAGCCTTGCTGGGTATAGTATGCTTGTATTCATTCCCTTGCTTTGCATCACTTTGTATATTTTATTTCATTCCCTTCGGGCCTGGTGTGTTTCTGTTGAGAAATCCATTGATATTCTAATAGAAAATCCCTTGTAGACAACTTTCTGTCTCTCTCTGGCAGCCATTAAGATTCTTATTTTGTTGTTAGTGTTCACCAATTTAATTATGATGTTTCTTGGTGTTGGTCTTTTAGGGTTCAACTTGTTTGGGGTTCTATGTACTTCTTGGACTTGCATAGTTTTTATCTTGCCAATATCAGGAAAGTTTTCTGTCATTATTTCTTAAAACAGGTTTTCTATTTCTTGATTATTTCCTCTCCTTCTGGTATCCCTATTATTCTATTTTTTTTTTCATTTTGTGTTGTCCCAAAGCTCCCTTATGCTCTCCCCTTGCTTTTTAATCTTCTTTCCAGTTGCTGCTGTGTTTGTGTGGTTTTTCCTTCCTTGTCCTCTAATTTGCTAATGTGGTCCTTAGCTTCTTGTAGTCTACTGTTTAAGCCTCCCATTTTGTTCTTTATTGCAGTTATGTCACTCTTCATTTCCTCTTGGTTACTTTTCATGTTGGTGACATTCTCATTCATATCCTTATAATTCTCATCGAGTTGTGTGTATTTGTCATCTAGCCATTTAAACATCCTTATAACCATTACTCTGAATTATTTCTCTGATAAGCTGCTAGCCTCAATTTCATTTAACTCCCTTTCTGGTAATTCTTCTTTTGCTTTCCTTTGGGGGTTGATTTTTTTTGTCTTCCCATGTTTTCCTGTAATGTTTTAATTGTATATCTAATTGTTTTGCTGCCCAGCTTCTTTTGGTGATGGTGCTACTGGTGTAATCTCTCAATTCTCCTGGGCTTGTTAATCTAGTGTAGCTCCCTACCTTGAGATATTTGGGTTCCCTTGATGGAGGCCTGAAAGCTTTAGAGGCACAACTGTAGTATAGAAGTCAGTAGCCATGAAGGGGAGTCTCCCAATTTTTTCTGTCTTGCACCCTCAATTGAAATCACACGTTCTCAGTGGGTACTCACAGTGGCATCTTGAAGCCTTCTGTCAGAGTGATGTGGCTCAGGGTGCCTGCACTCTGGTAAGGTGTGACTATGGTGCCCAGAGTTCTGTAGTTGTGGGGTGGGCAGACTCAGCTTTTGTTGATGCACTGCTGCTGAGTGGTGTAACTTTGGAGGTGGAGGTCCCAGGTTCCACTGGTCTGCAATTGGGGCAGCAGAATTTTGGTTGGAGTGGCTGGTGGGTTGTAGGGCATTTCCAAAGTCTGTCTGGGTGGTGGTGCTGATGAGTTCTGTTAATTGCCTTTTATTGATTTGATTGCTCACTGGGAAACAGGCAGAGGTTTGAAACCTCGCTTCTGGTCACATTGCATGATTGTGCATATAAGATTTTTGTCTAATCTTTTCCCATCCCTCCATACCCCATTCCCTCTGAGAATTGTCAGTCTGTTCCATTTCCAAGCCCCTGATTTATTCCATTCACTAGTTTATTCTGTTCATCATATTTTTTTTATTTATTTGATTTTTAGATTCAGTTGTTTATAGATATATGTTCTTAAATAATATCCTTCAGCATTACATATAATAGTGGTTTGGTGATGATGAAGTCCCTTAGCTTTTTCTTGTCTGTGAAGCCCTTTATATGACCTTCAATTTTAAATGATAGCTTTACTGGGTAGAGTGATCTTGGTTGTAGGTTCTTGTTATTCATAGATAAAATGCAATGAATATCTATTGCCACTCCCTTCTGGCCTGCATAGTATCTGTGCAGAAATCAGCTGAAAATTTTATGGGCACTCCCTTATAACTAACTGTTTTTCTCTTGCTGCTTCAATATTCTCTTTTTCTATTTTGTCCTTGGCATTTTACTTACGATGTGTCTTGGTGTGGTCCTCTTTGGGTTCCTCTGTTTTAGAGTTCTCTATGCTTTCTTAACTTGTAAGTCTATTTATTTCACAAGGTAAGGTAGGTAGGGTATGTTTTATTCAAATAGATTTTCAATATTTTGCTTTTTCTCTTCTTCTGGCACCCCCATAATTCGGATGTTGGTACACTTGATGTTTTCCCAGAGGCTCCTTATAATATATTGATATTTTCAAATGCTTTTTCCTTTTTGCTCTTCTGCTTGGGGTGTTTTATGCTTCCCCATATTTTAAATTGTTGATTTGATTATTGGTATCCTCTAGTCTACTGTTGAATCCCTGAGAATTATTCTTTATTGCAGTCAGTGTATGCTTAATTTCTGACTTATTAGTGACTTTGATCATGTTTTCATATCTCTTTTGGCCTTCTGTATGTCCACTTTAAAAAGTGTCTATTTAAGTCATCTGCTCATCTTATGATTGGATTGTTTGTCTTTTGTTCAGATGTAGGAGTTCCTTATAAATTTTGGAAAAATGGGTCCTTATCAGATATATGATTGGAAAATATGTTCTCCCATGAATTGGGTTTTCTTATTGATTTGTTCATCCTTTCTTTTGCTGTGAATAAACTTGTTATTTTGATGTAGTACTTTTTTTTTACTTTCTTCTTAGTTTTCATTACCCTAGAAGCTGTATATGTAAATATATTGCTGTAACATATGTCTTATGTCTGCTATTTTGCTGCCTAGGCTTCTTCTAGAATTTTTATGGTTTCCCACCTTACTTTTAAATCCATTATCCATTTTGAGTTTATTTTTGTGTATGCTGTAAGTTGGTAGTCTAATTTAATTTTTTGCATGTAACTGTCCAATTTGCTCAACACCATTTCTTAAAGAGCTATTGACTCCATTGTATGCTCTTGTCTTCTTTGTAAAATATTAATTGAACATAATGGTCTGGATCAATTTCTAAGTTCTTTGTTCTGTTCCATTGGTCTATATGTCTGTTCTTGTGCCAGTAGCAGACAGTTTTGAGAATGTGGCTTAGTAATACAGCTTGATATTTGGTATTATGATCCATTTTACTTTGTTCTTCTTTTTGAAGAATTCTGTGGTTATTCAGGGTCCATTTTAGGTCCATATGAATTTTTGGAGAGTTCGTTCTAGGTCTGAGAAATATTCCTTTGGTATTTGAATTGGGATTGCATTTAATCTATAGATTGTTTGGGGGAGTATGGACATTTTAATGATGTTGATTCTATCAATCCATGAACAAGGTATATTCTTCCATTACTTCATGTCTTCCTCTATCTCCTTTTTTCAGTTGTCCTGTAGTTTACTCAGTACAGGTCTTTTACCTCCTTAGTTAAGGTTATTCTTATGTATCTTAATTTTTTTGGTGCCATATTAAATGGGATTGTTTCTTTGTTTCTCTTTCTGTGAGTTCATTATTGCTGTATTAAAAAAGCCATAAATTTATGGGTATTAATTTTGTATCCTGCTGTATTGCTGAATTCATTTATTAGTTCTACTAGTTTTTTATGGAGTCTTTTGGGTTTTCTATGTACAATATCATGTCATCTTTGAATAATGACAGTTTTACTTCTTTTCCAATTTGGATACCTTATTTGTTGTTCTTATATGATCACTATAGCCTGCACTTTCAGTACTATGTCAAACAGGAGTAGTGAGAGTGGACATCCCTGGTTTTTTTCTGTTCTTAAGGACAGTAGTTTTTGCCCATTGGGTATGATTTTGGCTATAGGTTTGTCATATAGGGCTTTTATTATGTTGCAGCATGATCCCTCTATTCCCACTTTGCTGAGAGTTTTAATTAAGAAAGGGTTTTTGATTTTGTCAAATGATTTTTCGTCATCAATTGATACTATTCTGTAATTTTTATCTCTTAATTTGTTTATGCGATGTATCATCTTTATTGATTTGTGGATATTGTACCATCCTTGTATCCCCAGAATAAATCCCACTTAGTTATGTTGTATAATTTTTCAAATGTCATGCTGGATCCAATATGCTAGAATTTTGTTGAGAGTTTTAGCATCTATGTTCATCAGAGATATTGGCCTGTAAGTTTATTTATTTGTAGTGTCTTATCTGGTTTTGGGATTAGGGTAATGCTGGCTTCATTGAAAGGGCTTAGAAGTGTGCCTTTCTCTTGAAATTTTTGGAATAGTCTGAGGAAGATAGGTTTTAGTTCTTTTTTGAATGTTTGTTAAAACTCCCCTGTGAAGAAGTCTGGCTCAGAGATTTTGTTTGCTGGAAGTTTATTATTATTATTATTTATTATTATTATTATTATTATTACTATTATTATTATTATTATTATTACTCCTTCAATTTCTTTCATAGTTATTGGCCTATTCATATTATTTATTCTTCCTGATTGAGGTTTGGAAGGTCTCATTTTTCTAGGAATATGACCATTTCTTCTAGGTTGACCCGTGTTTTGGAATAGAGTTGTTCAAAGTATTTTTTAAAAATCTGAGAGAACCAAGATGGTGGCATAGGTAAACACCTATTGTTCTGCCCTGCTCAACGATTTAAAAACTACAACATAACAATAACAAAAAATCATCCAGAGTCGCCAGAAAGCTGGCTGAGTGAAAACTCCACAAATAAGAGTAAAGGTGGGACACTGAGACTCAGAGGAGCAGCGGGAGCGCAGCCTTGAAGACAGAAACAGGTTAGGAGCTGTCCTGGTCACGTGCGCCCAGGTTGGGGCTGGAGCAGCAACCCCGGCTGGATTTCGCCAACAGGGAGGGCGGAGACGTCCCACTACACGGATTCCCCAGTGCCAGGAGAGATCCGAGATCCGGGGTACTTGGAGAGGTCCCACTGCACAGATTCCCCAGTGCCAGGCGAGGTCCGAGGTCCGGTGGATGCACCCTGGAAACGGGGTGCAGCAGAGGTCTCCTAGTCTGCAGAGAAACCCGGAGGCAGGAAAAAGAAGTTTGCGTGCAAGTGTCACACAAACCCGTGATTTGCCCACTGGAAACTTGTCTCCAGGTTCCTGAAATCATCTATTTTACAACCCTGGGCTAGACTTTGGGGCTGCAGACTCATTTGGGGAGAGGCAGAGTTGTCTGGCAAGGGGAAGAGACTAGTGGCTTTCTCTTGGAGGTGTCTGCAGCCATCCCCATCCAACAGAGACCCGCGAGCACCACATAGGACTTACCTGACACTGAGGCTACCTGCGCAGCTCAGAGACTCTGCCCATCCAACCTGAACACAGTCTCCCTTCACAGCCAATTGGCCTGGAGGTCAAACCCTCCTAGGGCTAACAACAACAAGCTGGGCTTAAATTCAAAAATACTGTACAACCCATAAAGGATTGCAGTAAGAGTACCCATCTCAAATAACTGGAGAGGCTGTGCCACTGACCCTTAGAGGATATCTACCACATAAAGCAGCCACCATGCAGAGATATGGAAAGAAATCAGGTGTGAAAGAAATGGAGGAGAAAAGACAACAAGACATAGAGTTCAAAACCAGGGTTATAAGGCTTTTCAAGAGGCTCCTACAAAAGGCCGATGAACTTAATGAGAATTAAGAGGAAATAAACAAGACCAACCAGGAAATGAATGAGACTTACAAGGAAATGAATGAGACCGTCAAGGAAATGAACAAGACATCTGAGGATATGAACCAGACCCTCATGTATATGAAAAAGGACCAACTAGAAATCAAGCATACACAGACTGAAATAAAAAATATTACACAAAGTCCTAAAAGCAGTCCAGAGGGCCGCAAGAACCAAGTCAAAGATTTGAAATACAAAGAAGCAAAATCCACTCAGCTGGAAAAGCAAGAAACAAAAAGAATTCAGATAATTGAAGATAGCGTAAGTGGCCTCTGGGACAACCTCAAGCATACCAACATCTGAATTATTGGGGTGCCAGAAAAAGAGAGAGAGCAAGGTAATGAAAACCTACTTGAAGAATTAGTGACTGAAAACTTCCCCCACCTGGTGAAAGAAACTGACTTAAAAGCCCAAGAGGTACACAGAACTCCAAAATACAGGAATCTAAAGAGGACCACACCAAGACATACCATAATTAAAATGCCAAGAGCAAAAGATAAAGAGAGAATATTAAAAGCAGCAAGAGAAAAACAGTTGGTTACCTATAGGGGAGCACCCATACGATTGTCAGTGGATTTCTCAAAGGAAACGATGCAGGCCAGACGGGAGTTGCAAGAAATATTCAAAATAATGAATAGCAAGAATCTACAACCAAGATTACTCTATCCAGCAAAGCTATCATTCAGAATTGATAAAGTGCTTCGCAGATAAGAAAAAGCTAAAGGAGTTCATCACCACCAAACCAATATTATATGAAATGCTGAAAGATATTCTTTAAGAAGTGGAAGAAGAAAAAGGTAAAAATAAAAATTATGACAACAAATACACATCTATCAACAAATGAACATAAAAATCAAGTGAATTGATGGGCTGATGAACAGGATAAACTGGTGAATATAACAGAAACATGGACATAGAGAGGGAATGGACTGACCATTCTTGGGGAGAAAAGGGTTGTGGCAAGTACAGCAAGAGTTTGGAAAAAAATCTTGCAACATTGGGAGAGGACAGTGGGGAGGGGGAGGTGTGGGTGGAGGGTGGGATAGGTACAGGGTGGAGGGGAGATATAGGGGGATAAAAAAGGGGAAACAATGTAATTAATAAACTAAACAATAAAGATAAAAAAATAAAAATCCTTTGTATTTCTATGGAGTCTGTTGGAGTTTTGTTGCCTCTTTCATTTCTGATTTTGTTTATTTGGGTTCTTTATGACAATATTTGACTTAATGATAATTTGTCTGATTTAAGTATAGCTCCCTTGCTCTATTTTGGTTATCATTCATGAAATATCTTTTTTCGTCCATTGAATTTCAGATTATATGTGACCTTAAAGCTAATATAAGTCTATTGTTGTGCCTTGTTTAGTTTTGTTTTTATCCATTCAGCCACTCCATGTCTTTTGATTAGAGAATTTAATCTATTTATATTTCAAGAAATTTCTGATAGGTAAGGACTTAGTATTGCCATTTTTAAACTCTTTTTTGACTGCTTTTTAATTACTTTGTTCTTTTATTCCATGTTACTGATTTTCTTTGTGATTTAATATTTTGTGGGATATTTTGATTCACCTATCTTTAAATTTTATTCATCTATTACAATTTTTTTCTTTGTGATTACCACAGTGCTTAGACAAAACCTCCTTTTCACTTAAAAAAAATGACTTTTGAGACAGAGACAGGGAGATTGATTTGTTGTTCTACTTATTTTTGAAGACAAAAAGGTGTCTTCTTCCTGCTCTTGCTTAATTTTTTAAAATTTTATTGATTTTTTTATAGAGAGGAAGGGAGAGGGATAGAGAGTTAGAAACATCGATGAGAGAGAAACATTGATCAGCTGCCTCCTGCTACCCCCTACTGGGGATGTGCCTGCAACCAAGGTATATACCATTGAGCAGAATCAAACCTGGGACCCTTCAGTCAGCAAGCCAATGCTCTATCCACTGAGCCAAAAACAGTTCTACTGAGTTATCCATTCATTAATTGAATCTTGTATGTGACCTGAGGAATTGAACACACAAACTTGGCATATTGAGACACTCTAACCAACTGAGCTATCCAGCCAGGGCTAAAACTTCTTAGAAATATAACTCATATTTATAAAATTAGGAGGCTGAACTAATTGATTTCTATAAAATATATTTTGTATTAATATTTCTGAAAGCTTTCACTAGGTATGCATATGTGATTATAGTTAATTTTAGATCATTAGGTGACTTGTTAAATCTAAAAAGAACTCAGATTTTAGTAAAGAGCTCCAGTTGATTATGTGATGTAGGAAATTGTGAGATAATGATAAAATAGTTAAGTAATTTCCAGAGGTATCTCAACACAACATATTCAAAATGGAAGTTACTGAGAGAACTAAGATGGCGGCAAAGGTAGAACACCTATCTTGCCGTCATAATCAGCAATTTTAATACTACAACTTAACGAAAGAACAAACACCTTCCAGAATCACCAGAAAGCTCGCCAAGTGAAAATTCCACAAACAAAAGTGAAAATAAGACACTATGACTCGGAGGAGCGGTGGCGAACAGCATTGAAAGATTCGCGCGGAGAGAGGTTTGGAGTGCGCACCGCGGAGAGGGCGGGCGGCTGAAAACCAGCCAGTTTTCTTCAACGGGGAGACAAAGGCGTCCCACTGGACTGATTCTCCAGCTCTGGGCGAAGTCCAGAGAACCCACTATCACACGGGGTGAAAACTGGACAGTGGGAGGGCACGCCGAAGCTCGGGTGCTGCCGGGTCTCCCGGGTCTCTGCCTTGTGGAGAAGGCAGCTTTCTCGAACAGCTCAGCAGCGTGACGGCGCAGAGAGCGCACCGCGACTTGCCTCTCATTCAGAAAACCGTCAGACTGCTTTGTTTTACGATCCTGGGTGAGACATTGCGCATGCAGACTCATTTTGGGAAAGTCTGAATTCCCCGGCAACTGGCAGCCGGTGGAGCTCTGAAGCGGCTCTTTTTCAGAGGTGCTGGCGCCATTGCCCCTGGCATAGAGTCCCAGGGGCCGCATAGGGCGGAGCTAACGCTGTCTGCTTGGCCCGGAGACTCCTCCCACCCAACCTGAGCACAGCTGAGCTTCACAGACAATTGGCCTGGAGGTCAACCCTCCAAGTGCTAACAACGATTAACTGAGCTTAACTTCAGCAAGACTGTGCAGCCCATATCCATCTCAGGTAACCGGGGAGGCTGAGCCACTATCCCTAGTAGGAAGTCTACCACACAAAGCTAATTGACCAACTCAGGGAAGCAGCTACCATGCAGCAACATGGAAAGAAATCAGATGTGAAAGATATGGAGGAAAAAAAAACGACTGGACATGGAATTCAGAACCACGGTTATAGGGTTTTTTAAGAGGCTCCAACAAAAGATCGAGGCCTATAAGGAAATAAGCAAGACCACAAAGGAAATGAATGAGTCCTACAAGAAAATGAACAACACCCTCAAGGATATAAACGAGAGCTGCAAAGAAATAATCAAGACCAACGTGGAAATGATCAAGACTGACGTGGAAATGAATGAGTCCTACAAGGAAATGAAAGAAACCCTCAAGGATATAAAGCAGACTCTCAAGGATATGAAAAAGGAGCAACCAGAAATTAAGCATACACTGACTGAAAAAAAAATATTATGCAAAGACCTAAAAGTGCCCTGGAGCACCCCAAGAACCAAGTTAAAGATTTGAAATACAAAGAGGTAAAATCCACTCAGCTGAAAAAGCAAGAAACCAAAAGAATCCAAAAAATTGAAGATAGTGTAAGGGGCCTCTGGGACAACCTCAAGCATACCAACATCCGAATTATAGGGTTGCCAGAAAAAGCGAGAGGCCAAGACAATGAAAACCTATTTGAAGAAATAGTGACTGAAAACTTCCCACACCTGGTGAAAGAAATTGACTTAGGAGTCCAAGAAGTGTACCGAACCCCAATATATAGGAACCCTAAGAGGACCACACCGAGGCACATCATAATTAAAATGCCAAGAGCAAAAGACAAAGAGAGAATAATAAAAGCAGCAAGAGAGAAACAGTTGGTTACCTATAAGGGAGCACCCATACGATTGTCAGCGGATTTCTCAACAGAAACGATGCAGGCCAGACGGGAGTGGCAAGAAATATTCAAAGTGATGAACAGCAAGAATCTACAACCAAGATTACTCTATCCAGCAAAGCTATCATTCAGAATTGAAGGTCAGATGAAGTGCTTCGCAGATAAAAAAAAGCTAAAGGAGTTCATCACCACCAAACCAACATTATATGAAATGCTGAAAGATATTCTTTAAGAAGAGGAAGAGGAAAAAGGTAAAGATGAAAATTATGAACAACAAATACACATCTATCAGCAAATGAACATAAAAATCAAGTGAATTGATAGGCTGTTGAACAGGATAGACTGGTAAATATAACAGAGACATGGAAATAGAGAGGAAATGGACTGACAATTCTTGGGGAGAAAGGGGTTGTGGGAAGTGCAGCAGGAGACTGGACAAAAATCTAGCAACAATGGGAGAGGACAGTGGGGAGGGGGAGGTGAGGGTGGAGGGTGGGATAGGTACAGGGTGGAGGGAAGCTATAGAGGGATAAAAAGGGGAAACAATGTAATTAATAAACTGAACAATAAAGATTTAAAAAAGAAAAAAAAAGAAAAAAAATGGAAGTTACTATCTTCACTCTGCCCAGTATTACTTCTCTCCAACTTAATCTATTACATAATTTTAGAGAATCTTTGTAAAATACAAAATTAATCATGTTGCTCCTCTTAAGTGCTAAAATGTAAGTTGCTCACTAAGTCTGACAGGATAAAGTCTAACCAACTTAGCATAGGAAAGTGATGGGCAAACTTTTGAGCTCGGTGTGTCAAAATTCGCCAAAAAACTTAGCATAACCCGGGTGGTGTGTCACTTCAAGAAAAAAAACAATAATTTTGCAATATTTATAAATAACAAAAATGTATAAATGTATTTTATAACTGTATTTAATAAACCAAAAGCTAATTATTTAACTTACCTGCTTAGTGACTTCTTTGTTCATCTGTCAGTAGGGTTCTTTTGTTGGTCTTGATATTATTTAACTTGTGTGGAGTGCTGTGAACTAAGATAAGTGAGGAGGAGGGAGAATTCTTTAACTAACCTGCCTATTAATGACTTTTTGGTAGATGGATTTCATTGGCTAAACCTTGATCTGAAGGTTGGTATTTTGTACACTTCAAGCCCAAGCAAGCACTACTAACTTCATCTGTCAATCTGTTTCTTTTGTTGGTTTTGATATTATTTAATGCTGAGAATAAGGTCTCACAAAAGTATGTGGAGGGAAAAATTGTGAGTAAGGCCATTGCTATATTTTTCAGGGTGCTAAAAGTGTCTGGTAATTGGTTCCAGATACTCCAAATTTCCTGTTCACAGTGGAACTCCTCCTGATTCTCCAAGGGGCGCCTTTCCAGATTCTCAAGCTTTGACCTCAAGTCGACAAACACCTGAGCCCAGATGCTGTCTTGAAATTCTGCAAGTTGCATCTCCAAATCATCAATTTGTATCCATTGGAAACCATTTAATTCCAAACTATTATAGACTACTACATCAGAATACTTAATTAATTTTATGGACTATTCTGTGCTTCTAAATTGATTAAATCTATTACTGAACTGGTCAAGTTAGGAGTCTAAAACATGCTGATACTTTATATGCAAGGATTCCATTTCATGTTGTACAGCTATACTGGCCTTCTCAAAATACTTTGTTACTTCAGGAAAATACTGATAAGTTTTCGTTTCTACATTTCACTTGAAAATTTTAAGTTTACTTTCAAAAGCTTTTAAGTATCCAAAAATAATGTCAATACTTTTGCCAAAACCTTGGAACTTTAAATTCAGTTCATTAATATGAACAGAGAGATATGTAAAAAATATCAGGGTATTGACCCACTTTTCATCATTGAGCTGAGAAAATTTCCCAGTTCCTTATCCTCAAGAAATAACTTAATTTCTTCAAAACACTCCACAAAGCACTGAAGAACTTTGCCTCTGTTCAGCGATCTTACATTATTGTACGTCAGCAGTCCACTGTAGGTGAAATGAACCTCCAGTAAAAGTGTAGAAAATTCTAATTTGTAAAGGGGGTTAGCAGCTATTAAATTAACTATTTTTGTAACAATTGACATTAAGTCGGTGAATCCTACCTTGGCACATAAAACCTCCTAATAGATAATACAATGAAAAGACACAATGGGATGTCCAATATTTTTCATAAACAATTTGACAAATCCATCTTTTTCCCCCACCATGTTTGGTGCCCCATCTGTTGTCACTGACATAACTTTAGAGTATCAATGCTTAGGTCACAGAATGATTGTATAACAACCTTAAATATTTCACTTCCTGGTGTACTTGTTGGCACTGATACTAACTTTATCAAGTCTTCTCTCATTGTGTGACCATCAGAATATTGATCAATAATGGCCAACTGAGCATGTGATGCAACTTTAGTAGTTTCATCAAGAGAGATAAAAAATTACAATTACTTATGTCACCTTTTAATTGATGTTGTAGGTTTGTGTTCATTCTCATTATTTGGTCTTTAGGATATTTCTACTGAGTGGTAACTCAGATATTCTCTTAATAATTGCATTTTTATTCTGCATATTGTGAAATAGAACTAGTGCACATCTTAAGAAAGTTTCTTTAATTAATTCTCCCTCAGTGAGTGCTTTTCCATGCTGAGCTGTGGAGTGAGCAATGCTCAAACCTGCAGATGTTAAATTTGTAGAGCCTTTTATAAATTTAAGGATGGAATTAGATTGGTTCTTATAAAGGTGTAGCTGCCTGGAAATGTATTCATTCCTTTCATCCTCACTTTTTTTTCAAGAGCTGGGAATGATTAGTTTCAAAATGTCTATTTATATCCCACTTTCTGCTTACTACTGTTTCAGTACATAGAATGGAAAATGATCTGCAATTTTTTTCTATAATGCCATACATCTCGGTCCATGTCTCTTGAAAAGGTCAGCAACTGCTACTACCACTTCCTTTACTTAACTTTGTTTTTTTTTATTTTTGGGTTCTTCATCAGGAAGGCAGTGACAGAAGATAGAATTATAGATAGCCTGTTAGCCCTGCAGGCAATTAGGGGTTAACTACCTAACTGACCACAAAATGGCACATGTAACTGTCTTTTAGGAAAGAGCTGTGTTAATAAGCAGAAATAGGGGTTAATAATGTTGAACAACAGTAAATAGTGGTGAAATGGAGTCTGCACTCTGCTGCAAAATGACGTTCATTGTATAAATTAAGATGGCTGCCGCTATTTCTAATGGCAGAAAAGGCACCCATAGCACAGGCCCTTGCCTCTCCCAGCCTCTCCCTCACTTATCTCAGTAATGATGTTCAATTAGAAATCCAAGCCACCCCAAAACAGTAGATTGGATGATGGTTGCTGTGGTTATGTGGTTGCTGGTAATGGCAATCACAGGGCCCCCAGAGATGCATCCCCTGAGGCATTCCACTGCTCCCTGGTCCACTGGCTGGAAGTCTGGAAGTGAGGTCAAAGATCCTCTAATGGCCTAACCAGAAGTCCCATTACTAGACACTCTCTGCTGGAGTTCTGTTGTTTTGGCCTACAGACCCCCGGCACAGATTATCTATACTACACTCCAGCAAATGTTTCATCTTCGGCTACTGCACCTGGCCGCGCAGTAGCCGAGGATGAAACGTCCTTCTTGGCATGCGGCCCCATACTTCTCTGTATGCAACCACATGTGGCCGCATGTCATTGAAAATGGCTACGCGTGTCACGAGTGTCATTAGTTCGCAATCACAGGCGTAGGATATGAAGTCTGAAAATTTCTAGTCCCCACCTACCTCTTCAGCCATAAAATAATTTATCTTTTTTCTATACCCTACATTAATGTTGTGTTGAATTAACCTTCTGAACACAGTCGTGTCTGTCTTTCTCACTTTCATTCTCTCTGTGTCTCTTATATGTTCGTATGTAAAAGCAGCAGTCCCAAAATGAAATGAGCCTCATTAAGACAGAATTCTATACAGAGGGCTAGTTATCTGATTTTATACAGGCCAAGCCACCAACTCCTTAATAGTCATGGACACACACAATAGGGTGTTGAAGGCCAATGGGGAGATGTGGGGGACTGGATTAGGCTACAAGGGGCCAATGGGGGGAATTGGGGCTACTTATGTAATACTTTCAACAATACAGATTTTTTTAAAAAACGTAGATCTTGTTCAGTTTATGCATATTTATTCAAAAGTTATTTCAAAATAGAATTTTATTTGAATATCAAAACTACATATTGAAAATGACAATTCATTGTCAATAATAAAAGTAAATACAATTTACTCTGAATGGATAAATATCAACAACCATAAAGAATTGAGGGTGGTTTTGGATAACACCCTTCAGGTTTCCTCACTCAGGATGAGTTAATAATGCTTATTATGATTTAAAGTGCTTACTGAACTAGTTTAGTCTAGCCTTATTTCTCCTTTGTGTGTCCAACATCAATCTCATCCCATATAACTTGTTTTCTGGAATGGATACTTTTTATTAAATTGTTTGTTATATTTTTATTTTTAAACAGCTGCATATAAATTTGTATATTCTTAAGTACACCTGAAACTAACATAGAATAATATTGAATTTAATAAATATTTTTCATTGCAATATTCCAATTACAAATCATAGAAAATTCATGTAATTTTAACATCTTTGAATACTCAATATTTACTCATCAATTTCATCATTTTAATATGACCTACAAATTTTCAGTTGAATTGGAAGCCCTTTGGCTCTTAAACCTAAAGGCAATGAATCTGTCTTGTCATGAGTGGGTAAAGTCTATCAGACATATTAATGTCTCACATATGATGACAGGGAGTACATTCTAAACTCCCTTTGCAATCTTAACTGGGCCTTGAAGAACAGGTAGAACTGAAATGGATGACAAAGAAGAAAAGGAATATTCCAAGAAGGGGGAGTAGAATAAACAAAATCAGGAATGCAGAGATGCCATTGACAATTGAATAAAGCACTAAGGAGGAAGTATGAATGCAGTAGAAGGTGCATATTCAAGAAAAATGGCATAAAGTTCCCCCCCCACATACGTGCCAAGATTGCTCTCTCCTTGCCAAAACAGCTAAATCTGTTTTGACAGAATTTTGTTAAGGATTTTAGTATCTATATTCATCAAGGATATTGGCCTGTAGTTAGTTCTCTCTCTCTCTCTCTCTCTCTCTCTCTCTCTCTCTCTCTCTCTCTCTCTCTCTCTCTCATCTTTATCTGGTTTCAGGATTAGGGTAATCCTGACTGCATAGAAAGAGCTTAGAAGTCTCCTTCCTTTTGAATTTCTTGGACTAGTCTGAGCAGGATAGATTTAATTCTTTTTTGAATTCTTGGTAGAATTCCCCAGTAAAGCCATCTGGACCAGGGCTTTTGTTTGCTGGAAGATTTTGGATTGTTGTTTTAATTTCTTTGGTAGTTATCAGACTATTCAGGTTTTTTTTATTCTTCCTGGTTGAGTTTTAGGAGCTTGTAATTTTTAAAGAATATGTCTATTTCATCTAGATTGACCATTTTGTTAAAATAGAGTTGTTCATAGTATTTTTTCATAATCATTTATATTTATGTGTGATCGGATGTTACTTCACCTCTTTATTTCTGGTTTTGTTTATTTGGATCCTCTCTCTTTGTTTCTTGATGAGCCTGGCTAAGAGGTTCATCAATCTTGTTTTCCTTTCAAAGAACAAGCACTTGATTTTGTTGATTTTTTTGTCTCTATGTCATTTACCTCAACTCTGATCTTTATTATTTCCTTCCTTCTGCTTATTCTGGGCTTTTCTTGTTGCTCTCTTTCTACCCCTTTGATTTGGAGTGTTATATTATTTATTAATATTGTGTTGTTCTTTTTGATGTAGGCCTATAGAGTTATGAACTTCCCTCTCAAGACTGTTTTCACTCTGTCCCATATATTTTGGACTGTTGTATTCTCATTGCCATTTGTTTCCATTATATTTTTTATTTCTTATTTGAACTCTCTGGTAACCCAATCATTGTTTAATATCATGCTTTTTAGCCTCCAAGTGTTTGATTTTTTAAATTGTTCATATTGTGGTTCATTTCTAGTTTTATGCCATTGTGATCTTCAAAGATGATTGATATGATGACTATCTTCCTGAATTTGAAGATATTTTTCCAGTGTCCCAAAATATGGTCAATCTTTGAAAATTACCCAGGTGCACTTGAGAAGATTGTATATTCTGTGGCTTTTGGGTGAAATATTCTGAATATGTCAATTAAATCCATCTGATCTAGCATGTCATTTAAGATTTAGAGTTCTTTGATGATATTTTGTTTAGAGGATCTGATCAGTGGTGTTAGTGGGGTATTATGGTCCCCTACAATGACTGGATTGCTCTCAATCTCTCCCTTGATATCCTCCAGAAGTATTTTTTTATGTATTTGGGTGCTTCTGTATAAGGTGTGTATATGTTTACCAGAGTTTTTTCTTCTTGTTAAATTGTGCCCAAAGGAAAATCGTTTGGGCAAAAAATGAAAGGGGTCCCAAGTCAATTTTATAGAAAATATTTATTAACTTTTGGTTGAGAATATGTTTGCATATTTTCAGAAAACAACTCCAAGACCATGTGGATTCCTGCAACAGAGAGGAATTGACGGGTCTGCTCCAACCATGAAGAAAAGAGGAGAAGCAGTCCAGAGATGGAAGATGCTGATGACACCTTGCCATTCTCACAGTCAGGAGCTGTGTGGTGCTGCAGGTGGCCTAGTACCAAACCAGACATGGTCGGACCTGCATTTTTACCATGTATCCACCATCCAGATATCATTGCTGACATGTGCTCATAAGGAACTGTTGGATATTGAAATTGGGACTCAAATATTTTTTGTTATTATATGTTTATTTCTAGTCTGCAGATGCATGATTTCTTATAAAAAAACAAATGGGGGGAAATAGATACAGCAGCAAAGAAGAACTGAACAGACTGTAAAACTATAGTGGGAAGGCAGAGGAGGTTGGGAGGGTCTGTAAGAGATCAACGAAGGACGTGTATGCATGCACATAATGGATAGAAGACACTGGGGGAGGCATGGGAGGGCATTACTGGGGGGTAAGGGAGGTTGGAGGGAAGGTCAGTGGGGGGGGGAAGGAGACATGTGTACTACTATTTGTAATACTTTAAACAATAAAAGCATTAATTATAAAAAATAAGAACATATATGTATAGTTCTTGGATACAGACAATAGTGTGGTCAGGACCAAGGAAGGTGTTTGGGATGGGTGAAGGTGGGTAAAGGAGGAATAATGAGGGACATCTGTAATAATGTAAACAATAAAAAGTTTAAATTAAAAATTAAAAACAATAAAAACTTTAACAACAACAACAAAAAAAAGATCTGTACTCAGAAAACTACTGGACATTGAAAAAAGAGATAGAAGAACACATAAAAAAATGGAAGAGATGGAGAGAGAAAATGGCAGTGGAATAGACGGACACATCCTGAACCTTGTCCCAAAGCAGACTGAGGGAGCGGCAGAGGGTCGCTGGGGGAGTGTTTGTTGACAAGTGGGGGGACAGCTGTGCTCCAGGAGAAGGTGGGGGACTGCTGGATGGACCTTCCCTGACTGAGCAGCCCTCGGTGCTGCTGGGTTCTTTTGCAGAGCCACAGGCTAGGAGGCAGACAGTGCCATCTTGAAGGGCAAGGGCCTGAAAATATACAGCTGCAGTACCCACTGGATGGCTGAGAGCTCCAGAACACTGGTTCCCAGTTGGTGCAGACACACAGATCCAGAAGAGCCCTGGGCTCCGTCATGGAAAGGTCAGATTTTGCCTGGGGTTGGGTTGGGCATGCGCAACAAGGGAGCTGGAGGAGTGGGAAAGTCTGTGCTTGAAAAATGTCCTGGCTGTTGGGGCTGGTGAATGTGGAAGGGGGCCCACAGAGCTGACAGCAGAAGGGATCCCTAGAAAGCAACCTTTGGACCTGACAGAGAAGGACAGCCCCGACATTTTAGGAGGGTGCTAAACCCAAGGGGGAAAGGGGTTTGTGCAGACATATGTGCAGAAGGAGAGTTCACAAACTTTTATTTTATCCTCTCCAAATCCTTGCGTCTGAGTGCTAAGCCAGAAACTTGGGATCACCTGGTGGGGGGAATTCTAGGAGACTTCAGGGGAGAGTTGTTTTCCTGGGACCTGGGATTCAGAGCAGGAAGTCACATTAGAGAGCCAACTCTGTGGCAGCATATTCCCACAAATCAGTGTTGAATACCACAGGGGTAGTGAGATCTTAGTTCAGGCTAGAGAGGAACAATAGACCAAGAGGTCAATCCAGAAACACAGCAAAGGGCTAAATCACAAATATGCTCTTGTGTAACACAAATTAAGGAATCAATTTTATTACTTCCACTATTTTGCCTTTAAGTGTCTTTTTATTTTCTCTTTATTCTACTTTGTAATTAGTGTTCAACAGTCTAGTTTCATCTATGATTATCTTTTTTCTCTACATCAACTCCACCTTTACGCCACCAATCTCTTGCTAAACTTTCCCTTTTAGTGTCTCGTTTCTCTTACCCTTTTCCTGCTTTAGATTTTCCTTATTCTTTCTTTTTACACCCTCTTAAAATTTCACCCTATTTATATATCTAATCTCCAATCCCCTTCTCCAAGTCCATAAAGACCTCTCACTTCACTGACTTCACTATCCTAAATAGTTTTTCTCTCTGTCCTGTTGTTGTTGTTTACTTGACTGTTGATTATATTGATTTTATATGTTTGTTTGTGAGATTTGTTTTCTTATTCTTTTCTTTGTTTTGTGGGGTTTTATTTTTGGTGTTTTGTTGTTGTTGTTGTTGCTTGCTTTGTTTATTGTTAGATTTTTTTCTATGTTCCCTCAATTCACTTTATATTACATGTGGTTTGTAGTTTGTATTAATCTCCAGGTACATGGTGCTAGCATTTATTGGGATTAGTGGCTATCCTATAGGAGTTTTCTCCTTATATTTACAGTTTGTTCCCCTTTTATTTCTTATTTTATTTCTTTTCTCTCTTACCTTCTTTTTTTTCTTTTCTTTACCTTTTTTCTTCTTCCCCATTTCCCAATTTCATTTTGGCATTCATTTTTATTTATTTATTTTTTGTGTGTGGGTGTGTGAGTGTCTGTTTGTGTGAATGTGTGTGTGTGTGTGTGTGTGTATGTGTGTGTGTCAGTGAGTGTGTGTTTTTCTATTTCTCTCTCTTCTTTATCACCTATCATCAAATTTGCCTTTCTCTGGTGATCACATTGTTTGCAGTAACCAATACTGTGAATACATTCCTGTTCAGTGCTTGGTGCATTGCACCTGGTTGTGTTGTATTTTGTGTATTTAAATCAATGCAGGAGAGAAAAAACTACATAACCAGACACATGGGGAAGAAAGACCATGGGGAGACAAAGAAACAGCCTGCATATGAAAGATAAACAAGCCTCACCAGAAAAGGAAGTAAATGAAATGGAGGCAAGCAACCCGTCAGAGAAAGAATTCAGAGAAATGGTTATGGGGAGGATGAAAAGATGGAAGACAAATTTGACAATATGAGTAAGAACCAAGAGGAAATGAAGAACTAAGAGGAAGTGAAGAAGAACCAAGAAGAAATGAAAAGTGACATCGCTGAGGTAAAGAACTCAGTAGAAAGTAGACTAGAAGAGTAGACTAGAAGAAGCAGAGGACCTCATCAGTGAGCTAGAAGACAAAGTAGGAAAAAATACCAAAGTAGAGCAGCTTTTAGGAAAAAAATTAAAAAACAGGAGGAGAGCCTAAGGGAATTTTGGGACAACATGAATCAAAACAACAACTGCATAATAGGGCTTCCAGCAGGACAAGAAACTGAGGAAGGAATAGAAAACCTGTTTGAAGAAATAAGCACAGAAAATTCCCCAATATAGGAAAGAAAAAAAATCATGCAAATCCAAAAAGCTTACAGAGTCCTAAGGAAAATGAACCCCAAAAGACCTACACCATGGCACATTATAACTAAACTGGCAAACAACAAAGGACAAAGTAAGAATCTTAAAAGACGCCAGAGAGAGACAGAAAGTCATCTACAAAGGAACTCCCATCAAACTAGCAAGTGATTTCTCAACAGAAACTCATCAGGCCAGAAGGGAATGGAATGAAATAAACAAAGTCATCGAAAGGAGGGGTCTGAATCCTAGAATACTGTACCCAGCAAGGCTATCAATCAAAATTGAAAGTCAAATCAGGAGCTTCACAGACAAAAAAAGACAAAGGGAATTCATTACCACCAAACAAGCAATGCAAGAAATGCTAAAGGGTTTGCTATAAAATGAAATAGGAAGTAAAAAAGGAACACAGGAGAAAAGAACAAAAATGGCGATGAATAATTACCTATCAATAATAACTTTAAACATAAACAGATTAAACGCTCCAATCGAAAGCATAGTATAACAGACTAGATGAGAAAATACTACCCATATATCTGCTATCTACAAGAAACCCACCTCAGAAAAAGAGACACACACAGACTGAAAGTGAAAGGATGGAAACAGTTTCTTCAGGAAAATGCAAATGGAATAAAAGCTGGAATAGTGATACTTATACCCGCCAGAATGATCTCAAAGGGAAAGACATAACAAGAGATAAAGAAGGCCACTTCATAATACTAAAGGGAGCAATCCAACAAGAAGAAATAACTTTAGTAAACATATACACACCCAATATAGGAGCACCCAAATACATAAAAAAAAACTCTTGGAGGATATCAAGGAAGAGATTGACAGCAATAGAATCATAGTAGGAGATTTTAATACACCACTATCACCATTGGACAAATCCCCTAAAGAACAAAGCAGGAAAGAAACATCAATTCTCAATGATTCACTAGACCAGGTGGAATTAATTGACATCTTCAGATCATTTCACACCAAAGCCACAGAATATACATTATTTTCAAGTGCACATGGGTCATTTTCAAGGACAGAAAATATGTTCGGTCATAGGCGAAGTCTATCCAAATTCAAGGAGATAGAAATCCTGTCAAGCATATTCTCAGATCACAGTGGCATAAAGCTGGAAATCAGCTACAATATAAACAATCCAAAGAAATCAAATACATGGAGACTAACAGCATGCTATTAAATAATGACTGGATTACCAGAGAGATCAAAAATGAAATAGAAAACATCATGGCTACAAATGACAACAATAGCACAACAATCCAAAATCTATGGGACACAACAAAACCAGTTTTTGGATGGAGGTTCATAGCTCTACAATCCTACTGCAAAAAACAAGAAACAATGGCAATAAATTATCTAACCCAACAACTCAAAGTTTTAAAAAGAGATCAACAAGAAAAGCCCAGTATAAGCAAAAGGAAGGAAATAGTACAGATCAGAGCAGATATAAAGGACATAGAGACCAAAGAAACGATACAAAAGATCAACAAAGCAAGAGCTGTTTCTCTGAAAAGATAAACAAGATTGATGAACAGACTCACCAAGAAGCAAAGAGAGAGTACACTAATAAATAAAATCAGAAATGAAAGAGTTGAAATAACAACAGACCCTAACAAAATGCAAAGGTTATTTTTTTTAAAATACTATGAACAATACTATTCCAACAATCTGGACAACCAGGAGGAAATGGACACATTCTTAGAAAAATATAACTTTCCAAAACTGAATAAAGAAAATCTAAAGAGCTCAATAGGCCAATACTATGGAAGAAATCGAAAAATATAACCTTTCAAATCCAATCAGGAAGAATCTAAACACTTCAATAGACGAATAACTATGGAAGAAATTGAAAAAGCTATTAAAAAGCTTCCAGCAAACAAAAGCCCAGAGCCAGATGGCTTCACATGGGGAGTTTTACAAAACATTCATGGAAGAACTAAAACCTGTCCCCCTCAGACCATTCCAGAAAATTCAAGAGACCGGAACACTTCCAAACTCCTTCTATGGAGCCAGCATCACCCTAATACCAAAACCAAATAAAGACGACACAACGAAAGACAATTACATACCAATATCCCTCATGAATATAGATGCCAAAATTCTCAATAAAATTCTAGCAATTCAAACCCAACAGTACATCTGAAAGATCATACACCATGACCAAGAAGGATTTAATCCAGAAATGCAAGGATGGTACAATATCAGCAAATCAATGAATGTGGTACACCACATAAACAAACTGAGAAATGAAAATCACATAGTCATATCAATTGATGCACAATTAACTAAATCCAACACCCCTTCTTGATAAAAGCTCTCAAAAAATTGGGAATAGAAGGATCATATCTCAACATATTAAAAGCTATGTATGATAAACCCACAGTAAACATCATACTCAATGGGAAAACACTACAACCATTTCCCCGTAAGAATAGGAATAAGACAGGATGCCCACTGTCACCTCTCCTGTTCAACATAGTACTGGAAGTATTAGCCATTGCAATTAGACAAGAAGAAAAAATAAAAGGCATCCAAATTGAAAAAAAAGAAGCAAAGCTATCCTTATTTGCAGATGACATGATATGATACATAAAAACCCCCAAAGATTCTATAAAAAAACTAACTGACTTAATAAATGAGTTCAGCAACATAGCAGGTTACAAAATTAACAGCAAGCAATCTATGGCATTTGTATACACCAATAGTGAACTTACAAAAAAAGAGAGAGTAAAAAGCAATCCCATTTACCATCACACCAAAAAAATTAAGATACCTAGGAATAAACTTAACTAAGGAGGTAAAAGACCTTTTCAAGGAAAACTACAGGACACTAAAAAAAGAGATAGAGGAAGCCGTAAATAGGTGGAAGAACATATGGATTGAGATAGTTAACATCATTAAAATGTCAATAGTACCCAAAGCAATATATAAATTTAATGCAGTCCCCATTGAAATACCAATAGCTTATTTCACAGACTAAGATAGAAATCTCCAAAAATTCATCTGGTAAATGACCCTGAATATCCACAGCAATCCTGACAAAGAAGAACAAAGTAGGTGGGATATCAATACCAGACTTCAAGCTGTATTACAAAACCACTGTTCTAAAAACATCTGATACTGGCATACGAACAAACATATAGACCAAGGGAATAGAATAGAGAACCCAGATCTTGACCCAAACTACTATGCTTAATTAATATTTGACAAAGGAAGCATGAAAATACAATGGAGTCAAGGCAGTGTCTTCAATAAATGGTGTTGGGAATATTGGACAGATACATGCAAAAAAAAATGAAACTAGACCACCAACTTACATCATGCACAAAAATAAACTCAAAATGGATACAGGACTTAAACATAAGATGGAAAACCATAAAAATACTGGAGGAATCCACAGAAAGAGAAACCTCAGACATATGCCAAAAGAACTTCTTCACTGATAGTGCTCCTAGGACAATGGAAGCTAAAGAGAAAATAAACAAATGTGACTACATCAAATTAAAAACCTTTTGCTCAGCAAAAGAAACCATCAACAAAACAACAAGAAAACCCATTGTATGGGAGAACTTATTTGCAAATGTTATTATTGACAAAGGTTTAATCTCAAGCATCTACAGGCAACTTATACAGCTTAATAAAAGGAAGACAAAGGATCCAATAAAAATTGGGCAATGAACCTAAATAGAATCTTTTCAAAAGAAGACAAAAGGAAGGCCCAGTGATGTAAGAAAACCTGCTCAAAGTCACTAATTATCCTAGAGATGCAAATCAAAATGACAATGCAGTGCCATCTCACACATGTCAGAATGGCTTTCTTCAATAAATCAACAAAGGACAAGTGCTGGCAAGGATTTGGAGAATAAGGAACCCTAGTGCATTGCTGATGGGAATGCAGACTGGTGCAGCCACTGTGGAGAACAGTATTGATTTTCCTCATAAAACTAAAAATGGAACTCCCATTTGACCCAGTAACCCACTTCTAGTAATATATCCCACGAAACTAGAAACACGAATTAGAAAGGATATATGCACCCTTATGTTCATAGCACCACAATTTATCTTAGCTAAGATTTGGAAACAGCCTAAGGGACCATCAGCAGATGAGTGAATTAAAATCCGTAGTACATCTACACAATGGAATACTACACTGCAGTAAAAAAGAAGGAGCTCCTACCATTTGCAACAACATGGATGAAGCTGGAGAGCATTCCGCTAAGTGAAATTAGCCAGGCAGAGAAAGATAAATATCACATGATCTCACTCATTTGTGGAATATAATGATCAGTGTATACTGATGAACAAGAACGGATCCAGAGACTGAGAAATGTCCATCAGAATGTCAAACTTCAGGGTAAGTGGAGGGTGGTGGGAGTAAGGGGGAGAGATCAACAGAGGGACTTTTTTGCAAGTATATGACCCTAATCAATGGAGAAAGACAACAGGGGGTGGGACATGTGTGGGGCATAGGGAGTAATGGGGGAATAAGGACACATATGTAAAAAATAAAAATTAGAGAAAAAAACTATAAGAAAAACTATAAAATAAAATATTAAATCTAATTCACACTAGTGGTCACCATAACCTTAAGAGAAAGGATTGTAACTGAAAGTAAAAATAATCCTTCCCACTAATATTTACAGAGTAAACTAAGATTATTAATTCAGTATTAAATTTGACAGGAAAATAGTAATCAAGTTTTCAGATTAATTTAAATTGTCCAATTGAAATAAGTGAATACTCAAAAAATTTAAGTGTACTGGACAAAAAGATGTTCCTAAAATATCAACTAAAATTTCTATTAGTAGTTCATCTTATTGTAAAATTGCCTAACATGCAAAGAACCTAAAGTAGTCATATTTTTGTGCAAAAATTAAAATTTAAAATTACCAAGACTGCAAGATAAAATTTCCAAAGGACTCCATTAATAAAAAATGGGGGGTTAGTGGGGTAATATCATGTTAGGAAAAATATCCCATAAGTAAATTACATCTAGAAAATTCTTACTTCAGTAAATTAATTTCCATTTGTAATAATAATAGCAGGACACCTTTGAAAAACACACATGGTGTCAAAATAAGCCAAATAAAAATCATTTGGGCAAAAACAAAAAGAATTCCAAGTCAAATTTATAGCAAAGATTCATTTATTAATTTTTGGTCGAGAATATGTTTGTACATTTTCAGAAAACAACTGCAAGACCATATGGATTCCTGCAACAAAGTGGAACTGACAGGTCTGTTGCAACCACAAATACAGTCCAGAGATGGAAGATGCTGATGACACCTTTCCATGTTAGCAGTCAGCAGCTGTGCTTCACTGCAGGTTGCCCAGGACCAAACGAGAGAGCGTGGGTTCTGCATTGCCACCATGTGTCCACCATCCAAATACAATTGATGACATGTACACATAAGGAACTATTTGACATTGAAACTGGGACTCAGAACTGTTGGACATGGAAACTGAGACTCAAACATTTTTTGTTCTTATATGTTTATTAATAGTATGCAGATGCAAGATTTTTTTTAAAGAAAACAAAGTGGGAAAATAGATACAAGGCAAAGAAGCATTGAACAGACTGTCAAACTACAGTGGGAAGCCAGAGGACGGTGGGGAGGCCGGGGCTGTAAGCGATCAACCGAAGGATTTGTATGCATGCATATAAGCATACCAATGGATACAAGACACTGGGGGTTGGGGGCAGGTGAGGGCATGTGCTGGGAAGTAGGGGAGGCCTGGGGAATGTCAATGGGGGAAAAAAGGAAACATATGTACTACTATTTGTAATACTTTAAACAATATAAAAATATGTGTATATGGAAAAAAAGAAATGAAAGAGGACAATTAACAACAGACCCAAAGAAATATAAAGGATTGTTAAAAATTACTGCGAAAAACTAATCCAACAAACTGGATAACCTGGTGGAAATGGACATATTCCTAGAAAAACACACCTCCCCAAACTCAATCAGGAAGAATCTAAACATCTCAATAGGCCAATAACTATGGAAGAAATAGAATCAGTCATCAAAAAGCTTCTAGCCAACAAAAGTCTGGGGCCAGATGGCTTCACTAGGGAGTTTTACCGAACATTCAAGGAAGGACTAAAACCTATCCTCCTCAAATTATTCAGAAAAACTAAAGAGGAAGGAACACTTCCAAGTTCATTCTATGAAGCCAGCATCACCCAAATACTAAAACCAAAAAGACAACATAATGAAAGATAATTAAAGGCCAATATCCCTCATGAACACAGATGCTAAAAATATTCAACAAAAATTTAGCAAATTGGATCCAGTGGTACATCAGAAAGAACATACACCATAACCAAGTAGGATTTATCTCTTGTTAAGAGATATGACCCTAATCATAAGAATGGTGTTGTAAGAATGGTACAATATCAGGAAATAAATAAATGTGATACATCACATAAACACATTGAGAGATCAAAATCACATAGTCATATCAATTGATACAGAAAAAGCATTTGACAAAATCCAACACCCTTTCTTGATAAAAACTCTCAGCAAGGTGTACATAGAAGGACCCTACCTCAACATAATAAAATCCATAAATGATAACCCCACAGCCATCATCATACTCAATGGACAAAAACTAAAACCATTTCCCTTAAGAACAAGAGGAAGACAGGAATTCTCACTCTCATTACTCCTGTTATACATTGTACTGGATGTATTAGTCATTGTGATTAGACAAGACAAAGTAGTACAAGGCATCAAAATTGACAAAGAGGAAGTAAAACTTTCCTTCAGCAGATGACATGAAATTGTACATAAAAACACATAAAAATATTAGACTTAATAAATGAACTCGACAATGTAGCAGGATACAAAATTAATGCCAATAAATCTATGGTATTTATATACACAAATAGTGAACTTACAGAAATAGAGACTCAAAAATCAATCCCAGTTACTATTGCATCAAAATAATTAGATACCTAGGAATAAATTTAACCAAGGAGGTAAAAGACCTGTACTCTGAAAAGTATAGGACATTGAAAAAAAGAGACAGGGGAAGACACAAGAAAATGGAAGAACATACCGTGTTCATGGATTGGAAGAATCAACATCATTAAAATGGCCATACTACCCAATGCAATAAATAGATTCAATGCATTCTCTATTAAAATACCAATGGCATATTTCACAGACTTAGAAAGAACTCTCCAAACATTCATCTGGAATTTTAAAAAAAAAAAGACACCGAATAGCCACAGCAATCCTGAGAAAGAAGAACAAAGTAGGAGGATCTCAATACCAGATTTCAAGCTGTATAGAAAACCAATGTCCTCAAAACAGTGTGGTTCTGGCACAAGAATAGACATACAAACCAATGGAATAGAATAGAGAACCCAGATATCAACCCAAAGCACTATGCTCAATTAATATTTAGCAAAGGAGGCATGATAATTCAATGGAGCAAGACAGTCTCTTCAATAAATGGTATTGGGAAAATTGGACAGATGCATTTAAAAAGAAGAAAATAGACCCCTAATTTATACCATACACAAAAATAAACTTAGAATGGTTAAACAACTTAAACATAAGACAAGAAACCATAAAAATAATAGAGGATTCCACAGGCTGAGAAGTCTCAGACATATGCTGATAAAATTTCTTCACAGATACCACTTCTAGGGCAGTGGAAACTGAAGAGAAAATAAACAAATGGGACTACATGAAAATAAAAAGCTTTTTCACAGCAAAAGAAAGATCACAAAACAAGAAAGCCCACTGTATAGGAGAACTTATTTGCAAATGTTATCCCTGATAAAGTTTAATCTCCAACATTTACAGGGAACTCATACAACTTAACAAAATGAACATAAACAACCCAATCAAAAAATGGACAACGGACCTAAATAGATACTTTTCTAAAGAAGACAGAAGGACAGCCAAGAGACATATGCTCAAAGTCACTAATTATCTGAGAGATGAAAAACGAACTGACAATGTGGTACCATTTAACATCTGTCAGAATGGCTATGATCAACAAATTAACAAAGGCCAAGTGCTGGTGAGGATGCGGAGAAAAAGGAACCCTCATGCACTGCTGGTGGGAATACAGACTGGTGCAGCCACTGTGGAGAATAGAATGGAGTTTCCTCAAAAAAGTACCAATGGAACTCCCATTTGACCCAGTAATCCCACTTTTAGGAATATATCCCCCCAAAAAACAAGAAACACCAATCGTAAAAGATATATGCACCATTATGTTCACGGCAGCACAATTCATTATAGATAAGATTCAGAAACAGCCTACGTGCCCATCAGCTGATGACTGCATTAGAAAACTATGGTACATCTATACCATGGAATACTATCCTGCTATAAAAAATCAGGAATTCTTATCGTTTGCAGCAGCATGGATGGATCTGGAGAGCATTATGTTAAGTAACATAAGCCTTGCAATGAAAGAAAAATATCACATGATCTCACTCATTTATGGGACATAAAGAACATTATATTCTGATGAACAAAAGATGGATACAGAGGCAGTAAATCATGGAACAGACTGTCAAATTATAGCAGGAAGGCTGGGGAGTATTGGGGAGGGGGAGAAAGAGATCAACCAAAGGACTTGTATGCATGCATATAATCACACCAAATGTACACAAGACACTGAGGGGGTGGGATGAGGGCATGCTACAGGGAGTAGAGGAGGCTGGGGGAAGGTGAATGGGGGGGAAAAGGAGATATATGTCCTACCATATCTAATACTTAAAAAAATAAAAAAAGAATGAATGTAACAACTTAGGGCAACTGCAAGTACTATTTTAAAGCTGCGTCATAATGAACAATGAAAATAGTTTATTGTAGGCTGAGAAAAACAAAGAAAGATGAGGCTAAGAATTATTTAAGGATAAGACCATGATGAGGCTTGTTTGAACTTCATGCTGTAGTACATGAAATAGTGATGGTGACTGTTCACATGATTTTAATTAAAGAAGGCCATAATTAGATCTCATTTATAAATCCCCATTCTAACACCAGTGCCATTAATGTAGTATAAGGAAATCAAAGGCAGGGAAATGCATTGTGAGACCAACACAAGAGTTTACACAAGAGATAATAATAGTCTAATCGGAAGCATTGACCCTGAAGATGGAGAAGAGGGAATAGAATATAGTAGGAGAAAGTCAGAGAAGACAATGTCCAGTATCTTCCATCCCAGGTAGAAAATTAAGCAATAAAATCAACGAACTAACTTTTCTGTGACTATTTTAGAAAATTAAGTATTAAGAGTGACATGTGTGATGTGATGGAATGAACTCTAGATTTATGAGTCAGAAAACCTGGCTTTGATTCCCAACTCTATTATTAGCCAGTTATGTTACCTTGGAGTAGTCATTTTTATTTCTTTGGATTCCAATTGCTCATCTTCAAAATGTAAGGGATTGTTTGATGACCTGTGACATCCCTTCCATCTCTGTCATTCTATGGCTCTAGGGCTGATTTGGAGAAAATGAGGCAGGCAGTTCCTAACTTAGGTCACTCAATTAACTAAGGAGAAGAAGAAATCAAATCCCCGGAGTAGAAGGTTGGGTGGAAGAGTTTTGTGTCACTTAAGAAGAACTATACATGAGTGTAGTCACCTCTCAGTATCAATGCACTGCTTATTCATTTTCCAGAATAACTGTGAACTCCACTTCTCCTGACTACCTGGCTTTTAGGCATGTATTTGTTAATTAAAATCTCCAACATAGGGTAAGAAGAGAATGAAGGAAGCACAAGGACCACATTTTGCTGCTTATTAGAAACTTTGTCTTTTTATTTTAAGTGGATTTAAGAGTAAGAAGATTGAAAACATTAGCTAAAAACAAGGTTTTAGAATTGTTAGTGGTTTTCAGTGACACAGATTAGTCCTATTCTTAGAGATAACTGGAAGTTTAATATCATAAGTTACTTTCAAAGAATGAAAACAAATGTTGTGAAGGTTAAAATCATAGAAGTGAACTTTAAAATCATAGAAGATAGAAAGTAAAATAAAAGCTCATTTAAGATCAAATTTACTTCTTGCTCTAAAAGAAATGTTATAGCATTGATACCTCCAGGACATTCTCTATATCCTGGTCCTGCTTAGCTTAAAATTATTTGGACAATAAATGTCTGCTCCTTTCAATGGGCTAATAGTGTTCAGATAAAATGCTTAGCTCTCTTGCAGAGGGACTAGTATGTGCGAATAATAAGAGTTTCTATGCTCCTCAGCAACTAACCAGTTTCCCCCTTGAAATGCCCAAATGAACTTACTATAAAGAGGAACAAAATGTCTATATATCAGTTTTTCATATAATATATTCAAAAATATAAATTTACAACAAGCAGAATTGCCTGTCACTCTAGAAAAAGCAAAAAAGAAAGAAAAAAGAAACTGTGTAGAGAATCTGATTTTTTTTTACTAAAGTATCATATGTGGTAATTAAATAACTAGTCAAGAGGGCAGTTTTATGAAGTGTGAGGCTTTGCCACATAAAAATACATTATATTTTGGGCTTTTTGTTAATCGATACCAAATGCCAAAATATTCTAGTAGCTTTATTGCTCATTTTTATAAATCATATGTAAATTGGTACCAATACTCAAGAGGCATTTGAGCAGTAGGAGAGTTCTCACATGCCTTAAAAAATAAGGGTAAAGCACTAAGGTGACTTGAATTTTCTGGAAAGTATGAGATCAACACAATTCTCTAGCCTTTAAAATATCAATTGCTGGGGGTGAATAGGGAGGAAATACATTTGTGTGAATAAAATGGCTGGCATCTGTTGTTTTACAGTTTATTTTTTATTTATTTTTTTATTCTTTAAAGTATTGCAAATAGTAGTACATATGTTTCCTTATTTTTTCCTCCCATTGACCTCCCCTCAATTTCCCCTACCCTCCAGCACATGCCTTCACCTGACCTCCCCACCCCAGTGTCTTGTATCCATTGGTTATGCTTATATGCATCCATACAAGTCCTTCCGTTGATATCTTACAGCCCCCGGTCCCATCCCTCCCCTGTCTATCCACTGTAGTTTGACAGTCTGTTCAATGCTTCTTTGCCTCTGTATCAATCATTTCCCCCCGTTTCTTTTCTTTAAAAAAATCTTGCATCTGCATATTGGAAATAAATATATAAGAACAAAGAAACGTCCAACAGTTCTGAGTCTCAGTTTCAATGTCAAATAGCTCTTTATATGTACATGTCAGCAATGGTATCTGGATGGTGGACATATAGTGGCAATGCAGGTTCCACCCTCTCTGGTTTGGACCTGGGCAACCTGCAGCGAAGCACAGCTGCTGACTGCTAGAATGGCAAGGTGTCATCAGTGTCTTCCATCTCTGGACTGTATTCGTGGTTGGAACTGACCTGTCAGTTTCTCTTTGTTGCAGGAATCCATATGGTTTGGGAGTTGTTTCCTGAAAATATACAAACATATTATCGACCAAAAGGTAATAAAGGGATCTTTTCTGTAAATTAAACTTGGGATTCTTTCTATTTTTGTCCAATTGATTTTCCTTAGGCTTATTTTGACAACATGTGTGTTTTTCATGGCTGTCCTGCTGTTAGCATTACAAATGGAAATTAATTTTCTGGAGTAAGAATTTTCTAGATGTAATTTACTTACAGGATATTTTTCCTTACATGATATTATCCCCCCTTTTTATTAATCTCATTCATTTGTGGAATATAATGAACAGAGTAGACTGATGAATAAGAACAGATACAGAGACTGAGAAAATTGACATTCCATCATAATGTCAAACCTCAGGGTAAGTGTGGGGTGGCAGGAGGAAGGGGGAAAGTCAATATATTTGATCTCTTGCAGTAAGGTAAGTAATTTGTGTTTTTACATCCCTGACAAAGTTTATATAAAGCTATAAAAATGGCAGCTAGTTTGAGACTGAATTGACATGGCCTAGAGCATGTCATCTCCTGGGGACACCAGTCTTTAGGCTAGGCCCCCCTTAATCCCCTGTGACACCATAATACCCTTACATGATATTATTCTACAATGTCATTATAATTTTTGATATTTGACAACAGCATATTGTTCAATTATCCCAAAGAAACTTACAAACTAATTCTTTGAATGTTTGGCAGCAATTTAAAAAAAAAGACAGGAAAGGAATTAGTCCCTTTCAGAAGAAATTAAGGCACTGAGAAGGTACTTGAGCATTCTATATTGGCCCCTCTTGCCCTTTTTGCCAAGAAGGATCCTCTTCTCAAAATCCAAGTGCACACAGCTGTTGCCTGAGCTTTCAGTTCAAGCTGAGGTTGAAGCCTCTAGGTGGCTGGCACCATGGATCTCTCTCTCGCCTAATGATGTGAGCTGAGCCTTCCCTGGAGAAGAATCCTGAGTCTTCTGAGTTATGTGATCAGTAACAGGTAACACGACCCCGCCAGCAGGCGAGGAAATCACAAGGCAGGGGCTGGGCGTGGAAGCCACAGGGGGCATAGAAGATCAAGGAGACAGAACTGAACCTCACATCAGTTCTTGGCCCCGGAGGATGGCTGGATAGCCCCGGAGGATGGCTGGTTAGCCAGAGACGGGTAAGATTCCCCAGGGAAGGAACAACCTAAGACAGGCACAGTCAGAAAGGGGCCAACAGGAAAGAACTAAAAGGGGTGGGGCATAGACCCTCACCCCACTAACCTTGCAGGGGCCTGAACTCTCACCCCTTCCGAGGGAGGTCTCCTGCCCCTATGTCTGCTTTGCCACCCAGGCACAGCTTAGATTGGGACCCAGCTTACAGACAGAGACTCGGCAATCAACAGCTAGCCTGTATCTAAATCTAATCTAGTACCAGGAATGCTCAGGACCTACATACTCAAGAATGCAAAAAATCCTTTCCACTAATATTTACATCATAAACTAAGATTATTGTTTGAGTATTAAATTTGACAGTAAAATAGTAATCAAGTTTCAGATTAATTTAAATTGGCTAATTGAAATAAGTGAACATGCAAGAAAATTTAAGTGTGCTTGATAAAAAGCTGTTCCTAAAATATTAACTAAAATTTCTATTAGTAGTTCATTTCTTCATAAAATTACCTAACATGCAAAGAACCTAAAAGCAGTCATATTTTTGTGCAAAAGTTAAAATTTGAAGTTACCAAGACTGCAATATAAAATTTCCAAAAGCCGCCATTAAGATGTTTTACAGTTTAGAAAGCATTTTATTTTATATTGTTTTATTTAGCCTTTATAACAGCATTATACCCTGAGCATTGTAATACCTATTTTACAAATGAGAAAACAGAATTGAGGAAATTTATTAACCAGTTCACAAAGCTTATTAATAACAAAATTTGTATTTAAAATTAGGTTCTTGGATGCCAGGTTTAGTTTATACACCTAAACTAGTTATGGGTTCACAGTATCAATATTTGGACAGTGGGGGTTCTGGATTCAAAGAAACTGAAGCAAAATGCACAGAAAATGGGGTCTTCTGGTTATTAAAATCCTATATTTCAACATTTTATTGACATTTATAATGTATATTCAACCATTTTATTGCATAGTAAATAAAAATATGGAAAATAATTGAATCTTGCCGGTATACTTAGTAAACTAAACAAATATTTTTTGATTGACAGATTCAAAAGCAGTATTATGATCATTAATTATTAATGTTCAGGAGTATTATAGGACTCTAACCCAAATTTATACTTACTTCAGGACACACAAAGGAAGTTATTATAATAAATTATAGATCAGAGCTTGCATTTTTTGCATTTATATCCCTAAAGTCAAATTCAAGAAAAAAAATACAGCTAGCAATCTTTAAATTAATTGAATCTTTACTACAATATATATATACTAGAGGCCCGGTGCACAAAATTCATGTGTGTCTCTTATCCCAGCCTGCACCCTCTCCAATCTGGAATCCCTCTCACAATCCAGGACTTCTGGCTCCTAACTGCTTGCCCACCTGCCTTCCTTATTGCCCCTAACCGTTTCTGCCTGCCAGACTGATCACCCCCTAACCATTCTCCTGCCAGCCTGATTGATGTCTAACTGCTCCCCTGCCAGCCCAATTTCCCCTAACTATCCACCCCTGCCGGCCTGGTCTCCTCTAACTACTGTTCCCTGCCTGCCTGGTCATCCCTAACTTCCCTCCTCTGCAGGCCTGGTCACCACCAACTGCCCTCCCATGCAGACCTGGTTCTCCCCAACTGTCCTCCTCTGTTGACCTGGTCACCCCTAACTGCCCTCCCCTGCCAGCCTCATCACCCCTAACTGTTCCCCTCTGCTAGTGTTCACACCAAACTGCCCTCCTCTGCAGGAATGGGTCCTTCCAAACTGCCCTCCCATGCAGGCCTCTTCCCTGCAACTGCCCTCCTCTGCAGGCCTGGTTCCCCCCACTGTTCTCCCCTGCAGGCCTGGGTCACCTGCAACTGCCCTTCCCTGCAGGCCCACTCACCCCCAACTTCCCTCCTCTGCTGGCCTGGTCACCCCTAACTGCCCTTCCCTGCAGGCTTGATTGCACCCAACTGCCCTCCCTTGCAGGCCTGGTCCCTCCCAACTGCCCTTCCCTGCTGGCCTGATTGCCCACAACTACCATCCCTTGCCGGCCTGATCACTCTCAACTACCTCCCCTGCTGGCAGCCTTGTGGCAGCCATCTTGTGTCCACATGGGGGCAGCCATCTTTGACTACATGGGGTCAGCCATCTTGTGTGTTGGAGTGACAATAAATTTGCATATTACTCTTATTAGATACTAGTGGCCTAGTGCATGAAATTCATGCACATTAAATGGGTATTAATTAGAGGAAATATTTTAATAATGCTATTTGCCCTTTCTCTACAATAAAAGTGTGAGAGATAAAAGGTAATGAGTACAATGTATATGAAATAATTTCAGAAATAAATAAATAATAACAAAATGATATAACAACAATACAAATCCACAATAAACTGTTGATTTAATTTTCCTGCATTTAAAATAGGATTAAACATGTCCCTCACAGAGAGATGAAATCCATAGTACTGCATTTGGGTGACTCATGTTCTTACATTTTATCTAGTATTATTGTTGAGTACACTGTTGTCTCTGAGTCTTAATGCAATATCTGTTCCCCAACCTTTTTCACCGTGTGGAAAATGAATAGGATATGTCATTGCATCTAACGTGGGAAACAGGATACTGATTCGTTTCACTTTAGTGGCATTTGGATTATTGGGATCTGGTTTACAATGAATGAGCAAGTCCCTTTCAAAAGGAGGTTCTCCATCTTTGTTTCTGAATATGACAGCAACCTCGGTTACACGGGGAGAATTATATCTACCTGGGTCACTATTATGATCATATTTAATTGCCATAGTTACTTCTGTGGAAGCTATACCTTTTGCTGCTGCTTCAGATTGGGCTTCTTTTTCTACCTCATGTAGCATCTTGTATGATTTTGTTAATTCATTTATTTCATGGATGAGGTTGTTGATGTTGATCATGAGTCTTTCTGAACAGGCCTGATTTGCTGGGATTGCTAATCTTTTACGTGTAGCTTCAGCTGTATCCAAAATATAGAGTTGAGCAAACTTCCGAGAATCACCATCAAAAGGATGTAAAGTTCCAGTACGATGATAAACTTGTCCATGTATTCTAAAACAATATGGTCCATACCCTGATGGCAATGCAAAATTTGCACACATGGAAGCAAAAGCAAAAGAACTATTTATAGATCAAATGTTTTCTATGAAATTTTTACTGTCAGAATCTTTGTTTGTCATTAATCTTTTTAAATATGGCGGGTAATCTGGAAAATGTATATCATTTGGACAGACTTTCCCTTTGCTACAACATTGAGTAAATTTCTCATCAGATGATTTTTCATCAGAGAAATTTATAGTGATAGGCAAAATTCACATCTAACAGTCATTTCAACACAACTATGTTTGAGAATTGCATCCTCATGTACTCCATTTTTGCTGAGAAGGCAGCTCCTACCACTAATAGTAGTACTTGCTGATGACTGTTCTTTAGACATATTCTGTCTTTGCTACCGCCTTCTTTCAACTTAAAAGGCATGTTGTTTTTTAGACATTTCCTGTCGAAGATGCTGGTGTTTTTCAGCTTCAGAGCAACATCTTTGCAATAGCTGCTCTTCAGATACATTCTGTCGCAGGCGTCGCCTTCTTTTAAGATCAGATGCACGTCGCTCTTCAGACATTTTCTGTTGATAACATCAGCACCTTTCTGCTACACAGCTCCATTGTATCAACAGTTTTTCTTTGGACATAGTCCCACCTCTCTATTGCCACATTCTGAGATAGAGGAGAATGACAGTCTTGACAGTAAGGCCTTTCATCAGTGTGACCAATGGCTGATTTGGACAGATTCTGTGGAGGTGGAATGTCTCCTAACTATTGTCAGTTTCTACAGCTGGAATGTTGCAGCTGGAACTTGGGGGGCCTTTCTTCTGGTGGTTGCCTTTCGTTTTTGCTGGCATACAGCTGAAGCTACACATAAAACATTAGCAATGCCAGGGGCCTCAGTTAGATGCAGCTGTGGTTCACTGGCGCTGCCACTGCTTGGTCTCTGTGCCTGGGACCAGGCGCTTGATGCCTTCACCACTTTGTCTCCTCTCCTGGGGCTTGGCACTCACACCTCTCGACCCTGTCCCTTGCTCTGATTGGCTCGTAGCATAGCCACTCAGGAGCCAAGGTACGGTCATATTTGCATGTTACTCTTTTATTAGATAGGATGATGATAGAGGTTGGTGCATGGGTGGGGAACAGCTGGTTTGCCCTGAAGTGTGTCCCGAATCAGGGTGGAGTTTTTTGTGTGGTGTGAGGTGGCTGGGGTAAGGAGCCTGTTGTGGTTTGCAGGCTGGCCACGCCCCCTGGAAACCTAAGCATAGGCCAGGGCTGGTTGGAAACATTTATCTTGGATTTATTTTCTATAATTAAAACTTTGTAGCCTTGAGCGGAGGCCAGGGAAGGCCAGGAAGCTTAGCTTACTCCATTGCTGGGGGCAACCCAAGCCTCCTGCTTGCTCCAGCTCTACAGTGGCCACCATCTTATTTGGGTTAAATGTCATACTCACTTTGATTGGCTGGTAGGTGTAGTGGAGTGATTGTCAATTTGCATGTTTCTTTTATTAGTGTAGATATTTCACTATAAGTTGGTCTCCCTTTTAGCATGTTAGACACAAAGGCAAGGGTACTCAGACTAAAAAATGAAAGTTGAGGGTTATAGATCAAGTGAAAATCATTTTTATTTCTTGGTATGCACTATGAGAATCCTAGCAAGTGGGTAAAATTTTCATTTATTCTGGAGAAGGAAATCACAGACATATGTAATTTTTTAAACATCTATATGAGCATCTAATCTTATTAACATCAAATGTACATTATGACAAGGAAAGGGGTAGAAGGGACACTGTTGTAATGGCTACACTAGCGCTATTGTGAGGCCCGAATCAATTGTTTAATCTATGAAGTGGAATCAAGCTTCTTGGGGAAGTCAAGATGAGTTTACATTAAGTATTACAAAGTACCCCCAATGACATATTTAGTAAGCAATACAATGATTTCTTATAGTGCTCTTTATGGAAAAGGAAATATATTTAGACTACTGGAATGTTAAACTTTAACATCTTACTTGAGTCTTTTTTAACACTTTCTTTTCTCAAAGGATATGAAGAAGAAATATTCATATCCCTCCTTATTGGGCTTTTGCTTGGAAGCAAATATATTTTCCAACATTTATTTTCTCATTATCACAAGGATAAAGCAAAACTGTCACTATCTATACTTTGCCTGTGGCCACTAATAACTCTAAATAATATTTCAGAAGCAATCTCCCTCTTCTCCAGTGAAATTTTTCTCTAACAAAGATCGTATGTGTCTTGCATTAATTCATATTATAGCCCAATTCTGACATGTTCTGATCTATGTATTTTATATATGATAGCGATCTGAATGCAATATAATAAAGCTTAGAATTAATCTATTTGCATTTCAATATTTAATCAAAAAGCTAACAAAAGATTTCCCAATTAGCATAAGCATTAACCTTCATTTTTATCTAGTATGTTAAATTAACTGAAGTAAAATTATTCTGAAAATTAGACAAAATGATATTCATTTGGTTTCCCAATTTATTCCTATAATGTGAATTGATGACAGCCTCATGTTATAGCTAAATTCAATGACTCATTCTTAATTTCTTTCAATGTCTTCATAAGAACAATTTGTATTTCAGAATATGCATATATAAAAGACAAGTAATCTGCAATAAATGAAAGTTATTTTAAAATATTTACCTTTCACAGAAACTAGAAAATCTATCTAATTGATTCCTTTAAATTTTTAAACAGCAAATTAAAATTGAACAGCTAAATTTCATCCCATTTTATTTCATTATACATTCATGGCATAGCTTAAATGAGTTATGATTCCTAAGGAATGCTGCTGTCCCCATTGTTTGTTACTAAAATAGGCATTAATAAATATTGGGTAACAGAAGATACCAATGAACAATTTAATTCAGCCATAGAAGTAAGACTGCCATTGGATATCCTAGGGTCCTAAAAAAATTTAAATAAAAATTTAAGTTAAAATACAATTTAATATGTTCTGTCTTCTTTGATAATGCCTTATTTGGTATCTGTGAAATTTTGAGCAGTGCTTCTAACTCTGTTGAACAAAAGTACTTCGGTAGACCTTTAGGTCAAGTCTTCATGACTAAGAAATTACGAATGTATTAATCAAGTATCCACATAATGTTAAAACTAACAAAGTTCATGTACAGAAATAGCATGCAAATTAAATACTGATATATTGATAAAGCGGTGCTATGATATGGGACTAATGCTAACAGGAAAAAAACACAAAGTATTAGGAACAAACTTTAGGATCAAAGAAAGACAACACCAAATACAGGATAGAAGAGGCCTCATTAAAAATAAGTATAGATTAAAAGAGTAGTTCATAACTGACTAAAAACTCAATGTGTCAGTATTGCAATATTTGAAAAGATGACTCATGTACAGAAAAATGACACACGAAGGAAGGAATTATTTCACACTCTTTACAAGCCAAAGTCTTAAAAGAACTAACATTTGTTGGGTTACATGTTAGTGTGCTATATTTTCTACACATCTCTTTTAATCATTCCAATGTCATTCCCCCTAAGTGACATATTTAACCCCATTTTACATATGAAAAATTAAGGTTCTGGAAATCTCCCAACTCTTTCCTGCCTGCTTGTATTTTTTTTTGTTTGTTTGTTTTAACTCTATCTACACAGTGAGGCATCATGCACCTTCTTTATGGACCATTCTCCTCCCATCACTGTCACTTTATTTTACCACTAGATGCACGGTGCATGAAATTCATGCATGGGGGTTGTCACTCAGCCCAGCCTACTCCTCTACAATCTGGGACCCCTTGAAGGATGTCCAACTGCCCATTTAGGTGGGATCAGGCCTAAACGGGAAGTCAGACATCCCTCTCACAATCCAGGACTGCTGCCTCCCAACTACTTGCCTGCCTGCCTTCCTGATTGCACTTAACTGCTTCTGCCTGGCAGCCTGATCACCCCCTAATCAATCCCTGCTAGCCTGATTGATGCCTAATTGTTTCGCTGCCAGCCTGCTTTCCTCTAAGTGCCCTCCTTTGCAGGCCTGGTCACCCCCAAATTCCCTCCCCTGAAGGCCTGGTCACTCCTAACTGCCCTCCCCTCCAGACCTAGATCCTCCCATCTGCTCTCCCCTGCAGGTCTGGGTCCCTCCCAACTGCCCTCCCCAGCAGGCCTGGTCATCCCCAACTGCCCTCCTGTGCAGGCCAGGTCCCTCCCAACTGCCCTCCCCTACTGGCCTGATCACACACAACTGCCCTCCCTTGCAGGCCTGGTCCCTCTCAACTGCCCTCCCCTGCTGTCCATATTGCGGTGGACAACTGGGCCCCCCCCCACATGGGGATAGGATCTTTGACCACATTGAGACAGCCATCTTGTGTGTTGGAGTGATGGTCAATCTGTATATTACTTTTTTATTAGATAGGATAGAGGCCTGGTACATGGGTGGGGCCCAGTTGGTTTGCCCTGAAGGGTGTCCTGGATTAGAGTGGAGGTTCCTGTGTGGTGTGGGGTGGCCGGTAGAGGGGTCTTTGGTGGTTTTCAGGGTGGCCATGCCTCCTGGCGACCTAAGCAGAGGTCCTGGTATCTCAGATTTATTTATCTTCTATAATTGAAACTCTGTAGGCTAGAGAGGAGCAAAGCCTCCTGCTCGCTCTGAGGCAGCAGCCATTTCTGTTGGGATTTATTTACCTTTTATAATTTGAAACTTTGTAGCTTTAAGCAGAGGCCAAGACAGGCCAGGGCTGCAGAAGCTTGGCTTTCTCCATCACTGGGGGAAACCCTAGCCTCCTTCTCTCTCCAGCTCTGTGGTTGGGATTTATTTATCTTCTATATCTGAATCTTTGTAGCCTTGAGTGGAGGCCTGAACCCAGCCAGGGTGTGCATAAAGCTTGGCTTCCTCCATCACCTGGGAAACCCTAGCCTCCTTCTTGCTTGTTCTGTGGCAGCAGCCATCTTGGTTGGGGTTAATTTGCATATTGCCTTCTGATTGGATGGTGTGGTTTGTGGGTGTAGCAGAGTGATGATAATTTGTATATTATTCTTTCATTAGATCACATGCCTACAGATTGCTTTGCCTCTTGCTTGGCATGTTTTATGTGCCTGATTGAACTCTGTGCTTCTGCAAATGGCCCTGCTTCTTCAGGCAGTTGTGCAAACTTCATGAGGTTGAATCCACCTCTTTATTATGAACAAACAGCTTTTCATTGCTAAGTTTAGAGTTTTAATGTAAGTTCTTTATTCCTAGATGGTAGGCCTAACTGAATTCATGTTTGTTTAAAACAGAATGGATATTGAGAAATATGGCTATTATATATTCTGGGAGTGCAAGATGTTGTGAAACTGATATCTAAACTGAGCATTTTCCTTCTCCCTTGGATAATTTTTTCTTTCCCATTAAAAATGCATGAATTGTTATATAGGACATATGATTTTGCCTGTGATATACTTTGATCTACTTTGATTTATTGGTGAAACTAAAATGATGAATCATATTTATGATAATTTTAAAAAAATATATCAAAACATACAATTGTCTTTTTATCACAAAGATCATAAAAATGTGTTTTTTTAGACTCTGGCAGAGAAAGAAATGTTTTTCTAATTGATATTAAACAGTTTCAGTCTCAATTAAAATTTCAGAGAATGTTGAGAATCTGCGAATTAAAATGGATTTTAGAGGGTCCATTCCCTAGCCTTCAAGCAGCTGGATAGTGAAACATTCCAGGATCAGTTATCTAGAGCCTTCTTGAAGTCAACTAGCAAAGCATCTTAGTTCTCTTAATTTCAATCTTGCAAACATTTTTTAACTTCTCTATATTATACCTAAAACCTGTTGTATAATATTATTTTCTTAATTGAATGAGCTTTTATAGCTAGCTTTAAAGCAATTTCTAAATCAGTGAGAGACTAATCAGCAGTTTTGGGTTGACCATAGAGGATTTTCCCAACCTTGGTAACTATAAAGGTCTTCATTATGTTCAATAGAAATTTTCAGTGCTTTTGTTTTACCCACTTTTCCACTTTTAATATCTAAATGATGAAAAAACTATTAAGTATTTCTTTTTTATGTTTCTTTCTTTTTTAAAAAATATATTTTATTGATTTTTTGCAGTATAACTTATGATTAATAGTAGTACATGTTTTCTTTTCCCCAACCCCCTTATCCTCCCCCCAGCCTCCCCTACCCCCCAGCACATATCCCCACCTTCCCCCCTCCCCGCCACAGTGTCTTTCATTCATTGGTTATGCTCATATGCATGCATATAAATCCTTCAGTTGATCTCCCCCCGCATCTGCCTCCCATCCACCCAAGCCTCCCCCTGTAGCTTGACAGCCTGTTCAAGGCCATCCTGCCTCTATATCAATCACTCTCCCCTGTTCCTTTCCTTCAAAAATATCTTGCCTCTGCATACTAGAAATAAATGTATAAGAACAAAAAATGTTTCAGTCTCAGTTTCAATGTCCAACTGTTCTGAGTCCCAGTTACAGTGTCAAATAATTCTTTATGTGTATAAGTCAGCAATGGTATCCAGATGGTGGACACATCATGTCAATGCAAGATCCATCCACTCTGGTTTGGTCCTGGGCTGCCTGCAGACATGCACAGCTGCCTACTGCTAGCATGGCAAGGTGTCCTCAGTGTCCCCCATCTCTGGACCATCCTCGTGACTGGAAAAGATCCATCAGTTCCTCACAGTCGCAGGAACCCACATGGTCTTGGAGTTGTTCTCTGAAAAGACACAAACACATTCTCGACCAAAAGTTAACAAAGGGATCCTCTATGCAAAATAGACTTAAGATTCTTTATAATTTTTGCCTAAATGATTTTCCATTGGCTCATTTTGACACCATGAGTGTTTTTTCATGGGTGTCCTGCAATTGGTTTTACAAATGGAATTTACTTTACTGGAGTAAGAATTTTCTAGATGTATTTTACTTACTCGATATTTCTTTCCTTACATGATATTACCCCACTATCCCCTCCCCTTTTTTGATTAATAGGGACTTTTGGGAATTTTATATTGCAGTCTTGGTAATTTTAAATTTTAATTTTTGCACACAAATATGACTGCTTTAGGTTCTTTGGATGTTAGGCAATCTTACAGTGAGATGAACTACTAATAGATATTTTAGTTGATGTTTTAGGAAAAGCTTTTTGTCCATGTACACTATAATTTTCATGAGTATTCACTTATTTCACTTGGCCAATTTAAATTAATCTGAAAACTTGATCACTATTTTCCTGTCAATTTTAATACTCAAGAAGAAATTTTAGTTTACCCTGTAAATACTAGTGGAAAGGAATATTTGCAATTTTGAGTAGGTCCTGAGCATTCCTGGTAATAGACTGAATTTAGATATAGATCAGCTATTGCTGGCCGAGTCTCTGTCTGCCACCTGGGTCCCGGTATGAGTTGTGCGTGGAAGGTGAAGCATCTGTGGGGGTAGGAGACCTCCCTCAGGAGGGGTGAGAATTCAAACCCCTGCAAGGTTTGTGGATGAGGGTCTGTGCCCCACCTCTGTTGACCTTTTAGTTCTCTCCTGTTGGCCCCTCTGCGACTGTGCCTGTCTTAGGTTGTTCATTCCCTGAGGAATCTTACCCGTCTCTGGCTACCCAGCCATCCTCCAGGGCCAAACAGGATGATGTGAGGTTCAGTTCTGTCTCCTTTGTAGTCCATGCCCCTGTGGCCTCCACGTCCAGTACCTGCCTTGGGGTCCCCTTGCCTGCTGGCGGGGTCCCGTAATGATCACATATCTCGGGGGACCCAGGTTTCTTCTCCAGAGAGGGCCCAGCTCACACCATTAGTGGAGATACAGATCCATGGTGCCAGCTGCCCACAGGCTTCAGACACAGCTGGAAATGAAAACTCAGGCATCAGCTGTGTGTATTTGGATAGTAAGAAGAAGTTCCCTCTTGGAGAAAGGGCAAGAAGGGTCAATATACAATGCTCAGATGCCTTCAAGTGCCTTAATTCCTTCTGAAAGGGATTAATTTCTTTCCTATCCTTTTTTAAGTTGCTGCCCACCATTCAAAGAGTTAGTTTGTAAGTTTATTTGGAATAATTGTATAATATGCTGTTGTCAAATATCAAATATTATAATGACATTGTAGAAAAATATCATGTAAGGGTATTATGGTGTCACAGGAGGATAAGCAGGGCCTAGCCTAAGGACTGGTCTCCATAGGATGTGACAAGCTCTAGGCCATGTCAATTCAATGTCAAACTAGCTTCCATTTTTTTATAACTTTATATAAACCTTGTCAGGGATGTAAAAACAAAAATCACTTACCTCAGTTCAATAGTTCAAATATATTGACTTTTCAACTTACTCCCACCACCTGCCACATACACTGAGTTTTGACATTCTGATGGCCTTTTCTCAGTTTCTGGATCCATTCTTGTTCATCAGTCTATGTCATTGATTGTATTCCTCAAATGAGTGAGATCATGTGATATTTGTCTTTCTCTGCCTGGCTAATTTCACTTAGCATAATGCTCTGCAAATCCATCCATGTTGTTACAAATGGCAGGAGCTCCTTCTTTTTTTCCACGGCGTAGTATTCCATTGTGTAAATGTACCATAGTTTTTTAATCCACTTATCTGCTGATGGGCACTTAGGCTGTTTCCAAATCTTAGCTATGGGAAATTGTGCTGCTATGAACATAGGGGTACATATATCCTTTCTAATTCGCCTTTCTAATTTCTTGGGGTATATTCCTAGAAGTGGGATCACTGGGTCGAATGGGAGCTCCATTGTTACTTTTTTGAGGAAACTCCATACTGTTCTCCACAGTGGCTGCACTAGTCTACAATCCCACCAGCAGTGCACGAGAGGTCCTTTTTCTCTGCATCCTCGCCAGCACTTGTCATTTGTTGATTTGTTGATGTAAGCCATTCTGACAGGTGTGAGATGGTACCGCATAGTTGTTTTCATTTGCATCTCTCAGATAATTAGTGACTTTGAGCACGTTTTCATATGTCTCTGGGCCTTCCTTTTGTCTTCTCTTGTGAAGATTCTCTTTAGGTCTGTTTCCCATTTTTTTATTCAATCATTAGTCCTCCTTTTATTGAGTTGGGTAAGTTGCCTGTAGATGCTTGAGATTAAACCTTTATCACTAATAGCATTTGCAAAAATGTTCTCCCATACAGTGGGTTTTCGTGTTGTTTTGTTGATGGTTTCTTTAGCTGTGTAAAAGCTTTTGATTTTGATGTAGTCCCATTTGTTTATTTTCTCTTTAGCTTCCATTGCCCTAGGAGCAGTATCATCAAAGAAGTTCTTTTGGCATATGTCTGAGATTTTTTTTCCTGTAGATTCCTCTAATATTTTTATGGTTTCCTGTCTTATGTTTAAGTCCTGTATCCATTTTGAGTTTATTTTTGTGAACGGTGTAAGTTGGTGCTCTACTTTCATTTTTTTGCATGTATCTGTCCAATTTTCCCAACACCATTTATTGAAGAGACTGTCTTGACTCCATTTTATGTTCATGCCTCTTTTGTCAAATATTAATTGAGCATAGTGGATTGGGTTGATATCCGGATTCTCTATTCTATTCCATTGATCTATATATCTGTTCTTGTGCCAGCACCAGGCTGTTTTCAGAACAGTAGCTTTGTAATACAGCTTGAAATCTGGTATAGAAATCCCACCGACTTTGTGCTTCTTTCTCAGGTTTGCTGTGGCTATTCGGGGCCTTTTTTTCCTTCCAGATGAATTTTTGGAGAGTTCTTTCTAGGTCTGTGAAATATGCCATTGGTATTTTAATGGGGAGTGCATTAAATTTATAGATTGCTTTGGGTAGTATGGACATTTTAATTATGTTGATTATCCCAATCCATGAACATGGAATGTTCTTCCACTTGTTTACATCTTCCTCTATATCTTTTTTCAGTGTCCTGTAGTTTTCCACAAATAGATCTTTTACCTCCTTAGTTAAGTTCATTCCTAGGTATCTTAATTTTTTTGGTGTGATGGTAAATGGGATTGCTTTTTTAGTCTCTCTTTCTGTAAGTTCACTATTAGTGTATAGAAATGCCATAGATTTCTTGGCATTAATTTTGTAGCCTGCTACGTTTCTGAAATCATTTATTAAGGCTACTAACTGTTTTATGGAGTCTGTCGGGTTTTTTATGTACAATATCATGTCATCTGCAAATAAGGATAGCTTAACTTCTTCTTTTCCAATTTGGATGCCTTTTATTTCTTCTTCTTGTATAATTGCAATGGCTAATACTTCCAGTACTATGTTGAACAGGAGTGGTGAAAGTGGGCAACCTTGTCTTCTTCCTGTTCTTAGGGGAAATGGTTGTAGTTTTTGCCCTTTGAGTATGATGTATGCTGTGGGTTTATCATATATGGCTTTTATTATGTTGAGGAATGATCCTTCTATTCCTACCTTATTGAGAGTTTTTATTAAGAAAGGATGTTGGATTTTGTCTAATGCTTTTTCTGCATCAATTGATATGACTATGTGATTTTTATCTCTCAATTTGTTTATGTGATGTATCACATTTATTGATTTGCGGATATTGTACCATCATTGCATTCCTGGGATAAATCCTACTTGCTCATGGTGTATGATCTTTCTGATGTACTGCTGGATCCGATTTGCTTGAATTTCATTGAGGATTTTGGCATCTATATTCTTGAGGGATATTGGCCTGTAATTCTCTTTCATTATGTCGTCTTTATCTGGTTTTGGTATTAGGGTGATGCTAGCTTCATAGAAGGAGTTTGGAAGTGTTCCATCCTCTTGAATTTTCTGGAATAGTCTGAGAAGGATAGGTTTTAGTTCTTCCTTGAATGTTTGGTAAAACTCCCCTGTGAAGCCATCTGGCCCTGGGCTTTTGTTTGCTGGAAGCTTTATGATGACTGCTTCAATTTTTCAACAGTTATTGTTCTATTGAGTTGTTTAGATTCTTCTTGATTGAGTTTTGGGAGGTCATATTTTTCTAGAAACATAGCCGTTTCCTCCAGGTTATCCAGTTTGTTGGAATAGAGTTGTTCATAGTATTTTTTAACAATCCTTTGTATTTCAATGGGGTCTGTTGTTATTTCACTTCTTTCATTTCTGATTTTATTTATTAGGGTCCTCTCTCTTTGCTTCTTGGTGAGTCTGGCTAGAGGTTCATCAATCTTGTTTATCCTTTCAAAGAACCAGCTCTTGGTTTTGTTGATCTTCTGTATTGTTTCTTTGGTCTTTATGTCATTTATTTCTGCCCTGATATTTACTATTTCCATCCTTCTGCTTACAGTGGGCTTTTCTTGTTGCTTTTTTTCTAACTCTTTGAGTTGTTGGGTTAGATAATTTATTGCCGCTGTTTCTAGTTTTTTTGCGGTAGGATTGTAGAGCTATGAACTTCCCTCTCAGAACTGCTTTCACTGTGTCCCATAGATTTTGGATTGTTGTTCTATCATTGTCATTTGTTTCCATGATGTTTTCTATCTCTTCCTTAATCTCTCTAGTAACCCAGTCATAGTTTAATAGCTTGCTGTTTAGTCTCCATGTGTTCGATTTCTTTGGATTGTTTCTATTGTAGTTGATTTCCAGCTTTATGCCACTGTGATCTGAGAATATACTTGATATGATTTCTATCTTCTTGAATTTGGAGAGACTTTGCCTATGACCCAACACATGGTCTATCTTTGAGAATGACCCATGGGCACTTGAAAAGAATGTATATTCTGTGGCTTTGGGGTGAAATGATCTGAAGATGTCAATTAATTCCATCTGGTCCAGTGAGTCATTGAGGATTGATGTTTCTTTACTGATTTTTTGTTTAGAGGATCTGTCCAATGGTGATAGTGGGGTATTAAAGTCTCCTACTATGATTATATTGCTGTCTATCTCTCCCTTCATGTCCTCTAGGAGTTTTTGTATATATTTGAGTGCTCCTGTATTGGGTGCGTATATGTTTACCAGGGTTATTTCTTCTTGTTGGATTGCTCCCTTTAGTATTATGAAGTGGCCTTCTTTCTCTCTTGTTATGTCCTTCACTTTGAGATCTAATTTGTCAGATATAAGTATGGCTACCCCAGTTTTTTTTTCATTTCCATTCGCCTGAATAACTTTTTTCTAACCTTTCATCCTCAGTCCGTGTGCGTCCTTTTGTCGGAGGTGGGTTTCTTGTAGACAGCAGATACATGGGTTGTGTTTTCTTATCCAGTCCATTACCCTATGTCTTTTGATTGGAGCATTTAAACCGTTTACATTTAAAGTTATTATTGATAGGTGCTTATATGTTGCCATTTTTGTTCTTTACCCCTGTGTTCCTTCTTCGCTTCCTATTTCTTTTTACAGCAGATCCTTTAGCATTTCTTGCATTGCTGGTTTGGTGGTGACGAATTCCCTTAGTCCTTTTTTATCTGTGAAGCTCCTGATTTGACCTTCAATTTTGATTGAGAGCCTTGCTGGGTATAGTATTCTAGGATTCAGACCCTTCCTTTGCATGACTTTGTAAATTTCATTCCACTGCCTTATGGCCTGATAGGTTTCTGTTGAGAGATCACTTGTTAGTCTGATGGGGGTTCCTTTGTAGGTGACTTTCTGTCTCTCTTTGGCAGCTTTTCAGATTCTTACTTTGCCATTGGTGTTTGCCAATTTAATTATAATGTGTCTTGGCGTAGGTCTTTTGGGGTTTATTTTGCTTGGGACTCTGTGAGCTTCTTGGATTTGTGTGGGTTTTTCCTTTCCTATACCAGGAAAGATTTCTGTCATTATTTCTTCCAACAGGTTTTCTATTCCTTGCTCAGTTTCCTGTCCTTATGGAAGCCCAATTACACGGATGTTGTTTTGTTTCATGTTGTCCCAAAGTTCCCTTAGGCTCTCCTCCAGCTTTTTAATTTTTTTTCTAGAAGCTGCTCTACTTGTTTATTGTTTCCTACCTGGTCTTCTAGCTCACTGATGCGATCCTCTGCTTCTTCTAGTCTACTCTTAATACTTTGTATTGAGTTCTTTACTTCAGCAATGTCACTTTTCATTTCTTCTTGGCTCCTCTTCATTTCTTCATGGCTCTTCATCATTTCTTCCTGGGTCTTCCTCATTTCCTCTTGGTTCTTACTCATATTATCAAATTTGTCTTCCATTCTTTTCAGCCACCTTATGACCATTTCTCTGAATTCTTTCTCTGACAGGTTGTTAACTTCCATTTCGTTTACCTCCTTTTCTGGTGAGCCTTGTTTTTCTTTCATATGTGGGCTGTTTCTTTGTCTTCCCAGGGTCTCTCTTCTCTGTGTATCTGGTTATGTAGTTCTCACTCTCCTTTCCGTGCTGGAGTTTAGAGCTCCCTGGGCTCTGCGAGCCTCCATGCCAACTGGGCGCCGGTGCTCCGGGAGTCTCAGCAGTTCAGCCGTACCGGTACCGTAGCTGTATATTTTCAGGTCCTTCCCCTTAAGATGTCGTGGTCTGCCTCCCTAAGTATTTCTTACTATAACAATTATTAAAGGTGGGATTCCAATTACTTCTTGTTATAAAATAATCTTTGTCCCAATATTTTTTACTCATGTGAAAAGAAAAACATAGTCTAAACTTTTTTTGCTACTCTTTGTTGCTTTTCCAATTTTCCATCTTAATTTTTAAAATATGGTGAGGTTGTTTCATAAGCAATACCAAGATATGATAGTTAATATCACCATTAGTGGCCCAGTACCAAAATTTGTGCACATTGAAAGGAAATTAATTAGAAGAAATATCTTAATACTGCTCTTCACCCTTATACTAATACAAGTATCAACAAAATTTATGATTAACAATGTCAGATCGACACACACACGTGCAATTGTTGCCAGAAAGAGCTTCATATGTATCACACATGCACAAATTAACTTAGCCTTTTATAGATATATAATAAATGTGCTTAATTATACCTGCTTTCTGATGTAGCTAAAATTTTTCCAGCCCAGTGAAGCACCCCAACTTCTATTTCAGGTAATTGTCAGCAAAACAGCAGTAAATGACAATATGAAGCAGATTATTATTGTAGATGACACAGGGACAATAAAGGGTAAAATGTTTAACTGCAGCAGTGTTTGATTATATTCTGCGTAGTGAGAAAACCTGAAAACATTTTCAAGGTCCACCACATCTTACTTCTTTTCAGTGGGGTCAAGTTTCTAAACTTTCTAAATCTCCATTTTTTGGCTCATGAAAAGAAAATACGATTCTACCAAGTCTCCTATCTACCTACACCAGGACTTCTGTGAGGATCAAATTAGATGAGGCATGGGAAAACACGCCACAGACATTTGGTTAAAGTGAAAAATGTTTCCACCTGTGTTTATGGGCTAAAGAAACTCCAAGGAAGCTAGTCACTAGGGAGAGGAAGTCTGGCATTGCTACCTGACGTCATTACCCAGAGCCAACAGCAAACATTTTTTAGCTGGACTGGGTTGTGGACTGCATTTTGTACATGGGATCCTGGCAGCTTTGCCTGTGATTTAGTGGGGTATTGCTCCGGGGTGGTGTCAGGGCCTGTGTCCCACTTGAGGGAAGCCTAATATTCGTTTGTTAGCACCAGGTCAATGGTGCTTGCTAGTGTGCACCCTGCACTGAACATCTACCCTCTGGAGGTCAGTGAGTGTCATAGCAACTGGTTGTATGGATGGACACTTACCATATTAGCCACATATAATTATATCGAAAGAAAAAACTATGCTAGACCACTAATTAGAACATAACATTAAAGAATAATTCAAACCAAAAGTATAAATCTGAAAACTGTGGTGCCTAGGAGAAAAGTTCTACAGCTCAACGGGGGGAAATGGAGGCCATCTGTAATAATGTCAACAATAAATTAATAAATTAAAAAATCATTAAAATAATTAATTTTGAGTAGCATGATAGAAAGTAATCAATTTTGTCTTGTATCCAACTACCTTGTCAAATTGTCTTAGTAAGTGTAACTATAATGAGTTTACTTTGACATTATATATAATTTATCATCTGAAAGTGATGATAAATTTAACTCTCATTTTTCCAAACTTTATCACTTAATTTGTATTCTTCCCTTATATTAAGTAGAACCTCTGAAATGATGGTGAAAATAAAGACAATGCCATCAGGAGAGTCTACAAAGAAGACTAGTTGTTGAGATCCAAGATGGCTTCCGACAGGACAGTAGGTTGCAAGACAGTGTATGAGTGAGAGAATGAAAAGGGAGTGCAAAGAGTGTCTGAATTTGTGAGAGAGAGATAACTATATTCCACAGAATTGTTGGGAAAGGATGGACTGGGCTCCCCTGGCTGGGAAGCCTCTACTGCTGCTGAAATCTCTCCTGGAGCAGCCAGTTCTACCACAGAGACTGGGCCATCCTGAAGGGAAGACTAGCTATGATCATAAGCCCACCTGGACTTTCAACCGGGGAGACCTTGAATAAATCCCAGGACCTTACAACCACAATATCTAAGAACCTTCTATCTCACCTGCAAACCCACAAACAATAGGATTCCAGCTCTCCAACCACAGCACCTTAAATCCTGTCCAGGGAAACACAAAGAAGCATCAAATACATGGATGGACCCTGTGCCTTCTCACAGATCAGATAGAAGGAACAGCTGAACCAAATACCAGCCCAGAATTGACAAATTAAGCACAGCTGGTGAGGCAATTTGTGGACAGAAATGTCAGATATTGCCTAGAGAAATTATCTTGAATACGTTAGTGTTTGTGCCCCACGCTTTGTATCTTGGTGTGTTGTATTTTATCTCTTTAAGTCAATGCAAGAGAGAGAGAACTACATAACCCGACACGATAAGAAGAGCAATCATGGGGAGTCAAAGAAACAACCCACTTATGAAAGAAAATAAGGTTTCACCAGAAAAGAAAATAAACAAAATTGAGTCAAGCCATATTTCAGAGAAAGAATTCAGAGAAATGGTCATAAGGACATTGCAAAGGTTGGAAGACAAACTCAACAATATGTGTAAGAACCAAGAGAAAATGAAGAACCAAAAAGGATGGGAAAATGATACCACTGCAACAAAGAATGCAATAGAAAACATCAACAGTAGACTGGAAGCAGTGGAGGACCAAATAAGTGAGCTAGAAGACAAGGTATGAAAAAATACTCAAGCAGAGCAGCATCTAGAAAAAAACAACAAAATCTTAAAAAAACAGGATGAGAGCCTAATGGAACTTTGGGACAACTCCAAACAAAACAACATCCGGATAATATAGGTGCCAAAAGGAGAGGAAACTGAGTAAGTAATAAAAAAACGTTTTGAAGAAATAATGACAGAAAACGTCCCTGATATAGGGAAGAAATAACCCACACAATTCCAAGAAGCTCACAGAGTTCCAAACAAAAAGAACACCAAAAGACTGACACCAAGGCATATTATAATTAAATTGTCAAACACAAATGACAAAGTAAGAATCTTAAAGACTGCCAGAGAGATACAGAAAGTTACCTACAAGGGATCTCTCACCAGACTACCGACTGATTTCTCAACAGATACACATCAGGCCAGAAAGGAATGTAATAAAATATACAAACTCATGCAAAGGAAGGGTCTGAATCCAAGAATACTGCATGCAGCAAGGCCATCAATCAAAATTGATGGTGAAACCAGGGGTTTCACAGACAAAAAGGGACTAAGGGAATTTATTACCACCAAACCAGCAATGCTAGAAATGCTGAAGGGTCTGCTGCAAAAGAAGAACGAGGAAGGGAAGAATGAACACAGGCCTAAAGAATAAAAATGGTGACAAACAAGTTTCAATGAATAATGCCTTTAAATGTAAATGGATTATATGTCCCAATCAAAAGACATAGGTCAGCTAGGTGGATAAGAAAACATGACACAAATATATTCTGTCTAAAGGAAACCCACCTCAGAAAAAAATGACTCACAAAAACTGAAGGTGAAGGAATGGAAAATGTTTTTTTTAGGCAAATAGAAATGAAAAAAATATCTTGGGTAACAATAATTATATCTAACAAATTAGACCTCAAAGTGAAGGCCATAACAAGAGATAAGGAAGGCCTTATCTAATACTAAAGGGAGCAATTCCACAAGCAGATATAGCTCTAGTAAGCAAACATGCACCCAATATAGGAGCACCCAAATACATTAAACAAAATTCTGGAGGATATCAAGGTAGAGATCAACAGCAATACAGTCATAGTAAGGGACTTTAATACCCCACTAACACCACTGGACAAATCCTCTAAACAAACAAAAAAATCAGCAAAGAAACATCAATCCTAAATGACTCACTAGATAAGATGGAATTAATTGACATCCTCAGAACATTTCACCCCAAAGTCACAGAATATACATTCTTCTCAATTGCACATGGGTCATTATCAAAGATAGACCACATATTGGGACACGGACAAAGCCTCTTCAAATGTAAGAATATATAAATCATATCAAGCATATTCTCAGATGACAATGGCATAAAACTATAAATCAACTACAATAAAAACAATAACAGCAATCAAACACCTAGAGGATAAACAGCATGTTATTATACAATGATTGGGTTATCAAGGAGATCAAAGAAGAAATTAAAACATCATGGCAACAAATTACATTGAAAATACAACAATCCAAAATCTATGGGACACAGTGAAAGCAGTCTTGAGAGGGAAGTTCATAGCTCTACAGGCCTATCTCTAAAAACAAGAATAAATGGTAATAAATTATGTAACCATACAACTCAAAGAGTGAGAAAGACAGCAACAAGAAAAGCCCAGCATAACCAGAAGAAATTAAATAGTAAACATCAGAGCAGAGATAATTGACAGAGAATCCAAAAAAAAAATACAAAAGCTCAACAAAACCAAGATCTAGTTCTCTGTAAGGATATACAAGATTGATGAACCTCTACCTAGGCTCACCAAGAAACAAAGAGAGAGGACCCAAATAAACAAAATCAGAAATGAAAGAGGTGAAGTAGCAACTGATCCCACAGAAATACATATGATTATGAAAAAACACTATGAACAACTCTATTTCAACAAAAAGGACAACCTTGATGAAATGGACATATTCTTAGAAAAATACAAGCTCCCAAAACTCAACCTGGAAGAATAACAAACAAAAGATGGTGGCATAGGTGAGCACCTATCTAGCTGTCCATGCAACAATTCTGAAACTACAACTTAACAACAGAACAAACAATGTCCAGAATCACCAGAGATCTGGCTGAGAGAAAATTCCACACAGAAAAGTAGAGGTTGGACACAGTGGTGACTCGGGAGCAGCAGTGCGCAGCTTTGAGGTTTGGAGCACGAGCGAGCGGTGAGGGACAGGTGGCAGACAGCAAGCCCGGCTGGTTTTCTCCAGCGGGGAGGGTGGAGGCCTCCCACAGCACCGACCCTCCAGTACCAGGCGAGCTCCCAGGTTGGGGAAAGGAGGATCCTGGGCGCGGCTGAGGTCTGTGTGTTTGGGGAGAGTGCATGAGTAAATTGGAGTGCACAACTGGGCAGAGGATGTGGGCAGAGAACGCACGACTTGCTCACTTGCTCGGAGACCACCATACTGCTTTGTTTTACAACCCTAAGTGAGACTTTGGCTGTGCAGACTCATTTGGGGAGAGGCAGAGTTTTCTGGCAACGGGGAGATCAGCGGTGGATTTACATTGCCACCCAACACTGAGACCCATGAGCTGCACAGATAAGCTGACACCGTGAGCCCCATAGACCTGAAGTGGTGCGCCACGAAGGGCAGATCTAAGCCTGACGCTGCGCGCCCATTAGACGCTGACTCTGTGCACCATGAAGGGCGGACCTAAGGCTGATGCCACATGCCCATTAGACGCTGAAGCTGTGTGCCACGTAAGGCGGACCTAAGGCTGCTGCTGGGCGCTGCATAACGAAGCTGAGCCACTGTTCCTTAGAGGATACCTATCACACACCACTAAGGGACAAACTCAGGAAAGCAACCACAATGCAGAGAAAAGGAAAGAACTCAGCTGTGAAAGAAATGGAGGAAAAAAGACGACTAGACATAGAGTTCAAAACCACAGTAATTAGGTTTATGAAGAGGCTACTAGAAAGGCCAAGAAACTTAATGAGAACTATGCTGAAATAAATAACACCTACAAAGAAATGAACAACGCCTACAGGGATATGAAAAAAGACCAACTAGAAATTAAGCATACACTGACTGAAAAAAAAAATATTATACAAAGACCTAAAAGCAGTCCAGACGACCGCAAAAACTAAGTCAAAGATTTGAAATACAAAAAAGCAAAATCCACTCAGCTGGAAAAGCAAAAAGCCAAAAGAGTCCAAAAAATTGAAGATAGTATAAGGGGCCTCTGGGACAACCTCAAGCATACCAACATCAGAATTATTGGGGTGCCGGAAAAAGAGAGAGAGCAAGATAATGAAAACCTACTAGAAGAAATAGTGACTGAAAACTTCCCCCACCTGGTGAAAGAAATTGACTTGAAAACCCAAGAAGTGCACAGAACCTCAAAATATAGGAATACAAAGAGGACCACACCAAGGCACATAATAATTAAAATGCCAAGAGCAAAAGATAAAGAGAGAATATTAAAAGCAGCAAGAGAAAAACAGTTACCTATAAGGGAGCACCCATATGATTGTCAGCAGATTTCTCAACAGAAACGATGCAGGCCAGATGGGAGTGGCAAGAAATATTCAAAGTAATGAATAGCAAGAATCTAAAACCAAGATTGTTCTATCCAGCAAAGCTTTCATTCAGAATTGGAGGTCAGATAAAGTGCTCCACAGATAAGAAAAAGCTAAAGGAGTTCATCTCCGCCAAACCAACACTATATGAAATGCTGAAAAGTTATTGTTTAAGAAGAAGAAGAAGAAAAAGGTAAAAATGTACATTATGAACAACAAGTATACATCTATCAACAAATGAATCTAAAAATCAAGTGAATTGCCGAGACCGGTTTGGCTCAGTGGATAGAGCGTCGGACTGCGGACTGAAGGGTCCCGGGTTCGATTCCGGCAAGGGCATGTACCTTGGCTGCGGGCACATCCCCAGTAGGGGGCGTGCAAGAGGCAGCTGATCGATGTCTCTCTCTCATCGATGTTTCTGACTTTCTATCCCTCTCCCTTCTGCTCTGTAAAAAATCAATAAAATATATTTAAAAAATAAAATAAAAAAAATAAAAATCAAGTGAATTAACAACCTGATGATCAGGATAAAATGAGGAATAGAACAAAGTCATGGACATAGAGAGGGAATGGACTGATAATGCTTGGTAAGAAAAAGGGTGCGGGAAGTACAGCAAGAAACTGGACAAAAATCATGCAACTATGGGAGAGGACGGGGGGGGGAGGTAAGGGCATAGAGTGGGATGGGTACTGGGTGGAGGGGAGCTATTGGGGGAAAATGTGATTAATAAACTGAACAATAAAGGTAAAAAAATAACAAACAACAACAAAAAACTGAATATGCCAATAACTACCAAAGAAATTGAAGCAGTGATAAAAAAAATTCCAGGAAACAAAAGCCCTGGTCCAGACAGGTTTATAGGAGAGTTCTGCCTAGCATTCAAAGAAGAACTAAAACCTATCCTCCTCAGACTATTCCAGAAAATTCAAGAGGAAAACACACTTCCAACATCTTTCTATGAAGTCAGCATTACTCTAATTCCAAAACCAGATAAAGACACCACAAAAAAACAGAAATACAGACCAATATCCTTGATGAACATAGATGCTAAAATTCTTAACAAAATTCTGGCAAATCAGATTCAGTATTACATTACAAAGATCATACACCATGACCAAGTCGGATTTATTCCAGGGATGCAAGGATGGTACAATATCTGCAAATTAATAAACATGATACATCACATAAAAAAAAAAACCTGAGAGACAGAAATCACACAATAATATCGATTGATGCAGGAAAAGCATTTGACAAAATCCAAAACCCTTTCTTGATAAAAACTCTCAGCAAAGTGGGAATAGAGGGATCTTACCTCAACATACTAAAAGCCTTGCCGAAACTGGTTTACCTCAGTGGATAAAGTGTCGGCCCATGGACTGAAAGGTCCCAAGTTCAATTCCAGTCAAGGGCATTACCTAGGTTGTGGGCACATCCCCAGTACGGGGGTGTGCAGGAGACAGCTGACCGATGTCTCTCTCTCATTGATGTTTCTAGCTTTCTTTCCCTCTCCCTTCCTCTCTGTAAAAAAATCAATAAAATAATAATAAAATAAAAGCCTTATATGACAATCCTACAGCCAACATCATACTCAATGTGAAAAACCTAAACTCATTTCTCCTAAGAACAGGAACAAGAAAAGGATGCCAACTTTCAGCACTCCTTTTCTATATAGTACTGTAAGTGCTAACCATAGCGATCAGACAAGAAGAAGAAATAAAAGGCATCTAAATTGGAAAAGAAGTAACACTGTCCTTATTCTCAGATGATACGATACTATACATGGAGAACCCCAAATTGTCGATCAAAGAACTATTAGTCCTAATAAATAAATTTGTCAGTATAGCAGGATACAAAATTAACAGTCAGAAATCTATGCTTTTTTTCTATGCTTTTTTTATACACCAATAATGAACTCACAGAAAGGGAAATGAAAAAAAACCACACACACACAACAATCTCATTTATCATTACACCAAAAAATTAAGATACCTAGGAATAAATTTAACTAAGGAGGTAAAATACCTGTACTTGAAAAACTACAGGACATTGAAAAATGAGACAGAGGAAGACATAAAAATTAGAAGAACATACCATGTTCATGGATTGGTATAATCAACATCATTAAAATGTCCATGCTAACCAAAGCAATCTACAGATTCAAATACCAATGGCATATTTCAAAGATCCAGAACAAACTCTCTAAAAATTCATCTAGAATAAAAAAACCCACAAATATCTACAGTAATTGTGAGAAAGAAGAACAAAGTTAGAGTAATCAAAATAGCAGATATCAAGCTATATTACCAAGCCACAGTTCTCAAAACTGCTTGGTACTGGCACAAGAAAGACATCTATACCAATGAAAGAGAACAGAGAACTCAGAAATTGACCCAAGCCATTTTGCTCAATTAATATTTGACATAGGAGGCAAGAGCATACAAGACTGTTTCTTCAATAAATGGTGCTGGGAAATTTGGTCAGATGCATGCAAAAAATGGAACTAGGACACCAACTTATACCATATACAAAAAATAAACTCAAAATGGCTAAAGGACTTAAATGTAAGATGATAAACCATAAAAATCCTATAATACTCGATAGGTAGCAAATTCTCAGACATAAGTCATAGTGATATTTTTACAGACACAGCTCCTAAGACAATGGAGACTAAGGAGAAAATAAACAAATGGGACTACATCAAAATAAAAAGCTGCACAAGAAAAGATATCATTAACAAAACAACTAGAAAGCCCACTGAATGGGAGAACATATTTGCCAATGATATTTCTGATAAGGATTTAATTTCCAAAATTTACAGAGAACTCATCCAATTAAACAAAAGGGAATGAAAGATCCAATTTAAAATATGGGCAAAGGATCTAAACAGACAGTTTTTGAAAGTGGACATACAGAAGGAAAATAGACATATGAAAATGTGCTCAAAGTCACTAATCATCAGAGAGATTCAAACCAAAACAACAATGAAATACCATCTCACACCTGTCAGAATGGCTATCATCAACAAATCAACAAATGACAAGGACTGGAGAAGATGTAGAGAAAAAGGAACCCTTGTGGACTGCTGGTGGAATGAAGACTGGTGCAGCCAATGTGGAAGGAATTATGGAATTCCCTCAAAAAATTAAAAATGGAACTCTCCTTTAACCCAGTGATCCCACTTGTAGGACTATATCCCAAGAAACCAGAAACAACTATCAGAAGGATATATGCACCTCTAAGTTCATAGCAGCACAATTTACTGTAGCTAAGATATGGAAACAGCCTAAATGTCCACCAGCAGATAAGTGGATTAATGAACTATGGTTCATCTATACAATGCAATACTATGCTGCTATAAAAAAGAAAGAACTTTTACTGTTTGCAACAGCATGGATGGAATGTGAGAGCATTATGCTAAGCGAAATAAGCCAGTTGGAGAAACATAAATATCACATAATCTCATTCATATGAGGGATATAATAATCAACATAATTTGATGAACATGAATAGATCCAGAGACAATGGTAGGAGAGGGAATGTTAGAGAGCAACCAAAGGACTTGTATGCATGCATATCAGCACAACCAATGGACACATACATTGGATAGGTGTGGGCTTGCCAGGGGTCAGAACGTCTGGGGAAAATTAATTGGGGGAAAAGGAGACATATGAAAAACTTTAGACAATAACAAAATAAAACTGGTTGTCAGTACTTGAATGGAAAATCATATGTCATATAGCACACTACCCTACATAGTACAGCCTAGTATAGAGTCACTTAAGAACAATGTAGAAGCCCAGAAATTAGTGCTAGAATGTTCTGTCTTGAGTCAGATCAGCATGGATAGCCCCAAAATTGTAAGATGCAAATGGGATTGTTCTGGAAATTAGGACAAGATTGAGCCTGCAGGTGGCTAATTCACTAGTCTAAACTGGGAGAATTCAAGAAAGTAAAAGCAGAAATGAGGTGGGGTCTAATATCTTTCCTTGGCAAGAACTAAGGTAAGTATAGGTCCTTGGCAAAAGATAGCTTTGCATATATAAGTAAAAACTTCTTACCATTATTTATACTATAAGCTGAGATTAATTATACACATTTTTGAAAATTAAACAATAAGAGATTATCCAATGGACACAGATAACAGGGGGGTGGAGCATGAGTGGGGGGGTAGGGGGTAATGGGGGAATAAGGACACATGTGTAAATAATAAAAATTAAAGAAAAAAATATAAGAAAAAATATATAACATAAAAGAATATGTTAAATCTAATCTACATTAGTGGTCACCATAAACTTAAGAGAAAGGTTTGTAACTGAAAGTCAATATATTTGACCTCTTGAACTAAGGTAAGTAATTTGTGTTTTTACCTCCCTGACAAAGTTTATATAAAGTTATAAAATTTTTTTGGCAGCCAGTTTTAAATTTAATTGACATGGCCTAGAGCAAATAATATCCTTACATGGTATTATTATATAATGTCATTATAATTTTTGATATTGAGCAATAGCATTTTGTACAATTATCCCAAAGAAACTTACAAACTAATTCTTTGAATGTTTGGCAGCAATTTAAAAAAGGACAGGAAAGGAATTAATCCCTTACAGAAAGAACTAAGGCACTTGAGCATTCTATATTGGCCACTCTTGCCCTTTTTGCCAAGAGATACCCTCTTCTCACAATCCAATTGCACACAGGTATTACCTGAGCTTTAAGTTCAAGCTGAGGTTGAAGCCTCTGGGTGGCTGACACCATGGATCTATCTCTCGCCCATTTGTGTGAGCTGGGCCTTCCCTAGAGAAGAAATCTGAGTCCCCCAAGATATGTGATCAATACCTGGACCCCGCCAGCAGGTAAGAGGATCCCAAGGCAGGTGCTGGGTGTGGAAGCCACAGGGGCATAGACTACCAAGGAGACAGAACTGAACCTCACATAATCCTTCCTGCTTGGACCTGGAGAATGGCTGGATCACTAGATATGGGTAAAATTCCTCAGGGAAGGAACAACCTAAGACAAGCACAGTCCCAGAGGGGCCATAAGGAGAGAACTTGAAGGTCAAGAGAGGTGGGGCACAGACCCTAACCCCCCTAACTTTGCAGGGGCCTGAACTCTCACCCATTCTGAGGGAGGTCTCCTGCCCCCAGGACTGCTTTGCCTCCCATACCCAGCACAAATCGGGACCCAGATTACAGACAGAGACTTGGCCAGCAACAGCTGCCCTATATCTAAATCCAGTCTAGCACCAGGAATGCTCAGGGCCTACTCAAGAATGCAAATAATCCTTTCCACTAATATTTACAGGATAAACTAAGATTATTATTTGAGTATTAAATTTGACAGTAAAATAGAAATCAAGTTTTCTGGTTATTTTAAATTGGGCAATTGAAATAAGTGAATACTCAAGAAAATTTAATTGTACTGGACAAAAAGCTGTTACTAAAATATTAACTAAAATTTCTATTAGTAGTTCATCTCATCATAAAATTTCTTAATATGCAAAGAACCTAAAGCAGTCATATTTTTGTGCAAAAGTTAAAATTTAAAGTTACCAAGACTGCACTATAAAATTTCCAAAATCCTCCATTAATCAAAAAAGGGGGCATAGTGGGGTAATATCATGTAAGGAAAAATATCCTGTAAGTAAATTACATCTAGAAAATTCTTACTTAAAAAATTAATTTATTTTTGTAATGTACAGCAGGACACCCATGAAAAATACACATGGTGTCAAAATAAGCCAAAGGAAAATTATTTTGGCAAAAATAGAAAGAATCCCAAACCTCATTTACAGAAAAGATTAATTTATTAACTTTTGGTCGAGAATATGTCGATTTTCAGAAAACAACTCCAAGACCATATGGATTCCTGAAACAAAGAGGAACTGACAGGTTGTTCCAACCACGAAGACAGTCCAGAGATGGAAGACGCTGATGACACCTTGCCATGCTTGCAGTCAGCAGGTGTGTGTCGCTGCAAGTTGTTACCCAGGACCAAACCAGAGAGGGTGGGACCTGCATTGCCACCATTTGTACACCATCCAGATATTGCTGACATGTCCACATAAGGATCTATTTGACATTGAAAATGGGACTCAGAACTGTTGGACATGGAAATTCGAACTCAAACATTTTTTGTTCTTATATATTTATTTCTACTATGCAGATGCAAGATTTTTTAAAGAAAAGAAAGAGGGGAAGATAGATACAGATGCAAATAAGCATTGAACAGACTGTCAAACTACAGTGGGAAGGCCAGGGAGGTTGGGGGGCAGGAGCTGTAAGAGTTCAACCGAAGGACTTCTATGCATGCATATAAGCATAACCAATGGATACAAGACACTGTGGGGGAGGCAGGTGAGGGCATGTGCTGAGAGGTAGGGGAAGTTGGGTGGATGTCAATGGGGGGGGAAGGAAACATATGTACTACTATTTGTAATGCTTTAAACAATTAAAAAAATTAAAAATAATAAAAATAAAAATAATAGATTATCAAAATTAATATATATCCTTTATATAAAAAGGTATTCATGTCAAACTTAGCAATATTGTCATGATAAATTTTACAAATTAAGTTGCCCAACAAGTATATATTTTTGTAATATCAACAGAGACATGTTGAAAAAACAAGTTTTTTTTTTTAGCAGCCTGGAAATCTAATCCATTAAATATTTCTTCATGTTGTGTAGAAGCTAAGAGGAACCAGAAAGTCCATTCTGCTCAATCTCTTGATAAATATAGGAATAAACCACCCATACCTATGGTCATTCAACATTTATTTAAACACTAGAGGCCCAGTGTAGAAATCCATGCACCAGTGGGGTCCTTCTGCCTGGTCTTCAGAATAGGGGCTGAAACTAGCTCTCTGACAACCCCTGAGGGGGTCCCAGATTGCAAGAGAGTGCAGGGCATGTCTGGCCCATTTCGTTCAGTCCTGATCAGCCAGGCCTCAGTATCAAGCTAACCTACCGGTTGGAGCATTTGCCCCCTGGTGATCAGTGAACATCATAACAAGTGGTTGAGAGGCTTTGGCATATGATTAGCATATTACTGACATTATATTGGTTGCTTGAACAGCCAATCAGTTGACCGGACACTTAGCATATTAGGCTTTTCAAAAATATGTATTGTATTGGTTTTACAGAGAGGAAGGAAAAGGGATAGAGAGTTAGAAACATCAATGAGGGAGAACATTGATCAGGTGTCTCCTGCACAACCCCTATTGGGGATTGAACTCTCAACCAAGGTACATGTTCGATTCTTGACCAGAATCGAACCCAGGACTCTTTAATCAACAGGCTGATGCTCTGTCCACAGAGCCAAACCAGTTAGGGAAATTAGGCTTTTATTATATAGGATTTCTAGGGCTAATGAGCCCATTCAATTTTCAAATGCTTTCATTTTTATATTCCAGACAAAATCTGCCTCTCTGATAACATATTTATCTACCTTAGTTTGGCTCTTTGGAGCCACTAAAAATAAATCTAAATCTCCCATCTAACAGTCCTTTATGATTTAAAAAAATCAAACATGTTACCGAAATTTCCTTTAAAGTGGTAAAAGCTTCCATATATTGGGTTCACATAGAGAAATGATGTAAAATGGAGACTGAGAGGAGGCTGAGAGAGATAGATAGAGATAGAGATAGAGACAGAGATAGAGACATCAAAGCTTACCTTGACATAGTCAAGTCCACAGGAAAGCCACCTCTCCTACTGTAGTGGCAGGGTTATTAGACTTAAAATTCCCTTCAGTAAAATACTATGAATATACCATTATTGTGTTTCTGGCACACATTAGATGAAGAACAGATATTTCTGGTTGAAGTAATACATGGTTTCAACAGAAACAAAAAAGAGTAAGAATTAACACCAAAGACATGTTTTGACAGGAATGGAAGGTAGGCTAACCCAAGGACCTAGAAGAAAGGTTCCTGTTATTTACAAACTATTCCCAAGTTATTAGGAAAATAATTCTAAAAATATCAGGTTCTCAAATGTTTTTTCATTATATCTGCATGTTTACACAATGGTTAAAAACAATCAGACTAAATTGTCTTCTTGAATTGCATAGCTATGTATGCATGGCTTTTAAGCATTTAAAAAAAACTTAAGAGGAAATGGCATGATTCCTTAAGGAAGAAATTTGATGTGCTTAGTACAAAAGAAAACTGATGATGGTGATGATGCTGGAAGCTAGTATTTATTGACCATTTTACATGCCATATACTGTGCTAAATGTTTTACATACATTGTTTCATTTATGCCTTATGACTCATGTACTGTCTTATTCATTTAAAAATGAGGAAAATGCAGCTTAGTGAGTCTATGTAACTTATCTAAAGTCTCAGAGCAAGTATTGGAGCCATAATCAAGCTGAGGTCTGTCTTAGTCCTACTATGTATTAACTATACCTTTTAAAACATTATTGTCAACACATTTTCCTTTAAATTAAGCATGATACCATAGCAATTATGATATCATACCATATAATTAGGAGCATAACCAGATCGACTTTCATTCTTGTTCTGCATGATTTTTTTCTGCTTAAATCCGGTCAGAGTTGCAGATGCTCTTCTATTTATGATGGGTTTATATATCAATAAACCCACTGTTAGTTAAAAATATCTTAACTCACAAATTCATTTAATATACCTAACCTACCAAACATCATAGCTTGGCCTAGCCTACTTTACATGTGCTAAGAACACTTCCATTATTCTACAGCTGGGCAAATATCTTGAGTTTCATTGCAAGAGCAGTTGCCTTCATCTTCTTATTCTCACCAGAATCAGGAGAACAGGTGTGCATTTTTTAGACATGATAGGATACAAAAATGCAAAACAAAATATTAAAAAAATTCTGGCCAGAGAAAAATAAATACCACATGATCTCACTCATTTATTAAATACAATAAATAACATAAACTGATGAACAAAAATAGAATCAGAGACATAGAAGCATTGAACAGACTGTACAACCTATGAGGGAAGGCAGAGAGTGAGGAGGTAAGAGATCAACCAAAGGACTTATATGCATGCATATGAGCATAATCAAATGATACAGACATCAAGGGGATGAGGGTTTGTGCTTGGGCGAGAGGGTGGCAGGAGAGAGGTCAATGGGGGGAAAAGGAGATTCATGTAATACTTTAAACAATAAAGAATTTAAAAAAAAACCTCTGGCAACACAGTATACTGTAGAGTATCAGTTGTTTACCCTCATGATCACATGGCTGACTGGGAGTTGCAGCTTATTGTGGATGCCCAGCTTCATGAGAGGGTATGATAGCACAAATTTCTAGGAAAGATCAATATTCAAAGGAGACAAAGTTTCTACTGAATGTGTATTTCTTCTGCACTGTTGTAAAGTACACAAATCATTAAGTTAAAGACTGTCTATACAGTAACCTTAGAAAGCCAAAAGACATACCACTTATCTAAAAATTTCTGTTATGATATAAAAGTAAAATAATCACCAAGTTATATGCCACTGTTCAGAGTTACTTTCCTTTCTCTTGCTACAGTTGAACAACAAATGAAAACTGGCCAAGGAAAAAAAATCAGTGATGAATTGTGGTCAGAAACCATAAGAAACATATTTACAAGTATCTAGAAATAAAGTTGAGCTTGCTCCAGATAAATGCACAGAAACACCCAAAAACAGCTGTGCCAAACAACTCTATCACAGAACTACCTTTCCAGAAATTAAATTAAATCCTTAAGTTTTGAAAGTACTAAAAATGTAATCCATGAAAGTTAGGCTAACCTCTTAAAACATGTCAAAACGTTTGCTACTTCAATCTGTACTAGCACATTTTTTCTTTAGGAAAATGAAGAAAATGGACAGAGAATTATTTCTGTATTTTTCCTTTTATTCTAGGACAGAAGTGACTTGATGAGTGGTGAGACAATATGGGTTGCCATTAGAAAAGCGTGGATTCAAATGCCTAGTTCTGCCACTTTTTGTAAGTTGTGTAATGAGTTCAATTTACCTCTCTGATCCTCACAGGGGGTGTCCGTCAGCCCAGCCTGCACCCTTCCCAGTTGGGGACCCCTTGGATCAGGCCTAAACTGGCAGTCAGGCATCCCTCTCACAATATGGAACCACTGGTTCCTAACTGCTCACCTGCCTGCCTGCCCAATCTCCCCTAACTGCCTTCCCATGCTGGCCTAGCTGCCACCAACTGCCCTCCTCTGCCGACCTAATATTGTCCACAATGGCCCTCCTGGGCCAGCTTTATCTCACCCCCAACTTCCCTCCTCTGCAGGCTAATTTGATTCTGATCGGTTGGTTTCTATGTCAGTCAGTGTCCAAAGCTCCACCTCCTAGGTAGCCATTGGCTTCCCACAGCACCACATTTGGTTCTGATTGGGCAGTGTCTAGGCCAGTCAGAGTCAGAAGCTCCACCTTCTAGGCAACCATTGGTTCTTTACAGCACCAACATTTAGTTATAACTGATCAGTTCCTATGCCAGTCAATGTCTCTGAGCCTATCAGCGGGGTCTGATCAGAAAGACGGGGTTAATCAGCAGCCCGGTGAAGGCCTGAAGAGAAATGGAGGTGTGGTTGCTGGCCAGGATGGGAGAGAAAGAGAGAGGCAAGTGTTGATCAAAAGCTGCCTCAGAGGCAATAGATCAGTCCTTGCTTCTTTCTTCAGGCCTCTCTCTGGCCATGATTTGCAACCCCCTCAGCAGTCAGTATTCGGGCATCAACTGCAGGACTGACTTCTGGTTGGGCAAGCTTCAGTCATTACTGACTGTTATAACACAGGGTTTTTTATATTTGGACTAGTGGCCCAGTGCATAGAATTTGTGCATTACCTGCACCCTCTCCAATCTGCGACCCCTTGGGAGATGTCTGACTGCTGGTTTAGGCTCACAGGGATCAGGCCTACACCAGCAGTTGGACATCCCTCTCACAATCCAGGACCACTGGCTCCTAACCACTTGCCTGCCAGCCTGATTGGCCCTAACCACTCTGCCTGCCAGCCGGATTGTCCCCCCTTTCAGTCTGATCACCTCTAACTGCCCCCACCACCAGCCTGATCACCCCCAGCTATGCCCCTTGCTAGCCTGATTGCCTCCAACTGCCCCCCCCTGCTGGCCTGCTTGCCCCCAACTGCCCTCCCCTGCCAGCCTGATTGCCCCTACCAGCCTCTGCCACCATGGCTTTATCCGGAAGGTCTTCTGGTCTAATTAGCATATTACTCTTTTATTATTATAGATTTCTATTAATTCCTGTCTGCCACATCACTCCTCTATTCCTTCTGGCATCCAAATAAACACAACTTGATACCAGGTCTTCATTTAATGTAGCTAATTTGAGAGACAGGTGATCCTGGACATGTAAGATCCAGTCACTAAGCACTGATTTGTGTTGTAGACTGGGAATTTTTGAGCACTACTGAGGCCATGGACTGTGCCCCAGATAGAATAGTCACTGCTGACACCAGGTCAGGCCTTGAGATACAGTCTCATGGCCCCTTCCCAGCACATAGGCCTTCTTTCATAGAACACTGTCACCTTTCTGAAGAACAGGATGACCCTGTGGGTGGCATGGTCATCAATGGCATGACTCTGAAGTAGCTTGGGAAAAACTGTTTTGTCTTGGGTTGCTTGTTCTGCAAAAACAGGATGTGGTTAGTGTGCTTAAAAATGGTTGCACAAATGGTCGGGGATGCCCTCTGATCTCACTGCAGAGAGGATGGCAGAGCAGTCTCCAGGCGGCTAATAAAAGCTCCCTAAATTTTAATTTGGTCTGGGCTCCAGTGGTCTTTCACTCGCATCTGCTCTGCAACATTTGGAGGCGCCAGCAAGATGCACCAGCCTTTGACTGGTCCTGTGACCAGAGCCCAATGGGGTCCCTGGACTCTCTGACCCAGAGGGAGGTCTCTGAGAGATGTTCCTCAGCCCCGGGACTGGTAGAGGTTGGAGACCCCGCCTACTAAATTTCCTGATTGACTCTGATTGGAGCCATTAGATATGGTTCTTACCTGTAAGAAACTTGTTTCTGGTTCTGTGGGCACCCATATGGAATCTCTTGAAGGCTGAATGCAGCACTACTTCTGAGACCAGATTCCGGTGCACGACGGTTCCTGGTAATCCTCAGTTGGTTGTTACTGTCTTTGTTATTCTGTGTTATTGTGGTCTAATTGTCTCTATCATTAGAATGGGTCAGTCTGCTTCATGTTGTCTGTACTCCTTTGCAATGTTTTTTTGAAAAATTTTCAGGAATTCAAGTGGTGAGCAGATGATTACAGAGCCTCTGTTAATGCTTTTGATTTACAGAAATTTTGTGAACAGGAATGGCCAACTTTCCCATATTCCAGTGATTGGAAGTGGGAGCTTCCCCAAAAGTCAAAAACTCAGACTGTCTGGTGTATAAATGTAAGTGTGAAAGTCTGTGTGTAGTGAAAGCTACTTTATGATGTCTGGCTGTACACATGAGAATATTTATCTCTTTCTATTGTTTAGTTTGTTTAAAAATAGTGCAAACCCTGCTTTAGAAGGAAAACAGTAGCTAACTTTTAATTGCTTTTCCTTGATTTATAATTTTGCTGTATTAGTTTAAATTTTTGGAATTCTAGGGTTAATTTGTGAAGGTTGCCAATCCAGAGAAGTTTAAACAAAGGTTTGTTGGGTTAAGATTAGCCATACTAACTGCTTTGTAGATTGCCTTTTTCAGCCCTCCTAGTGGTCCCGAGAACTGCGACCTGCCTGCCCTTCCTGATAGATTTAAAGTGAGTCCTCTGGAGCTTAAAACTGCTCCAGAGCAGGTGTGAGAAAGGGTGGAAGCGGCATAATTCACTCTCAGTCTGCTGAGATAGAGGAGCAATAGACTGGGGGACAAAGGGATGGTTGAAGATATCAGGAGTGGTAAAGGAGAAGGAGGATTTGAGATCCTCTGGAATCTTGGGAAAAAGCAGTAAAATCTGGAAGGGAGAGAAGCTCTTCCTTAAGTGTAAAAAGGCTGGTTATACAGGATCTCAGACCCCTTGTCTTATTTCTTCTGCTAAGGACAGAGTAAATGGTTAATGCAGAAAAGAGGGGTGGGTGCTGTTGGGGAGAGCAGGGAGAGAGGTTTTTCTTAATTTTGCTGGGAACAACCCGCTCTGCTGGTGTCCTTGGTTTCTTGATTATCTGAACTATGCTGGCAAAACACAGTGGATCTTCCTCTGCCCCATTTACAACTGGGTACTTCTTGGGCGGTGGTGGAATATTCAGCAAATGAACTTTAAGATATAATATCTTTAAGGCTGTCAACTAGTTTAAGTCTCTGTCTCTCAAAAAGAAATATTTTTACCTGCTCTTAGTTTTATCACAGAAGGTCTAAGTCATAAATGTTAAGCTAAGAAAATCTGGCTGTTTACTATTTATGAATTATTTAAGGATTGAGGTTTCAAATAATAAGGAATACTGAGTAGAAGGTTTGAGGCATAGTTATGCATTTTTAATGGATATAGAAAGAGGTTTTGAAGGCTAATTTAGAAGTATTTATAAAGGTGATTGTGCATGTGATAATGAGAAGAGATATGTTGTAAATAAATCAAATAATACAGGCCAGTAAACCAGAAAGAGTAAATAATTTCAGAAAAGATTACTTTAGAAAGTCCATAAAAAGGACTGGCAAGGAAAATTCTATCTTAAAGTAGGTTAGTGTGTTTTTCTCCTTATAGAATTCATCCAAAATTTGGCAATATTGAATAAACAAATCATAACAATACAGTTCTTTGCATAAATTCAATAAGACCAGTTTCCAATAGTGGTTTTATTAACCAGAAACTTTGGAGTCTCATGTTTTAAAGATCCCTGCCTGAACTCTGAAGACTTGAAGCCAATAAGAGTGCCATGGAGAAAGCCTGGTATCCTGCTTAGTAGCCCTGAAAATAGCTGGTGCTGGAGCATCAGGCCCATACCTTACCATCACTGGTGGTTGGTCAGAGTAGAAGGGGAGCAATAAGGGTGCCTCTGCATCCCTGTGGGACCCCTATGCACTCTGAGCCATGATGAGTAGGTGGGCTGAGATGAAACTTGAAGCCTAGAGCATGGACCCGGGTAGAGCCACTACAGGTGGGGACTTCACCTGACTCAGCAGATACTGCAGGCAGGTCTGATGGCATCTGGATGGCTTGGTTTTTTGGCACTATGGGGCACATTAAGATTCAATCATGAATTTCCAGCAAAGGTAGTCAGTTACAATTCTTGTTATGTTTATGCAAACAATCAGGCCAAATTAAATACAATAGATAAATTAGTCTTGATTTGGCTCCTTTGATAAACATGGGGGTAACTTTGAGGAGAAAAATACTATTTCAATAGAGGTTATTAAAACTGAAAGATTTTCTTTCCTTTCCACCACACCATTTGTTACAGTTTGTCTCTGCCAGGTCACAAGTCCACCTCCTTCTGTGCCCAGGCCTCATTGTCCCTCTGACAGACAGCAATGATCTCTTGGCTCTGAGAGAAACTTCTGACCCGCCTCAGCAGGAAGTAGCTAGAAGAGCCCACTGATGTCCATTTTCCCTAAAAGAATTCAGAGCCAGGATCCTTGAGGTAATATATTAGGCAGTTAGACAGATATGAGTAGAACAAGGACAATGGGCCAACTAGCACTCTCTACCTATGTGAGTCAAGGGGACTCTCCAGAAGCTAGTGGGAACAAGGCTGCAGATGAAGCAGCCCAGGAGGCTGCCCTAAAACCAGTGGCGCCTCTGCAGAGTCTGGTGACTCTTTCAAACCCTAACCAACCCACCTCACCAGCTTACGTGGAAACCCAATCTAGAAAAGCTGAAATCCATAACCAATCTTTTACTCAAGTTCTTACAGACTTTACAGTCCTCTCAGAAAGCAGTACCAACTTCGGATCCGGTCTATCCTTCCACCCTAGTGACTCTGTTTGGATAAAGAAATTTGCCATACAAGGACTGACTCCTACCTGGAAAAGACCATTTCCACAGCAGTCAAGGTCGAAGGGACCCTGACATGGCTTCATCACACCTGGCTTAAGCCCTTATCTTAAATAGGCCCACTGACTTTATTCAGCCACATGGGTCAATATAACTCCCTTACCACCAATTACCCAAAAGAGTCAATGATTTGACTCATATACATAAAACCAGTGGGGAATGTTGTAGAGTGGGCATTTTTGAGCACTACTGAGGCCATGGACTATGCCCCAGATAGAGTAGTCAGTACTGACACCAGGTGTGGCCTTGAAATACAGTCTCATGGCCCCTTCCCAGCACGCAGCCCTTCTTTCATAGAACACTGTCACCTTTCTGAAGAACAGGATGACCCTGTGGGTGGCATGGTCATCAATGGCATGACTCTGACATAGCTTGAAAAACTATTTTGTCTTGGGTTGTTTGTTCTGCAAAAACAGGATGTGGTTAGTGTGCTTAAAAGTAGTCTTGCACAAAGGGTCGGGGCTGCTCTCTGATCTCCCTGCATGCAGGATGGCAGAGCAGTCTCCAGGTGGCTAATAAAGGCTCCCTAAATTTTAATTTGGTCTGGGCTCCAGTGGTCTTTCACTCACATCATCTCCACAACAATTTGTAAGCACCAGGACTGTCCTGGTGATGTTACACACCATCACCTTATTTCATTTTCACAGTATCTCTCCAGTTGCAGTGGCATGTTGCCTGTTTACCAATTTGGAATCGGAGGTTTAGAGGGGCTTCAGTGAATCTGCAAGGAAAGTAGTCTACCCAGGATTGAAACTCAGTTTTTGTCTTACTTCCAAACCATTGCTTTTGCTCCTGTGCAACATCACTTCCCCTGTAACTTGGCCTATTTCAGAAATCAATTTATCTTGGAATAAGCAGTTTACTCTCCTGGTGTTATGACCTATTTTCTGTTTTGTAACATTGCCAGGTAAATAATTTAAGACTGTGTGTGTTTTTAATTGTTTGTCTATATGCCGTTGCTACTGTTATTTAAAGGAAATAAACAATTTCAAAAGCCAAGTAGCCAGGAAGCCAGCCTGCACATAGGAAAAAAGAAAAAAGAGAAAAAGTAGCTGTGCTAAGTGAGTCATCTCTTCACCTGGTGTCATCTCTCCTCTTAGGCATATGCCTTGGAGCATTGGGGCCTCCAGGTGTTTTTTATTGCCTTAATTGTTTAGTTTAAAAACTGTTCCCTTGTGCTTTTGCTGTAGTGTGCATCTCTTTAATAGAGAGGAATGAACACTGTATAGTATTGAGGTCCTATAATGAAATTCTGACTCAAAAAACCACATGAACGTCAATATTGACTGAAACTGGTAGATAACTGAAGAGTTGTTTCATTATTTGTTTTTAGTTGTGTGTGTGTGTGTTTTTTTTTTTTTTTTACAAATGTGAAAATTAAGGTCCAGACCCCCTGCTGGGCCTGGGGCTGTAGCGATCTGGACCACAGCTGCCACTGCAGGCTTGCCAGGGCCGGGATTCAGCAGCAGTGGTGGAAGTCGGGAAAAACTGCTGGGCCTGGGGCTGTGCTGATCGGGACCGCTGTGGCCCCATGCTTGCCACGGCCAGGCTTTGGTGGGGGTCCGGACACGCTGCTGGGCCCAGGGCTGTGCCGATTGGGACTGCCACCATGCCAGGCTTGCCAGAACTGGGCTTTGGCAGGGGTCCAGACCCTCTGCTGGGCCCAGGGCTATGGCAATGGGGACTGCCGCTGTTGCCCCAGGCTTGCCAGGGCCAGGCTTCAGCGGGGTCTGGACTCCTTGCTGGGCCCAGGGCTGCAGCGATAGGGACAGCCATCCCCACCGCAGGCCTGCCAGGGCTGGGCTTTGGTGGAGGTCTGGACCACCTGCTGGGGCTGGGGCTGTGGTGATTGGGACCATAGCCGCTGCCCCAGGCTTGCCAGGGTTGGGCTTTGGCAAGGGTCCGGACCCCTGCTGGGCCCGAGGCTGTGGCTATCGGGATGACTCCGCCCCGCCCCCAGGCTTGCCAGTGCGGGGTTTTGGGTCAGTGGCGGGGGTCCGGACCTTCTGCTGGGCCTGGGGCTGTCCCAGGCTTGCCAGGGCCAGGCTATGGTGGAGATCCAGACCCCCTGCTGGGGCTAGGGCTGTGGCAATAGGGATCACAGCCACCAGCCCAGGCTTGCCAGGGCCAGGCTTCAGGTCGTCGGTGGGGATCCAGACGCCCTATTGGGCCTGGGGCTGCAGCAATCAGGACTACCGCTGAATCAGTCTTGCCAGGGCTGGGCTTTGGCAGAGGTCCGGATCATAGCCGCTGCCCCAGACTTGCCAGGGCCGTGCTTCAACAGGGATCCAAACCCCCTGCTGGGCCCATGCTGTTGCCGATCAGGGCCACCACCACTGCCCCAGGCTTGCCAGGGCTGGGCTTTGGCTGTTGTGGCAGCAGTTTGGGTCTGG